>CM060908.1:116880604-119380604 GCA_030737815.1 Allium fistulosum | reverse complement strand
ATTACTTATTAAACCCAAGTTAATGATCTACATTAACTATTAACTATTCTTTAATTATTTTTCTTAAATAATTAAACTTTAATTAACCATTATTAATTACAAATTAATTAATTCTAATTACCAATAAATTTATTTCTAATTACTTAATTAATTAAGTACCTAACAATAACTTAATTAATCCTTAATTACTTGATTAATTTTCCTAACCATTAATTAATAATCTTAACTTATCTAATTAATGATCCTTAATTTCAAATTAATTAACCTTAATTAATTTAATTAACCCTTAATTAATCAATTTAAACCCTTAATTACTAATTTATTAATCCAAATCATAAATTAATTTAATTGATCAATTATCTTTTAATTACCTTAATAATTTATTTTATTCCAAATTATTAAATCTTAATTATTTTTAAGATAAATTCTATTCTTATTAATGATTAAATTATCATTAATAAAGTATTTAAAGCAATTTACTTTTAAATTCCATTTTAAATTTAAGATTTTAAAGGAATACAAATTTAACTTTAACAAAGTTTTAAAACCATTTAAATCCTTTTAAAATCACATGTTAAAGAAATATTTACTTAATTAAAGAAATTTAAAACCAAATTCATTTTAAATTCAAATCAATTTAAAATACACTTTAACATTCAAATGGTTTAAAACATTTTAAATTTAAAAACTTCTTTTTATTTCAAATTTGAAATGCATATTAACTTTGATTCCAGATTAATCTTTAGATTTAGAAACCTATTTACAATTTTAAAACTTCATTTAAAATTCAAACTACTTAACCCTTTTAAAAGTAGTTAAACCAATTCAAAATTTAAAAACTTTATCTTATTTGAAAACTGAGATTTAAACTTAAAATCCAGATTAAAACTAGATTTAAAACTTATTTAAAACTTTACTTTTCATTTAAACTCAGTTTTAAATTTTATTTTAAAATTTAAAACAGGACAACAGGTTCTGTTAAAACCTGTCACACATAATTAACCCGAGACACCATCCTTAATGCTTCGAGTCAAAACCAAATTACTTCGAGTCAACAACCTAAATTACTCGAGACAATCCCAAAGCCAAACTTCATCAGACAATACAGTGCACCGTGCACATGCACGGTGACATTGATCGCCTCTGATCATCAACGGTGATCATCTCACATCAATAAACACTCATCCACCCTAATACGATCATCAGATCGTAACCCAAAACTCGAAATCGAAATCGAGTTCAAAACTTAACCTGGAACACTGAACCCCTCTTTAAACCCAAACCTGTCAACGCTTCAAACACTGACCTCCGATCACCAGAAAAGTTGCTACTCCGGCCACGACTTTGCCTACGACCAACCTTCCATCTCCCAAAATCCCACTGCACTCGATCAACCCAACTGTCGTGATGATCGATTTATTTTACTTAGTTAAAACTAGGGTTCCTAAACGAATCTCGCCATCGCTGCCTCCTCGATGAGATACATCGCCATCCAGTATTTTTCCAAGATACTACGATCACTCCTCCATCATTAGGAAGAACCCCGACCCATTCAAATGCATAGATCACCAGAAAACCCCAAATTCCTCTTTTTAGTTCATCACAGAACTGCTTCCCAAATCCCAAACTAAAAATTATAATTTTACTTCTAAAAATCATGTTTTTGGATAGATATTTAGTATATATATATATATATATATATATATGAATTCATAAATTAAGATGTTTGAGTTTTCACTTATCTTGAACTTGCTCTGTCCTTTTAAGTTTCCAGTGAGATTTCAATTTTAATTTAACTTAATTAAAATTTTAAAACTTAATCTATAATCAAACAAACAAATATTGTTTGAAGCCTAAGTCCTAACAGCAAGCAGATCAAGAGATAATGGTTTTTAAATCAAAAAAAATTTGTGTCTGGAAACAAAAATACAGTAGTCACAGAGACAATAGCATGCACACAATCATTCATCCAGTCATATATATACAGAACACACTTATATATATTCACACAAACATATTCATTCCATTAATTAGCATGCAATCCCAATTTATACTTAAGCTTTTAAAAATTTGTTACTCACCTATTCAAATGAAACAGAGGACAGTTTTAGCTTTTGTAAACCTGGATTGTTTTAAAACTGGAAATTTGCATTGCCATTGCTTTTGAAAACTTTAAACTTGAAACTTGAATGCTTCTTTGATTTAAATACTTGAGTTGCTTGCTTCCAAACAGAATTTAAGTTGCTGGAATATGCTCCGGGTTGAAGAAATGCAGGTTTTTGAATTTCCAGTTTGAAGGATTTGATTTACAGGCTTTGATTTGAAAACGAATTACAGATTTTAGATTTGATAAATCTCTGGTTTGAGGAGTTTTGATGATCAGATTGTTTTAGAGAATTGGTTATAGGATTTGGCTTTTGATTTTGGAAGATGTTTACAATGTAATGATTTTTGGTTTTGAGGAATTGATTTACTGAATATCAGATTTTGTTTTGAGATTTTGTTACAGCTGAAGTTTCTTAAGTTTTGAAAAAGAATAGAAAACGAAAAGAAGATGAGAAGCATATGTTTATATATAGGCTGAAAAATGATTTAATAAAAATAAAAGAAAAACAAATTTAAATGACACTTGTCTCATTGTTAATCCATTACTTAACACATGTTATTTAGGTGTCTTAATTTTATTACACTTGTCTTTTAAGTAATTAATACATAATTTTTTTTTATTTTAAAATGTTAATAAAACTTTTATACTAGTTTACTATTTATAAATACTTACCTAAATGTATATATGTATATAAATTACTTTAAAGAAAATGTAAATAAAACCAATTATATAAAATTAAAAGCTTTTTACTTAATTTATAAATTTACAAATAGTTATTTATATATATAGATAACTTTTAAAGAAATAAAACAAACCTTTTATTTAAATTTAAACTTAAGCTTAAATCTATTTAAACAATTAAACATTTATTTTATGTATTTTAAAACCATATAGTTATTTGTTAAATAACTTTGAAAAGCTTAATATTAAATTAATCATGATTCCCAAATTACCAAAATATATATTAGAAAACAAGATTTATTTATTTCAAACCAAAGCTCATCTATTTACAATATATACAGTTATATATATATATATATATTATAAATAGAAAATATTTTATTAATTTTTAAAAGATAAAATTCACCAGTTAAATATTTATTAAATTAGATTATTAAACTAATTCAAATTTATTAACAAAGGTTAACAAATCAATTTAATTTTCAATACAGATTATTAAATTGATATTGCCCAAAATTCCGGGATATCACACATAATGTAACCCAAAGTTCATAGTTCATTTTAGGTATCTCATGAACCTTTCGATAACATGCCAGTGCTCTATACTAGGTCTACTAGTAAACTTGCATAATAATCCCACGACATAGGCAATGTCGGGTCTAGTACAATCAATGGCATACCGTAGGCTGGTAATGGTGCTCGCATATTCAGACTGTCTTACACCTTCACCAGTGTTCTTAAATAGTTTTACGTGAGGATCATATGGTGGACATGCATGTTTACAGTCAAAGTAAATGTATTTCTTTAGTATCTTCTCAATGTAATGAGATTAATCCAAATAAATTCCTTGTTCTGACCTAGTAATCTTAATTCCAAGGATTACACTCGCTTCACCTAGATCTTTCATATGAAAGTTTGCACTTAACAATGATTTGACATTGTTTATGGCATGAACGTTTGACCCAAAAATAAGTAGATCATCTACATACAGACATATAATACTGCAAATGTCATTCTCAGATTTATAGTAAATACATTTGTCACTTTCATTAACTTTAAAACCATGTGAGATTATTAAGTTATCAAATTTCTCATGCCATTGCTTAGGTGCTTGTTTTAAACCATATAATGATTTATCTAACTTGCAAACTTTATGTTCTTGACCATGAATTACAAATCCTTCAGGTTGGTCCATATAAATTTCCACTTTTAATCCACCATTTAAAAAAGCAGTTTTAACATCCATTTGGTTTATTATTAAATTATGAATATATGCTAGTGATATTAGTACTCGAATGGATGTAATTCTAGTTACACGTGAAAAGGTGTCAAAAAAGTATACATTTTCTCTTTGCTTAAACCCTTTAACTACTAAACGGGCTTTATATTTATCAACCGTGCCATTAGGTTTTAATTTCTTTTTAGGTACTCATTTACAGCCTATAAACTTACAACCAGGCGGTATATCTACTAAGTGCCAAGTCTTATTGGATTGTAATGAATCCACCTCATCATTTATAGCCTCTTGCCAAAAATAGGCATCTAAAGAAGATAAAGCTTCTTGGAGGTTTAAAGGATCCTCCTCTATAGTAAAAGTGCAAAAATCTGAACCGTAATCTTTTGTAATTCTTGCTCTTTTACTTCTTCTAGGTTCGTTTTCAGAAGATATTATGTTCTGTTCTAATAGGCATAATGTTAATTGATGTACCCCCACTATTCCTCAATTTAAAAAGAAATCTCAATTCATAAAAATCAGTATCATTAGATTTTATTATATTGTGTGTATTCAGATCATAAAATCTATATGCTTTGCTATTAATAGCATGACCAATAAATACACATTCATATGCTCTACTTGCTAATTTTATTCTCGGGTCAGGTATACGAATATATACTAAACATCCCCAAGTTCTAAAATAAGACACATTCGGTTTATAATTTCTTAAGATTTCAAAAAGTGAAATTTTTCTTCTTGACTCAGGGATCCTATTCAAAATATAACACACGGTCAATAAAATTCCCCCCACCAATGTGATGATGCATCTGAATTAAGTAAAATAACAACTACTAATTCAGTTAATATTCTATTTTTCCTTTTAGCTTTACCATTCATTTCAGGTGAATATGGTGCAGTTCTTTCATGTATTATTCCATGTGAGTTGTAAAATTCAGTAAACAAACTTGATTCATATTCAGTTCCTCTATCACTATGCAATCTTTTAACTTTCTTATTAGACTGATTTTCAATTTCAGTTATGAAAGATTTAAACATCTCAAATGCATCACTTTTATTTTTCGTAAGGTATACATAAGTAAAATTAGAGCAATCATCAATGAAAGTGCTAAAGTAGCGGTGTGCATTTCTAGTCAGAGTGCCATCAAGCTCACATATATCAGAATGAATCAACTCTAAGGGTTTTGATTCTCTAATTACATATTTATGTGGGATTTTTAATATTTTTTCTTGACTACAAAAATTACATTTTTCAAAATTATTTAGTGACACATTAGGGATTATACCTAAGCTACTCATGTTCTTTGTTATTCGTTTATTTACATGACATAGTGTAAAGTGCCAGATATTAAAATCACATAACATATAAGTAGAAAAAGACATTTTATTACATGCAAAAATCAGATTAAACATGCCATCAATTGCATAATCCCTACTCACAAACATACAATTCATAGTAATAGTGTACATATTATCCCCAATATCTGTGTAAACCCAACCTTAGTAAGAAGAAATAAGATTCTTTCTCATTTCTAGAGTGTGCATGACATCTTTCAGAATGACTTTCGAGAGGTAAACTTCAGCTCTACACTTCCAATCCCAGTAACAATAGTGCTTTGAGAGTCCCCCAACAACACTTTCTTGTCCTCATTCTTTGTGTATGTTTTGAACATAGCACAGTCATAGTAGACATGATGTGTAGCGCTAGTATCTACCCACCAACCCTCTGATCCCCCAACAAGGTAAATCTCATCAGAAATCATAGCCATAAGAGACTCCTCAGTCAGGATAGCTTGTGGTGCAGAGCTTGGCCTGTGCTGACACTTACGTGCAATTTGACCTGGTTTTCCACAGTTGTAACAAAGAAATAACTATCCAGAGTCATTCTTTTTGGGTGGTTTCTGTTGACCTCTTTGGTTTTTTGCGAGTTTAAATTTTGTTTGTTGCGGTTCTGATTAAGCTTGCGGTTCTGATTCTTAAACCTTTTGGGATTCGGTTTTAGAACTGCAGCTTTCTTAGCATTGCCTAAAACAACAAGCACTTTTTCCTTCATATCCTGTTTATGAGATTCCTCCACAATACAGAGACGAGTTATCAGATTTTCTAATGAAAATTCCTTATTTTTATGTCTAAGGTTATTCTTAAAATCCTTCCAACTAGGAGGTAATTTTTCAATCAAAACTGCTACTTGAAATTGTGCATCCAAACTCATACCTTCGGAGATGATCTCATGAGCTATTTTTTGAAGCTTATGAGACTGCGTCTCTACCGACCTGTCATCCATCATCTAATACTTGAGGTAGTGGCTGACTGCATACTTCATTGCTCCTGCTTCTTATGTGTCATACTTTTTCTGCAGTGCTTCTCATATCTCCCTTGCTGTTTTGTCAGAGTTGTAATAGTCATAGAGATCGTTGCTGAGTCCATTGAGGATGAAGTTCTTGCACAAGTAATCTTTCTTTGTCCAATTCTGCAAGTCCTTTTATTTTGCTATCCAAACTCTCATCTGATTTGCATCTACTTCGTTAGGTCTATCTGGCAGTTGCGGTTTGTCTGTTGTTAGTACAGCAGCCACCTTGCTCATCGTCATAAAGAAATCCATCTTCTGCCTCCAGCGCTTGAAATGGAGGCCTCGAACCTGAAGGGTGCAGCAGGCACCATAGGGACTTGGAACATTAGAGTCGGGGCAAAACTATCCAAATTCGCAACAACAGTCATTGTTGTTGGCGTCGTCTTTAAATTATTATAAACAATGATCTTCGACTGAGTTGTATACTTAGTCACTGTCTTGAAGACGTTTTGCTCAGTGGTGCAAAGCAGTCTAACAAATGCCGCCACCTCTAGGATAAACAGTCTCTTCTTTCGGATTTGGTATTGACCCGCTTGCACAAACAGAATCAACCCAACTGCACTCAAAAACGAGTGGCCGCCTTTTGATTATTATGAAAACAGTTTCATGGAGAAGAGGATAGGTTTTTCAGAAAAAAATGTCACTCTTCTTTGGTTTTATTTAGAAACTAATTAAAATATATGGAATACCAAATCGAATGTATTACTGAATAGTGGGGTGACGTTGGCTTAAAAATCAGATCTGAAATTTACCGGTTCAAAGAAAATAACGGTCAAAAAATGCAGAAAAAATTCGTCTAAAAATATAAGTGCTACACCACTACAAGTCCAAGCTCGGACCGCCTAGGGTCAGGTCGAGTCGAGTCGGTCAGTCGGTGTGCGCGCGCGCGTTGGTCAAGCATGGTCTCCCTCCTTATAAAAGAGCATCATTGGGTGCCCAAACGGCTCAATTTAGCTTTTAAGAATCAAGTATAAATAGTACATTCTTTTCTATAGTCCTACAATGTGGACTATTCACATATGAGACATATGCACTTATTCATTTCTTTTAATAATTCACTTAAAAAATTCAAAAACATATCCAACATCTGCATATGTAGGGAAGAGGAAATTCTGCACTTATTTTTCAATTGCATGGTATTACATGAATTATGGGAAAAAACTCTTAGCAAGGGAGGGTTTTATTACCCTAAGTGGAATAGTAGGCATGAATGGAATCACAAATTTTGGGCTACTAAGTGTAAAAGTGAGGAAACTGTTATATTACTCGTTGTGTTGAAGGTTTTTATTGGTGAAATATGGAAGCAAAGGAATGATAGGGTGTCTAATGGGAAAAGCCAAAGTATTGGGAATATTTGCAAGATAATTTTCTCTGAAGTAAAGTTTGGGTTTCTAAATGATGGCTATGGATTTACTCCTAGTAAAGTGGAAATGTGGGACTTCACAGAAAATGCGATTTCTCACAAATGCTATGTCGGAATTGCACGAAATTTGGGGAACAAGTAGCTAACATCATGTGGCAACCCACATAGGGATCGAAGCCCATTTGGACACACTAATCGGGATCGGTACCAATCCCAATTGGGGGCCCCAATGGAATTGGAAATTGTTAGGTGGCCTTGTCTTGGTCTCCCGTACCTTCTGTCAAAATTTCAGCCTGATCCGTGCACGTCTTCCCTTATAAATACAATAAGCATGGCATCAAAAAAAGGATCTTCTTTCTACTTCCCTTTATATTTAACCTAGGATACACTCTGCCAATTCTATTCGAGATTTAGAATTGTAACTATAAACAAACTTCTATATAATAAAAAGGATTAGTTGGGAGTAGACGAAGTCCGGAGTTAGCCGAACCACTATCAATCTTGTCTCTTTTTACTTGCTTTCGGATTGTTTTAATTTTTTTCTTCATTTATTTCTCTTTATATTTCTGTGATTGGATTGGATATTGGTACTTTTACATAAGTGGGTATTGGCAGCCAATTTTGACACTAACATTTTGGTGCTTTCACTGAGAAAGCTAGCTCCTGTGGATTTGGAGTTCAAATTTGGAATCAATTAGAGAGCTTGGATTTGGAGTAATGGTGAGACAATCAACAAGGAGACAGATAGGAGCCATCATGAAGGGAGTCATGAGGCTTCCTCAGGATCTGGACTAATCAATCATCTATCTACATCACTAGAGATGAAATGGGAACAATGATGGAAGCTATGCAGGAACAGATGCTGAAAAGACAGGAGGAGATGATGTAGAATCTATTTCAATAGAACGGACATGTTAGAGCCATAGGAGCTGCTGGAATGCAAAACCAAGGAGTTGGAATGATATGGACTACTAGAGCTTTGGATCAAGGAGTTGAGGCAGCAAGATTCACTAGAAATCAGAACCGGGAGCATGGAGATGGAGCTATTGGACAAAAGAGTCATACAGAGCAGCCGAGGGGCATCCCCAGCCATCTTAGAGGGATCGACATCGATCCCCAAAGACATGGGGGCATGTCCACGGGTCTAGTCGATCGTGATGCTAGAGGATATGCGGTCAATCCCATGGAGCTTTGTGCGAATCGAAATTTGGATGCTCTTCCAGAGGAATACGTTCTAGAATTCCCTTATAGACTCGGGGGCAGCTTAGACATGATGATAGGAGACTACCACTGGAAGACAATGTTAGGTTTGCAGAGATGATCATGCAAGCTATGCGTGGAGGATTAGTGAACAAGGATCTGGAGGATGTAAATAGAAGTCCATTTGCTCCTAATACCAGGAATGCTAGGAATCTACCAGAATACAAACTACCAACACTGGAAGCTTATAATGGAAAGTCGGATCCAGCTATGCATATGATGAGGTATATACGGTAAACGAAAGTACCGAGGCTCGAAAGAAGTCCTCGCATGACGCTTCCCCCTATATTTAACGGATGTAGCTACGCTATGATTCAGACAGTTGGAAAGCGGCTCCATTAGCACATGGGTGGAATTGGTGGAAAGATTTATGAAGCAGTTTCGGTTTCACATTACGAGACCTAAAAATGTGATGACATTGACATCAGTAAAGCAGTGGACAGGAGAATCACTCGAGAATTTCTTAACCAGGTTCAATGCAGCAGTCATTTCGATGGATCGACCAGATCCATCGATGATTTTGATGGTGGAAGTATCAGGAGTTGCAGATAATTCAGATGTTAAGATATCACTGATATGGGATCCACCAATGGGTCTTTGGGAATTCTACCATGAAGCAGAGAGGTTTCTACGGCAAGAAGATGTGAAAGCTGATAAAGAGGCAACAGAAGTTAATACGGTACGGGGTGGAGAATCGCCCGGTGAAAGCTCAGGAAAGAACAAGGGTAAACGGAACATGGATAATAGCTTTTATGGATCAAAGCGACAGAGACGGGAACCTAAATTCTCTTCTTACTTGGAATTGAATGAAACCCTAGAACGGATATAACTGGATACTCAAGGATGCCTTCCGTATCAAAGGCTGGCAAGGAGGGAACCCTCCGAACATGGAAGGACACCGGGAAAGCGCTGCCTATTCCATGAGCTGGATGGGCATAATACAAATGACTGCAGGCATTTGAAGGATATTATTGAGGAACACGTGAGGAATGGTCAGTTACAACAATATGCAAGGACTCGGGCTGCGGCGGTGGAATAGGAGCAGCCATCGTCCACCTCGACTGAAAATGGCATTGGATTAAGACATCATCATCAACTTGTCATCAATTGATCGGGATGGCATGGAATAAGTAACAAACTCTGCAGTAGGATAGCTAAGTCACTTACACATGTGCAGGATCGAGGATGGTCCCTAGGCATGCTCTGAGATGATGATAAGCCGTAGTTCTCAGGTTTGTAATGCTAGTTTTTATTTTTCTTATTTTTTCTTCTTGTTTGCTTCAAACTCTGGTTTATTGGTTGTACGAACTCTTATTTTATATTTTGGCAAATTGACTTAGGAATGTTTAAATTTGGATCAATGTAATAGATAACATAGGTCGTCAGGTACGGACTATGCTTAGCAAAGGGTAGGTCGCTTCGCTCGAGCACGATGGATCAGCCTACTCAAGACATTGAGTATGGATTGTGCTCGGCAAGGATCCGGAGAGATCAAGGTCATCTAGTATGGACTATGCCTGGCAAAGGGTAGGTCGCTTCACTCGAATGTGATGGATCGTCCTACTCAGGTCGTCGAGTATGGATTATGCTCGGCAAGGATCTAGAGAAATCAATGTCGTCGGGTATGGACTATGCCTGGCAAGGGGTAGGTCGCTTCGCTCGAACGCGATGGATCAGCCTACTCAAGTCGTTCAATATGGATTGTGTTCAGCAAGGACCCAGTGAGATCGAGGCTTTGGATTTGGAAAACGATCCGGTAAGATCGTGCATTTGGCTACTGGCTTTGGATATATATATGGATTCGACTAAGGATTTGGAATGTATTCGGAATTGGAAATTGACTCAAAACAGTCATGGATTTCACTAACGACCCGGAGAGATCGTGGATTTGGATTGGCAATGGATTGGATTCTGGATTGGAAAATACGACTATCAATTGATCATGGATTTCGATTTTGGTTTTGCGGCAATTCAAAACATACCTTCCTATCGCAAGGCATGTTTTGTGGAGTAAAGTGATAACCCACATTTTTCCAAGGCGGTATACAAGCGGATTTAACTCAACAAACATTGTGATTATTGAGGACGATGAGTTAAGAGTGATGATTGTGGGACCTGGAGATCAAGTACAGATAATAACATGAAGTCAAAATTTAATGGATTGATAGATATATAACGCATAATGTTCGAAGTATGGAATATGGTTCAACACATAGGAGCAAGTGCATTTTGATGCCAACTGGCACTGCCTCGTCAAGGTAGTGTTAGTGTACTACCTTGTTCAAGGAAGTGTGCACTACCTTGAACTCCATGTACTCCCTGGCTCATTTGATTCCTGTGTGAATGTTCTTTTGATTCATGTTCATTTGTTTTTACTTCCTGCCTTGAACTCATGTACTTCCTGGCTGCATTTGTTTGTGGCACCACCTGTTGTTCATTGGTTTGTGTTAATTCATGGCTGCATTTGATATGTGTTGCATATATACATGTGTACATGTATATACATATTTGTATATGATTTTTGTAAATTCATACCTACCGTTCTTTGTTTGTGCTATTTGTGCACTTAATTTTATATCATTATATACCTTGCTTGATACTGCCATGAATCTGGTTTACTGGTGCTCGACTTTGTGCATCTCCATGTGCACTGAACTTGTTTATGCACTTTGGCTTTGTTGAGTTGCCTGATCTGTTTTGAGCTGAATTAAACTACTTGTGTTCACCCAAGCTTGCTTAGGCTTTATATTGTGTGTTTGCACTAAGTTGAGCCTTCGGGCTTGCCTTTATAACTGTCTGTGTGTTTGAATCAAGGATCGGCTTTGTGATGTTCACAATGATACACCATGCATATCTTAAGTTGTCTCTACAAAAATATATTTATTCCCGTCTAAAAATGAAAATAAATAAACAAACCAAACCGAGGCAATATTTAATATTCAAATTCAATTTTATATTTGCAATTTAGGTTTGTTTCTTTTTGAAGTTTACTGCGCTGTTGTTTATTTAACAAGTATAGGAGATGGCTAGACACAAGCTAGAGCAAGCAAATCAATATCAACATAAAAAACAAACTCGAGTGAGTGTGAGTGAATTTAAGTTGTATTGTATTTGAAAATGTAAGTAGAGTGATAGTGAAAGTTGTATTTTTTTAATTTGATTTGAAATACAATATTTGTTTAAATAAAATTGCGATTCATTTATTTCATTCCGTGAACAATTATTCATATCAGTCAATATTTATATGCTGTCAAATAGGAAATTCAAGAAATGATACTATAACATCAGAACATATGGTTTTTATTTGTTGTGTTAGTGCATATCAGACGGCGGGGCATATATGTATTCTGAAGTGCAAAGAGACAGCATGGGATTTAACATTAGATAGGTATACAATCAAACAACGGAGCATACCTGTCGTCTGATGCCTTTTTCCCATAGTGATTAATTAATTAATCATATTAATTAATTTAAAATGTTTATTCGAATTTATCATGTATATATTCAGTAACATGATAAGATAGTAAAATGAAGTACAAACATACACACATATATATATATATAATCATATATATACACATATAAAAAATATTGAGATTTATATCTATTGTATTATACTTGCATATGCATATGATAATTTCATATGAATATCGAGAATATAAATGTCTAAGTGCATGTGTCTTTGTATGTGTGTGAATCCGTGTGTATTTAATTATACTATAATATGTGTATATTTTCTGCATATAGATATTTATTGTACCATATATATAGTTTATATATATATATCACGTAATTCTAGTTATTTGTTTAAAAACATATTTTTAAATTACAACTATATATAGTTACAAATCTTATGCATAATTGAAGGTTTGATGATCGAATAAACAGATAAAGCAAATTATTAAATTATATATCTTAATAATAATTGAATATTTGGAGATTAAATAAAATGGGAAAGCTAAATCACCTCTCTCACATAAATTTTCTTGACTAAACAAAATTCACTCTTTAGGTTAAAAAGGAAATATAATTTTAAGTATCTACAAATAAAATTTGTTTACTATTGACTTAGATTTAAAACATCATATTAAGATTTGTAAATTAAATCACCATTAAAATAATAATACAACTAAAAACATTCAAACATTTAAAACATAATACCAATATCATATTGAACTTCAACTCTTATATATATATATATATATATATATATATAAGAAAATTAAATAAGTGTTTTAAATCCAAACATGTGAGATAATGTACATTGCAAATTATCTTATCATAGAATATTATAATAAGTGTATATAAATCTTTGTGTGTATTACACACACACGTGCACAAAGATACATACATACATACATACATACATACATATATAATTTAGGTAAAAAATGAAAATTTCTTATAACAACCTGCCTCAAATGGGCCTAATTTTAGATCCAGAAATGCCCATCGAACCTTAGACCCATTCCAAAGCTGGCTATTGGTTGGTAAAATTGTTACAAAGAACAATACAAAGAGATATCTACCTACACATTTAGAATCTCGTAGCGGAAGGATAAAATATAATATCATAAATAATACCTGTTTTGTTTAAAAACTCAAACGTCAAAAACATACAACATAACACTACATAATAATGCCAAATATTCGTAGTACAATATCACAAAATACATCATCATGTCAAAATGGGTACATCATTAATACAATACCAACAAAAGCAGAAAGATAAATAACTGCCATAAGTTTCCATCTCCGGTACCATCTCCAAAATCTACATCTTCTTATCTAACCTATGTTGTAATTATGAGGGAGTTAGAACAATAATGTCTGATAAATAAAAATCTCGAGCTTTTCTATAATAATACTTGGACGGTATAATTTAAATAAGAATACGTCTTACGCATCCTAACTATATTGTAAGTTTTTACAACTACAAGCATTAAAGCTTTTCTAATCCAATTCTATAACTCATATCCTTTCAACCCAATAACCCATCTTCAACTAGAGGCCAAAGGCCATTCCCAATCCCATGCATCTACCATCAATAATGTCCTAACAATGTATGCAATTGTACGCAAGTAACTTAATACATTTTCAATGGGAACTAGGCAGACACCGACAATTTAATACCTCATTTTAGGTAGGTCACCTCATATACTTCCTATCCCAACGTGGACTTCTCTCCAATACTATCTAGCTGACATTACACAGAATCTCATCGAGCCACTTAATACTTCTTTATGAGAGGGGTGGACCCTTCAATAGTAACTTAATACCTCAAACCCAAAGCGGGCCCTTCTCGAGATATCCACTACCGTTCCCAACCGCTTACCTGACCATTTAATACTTCATAAATACGGGGAGGCGGGTCTTCAATCAGCAACTTACTACCTTCAACCCTGAAGCAGGTCCTACGTATTATGATCCGTATCCCAAACTATGATATCTCATATTAGTCTGATTATTAGTGGATACTGGTAGCCAGATTAGTTGGGCAGGTTTACCATACAAAATTTGGAACTAACCTCATGTCCACCGTCGTTAATTATTATAGGTGATGTATCACATCAGCCCTAAAGTCACACTGTTGGTAGCGTTAACAAGAAATCTTGTAAACACTCCAAAGTAAAGGTTTGAGGAGTGAATGACCCCTTCGAAACCTCTTTCGAATTAGTTGGAGTAATCTAAGGTCGTAACCTAGTGGGAAAAAATGGTATTAACCGAGTCGAAAGGATCTTATTCCTTCAAAAAGAACCCCTTCGAAAGGTATAGATGTGTGTATTCCATAGATAAAACTAAATATAAGCAGTGAATCAGATTCCATGCACTCGAAAGTGCCACATATTTACTTTATTGATAATTTTTATGAATACAAGGGCTTAGGTATTACAATGAAGTGAAATCCCCAATTTGATTTAAAAATTAGGGTTTACAAACTCAAGAAAAGTACAAGCATGGAAGCAATGAATTTGAATCCCTTAAACAACACCCTTAGGGTCTTACTCATAGGCGCGGGCAGGACCCTTTCGCATCCGTCCTTTTGACTCAGTCGAAAGGATGCCTTTATGACCTTCCGCCGCTGTTGGCTCTTAAGTGCCTCTTTAATTTTTCTTTTGCACAAGATCTAGAAGCCTTCGACTCCATCGGTAGGTATAGAAGTAGTACTTATGTTGATGTAGATGACTTGAATAAGCACAAAAGGTTGTCCAAACATGTGCCGAAGGTATATAAACAATACTTGTGAAAGGTGATGATGCTTTCGAAAGCTTTTATTTTGATGGTTGTGGAAGCATTCATTGAGGATGGAATGGTAAATGATGACGTGACCCCCGCGGAAGGGTCAACTGCTTCGAAATCATCTACATAGTTGGTTGTGGAAGGTAGCTTTCGAAGGCAATCCCCTTGATTAATGCAGAAGTAAATCTTTTGACACTTGTGGAAGCAATACTGACATATATGAAATCTCCTTAATACTTGTGGAAGGGTTCAACCAATTCGAAAGGCTAGTCTTTGCAAAACCATGTTTTTGAAAGGAAAGTTTTGGTAGAATCTTCTCCTATGGATAGTAGACAGTGGCGGAACCAATCGTTTCGAAAGGTTTGATATATGTGGAAGGGATAATGTCAAATGAAGCCCTTACTTTCATCTCTTGCGGAAGGTATTAACTGAAGCAAAAGGGTAGTCTTGACCCCTTTTGACCCATTCGAAAGCCCATAATTCATTTAATACTTGCAGAAGCATCCCTTCGACTCTTTCGAAAGGTCTTGCTATCACTATTGTTTTTCATGAAGCTCCCCTTCATAACATTTTGGGCTTCGATAGGGTTGAAGTGATTTTTGGTAGGAACATTTGCCCCCCGCCCTCCATGAAGAGATGCTCTTGAATTTTCAAGTCAACTGCTTTGATATGGCACCTTCCATTGCTTCGGCACAAAACTTTCCCGCCTATTGGTATTCCTAAGATGATCTCAACCGTTTACTTGAATCCGATCGGATGGTCATACCCCCATCCATTCAGCTTATAAATTTCACTCCTCCTTTTCCTCTCTTCATCTGCAATTGAAATTTTCTAAAGCAAGAATTATATTCTTTTTCCATCAATCTCAAAATTTAAAAGGCGAAACTCTCAGAGTTGAGGTGAGTATTTACGATTTCAAATTAGAAACTAGTTTTTTTTTAATTCAAATTTCTAAGGTTTAAGTCCGTGTTATTGTTATGAATTTTGAACATGTTTGAGTTAATCAATCGTGTAAGATGATCCTAGACTCGAATTTCATGTTGATTTTGATTAACCCATGGCATCAATTCGGGTTCAAACGTGACTTTGCCTAATTTGCGGTTATTTGCTGCTGTTGGATGACTACTCAAACCCGAAACTCAAATGCCCAATTTTAATTTATCTTGAAGGATACTGAGAGTTAAAATTGAATAACCCTTACTTTAAATTAAGTTAAGAAACATATACTTTCTGTCATCGTCGAAACCATTACTTAACCTTTCGACTTAGTCGAAACCCCAAGACTGAGATAAACACGGCTGTTTGCATTATCTCAATTTAGTGTTGGCACTTTCAAAAACATATTATGCCTTTTCAACTTATTCGAAACCCACAATAGTTAATAGGAATGTAGCTATTATCACTTTTCCAACAAAAACATTATAGAAACGTCTCAATGTCCTTTCGTTAGTGTCAATGCCACTTTGTTTCAAGTCTTTCGATCTAGTTGGAGTATGGCGTTTCGACAATGTATATTTTAAATAGATATTACCTGGATAGCTACGCTTATTATAAAATAGAGTAAAATTTGTAGGCTTCGACGATGTTAAAGGTTAGGTTCAGGCGAATGTATGCCATAAAATGAGGGATGTTGATGATGGTTTCGAGACTGTTGAAAGCCCAATGATTCACACAGTTTAATTAGCTTTGACCCTTTCGAAGGCATGAAACCAAGTGCTACGGCGGGTACTTGAGCCGTTGTAATAGGCTTACGATACCTTTGAAAGGTATTAGTAGTTGAATAAATCATAACTTTGATGAAATTATATCACCTGGTAGGATCATAGGTATCAAAAGAACTTCTAAGAAATCTAACAAGGATATTGTTCTTGTATTAGAATCTTCACCAAAAAAGGTTGAGGCAGTTTCAAGGCACTCTTGCATGACTTCTCAAGATGAAGTAGATGTGATCCTTAATGATTTGGGATCATAGGGGTTGAAGCTATCCCTCTTGGAGATAACAACAAAATTAAAAATCCTCCTATAGGATACTTTGCTTATACCGCCATTCATATTTGGCATGGGGGTTCATCCTATTTCCAGAGTTCTTATCGAGATTCTTAAGTTATCTTGGCATTGCTCCTATCCAGCTATCATCCAATGTATACACTTACCTTGTCTCTTTGGAGGTCATGGCCCTAGAGTCGGGAATTCCTTCCTTGAGTGCAAAAGTTCTGAACTATTTAGCACACTTTGTTAAACTCGGTAATTTGAACAACTAGATTTTCTTGACTAATCCCCCCTAAAGTTGGTTTCAGAGGGAATAAACAGATTTAAGGATTGGGAAACACAGTTCTTCTATGTCAAATGCTTTCCAAACATTAGCGGAACCTTTTCTTCTCCCCATGAGTAGAACATTGCCCTTATTTCTATTAACATGTTTTCTTTTTCTGAATAATGTTTTCTTATTAGGCATTGCTCCTAAGGATCTTAACGATGAAGGCAAGAGAACCATATGTTGATGACTGCTGCTTCAAACCATATTGGGAATAGACTTTCGTTTCCGACTACTAGCAACCTCCAGAAACATTCCCTCATACCAGAAGGCCATAAGATTCTTGGTCAACCTCCTCTTATCCAGCACACTTCGAAAAGAAAACGTTTCTTAGCTTTGGGTGACCCAAAAAAATTTCATCCTTGTCCCCAAGTTGTCCAAATATACCCGATAAACTTAAGCGTATTGTTTGTAATTTGCTACCATGTTATTCCTTAGATTGTTTTTCCAATCTATGCCTTTTGGTTTCAACAGCCGCTCCTCCAGCTAACTTAATTACAAATCATCCATCCCCTCAATCTTTAGAATCTGATGCTCTGGCTCAGGTACATGCCATTGCTAGGCATCGAATGATTACAAAAAGGAAATTAGGCGGAGTAACTGCCGTAGGTTCTATTCCCGAGAAAGCTAAGAATACTGATATCTAGTCTTCTCTTACCCCAAAAGAGGGTGAATTTTTTGGTGATGATAAGTCTTTAGAGAGTCATAACCCCGATCCCACTTCTTCTGTGGATGACTTACCTTCTGTAACTGCTGATCAAACTAAAATGGTTCCTTTGTAGGATGACTTTATATCTCTTTATATCACATATTGTTGTGTTTGATTCTCCTACTGTTATTGATCAAATGCAGAAGGATCTAGCACTTCAACTTCTTCCCAGGATTTGAATCCCTCAAGACCCTCGTCACTAGTGCCTCCTACTGAATTAGAGAATGTTGTGTAGTCGATTATGCACTCTTAATCATTTTCTACTATTCAGCCACCCTCCTCTGTACTAGATTTACCGATTCATTATCGATCTCTTATCGAACAACAACTTCTTGTATATTCTAT
This sequence comes from Allium fistulosum, assembly GCA_030737815.1. Taxonomy (NCBI): domain Eukaryota; kingdom Viridiplantae; phylum Streptophyta; class Magnoliopsida; order Asparagales; family Amaryllidaceae; genus Allium; species Allium fistulosum. The sequence goes on along the minus strand of CM060908.1, from coordinate 119,362,001 downwards.
AACGCCTAATTTTCTTATTACTATTTTTATACTGAATCCTTACTTGTGTCTTATTTTTCCTCTTAGATCACCAAAAGCCGGTACTCTCTTTAGGATGATGTTCGAAGTCCTCTACCGAAACATCAAGGCTCGGGGAAGAAGTCTCGACCTTAAACAATCAGATCACTACCCTGGCTACTGCCAAAGATAAGTGAGGGAACAAGAAAGATTGATTGCTTCTCTTGCTCAGGCAAAATCTACAATTTCATATGAGAGGAAGGCTAAATAGATTTTAGTTGATGAATTTTTAGCTCTGAAAATGGCTTTAGAAGAGTTCAAGGATGAAAAAGCCAGGGTTAATGCTAGACATGTTTCACTTAAGAAGGAGTGTACTTCTCTTAAAAAGAGGTTGGAGAAGAAAAAAGATTCTTTATCCAAAGCTATCGACACTATTTCTAAGTCTAAGCAAAAAGTGTCTTAGTTTCTGAGCACTTCTCTTAATGATATTATTGTAAATTATTATGAGGATGCGCATATGATAGATAACCTATTCCGATAAGATAGAAAAGTGCCTGGATTTATGTTTTTCGTCTCTTGACCCTGTGCTAATCGAAATATTTGTGGCTAAGATTAAGAAAACGGAGGAAGGGATTGAGGTTCCTCGCATAGAGGAAATTAGTGCCACCCAGCCTCTATCTTATGATGTTCCTCCTGTGGAAGAGGATTCTGACTCAGACGAGTAAGAAGACAAAGAGGGTGATGAAGCTATCGTTGATGAAGATGACAATGACGATGATAATGATGATGATAACCATAATGACGACGACAAAGGTTAGGGTGCTGGCAGCAATGAGGGCGATCATGATAATACTCCTGGAAGGGATGGTGGTAATACTTCTAAGGCTCCAAATAATGAAGATGGATCAAGAAAAGTTAACCCTGATCCTACCGTCCATGAAGTGGATCAGACTGAATTCCTCGACTCCTTTGATCCCTAAAGAAAATATGCTGATTTTTGTATCAAAGAAAAAGAGAGGAAGAAAACTTTATAGACTTTGATTTCGATTTCTCAAGTATGGGATTTTATTAAAATTGCTCTCATTTTCATGATAACCCTAGCTAATATCTTACCACTTTAGATAAGGAAGAAAAACATACACCTTTATAAGACAAAGCTTGAAAAGAAATAGACAGAAATAAATGGCCTATATAGGGAGTTAGACAAATAATCAAAAGAACAACGCACTATCCAATAAGTACTAATAAAAGCACTGCGGTGTTAACACCTTTCAAAGGTCAAGAAGCGGCCCCTCGATTGAAAATGGCACGTCTTCGTTATGGCAAGCTTTTTGAGGAGAACAAAGAATTAATGACACTCTTTTGGATGTTAATCGAAGACAGAGATATCGTGGTAGAATTCTTGTATAAAGTTTATTATAGACATCCAATTGTGGATTACTCATACTGGGTGATTTCAGTGAGGGCCTACTTAAATACCTGCATAAGAGATACTTGGATGAACACGGGTTCGATCCCTACCCAGGGGCTTGCTGGAACTTACCACGGGTCAACTCAATTCCACGCACATTGCCTCCAGAAAAACCCAAATATAATAAGGATAAGTTCATTTCTGAGATATTTAAAAGATCAATCTTTTATGAACTAGAAGAAAATTTGTAATCATGTAATTATGTTGATATATGGACCTTACCGTGTTAGTCTTTTTATCCTTAGTTTTATTTTATTACATCATTACAGAGTAAGCATCTCTCCAGCGGCCCTGTTACTAGGGATTACTTAGGAAAATTTGTCAAGTTAAGAAGTGATTACTTAGAAAAGTCCTCGTTCTTGAAATCCTCAAGATTGGCCAGATATTGCTTTCTTAGAGATCTATAAAAGCTTTACATGCAACATCCCTTACTTCAATTTGATTTTCTAGGCTAGGAAAAGGAAAATCTTCTTAAGGAAATTCAAATATATCATACAAAATTAATTTGTGGTCATGATAGTCCTCCAGTTGAAGAATGGGATTATAGCAAATGCCCTCCAGTTGTTGCCCCAGAAGGATTTAGTGCCACTTTTGAATCAACAATTACTCTTTCGGCTAACTCTTTAGACAAAGTTAAAAATGTTGTTTCTAGACTTTAGGTGTGATAGGGCAGAGAGAGAACTTGACTATAATAATGATGTTGTACCCTTTTTCTTATTTCTTCTTGAGTTGTAACCCTTACCATTTTAATAAAAGAAATTTGTTCTTTTGGTATTGATTTCTTTTTTGTTTGTTTGAATAGGAAATACAGTTAACGACTACGTCACTTTCATTAGAACCTTCATCATGTTTCACTAATCTTAGGGATAGATTGATTGCGAATATTGAAAAGAGGAGCTTATCTAAAGATCCTCTGTCTACCAAACTCCAAAGTAATACACAAGCGCTGGAATGACATAGAAATTTTTTTCTTCAAAAGGCAGTCATTAGAGGTTTTAACGATCAAATTATTAGTCTCGAAGCAGACATTAAAAAGAAAGATGAGATGGTTTCTCAATTAAAACGTCAAATTAAATCAAATCCTTCGACTGACTTCGATCATGAGATGTCCAAGCTTTACCAACAAGTAAGTGATTTGGAGATAAAGCTGAAGGATAGCCAAGCATAGTGTAAATCTTTGGAATTTATCATGGGAGGTGATATTCCGGATATTAATTTACCGATTTGTCTAATCGCCCCAACTATAGGGAAATCAACAAGGTCTTGTTCCTTAGCCATTTAAAAATTCCCTGCTACAACAAACCCTCCTATAGGTTTGGATGAAATAGTGGTGGGCAAATGGTGCAGAAAAGTCAAATTTGAAATGATGAAATATTTCGACAATCAACAAAAAGAAAGATACTAACAACACATTAATGAGTACGCAACCAAAATTAGAAAAGTCGAACATGAAAGATATCTTCTTCGAAAACATACTGTTATATTGGAAAGACAAAAGAAGACCCTTAGAGGTGCAAATAATGCTTTCAATCGTGCTCTGAAGACTCATATCGAGTCTATCGATGATGATGATGAGATTAGGAAGAAATAAAAGAAACTTAAAGAAACTCTTTGTGTGGAGATATGCCATATTGTTGATCCCTTGCTTCTAAGAATCTAGATAAGATTGCACAAGACCTTTGAGGCACACACTTGTTTTTGATCCTTTGGAACCAATATCTTAATGTATTTTTATAATATACTTTGTAAATAATTTTGTAGATTATGTAAATATCACCTGGCTTGTAGCCCTTATCTGTACTTGTACTGTTGTTTCTGAATCTGGTTCTTGATAACTTTGGCTATGGTCTTTTTTTATTTGTTGAATCATTAGTCTTCCTTATCAATTTTATTTTCCTACAAAGTACAAAGTAGACAACATTTCTTATCAATAGTTTGAGATTTATGTAAGAATATGTTCAGTAGTTTGTTTATATTATTGGAGATAGTATTAGAATTCCTTATAATAGAATTCTAGAAATCTAAATCTTGAAATAATGGAAATTAATTGATCCTTAACTAAAGATAATAAGCGATGAGAATTCCGTAGTTGGAAACGATTAAAGACTAGAAATTCTTGTTTGACAATAATGGAAGCCCTGAGATCCAACTCTTGCATTAATAACAGACGTTTAGAAACTCTCTTCTGGAAAAAACTGATGGAAGACCAAGAACAATTCTCTTATAATAATAAAAGCACAGAAATATCATCTGGAAATAAGTCATAGAAGACTAGGAATCCTTATTTGGGGACAAATAATAAGAGTCCAGAAATCCTTATTTGGAAATAATAAAAGACCTGAAACCTAGATTCGGGTATTGATAAGTGTAGTCCAAAAGTTAATGGTAGAAGACCCGAGACCAAGATTCGGGTATTAATAAGAGAGATCCAAAAATTATCATTTAGAAATGAGTAGAAGACCAGAAGTCCATAATAGAGGTCAATAATAGAAGTCCGAAAACCCAGATTTGGGTATTAATAAGTGAAGTCCATAAACTAATAGTAGAAGACCCAAAACTCACATTTAGGTATTAATAAGTCCAGAAATCATCTTATGGGAATCAGCCGAACGACATAAATTCATATCTAATAATGAATGTAATCTGGGAATTATCGTCTAGAAATAAGATTAGAAATTCATTCCTGGAAATAAGAAGGAAAGTTTAGAAATCATTATTCGAATAATAAAAGGTCAGAAATTCTCATCCGAGCCTTTTGTTCTACAACACTCTTTGGGCTTTGATTGTTCGGATCTTTTGCTTTGCATTACCTCTCTGGTTCTAGGTATTTGGTTCTTTCGATATGCGCCATCCTTTAGGCTTCGTATATTTTTAATGCTTTGTGTGCCACTCCATGGGCATGGATGTCGTAGTCCGCCGTTGTCCGCCGTTGTCCGGTGAGCTTGGTTAGCTTATCCACATGCAGAAGCCAAGGACTTACCTGACCTCCCTCTAGGAGGCGCTCCATCCAGGCCTTATAGGTGGGACTGTAGGCTTGTCCGGTGCCTTGACTAGGCCATGGCATGGCGAGATCAAAGGCTTACTCCGTCCTCCATCTAGGAGGTGCTCCAGCCAGGCCTTATAGGAGGGACTGAAGGCTGGTCGGTACTTTGAACTGGCATAGCTTGGCGCGGTCAAAGGCTTACTCTGTCCTCCCTCTAGAGGGCCTTGATCTAGCCAAAGAGTGGCGCGACCAAGGGCTTACAAATACTTTAACCTGGCCATAGTGTGGTATGGATAAAGGATTACTCTGACCACTGTAACAACCCGACATTTCGTACCCATTTAATTATCGCCTCTTGACGATCTAATCTAGTTGCTAATAAGCTATTGGCATTTTGATCGAATTGAAATTCTCTTCTTATCCGGTTTGAATTCTTTTCAAATTGGATTGAAATTCAATTATAAGATTTTTGTTAAAAGGATTTTTGGGCTTTATAAAAATCGTGACCCATATGTGTTTGGGGCCGTGAAAATTTTCAAGACAAATAATTGATCCCCCTCTCAATTTTCGTTCATTCAATAACTCGTTCCCTCCCTCTTTTTTTATTTTCATTTTCACGAACCCTAAATCATAAATGAAAAGAATGGCGGCCACAATCCTTTTCGTTCATTCTCGCGTGTCCCCCTGAATCAAGTTAGGGCATCAGAATCGAAGGCAACGGCCGCAAGGGGTTCGAACTTCGCTCGTCTTCCCTCGATTGCTACAGCTTCGACTCGTTTCTGGACTTCGTGTAGCATCACTCGAGACTGTTCCAAATTGTGGCTAAGGTGAGTGGCTTTCCACTCACATCTAATTCAAGTCGTCTTGATTCATTTATTGTTTTGAAAACTACGTTTATGATGATATTTACTTCGGTTTTGACTTCGAAGTTGTCTTCTTGTCCTTGATGCATTGTTTCTCAGCTGCTCTTGATTTCGAGTCATTGAGTAGTCTTGCTACTGTGATTTCTTTTGTGAGTCGCCCAATTGAAATGATTTCTGTAGTTCATTCGAATTAGTATATTTCGTAGTTATTAGCTTTATAGTTATTGTTTCGTGAATTTTGGGGACTTTGGCATGTCTATCTCCATATATGCATTTATCTTTGCACTGACCAGTTGTATGGTTGCATATATGTTGTATCATTGTGAAGTTTGGTTTACTGGTGGGTTTTCTTGGCACTGTTCCACTTGGATTACGAGGGTCTTTGTAGTTTGTTTCTTTCAGGTTGCCAGTTTGCATTTCTTGATCTTTACTTCCCTGTTGCCAGTCTTGGTTGCACTGGTCATTTCCAGTGCTTGATCATTTGTATATACTTCTTGCCTGCAGTGATAATTTTGCTTTCTTGACCTGGGCTTGAGTTTTGTCAATTGAACATCACTGAGTTGATTTTTAGCTTGAGTCTGATACAGTGCATTGATGCATTGTATTATTTGCATTTGGTTCACTTTGTAATTTCGACTTGTCTTTCCTAATCCACTGGTTACTGTCACTTTGAATTCACTTGCTGACAGCCTTGTACCTGCATCCATGTTGATGTTGTCATTTTTTTCCAGTGTGGTTTGCACATGTCATTCTGAACTTGTTATAATTTTTTCTCGTGAGTTTGGAGTTGGTTTCTCTGGCACTTGTGAGCTTTGTTCTCTGGCCATCTTTACTGCGCATGTAGTTGCTTATGTTGTTTGTGTCAGTTGCTTCATTTGCTTAGTGCATTGCTCCCTGGCATTCATATTCAGATTGCTTATCATATAGTTTGCATCCACACTGGGTTGACATCTTTTGTATAGTCTGTGCTGGCTTTTGATCTGTTATGTCTACTATCCAGTAGCCTTCATGACTTCACTTGATTTCAGTTGCATATGTTAGCTCTTTGGTTCGACTACTGCATATATGTGTCAGTTGAAATGTTGGGTCTGTGGTTCAAGTTGTATATCATATTGAACTGGTTCATCTTTGTTGTATTTCACTGATTTGTACTGGTGCTGTAGTGTCATCTCGGTAGCTTACTTGGTGCATCCAAGTGTATTGGTTCAGATTTCATTTATGTTGGTTTGTGTTTGTTCTTTTTCTTGAGTCTAACTTGGAGCATTCTGTTGCTTCATTCTTTGGTTCCTATACGTCGACTATTTTAGAACTGCTTCGGCTAGATCATTTAACATCACCTGTATATATTGTTGCTTGATATAATCTTGAGTCTGCATAATACTTGGTCACTGTTGTCTTTGTTGTGGCCTTTGAATTTGTGTACTGGTACACATTCTGGTCATTGTTGCCATCTTAGCCTGGCATTTGTTTCAGTTTGGTTTGGTAACTTGTGCAGTTTACTGGTCTTTGATTTGGTTGTTGCATCACTATAGCTTTGCAGTTGCAGTTTTACATTTATTCAGTAGCCATTGTAGCTCTGTGCTTTGTTGCAGTTAAGCCACTGATTCACTACATCATCTTCTACCTGTTGCACTTGCAATGATGTTCCTCATTTCATGTTCGAATTCATACTTGTCTGCACTCGCCTTCAGTTTGCTATTTCTCTGTGCCTTGCTTTGCGACATGTTGATCTTGTTTCACTTGTTGCCTCTTTCACTGGATACACTGTTTCATTTCACTGATGCAGCCTTGCCCTTAAATACAAGTGGTGGCTGCATTTTCGTAGCAGTTTTTCCCTTGTCCCTTGTGGTGACTTTATATTCTGTTGTGGCGAGGCAGTGCACGCGTGCGTGCACTGTAACCACACCGAATTGACAGATTTTAATCGATATCTCTTTTATTCTTAATTCATCGACCTGTTGCGTAATTCGTAGGCGGTATTGGCGAGGCAGTACACGTTAGCGTGTATTGCAGCCAATTAGCATTGATATTTTTAAATTGACATTTCAATTGCTTAAACTGCTTTGGATTTCTGTTTTGTGGAGTAACACTGTTTAGTGTTATATCTGCCGTTATCCAATTCTCGTATCGAGAGTTGGATATACGAGATTTCTGTGACTGTCATCTATATTGAGATTGATTATTATTGCTTCTATGCTCTAATAACCGATTTTGAATTAGACTGATCCGAGTATTATTTTCTTTTGAATGTAATACTCGGGTCAGACCGAGTATTTACAGGTTGTAGATTTTTAGCTTTGGGTTGCTGCTAGAGCTATGAAGACTTTTTATATCATTTGAAGAGGTCTTCGTCGTGTTGTAGTAGTCAGTGTGTCTGTTTTAAGATGATAATGTATTCATGTATATTAGTCGATAATGTACGTGTATATATAACTTTTTGAGTCGACAGTTGTAGTTGTATCATTTGTATTGTGTCAAAAGTATTGTAACTGATATCAGTTATTATATATATGATACTTTTCGTTCCATCTGTATTCCGCATTTATGTTTTCTGTGTTATTTTTATATCTATTGTCCTAAACTATTATAGCCACTGTGTAGTAGCTTTGAGTTTGTATCGAAATGTCGGGTTTCCTCTAAAAAATGAAATGCAATGTTTTATTATCTGACATATCGGTGCTCGCACAAAGCAATTACATAGATGGTCGCTCCTCAACAGCCTTATTCTCCGTGCTAGTTGACAACACTACACCGTAGTGTTCTTGGCTAGCGTGGGTATAGAGGTGGGGCGTCACAGCTTGGTATCAGAGCCTGGGGTTTAGGACAATTATAAAACATAACTTAGATGGAACATGTGTTACAACTATCTGTCGATGTTTTATCTCTCATCTTTACATATGATTATTTTTGACTGTTAGGTATGAATTCCTAACGCTTATTCTTGTGTTTTCGGCTTTGAATTGATTTAGCCGATGTTGATTTTGTTTTAATTTGGCAAATTAAAGCCATTTTGACTTTTGGACTTTGTTCCACTTTTGTTCTATGCTATGAGTGTCATTGTGTACCTGTTACACTGTGATGAAAAATAGCTGGACCAGTTGCAAATTGAGTGATTTTGATTTCTCATTCACATTTAGTTTGAATCTCAGCGATTTTAAACTTGATATTTTGTGTTTTCCTCATCTTGAATTCCATTCGACTTCGGTCACTTTGTTTTTGAGAAATTGCTAATTTCTTGATTTTAAGACTCTGATTTTGTTTACCGTTGGTTTCTTTGATAATGATGATTGAATCATTTTGTACTCGACTGCGGCTATTAATTGTTGACTTCGACATTGACTTGATTCTTACTTTTGTTGAAGTCATTTATGCATTTCTGCTCGTTTTGCTTTGTTTTTCCAGTTGATAATCGATTCTTCATTTCTAATTAGTTGTTATCACCTTTGTCGATTTTGATAACTTCTATTTCTGGAATTTTTGGGTATTCCTACTTTGATGAATTTGGAATCGAATTCTTTGGATTTTATTCACGTCTTCCAATGTGAAATTTTAGTGAACTGACTTGGTTTCCTAATTTAATCGATTCTTGATCATTTCCCCGATTTGTTGCTATCATTTATTAGCAACTTTGATGACATTTTCTTCGGGATTTTTGTGAACATACTTTCTGATGGATTCAGTATCGATTTCTTTGGATTCCATTCACATCTTCGTATGTGAATTCTTGTGATTGATTGTTTCTACAATCATTTTTGTGATTTGTCACTTTAAAAATATAAAGGTTTTCTATACTAGTAGTAAATATTAAAATCCTTTTTCTCCAAACGATTTCAAAACTATTTTACTACAAAGCTCTTTTTCTTAAACCGTTTTCCAATCTATTAGTATATACAAGCCTTTATTTCACTCGTATGAGAAATTGAATTAAACGGTCTAGTAAAACAAGTGGTATGAAACGCTTGCGTTTACTTCGTCAGTTAACTCCAGGACTTGTTCGATTGAACCTTTTGTGACAATTTTCTAGTGTAGATTTACAGTTTGTTCGTAAATATTTAAGTTAAGCAAGTGGTTATGGGACATGAAGCTAAACTTTTATATTTACTAGCTTAGTGTAATTGACACTTCTCGTTGATCATGACGATCATTTTATGATTTAGACTAGCAATTGTGCGATGTCTCTTTGTTTGCAAGGTTATTCTAGACCGTAGTAGTGTGATTCCGACTCATACATATCTTTTTGTTTCCAAGGTTAGACTAGACCGTAGTAGTGTGATTCCGACTCACACATATCTCTTTGTCCGCAAGGTTAGTCTAGACCGCAGTAGTGTGATTCCGACTCACACATATCTTTTTGTTTCCAAGGTTAGACTAGACCGCAGTAGTGTGATTCCGACTCACACATATCTTTTTGTTTGCAAGGTTAGACTAGACACCACTTGTGTGATTCCATTCACACATACCTTTTTGCTTTTTGGTTAGTCTGAACCTTAATTAGTGTGATTCCGACTCACACATATCTTTTTGTTTGCAAGGTTAGACTAGACACCACTTGTGTGATTCCATTCACACATATCTTTTTGCTTTTTGGTTAGTCTGGACCTTAATTTGTGTGATTCCACTCACCCATGTCTTTTTCTCTGCGAGGTTAGCCTAGACCTCAATCTGTGTGATTCCGACTCACACGCGTGGGATAGCGACCCACGGTCTTCGGACCATTCCTGTGTGAAACTTTAATGGATGGCTTCCATGAGATAGCGTCTCATCTTGTGATACCGGTATTTTGGAGTTTTCATGCTCCCATTTTGTGATAGGCATTTCCCTTTTCCTTTTTATGGTTTAGACTAGCAAATGTGCGATGTCTCTTTCTCTGCGAGGTTAGCCTAGACCTCAATCTGTGTGATTCCGACTCACACGCGTGGGATAGCGACCCACGGTCTTCGGACCATTCCTGTGTGAAACTTTAATGGTTAGCCACCATGAGATAGCGTCTCGTCTTGTGAAACCGGTGTTTTGGAGTTTTCATACTCCCATTTTTATGCTAGGCCTCCCCCCTTCATGTGTTTTCTGGATTTCTTGTGATGATTTCTAGAATTTGTGCTTCACCAATTTTCGTGATTTCTATTGACAAGTTTTGTCAATTTTTGTGTATTGGTGAATTCATGTGTTTTCTGGATTTCTTGTGATGATTTCTAGAATTTGTGCTTCACCAATTTTCGTGATTTCTATTGACAAGTTTTGTCAATTTTTGTGTATTGGTGAATTCATGTGTTATTAACTTGTTATGAATACAAGTTTAGGGTATGATATCCCTTTCTATCTTTGAGAAGATTCTTGTGACATTTTTGATGAATGAAAATTCATTTGGTATTATATTTTGATGCCAGTTATTTTGATGAGATTTTGACGTGTTAACTTCAGTAACCATCAATTTTGAAATGGATTTACAAGCGGTTCTCCCGCAATACTGATATTACTAATTTAATCACGTATTTTCAAAATTTCTATTTTTTAAAAAAAAATGGTTGTTTCAAAAATATAAATTAAAATTGTTTTCAAAAATTTTTACATTTTCAAAAGAACGAGGAAGCGATTTAAACGTTTCAGAAAAATCGAGGACTATGACCCCTTTCTTTTACTGATTCGCTTAATTCCGGACTTGTCCGTTTGAGAATGTGAAATGTTATTTTTTAAACACACAATTCTGCACTTTCAAGGAAACGATAAAGAGATTTAAACGATTTAGCAAAAGTACGGAGTATGAAACCATACTTTTACTACTTCGGTTAATTCCGGACTCGTTAATTGAATATTTATGACTTCTGATTATCGTTTTTGATAATCAGATATTTGTGTTTCTGATTATCGTTTTTGATAATCAGATATTTGTGAAATTTGATTATCATTTGTGATAATTAAATATTTTCCAATTTAATTATCGTTTGAGATAATTAAATATTTTTCGATTTGATAATCGAATATTTGTGATTTCTGATTATCGTTTTTGATAATCAGGTATTTGTGAAATTTGATTATCGTTTGAGATAATTAAATATTTTTCGATTTGATAATCGAATATTTGTGATTTCTGATTATCGTTTTTGATAATCAGGTATTTGTGAAATTTGATTATCGTTTGAGATAATTAAATATTTTTCGATTTGATAATCGAATCTTTGTGATTTCTGATTATCGTTTTTGATAATCAGATATTTGTGAAATTTGATTATCGTTTGAGATAATTAAATATTTTTCGATTTGATAATCGAATCTTTGTGATTTCTGCTTATCGTTTTTGATAATCAGATATTTGTGAAAATTCAATTATCGTTTTAGATGATTGAATATTTGCGATTTTGAGATTCGAGCTTCGTCTTTTTCTCTGACGATTCAGGTGAGTAATTTGATTTACTCACATTCAATTCGTGCAGTACGTGATTTCTGCTCTGATTCCTTTTCTTTCAATTGCTAGAACTTGATTGATTCTTGCTTTTGATAGTCGTCTGATTTTGATTCCTTGATCCCCTCGATGTTGATTCTTTTGATTTTAAGCAATCGAACCTTTTGATTTTTATCTGATACTTCCATAATTCTAATGCTTCCCCGTGGCATTTGCTTTGCTTATGCATTCAACATTGCCATGCTCTTATGGTTGTTACCTTTTGTCCATTTATTCCTTATGATTGCGAGGACGCAATTTCTTTAAGGAGGGGAGTCTGTAACAACCTGACATTTCGTACCCATTTAATTATCGCCTCTTGACGATCTAATCTAGTTGCTAATAAGCTATTGGCATTTTGATCGAATTGAAATTCTCTTCTTATCCGGTTTGAATTCTTTTCAAATTGGATTGAAATTCAATTATAAGATTTTTGTTAAAAGGATTTTTCGGCTTTATAAAAATCGTGACCCATATGTGTTTGGGGCCGTGAAAATTTTCAAGACAAATAATTGATCCCCCTCTCAATTTTCGTTCATTCAATAACTCGTTCCCTCCCTCTTTTTTTATTTTCATTTTCACGAACCCTAAATCACAAATGAAAAGAATGGCGGCCACAATCCTTTTCGTTCGTTCTCGCGTGTCAATCAAGTTAGGGCAACGGAATCGAAGGCAACGGCCGCAAGGGGTTCGAACTTCGCTTGTCTTCCCTCGATTGCTACAGCTTCAACTCGTTTCTGGACTTCGTGTAGCATCACTCGAGACTGTTCCAAATTGTGGCTAAGGTGAGTGGCTTTCCACTCACATCTAATTCAAGTCGTCTTGATTCATTTATTGTTTTGAAAACTACGTTTATGATGATATTTACTTCGGTTTTGACTTCGAAGTTGTCTTCTTGTCCTTGATGCATTGTTTCTCAGCTGCTCTTGATTCCGAGTCATTGAGTAGTCTTGCTACTGTGATTTCTTTTGTGAGTCGCCCAATTGAAATGATTTCTGTAGTTCATTCGAATTAGTATATTTCGTAGTTATTAGCTTTATAGTTATTGTTTCGTGAATTTTGGGGACTTTGGCATGTCTATCTCCATATATGCATTTATCTTTGCACTGACCAGTTGTATGGTTGCATATATGTTGTATCATTGTGAAGTTTGGTTTACTGGTGGGTTTTCTTGGCACTGTTCCACTTGGATTACGAGGGTCTTTGTAGTTTGTTTCTTTCAGGTTGCCAGTTTGCATTTCTTGATCTTTACTTCCCTGTTGCCAGTCTTGGTTGCACTGGTCATTTCCAGTGCTTGATCATTTGTATATACTTCTTGCCTGCAGTGATAATTTTGCTTTCTTGACCTGGGCTTGAGTTTTGTCAATTGAACATCACTGAGTTGATTTTTAGCTTGAGTCTGATACAGTGCATTGATGCATTGTATTATTTGCATTTGGTTCACTTTGTAATTTCGACTTGTCTTTCCTAATCCACTGGTTACTGTCACTTTGAATTCACTTGCTGACAGCCTTGTACCTGCATCCATGTTGATGTTGTCATTTTGTTCCAGTGTGGTTTGCACATGTCATTCTGAACTTGTTTATAATTTTTTCTCGTGAGTTTGGAGTTGGTTTCTCTGGCACTTGTGAGCTTTGTTCTCTGGCCATCTTTACTGCGCATGTAGTTGCTTATGTTGTTTGTGTCAGTTGCTTCATTTGCTTAGTGCATTGCTCCCTGGCATTCATATTCAGATTGCTTATCATATAGTTTGCATCCACACTGGGTTGACATCTTTTGTATAGTCTGTGCTGGCTTTTGATCTGTTATGTCTACTATCCAGTAGCCTTCATGACTTCACTTGATTTCAGTTGCATATGTTAGCTCTTTGGTTCGACTACTGCATATATGTGTCAGTTGAAATGTTGGGTCTGTGGTTCAAGTTGTATATCATATTGAACTGGTTCATCTTTGTTGTATTTCACTGATTTGTACTGGTGCTGCAGTGTCATCTCTGTAGCTTACTTGGTGCATCCAAGTGTATTGGTTCAGATTTCATTTATGTTGGTTTGTGTTTGTTCTTTTTCTTGAGTCTAACTTGGAGCATTCTGTTGCTTCATTCTTTGGTTCCTGTACGTCGACTATTTTAGAACTGCTTCGGCTAGATCATTTAACATCACCTGTATATATTGTTGCTTGATATAATCTTGAGTCTGCATAATACTTGGTCACTGTTGTCTTTGTTGTGGCCTTTGAATTTGTGTACTGGTACACATTCTGGTCATTGTTGCCATCTTAGCCTGGCATTTGTTTCAGTTTGGTTTGGTAACTTGTGCAGTTTACTGGTCTTTGATTTGGTTGTTGCATCACTATAGCTTTGCAGTTGCAGTTTTACATTTATTCAGTAGCCATTGTAGCTCTGTGCTTTGTTGCAGTTGAGCCACTGATTCACTGCATCATCTTCTACCTGTTGCACTTGCAATGATGTTCCTCATTTCATGTTCGAATTCATACTTGTCTGCACTCGCCTTCAGTTTGCTATTTCTCTGTGCCTTGCTTTGCGACATGTTGATCTTGTTTCACTTGTTGCCTCTTTCACTGGATACACTGTTTCATTTCACTGATGCAGCCTTGCCCTTAAATACAAGTGGTGGCTGCATTTTCGTAGCAGTTTTTCCCTTGTCCCTTGTGGTGACTTTATATTCTGTTGTGGCGAGGCAGTGCACGCGTGCGTGCACTGCAGCCACACCGAATTGACAGATTTTAATCGATATCTCTTTTATTCTTAATTCATCGACCTGTTGCGTAATTCGTAGGCGGTATTGGCGAGGCAGTACACGTTAGCGTGTACTGCAGCCAATTAGCATTGATATTTTTAAATTGACATTTCAATTGCTTAAACTTCTTTGGATTTCTGTTTTGTGGAGTAACACTGTTTAGTGTTATATCTGCCGTTATCCAATTCTCGTATCGAGAGTTGGATATACGAGATTTCTGTGACTGTCATCTATATTGAGATTGATTATTATTGCTTCTATGCTCTAATAACTGATTTTGAATTAGACTGATCCGAGTATTATTTTCTTTTGAATGTAATACTCGGGTCAGACCGAGTATTTACACGTTGTAGATTTTTAGCTTTGGGTTGCTGCTAGAGCTATGAAGACTTTTTATATCATTTGAAGAGGTCTTCGTCGTGTTGTAGTAGTCAGTGTGTCTGTTTTAAGATGATAATGTATTCATGTATATTAGTCGATAATGTACGTGTATATATAACTTTTTGAGTCGACAGTTGTAGTTGTATCATTTGTATTGTGTCAAAAGTATTGTAACTGATATCAGTTATTATATATATGAGACTTTTCGTTCCATCTGTATTCCACATTTATGTTTTCTGTGTTATTTTTATATCTATTGTCCTAAACTATTATAGCCACTGTGTAGTAGCTTTGAGTTTGTATCGAAATGTCGGGTTTCCTCTAAAAAATGAAATGCAATGTTTTATTATCTGACATATCGGTGCTCGCACAAAGCAATTACATAGATGGTCGCTCCTCAACAGCCTTATTCTCCGTGCTAGTTGACAACACTACACCGTAGTGTTCTTGGCTAGCGTGGGTATAGAGGTGGGGCGTCACAGCCACCCTCCAGGGGGCGCTTTGACCGGGCCATCTTTGCGCGGACAAAGGCTTTTGACCGTTTAAGGTAATTTCCAATTTTATGGAGAATCTTACTCCCACCCATGTAGATTTTTTATAGAAATGAGTCTTTACTGAATACATCTAGGATTGCTTTACAGGTCTATCAATCTTTCCTTGTTTGAAAAAGTTGGTGATCATCCCTTCAAGAGCTCTACATTGATTGGTTTCATATCCATTTATCCTATAATAATGGCAGTAAGGTCCTCCTAGATTTCTTTTGTATTTGGGCTTTTTCTTTTTAGATGGCCAGTAATTGAGTTCCTCTTTTGTTAGTAAGTAAATGTTCTCAATTGATGTCGTTAAATTGCATCCTTTAGGGAGTCTTGATTTAAAACCTGTCTTTTGCGGTTGATTTTGAGATCTTTTATTGCTTGATTCAGGAGCTTCACCCTCGATGACCAATTTCCTTTCTAGAATCTTTCGAAGCTCGTATGGAGGTAATGGTCCACTTATTGCTCTATGCCATTTCTGAGCAAATGTGTAGTAATCGGCCATCATTCCATTTTCAAATTTAGTTCTTTTAGTGTAGAATTGAATGGCCTACTTCATCTGAACAAACAAATTGTCACCCCTATATCTTGTTTCCCCTAAAGAAAAGATGGGTGTACTCCCAACATAAAATGGGTTGATGCTTCAATTATCGGGATCATATAAATCTGCTTGCTTGTTCTCATTTACAATCATTAGTGCTTCCATCCTAAGCACTTGCTCTTGATAACTTCGAGAGTCATTGCCGATTTGACAAGTTGACCTTGCTACCTATAGTTTTGAAGACCATTGTTGTGGTCTTTTCCATTTGCGGTTCATAATAGTAGCCAAGGGTAGGTGTAGAGTAGCTTGAGGTGGAGAAAGGTGGTGTTGATAATTCAATGAGGTTGGAGGTTCGAGCCCTCCTTCTAGCGTCAAAAATGTTAACAAGAAATCTTGTCAACACCCCAAAGTAAGGATTGAGGAGTGAATGACCCCTTCGAAGCCCCTTTTGAATTAGTTGGAGTAATCTAAGGCCGTAACCTAGTGGGAACAAAAGGTATTAATTAAGTCCAAAGGATCTTATTCGTTCGAAAGAAACCCCTTCAAAAGGTATAGATGTGCATGTTCCATAGATGAAATTGCATATAAGCAGCGAATCAGACTCCATGCACTCAAAATTGCCATGTATTTACTTTATTGATAATATTTATGAATACAAGGGATTAGGTATTACAATGAAGTGAAATCCCCAATTTGATTTAGAAATTAAGGTTTACAAATTCAAGAAAAGTACAAGCATGGAAGCAATGAATTCGAATCCCTCAAACAGCACCACTGGAGTCTTATTTATGGCGCAGGCTGGACCCTTTCGCATCCATCCTTTCGACTCAGTCAAAAAGATGCCTTTATGACCTTCCATTGCTGTTGACTTCTAAGTCCTTCTCTATTTTTCTTTTGCATAAGATCTAGAAGCCTTCGACTCCATCGATAGGTATAGAAGCAGTATTTATGTTGTTGTAGATGTCTTGGATAAGCACGAAAGGGTGTCCAAACATGTACAGAAGGTATATAAACAATACTTGTGAAAGGTGATGATGCTATTGAAATCTTTTATTTTGATGGTTGCAGAAGCATTCATTGAGGATGGAATGGTAAATGATGATGTGACACCCACGGAAGGGTCAATTGCTTCGAAAGCGTCTACTTGGTTGGTTGCGGAAGGTATCTTTCGAAGGCAATCCCCTTGATTAATGCAGAGTCCATATTTTGATGCTTGCGAAAGCAATACTGACATATGTGAAATCTCACTAATACTTGTGGAACGGTTTAACTGATTCGAAAGGCTAGTCATTGCAAACCCATGTTTTTGAAAGGGAAGTTCTGGTAGAATCTTCTCCTGTGGATGGCAGACAGTGGCAGAACCAATCGTTTCGAAAGGTTTGATATATGCAGAAGGGGTAATGCCAAAGGAAGCCCTTACTTTCATCTCTTGCGGTAGGTATCAACTGCAGCGGAAGGGTAGTCTTGACCCTTTTCGACCCCTTCGGAGGCCCATAATTCATTTAATACCTACAGAAGAATCCATTTGACTCTTTCGAAAGGCCTTGCGATCACTATTATTTTGCATGAGGCTCTCCTTCATAATCTTTTGGGGTTTGACAGGGTTGAAGTGATTTTGGCAGTAACAGGTAGCCAGATTAGGTGGATAGACTTCCATGTGCTTTTGGCTGACCTCGCTTCCTATAACTTAGTCATAGTCTACACTCTCTTAACATACGATTATTGTAACGACTGGCAAATTTATCAATTTGATAAATTATTTTTATTTTTAAAATATTCAAATATAAGATTTTTTAACATAGATATGATGTTTTGAATAATAAATAAAATGGTAATAAGTATTTACAAAAATATATACTTTGAAAAAAATAGCGATAAAATGGTCGAAAATCATTTTATCGATAAACACCTCTATGATCATCCAAAGTCGCGCATGGAGCTAGATACATACACTTATTTTTATAATTGAACAAGAATATGAAATAAAATTATTTATTTTATTTTTGGAAATTAAATGTATTTATGACATCATCAGTGATGCCATTATTTTTAATAATTGATTTATGATTTTAAAATTCAAATTTAATGATTTAATAATTATTATAAATATTACAATAATTGTTTTAAAATGATAATAATTCATTTTAGTTTATTATATAGTGATAGTAAATCATTTATAATAGTTTTATGAAGATATATGTTGAATTGAAAAATATAAGAAAATTGACATCGCTTTATCAGTATAGTAGCAGTTTTTGTAGATAATTGTTAATATTGATTTATATGATTTAATAATTCAATTGAGATCATTTTTATTAATTAAAAATGATTAGAAATTTAGTTTCAAATTTTGTTTACATATATACGTAATTTAAATTATAAGTGAAAATGTGACCGGGAATCGGCTTCCCGATTTTCAACGGCTTAACGAACAAAAGTTGTTCGAAGTCCTTGTAACGTGGTTTGTTCTATGCACATCCATATACATGCACAAACATGTCACATACACACATTTACATACATATAACATATATATACATATATATATATATATATATATATTTATATATACATATTAGAAAACATCAAAGATATTTCCCATTTCCTTAATACTTAAGCAACTCTGAGTCAACCACTTACACCCCATCATCACTTGCACATGGGAAAGCACGTGGAGGAGAAGGTGGCATGTGAAATGATGAAGGAGATGCTGCACATGGTGATTGGAAAGGTGGTGAAGTGATGGAAGATATTTTTCATATTTTTTCCTATAAATACCACCCCTCTTCTCATAAATTCCTAACGCATTCTTCTACTTCTTCTTCCTTCTTCTTAAGCTTTCTAAGAGACTCTTTAATGGCTTCTTGTTCATATAAATAATATGGAGAAGTTATGAGGAAATAATGCAAAAATAGAAACATATGAAATCAATGTCAATCCACTTTAAAAACAAGTGCAGTCACTTCCTCTCCTCCTCTTATGCATTCGACCTCCACTTCCCTAAATCAAGGTCGTGAGCCCCCTAGCCATGGCCAAGCCATATAGGAAGTAGAAGGAGGAGTTCAAGAAGCTCCGGAGCAAGAAAAAGAGAAGGAGGTGCCGCCAAAATCGATTCAGGAATCTATGAAAAAAGTTTTGAGAAGTAGATCTTATGGTGAGTACCCAATCTTAGTTTTATTTAAATAAAACTTAAAGTGATATTATACATGTTACATTAGAGATTAATATGTTGAATATGGGTTGATATTGGATGATAACTTGGTTGATATTATGATCGGTTATACGGTTGTGATATGGTTGATAATTTGGTTTGATAAATGATAAGAGAAATGGTTAGTAATTAACCATAAATAATTAAATAGAAATTTAATCCATAAATAATATATGTATGGAGTTGTTTAGCCTATTGATGGTTATAAAATATAGAAAGTTTGGAAATGAATATTATAATAATATAATATTATGAAATGGTTTAAAAGTGAATATGAGATTTAATACGGAAAATATTTGTTTAAATAATTTAAAAAGGTTTATAAAATTTTTATAAACAATAAAACTTAATCTGGAGAAGTTTTAATAAGTTATGAAAAATAAGTCAAAATAAGGCACGTCGCGTAACAACAGTTCACGATTTCGGGCCGGAAAAGTTAAATGAACATATAGAGTGGAATATAACTCGGATTTCTTCGAGATAAGAATTTTCCTGACTATTATATTCATAGTTTTCAGACAAAAGAAAAAAATAGAGATTTCATTTAGTAGATTTTGAAATATGAGTAAAACAAGTTTTCAAAATAATCGCGGTTTTGCAGTTTGGAATCCATAAAGGGAATTCCTTTAAAATGATATTTTTAAATTCTTTAAAAATATGGAATAAATTCTATAAATCTTTAAAAATGTTTTAAAAAAGATTTGAGTTATATAAATGAATTTTCAAACGACAAAAAAGTTGTTTTGATCAATATAACTTTTAAAGCACTATTTGCAGCACTTTTTTGCAGCAATTTTTAATAACTTTTGCAAACAATGGTTTTAAATTAATTACTCTTTCCCGAATCATTTGTGGACCTTTCCAAATAAATAATTAAATAATTTAAAGATTACTAAGAGGTTTAAAAATGAGTACGCGGAAATGACTAGTATGTTTGTTTCTTTTGTGAGTGTCATAGAAAATCCGACCGAGGAATGGAACAAATCGAAGGGAAAGCCCGGATGCTCTAACATAATTAAAAGTTAACTAAGTATGTTAAAGTTTTAGAGTCGATAAAATAACTTGGCCACCTTATAGGTGACCGAGAGGTAGTCTCTAGGCTTGGGTTTGGAAAACTAGTTGTCTACTCTCCCTAGCTACTTGGACTGGGCCAACAAAGGGGATAGTAAATTTGATTTACTTAGATCAAAATTTTCCAAAGTATAAAAGATATAATTTTACAATTTTAAAATTTTTGGATTGCATACAAATAATCTTCTTATACTTGGTATTAAATTCCGAAGAGGGAATCCATACTATCTGTGAGAATTTAAAAGGTGACCTTATCGTTATTCGACGGATAGTAATGGTTGAATATGAAAATTATTATTGAGTAGAATTAGTATAATTCCCTGATTCTTTTTACTCAATAATGTTTTCCAATATGATATTTGAATTAAATGACTTGGCAATATTTTCCTAAATAAAAAGTAAAATGATTTCAAATTATTCCAAGATTCAAAAAGGTTTAATTAACCAAAAGGATTTGATAAACGAGGCTTAATGATTTCATATACTATTAAGAAGATAAATGGAATAAGTTAAAATAATATGTCTCTCTGAGATATTTATAAATGAATAAAAAGATGAATTAAATTAAATGATGATTGATAATCACGTATGAACTTAACATCTTTTTAATCGATGATTAGTTCAGAGGAACCGGGGTCAGAATTGGGCAACTCCTATCCGAAAACTACTTTGAACCAATGTATACATTTGAAAGTGAAGACATGACGAAGATGATGATTTTTTAAGATGAGGATCTTCATGATAAAGGGCTACTTGCCACTAGTCCCTCGGGGTGAAATTTACGATATCATATATTTATGGTGACAGTAGTACTCTGTTATGAATTTTTTTGATTACAAGGACTAATCATTACTAATCCTAGGGATAATTTTTGATAGGATGTAGTAGGAGGAATGCCTACGGTTTCGTTCAGCCCTAGAATAAACTTGTATAGATGAATGTCTGACATTACATTTCTAAGATAACAACGTTGACTTTTACAAACATACATCTGTTTGGTGGCGGAGAAGGCAACTTCTCTTAGCTTAACACCCTTCTTTGAGACGTACGAGCTCAGAGGTTGTATATTTGTGAAAGTCAATAGTAATCAATGGAATTGCAATGTGGCATTCAAAGTGGAACCTGATATGATCAAAGCGTGGCTTTATGAAAAAAGCATGGCTTTGTGAAACATAACCTCACGAGCCTCACATCTTAGGAATGATACGTGATACTATGTGGTCTGAAGGAAAATTTTCGAGCTATCATTGGGGGAAGATGTCCCTCTAGGCACTTGTTGCCTTATTATATGGATGGAAAGGTATGGAAGGTGACAGAGATCGTGTAAAGCACCGAGTAATACTCTATTCTATGGTAGTGTAGCATTATAGTTCGGAGGCTGGCGGAGATTCTGCAAAGCCACTGGTGTGAACTAGGATTGTTATACATGGATTTTCGGATCTGAATGGTTACTAGTTCCCTATTATGTTGGAAATCCAATTCCAATACATTGCCTTTACGATTTTGATTGTAGAACCTACTTTTAAAAAGTAGCTAGTAAGGCGTCAAATTTAATCAATATAAAAATTTCGGCTATTTTAAATATGTTAGTTGAAAAGTATTTTTAAAAGAATGTCATTAAAGATAATATTAAATTACGCTGGTATAAAAGTGTTCTGGTTATCATAAGGTAAAAACCTATCTATATTTATGTATGGGCGTGGCCTTATGAGATACCCTTCTTTTCAAAGGTTTTGATTGACATCAGCATGATCTATACATTAAAAATTTCGATTATCTCAAGCTAGTTTATCAAGCTTGATCCGGGTACTTTTAATACTCGGGTCAGATCCAAGTAGTTTCAGGTTTAGTTGAAGACGCTTGGAGTTTCCAGAGGAGAGCTAGAGTTCTTCATCTACGTATGGGCATATTCTATTATCCACTGCACTATTACACTTGTTTTTATTTTTCAGCATTTATAAGGACAAAGGGTTTATAACTGTTCAAGCTGAATCTAGGTTAGACTCTAATATTGCATTCAAATTTTTCCGCTGTAAAGATTATTGTTGAAATAATATATGTTGTTCCATTCGTGTGATATTCCGTTCTATCTTTATTTTCTTTTTTCCCTTAACAATCGGGCTTTCTAGCACCTAGATTTGGCATACGTGAATACCGAGGATGTATTAGTGTCAATTTTCAAGAGTCAAAAATCTGGTTCGTTACAACCATACACCTCACTGCATTCCGTATTAAGGCCTTATAAGGAAAACTCTTATTTCATCTTAACTATCAATTTCTTTCCTAAAGGGGATTTAATAGTAATCAATAACTTATGTACTACGCAATTAATATGCTATTAATTATACATTATTTATAAGCTAAAATATATACACACACATGTGTGCGCCTAGAATATTTCCATGCTTGGGTAGATTACGCCCTATGCTAATCATTTAAATGTCAAAACCTCAAATTTATACAAGTCTTAATTCCATATCGGCATACCATATATCCAGCATGCTCAATTCAAAAACAAACTTGTATAATAATAAAATCCATACCAACTTATTTTATAATAAATAGTAGAATCAACATTAATAGAATTTGCAATTTAATATGCTCTATTCAACTTCTACATATAAGAATGAAAAAGAAAATTTCCATTTAAATTACATAAATAAGTAGCGCAAACTATGAATAAAAGAATATGTATCTTACACACCATTTTCTAATTTATTTCTTTTCAAAACCCTTAATCAGATCCAAAGAGAAATGTAAGAAGTGGAATAGAATGTAAACATCAGAACTGCAATAACTACAAAATTCCAATATTTTAATATAGAATAATTGGGATTCTAAATTAATAATTGACATTTCACTTTAGGGAAATTTTGGGGTTTTACTGTGATGTTTTCGTGAAAAAATTCACCAAGGCATACATCAAATCCAAGTTATACTATACAATTACTAAAATAAGAAAGACTAAGATTCCACTCACAAAAGTCCTTAGCTTTTCCCTTTTGGATTTGTTTACGCCTACTTTAATCTCTTTCAGATCTCTTCTTTTAGAATCATACAACAAGTGAATTGTATATGAATTAGATTTAGAAATTTAGGGATTGGAGGAGAATAGAATTAGAAATTGAATAATAAACAACTAAAATTTCTTACCTAAAACCCTAAATAATTTTCTTAATCTTTGAAAAAAAGAGACCGATAGAGCTTCGCTTAGTTTCCAAAATAATTTGTGAGAGGGGGCTAGGCTTTTATTTATAATGGTTAGAAAGCACCAAAACTATCGGATTTAAGTCAGTTTAAAATAATATAATCTGAACCGTTCCTGGTCTATGTTAACCCTAACTACCACAATAGCACCAATCGACCGCTCCTACCCAAGCGGTCGACTGCTGGCTATTAACCGACCGAATGTAGGCGGTCGACTGGTAGTGTTATTTCAGTCAACCCGTAGTGTTATTTCGGGAATGTTTTTGTGTGTCGTTTAATTATTTATTTTATTTCTTAATTAATGTTTAATGTTAACTCTGTTTTAACGTTTACTAAACCCCCGAGTCTAACTACTGTTAATTTTAGAATTTCAAAATTTAGCATTAATTATTTATTTAAATTTGAATTCCATTTAAATTAATTTGATTCGAAAACTTCAAAAGTCAATAATTTTTTAGTTTGAGCTCCGTTTTCAAAACTTTATATATGGAAATTGATCAGAAAATCACCACGAACACAATGGCAAAACTTTCATAGCCAAATTCTGACAACTTAAAAATTCCATTTTAGCCTTATTATTAATTTATTAATTCTTTTCTTATTAGTTAATTTCTTATTAATTTTTACGGGGTGTTATATTTCTTCTTTAAACAAATTTGAATAAATTAGAATCTAATTTATAAAATCATAACCATAACATAACATTGATACAAGTCAATAAACATTGTTCATTCATAATTACAGAAATTTTCTATTTAGAAGGTATTAAATATAGCAAACATTCTCAATAAAAAAATTCTCACAAATATAGGTTTTGGTAGTACATACATATAGATTGGGATGGAAGACAAATTGAAATTTGGAGAAGAGAATTCACCTTTGTGACACTTTGTTCTACGAATTCCTTCTTAGGTTCTTTGAATCAACATCCAAATTTTCCTAGAATGAGATGAACCACCTTGCTTTGTTTTATTTTATTTAATTTTAGGAAAAAGTAGATAATTTCGACCATGAGAAAGGGAGTAGGGTGGCGGCTATGGATGGAGGAAAGAAAGAGAAACGGAAGTTAAAGTGAGAAATGAAATCATGGGATTTTGTTTAAATAGGGAGAATGAAACCTTTCCAATTCTCTTTGTTAAAACTTTCTGTTTAATTTCTATGTAATTTTAAATCATGCTACCCTTTCCTCTCCATTGCATGGCCAGCCATAACTTGCCTTATAAGCGGCAAATGTTCCTAAAAACGTTCAAGTTTTTAATGCCTATTTAAATGTATATCGACTCGTATATCGATACGCACACATATATCTTTTATATATACATCCAAATAATTGGTAAGAAATCCCAAAACATCAAATAAATTAATAAATAATATTTCTTAAATATTAATCAATTTATTTAATTAATAACACTTTATAGACTAATTAAATCGTATGGTATTTCGAAAAATTCAGAAATACAGTTGCAAGACTCAGAGATGTGAATTCATTCACCGATTAATATTGAACAATTCAAATGTTCACACGTCACCTTAGCTAGTGCTATGACAGTTTGGCTGAATTTATCACTATAGGTCTTTTCTTCTAGTGAAATCATATTTTATATTTATCTTAGGCGGTACAAATGGTGACAATAATTTCCACCCTTCTCTTTGCTAACACTTTATCACATTAGGATGTGTAGAGTCGGTCGTTGATCAAATATCCAATATTATCCACATTTAACTTAGTTAGTTCATAAAAAATGTCCTTGGTTTAATAATAACATTTACTATTAGCCATTGTACTCCTACAATATATTTTGACTTTGATTTGAATATAGTTGACTGTTATACTAATCTCATACACCTAAAGAGATAAATTCTCATTTGACTAATGCTGCACTCTCCATGCTTCAACTCAAACCCAACTATAGTTATTCGATGGATGCCATGGTGCCATGATTTAACTATAATTAAAGTGAAGTAACCACATTGAAGTTCCATGATATTCTCAAGTCCAGGGAACTGTGTAACATTGTCACACTGAGATTTCGTGTTTGACATAGTTGTTATCAACCAACATGAAACTCTCAAACGAGTCATTCCATAGTTATCCAATAATTACTAGTACGTAACTCCTTGGTGCATCCCACAACCATGAGTAATACATAGCCCAATGTTTAAAGAGCGTTACGTACTCTAGTCTCAATAGATGTATTAATATACTTTCTCGAAACATCTTGAATATGAATATTTAAAACAAAATGCTATTTTGTTTTATGATTAATTACTCATGACTGCAACTATCTTCAAATAAAATCGCATAACGTTTTATTTATGGATTTTCTTGTTAATATAGTTTAAATTAATTACTTAACTGTATCACAAACACAACCGCATTGTAAGTTATTTTCGAATATGAACAATGGTAATTTATTAACTTTATGAATTAATAATAAATTAATACAAATGTTTAATTAATATTATATGGCATTTTAAATTATTTGCTTAAAGATTAAAATCGATTAGAACAATGTATAAATGTTTTATGTTTGTCTCGTTAAAAAATGAGCTTGAATTAAATAATCATTTAATTAATTCAAATAGGAGTCATAGGGCTTTTGACCAAGCATGGTAAATTTTCTAGGTTGACTATAGATTTGAAATGGGGAGCTAAAGCCTGGTCTTTTAGGATTAGAGAAAAAATGGAGATATTTGCGTATCTCCTTGGCTATAAATAGGATAGCCTCCACACCTTTTTCTTTTCACTTTGATGATATATCTCTACCTCCATTAGCCCCTACTAGTGAAGCCAAGGTGTTATCATTGCAAATTGAAACCGAGGAGGATAATGTAAGGTATAATGAGGAAACACTAGCAAGCAATGTGTTCGACTGTCGGTGAGATATATTAGGCGAAAAGTACTATTCCTACATATATCTATGTGTGTGTACATTCATGATCATACATACATACATACATACACATACATACATATACATATATATATATACATACATATATTTGTATAAGTATATTCGCACTTAATCCCTATTACGACCATATTTAAAAATTATTAAATTTAAAATAAATTCTGGTAAGTTATTTATGTACAAGATATTTTAAATATACACATATATATCTTCAAACACATCTCGAAATATATCTGTGTACTTATATTAGATCTAGTTACATATACATATATGTGTGTGTGCGTGCACATATACATATATAACTTATTTATACCTTTGCTCATTAAATAGTTGTTCAGTTTTTAATATGTTTCAAAATAAAAAAAATAAAAAAGATTTTCTTTTATCGTTTTTGTTTTTCTCATAACTTTTTCGTTACATACATACATACATATGTATGTATGTATATTTAAATGAGATTTTTCCATACAAAAAAACCATTAAAAACTATTTTTTTTGTTATAACACTTTTGCCTATAGTAAATATTTTTTCTTTTCTTTTATCATTTTGATTATATAGTTAATTGATTTTTTAAATTTAATGTTTAAATATTCCATGATATAAAATCCCATTATTTGATTTATTATATATATATGTTAGCTGCTTGCAACTGCAATGATAAAAATATATATTTTTAAATACTATTTTAAAAGGTCAATTATTTTAAATTAGAGTTGTAAATTTATCAAATAATTTAAAAACTGAATAATTATTATATATATTTATTTAATATCTATATAAACCGGTGCATAATGTGTGTGTATGTGTGTATATATATATATATATATATATATATATATATATATTATGTTATATTATATATGATAAATTATAATGGCCAGAATGTTTTTTTAGTATAACTATAAGAGGGAATTAGGCAAAAGGACAAACTTTGAAAAAAAAATTAGGCTGGAGGACACCAAGTTTTATTTTTAGGCTGAAGGACAAATGCTAGTTAGAATTAGCATTATATTCAAATTTTACACTATACAAAATGCTAGTTGTATCTAGCATTATATTTAGCTTTACACTATACAAAATGCTAGTTATAACTAGCATTGTCCTTCAGCCTAAAAAGCAAACAGGTTGTCCTTTAGCCTAATTTTTTTTAAGTTTGTTCTTGTGCCTATTTTCCTGTAACTATAAACTATATTTTCAATATTTGTATTATGCACTTTGACATTATTTTGATGTGTTATACATTAACATTTATTTATCGTATAACATAATGGTTAATTTTCCACTTAAATCCCTAGGTTAGCTTATAATTTAATATTATTGAGATGCATATATTTTGAATATGAATATCTCAAATCATTAAATATAAAATTAATACATAAAATTAAATTAATACTATAATATTATTTTCGAACATTAATAATTAAATAAATATTTAAAGAAAAAATCAAAATATCACTAAAACACTTTTACTAATAAATACTAAATTTTATTTAGTATAAATAAATCCAATTCACGTAAATACAAAATAAGATCTTGTGTAATTTAACAAAAGGAATTTTATTTTCAAAATTCATCCATTTTCCCCTATTGCTATTGCACTTGATCCAACAATGGTATCAGAGCAAGCATTGTGTTTATGTGACTAATTAACAAACACGCAGGCATTATTTTGGAAAAAATCCAAACTATATGGGTGTCTAAGGAAAATGCGCTTAATCTAAGGAGAATGTTACTTTAATTAAGGAACGTTTTATAAATGTAATACCTCCCGATATTCTAGCCATTATCTAGCTCATCGAAAAGGTATGTTTCTATGGTTTGTCCTTGTGGAAGACTTAGAAGTGTTTTGAGTTTAAGGTAAATGATTTGAATGTTATAAAACTAATTAATAATTATATAATTTTATAAAGAGGTATAAACGTAAATTTAAAATTGTTATAGATTAAAATTAAATTAAAAGGGTTATGAATACATTAAAGATTACATAATGAGTTTATTGGACGAACTTTGCACCGAGAGATTGTAGGTAGGTAGGTTTACCTTTACGGATTTTATGCTCATCCCAAAAAGGGAAAATCCCCAAGAGCTTTCTGACTCTAGACAGATCTCTCTGATTAATTGCTCAATTAAATTATCACCAAAGTTCTAGCTAATAGGCTAAGAAATAGGATGGATAAGTTAACTTATCCTATAAATCCCAAACATCTTTCATTCAAGGTTGACGCTTTATGGATGGTGTTACAACCATCCAAGAATTTATTAACTACTGCCATAAATAAAATATCACGTGCACTCTCCTTAAATTAGACTTTGCCAAGGCCTTTTACTCAATCGATTGAGGTTTTATGTTAGATATCCTGAAACCTTGGGGATTCATAGAAAAGTGAATCTTCTGGATTGATTTTATCTTGAAATCTTGTGTGTCATTAGTCTTAGTAAATGGAAATAAGGGCAACAAAATTCAAACTAAGAGGGGTCTATGCCAAGGATATCCCCTCTCACCCCTTCCTTTTAATCTAGCGGTAGATGTATTTAACAAAATAATTATTTAGTTTTTAATAATAATATACTACCTAAAATCGAGAGAGGTACTACATACGATGGAGTCTCCACTCTTCAACATGCGGATGACACTCCACTTTTCTATTCCCATCTTCCTCATCATATCACATCTCTTAAATTAATTGTATGCAACTTTGAATTACTATTGAGCCTTAATATTAAATTCCACGAGAGCTTGGTTATAATCATCAATGACGTTTCAAAAGCGACAACCGAGGTAGTTTATATTCTCAATTGCAAAACCATGAATTCTCGATTTACTATTTAAGCATACTCATCGGAAGAACAATACGAAAAAAGGAAAGTTGGAACAACATCATCGATAAAGTTAGTAAAAGATTGCACACTTGGAAAGGAAATTGCCTCTCAGAAGTTGGGGAAACGGTCTACATTAACTCGGTATTATCTGCAATACTGATTTATTGGCTTTCCTATTACCAGTTTCCTTCTTGGGTAATCAAGAAAACTGATAATATTGGGTGTAAGTTTCTTTGGAAAGGGAATTTAGAATGTTCAAACTTAAACTGTCTAATTACCTAGGACCTTGTGTGCAAACCCGAATAAAGGCGGGCTAGGTACTATAAACTAAAAGTACTTAACACCTCTCTACTATGTAGATGGATTTGGAAATTTCTAAACGACGGTAATACAATATGGAAAGAAATAATCTGTAACTTTTATTATATTGGGCTCAAAAATCTATATAAACCGAATACCCAATCGTTTTACCTTTTTTTTGAGAAAATCATATCTTACCTTGATCTCAAATTTAAATTGGCCTCAAATTTAGCACTCGCTCTTGGAACAATACATTCTTTTAGACGATTATTGGGCTTCCTCGATTGCATTTAAACACGAATTCCCTGATATCTACTTGGCTTCAAACAATAAGAATGACCTTATTATTGATGTATTTAGACCGCACGATATATTTAAATGGAACATTTCGTTTAACCAAAACTTAGTTGGAAATGTACTAAACCAATATATGAAACTTATCGATATTATTGATCATATTAATGTGGAAGATAAACCTGATTAGACAATTCGGAGTTGAGATAAAAAAGAAGTATATACTTCTAAATCCATGTATAAGTTCTTGACCTTTTTTGGTCCTGCTATATTTAATTATTTTAAACCTATGTGGAAAATGGATGGCCCAAACGTGGATCGTTTTACACAATAAATTAAATACTACTAACAATTTAAACTCTAAACTAGTAAATAACCTTAACCATAACCATTGCAATTTTTGCAACATAGCCCCTGAAACTGCCACAAATCTTTTTTACGGTTGTCAACCCACTCAATATACAATCCGTACACTACTGGGTATTTTTGGACTTGACATAAACAATAAATACTATACCGCTCCTATACGAATATTAGACTAGTTTTAGATTTAAGTACAATAAATCTATTAGGAAAATACTAGACAGTTCCTACTTTATTACATGTTGGCGCCTCAGCTATGAACGAAACCAAAGAACATTAAAAAATTCATATAAAAACTCTCTGGCTATTTTATATATCATTACCTTGCGTATTTCACTTTGGATAGATTCTCGTGGTGGACAATCACGCTGGAGAGATTGCCTGGATAAGGTCACACAGACAACTCTGCACCTCTCGTTGATCATCCGCTACTGTTGCTTGATTAAAACTCGAGAAATTAACTTATTCAAATGCATATTCATTTAGTATAATTGCGACAATCTTGCATGCCCTGCAATTCCAACATATTCTATTCGAATTCTACTGCAGCCTTCAGCCTTCAGCCTTACGTGTAGCATAAAGGTATAGGTAAAAGGCATCCCGGCTTGAGATTTTGCCTCGATCGCATCTCAAACACATTGGCCTTATAGAACTGCATTACTCCTTTACAAATCGAGCACCAAGCTTAGCTGAGCATGATCTCTTTGTTCAACAGCTATTGGGATGGAATATTATGCACCCTGCGCATCAGCATCAACCTACTGGATTTGCCTCTGCGTTCGCTTAAAGCTTGTATGAGCATTTTTATGGACCGCAACATGTTGCTTCAATGCACTGGCACATGCTGGTGTTGCTTTTGCATTCAGTGGTTCCTAGTTCCGTGTACATTTGCATGTGCAGCCTAAGGTTTACACTGCACTTACGTGTACATTCTGTTATGCGCTTACTTCTGGTTGCTTAAGCACACTTGCTTGTGCACAAAATGTAAAATTGCATGCAATTACGTCTGCCCGTACCTAAGTCGGATCAAACCCTGCAACATGCCCATGCTCTATATATACTGCAAGCTGTCCCCCTCTCAACACTACTAGCCTCCGGTTTCCTCAAGCTTCTAACTGCAAGTAACAGTCCGCAAACAACGTACATTCAACAACATACATTCATGCTTCAGGCTTTGTGCACCCATACACGTTGCTACATCCTCTTAGACCTTCATGTTTCTTACTTTAACACATGCCACTATATGTTATAATTCAAGCCGCTTCTTGTCGCAACACACTCAACATACCTCCATCAGCACTATTTTCTTCTAATGCAACAATCCATGTACCTCCATCAGTATAGGAAGCCTTCAATTCATGGCTACTACAACACTTTCTTTTTTTAATTCCATGTACAACCTTGGTTAATGAATATTTTTATTCTTTCCTATGTTCCTTCTATTTAAATCATGCATGTGATTATCCTCTAGTTTCTCTTATATTCTTGCCCACTTTATGCAACCATGCACCAGGCGTGTTGATGCTTTTACGTTTTACATATATAATTAATAACGAGTTCTCTCCTCTTTTCGAGGACACTCTATCATAAAAAAAAAACTGCTTTAAATTTGTATCATAAAGGTTATAAATAAACAAATTTAAAATTATTTTAAACTGTACATATATGTAAATTTTATATTTATAATTGATTAAAATGTTTAACTAATAAAATAATACATATGAATATATATATATATATATATATATATATATATATATATATATAAAACTAATAAGTTATCAATGTGACAATAATTAAATGTGTGTGTAATGTACAAAGAAAATAGGAGGTTAAGTAAATAAAACCCATGAGACATAGGGAGTATACATTGGATGTATTTAAAATTATATGATATTATGAGTTGCACTTATCTCCCTTAAATAGTCAATAATACTATACAAAATTATTTTTAAATTATGAATTTAAAATAATAATTTCTCTCCATCATAAATGGAGTGCCTTACATACTTATGGTTGTTGCTCACTCTCAAGCCATGGAATATCTAAGGTGATGTTTATATTATCTCTGTATAGCTAAGAATGATAATGAATATTTGTTGGACACCCTCTAGAATCACATAACTCCCCTTAAGGTATCGTAAAATGATGGGTTTAGAGTATCTAATGTACATCATGATTTGTTAAGCAATTTAAAGGTCATGAAGATGATTAGAAGCATAGTCTTAAGTGTTGGAAACTGGTCTGTTTCACAATAGGTGAAATAAGTAAATTTTAATTTTTTTCCTATTTGGATCTTAGTGGACATGTGAAGTCTAATATCTAATACTAGATCTAATTTCATTGTTTTAATAAAATCATATTTTATTTGAGTAATGATTCTAATTAATTAAATATGTTTAGTGTAAATATTTGGTCATGAAAAGCAAGGTGGGAGTATTCAGACATAAATGAAAGAAGAAGCATGAATCAAATTCAATTATATGGTTGAGGGAGGTTTTGTTTTATTTGGGGAAAAACCTTTTCATTTCTCTCTTTTAAAATTTTCCCTTTAATTTTCGATTTAACAATTAGATCACATTCTTTCAATTATGGCTAACTATTTAATGTCTCATATACGGACTAACAAATCTAATATGTCTTCAAGCATATATTGACGACATATTGGGTAGGCATGATGATATGACATATAATAACATAGATAATACATACATTTGTAGATGTTGTGATTTATATATATCATGCATATGTTCACCGTTTATATACACATTAGTTACCTCAATTTAATTGTTTAGTGTAAATATATATATTGAAATACATATCTTAATAACACAAAGCTTAACTTGAAAAATTCTAACATAGGTTGACTAAGTTGAAGTTTTGAATCCAAAATTTAAATTGAAATATATAAGTTTGACTTGGTAGAATATATATTTGAATTAAGATCTCGATCAAAGTTAACTAATATATATTGATATTATATTGTATACACACACGCACATACATATATAATAAAGCCAAAATAATTTCAATTAATTGAAAGTATACAAACATATTATATTAAACTATTCTAATATACTTACAAACATATAATATAAACAGAGGCGCACGCACATGTGTGCACATGCACACATGTACGTACATACAGACATACATACATACATACATATGTTTATGTCTGTGTGTGTGAAATATATACAAATAAACTTTCAAGAAAAATAATAATTCTTTTTTAAATTTTTAAACAGCTAAAAGGATTTTTTGAAATTAAAATACATACGTTAAATTAAATAGGATATCGACGAATTTTATGTTTCAAATTAATTAAAATTCAACTGAATATTTAGATTGTTAGAAATTGTATATTATGTTTAGAAAACTATTACATGTCTATTAAAACATAGTTATAGCTAAAACTATTACATGTCTAGTAAAACTAATATATATATATATATATATATATATATATATATCTATGTGTGTGTGTGTATGTATGTATGTGCATGTGTGTAAGAATAATTTAACTAGTGTATAAATATAAATTGAGATTGTACCTTATAGCATCAGCATCCAGACATTTTTAGAATCGGATGAACTACGTGATTTCATTTTTCTGATATTTTTGCCTTTAACAAGAATTTTAGCCCATGGTGGAAAGAAGATGGCATCGTGGGTGTTTGAGCAGGAAGGAAAAGAGAAGTAAAGTAAAAAATGAATATGAGGATTTTGTTTTAGGAGAGAATAATTTTTTTTCTCATTCTTTCTCTAAACTTCCTAGTTTAAATCTCTAATTAATTCTCAACCAGATTTCATCCATATCTCTTCCCCTTTATATTAGTATGGCTAGCCACCTTATTCCATCACATGGATCATTATTT
Organism: Allium fistulosum; assembly: GCA_030737815.1. Taxonomy (NCBI): domain Eukaryota; kingdom Viridiplantae; phylum Streptophyta; class Magnoliopsida; order Asparagales; family Amaryllidaceae; genus Allium; species Allium fistulosum. The sequence continues at coordinate 119,327,983 of CM060908.1, read as the reverse complement.
CCAAAAGCATGTTAAGATTTTAACTATATTTAAAACCCATTTAAATATATACCGACATCGTATATTGGTATATGTATGTATAAATTTTATATATACATCCATATAATTACTAACAATAGCCAAGCATAAAATAAATTCATAATTAATATTTCTTAAATATTTATTAATTTAAATAATTTATAACATTTTATATACCAATTAAATCATATAGTTTTTCAGAGAATTCACAAATGCGATTATGAGAGTTAGAGGTGTGAATTCAACTAGCGATTAATATTATCTTAGTTAGTGGTGTGACAGTTTGGTCGAATTCATCATTTATAGATCATTTCAATAAAATCATATTTTATATTATCTTAAACGATACCAATATTGAAGATAATTTATACACTTTCTCTTTGCCAACACTATATCATATTAGCATGTATGGAATTTGATATTGGTCAAAACTCCAGTATTATCCATATTCAACTTGATTAGTCAATATAGAAAGTCCATGGTTCAATAATAATATTTTTTATCAACTGTTCTACTCTAGTAAGAGATTTTGATTTTGAGTTGTCTACAGTTGACCGTGATACTAACCTCATACAACTAATAGAGATGAATTCTCTATTAAACAGTGCTTCACTTTCAATGCTTAACATAAGACCCAACTATAATCGCTTGATGAATCACCATACAATGATTTAATTATAGTCGTAGCGTAGTATTTACATTGAAGTTCCATAGTATTCTAAAATCAGGGGAATGTGTAACATCGCCATCTTGAGATTTCCTGTTTGACCTAGTTATTATTAACTAACAAGAAACTCTTGGACAAGTCATTCCATAGTTATCCAATAACTACGAGTATTTAACTCCTTGCTGCCCCCAATAGCCATGAGTAACACACTGCCAAACTTTTGGAGAGCGTTACACACTCTAGTATTAATGGATATTTCGATATCCTTTTTCGAAACATCTTGATCAGATATATTAAAAATAATGTGTCATTTTATATTCTGATAATTTTCTCACAATTACAACTCTTTCTGATTATTATCGCATAACATTTAAGAATTTTCTATATTAATATATTTAATTTAGTTACTTAATTAAATTAATATATCATAATGTAACAAGTATATAATAAAATATTAAACACCTTTATTATGAACGAGGTTGCTTATGGCGTTGGATATATGTAACAAATTATATAAATGTCCCAAGGGCATACCCCTAACTCTCTCATTTACTTGCATATTGATTATATGCTATGTATTAGATGATATTTGATTAAATGTAACTTGAATTATTGCTAGAATTGATCTAAAAAGGGGAAATTTTGAAAGAAATATTACATATTGGATTTAAGATTAACTAAACTAAAAGTTACACATCATGAGTTATTATAAATGAAAGTGTAAGATTTGAAAACAAGAAATTTATATAATCCAAGCTTTGCAAATGTTTGAGAAATATGGTTTTTTGTCTAATGGAATATCATAATTATTTTAGTGATTTCCAAAAATGTTTTAGAAATTTATTTGAATTATTTTGAAATTTATTGGATTTGTTTTTTTATAAATTTCATAAGTGATTGGTCTCATTACTGCTATGTATCGATGTAAGTGGTTAAGTCTCATTTATATTAAGTAATGGGTCAAATGAGTTAAATTCAAAATGGATAGGATATAAATGAAGAGAATGCAAAGAATATGAAAGAAAGTATGTACCCATGTATGTAGAGATGTTATTAAGATGGTTATGGGGTGATTTTGATGCTTGTTGTTGTATGCATGTTATTTATACATTAACAATGCCTTGTTATTTTTTGTTTGCCTATGAAATGATGTTGTATTGTTATGTGAGGCTATCCCATAGCGTCTTATATGATAACAATGCACATGTGATATGCTATATGAGATGAGTATTAAAAACCTGTAAAGACATTGGGATATAAACGACATTTTAGGTGTAATGTCATCAATGAGACCGAATTGAATAAATGCATAAGTAATGTGATCGACACAAGGTAAGACTAATAGTTTCTAGTATCTATCCGAGCAGACATATTCGGGTCGCAACCTGAATCATGATGAACTGGTCCAACATCACTTTGTTGTATAAACGATCTTTTGCATGGACACAACCATAGAGACAGACATAGTGCATACAAAGATCTGTAGTACAAGATGGAGACGAGATGGTTACTATAGCACAACATAGGAAGTGCTAATGAGAATGAGAGAAGATTATGCAACAAGAAAATCATGTAGAGGCACCCACAATGTTTGATCAAGGGGTATACAGATGTAATAGGCTATGATATCATGGCGTCGAGGCAGAGTATAGTAGAAAATAGTTGAAGGGAATGCAGATGAAATAGACTGTATGCCTTTGGGCCGACTCGGGATTAATAAATTAGATAGGATTTACTTAGAAATGTACACCTCCTTAAACATGTATACTCATGATATGATGTGAATAATAAGTATAATGATCGCAACTCTTATATGTAGATAGGTATGACCCCTCATTTGATTAGAGTTGCAGCTATTAGTCACATGATTTAGAGCCATGACATTTGTGTTACAACTCTTATGATAATGATGAAATGTGGGTTGGGTATTAGTCTAGTGAGCATGCACCATTTTTGAGAGTAAAAGCATACAATATATTGTTATACCCGAAACTAACATTATGTTATGTATTGACCACAATTATACTCACACCTAGTTTCTAGCAAAATTCGGGATTTGTTGTGTATTTAATAACCTCATGTCCAACTGAGGTTGTTATACAGGTTCAATGTTATGTTTTTATGTGCTTTGTGGGCTACTGCTTGGAGATGGAACCGATGATGATGCTTTTCTTGTATTGTTTATCTCATGTGATGTGATGACATGTTCATGTATTGAGTTTTAGTGGTATTTGATGGCATGATGTACTTGCATTGTTAGCCATGTGTTCGTATGAGATGTATATATGAGATATTGTTTCGGATATAATTTATGATAACTACAAACATTTGTCATTTTTTATTCGCCTTTAATTGTGTTAATTTGGGATTATTCTCCTACATGTCTATAATATTTTATTAGGTCATGAAAACTCGTATGTGTTTCTTTGTGTCTTGACTAGATGTGTATTTTTTATGTATTTAGGTTTTTTAACATATTCATGTTAACCTAAAGTAGTGTATGAGAGAGATCACTCCTCTTTATCCCTTTGATCCAGACTATTGGGTGGTCAACCCCCTCTAGTAGCTTGGTCACTGGGACTGCGACATCACATACATTAGTATGTAACAATTTGAAGTTTTTATTGACTCTTTTGTCACTTCCACTAAATGGTTGCTTTGCTGTAACGACTTGGAATTTTAGACACTTTGTATTTAAATATCTAAATTATTTAAATATTTAAATCTTGATATTAATGTTATTGAATTGATTTAATAACCTTGTTAAGCCCCTTTTTAAATAATAGTTAATGATAAGAAATTTGTTTACAAAAATAAATAGTTCAAATAAGTATTGATAATGTGACCGAAAATAGTTTTATCGTAAAACGATCTCGAAATACGTGAAATTATCATTCCAGGGAACTATCTCGGATTTTGACGAAACTAGTGCCATCGAAATTGAAATAATGAGGTGATGTTCATGACGAGTTTCATGACGATCAAATGTGCCATATGATCGTGTGAGCTCGAAACGTAAAATAATCGTTTTGTGAAAATTAAAGTAATATATATTTCATTATATAATCACCTTACCCTTACTCTTTTCCTTTACTTCACTCCTCCCCTCTCTTTTTTCTTTCTTTGTACTTTAGACAAAAATACACAACTGCCTAATAAAATAAATTAATCCCGAGCTATAGGCATCTTTAGTGGCTGTCGTTTGATCCATTGTACTCGTATGAGTAAAGGCTTCGATTCAGTGTAAGCCATTGTTGGTGCAGTGCTGTTTGGCCACATGCATCAGTTTTATGGTCAAACTAGGGTTTGACTTTGTTGTGGATTGAAGTGGAGTTAAAAAGATGTGGTTTATCTCATCGTGTTTCTCTTTTGGAGGCGAGTAGATAGTGGTAGTATGGGGTGGTGTGGTGGCATATATAGAGATGTGATAATACACTATCGCAGGGGGAAGCAATAGTTGCGTTTTTCTAGGAGGAGTCGAGCTCAACATGGTTGGGTCGGTTGCGATGAGCATGCAAAGAGATGATCGTTGGCGAAGACGGGGCAGTGTTTTGTGGAGTATCGGGAAAGAAATTGAAGGTAGAAGGATCGACAATGGTGGGTTGTATCAGTGATACAGGTGTGAATAGTAATGGGAAAAGAGGGAACAAGGTTTTTAAAAATTAATGAGTTAATTAAGTCGTTAATTAGTTAATCAATTAATTTAAGTAATCTCAAATCTTATAAAATCAATAACTTTTGTATATGAGGACGTCGTCTTCACCGTTGCACTAGTAGAGAGATTTTCTACGTCTTAGTTTAGCTTGGGCTTGGGTGAGTTAACTCGCCATTTAATTTTTATAATGTTGTGTATATAATTATTTGTTGAGTTACATATAAATTAAATAGATAACAATGCAACTTATTACTTTTAGACCCATCCTTGCTTTTGAAAGCAAGTGACAACATTATATATAGTATACATTCTCTTTTAAACCCTCTAAAAAATATGTTATGTGTCCGAGACTTGTAGTTTACATGTTTGATAGTGTGTTGTAAATCTTTGAAGCGAAATAGTCGCTATAAAAACACTTTGAAACCTCTTGAATTTGACAAATGTTAAATTGGTTTAACATTTGTTAAATTGTAATCTATTGTGAAAAAATATATTTAGTCATTCCCTACACATGTTTTGATAGGTTTGATATAGAGGAATTGGATTGAGAAGTTATAGAAATTGTGGAATGAAGTTGTCAAATTTAGAAGCGAAAAGGTCGCTATGGATGCACTTTGAAATGCTGTGTTTGGTGAGTTTTAAAGTAACTTTAAAAGACATCCTAGGGCTTTTTTGTATTTTTAATAAGTACTATAAGTGTACTTATTATTGGAGAAATATCAAAGTTTAAACATTTTTTTAATAATTATTTATGGATTTTTAAAGTAAAGGATTTTATATTATAAAATATGTTTTTATGGTTTTTAAATAAATTGTAAAATTGGTATTTTAAGTATTAATTAGTATAAATGTTTTAATCCAATGTATAAGTATTTTTAAAGTATTTTTATGGTATTTTTAAGTATATATAGTTTTAGAAAATTAGTTAAATATTTGATTAAAAATAAATAAAAGCTTGTGTAATATAACATCATTTTAAATTGTTTTTATTTTTAAATATTTTACCTTATAAATAAACTAGTACATAGATATATATTATTCTGAAAAGGTTTTTTAGTAAATATATAAGTTGGGAAAAACAAGTTAAATCTTTTACAATGAAATAACAGAAGATTTAGATTGTAACACTTTAGTTAAAATAAATTGTCTTGTAAAATCAAGTAAAAGTATACTAACTTGTTAAATTTGCGTAAGCTTATAATTAAAATTATAATTGAGATTATAGTTAATATGTAATTTAGATTACAATTGAGGTTATACTTAAGATGTAAATAAGGGTATAACTAAGATTATAATTAGAATTATAGTTTGGAATATAATTAGAATTATAATTTGGAATATAATTAGAGCTTAAATAATGAATATTTTAAATAGGATTATAAGTGAATAGTTTTGGTCTGTTGTGACAATGTTTAAGTAATATTTGTCTTAAACCCTTATAAAAGTAATTAGATCTTTAAAAGAGTGTTTTAAAGATAATGATTAAATATAAAGTTTAAATAATAAAAGGAGTATTACTGATAAAAGTGGTTTTTAATTAATGAAAGATTAATTAACTAAAGACAGGATTTAAATTCATTTATATGACTTTATCGTGCTTTGTGTATGTTAACCGTGCATTGTGTGTTACCTGTTTATGGAAATTATTTAGTTGTGTACTCAGCATGAAAGCCGATAAAGTAGACTTGTTTCTATTCTTGAGATTTAAGGATGATGATTCGAGTAGGGTGTAGAAGCAATAGTGCTCTATCATACCGAGTTTCACTCTTTGCCAAGGGATAGCGGAAGTTCAGAAGTTCGAAAACATGATAAGTATACGAGACTTGGTTTCCATATGCAATCGTTCTCATTGTTATTGAATATGACAAAATTCGTAGACTCAGTCTTGAAGAGACCGGGATCGGTAATTGTTTTACTTATCGGAAACCACTTCAAGCCTGAGATATGTATTCTATCTCTTGGAAATGGATATGTTCGAGATGCTAGAATCCATTTGGGGATTCGTGATTTGTTTGGGTGATGATGGCTCATGTGTTGAGATGCTGAATGCTACTTCACCATTGGTATATGACTAAAAACAGAGTAGGTTGCATGATCCTGGGTTTAGCTGACCTATAGGGGTATATCAACTCCATATCTATAGTATGCTTTCGATATGTTGCACGCATGAATTTTTGATACTTGGTTTCGCGTAGTTCTATATGTTCAAATGTTGGGGCCGGTTGTGTTTACCTTATGGTATATTTTATCTAGAGATATACGATGCTCGAAAGGTGTTTTCTTATCCTTTTCATGGACATCCACTTAACTTTTTAAGCTGGAGGCGTCTTCGCGGAAAACCGATATGCTAACGCGCCTTAGTGGTTTTGATTATACTCTAAAATGTTGTGGTTTGACCAATGTAAGCACCAACAACTATTTTTTGAATTTATATTCTTCACCCTAGACATTATCCATTATATCGTAATATGTACTTATTAGATGATTGGCTCTTTTGAGGGGAAAACCGTTACAACGATCTCAAAAGGTGCTGTTATATGATGTATGCATATTTCTTGAGTTTCTCACACCAAACTTATGTCTGACACATGGATTTTGTTTTCCTTAAATTCCTCATGTGATCTTTCGAACAATCTGAGAAAAGCAGGTTTTTGTTGATGTTTATCGGGCTCTTGAAGAGGAGCTGGATGTTTACCTACCATAATATTCTTATTTCCACTTCATTACTTAATGTGTATATATATATAATAAACTATAAGGACATGCTGTTATAAATGTCCAGGCTGATGATAGTAATCTGATCAGTAACTCTGAAATACTATGTATGTAAAGACCCGCAAATCCGTCTTCCGAAAACCCGACATCGCTACGTCCACTGTAGCAACTATAGAGCAAACGGATGCCGGAAATGCGAACTTTAATGTTTAAAAGAAGAGGTAGAAGAAAAGATAGAAGAAAAAGAGAAGAAGAACATCAGAACAGAAAACAATATCAAAATCACACATTCGCAGCGGAACAATATATAATAGATAAATGAATATCATTTAAAACAAAAGAATTTTTTTTATCTGTTTTTACATACATCAATCAGAGTCAATATACATCTCAATGCAACAATGGACAGTTATATAACTTGTCGTCATACAGAATACACAGCAGAATAAATAAACAAAGTATATTTGATACGTTTCGCCATCCAGCTTGCTTCCAAAGCTCCAGAATATCCTGATAACATAACTCTAGGCTGCCCGTGTGGAAATTTGTGGGCACCCAGAGTTTAGAAGGGAAACAATAAACTCCGAGTCAGTCATGGTGACTAGTGTGAGATCGTAAAACAGTTATTCTTTATAACAAAAAAATAATTTTAAAGTCAATTCGAAATGCTTTTGGAAAATGAAACTACCATAAGACCTCCCGCCACACACACAATGCAAACGCAGAATTGGAGGAGATTTCTTCTTATGATAGTCAAAGATGCTTACTACGCAAAAATCAAATCCTTTTTGATATTATTATTAGTGCATAGTGTAGAAAACATTTCGAAAGTACAATATAAATCTTAGCCAGCATAGGTACCATTATAGTATGCTTGCTATAGCTGCCATATTAGATGGCAGGTTCTACAACTAAAACCGTACAAGGCTCGTATTGTTTCTTTGGATTTCCAACAAATGGTCAGGCTAAGGAACTTCCTATTCCATGAAGGAACGCCTCTGGAATGACGTCCCGAGAACCTAACCGGATCTCTGCCAACACAAGGCCGGGTTGCCTCTGCAAAAATAGGTAACTACTGACACGCGTATGCCATCCCCCGATCGTAACCGATCTTCCCGAGGATCCCCGATTTCCAACAAACCACATAATAAGCAGTATCAACATAGGTTAAGTATCTGGGCTCCATACCATGATACCACCTCTATCCAGAAGGAATGACATACACTAAGGGGCGCTACTCCCTAGAACCTTGCCGCATCCTTCCTGTTTTGACCATTTCCGGGGTGTGAGGCTCGACGAAGTCTCGTCCACAAAACTACGCTTTTCAAAAGCCATGCTTCGGGTCAAACAAATGATCAACCTATGATCACAAAGATATAAGATCAAACAAATGATCATATCGCAACTGATCAAACACTGATCATTTCACAGCAACACTCAGTATGCCACGTTACCAAATTGGGAGTATATTGCTGATAAATTTCAACTACATAACCTCTGAGCTCGTACGTCTCAGAGAAGGGTGTTAAGCTAAGAGAATAAATTCTCCGCCACCAACAGAAATGTATTTGAAAGAAATCAGCTTTATATCTCAATTTGTAACGTCAGACACACAATCCATACAAGTCTGTTCCGGGATCGAACAGAACCGAAGGCACTTCTTACGAAGCCCTTGCACATCCGGATAAATTTCTAATCACGTCCGGACTTCCCGTCACTAAGGGTGATAAAACCTCTAAATCGGAGATCAGCCGATGTAGAGTAACTCGACGGTAATCCTTCCGTTTTCAAAAATATCCCGTCTTCAACACCGGTCATCAAATGCAATTCATAACGACGTATCACATATTCGGAATGGGTTATACGACCCCATGGTCCTTTCCCGGCTAACCCGAATAGTGAGCGCTAATTCAAAAATAAGTGTGGCATTCAAATTCATCCAATTCACAACAAATACCCATTCAAGGTAATTATTGATAGTCGGTTATTTAACTATCAATAAAGATGCGCAACATCATCAGATTCCAAATAATTTTCCAAATTATTGTATCTTTCAAAATATCTTTACTAGGTATAAAATTTCCACACTTCAAAAATAAATCAATATTTATTTTTAAACAGATTCCCTTTTCTTTTATAAATTCCATATTGAATTTATATTTTTTTCGAATATCTACTGATATTCGATTTTTCAAATAGATTTCAATATTCAATTTCAATTTATCTTTACAAGGATAAATTCTCAAAAACGTTTCATTTCATAATGGAAAAGCATTTCCATACTTATTTAATAATAAGTAATTCACAAATCTTTTATTTTCAACATTTGAAAATATTCAATATACTTAAATCAAATTTAAGTATATATTCATTCTTTAAGGAAAACATTTACTATAACAACATCTATTTGAGTCAAAACGAATGTTACGTAAAACATCGTTACGACGACTCAAAATCACTAGTATAGGGATTCGAAAATTAAGATAGATATTTAAATCCCAATACTAGATAAAAACATTTCCTTTCGGAAATCATTTACTATAACAACAGTGTTATAGTCCACCATTTCCTTATTTTTCGAAAACGTCTATTTCAACAATAAAAATGTTGAAATCTATGTATTCGATATCATAATACATTTTAAAAACATCTTTAAAATGTTTAAATTCATTTTCAATGTCACTTTCCCAAAACTATCCATTTTACTTAACGATATATTCACTATCCAAAATCGTGAATATACTTCACTAATTACATTTCACTATTTTCTACACATTTTATTTCAATAATAATTCGCTATCCAAAATCGTGAATATATCTCCTTTAACAACCTTCTATATTTAATTTATCAAATCCAATTGATTTCGAATTTATAAAACAATGTTTATAAATTCTATTTCTATTTTCTAACAACTTAAATTTAATAAATCTCCTTTATTAACAATTCGATTCATAACTCAAATCTTATACCAACAATCCATAATTATAAGTTAAATACTTATAATTCCTTTATTTTACAAAATCATTTCCATTTATAAGTTCACAATTTATAAATTTCATTTATTTATAAATTCTTAAAAATTCATTTTAACGCTTATAAAAACTCGTTTTATAATACCAACATTTTAAAGTTATAAATATCAATCTTGTACATCTTTTACATACATCGTTTTTAATAATTCAAAAATTCCAATTAAAACCATTTTTTATAAATTTCTTAACTATTTATTTCAAAAGAAATTACCTTTTGGTTATAATTCACAAATCTTAACTTTTATAACTTTAAAGTTTGAACGTTTATTTATTTATTAAAAATATTAAATAAAACGTCTACTTCCAAAAATCACTTTAAAATCCTTTTAAAGTAAAAGTCGTTATTTTTAAACTTCAAAACTGAATCCGATGATGCGACAGCACCAATTAGTCAATCACAACAACAAACATCATATATTAATATGATAACAGAATATACATCAATATCTGTAAATAAATAAATACTGGTGAGGAATCCAGTTGGATCCCTCCAACCTGTTTCCCTGCATCCACAGATGTTAGCACAATACCAATTCCACTTCGAGGTGGAATATCGCGGTATATGGGTTTTATAAAAATCATCCGCTTACTAACGGCGCAATAGGGTCTCATCCGCTATACGAGGCGAGAAATCAATCAATCCAATATATACATATGCCAATATATATATATTGCTATATATATATATATAGATATATCCTACTATATCTAATATCACATCCAAACAGTCAATCATCAATCAATAACTGTAATATCAAACTTTCATTTGAGTGAGAAGATCTCACCTTAGCTTTAATTTTGCAATCCCTTTCCATTTCAGCTTGTTCTTGTAACGACCCCAGATTTTAATTTAATTTAAATTAATAATTTATTGAATTTTTGAATAAAAATAGTAAAATAAATCGATAAATGGAAGCGAGTTTCCCCGATCATAATAGAAAAATATATAAAATCATTTAAATTTAAAAATATTGTAAATATGTATGCATGAGAATGTATATCTGTATTTGAACATATGTGACTAAATTTGAAATAATATATATAGATATATATTTGATTTGAATTTAAATTGTAAATAAATAACTAGTAACTAAGGCAAAGTAAATAAAGCATGCAAGCAAGTATATTTGTACTAGAGATAAATACAAACTAGGCAAATGGAATATGAATGAAACCTGATAATAAATATGTAAAACATAAACAAGACAGAAATTATATACATCCATGTACAAGAAAAGCAAGCACAAATAAAATATGTCAGCCGAGACAAACAATGCAGGCAAGAACATAAACAAAGTACAAAATAAAATGTCTTTATACAAATAAACAAAGTAAAATAAAAGATCTTTGTACATGTATAATATATGAAAGCATAACCAGGCATGAGAAAAATATTAAGAATCTTGTAGGTGAGGTCTGGAAAGGCAAATTAAGAGACATAGAGTACACATACATTAAATGCTAGCATACTTAAGTCAATTTGAAATGTTTGAAAATCCTTTCAGCCTCCTTTTGCAAGAAAAATCTCGGATTGAAATGAAAAATCTTGTACCAGCCTGAATACCTGTTTTCTATTTATCAAGCACCCTTCTTCTTTTCGTTCATTTAAACAAGGCAAACCAGGAAATTTCCAAAGCCTGAAAGTTTTCTCCTCAAAACTCAAACCTGTAAACTTTCTTCAAAACAACTCAGTTCAAAATCAAAAGCCTATAACAAATTATTAAAGTTCAAGCAAGATAAATCAAAACAATTCAGTTTTCAAAGTCTTCCAGTTCAAAACCAATCAAGGCTTCAGCAATTTAAAGTTTCCAGATTCAAGCATTTATCAATTTTCTAGTTTAAAGTCTCTGCTTCATCTTTTCAAAAGGTGAGTAACATTTTTTTTAAAGGTTTAATAACTCAAGTTTATGTAGCATACTTTCCTTGTGATATGTATCTGGTGTTGGTATGTATGTGCAAGTACCTGTTTGCTCATGCTCTGTTCCTGTTTTCAGTTTTGGTTTGATATAAAAGAAATTCAAAATCTCACAATAAAGTCTATATCTGACTTTGATATGTAAATGAAAATAGTTTGTTAGGATGTGAAGATAATTTTAAAAATAGTTTCTGTAAATTTTAAATTAATTTAAAATGTTTAAATAGGATAATACAGTGAAGCTCAAACTTTGGTTAAAAATCAACTGTTTAAAATTCGAATTTGGATTACCTACATGTAATCGTGATGAAAAATCATGATTTTAGATGATACTATCATAATTTTTAATTGGGTATTTAATGAGGATTTTGTGTTAATGCGAAATTTGAAAATTTGCGAACCGCCGGTGATCAACGTGATGGTTTAGGGCGAGCTCGTGGTCGAAGCTAGCTATGGCATCGGGGATGAAGGGAAAAATGTTAAAAAAAATTTCAAATGGCCGAGGTGATCAGTCTCGATCGAACTAGGGTTTTAGGTGGTACACGGCTGGACTTGAATGTCGTGACATTTGCGACTTGGATATGGGATCGGAGGCGATCGCGAGATGGGGAATGGAGGTGTAGTGGTACGGCGTTGCTCTGGTAGGAGGGCCATGTGTTCCAGGTGTCACGACCCGCCCTTCTCGACCCTCGAAAATCGACACAGAATACTCAACAGTATAATATGCCGACGATCGAACGCCGGAAAAGACAGATTGTAGGAAAAGAAAGAAGGTAGAAGAAGAAGAATGAACTAAACAACATCAAAACCTCACAGTCGCAGCGGAATAAAATATAATATATAGAACAGAACTTTACACAAAATGAAAACTATATATGTTTATATACAATACATCATCATCAGAGTATATCAATACAATCATCAATATCCAGTCAATCAGTCAATACAACAATCACAGCAGCGGAATAATACAAGTACGAGAAATACGTCTCGGACTCCAGCTCCTCTCCTGAGCTCCATAGCAACCTATCCTGTAATATACTCGGTCTGACCCGAGCATTATAATAAAATAACACCCGAGTCAGTCTGGAATACCAGCGCATCATAAATACACCCAATTGATTATTAAAGTTTCAAAAATCCTTTGAAAACAAAAGCATCTCGTAAGACCACGCCATAAATAAACATGTCGGGTTTTTACCTTACGATAGCTAAAAACTTTTTATATCAAATCCTCTGATATTATAATAGTGTCTATTTACAAATACTTATAAAATAGCCGAAATTGTTACATCTATTAAATTCCGGCATACTAGCCACAACGTGGGTAATACAAACAAAACTCGTACAAGGCACGTAGGGAGAATGGATTTCCAACGAATGACTAGGCACTGGGGTACCACCTGTCACAGTACGTGGCCTAGATCACAGTACCGAGGAGTACGCCCGCTCCCCTGCAACACAAGGCCGGAATCATCCCTTACTGGATAATTCCAAGTAAAATCACCCCACGGTTGTGATCAGCAACCGCACCACTAAGCCGAAATAAAAGGGACATCTAGACAGGGATGACCTTACTCTCAAGTGGGGGCTACCCACGAAGCCTTGCTGCATAACCCCTGATTTTCAGTCATTCCCGGTTGATGAGGCTTGAGGCTAAACGATACCTTTACAGAACATTTCACTTTGAATGCCCATCGTCCACCTGACGATGTCACGAAAGCATTCGTCCATATAAGTCTGTCCCGGGTCCGAACGGAACCGAAGGCACTACCCCTACTACATCCATTTTGGAAATATCCTCAGGATTAGTAGCGACTAGCCCTTGCACTTCACTGCTCCATCTTCGACTCCGAAATCGTTTTCGCGAAACGTACAAACCGGATCGAAGTGGTTTTCGAGTCTCCAGACCTAGAATCCTGGTATACGGAAACTCGATCCCGGTCTCTTCGAAACGATCAACGCATTTGGCCAATATTGATAGTCGGTGATTTAACTATCAATTCACATTCACAAACATCCATAAGCATCCATCACACAATAAATAATCTCACCCATTATTTATCCTTTCCCTTTTATATCTTTTAAAAGATAAATTTTCACATTTCAAAACTCATTTGAAAACAATTTTCCACTCTTCCTTTACAAGGTAAATCTTTTACCCTTTATTCCCATCGGGAATAACCAAGTATAAAACAATTTGCATTTAAAACAGTTAAAAATACTTTGTACTGAAATATACTTTAAAATATGAAAATTACTTCTATTTATTTACTCAAAATATAAATTTAAAATATGTGAAGAAAACTAGTTATTAACACATAAACTTTGATTTAAAAATAAGGGTTTTAGTTTAACTAAATTCAAAACAGCGTTATAAGAAGAAAAATACTAATTTCAATAACTTAAGTCAAAACCAACTTTTAAATAAATCCATTTGTAAAAATAATTAATAATATACTCCCAAATTATTTACGGTATTAAAATTATTAATTTATTTCTTTAAAAATAACGATTTCTTAAAAATACTTTTAAAACGATTTAAAACTTAATCTTAGTTAAATAAAATCTTTTTATAAACATTTACTTGGTTTTCCCAAGGAAACACTTTCTCGTTTCAAAACATTCCAAAGTACTCTTTCATATAAATCCACTGATTTATTTCAAGTCAATTATGTTTTACAACATAAATCCCAAATCCCATATTTAACTATGACTTCATCTGAAGTTCATACCCAATTTCCCACATTCGAAAATTCATTTTTTTAAATCATAGTTTAAAACATTTTTAAAATAAACATTGGAGAATTCTTAAATGAAAACCATATTCTCAATTCACTTAAATATAATTCCAATAGAGGAAACAGCTTTCAATACATTCTATTAACACTTAAATTTGCAGATTTATATTTGAAACCTTATTATACATATTCTATATTTCCCGAATAACAATATTCATTATTAAAATAACCCATCGTTATTTTAATATATTTACAATTCTATAGAATTCATTTCCAATAATCTATACTTCACATTTATTGATTGATAAATTTTCCATTGTATTTTGAAACCCAATTTACTAATTTCATTTTCCATCCCAAACAGAAAATTTATTCTTTGAAACTCTTATTTCAATAATTCATTTAATTCGTAAAAACCAATTTAATCCATTTATAATTAAATTCTATAATTATAATTTTATACAACAATTTCACAATACAATTAAATTTCCAGATTTATCAATCACAACATATAAACAGGTATGACTATCAATTATAAAATAACTGCTACATTGTGAGGAATCCAGTTGGATCCCTCCAACCTGTTTCTCCCTGCATCACAGATATTAGCACAACTCAATATAATATCAATCCAGACAGATAACAGCAGTTATAATCAACCAATCATTCAGATATTTAAATATCAATTATTTATAATGTCTAGCATCCAGATGTGAGTGAGAATAACTCACTTTGAGTTCGGCGAGCGTTCGAAATTTAAATTAAACCGGACGGTGTCCGATTTAACCCAAATTTCTACTTGCCCGGAATGACTCCGGATCTGCACCATCATGAAGTACATCTCTCTGCGATTCCAACGGTTCCAGTTTCGTTAAAATCTGCTAACGTATGAACGAGTTACGATTTTATAAAGTTCTGAATAAAATTTATAAACAAATGTGCTTTATTTACACTGAGAACAATCGTGACCGTTCATCACGATCGCAAGCTCAGGCCGCATCTCCTTCTTCCTGCCTTCACGCTCGTTCCCAGACAAACGAACCCATTCACGAAACTAGGGTTAAAAACTACGACCTCCATGCTCGAAACGAAGACGATCCAACACCTCCACCATGACGCCCAGTCTCCGCCTCACCAACACCCAGAACCGCGTGGCACTCGGCCTCCCTAATGCGTAGAAATTTTCGCATGAAACCCTCACAAACGCGGCTCAATAACTCCACCCCCGGTCGATGAAAATCCATCTTCCCCGTTCAGATTGTAGATCTCGCCGTTCTCTTCGTTTCTCTAGTTAGAAACTTTCGATAAAACTGCCTAGATTGAGAGGAAATGAGGAAGAAAGCATGGTGGTTTTCGGCCATTGAACGTAAATAGAGGCGGCCGGTCATTTCTGCTAGGGTTTAGTGAGATAACGTGAATTTATATAATTGTTTAATATTATTTTATTAATATAATTCTCAATTAAACAGTTAATACAAACGATCTCCAAACTACGCGTTCCGACAGGCTATCCTAGGTTTTTTCCGCGTTCCGGACACAATGGAATAGGTTTCGTAAGCTAATTTGATCGTATGAGCGAGATACGGAATTAAACGATCAATTTAAAATTAAATCGGTTAAATCGATTTCGATGCGTTTCGAGCTGCCACGGTCAAACAACAACTCCGATCGCTACGAAAATTGAAATCCGATAATAACTAACTATTACGGATCCAATGGAACTGGTTTCGTCGAATTCCGAGACTGCGCCCCGGAAGGCTATTTAACTCGTCTATTAAATCAGGCGATTTTCTGAAATTATCAGAAACGCTTAAAATTTCACTTTTAAAATTTTCTTAACTTAACAATAAATCATATAAAATTTATAACCACATTTAAAATCATTCCGGCACAATCCGGACTCAAAATCTGATTATTTGCATTTTAATAATATTAAATTCATTTTTAAATTAATATAAAATCCCAAATAATAATTTATCGACTTTAAAATTCATCTAAAAATCCAATAATATTATTTATAACCAATCGAACCTAAAAATACATTTAAACACCATTTTTATAATCATTTACCCCAAATTCACCTTTTATCCCAATTTCGAATATTAAATTATTATTTTTCCATAAATCAAATTCAACCCGAAATTACTATAATTAAAAATTACAGCTTATTTCATTGATTGAATCTGAATCTATTCATTTTAAAATCAATTAAGTATCCACATTAAACATTTAAAATGAATTAAATGTTCAAATTCAATGGCTTAAAAATACGGGATGTTACATTCCTCCCCCCTTATAAAAATTTCGTCCCCGAAATTTGCTAAGGTAGAAAATACTCTCCAACCCATTTACTTACCCAATTTGCTTAGCTAAAGTTTATATTCACTTTCCAAAAAGTTTCAGCTCCATTTCAAAACCCCTTTGCTTTCTTTACTCTAAAGCCTTCATTTTAACATTCGCTTCCAAAATAACTTTACTTATTATTAAATTTTCCCAAAAATCCCAAAAATTTTCTAACTCCCAAAATTTCCGAAAAATTTTGGCAGAGTCTCCTTTGCACGGAGGAGCTTCTGCGATATCGCAGGATACACAAATATATATACATCGGCTCACATGGCCGGAAACCAAAATATATCACCAAATATATCGATATATATATCATTTTCCAATTATTTTTGCGTAGGCGTACCTTTTAGCAAAATTTTAAAAGCAAGCGGCTAATATCTCGCATATACACGCTCCAACTCTCACGAACGCCTTCCGTACCTGTACTAAACTCAAGCAACTCATCAGATTTCAAAGATAAGAACATTTTAACAACATTTCCAATGTAAATGCAAGCCAAACCTAACCATTTCATAACCAAACCAAGCAAATTCATAATGTAACAATGTTAACCATATTTTATCAACAATTTAAAGGTTTCAATCACATTCGAATTACTTATTCAAGTCTACTTCATTTTATTTCACTCGAATGCCTTAAATTCAAGTTTTCAACCACCTTTCAAGTTACTTATTCAAGTCCAACTATTTCATTTCATTTGAATGATTTACATTCAAGTTCACCATATACAATTTATATTTATCTCAACCAATTCATTTCTACTTCGATATGATTACATATGCCTCTCTTACCTTTTTAATTTTACTTACATTCCAAATTTGATTTACAATCAAATTTCATTTTAAACTTGAAACATTTGCATTTCAGTTATGATCCATTTCCATTCATATGCAAACATTACTCATTAAGAGGTCAATTCATTCCTATTGATTCAAAATCAATTTCATTTGCTATTCTTAACCAATTCACTTGCATTCATATACAAAACTCTTTGAATTGGGTTCCCATTCATATCAATTTATTCAAAATTCAATTTCAATTGCCTGTTAAACAACTCAATTTCGATTACAAGCAATTTCATGTTATTCAAGCAAAACAATTGCCACTTAAGCTTATAACCATTTAAAATTATTTCCAACTTGGATTCATATAAATTTTATTCCATTACAAGGTTCACAAACCAAATATTTTCTCTTTCCAATGTAATTGTTAAATTACATTTTCCTTACATCTTTATTTCATCTCAAAAATTAATTAATACAATTACTCATGCATTTCCATTCTATTATTTAACAAATTGCATTCAAGATTACTTAATAAAGCTCATTCACAATCATTTTGTTTTTCTTTCAAGTTGCTTAAATTCTTTCACAATATTTCCATTATCTTCTTATATCAATTTTATTTTATTTCCATTTGATTCTCATCCAATCAAGTTTCAATTCATTTATAAATTTGAATGTTCTTTGTTTATTTATTCTATCCATTTTAGATTTATTCATTAACAATTAAATCACTTTAAATTATTTCACTCCTTTGAATTTACCTACAATTCAAACCATCACTATTATAAGCTCATTCCATTATTCATTCCACTTCCAATACCAAAATTTCAAATCTCAAATCCCATCCCAGACTGGATTTTACTTACCTTACAAATTTTGACCAAACTATCACAATTCTATTCATTACCATACACATTCCATTTAATTTAGCTTACACAAATTCATTTCCAAACAATCATTTTGGATTTCATTGAGTAAGCATTTACTTCATTCAACATCACTTCAACTAAATTAAATTTCCATTTAATTAAATTCTTATCCAAATTTAATTCAAGGTTAACTAGATTATGTATGCATTTCAATTTAATTCCTTTCCAGAATTAATTCAAGTTCATCTAAATTTTATTTAGCCCACCTGAATTTAAACCATTTCCTTTACTACCTTAAATAAGAATTTAATTACATTCATTCTTATTCATAACACAACAGAAATTTTAATATTCAGCTTAATTCCATCTTAGTCGAAATTAAACCAAATTCAATTTAATCTAAATTCTCCATATCCAAGTTCAACTTATTTACTAACTTCGGTTCACTTACCTATTTTATATTTTATAATTGTTTCACCTTACTTTGCATTCCATTTAAAATTAAGTTCGAATTCACCATTCCATTTAACCATTTTTATTTGTGATTATAATTCCATTTTACTTGAGTTAAAATCAATTCTTCCATTCTCAAGTTCTCCAACTTATTTATTTATAAGTTTATATTGCTCATTTTAATCCATTTCCATTTTTATAATCACAATGTCAAATTATAACACTTTATAACTTAAAAATATGAATTCATTTACACAATTATAAGCATTTACATTTCACCTTTACATCAACTTCCATTTAATTCCAATTCATTTAGATTTAATTCAATTTCAAATCCTTAATCTTATTTAACTTATCATAAGTTAAACCAAATATATTCCATTCACCTTCATTTATGGTTAAGTTTGAATTTGCCACCCATTCAATTGCTTCCATTAAAGAACTTCAATTTCATTTTAATAGTTCCATTTACTTCCATATATACTCAAATTAAATTTTAATTTCAGGATAAAATCTCATTCCCTTCTTACTTAAATCAACTTCACTTGCACGATTCTAGTTGATGTATTTCAATTTTTAACCCAAATTCTTAATTACATCAACTTTATCTTATAAGTTTATAGTTGATTCATTTCAACTTCCACATTTTTATTACAAAATAGAATTCCCAGAATTCAATTTACCCGGATTTATTTCAAAACCAATTCGAAATAAAAATCAACACATTACTCTTTGATATTCAAATCAAATACCAAATTCCAAAACAAACTGCTTTTGCCAAACAATTTTCCTTTGAAAATTCCAAAATCACTTGTTTTCCCAAACAAGTCCAAACAATGTCATAACCAACTATTTTGGTAGCAATCCATCACTTTAGAAACTCGAAAATGAATTCTAATGATGTGGCCAGCATCATCAGGATTATTTTCCAGCGACTGAAGTGAGTTCAATGCCTTCCACTTCCAAAATCCACCTCAAAACAATTTCTATTCAAAAATATTTCCCCAAAATATACTCCATTCTTACAAATGCTTTTGAAAACATTTCTAACATTTCCATAAAGTCAAACTCCCAAAACTTTGTTTAATTCCATTTGAAATCCCTTTCAAAATTTCCGGGGTAAAAATTCTAGTTTAAATCAAATTTTAATTTTTTACTTTTCTTATTTAAAACATATCCAGTCAATTCCATTTGGTTATAAACCATTTTAATATTTTAGATTCTTATTTGCTTAGAAATCATTTCGAATTTTAGATCATATTTTAATTTCTTATTCGATTACAGAAGAAACAACCAAACAAACATCCAATATATATAATAATTCAGAAAATTATTTCTTTATATCAAAATACAATTTTGGGTGAAATTATTTCATTTACCCACTTTAAAAATAATACTATGTCGGTTTATCTTGTTTAAGAGTTTAGAAACCCCTATCGATACGGTTGTACTTCCCGCACCGACCAGAATTCATAAACACTCAACCGATAAGTCAACACAGTATAAAAACAATTTTATATCCACTAACAAATATGCTCTCATAGCTATTATTACACTCAGCTCATTATAGAGTACTTCTGACTCTACTTTAAATGAGTAATTTTCCCACCAAAGCCTAGGTTGTCGCCAACCTAAGCTCTGATACCAAGTGTCACGACCCGCCCTTCTCGACCCTCGAAAATCGACACAGAATACTCAACAGTATAATATGCCGACGATCGAACGCCGGAAAAGACAGATTGTAGGAAAAGAAAGAAGGTAGAAGAAGAAGAATGAACTAAACAACATCAAAACCTCACAGTCGCAGCGGAATAAAATATAATATATAGAACAGAACTTTACACAAAATGAAAACTATATATGTTTATATACAATACATCATCATCAGAGTATATCAATACAATCATCAATATCCAGTCAATCAGTCAATACAACAATCACAGCAGCGGAATAATACAAGTACGAGAAATACGTCTCGGACTCCAGCTCCTCTCCTGAGCTCCATAGCAACCTATCCTGTAATATACTCGGTCTGACCCGAGCATTATAATAAAATAACACCCGAGT
Organism: Allium fistulosum; assembly: GCA_030737815.1. Classification (NCBI taxonomy): domain Eukaryota; kingdom Viridiplantae; phylum Streptophyta; class Magnoliopsida; order Asparagales; family Amaryllidaceae; genus Allium; species Allium fistulosum. The sequence goes on along the minus strand of CM060908.1, from coordinate 119,306,719 downwards.
CAGTCTGGAATACCAGCGCATCATAAATACACCCAATTGATTATTAAAGTTTCAAAAATCCTTTGAAAACAAAAGCATCTCGTAAGACCACGCCACAAATAAACATGTCGGGTTTTTACCTTACGATAGCTAAAAACTTTTTATATCAAATCCTCTGATATTATAATAGTGTCTATTTACAAATACTTATAAAATAGCCGAAATTGTTACATCTATTAAATTCCGGCATACTAGCCACAACGTGGGTAATACAAACAAAACTCGTACAAGGCACGTAGGGAGAATGGATTTCCAACGAATGACTAGGCACTGGGGTACCACCTGTCACAGTACGTGGCCTAGATCACAGTACCGAGGAGTACGCCCGCTCCCCTGCAACACAAGGCCGGAATCATCCCTTACTGGATAATTCCAAGTAAAATCACCCCACGGTTGTGATCAGCAACCGCACCACTAAGCCGAAATAAAAGGGACATCTAGACAGGGATGACCTTACTCTCAAGTGGGGGCTACCCACGAAGCCTTGCTGCATAACCCCTGATTTTCAGTCATTCCCGGTTGATGAGGCTTGAGGCTAAACGATACCTTTACAGAACATTTCACTTTGAATGCCCATCGTCCACCTGACGATGTCACGAAAGCATTCGTCCATATAAGTCTGTCCCGGGTCCGAACGGAACCGAAGGCACTACCCCTACTACATCCATTTTGGAAATATCCTCAGGATTAGTAGCGACTAGCCCTTGCACTTCACTGCTCCATCTTCGACTCCGAAATCGTTTTCGCGAAACGTACAAACCGGATCGAAGTGGTTTTCGAGTCTCCAGACCTAGAATCCTGGTATACGGAAACTCGATCCCGGTCTCTTCGAAACGATTAACGCATTTGGCCAATATTGATAGTCGGTGATTTAACTATCAATTCACATTCACAAACATCCATAAGCATCCATCACACAATAAATAATCTCACCCATTATTTATCCTTTCCCTTTTATATCTTTTAAAAGATAAATTTTCACATTTCAAAACTCATTTGAAAACAATTTTCCACTCTTCCTTTACAAGGTAAATCTTTTACCCTTTATTCCCATCGGGAATAACCAAGTATAAAACAATTTGCATTTAAAACAGTTAAAAATACTTTGTACTGAAATATACTTTAAAATATGAAAATTACTTCTATTTATTTACTCAAAATATAAATTTAAAATATGTGAAGAAAACTAGTTATTAACACATAAACTTTGATTTAAAAATAAGGGTTTTAGTTTAACTAAATTCAAAACAGCGTTATAAGAAGAAAAATACTAATTTCAATAACTTAAGTCAAAACCAACTTTTAAATAAATCCATTTGTAAAAATAATTAATAATATACTCCCAAATTATTTACGGTATTAAAATTATTAATTTATTTCTTTAAAAATAACGATTTCTTAAAAATACTTTTAAAACGATTTAAAACTTAATCTTAGTTAAATAAAATCTTTTTATAAACATTTACTTGGTTTTCCCAAGGAAACACTTTCTCGTTTCAAAACATTCCAAAGTACTCTTTCATATAAATCCACTGATTTATTTCAAGTCAATTATGTTTTACAACATAAATCCCAAATCCCATATTTAACTATGACTTCATCTGAAGTTCATACCCAATTTCCCACATTCGAAAATTCATTTTTTTAAATCATAGTTTAAAACATTTTTAAAATAAACATTGGAGAATTCTTAAATGAAAACCATATTCTCAATTCACTTAAATATAATTCCAATAGAGGAAACAGCTTTCAATACATTCTATTAACACTTAAATTTGCAGATTTATATTTGAAACCTTATTATACATATTCTATATTTCCCGAATAACAATATTCATTATTAAAATAACCCATCGTTATTTTAATATATTTACAATTCTATAGAATTCATTTCCAATAATCTATACTTCACATTTATTGATTGATAAATTTTCCATTGTATTTTGAAACCCAATTTACTAATTTCATTTTCCATCCCAAACAGAAAATTTATTCTTTGAAACTCTTATTTCAATAATTCATTTAATTCGTAAAAACCAATTTAATCCATTTATAATTAAATTCTATAATTATAATTTTATACAACAATTTCACAATACAATTAAATTTCCAGATTTATCAATCACAACATATAAACAGGTATGACTATCAATTATAAAATAACTGCTACATTGTGAGGAATCCAGTTGGATCCCTCCAACCTGTTTCTCCCTGCATCACAGATATTAGCACAACTCAATATAATATCAATCCAGACAGATAACAGCAGTTATAATCAACCAATCATTCAGATATTTAAATATCAATTATTTATAATGTCTAGCATCCAGATGTGAGTGAGAATAACTCACTTTGAGTTCGGCGAGCGTTCGAAATTTAAATTAAACCGGACGGTGTCCGATTTAACCCAAATTTCTACTTGCCCGGAATGACTCCGGATCTGCACCATCATGAAGTACATCTCTCTGCGATTCCAACGGTTCCAGTTTCGTTAAAATCTGCTAACGTATGAACGAGTTACGATTTTATAAAGTTCTGAATAAAATTTATAAACAAATGTGCTTTATTTACACTGAGAACAATCGTGACCGTTCATCACGATCGCAAGCTTAGGCCGCATCTCCTTCTTCCTGCCTTCACGCTCGTTCCCAGACAAACGAACCCATTCACGAAACTAGGGTTAAAAACTACGACCTCCATGCTCGAAACGAAGACGATCCAACACCTCCACCATGACGCCCAGTCTCCGCCTCACCAACACCCAGAACCGCGTGGCACTCGGCCTCCCTAATGCGTAGAAATTTTCGCATGAAACCCTCACAAACGCGGCTCAATAACTCCACCCCCGGTCGATGAAAATCCATCTTCCCCGTTCAGATTGTAGATCTCGCCGTTCTCTTCGTTTCTCTAGTTAGAAACTTTCGATAAAACTGCCTAGATTGAGAGGAAATGAGGAAGAAAGCATGGTGGTTTTCGGCCATTGAACGTAAATAGAGGCGGCCGGTCATTTCTGCTAGGGTTTAGTGAGATAACGTGAATTTATATAATTGTTTAATATTATTTTATTAATATAATTCTCAATTAAACAGTTAATACAAACGATCTCCAAACTACGCGTTCCGACAGGCTATCCTAGGTTTTTTCCGCGTTCCGGACACAATGGAACAGGTTTCGTAAGCTAATTTGATCGTATGAGCGAGATACGGAATTAAACGATCAATTTAAAATTAAATCGGTTAAATCGATTTCGATGCGTTTCGAGCTGCCACGGTCAAACAACAACTCCGATCGCTACGAAAATTGAAATCCGATAATAACTAACTATTACGGATCCAATGGAACTGGTTTCGTCGAATTCCGAGACTGCGCCCCGGAAGGCTATTTAACTCGTCTATTAAATCAGGCGATTTTCTGAAATTATCAGAAACGCTTAAAATTTCACTTTTAAAATTTTCTTAACTTAACAATAAATCATATAAAATTTATAACCACATTTAAAATCATTCCGGCACAATCCGGACTCAAAATCTGATTATTTGCATTTTAATAATATTAAATTCATTTTTAAATTAATATAAAATCCCAAATAATAATTTATCGACTTTAAAATTCATCTAAAAATCCAATAATATTATTTATAACCAATCGAACCTAAAAATACATTTAAACACCATTTTTATAATCATTTACCCCAAATTCACCTTTTATCCCAATTTCGAATATTAAATTATTATTTTTCCATAAATCAAATTCAACCCGAAATTACTATAATTAAAAATTACAGCTTATTTCATTGATTGAATCTGAATCTATTCATTTTAAAATCAATTAAGTATCCACATTAAACATTTAAAATGAATTAAATGTTCAAATTCAATGGCTTAAAAATACGGGATGTTACACCAGGCGTCGCGATGGTCGGAGTTGGATGGGTTTATAGTCGAGAGTGTGTCCAGTTTTTCGATCAGAGATCGAAATTTTCAATCACGAGTTTATTGATCGAACTGGGGATATCTTCGAGTTTGCGTGAGGTCGTGTGGTCGGAGGGAAGCGTCGCTCAGTTCATCGTTGGCCAGAAGGGGCGGTGCACGTGCACCGTGCACGATTGGATACAGGCGATATTTTTGGGGAAGACGAGTTCGACTCGGGGAAGTCTCGTGATATTTGCAGGACGACTCGAAGAAGAATAAGGGATCGCCTCGGGTTACTTGTTTCCACAGTTTTCAAAACAGTGCCAGGTGACTCGAGTTTTACTCGAGTAAAATTTGATGGGGCTCGGGTAATTTGATCATTTGTTCGAAGTGGTAGAGGGTTTTACCTGGAGTAACTGAAGGGGAGACTCGGGTATTGTAATGGTTACAGGTTTCTTTACAAACCTGATTTGTTTTCAACTAAAAAAATTTTTGAAGTTAAAATCTGAAGCAAATTTTAAATAAAATCTTAAGTATGGATTCAAAACTGAGTTTGAATCCTAGTTTTAAAATTCAAGTAAACTTTATTAATTAAAATGTTTTAAACAATTTTAAAATGGGTTTAAATAGTCAATAAATTAAGATAAAAGGGTTTATCTTTAATTAATTAAGGTTTTGATGAATTAAAGGATCATTAATTTATTAATTAAGCAGGATTTAGAGGTAATTAATTTAATTTATTTGGTGATTAAATTAAATTAATTAGGAATTAAGTAATTGATTAAGATAAATGGTTTATCTTAAAATTAATTAAGATCTTAAGGTAATTGAAATTAACCAGTAATTTAACGATAATTACTTAATGTAATCAATTAAATAATAATTAATCAAAATGATTTGTAATTTATTAATGACTAATTAACCAAGATTAGTAATTTATTCATAAGTAATTAACCTGATTTAAATTTATCAGATAATTAAATTATCTTACTTATGAATGTTTGAATTTTATTGAATGACTTGATTGTTTGATATCCTTGATATATGATGCTTTGTGATACCCTGATTTATGTTGTGATTTGTAATTTACTTATCCGTAATATATATCTGTGATCTGTGAATAAAGATGAGCGTTATAGTTTATATCGCTTATCAACTATATTTCTGTATCCTAATCTGTGATGATTTATGATGTTGCACTATTGTGTGTTAAACCCGTGGACTACACTATTACACACACAAATATGGATTTCACGTGGAAATCGGTTAAGTCACAGATAATTTAAATTTAATATTTTTGAAATTGGAATTTTAATTTCAATTGATTTTGAAATTGGAAATTCGGGTTTAAAGTAAAAAGCTTTTGAAATAGAATTTCAAAGATAAAAGTTATTTTGAATAATTTAATCGAGTTTTGAAAATTTAAATAATTTGATTTAAATTTGAATTCAAGTTGGAAGTTGAATCCTATGATTTGAAACTAGGGATTGAAAATGTTATAAATGTGTTTATCTGAATTTAAACCATTTAAAGGTATAATTTTGAGAATTTGGATTTAACCCAAAGACTCTAACTTGTATGAATGAATCAGATTTTCTGAAATGAAACTGTTTGTTTTCAAATGATAAAAGCTTTCGTATATATAAGAAATGAAATTCCAATTTAAAGGAATTTCAAGATTGAATTGAAAATGGTTTTCCAAGTTATGAATGAATTCTTTTTGAAAGCTATGAATTAAATCTGTTTATTTTTAACAGATTTAAAATGATGTTTTGTTTAAACATTCGAAATGAAATTGTTTTGAAAGCTATAAGTTAAATCTTTGTTTTAAAGATTTAACGAGTTAAACTGAAATGGAAATTGATTTAGAAAATCTGTGAATGAATCTTTTGTTTAAAAGATTGAAGTGTGGAAACTGTTTAAACCGTAAAGATTGAATCTTTTTGTTTAAAGATTTGAAAATGGTAATTTGTTAAACCATTTGAAAAGAAAGATTTTGGGTAATAAGTTGTGACTTAATTGAAATCCCATATCCATATGTTTTTAAATATTACGCTCACTATTCGGTTTAGCCGGGAGAGGACCTTTGGGTGGTTTAACCCATTCCGAATATGTGATACGTCGTATATGGATCGCATTTGCTATATTACAGCATGATAGGGGGTTCTCGCTTCGCGGTTTGGTGGCGAACGGGAGACTCTTACCCCTACATGTCCCTGAGTGGGATGGGTTGGTTGTGACAGTCGAGAGGCTGGCCGTAAAAGCAACTGCGAGGTGCCAGTGTAAGCCACGGTGGGGCTGGGATGGTTGCAAAGCCTACCGGTCGCTGCTGCCGGAAATACCCGAGTCGTTACATGTGGTATCAGAGCTGAAGGTTGAACTTTAGCTCAGGAGTATAACACATTATGTAGCTCATTAGAGATAGGGTGAAGTATACCCTAGAATGAGTAATTCTCAGATATCCGTCCGAACGTCTCAGTAAATTCTCTTGCTATCCACTGATAGTAAGTATGAGTGCAAGAAGAGGACGAGATAGGGGACAGAGAAATACGACTGTAAATGGTCAATACCCTGTAACAACGAGGAAGTAATCTTTTCTCTATCAATCTCTTTTGTTCAACATCTTTTCTCAATTCTTCGATAATTTCTGGTAGATCCAGGAAGAAGGTTCGATATATTAAAATGGGACATAAACTCCGGATAGACCAAAAATTGTTTGTTTGGATGAATTAGTTGCTTTGTTTGTTATGGTTGATAGGTATACTTTAGTTCTAAACTAAAAATTTTGAAATCGTATCTATATATCTATCTATTCTTTGGGTCCCAATATGTTCTACGAATGGTTAGTTATCACTTCGAACTGACCGATGTCACTCCATATTTCGTAGATCTAGATAACCCGAGTATCTTCTGAAGTGTTAAAACAAATTCGTTCTTGTATCTGTTATTGATATTCTGATTTGGTGAGCCAAATGCAGAATAGATATTCAGTTGATTTGATAAATTCTGTTTCATCTATCTTTTTGTCTCCTTGGCAATTTCGAGGACGAAATTCTTTTAAGGGGGGAAGTTTGTAACGACCCCAGATTTTAATTTAATTTAAATTAATAATTTATTGAATTTTTGAATAAAAATAGTAAAATAAATCGATAAATGGAAGCGAGTTTCCCCGATCGTAATAGAAAAATATATAAAATCATTTAAATTTAAAAATATTGTAAATATGTATGCATGAGAATGTATATCTGTATTTGAACATATGTGACTAAATTTGAAATAATATATATAGATATATATTTGATTTGAATTTAAATTGTAAATAAATAACTAGTAACTAAGGCAAAGTAAATAAAGCATGCAAGCAAGTATATTTGTACTAGAGATAAATACAAACTAGGCAAATGGAATATGAATGAAACCTGATAATAGATATGTAAAACATAAACAAGACAGAAATTATATACATCCATGTACAAGAAAAGCAAGCACAAATAAAATATGTCAGCCGAGACAAACAATGCAGGCAAGAACATAAACAAAGTACAAAATAAAATGTCTTTGTACAAATAAACAAAGTAAAATAAAAGATCTTTGTACATGTATAATATATGAAAGCATAACCAGGCATGAGAAAAATATTAAGAATCTTGTAGGTGAGGTTTGGAAAGGCAAAGTAAGAGACATAGAGTACACATACATTAAATGCTAGCATACTTAAGTCAATTCGAAATGTTTGAAAATCCTTTCAGCCTCCTTTTGCAAGAAAAATCTCTGATTGAAATGAAAAATCTTGTACCAGCCTGAATACCTGTTTTCTATTTATCAAGCACCCTTCTTCTTTTCGTTCATTTAAACAAGGCAAACCAGGAAATTTCCAAAGCCTGAAAGTTTTCTCCTCAAAACTCAAACCTGTAAACTTTCTTCAAAACAACTCAGTTCAAAATCAAAAGCCTATAACAAATTATTAAAGTTCAAGCAAGATAAATCAAAACAATTCAGTTTTCAAAGTCTTCGAGTTCAAAACCAATCAAGGCTTCAGCAATTTAAAGTTTCCAGATTCAAGCATTTATCAATTTTCCAGTTTAAAGTCTCTGCTTCATCTTTTCAAAAGGTGAGTAACATTTTTTTTAAAGGTTTAATAACTCAAGTTTATGTAGCATACTTTCCTTGTGATATGTATATGGTGTTGGTATGTATGTGCAAGTACCTGTTTGCTCATGCTCTGTTCCTGTTTTCAGTTTTGGTTTGATATAAAAGAAATTCAAAATCTCATAATAAAGTCTATATCTGACTTTGATATGTAAATGAAAAGAGTTTGTTAGGATGTGAAGATAATTTTAAAAATAGTTTCTGTAAATTTTAAATTAATTTAAAATGTTTAAATAGGATAATACAGTGAAGCTCAAACTTTGGTTAAAAATCAACTGTTTAAAATTCGAATTTGGATTACCTACATGTAATCGTGATGAAAAAACATGATTTTAGATGATACTATCATAATTTTTAATTGGGTATTTAATGAGGATTTTGTGTTAATGCGAAATTTGAAAATTTGCGAACCGCCGGTGATCAACGTGATGGTTGAGGGCGAGCTCGTGGTCGAAGCTAGCTATGGCATCGGGGATGAAGGGAAAAATGTTAAAAAAAAATTTCAAATGGCCGAGGTGATCAGTCTCGATCGAACTAGGGTTTTAGGTGGTACACGGTTGGACTTGAATGTCGTGACATTTGCGACTTGGATATGGGATCGGAGGCGATCTCGAGATGGGGGATGAGGTGTAGTGGTACGGCGTTGCTCTGGTAGGAGGGCCATGTGTTCCAGGCGTCGCGATGGTCGGAGTTTGTAACAACCGGGATTTTTGTAATTTTAATTATCGTCAAAATAACAATTTAATTCAGTTGACAATCGATATTGGAATTTAAATCGTATTTAAATTCTTTAATAAAATTGTTATTCTTTTAAACAATTCTCAAATGATTGAAATGGGCTTTTGAATCTAGCCCATGTTTTTATTCCTTTGTTGCCGTTCTCTTTTGTCAAGGAGAAACCCAACCCCTTTTCATTCGTTTTAAACCCTAAGCCCTAAAATCATTCGAGTAAAAAAAATGGCAGCCGCATCTTCTCGTTCGTCTCCAGAGAAATAGGGCTTCGATACAATTTCGCTCGTCTTCGTTGATGTCGATCACGGAAGCTCATTTACAACTCGATCTCCTTGCTTTTGAGAAGCTCGCCTCTGAGATGCTTTCGGCCGCTCCTATTTTGGGTCGAGTTCGTAGGGAAGAGGTGAGTAATTTCGTTTACTCACATCTAGTCAAGCTTAGGCTTGTAGAGTTTAAGTTCTGTGATTTTCATTCGTGGATTTCCTACTTCTGCAATTTCGTGATTTTGTTGCTGAATTTCATGGCTACCATGTATTGATTTTCCACTATTCGACTTCGGTTGTGATTTCTTGAGTAGTTTGAGTTTGGCCGATGATGATTGTTGTATAGAATTAGTAACCCTTGTTTCCTGTTCGTACAAAAATTAGATTGAAATCGTCAACTTATATTTTTGGGTCGGTTGATTTCACGTGGATGTTTGAGATGATTTCTGTTTTTTTTTTACAATTTGTAATATTGTGATACTTGTTTCCCATGGCTTAGAATCTGGACTGTCAGCTTCCTTGTCACCGCGTCTCTGACATGTTCATCTTTGATTGCGATCACACTGAATTCGACATGGTTACGCACGGCTATGTACATGTCAGTTTTGTATTTCTCGATGATCTCGAGTAGTTTTCATTTGACCTTAACTTTACTTGAGTGTCACTGGTCTCGGGTTTTTATAGTTGGTCTTGATGTTTGGTCTGACTTGAACTTTCATATTGAAGTCTGCATTGCACTACTTCATGTATTCATGTGTACTCTTGAGTCTTGTCCCCGGTTGTTTTCACTTGTATTGGGGTACATTGCATATTGAACTGAGTTTAACTTCGACTTTGTTCACTGTCTATATGTTCTCTTCATGCTACCTGGTTATCTAGTAGCACACGAGTCCGCACTTATATTGATCACTGACGCATTCAGTTGTACATCACTAGTTTGCCCTTTTATGGCCTGATTCTTCGAGGCACATTATCATGGGAACTTGACTATGACTCGCTCACTGTCGCCTGACTTGGGTATTTGGTTGTAGTCGATTTTGCAAGAATATTCCTTTCGACATTTGATATTATATGGACTTGGCATTTTCGTGCTTTCATATCTGTAGCAATTAGCTGCAGCCCTTCATGACACTGTGGCATACATGTTCCTATATCATTGTATGTTGCAGCCTGATAGGCTTGTAGTCGAAACCCTATCTGATGTTCTAATTGTAGCTTGTACATTTGTAGTTGCAGTGAGCATTTTCTATGCTTGCCATTTTGAGTTCACACTACTTCCTCGTGTCTGCACTTCGTTATGTCCTATATACATACCAGTGTGTCTTTGTATATGACTGGTATACTTGTCTTTTTCTCTTAAGTTTGTTTCACTGATGCACTTTATTTTGACCTGTTGTATTTATTATTGTGGCACACTTACCTGCTAATCGAGCTTGCATGTTGCCTTCATAGTTTAGTTACCGAGGCTTTGTCATGTTGCATGGACATTTTCATCATTTCTGTGCTTCATTACTAGTGTGAAGTTGTTCAACCTGTCTTGCAATCACTCTGTATGGTTTTGGTCTGGCACAGTCATGTGTATTAGTTCAGATTTTCACTGGACTTGTTTTGTGTCTCTCTTCCATTTTTCAAACTGCTGTTTGCAGCTGACCTGTAGCTTCACTTGAGTTGAACCCGATTTCGGGGTTTGACCTGGTGATTACCTATGACTTCCACTGAGCTTTTGCGTATTTCTTGCGATGGTGGCGAGGCGGTGCACGCGTACGTGCACTGCAGCCACCCAAACTCGACAGTTTTGTTTTGATTTTCTTTTGCTTTTGATGCATTGATCTTTTATGCTGTATTGGAGAGGCCGTACACGCGTGCGTGTGCGGCAGCCAATCGAGTTTTGATGGTTTCAAAGTGACAATTTCAATAGTTTTAAATTGATTTAGTCGATTTGATAAATTGTTTATTTACCTCTGTTCATAATTTAAATCTGCTGATTGTTGTTAAACACTGTTAAGTGTTATATTGACCGTTGTCCGGTTTCTTTGTTTAAAGAATCGGATAGACGGGAATTATTGTGATTGTCGTCTATTTAAATTATTACTGCCTATATGCACTAATAAACTGGTTTGAATTAGACTGACCTGGGTATTATTTTCTTTTGAATGTAATACTCGGGTCAGACCCGAGTTATTTCAGGTCGTAGATTTTCTTCTTTAAGTTGCTGTTCAGGATTTGAAGACTTTTCACACCTTCTGAAGTTATCAGTGTCATTTTGTAGCAGTCGTGTCATTGTATAGAACGATATGTATTCATGTATATTAGACGATAATGTACTTGTATATATAACTTCTAGAGTCGACAGTTGTAGTTGTATCATATGTATCGTGTCAACTATGTATTAACTGACATCAGATATATATATATATGAGACTTTTGTTTTTATCTGTGTTCCGCATTTATATTATCTGTGTTATTGTTATATCTAATGTCCTAAACTATTATGAACTATCGTAGTTTGTTTTATACTGATAATTGGGTGTGTCGATGGGAGTAAATGAATAATAGAAGAAAAAAATAAAAAGTATGTACCACTCCTATCGAGATAACCAATATTAGTGTAAGGCCAATTACGGATGGTCGCTCCTATCCAGCCTTATTCTTCGTGATAATAGACAGTATTCCTTTTAATACTCCTTGTTATTATGAGCATAGAGGTGGGGCGTCACAGTTGGTATCAGAGCTTGGGGTTTATGGACATAATATAAAACTTAATTCGGAAGGAACATATGTTACAACTATCGGTCGATGTTTTATTTGTGCTTGAGTCAAAACTAAAGTTTTGAAATTTGGATGAAATTTTTAAATATCGTTATTTAAAAATAAAAGTGGAATTGTGCTTTGTTGTTTGGATGAAATTGTATTCTGATGATTTGATTGATTTGTGTTCTATTTATCAGAGTGCGCAGCGGAAATAGTGAAACTGTCTTCGCTGAGTACAACTGATAATCTTTTTGATTTAAGAATCAAAATACGAAATTGATATGAATTCCAATTGTTGTTCACATAGCTGTAATTATTTGTTTCTTTGAGAATTTCGAATCCAAATTGAGGATTCGAAGAAATTGCAGATATGTGGTTTTTGTTGAAATTTCCGCTGGCTTCTCTTGTACTAATCATATATTGATTTGATTTTTAGCTGTTTTGATTAATCTTCATTGAAGATACATTCGAATGATTTCTTTGCCCATTTTATAATACGTGCAAAATTTAAATTGCACGTTATTGCAATTATTTTACGTTGAACCGATGCTTGGTTATGATACGTATTTTGTTGCCGTTATTTTTATAACGGGATTTTTACACCAATGCTGAATTTTAGAGGCACGGTGTTTTGTTGACAAATTTTAATGAATGAAAATTCACTGATGTCACATTTAGATGTGAATTATTTTGATGAGATATTTGATGTTTTAAGATTACTGTTGCTTTGACTTCAGTAACAGTCAAACTTTTAAAAGTGGATTTTCAAGCGGTTATACCGCAATGCTGATTTGAAACCGTTTTTACGGTATTTTGAGAAGTACAATTTCCTTATCGAAATTGTTCTGATTTGTTGTTTTAATCACGTGATTGGAAACTCGTTTTAAAAATGAAAATTGTTTTATAAATTTTTAACGATTTGCGTTTTCAAAAGGATGAGGAAGCGACTTAAACGATTCAGCAAAATCGAGGATTATGACCCCTTTCTTTTACTGTTTCGCTTAACTCCGGACTTGTCCAGTTGAGAATGTGAATTGTTATTTTTGCAAAATAAATAAAATTGCCTTCGGGAATTTTAACAGTTTGCGCTTTCAAAAGAATGAGGAAGCGATTTAAAAGTTTCAGCAAAATCGAGGACTATGACCCCTTACTTTTACTGATTCGCTTAATTCCGGACTTGTCCGTTTGAGAATGTAAAGTGTATTTTTACAAAATACACAATTTTGCACTTTCAAGGAAACGATGAAGTGATTTAAACGATTTAGCAAAAGTGCGGAGTATGGAACCACACTTTTACTATTTCGGTTAATTCCGGACTCGTTAATTGAAATATTTGATGCTTTCGTGTGCTTTCGAGCCACTATGATGGACCTTCGGGTCATATGATGGACCTTCGGGTCATATGATGGACCTTCGGGTCAAATACTAGTACTAGACCTTCGGGTCACTCTGCGGACCTTCGGGTCAATCTGATGGGCGCCAAAAATTATGTTGAGTACTTGGTAGGCTTCGGCCATATGTTGATGCACGTGCGGCGAATTAAAAACTCGCCATCTGATGGGATCGATCCAAACTTTTAGGTTGATTTTCTAGTCTTCTTAATTGATTTCTAGATATTTGTTGTTTCCAATTATCTGCAGGTAATTGGATATTTGTTGATATGAGTTCTGATTATCGTTTTGATAATTAGATATTTGTTGTTTCTAATTATCGCTTGTGATAATTAGATATTTGTTGATATGAGTTCTGATTATCGTTTTGATAATTAGATATTTGTTGTTTCTAATTATCGCTTGTGATAATTAGATATTTGTTGATATGAGTTCTGATTATCGTTTTTGATAATCGGATATTTGTTGCTTTTAATTATCGCTTTAGATAATTAAATATTTGCTGATTTGAGATTTAATTATCGCTTTAGATAATTAAATATTTGTTGATTTGAGATTTAATTATCGTCTTTGATAATTAAATATTTGTTGATTTGAGATTTAATTATCGTCTTTGATAATTAAATATTTGTCGATTTGAGATTTAATTATCGCTTTAGATAATTAAACATTTGCTGATTTGAGATTTAATTATCGCTGTTAGATAATTAAATATTTGTTGATTTGAGATTTAATTATCGCTTTAGATAATTAAATATTTGTTGATTTGAGATTTAATTATCGCTTTAGATAATTAAATATTTGTTGATTTGAGATTTAATTATCGTCTTTGATAATTAAATATTTGTTGATTTGAGATTTAATTATCGCTTTAGATAATTAAATATTTGCTGATTTGAGATTTAATTATCGCTGTTAGATAATTAAATATTTGTTGATTTGAGATTTAATTATCGTCTTTGATAATTAAATATTTGTTGATTTGAGATTTAATTATCGCTTTAGATAATTAAATATTTGTTGATTTGAGATTTAATTATCGTCTTTGATAAATAAATATTTGTTGATTTGAGATTTAATTATCGTCTTTGATAATTAAATATTTGTCGATTTGAGATTTAATCATCGCTTTAGATAATTAAACATTTGCTGATTTGAGATTTAATTATCGCTGTTAGATAATTAAATATTTGTTGATTTGAGATTTAATTATCGCTTTAGATAATTAAATATTTGTTGATTTGAGATTTAATTATCGCTTTAGATAATTAAATATTTGTTGATTTGAGATTTAATTATCGTCTTTGATAATTAAATATTTGTTGATTTGAGATTTAATTATCGCTTTAGATAATTAAATATTTGCTGATTTGAGATTTAATTATCGCTGTTAGATAATTAAATATTTGTTGATTTGAGATTTAATTATCGTCTTTGATAATTAAATATTTGTTGATTTGAGATTTAATTATCGCTTTAGATAATTAAATATTTGTTGATTTGAGATTTAATTATCGTCTTTGATAATTAAATATTTGTTGATTTGAGATTTAATTATCGTCTTTGATAATTAAATATTTGTTGATTTGAGATTTAATTATCGTCTTTGATAATTAAATATTTGTTGATTTGAGATTTAATTATCGTCTTTGATAATTAAATATTTGTTGATTTGAGATTTAATTATCGCTTTAGATAATTAAATATTTGTTGATTTGAGATTTAATTATCGCTTTAGATAATTAAATATTTGTTGATTTGAGATTTAATTATCGCTTTAGATAATTAAATATTTGTTGATTTGAGATTTAATTATCGTCTTTGATAATTAAATATTTGTTGATTTGAGATTTAATTATCGTCTTTGATAATTAAATATTTGTTGATATGAGATTTAATTATCGCTTTAGATAATTAAATATTTGTTGATTTGAGATTTAATTATCGCTTTAGATAATTAAATATTTGTTGATTTGAGATTTAATTATCGCTTTAGATAATTAAATATTTGTTGATTTGAGATTTAATTATCGCTGTTAGATAATTAAATATTTGTTGATATGAGATTTAATTATCGCTTTTGATAATTAAATATTTGCTGGTTTGAGATTTAATTATCGCTTTTAATAATTGAATATTTGTTGAATTTGAAATTTGATTATCGTTTGTGATGATCGAATATTTGTTAATTTGAGAAATTTGATTATCGCTTGGGATAATCGAATATTTGTTAAATTTAAAATTTGATTATCATTTTGATAATTGAATGTTCGTTGATTTGAGAAATTCAATTATCGTTTTGATGATTGAATATTTGCGATTCTTGAGATTTGAGCTTCGTCTTTTTCTTTGGCGATTCAGGTGAGTAATTTGATTTACTCACATTCAATTCGTGCTCTGTAGGGGGTTTCTGCTCTGTTTTTCCTTCTCTTTTAGTTGCTGGAACTCGATTGTTCTTGCTTTTGTTAGTCGTCTGAGTTTGATCCCTGATTCCCACGATGTTGATTCTTTTGATTTGAAGCAGTCGAACCTTTCGATTTCTTATCTAATACTTTCCCCCTGACACTTGCTTTGCTTATACATTCGACATTGCCATGCTCTTTTGGTTGTTACCTTTTATCCATTTATTCCCTATGATTGCGTGGACGCAATTTCTTTAAGGAGGGGAGTCTGTAACAACCGGGATTTTTGTAATTTTAATTATCGTCAAAATAACAATTTAATTCAGTTGACAATCGATATTGGAATTTAAATCGTATTTAAATTCTTTAATAAAATTGTTATTCTTTTAAACAATTCTCAAATGATTGAAATGGGCTTTTGAATCTAGCCCATGTTTTTATTCCTTTGTTGCCGTTCTCTTTTGTCAAGGAGAAACCCAACCCCTTTTCATTCGTTTTAAACCCTAAGCCCTAAAATCATTCGAGTAAAAAAAATGGCAGCCGCATCTTCTCGTTCGTCTCCAGAGAAATAGGGCTTCGATACAATTTCGCTCGTCTTCGTTGATGTCGATCACGGAAGCTCGTTTACAACTCGATCTCCTTGCTTTTGAGAAGCTCGCCTCTGAGATGTTTTCGGCCGCTCCTATTTTGGGTCGAGTTCGTAGGGAAGAGGTGAGTAATTTCGTTTACTCACATCTAGTCAAGCTTAGGCTTGTAGAGTTTAAGTTCTGTGATTTTCATTCGTGGATTTCCTACTTCTGCAATTTCGTGATTTTGTTGCTGAATTTCATGGCTACCATGTATTGATTTTCCACTATTCGACTTCGGTTGTGATTTCTTGAGTAGTTTGAGTTTGGCCGATGATGATTGTTGTATAGAATTAGTAACCCTTGTTTCCTGTTCGTACAAAAATTAGATTGAAATCGTCAACTTATATTTTTGGGTCGGTTGATTTCACGTGGATGTTTGAGATGATTTCTGTTTTTTTTTTTTACAATTTGTAATATTGTGATACTTGTTTCCCATGGCTTAGAATCTGGACTGTCAGCTTCCTTGTCACCGCGTCTCTGACATGTTCATCTTTGATTGCGATCACACTGAATTCGACATGGTTACGCACGGCTATGTACATGT
The DNA here is from genome assembly GCA_030737815.1 of Allium fistulosum. Classification (NCBI taxonomy): domain Eukaryota; kingdom Viridiplantae; phylum Streptophyta; class Magnoliopsida; order Asparagales; family Amaryllidaceae; genus Allium; species Allium fistulosum. The sequence continues at coordinate 119,289,908 of CM060908.1, read as the reverse complement.
CAGTTTTGTATTTCTCGATGATCTCGAGTAGTTTTCATTTGACCGTAACTTTACTTGAGTGTCACTGGTCTCGGGTTTTTATAGTTGGTCTTGATGTTCGGTCTGACTTGAACTTTCATATTGAAGTCTGCATTGCACTACTTCATGTATTCATGTGTACTCTTGAGTCTTGTCCCCGGTTGTTTTCACTTGTTGTAACGACCCGTAAAATTTTAACTGTTTTAATAACGTAATTAGTTAAATTTTTGTGAAATTGTAAACGATAAAATTTTTAAATAAAAATTTTATATTTGGAATACGTCTAGTTAAACATAGCAACTGGTAAATTTTCGTCCGAAAATATGAAAGTTTATTTCGCGCGTAAATTCACTTCAATTCAATCAGTTAAAACGTAATGAAAATAAAATGTTTCCGAAACCTAAATATTTTTACATAGAAAAATTCTAAACCATCTTCTGAGCAAGATTTCAGTTTGTCGTTTTTCCAAATTCGAACATCTTTGGCTCCGTCGATCTTATTTTTCAGCGTTTTTCTTGCACTTTCCGCTAATAGAAAATTCGAATTTTCATAAATTAATCATACCACTGATATCTGTATACCGTTTTAATCGTCTCGTCGTGCTGATCACCGCAGCATATTTGTTTGTGTGTTTCGGGGTCCGGTAAGTTGTGGAAACTATGAAACGGTTAACCGTAACGGTCCGTATTTTTGTTTCGTGGTGACCATTCATTTTACACCGTTGTAATACCAATAGCCCTTTTCATTTAATAACTTCCTGAAATCGTGTGAACTTCCTTTTCCCAATCGTTTATCATTTCATCCTCTTCTGTCATTTACAAGAAATTTCTTTTTACTTGTTCAAAATCTCTGTAGTTTCCAAACTTGGCTTATTTCTCTGTACCCATTTCATATCTCCTCTTCCCCTCTTTTCATTCTTCTTCTACAAAAGATTATCACAGTAAGTTCAAAGATTCTTACTTTGCCTCACAAACCAACGCCGCCGACCCCGCCACTATCATCCAACGCCACGTCCGCCCCTACTAGCAAGCAACCCACCACCCTCATCCCATCGGCAGCCACCATCCTTCCCACCGCCGTGCCCACTTCCTCCTCCACCTTTGATCCACTCACCACCTCCTTTCCTCCAGCCTTCCGACCCATCACCATCCCCGCTGAAGCCTACATGGCCGAAAACCATCCCCACTCTTCCTTGTACGTACTGTTGTGTTAGCCTAAAGCTTGTTGCTGTGCTCACCTTTCCACCTGGCTTCGTTCCATGCAGCAGCTCAAAGTTACCAAGCTTTCGCGTTATATTTATATAGGTAAAGTAAGGGCTGTTTTGATTTCTTTTATTTATTTATTTTTTTTTTTTTTTGTTGTTTGTTTTTTTTTCCTTTTCAAAGTGCGGTTATATATATATATAGTGTGCGTATGTAATAGGGAGGGTTATTCAAACCATTTTACTTTGCATATATTTGACAGAGATGCATTTTTCATCAAATTTTCTAAGCTTATTATCTTTTCATATATGCTATACATATTGTCCTGTTGGCAGTTCATTGTTGATGGGCCTTGATTACTTTTGTTTTTGCCCACAAATGTATATGACAGCATGGCAGAACATACAATGTATAGGTGTGTGAGTACATAAGTACTTTAGAGCTGGAGTGTATATATGTCGCATATATATATACAATGATATGCTACGCCAGTCTGTATTTCTTTATTTTTTTTTTGTTTTTTTTTGTTTGTTTTTTTTTGTTTAATATATATATATATAGTGTATGGATAAGCCGACTGAGGTGGGAATCTATGTTTAAAACTAAGCTTATTCCTACTTGTTTGCAGCATTGATGGGTATATACTTTCGCCTTTTAGATACGTTTATACTTTGTCAAATTTTCGCATCTAATTGACAAAAAAATAATAATAATAATAATACATAGTAGTGTAGTGCACTATGCATATAGGTGTTGACAGCAGTACAGGTGTCATCATAGCCTAGCTAAGCTTTGTTCGACTGAACTATATGTTACTTATATAACATAAGCTGTTCCAGGAAAGTATATATAATAGAAATATAGATACGTATATTCCGCATCTTCATATATAATGATGTTGATTTTAAGTACTGATATCATTAAACATTTCTAGTTTATAACGCATATAATACTATACAACTGTTTGCCATACTTAAGTTATATGTTATAAAAGTTATAAAGTTTTTATTGGTACCTGAGTTTAAAGTATTTGCGCGTATATATATAGGTTCTGATTTCTGTAGTAACAGCAAAGTATATATTTTGAATTTAAGTTAAATATAATGTGTAGATATAGTCGGTAAATATATATCGGTGTTTAAGATAAATATATTTGTTTTATTATGGATGTTTTATTTAAACCAATGATTTTTAATATATTTAAATTAAAAATATGTTTAAATGTAGAATACGACGTAAATGGAAATATATAGTTATATATTATATATGTGTGTTCAATTATACTCTTTATCTTCGTCAATCCCATTCTGATTGATTTCGTCCATTTATATTTATCAGCCAAGTTCATCGATTCGTGTCAATCTAGCTTTACTTTGAAACTCATTTTTGGATTCGTAGCACATCTCAGTCTCGTTCATCTCTAGCCTCGAAAGGTGAGCAATCACTCACGATTAACGTTCTTTTATTTATTAAATCTGATTTCAATTGAAACGACAATTGAAATATACTGCTGTTAGTTAATTACACTGTTATATATGCTATTGCCTGTATCAGTTCACCTGTGACATCTGACACCATTATCTGTTAATTATTTATGCGATGATAATACAGTTTGGTTGATAATTGATTGATTGTTGATGTTTATATTGGACGTTAAATTGTTAATGTTAAATGATAAATAGTATGCAATTGAACTTGATATAGTATAATTAAATGTTAAATTTGATTAACTGACATTTGTATAATATGACCCCTTTAACTGTTAAAGTTATTGACACGTAGGATTTGTTTAATTACACCTTGAACCACTGAATGTATGTTGTTAAATTGATGATGGATGAAATTGTAATTGAATGACAAGTGAAACCGTAATGTAAAAATCTTTAATCTACATGAAATGATAGTGTAGATTTTAGAAATAATTATATTAATTCGTACAAATAACAATGCGAATTAATACGGTTATTTCGGGATTATTTGAATTGATTATTGGATTGTTATTGATTGTTGTTATTGCTTGTTTATTTACTTTGACATCATCCCTGTTATCACACTGCAAGTTCCCTTTGCTATATTCTGATTTTGAATTGAATTGAAATCGGGTTGAAATGATAAATACCCAAATTGAACTTTGACCTAGGATAGAAAATTAAATAAAACCCGATTGGTCAATAAATTTGATTTAAAAATAAAATGAAGATTTTATTTGAATAAAATATGATTTTGAAATGAAGTTGAAATTTAAATTTTAATGAAAGGAAAATGTTAATATTTAATAATCTGAAACAAAATATTAAAAATGAAATTGATGAAACAATGTTGTTTAATTTGAGAAATGATTGAATTAAGTTTGAAATGATTTAATAATTAATTTTGAAATTATAATTAAGTTTGAAATTATTAAACTTTGAAATGATTTAATAATTAATTTTGAAATTATAATTAAGTTTGGAATTATTAAACTTTGAAATTATTTAATAATATAGTTTCGAATTATTTAATAATTAAATAAGATTGAATTATTTAATGATTAAATTGAATTGAATTCTTTAATAAGAAAAAATTTGAACTTTTGAAATAAGTGAATTTTACTTCGCAAATAATTGAAATTGAGTTTTCTTTTGGAAAATTATTTAAGTAAGTAAATAAGTGAAATTGAATTTCTTTATCAAGAAATAAAATGTGATTTATTGAAATTAATGCAAGACTTGAAATTGAAAGAATTGATTTGACGAATTTAGTTTAATTCAAAATTGTAAGTTTTGATTTGATGAAGTTGAACTTAAGAATTGATTTAATGATTTGGAAATTTAATAGAAATTGTTTTGAATGATAAATTTACTTTACGAATATTAAATGAAATCGATAAATGAATTAAATCGATTTGAATGTTAAATTAAGTTAATTTTAATGATTTCGGAATGAATCTTATATACAAACTTGAATCAATATTTGAATTGTTTTAAAGGAAATTGAAATTGATTTATAAGATTTTGAAATGATAATTTGGAAGTTTTGAAACGTAAATTATTGGAAATTGGTTTTGAAAGACAAACGAAATGTTGATTTACGAATTGAAATTGAAATTGAAATTGAAATTGATTTGGTTTTGAAATAAATAAACGACCAATCGGTGAAATAATTACGGAAGTTATTAAAGAGACCGGAATTCGGTTATGGATATACTCTCTATCTAAACCGAAAACCACTTTAATAACTATACGCGGAGTGATGATCCAGAATGAAGTGGTTGGAATGATGTACGTGTTGACTGAAGAAAGAGATCGATAATGGATAGCCTTGACACTTGTGTCAAATTGGAAATGACTAAAACAGGAGCTGTGCCGGGCCAATGGAGGATTAGCTACCTCAAGTGGACACACTTCTTCGAACTACTTATACTTGTTGTCGATTGGTGCACCCTTGATTTTGGGAGTGTTGTTTCACGGTGTTGCGGGCGCTGCGGCGTTGCGTTCTCACCAGTCCGGATCAGGCGAACGGTAGTATCACTACCTTGGGTATTGCCTCATGTGCCTTGTCATACTTGTATTCCATTTATACGCGACCACTACGATTTTGATTTGTACCTTTAGTATATGGATTGCCCTCTGGTGACTTCCGGTTTTGGGGAAACTACGGTCTTGTATATGCTTTTGGGAATAAAAATGTGTTAAGGGTGGAATGGGCCATGACTTAACGCTATTTTGATATCTTATTATTACTGATAGACATTATCTACTTATCGTACACTACTACATAGTAGATAGTTTGACGGATCCTTAAAGGATGGTTATTCCAAACATCCTTTAAGTTACTTGTATTTCAATTGCTATTTCACTTGAGTTGGATTTATTAATATAAGAATGTTAATCCTGACTCGAGTGTTTTGTATTTTGCTTTACGCTCGGGTCAGACTGAGTGGTTCAGCTTTCGAGACTCACCTTTGGAGTTGGAGCTTCCCTTGGAGATCCAGCTATCTATCCAGCTTTCAGATATTCGATGATTCCAATGATGTATTCTACTTTGTATCTGATGTATCGTGTTACTCTTCTGTTGTAAACTCTGATGTATTTTATATATTCATATAGTAGCTTCATGAACTACTATCTCTTTTTTTCCGCTGCACTTATTACTCTGTGTCTATGATCTGTGATTATTTACTGTATATGTTCAGTTTTGCCAAATTTAAATTAACAACGCGGTATTTTGAGCAATTCAACTCCGGCATGAGTGTCTACCTATACACTTATAATGGACGTGAATGGTTCAAAATAGCGGGTCGTTACAGTTGGTATCAGAGCTTTGGTAGCTCTAGGCAAAACTCAACATATAGGGTAAATGTATTTACAGAGTCACTCTCATTCGAGTTTCAATCTCTTCCTTTGACTCAATTCCTTTGAACTTTTGGAACGTTCTCCTCAGTTCCGAAATTCATTCGTGTCCCTCACTATTCGTCTCCTTTCAATTCTGGAGCATCACATAACTCCACTCCGAATGACCCTTATAGTGAATCGGCGGTCTCGCCAATCTTCGAATGATTCGTAAAGGATTAAACTCCTTTACAATAGGCATTGATTTACCGGAGATTTCTGTATCCTCGGTTTACGATGCTATCTATCTCCTGCTATACCTGAATTCTATTTCTTGAGATCGAATGTCGATTTACCTTGGAATTCTGCATCGATCTAATTCTTGAGGTCACGGTCGACCCGGTTAAGGTCGCCCGCGATTTATATAAACTTATCCATCTTTCTATTTCGTTATTTCATCATCTAATCTTTGTTTCGAACCTATCTTCGAATCAAATTTCTCTTTAATTTAAGTCCATCAAATTTGAATCCCTATCCTTATTTTGAAAATCCATTCCTGTATCGTCGAGCAAAGAAATGTATTTGTAAATTTATATTAAAAATGTTGTTTTCAAATTTGATAAACAAAATAGTTTTGAATGATTATATTATATATAAATATAAGTTTTCTGAAATTAAATTGTTAATGAATTTGTTGTCTGAAAGTAATAATATTTGATTTTCATTTATTGTCTTGTAAACCATTGATTATTGCAAAATATAAATAAATGAATTTATAAACTTGGTTATAAATTGATTGGAATTCGAAATGAATTTAATTCAGAAATTTGAGAATTTATTGGTTTCCGGTGATTTCCAACTTTGGGTTTAAATTTTAATGCATATTATATAAAAGATTTTCGAACAGAAATGGTTTTCAAAAAAAAAATTTAATTGATTAAATCAGTGCTCTTCTCTTTGTCGCTGGAAAATAATTTCGGTGATGGCGGCCGCATCATCGACATTCATCTTCGAGTTTCGAAGTGGAGAAACCATTCTGTAGCTTTGCTACGGTTTGTTTTGAGAAAAAAAAATTATTTTGATTTGAATTTCTTCAGTATATTTTGATTTACATATATAGGTATCTTATTTTAAAAATTAAATTTGATTTGATATAAATATATTATATATATCTCTAAATTGTTTAAAGTTAATCGGAAATCTAATTCTTAAATTTTGTAAAAGGATGATTTTAATTATAAATAAAACTAAATTTTGGAATAAATATTTAAACTTGAATAATTGAATTGGGAAAAATTTATTTGGATATTGTTCAATTGCATTCTAATATAACTTACCTAAATCATTCAGAAGTTGAATATGTAATTGGATAATATATAAGATAAATTGAAATTATAAATAAAATTTGAGTGTTTATAATAAATGTTATACACTAAATTTTGATTATAAAGATGTTAATAGAGTTAGATAGGATAATAAGTAAACTCAGTTAATAATTAATAAATTTGTTTTGAAAGAATTAATAAGTTGAAATTTGATCAACATATGAAAATACCTTGAATTTAAAAGAAATTAATAGATGTAAATTAATTTAAATCAAAACTTTTATGTTTTAAATTAATTTATATGGGTTAAATATATGTGATTAGATATATTAAGTAGATTAAATTTAACAATAATTTGGAATAAAAAGAATTTAAATTGTTGAAAAAAAATATGATTATAATAAAAGACTATTCAAATTTATGGTTTTATAAATTGTAAATTGAAGAAATGGGATAATAAGATAATGAATTTAGAAATAGTTGAGATTGATTTTAGTGAAATCAAATGGATTAAATCAATTATTGAATATCAATTAATTTAAATTTGAATTTATATGGTTTAAATTAATTGTTATTTTGTATTTCAAATCTGTTTTCTTTCTGGTTGTTTCTATTCTCCTACCTCGTTCCTTTTCGGGGACGAAATGTTTTGAGTGGGGGAGAGTGTAACGACCCGTAAAATTTTAACTGTTTTAATAACGTAATTAGTTAAATTTTTGTGAAATTGTAAACGATAAAATTTTTAAATAAAAATTTTATATTTGGAATACGTCTAGTTAAACATAGCAACTGGTAAATTTTCGTCCGAAAATATGAAAGTTTATTTCGCGCGTAAATTCACTTCAATTCAATCAGTTAAAACGTAATGAAAATAAAATGTTTCCGAAACCTAAATATTTTTACATAGAAAAATTCTAAACCATCTTCTGAGGAAGATTTCAGTTTGTCGTTTTTCCAAATTCGAACATCTTTGGCTCCGTCGATCTTATTTTTCAGCGTTTTTCTTGCACTTTCCGCTAATAGAAAATTCGAATTTTTATAAATTAATCATACCACTGATATCTGTATACCGTTTTAATCGTCTCGTCGTGCTGATCACCGCAGCATATTTGTTTGTGTGTTTCGGGGTCCGGTAAGTTGTGGAAACTATGAAACGGTTAACCGTAACGGTCCGTATTTTTGTTTCGTGGTGACCATTCATTTTACACCGTTGTAATACCAATAGCCCTTTTCATTTAATAACTTCCTGAAATCGTGTGAACTTCCTTTTCCCAATCGTTTATCATTTCATCCTCTTCTGTCATTTACAAGAAATTTCTTTTTACTTGTTCAAAATCTCTTTAGTTTCCAAACTTGGCTTATTTCTCTGTACCCATTTCATATCTCCTCTTCCCCTCTTTTCATTCTTCTTCTACAAAAGATTATCACAGTAAGTTCAAAGATTCTTACTTTGCCTCACAAACCAACGCCGCCGACCCCGCCACTATCATCCAACGCCACGTCCGCCCCTACTAGCATGCAACCCACCACCCTCATCCCATCGGCAGCCACCATCCTTCCCACCGCCGTGCCCACTTCCTCCTCCACCTTTGATCCACTCACCACCTCCTTTCCTCCAGCCTTCCGACCCATCACCATCCCCGCTGAAGCCTACATGGCCGAAAACCATCCCCACTCTTCCTTGTACGTACTGTTGTGTTAGCCTAAAGCTTGTTGCTGTGCTCACCTTTCCACCTGGCTTCGTTCCATGCAGCAGCTCAAAGTTACCAAGCTTTCGCGTTATATTTATATAGGTAAAGTAAGGGCTGTTTTGATTTCTTTTATTTATTTATTTTTGTTTTTTTTTTGTTGTTTGTTTTTTTTTCCTTTTCAAAGTGCGGTTATATATATATAGTGTGCGTATGTAATAGGGAGGGTTATTCAAACCATTTTACTTTGCATATATTTGACAGAGATGCATTTTTCATCAAATTTTCTAAGCTTATTATCTTTTCATATATGCTATACATATTGTCCTGTTGGCAGTTCATTGTTGATGGGCCTTGATTACTTTTGTTTTTGCCCACAAATGTATATGACAGCATGGCAGAACATACAATGTATAGGTGCGTGAGTACATAAGTACTTTAGAGCTGGAGTGTATATATGTCGCATATATATATACAATGATATGCTACGCCAGTCTGTATTTCTTTATTTTTTTTTGTTTTTTTTTGTTTGTTTTTTTTTGTTTAATATATATATATATAGTGTATGGATAAGCCGACTGAGGTGGGAATCTATGTTTAAAACTAAGCTTATTCCTACTTGTTTGCAGCATTGATGGGTATATACTTTCGCCTTTTAGATACGTTTATACTTTGTCAAATTTTCGCATCTAATTGACAAAAAAAAATAATAATAATAATACATAGTAGTGTAGTGCACTATGCATATAGGTGTTGACAGCAGTACAAGTGTCATCATAGCCTAGCTAAGCTTTGTTCGACTGAACTATATGTTACTTATATAACATAAGCTGTTCCAGGAAAGTATATATAATAGAAATATAGATACGTATATTCCGCATCTTCATATATAATGATGTTGATTTTAAGTACTGATATCATTAAACATTTCTAGTTTATAACGCATATAATACTATACAACTGTTTGCCATACTTAAGTTATATGTTATAAAAGTTATAAAGTTTTTATTGGTACCTGAGTTTAAAGTATTTGCGCGTATATATATAGGTTCTGATTTCTGTAGTAACAGCAAAGTATATATTTTGAATTTAAGTTAAATATAATGTGTAGATATAGTCGGTAAATATATATCGGTGTTTAAGATAAATATATTTGTTTTATTATGGATGTTTTATTTAAACCAATGATTTTTAATATATTTAAATTAAAAATATGTTTAAATGTAGAATACGACGTAAATGGAAATATATAATTATATATTATATATGTGTGTTCAATTATACTCTTTATCTTCGTCAATCCCATTCTGATTGATTTCGTCCATTTATATTTATCAGCCAAGTTCATCGATTCGTGTCAATCTAGCTTTACTTTGAAACTCATTTTTGGATTCGTAGCACATCTCAGTCTCGTTCATCTCTAGCCTCGAAAGGTGAGCAATCACTCACGATTAACGTTCTTTTATTTATTAAATCTGATTTCAATTGAAACGACAATTGAAATATACTGCTGTTAGTTAATTACACTGTTATATATGCTATTGCCTGTATCAGTTCACCTGTGACATCTGACACCATTATCTGTTAATTATTTATGCGATGATAATACAGTTTGGCTGATAATTGATTGATTGTTGATGTTTATATTGGACGTTAAATTGTTAATGTTAAATGATAAATAGTATGCAATTGAACTTGATATAGTATAATTAAATGTTAAATTTGATTAACTGACATTTGTATAATATGACCCCTTTAACTGTTAAAGTTATTGACACGTAGGATTTGTTTAATTACACCTTGAACCACTGAATGTATGTTGTTAAATTGATGATGGATGAAATTGTAATTGAATGACAAGTGAAACCGTAATGTAAAAATCTTTAATCTACATGAAATGATAGTGTAGATTTTAGAAATAATTATATTAATTCGTACAAATAACAATGCGAATTAATACGGTTATTTCGGGATTATTTGAATTGATTATTGGATTGTTATTGATTGTTGTTATTGCTTGTTTATTTACTTTGACATCATCCCTGTTATCACACTGCAAGTTCCCTTTGCTATATTCTGATTTTGAATTGAATTGAAATCGGGTTGAAATGATAAATACCCAAATTGAACTTTGACCTAGGATAGAAAATTAAATAAAACCCGATTGGTCAATAAATTTGATTTAAAAATAAAATGAAGATTTTATTTGAATAAAATATGATTTTGAAATGAAGTTGAAATTTAAATTTTAATGAAAGGAAAATGTTAATATTTAATAATCTGAAACAAAATATTAAAAATGAAATTGATGAAACAATGTTGTTTAATTTGAGAAATGATTGAATTAAGTTTGAAATGATTTAATAATTAATTTTGAAATTATAATTAAGTTTGAAATTATTAAACTTTGAAATGATTTAATAATTAATTTTGAAATTATAATTAAGTTTGGAATTATTAAACTTTGAAATTATTTAATAATATAGTTTCGAATTATTTAATAATTAAATAAGATTGAATTATTTAATGATTAAATTGAATTGAATTCTTTAATAAGAAAAAATTTGAACTTTTGAAATAAGTGAATTTTACTTCGCAAATAATTGAAATTGAGTTTTCTTTTGGAAAATTATTTAAGCAAGTAAATAAGTGAAATTGAATTTCTTTATCAAGAAATAAAATGTGATTTATTGAAATTAATGCAAGACTTGAAATTGAAAGAATTGATTTGACGAATTTAGTTTAATTCAAAATTGTAAGTTTTGATTTGATGAAGTTGAACTTAAGAATTGATTTAATGATTTGGAAATTTAATAGAAATTGTTTTGAATGATAAATTTACTTTACGAATATTAAATGAAATCGATAAATGAATTAAATCGATTTGAATGTTAAATTAAGTTAATTTTAATGATTTCGGAATGAATCTTATATACAAACTTGAATCAATATTTGAATTGTTTTAAAGGAAATTGAAATTGATTTATAAGATTTTGAAATGATAATTTGGAAGTTTTGAAACGTAAATTATTGGAAATTGGTTTTGAAAGACAAACGAAATGTTGATTTACGAATTGAAATTGAAATTGAAATTGAAATTGATTTGGTTTTGAAATAAATAAACGACCAATCGGTGAAATAATTACGGAAGTTATTAAAGAGACCGGAATTCGGTTATGGATATACTCTCTATCTAAACCGAAAACCACTTTAATAACTATACGCGGAGTGATGATCCAGAATGAAGTGGTTGGAATGATGTACGTGTTGACTGAAGAAAGAGATCGATAATGGATAGCCTTGACACTTGTGTCAAATTGGAAATGACTAAAACAGGAGCTGTGCCGGGCCAATGGAGGATTAGCTACCTCAAGTGGACACACTTCTTCGAACTACTTATACTTGTTGTCGATTGGTGCACCCTTGATTTTGGGAGTGTTGTTTCACGGTGTTGCGGGCGCTGCGGCGTTGCGTTCTCACCAGTCCGGATCAGGCGAACGGTAGTATCACTACCTTGGGTATTGCCTCATGTGCCTTGTCATACTTGTATTCCATTTATACGCGACCACTACGATTTTGATTTGTACCTTTAGTATATGGATTGCCCTCTGGTGACTTCCGGTTTTGGGGAAACTACGGTCTTGTATATGCTTTTGGGAATAAAAATGTGTTAAGGGTGGAATGGGCCATGACTTAACGCTATTTTGATATCTTATTATTACTGATAGACATTATCTACTTATCGTACACTACTACATAGTAGATAGTTTGACGGATCCTTAAAGGATGGTTATTCCAAACATCCTTTAAGTTACTTGTATTTCAATTGCTATTTCACTTGAGTTGGATTTATTAATATAAGAATGTTAATCCTGACTCGAGTGTTTTGTATTTTGCTTTACGCTCGGGTCAGACTGAGTGGTTCAGCTTTCGAGACTCACCTTTGGAGTTGGAGCTTCCCTTGGAGATCCAGCTATCTATCCAGCTTTCAGATATTCGATGATTCCAATGATGTATTCTACTTTGTATCTGATGTATCGTGTTACTCTTCTGTTGTAAACTCTGATGTATTTTATATATTCATATAGTAGCTTCATGAACTACTATCTCTTTTTTTCCGCTGCACTTATTACTCTGTGTCTGTGATCTATGATTATTTACTGTATATGTTCAGTTTTGCCAAATTTAAATTAACAACGCGGTATTTTGAGCAATTCAACTCCGGCATGAGTGTCTACCTATACACTTATAATGGACGCGAATGGTTCAAAATAGCGGGTCGTTACACTTGTATTGGGGTACATTGCATATTGAACTGAGTTTAACTTCGACTTTGTTCACTGTCTATATGTTCTCTTCATGCTACCTGGTTATCTAGTAGCACACGAGTCCGCACTTATATTGATCACTGACGCATTCAGTTGTACATCACTAGTTTGCCCTTTTATGGCCTGATTCTTCGAGGCACATTATCATGGGAACTTGACTATGACTCGCTCACTGTCGCCTGACTTGGGTATTTGGTTGTAGTCGATTTTGCAAGAATATTCCTTTCGACATTTGATATTATATGGACTTGGCATTTTCGTGCTTTCATATCTGTAGCAATTAGCTGCAGCCCTTCATGACACTGTGGCATACATGTTCCTATATCATTGTATGTTGCAGCCTGATAGGCTTGTAGTCGAAACCCTATCTGATGTTCTAATTGTAGCTTGTACATTTGTAGTTGCAGTGAGCATTTTCTATGCTTGCCATTTTGAGTTCACACTACTTCCTCGTGTCTGCACTTCGTTATGTCCTATATACATACCAGTGTGTCTTTGTATATGACTGGTATACTTGTCTTTTTCTCTTAAGTCTGTTTCACTGATGCACTTTATTTTGACCTGCTGTATTTATTATTGTGGCACACTTACCTGCTAATCGAGCTTGCATGTTGCCTTCATAGTTTAGTTACCGAGGCTTTGTCATGTTGCATGGACATTTTCATCATTTCTGTGCTTCATTACTAGTGTGAAGTTGTTCAACCTGTCTTGCAATCACTCTGTATGGTTTTGGTCTGGCACAGTCATGTGTATTAGTTCAGATTTTCACTGGACTTGTTTTGTGTCTCTCTTCCATTTTTCAAACTGCTGTTTGCAGCTGACCTGTAGCTTCACTTGAGTTGAACCCGATTTCGGGGTTTGACCTGGTGATTACCTATGACTTCCACTGAGCTTTTGCGTATTTCTTGCGATGGTGGCGAGGCGGTGCACGCGTACGTGCACTGCAACCACCCAAACTCGACAGTTTTGTTTTGATTTTCTTTTGCTTTTGATGCATTGATCTTTTATGCTGTATTGGCGAGGCCGTACACGCGTGCGTGTGCGGCAGCCAATCGAGTTTTGATGGTTTCAAAGTGACAATTTCAATAGTTTTAAATTGATTTAGTCGATTTGATAAATTGTTTATTTACCTCTGTTCATAATTTAAATCTGCTGATTGTTGTTAAACACTGTTAAGTGTTATATTGACCGTTGTCCGGTTTCTTTGTTTAAAGAATCGGATAGACGGGAATTATTGTGACTGTCGTCTATTTAAATTATTACTGCCTATATGCACTAATAAACTGGTTTGAATTAGACTGACCTGGGTATTATTTTCTTTTGAATGTAATACTCGGGTCAGACCCGAGTTGTTTCAGGTCGTAGATTTTCTTCTTTAAGTTGCTGTTCAGGATTTGAAGACTTTTCACACCTTCTGAAGTTATCAGTGTCATTTTGTAGCAGTCGTGTCATTGTATAGAACGATATGTATTCATGTATATTAGACGATAATGTACTTGTATATATAACTTCTAGAGTCGACAGTTGTAGTTGTATCATATGTATCGTGTCAACTATGTATTAACTGACATCAGATATATATATATGAGACTTTTGTTTTTATCTGTGTTCCGCATTTATATTATCTGTGTTATTGTTATATCTAATGTCCTAAACTATTATGAACTATCGTAGTTTGTTTTATACTGATAATTGGGTGTGTCGATGGGAGTAAATGAATAATAGAAGAAAAAAATAAAAAGTATGTACCACTCCTATCGAGATAACCAATATTAGTGTAAGGCCAATTACGGATGGTCGCTCCTATCCAGCCTTATTCTTCGTGATAATAGACAGTATTCCTTTTAATACTCCTTGTTATTATGAGCATAGAGGTGGGGCGTCACAGAGTTGGATGGGTTTATAGTCGAGAGTGTGTCCAGTTTTTCGATCAGAGATCGAAATTTTCAATCACGAGTTTATTGATCGAACTGGGGATATCTTCGAGTTTGCGTGAGGTCGTGTGGTCGGAGGGAAGCATCGCTCAGTTCATCGTTGGCCAGAAGGGGCGGTGCACGTGCACCATGCACGATTGGATACAGGCGATATTTTTGGGGAAGACGAGTTCGACTCGGGGAAGTCTCGTGATATTTGCAGGACGACTCGAAGAAGAATAAGGGATCGACTCGGGTTACTTGTTTCCACAGTTTTCAAAACAGTGCCAGGTGACTCGAGTTTTACTCGAGTAAAATTTGATGGGGCTCGGGTAATTTGATCATTTGTTCGAAGTGGTAGAGGGTTTTACCCGGAGTAACTGAAGGGGAGACTCGGTTATTGTAATGGTTACAAGTTTCTTTAGAAACCTGATTTGTTTTCAACTAAAAAAATTTTTGAAGTTAAAATCTGAAGCAAATTTTAAATAAAATCTTAAGTATGGATTCAAAACTGAGTTTGAATCCTAGTTTTAAAATTCAAGTAAACTTTATTAATTAAAATGTTTTAAACAATTTTAAAATGGGTTTAAATAGTCAATAAATTAAGATAAAACGGTTTATCTTTAATTAATTAAGGTTTTGATGAATTAAAGGATCATTAATTTATTAATTAAGCAGGATTTAGAGGTAATTAATTTAATTTATTTGGTGATTAAATTAAATTAATTAGGAATTAAGTAATTGATTAAGATAAATGGTTTATCTTAAAATTAATTAAGATCTTAAGGTAATTGAAATTAACCAGTAATTTAACGATAATTACTTAATGTAATCAATTAAATAATAATTAATCAAAATGATTTGTAATTTATTAATGACTAATTAACCAAGATTAGTAATTTATTCATAAGTAATTAACCTGATTTAAATTTATCAGATAATTAAATTATCTTACTTATGAATGTTTGAATTTTATTGAATGACTTGATTGTTTGATATCCTTGATATATGATGCTTTGTGATACCCTGATTTATGTTGTGATTTGTAATTTACTTATCTGTGATATATATCTGTGATCTGTGAATAAAGATGAGCGTTATAGTTTATATCGCTTATCAACTATATTTCTGTATCCTGATCTGTGATGATTTATGATGTTGCACTATTGTGTGTTAAACCCGTGGACTACACTATTACACACACAAATATGGATTTCACGTGGAAATCGGTTAAGTCAAAGATAATTTAAATTTAATATTTTTGAAATTGGAATTTTAATTTCAATTGATTTTGAAATTGGAAATTCGGGTTTAAAGTAAAAAGCTTTTGAAATAGAATTTCAAAGATAAAAGTTATTTTGAATAACTTAATCAAGTTTTGAAAATTTAAATAATTTGATTTAAATTTGAATTCAAGTTGGAAGTTGAATCCTATGATTTGAAACTAGGGATTGAAAATGTTATAAATGTGTTTATCTGAATTTAAACCATTTAAAGGTATAATTTTGAGAATTTGGATTTAACCCAAAGACTCTAACTCGTATGAATGAATCAGATTTTCTGAAATGAAACTGTTTGTTTTCAAATGATAAAAGCTTTCGTATATATAAGAAATGAAATTCCAATTTAAAGGAATTTCAAGATTGAATTGAAAATGGTTTTCCAAGTTATGAATGAATTCTTTTTGAAAGCTATGAATTAAATCTGTTTATTATTAACAGATTTAAAATGATGTTTTGTTTAAACCATTCGAAATGAAATTGTTTTGAAAGCTATAAGTTAAATCTTTGTTTTAAAGATTTAACGAGTTAAACTAAAATGGAAATTGATTTAGAAAATCTGTGAATGAATCTTTTGTTTAAAAGATTAAAGTGTGGAAACTGTTTAAACCGTAAAGATTGAATCTTTTTGTTTAAAGATTTGAAAATGGTAATTTGTTAAACCATTTGAAAAGAAAGATTTTGGGTAATAAGTTGTGACTTAATTGAAATCCCATATCCATATGTTTTTAAATATTACGCTCACTATTCGGTTTAGCCGGGAGAGGACCTTTGGGTCGTATAACCCATTCCGAATATGTGATACGTCGTATATGGATAGCATTTGAAGACCGGTGTTGAAGACCGGATATTTTTGAAAACGGAAGGATTACCGTCGAGTTACTCTGCATCGGTTGATCCCCGATATAGAGGTTTTATCACCCTTAGTGACGGGAAGTCCGGACGTGATTGGAAATTATCCGGATTTGCAAGGGCTTCGTGAGAAGTGCCTTCGGTTCTGTTCGATCCCGGAACAGACTTGTATGGATTGTATGTCTGACATTACACTTTGAGATATAAAGCAGATTTCTTTCAAATACATTTCTGTTGGTGGCGGAGAATTTATTCTCTTAGCTTAACACCCTTCTCTGAGATGTACGAGCTCAGAGGTTATGTAGTTGAAATTTATCAGCGATATACTCCCAATTTGGTAATGTGACATGCTGAGTGTTGCTGTGTGATGATCAGTGTTTGATCATTTGTGATATGATCATTTGTTTGATCATTTATCTTTGTGATCATAGGTTGGTCATCTGTTGACCCAAAGCGTGGCTTTTTGAAAAAGTGTAGCTTTGTGGACGAGACTTCGTCAGGACCTCACAACCCAGAAATGGTCGAAATAGGAATGTTGCGGCAAGGTTATGAGGGTCGCGCCCTTTAGGGTATGTCATTTCCTTCTGGAAAGGGGTGGTATCATGGTATGGAGCCCAGATACTTACTCATGTGGATACACTTATTTATTATGTGTGATGTTGGTTATCGAGCGCTCGGATAAAGGTCCCAAAGGACCGGGGAATGGCATAGTCGTGAGTTACTTGTTACAGGAGTAACCCGGCCTTGTTTGGCAGAGAGCAGTTTGTCTCTCGGGACGTCCCGCCAGAGGCGATCCCATGCGGCGGAAGGAAGTTCCTTAGCCTGACCATTTGTTGGCAAATCCATTTTCCAATACGAACTTTGTACGGTATTAGTTGTAGAACCTGCCATTTACGTACGGTGGTCACCACTGTTTAGATGGTAGCTATAGTAGGCATACGATACTGGTCGTATGCTGGCTAAGATTAATATTATACTTTCGAAATGTTTTCTGCACTATGCACTAGTAATAATATCCAATGATTTGCGTAGTAAGCATGTTTGACTATCATAAGGAGAAATCTCCTCCAATTCTGCGTTTGCATTGTGTGTGTGGCGGGAGGCCTTATGGTAGTTTCATTTTCCAAAAGCATTGCGGATTTCAATGTTTAAAATCTTTTGTTGATTGTTTAAAGATAAACTGTTTTTGTTGCTCACACCAGTCCCATGACTGATCCGGAGTTTATTGTTCCTTTCCTAAACTCTGGGTGCTCATAATTTTCCACACGAGCAGTCTAGAGTTGGGTTTCTTTTCAGATATTCAGGTTTAGTAGATTATCTGGAGCTAGTTCATTCATCGGAGTTGCTTATCTTGGAGTTGTGGATTCATTCTTGTCTGAAGATCATTTTGGAGTTATCATTTCTATTGATATTGTTCCGCTGCTGTTGTTATCTTTTCTTTTCCGCTGCTATTTCTTGTATCATATCTCTGATGTATATTGATATTCATTGTATCACTCTGTTGTATCAGATATTGTATATCAATGTATTATTCTTTTCTTCCGCTGTGTTATTTACTTAATTGTGTTATAGCTCCGGCGAATCGGATTTGAACGGTCGAATCTGCGGCATTCTAGTACAATGTGAAGTACGGATGTTGATTTTCGAGCGGGCAAAACCCGAGTCATTACAGTTCTTTACAGATTTTGACCTAGTATAAACATTTTATAAAATTTATTAATATTCGAATAGGTCGAATAATAAATTTCCTGTTTTGATAGTTTTAAATTAATCAATTTCTTTTAATAAAATATTTTCCGATTGCTAATTTATTTTAATTTCAAACTAATTCTCTTTAACAAATGATTAAATTTTTTTTATAACAATTTGATTTTTTTTATCTTCCTTTTAAATAAATTATTTTCTAACAACTAAACGAATTTAAATAAACTTATCAAACAATTTAATTTCCAAATCTAAATTAAATTGAAACAATTTATAAATACCTTGCTGTAAATTACTTTTACACCTATACAATTGATTTCTAAATATCGAAAATAACTAATATTTTATTACCTCCCTGAAATGTTCGCAACCCAGCCTGCCGAGCATCACTGCCCAAGGTCACGGCCAAAACAACGAACCCTAGCACGAACTTCCACGCACCGCCGCCCCTGTTCGATCGAGATAGCCTCTCGAGTTCGAGCCTCCCATTCGTTGCTGTCGTTTCCCTCACCACACATGCCCAGCTTACTCAAACTCGCAAAACCCCAGCGTCCTCGATGAGCACAGTCGAAACCCAAGCGCCGAACTATGAACGCCATCCCAAAAATCAAAGCTCGCGATTTCACCAAGAAGTTCGATCGCGACTTAAAAAGTCTTCCCCAAGCTTGAGTTGAACTCGGCTCCTATTGAATTTCGAGGATGAAGAGGCGGCCGTTATTTAAACGAGAGAGAGAGTGAGGCGCGTTTTTGTGAATTGAACAAGAAAGGGCTTCGGCCATTAATTTTTGAATTCAAGAGAAAAAGGATGTTAATGAAGATATGGTTTCGTTTGATTTTGAACGAGCAGTGAAAGGAATCGAACCGGTCGCCATTTATTTTCTTTTAAACGAAGACGAGCAGATAAATTTTCTTTGTTTCTGCTTGCGTGATAAAAGGGAAAGAAGGGGAGACAAGAGTACGCGATTTACAGAGAGTTGGTCTGCTAAGAAACTAGGGTGGCTGATGCTGACCAACTATATATATTTAAATTCAAATTGAATTTGATTTAAATTCCAACGCGTTTATACGTCGTGTGCGCGCATAACAACTCCGAAAAATACGAATTTTGAAATCCGGTAATAATATAATATTACGGACCCAATGGAACTGGTTCCGTCGAATTCCGAGACTGTGTGAAAAATGATATTTTTAAATGTCGATTCAACCGATATAATTTCAAAACTGATCAAATCAATTTCAAACTCAATTCTAAATCTTCGATTATCTTCAATATTATCAATATGAATTTTACACGCCTTTGAAATATTTTTAATCGGCTTAAAACTGAAGATCCAAATTTTTATTCAACATTCACTAGATTAACTTTATAATTTAATCGCCAAATTCAAAGTTATATTGGGGATTCAAATTAAATCATCGTTCAAATATTTAAAATTAATTAAATATTTTCAATTTAATTTGTTCAAAATTCTAGGTCGTTACAATGTATATTAGAGTAGCTCTGTGTATTATCTTTTGACATTATATGTTATCATTTCACTATGAGATTTTGATGTTTTTATTTTCCTCTTTCTTGTTCCTTTTCTTTACCCTAAAATTATGTCTTTCCAGCACATAGATGCTTGGCATGTAAATACCGTGGATGTATTAGCATCGACATTTGTAGATCAAAAAGGTAGTCGTTGCAACTGGTATCAGAGTTAAAGGTTAAGCGAGAACCTTGGCTTTGGTGGCGATAACTCTTTAAGAGATAAGGTAATGGAATTCCCTAACATGAGTTGAGTGTATTATACATATGAGAGCGTACTTGTATTTGTTATAAAGATATGCCTTAAACGTAATTCTAACAATGATAATTAAAAGATCTACATATATAAGTATAGGTTTATAGTGTAGTTCAATTAATCTAGGAATCAATGATGTTCATTCTTTACCCCTTATTAATTAGTTTAGCTATGCCTGACCAGTTTATGAGCATTGTTGTCCTTTGTAGAATGATTTGACATGCTTGACCAATTTATGAGCATTACTATCATTTGTAGAATTATTAGCTTAATGTTGCTCAGCCAGTTTACAAGCATTGCTAGCGCTTGTTGATTGATAAGTTGTACTCGACCAGTTTATGAGCATCAACTATTGTTTGTTGATTTTTTATTTGTGTTTAACCAGTTTATAAGTAATTTAACTTTTTACTACCTGGGTTGGTTGGATAGAATTTTTCGGAACATTGAAATGAATAACTTATGAAAGGAGTTTCACAATTTGACCATAAGGCGTTCGGTGACAATTTTGGGTTAAAAATAACATTAATAAAAGTTGTTTATTATAATCTAAAAGAAGGGTAAGATATTTTGGAATAAATATTTGTGAAATGATTTTATATAAGAAAGTGAATTCATATAAAATATGCTTTATAAAATATAGTTTAAAAAAAGTTTTAAATTGAGAATTTGAGAACTTAAATCTCGGTGTTTTGAAGAAATATTTTTCAAGGGTTTTGAGAAAATATTATTATTATTATTTAAAAGTATTTATGAATATAAATATTTTAAAAGGGATTTTAAAAGAGACATAATGCACTGAATTAACTTCTGTTGTTAGAAAATAATTCTGATGGTGACTGTAGCATCATCATCATCATTCATTTTCGAGTTTCAAAGTGGGGGATGCTGCTATAGTAGTTTGCTATAGAGTTGTTTTGGTAAAACAAATTTTGATTTAAATCTCGAGAGTATGATTTGATATACAAAAGATATATGTATATAGTATTATTTCAAATGATTTGAAAGGAAATTCGGTGTTTAGTTCCAGAGTTTTCTTTAAAGAAATTTGAGATAAAATATAGAGTGGTTTAATAAATATTTTGAATTAAGCTTTCTATATGGAAAAGATTTGTTTATATACTATGTAGAGGGGCCTAAGTGGTAGTGGCATTGCCCAAAATAAATGTTGGAACTTTTCAAGTTTTCCCATTTTGGATAAAGTATGTTTAATAAATAAGTGTAACTTTGATAAGTTATTTTATGAATATATGTATCCTATACATTAGGATAGTTTGGTTTGTGCATCATGTTATGTTATGTATTTTGATAGTTTTCATTTGTTGTAATAAAATGGAATTTTTTATGATTTTGGATAGTCAGAAACTTCTAGATTGGTATAGAAATTAATGCTAAGTGTTTTTGTTAAAATATAAAAGATGAGTTTTGTAACTCTTAAATTAAGAAGATAGTAAAAATTTAAGCAATTTTAAAATTTATAGGACATCCCTTTTAAATAATATAAATATGGATGTCTTGTATATACTCTTAGGATGTAGTAGAGTATTATACGAGTAAGGAACTTAAGTCCTGAAATGTTTTAAAATGAAATTTTGTTTTAATGAAATGTTTTATAAATAAGATAAGTTTTTATAAAATGTTTATAAACTTAAGTAATGTTTTAAGAAATGTTTATAACTTAAGTAATGTTTTAAGAAATGGTTCACAAATGATTTTAATATTAAATGAGAGACACAATTTATGTAAATAAATGTGAATTAAAAAGTAGTTGGGGCAGTTAAGAAACAAATATAATAATGTATATAAGTTGTACGTAGAACATTTTATTCGCATAACAGTTCTCGATCTAGGATTCAAATATATGATTCCATGGTGATTTACATCAGTCCGAACAAGGATTTCTCACTCGATTCTTGACGAGAATACTTGATATGGATTCTTGATATGATCCCAAAGTTTCATATCATAGTATACGGCTATGTAAGGAGAATGGAGGTGTCTAATCAAGTAACCAGATCGGAGTCCGCACTAGTGTGACATCCTGGATTTTGAGACCAGTCAAAATTGCCGAAAACCGGTCCTTTCTAAAACAAACAAATGAAAATTAGTATTTTAACATATCATAATTTGACAAATATACAATATCAACTAAATGAATATGATATAATTCCACTAATACAACTTATCAAAAAAATCATATATCTACTAGATTACATTAATACATACCAATCTCAAATACCATAAATTTTCCGCTGCATAACTCTAAAGAGAGAGAGAGATAGCAATCTACTTTCCCGCAAACTCAATAAATATGTTAATGCGGAATAAAATGGTAAGCATGAAAGATACAGATAGCAAACAAATGGAAATATAAGACAAGGAAAAACCTATGTAACAAAAAGGGTTGAGTCACCAATGTAGTGACTGCCTACGTATCTGTCCAACTTAGGTGCACCTAGTTTGGAACAGAATCAAACCCAAACGTAGTTCTTCATGCCAACAAAAAAAGCTAATAAAATCTAAAGGAGTTTACGGTACATCCAACAAATATGTGATAATCAAATAGCATAACAGACATATAGTAAATAAGCTAGAAGAATGGACATAATAAATAAATAAGAAGAACAAACATAATATAATATGAAAATACAGGCTAAGATATACAAAGATACCTACAAACAATCCATAACCTATAAAAAAAAGGTTATGCAAAGAAAAAGGGAAGATTAACATCGAGGAGAGCCTAAGGTGCTTCTGGATGTAATGAAAAATGAATCAACTCAAGGGGTCGAATCAAAAAAAGGAAGAGAATTTCAAACAACGGCTAGGAGGGTGCACCCTCCCTTACCGAAAGTATACCTATAGAATTTCCTTACGAACTACGAAAGCTCTCGAAAACCTCCGAGCCGGACCCCACCAAACTTATCTAGTATCTGAGTATTTCACATCCTAGTGCGCATATAACCAAAACCAATGTAGAGTAGATGTGAAAATACACTAATAGTTGCAACCTACATAGCTTGGTCCCCACTCGCTCTTTGGTTTTACTCATATTCCGACAAAGGATAGCAATGCTCAAAACGAGCAACCAATCATCTTAAATTAACAAAACAAGAAGTCAAAGAGATATGGTTAAACATGGGTATGATACCCTTTCAACTAAAAGAGCTGTGAAGTTCCCTCTGAATCAATTGAGATAGCTAAAAGTGGTGTAATTTCCTTTTAATCGATAAGTCACTAAAATGTCAACCTAAGCTACAGGTGGTGTAAGTTCCTTTTAACTGAATGTTAAGGTTAAAAGTCTCCTTATTTAATTAATCAACATCTACAAATGATTTCATAACAAACTTATTTTTAGATTATACCTAGATAAGGTATAAGTATTTATTAAGAGTGGTATAGGAAAGTTATTCACTTAGAAATAATTTTAACTTTTTAAAACAAATTTTTATAAATTTTGCTACAAAGAGCTGCGGAAAGTCTAAGGTAAATGCTATTCTTTTTACATAGTTATGGAAGTAAACTAATACTTCAAAAGCTATTTCTAAAACCCATTTATAATTCTTTATATATTTTAAAGAAAACCAGTTACTTAATTATCCGAAGGATAATAAATCAATTTAAAGAACTTTTTTAAATCCAAAACATCGTTAATTTTTCCGAAAGACAATTAATCAAATTTATAACTCTTTCATAAATTTAAAACTACATTAATTATCCTGAAAGATAATTAATCAAATTTATAACTCTTTTGTAAATTTAAAACAACATAAATTTTCCCAAAAGATAATTAACCAAATTTATAACTCTTTTATAAATTTAAACAACACTTTATGGAAATTACCTCAAATTCAATAATTATAATATTTACAAATATTTTGTAAATAATTTCTTTTATGAAAAATCACCTTTCAAACTACTTCATTAAATTTACGTATAAATACTTAATATTAAATCATAATAACTAATTGTAATAATTTGATAAATCAATATTATCGCTAAACAACTTATAGTCAAAATTTTAAATTAATCATAAGGTGCTAGTGTAACGACCCATGGTTCCGTGCATTTTAAGTTGACAATAGACCACACATGTCCAACTCAATTTGAACAAAAAGGTTGATAGTTATAAGGAAAAGAAAATAAAGACGTAGAACAGAATCTTACACGAATTGAATAACATATATTATTTCAACATATAATCTTTATAGCGGAAAATTTTAAATAGATTTATCATAGTTTAGCTTAACGTCAACATGTACAGTTATAAATCTCCGTCCTTACAAATGCAGAGTACAATAGTACATAAGTATGATGGAAATGGATAACAATTTTCAGAAGAATCTTCTAGCTCCATGCTCTGAGCTCTTTCAAAATGCTCTAAACTAAACTGACTACTAGGCTACCTGGAAGAATAGGGCACCCATAGTTTAAGGGAAAGAAAATAAACTCTGGGTCAGTCATGAGACTGGTGTGTGAAACTCAAAGTACGAGTATTTGAAAACAAAGGGTATCTCATAAGACCACGTCACGCATAAATACAGAATTGGTTTTTACCTTACGATATCCAAATCAATTCTACATAAAATCCAGTTATATTATTTTTAATGATATTCTTTGGAAAACCTTTCAAATAAACATATTCAAATAGCCAAAATTATTACATTGGTTAAATTTGACAGCATAATAGATTTACAACTTTGTCCGAAGGTACTTATTGGAGAATGGATTTCCAATGAATAACGAGGTAAGGGACTACCTCCTGTATAGTACATTTCTAGAGGAATGTACCGAGGCCACCAACAGATGGTCCTCCACGAATTAAGACCGGCATACCCGAGACTAACATATGGTATGGATAACACCGAATATGATATCACCCCGGCCATTCCTAATCTCTCCGAGACGTCTCATAGCATACACTAGAAAATTTAAACCCGACGTTATAGAGGGTAGAAATAAATAAATCTAAAAAGGTGATATCATACCCAAATGGTTACGATCCACTTAGCTTTAAAGCAACCCTTGTTTCACAATTCCCCGGGTGTAAGGCTTGAGGTAACATTAACCTTTCTTAGAACATTTTCACTTAAAATACCACATTACCATTTCCAACAACACATTGATTTCAACAAAAGTTCAACCTCTGAGCTCGTACGTCTCAGCGAAGGGTGCTAAGCATCACACCCGAAACAGGACAAACCAAAGGCACTCTTCTACGACACCTAGTTGGGCATAACCCCTAGGATTAATAGCAAGTAGTCCTTACATACGAAGGTCCCAAAATGAAGGGGCTACTGCTATTTATTTATCTTGGGAGATACTTCGAAATTGTCAACAAGCAGTCCTTCCGTTTTGTAGATCCCAGCCTTCAACTTCATTGTCTTTAACATGTCTTCACTTTCGAACTCACAAATTAGTTTGAAGTGGTTTTCAGATAGGAATTTGCCCAAGTCTAATCCTGGTTCCTCCAAACCGATCACCGATAAAAAGATGTTAAGTAGGTGAGTGATTAATATTCCATTATTTTGTACCTTTTTATCCAACATATCTTCTTAGAGAAATATATCTTTTTAAAACCATTTCTTTTTGGTATACATGGGATCATTAAACCTTATTTATCAAACCTTCGTTTAATCAAAACCGTTTTAAATCTTGGAGTAATTCCAAATCATTTCATCCTTTAATTATGAAAATATCTCCAAATCATTTATTTAAATCTTAACAAATATTTCCAAATCATAACTTTTAAACGGATAAAAAACAATGTTATTTAAGACATCGTTTATTGTAAACCCAAAAAAATTAATTTTAAGTAAAAGGATCGATAAGAATTAAAATAATTTCGAATCATTTATTTATATCTTGAAAAAAGATCTCTTATTTCCAAATCATAACTTTTTAATAAGTTGAAACCATGTTATCTAAGCTGGTAAATCCAAATTAGTTAGTATTCGAGTAAAATGGATCCGTAGAAATTGTACTAATTCCACTCAACATCAATTTCTGTATTCAACCTTTATTATCTGTCGAATAGCGGTGAAATCACCTATTAAATCCACATGAATAGTATAGGTTCCCACCTCAGAATTTAATACCAAGTATAAGAAGATTATTTCTATTCAATCCAAGTTCGAATTAATTAATTATAAAAATTAAATCTTTTATACTTGTCTCGTTTCTGACATTTTGACCTTATCTATCCCTCGCCCAGGAAAGAGGCTGGGTGAGCTAGGGCATTGGTTGCTCCTGAACATCTCCTTAGTTTAAGTATCTCCTATCTGGATCTAACGAATAGAAAAATCCAGTCTGCTCATCGGCTTTTAGAGACAAGATTAAATCACTTAATTATAACAGCTTTTCAACCTATTAATCACTTAATTTAAACTCTTTAAAATAATTATTTATTTATTTGAAAAAAAGTTTTGGGAAAGAATACCTAAGTTTAAAGTTATATTTCAAAAGTTATTAAAAAGTGCTGCAAAAAGTACTACGAATAGTGCTTTTCAGGCTTATTTGATTAAAACAATTTTTCGATCATTTAGAAATCCATTTTTGTAAATCAAATCTCCTTTAAAGCATTTTAATGTATTTATAGAATTTATTTAATATTTTTAAAGAATTAAAAATATCATTTTTAAAGAATGTATCGCTTCGGTTTCCGAACTGCCAAACCACGACTATTTTGAAAACTTGATTTGCTCTATTTCGAAATCTACTAAACAAAATCTCGATCCTTTTCTTCTGTTTGAAAACTGTGATTATAAGAGTTTAGAAAATTGTTATTACAAAGAATTCCAACCCCAAATCCATCTTATAAATGGATTTAACTTTCTATGGTGCGAAATCGCGAATTGCCGTTACACGACGCGCCTATTTTTGACTCAATTTTCATAACCTGTCAAAACTTCACCAAATTGGGTTTTAGTGGTTATAAACCATTTTAAATCATTTCAAAAAGTTTTAATGATTCCATATCACTTTTACAACTTGATTCAAAAAGTGATTTCTTTATGTAATATCAACGTGTTTTTAACGTGACTTGTTTACACAATAAAACACTATATTAAAACAACCAATACTTGATGATCAAAGCATAGTAAACATGCATAGCAATCATATTACATCATCATTTTATATATTTTTTAATGACTAATTTTCCATCGAATTAGAAAATAGTATATAAAATTTTAATTAAAAATAACCGCAAGTGCACGGCGTATAATTTTTGTATGTGGCGTGTACGGGTCGATCCATAGGGAATTGAATTGATTTTAAAATTTCTACTCAATCAAATTAAACCAATATTTGAATTTGGGTTAAGCTAAAATTATAAATAAACTAGGAATAGAAAGTGGATAAAAATATGAGAGTTTGAAGGCAATTTAGAGGCAAATCCCTTCCCATGATCACATAAACCAACATATATGAAATTACGATCTCTCTTTTTTGGTCATTAGTGAATTTAGGTGATGTGTTTATCATAAGTATGGCCTATTTGTGCTATTAATTAGCCAAACATAAACCATAAAACTATAACACACCCACTAAACCACTACTTAGCTCTCATGAAAATGACAATGAAATTAAACATAAAATCTATTCTAAGCACGATCTATTTACTATTGATTAGTAATATTGTAATAGACTGGGTTTTTCGACGCTTGAAAATCGACATCAATATGTCCACTATATTACATGCCGAGCAATCGAATGCCGAAAAACCTGATGGTTAAGGGATAATAAAAGAAGAGGTAGAAGAAGAAAACAGAAACAACAACACAGAATCTCACAATCGCAGCAGAACAATATATAATAGATAATAACATGTCTTTATACAAAAAGAATTATAACTGTCATTTACACATAACATCATCAGAGTACAACAAATCAACAAATGAATACCGAACAATTATAATAACTTGTCTTCTCAAATGCTGAATATACAACCTACAATACACAATGGAATATAATCAAGTACGTGGAATACGTCTCTGTCATCCAGCTCGTCTCCTGAGCTCTAAAGCATCCTAACCCGAATATGTAATACCCGGTCTGACCCGAGCATTATAATAAAATAACACTCGAGTCAGTCTAGAAAACCAGCGTAAGGAAAACACACTCCATTTGAATTATTAAAGTTATCAAAATCCTTTGAAAAACAAAGGTATCTCGTAAGACCACGCCACACATAAACACGACGGGTTTTTACCTTACGATAACCAAACATTTTATATCAAAATCATCTGATATTATAACAGTGTCTAAGAACAAATACTTATTCAAATAGCTGAAATTGTTACATTAATTAAACTCCAGCATACTAGGCTCTACAACCAAAACCGTAAAGGCACGTATTGGAGAATGGATGCCATACAATGACTAAGCACTGGGGTACCACCTATCATAGTACACATCTAGAAAAATGTACCGAGGACCTCGATGGGATCCCCTACAACACAAGACCAGTCTACCCCTAACCTGGATAGAATCGAATATGCTATCATCCCGGGTGTTCCCACCCTTATCGAGCTCTCACATGCATCGTATTTATAATATCCAAGGGTATCTAGAAAGGTGATATACATACCCTAATTGGGTGGGACCCACTTAGCCTTGCTGCATCTCCCCTGATTTTCAGTCATTTCAGTTGATGAGGCTTGAGGCTACGGTTACCTTTTTAAGGAATTTTCACTTAGAATGCTCATTCTCCTCTAATGACAATGTGATGAAAACATTCATCCATATAAGTCCGTTCTGGGTCTGAACGAAACTAAAGGAACTATTCCTACTACATCCATTTTGGAATCAACCTCAGGATTAGTAGCGATTAGCCCTTGCACTTCAATGCTCCATCTTCAATTACACGCTCTTGTCTTCACTTCGAAAACGTATTCGTTGGATCGAAGTGGTTTTCAGATAACTTACCCGATCTCGGTCTCTTCAAAACAACGTCTGATATTTCCGGTAAACTCAACCCGGTTCTTTAGGAAATAAATAGACGAAAATTGGATCAGAGATCACCTCCTACCCATTAGTGGACATATTTCCTTACATCATCCTAGAAGAATGAAACGAGTTTATATGTACAGCATAGCACATTCAACGGTAACTATACCATATAATTCTCGTGTTTCCCCTAGATATTCCCAAATTTATGTTTTTGGTCTAGATTTGATAGTCGATTATTTAACTATCAAATAAACAATCATTCAACCAAAGAATTCATTTTCCACTAAAAAACCTATGTCTCATTTAAGTTAAATTTAATAAATTAAATCTCTTTATCAAAAGGTATGTACTTACCTTATTGGAGTAAGTACGTTCACTAACCATTCTTTTCAAAAATATTTGAAAACCATTTTTGTAAAAATAAATATGGAAAGCACCACACGGTATCAACCATGGATTCACAGCTCAATGATTACGTCTCTATCCCAGAGAAATCCAAACTTAACTACAGGCAATCTCTGCCTCCGATTTCGTCATAAAGGTATACCATTACTTTCCAAAAACTTTATTTAATAATTATCTCAAAATAATGCTTACAAAGTTTCTATAATAATTTTCCAAGTTTAATTTCGGCAAATACTTTTTTTGTAAAAGTTATAATATAAAACAATGTTAATATTGAATAATTTATCCTTTTAAAATAATAATACTGATTATTTAATAAATAATAAATTAACTCTAAATCAAATCATTATAAAATAACTTTAATTGATAATGAAATATACTTTTAAACAATTTAAAATAATTACATAACTTTGAAACAATAATTAATTCTGACTCATTAACAAAATTCTAATCGATTTACAAGACTGGTTTATAACTTATAATTTATTTTGACATTTTAAAAATATTTATATAACTAACTTTCAAAAAATATTCTTATGCTAAAACATTTTTAAATTACCTAGTTTGATAATTATAAATCCTCTATTTAAAACACACTCAACTTCTCGATAACAATATATATTTCAATTCCAATATAGCCCGTCTAATATTTATAAATATCTCTCGATTTATCACAAATTGATTTACGTCCCAATTTCATAAATCCCCTTTTTTCACATTTCTAAAAGTAAATCTATCATTTATTTTTTATCCGATTTACCCGTCTCATTATAAATTCTCACCGTGAATTTATATCTTCAATTTATCAACTGATAATCACTTCACTATATTTATAAACATTGTTTATAAATCTCACAGTTTTCAATTCCAGTTTATAATGGTTTCACATCATTTAAATCCATTATAAAATTGATTTCTAGGTAAAATTCCATTTATAAATCATTTTTTTAAATAACCAAACTATACTCCAAACGAACCAAATCTCAATTTTACTTCTATTTCATAATTTAGAAATCTTATCTAAGTTTCAGTATAACCAATTTTATATGTACTTCCGAATTCACTCTTATTTTCTCAATCTATTAAAAATCTTGATTTTTAAAACCCTTTATATTCAACCAAGTACCACTTAAGGATTATTATTAAAAAATCCTTTATATACATTATTCCAAAATATCCATTTTTAAATATCACGGAATAGTCAAGGACAAATTTAAAGTCAAACCATTTATTTTATCCAAATCAATTTTCTTTTAACTAATTCAAAATACTATATAATATTTTACTTCTAAAATCCCCTTTTAATTCCTTTCTCAAATTCAAGATACATATTTATGGTATTTTGAAATACCAAAATCTAGGCCAGTGATATCATAGCATCCAATAAATTCAAATCACAAAAAAATCTATCATAGATTATTCAAACATATCATATATCACTATATATGAAATTAAATTCAACAATTTTGAGGAATCCAGTTGGATCCCTCCAACCTGTTTCCCTGCAACCACAAATTGTAATACAACATAAAAAAACCAATCCCGCTTCGGTGCAGGATATCACAGTACTATAGGGTCATCCGCTATTATGTGGGGCGGATAGGGTCTCATCCGCTCCAATAGGTAGGAAAAATCAATCCAACTACTAATATATACTACTATATATATTATAACATCCAACTAATAATAATTATTATTAAATCATCCAATCAACCAGTAGTTTAAATTTTCAGCCTTTTAAATTAAACTAGCAATCAAAAAATGAGTGAGATTTACTCACCTCATTTTTAGTAGTTGCTGAAACGTTTTGGTTCCGACCTAATTCAAACAGCGTTCGAATTTAGCTAAAAAATCTGGAATCTCCAAATTGTTCCAATCCAATTCCTATACGTAGAATTCGTAGATACGAGTGCAACTCGTTTCGTCAAAATATGATTTCGTATGAAAAGGATATCGTATTTATAAGTTTACAAGCTTTAATATATAATTTACTTAATTTTATTAAAACAAAATAAAAATAAAATAACCTAAGAAAGTCAGCCCAGTCCAAACCCAAAAGTTTCTTCTTCTCCAAATCATTTGCCGCCTATACCAGATATTTGAACCCACCAACGACCGTCCTTTGACCATCGATTGCCTCCCCTTCCATTGACGAAACCCACCAACAACACCACCATTCAACTCTCACTCCCGAGCACTCCATCATGCCAACAAAGTCATCGAGCTTGCATCTTCCCTCTGAAACGTGATCGCACTGCCCATCGACCTGCCGCTGTCGGGAACTCCAAAACACCATCGCACTCCACCAAATTTTGCACCCAGGTGTGCCTCTCAACGCCAAACCCAAAACGCTATCCATTCCTCCCAAATCTTCCCTCATCTCAAGAAACGGAAAACCCTAGTATCGAACACAAGCTCGTCTACATAGTCGACCATCCAAGAACGAAGTCACGACCTTCAAAAATCATCCCAGGCTGAAGCTTGTATTGAAACAAGAATTTTAAAAGTGGTTTCAGTTTTTTCATTGAGTATAACCTTAGTTATGGATTTTTGAAATTTCCTTTGCCACCATTTTTTTTCTTTGTTTCTATACAGATGCATGTGTATAAAAAGGGAAAAGAAGGTGCTATGCATGTTTGAATAGGTTAAGGTCAAATCGTAGGTGGCTGAGAAAAGAAAGAAAGTAAGTTGATGTGAATATAGTCAAGTCAATAAATATATATATTTTTTAATTTTTTAAATCGTATCGATTACGTAACTTAAAATCTCGAACCCCTATCGAGGCGTGCCGC
The DNA here is from genome assembly GCA_030737815.1 of Allium fistulosum. Lineage (NCBI taxonomy): Eukaryota > Viridiplantae > Streptophyta > Magnoliopsida > Asparagales > Amaryllidaceae > Allium > Allium fistulosum. The sequence continues at coordinate 119,257,358 of CM060908.1, read as the reverse complement.
TAGGCGTTTATAATGTTATACTCCTTTTCCGAACATAATGGAAAAGGTTTTGAGTCTTAATTCAATCGTATGGAGAAGATAGCTTTTTGAACCCAATTATTATATTAAATTATTTATATTAATTTCAACGCGCTTATATTCCGTACGACCAAACGTTAACTCCAAACGCTACGAAATTTGAAATTCGATAATAATACACTATGACGGATCCAAAGGAACTGGTTTCGTCGAAATTTGAGACTGTGCCCCGGAAGGCTATTTTTAAATGTCAATTTGAACAAGTTATTTTTAAAATTGAGTGAATCGCTTTTAAATTAAATATAAAAGTTCTACTACCTTCATTCTTATTAATATAAATTTAATAAGCCTTTAAATTATTATTATCAAGCTTAAAACTCAAGATTCAATGTTTTGAAGAAATTCCAGTTATTAAATTATCCAATAAATCATTATATTTGAAATTCAAGTTAAAAATTAACTTTTAAATATTTAAAATCAATTAAATATTCCAATTTCAAAAACTAAAATTCTGGGTCGTTACATTCCTCCCTCTTTAAAAGAATTTTGTCCCCGAAATTACCAAGGTAAGAAGAATAATCCAAAACCCATTAACTTTCTCAAAACTAATCAGTTTAAACAACTTCCCGAAATCAAATCATTGAAAACATAATATCACTTTTACTAATTTCCAAACTCATCATAGATTCCAAATAATATTATTTTCTCAATCATTTCAAGTTATAATCCAAATCAAATTTTAGTTATTAAAAATTTCTCCAAAATTTTCTAACTCCTTAAATTTTCAAAATATTTCGCCAACGTCTCCTTTGCGCGGCTAGATCCAAACAACTACAAGTCGCCTCTACGGGCCCAAATCATCAAAAGAAAACAAAAGCCAAGTGGCTCAATCATAAAACCACCAATTTCAAACATCAATTTAAACACGTACCTTTTAGTCGGGCAATCCAATTTTCTTTTGATATCGAAGGCATCAATTTAGTTCTTGCTATTATATTCCTTCATCTAATTTACTAATGATATCCAATCATATAATTCAAAATCATTTTATTCAGAAATTTCAATTTCCAATATTTGCTTCACCAAAACCGTACGATGTATATATATCATCCGTATGCAAAATCAAATCTGATCGCTCACTCGATCACACAATTTTACTTCCGAACTAGTATCGTTCACACGACTCTCTAGTGCGGACTTAGATCTGGTTTCTTGATTAAAAACCATCATTCTCCTTACATAGCCTTATACTATAATAGAGAATCCCAGAATCAATCAAAAATCCATATCTAGTGTTCGCCGGCGAAAATCGAGTGAAAAATCCTAACTCGGATCGATATAAATTATTTTGAAATTCTGTGCTCGAATCTGGATCAACCATCATGCAAAAATCATATACGTACAACTTACACATTAATTTTCAATATATTCTTAGTTGTATCAAATCCTTTTGTTCACATTCATTTCATATACACCCACTTATTTAAAATTTCCATCACATTGCTTATAATTCACATTTACCTATTTACTTGGTATATCCCTTAAATACCAATTCCACTTAAGAATTTCACTATCAATTTTCTTAAGTCAATTATAAACATTTTATACAAAAGTTCATATGTTTATTACCACTTCAACATTTAAGTTTATATCCATCTTTATTCAAATTCAATTCCAATTCCATTTAACTTACTAATTTAAATTAATTAGTCCATTTATTCATTTACTCCAAATCCCAATAGATTCTATTTTCAACGATTACTTCATCCAGCCTTACTTAGGCTAATTTTTAGGATTCACTCTTGTTTAACTTAATTTAAGTTAAATTTCATTCCATAATTCAATTCCAAATTTTTACTTTTCTTGCATTCTTAATCAACGATTTAAACATTGCTTTTTCTTGCAATTTACAAATTTTATAAGTTATCAACTTATTTCTCATATTTCCAAATAAAACATTTCAAATCAAAATCCCAGAGTTTAAATAATTTGTTCTAATTATTTCAAATCATTTTTGGAATCATATATACCCAAATTCTTTGGTATTTCAAATCATTCCTTCGAATTTCAAAACCAAAACCAGTTTTCCAAAACAAAACCCAATTGGTAGCAATTCCTCTCTTGGAAACTCGAAAATGAATGTCGATGATGCTGAAGTCATCACCGAAATTATTTTCCAGTGACGGAAGTGAGTTCAATACTTCTATTCCTTCGATATTCCTTTTTAAATATTAACATTCAAAAATATCTCCAAATAACATCACTATTATTTTCTAAGACTTTGAAAAAAAAATTCAAAACCAATGGGAATTAAATTCCCAAATTCCTAGCCTTCAAACCCTTTTAACAAATCATATTTAAAAATACTTCTGGAATTCCATTTTATTTCAAATTATAAATCACATTTCGTTATATGAAATTATTTCTTAACTGTTGACTACAATATCAACTTTTATTCAATCACCACAACAACAAATGATAATAGTTTAATATTATCATTTCCTAACAACCAAGCACACCATATATAACTATAATAATTTATGAAAAATTATTCCTACATATATAAAATATAATCAGAGTAAAATTATTTCATTTACCCCATTTCAAAACAATACTATGTCGAATTGCTCTATTCAAGTGTTTAGAGATCCCTATCAATAACGTTAATTACTCGTATTGACCAGAATCCATAAGCCGCTCAATAGATCAATCAACACAATATAAAACAATTTTTATATCACTAACAAATATGCGCTCATATCTATTAATACACTCAAACTCATTCTTGGGTACTACTGACCCTATCTCTAATGAGTTACCCCATCAAAGCAAAGGTTCTCGCTTAACCTTCAGCTTGATACCAAGTGTAACAGACCAGGTTTTTCGACGCTTGAAAATCGACATCAATATGTCCACTGTATTACATGCTGAGCAATTGAATGCCGGAAAACCTAATAGTTAGGGGAAAAGAAAAGAAGAGGTAGAAGAAGAAAATAGAAACAACAACACAAAATCTCACAATCGCAGCGGAACAATATATAATAGATAATAACATGTCTTTATACAAAAAGAATTATAACTGTCATTTACACATAACATCATCAGAGTACAACAAATCAACAAATGAATACCGGACAGTTATAATAACTTGTCCTCACAAATGCAAAATATACTGCCTATAATACACAGCGGAATATAATCAAGTACATGGAATACGTCTCTATCATCTAGCTCGTCTCCTGAGCTCTAAAGCATCCTAACTTGAATCTGTAATACTCGGTCTAACCCGAGCATTATAATAAAATAACACAAGAGTCAGTTTGGAAAACCAGCATGAGAAAAACACACTCCATTTGAATTATTAAAGTTATCAAAATCCTTTGAAAAACAAAGGTATCTTGTAAGACCACGCCACACATAAACACGATGGGTTTTTACCTTACGATAACCAAACATTTTATATCAAAATCATCTGATATTATAATAGTGTCTAAGTACAATTACTTATTCAAATAGCCGAAATTGTTACATTAATTAAATTCCAGCATACTAGGCTCTACAACCAAAACCGTAAAGGCACGTACTGGAGAATGGATTCCGTATAATGACTAGGCACTGGAGTACCACCTATCACAGTACACATCTAGAAAAATGTACCGAGGACCTCACCGGGATACCCTGCAACACAAGACCGGCCAACCCATAACCTGGATAGAATCACAAATGCTATCACCCTGGGTGTTCCCACCCTTATCGAGCTCTCCCATGCACCGTATTTATAATATCCGAGGGTATCTAGAAAGGTGATACCTAATTGGGTGCGACCCACTTAGCCTTGTTGCATCTCCCTTGATTTTCAGTCATTCTGGTTGATGAGGCTTGAGGCTACGATAAGGAATTTTCACTTAGAATGCTCATTGTCCTCTAATTACAATGTGTTGAAAACATTCATCCATACAAGTCCGTTCTGGGTCTGAACGAAACCGAAGGCACTATTCCTACTACATCCATTTTGGAATCATCCTCAGGATTAGTAGAGATTAGCCCTTGCACTTCAATGCTCCATCTTCAATTACACGCTCTTGTCTTCACTTTGAAAATGTATTCGTTGGATCGAAGTGGTTTTCGGATAACTTACCCGATCCTGGTCTCTTCGAAACAACGTCTGATATTTTCGATAAACACAACCCCGATTCTTTAGGAAATAAATAGACGAAAATTGGATCAGAGATCACCTCCTAACCGTTAGTGGACGGATTTCCTTATCATCGTCATAGAAGAACGAAACTAGTTTATACGTACAGTATAGCACCTTTGATGGTAACTATGCCATATAATTCCCGTGTTTCCCCTAGATATTCCCAAAGTTATGTTTTGGGTCCAGATTTGATAGTCGGTTATTTAACTATCAAATAAACAATCATTCAACCAAAGAGTTCATTTTCCACAGAAAACGCTAAGTCTCATTTAATTTAAATTTTAATAAATTAAATCTCTCTATCAAAAGGTATGTACTTATCTTACCAGAGTAAGTACGTTCACTAACCATTCTTTTCAAAAATATTTGAAAACCTTTTTTTAAATAAATATGGAAAGCATCACGCGGTATCAACCATGGATTCACAGCTCAATGATTACGTCTCTATCCCAGAGAAATCCAAACTTAACTACATGCAATCTCTGCCTCCGATTTCGCCATGAAAGTATACCATTACTTTTTGAAAACTTTATTTAATAATTATCTCAAAATAATGCTTATAAAGTTTCTATAATAATTTTACAAGTTTAATTTCGGCAAATACTTTTTTTGTAAAAGTTATAACATAAAACAATGTTAATATTGAATAATTTATCCTTTTAAAATAATAATACTGATTAATTAATAAATAATAAATTAACTCTAAATCAAATCATTATAAAATAACTTTAATTAATAATGAAATATACTTTTAAACAATTTAAAATAATTACATAACTTTAAAACAAAAATTAATTCTGATTCTTTAATAAAATTCTAATCGATTTACAAGACTTGTTTATAACTTATAATTTGTTGGCATTTTAAAAATATTTCAATAACTAACTTTCTAAAAATATTCTTATGCTAAAACATTTTTAAATTACCTAGTTTAATAATTAAAAATCCTCTTTTTAAAACACACTCAACTTCTCGATAACAATATATTTTTCAATTCCAATATAGCTCGTCTAATATTTATAAATCTCTCTCGATTTATCACCAATTGATTTTCGTTCCAATTTCATAAATACCCTTTTTTCACATTTCTAAAAGTAAATCTATCATTTATTTTTAACCCGATTTACCCGTCTTGTTATAAATTTTCACCGTGAATTTATATATCTTCAATTTATCAACTAATAATCACTTCACTTTATTTATAAACATTATTTATAAATCTCACAGTTTTCAATTCCAGTTTATAACGGTTTCACATCACTTAAATCCATTATAAAATAGATTTCTAAGTAAAATTCCATTTATAAATCAATTTCTTAAATAACCAAACTATACTCCAAACCAACCAAATCCCAATTTTACTTCAATTTCGTAATTTAGAAATCTTATCAAAGTTCCAGTATAACGAATATTATATGTACTTCCAAATTCACTTTTATTTTCTCAATCTATTAAAAATCTTGGTTTTTAAAACCCTTTATATTTAACCAAGTACCACTTAAGGATTATTATTAAAAAAAATCCTTTATATACATTATTCCAAAATCTCCATTTTTAAATATCACGGAATAGTCATGCACAAATTTAACATCAAACCATTTATTTTATCCAAATCAAATTTCTTTTAAATAATTCAAAACTCTATATAATATTTTACTTCCTAAATCCCTTTTTAAATTCTTCCTAAAATTCAAGATACATATTTATGGTATTTTACAATACCAAAATCTAGGCCAGTGCTATCATAACATCCAATAAATTGAAATCATACAAAAATCTATCACAGATTATTCAAACATATCATATATCACTATATATAAAATTAAATTCAACATTTTTGAGGAATCCAGTTGGATCCCTCCAACCTGTTTCCCTGCAACCACAGATGATAATACAACATAAAAATACCAATCTCGCTTTGAGGCGGGATATCGCGGTAATATAGGGTCATCCACTATTATGCGGGGCGCATAGGGTCTCATCTGCTCCAATAGGTGGGAAAATCAATCGAACTACTAATATATACTACTATATATATTATAACATCCAACTAATAATAATAATTATCAAATCATCCAATCAACCAGTAATTTAAATTTTCAACCTTTTAAATTAAACTAGCAATCCAAAAATGAGTGAGATTTACTCACCTCGTTTTTAGTAGTTGTCGAAACGTTTTAGTTCCGAATTAATTCGAACAGCGTTCAAATTTAGCTAAAAAATCGAGAAGCTCCAAATTGTTCCAATCCAATTCCTATACGTAGAATTCGAAGATACGAGTGCAACATAACTCGTTTCGTTAAAATCTGATTTCGTATGAAAAGGATATCGCATTTATAAATTTACAAGCTTTAATATATAATTTTCTTAATATTATTAAAACAAAATAAAAATAAAATACCCTAGGAAAGACGGCCCGGCCCAAACCCAAAAGTTTCTTCTTCTCCAAATCATTTGCCGCCTATACTAGAAATTAGAACCCACCAACGACCGTTCTTTGACCGTCGATTGCCTCCCCTTCCATTGACGAATCCCGCCAACACCACCACCATTCAACTCCCACTCTCGAGCACTCCATCGCGCCAACCAAGTAATCGAGCTTGCATTTTCCCTCTGAAATGTAACTGCACTTCCCATCGACCTGCCGCTGTCACAAACTCCAAAATGCCATCGCACTCCACCAAATTCTGCACCCAGGTGCGCCTCTCCACCCCGAACCCAAAACGCCATCCATTCCTCCCAAATCTTCCCTCATCTCAAGAAATGCAAACCCTAGTATCGAACACGAGCTTGTCTACACAGTCGACCATCGAAGAACGAAGTCACGACCTTCAAAAGTCATCCCAGGCTGAAGCTTGTATTGAAACAAGAATTTTAAAAGTGGTTTTGATTTTTTTCATTGATTATAACCTTATTTATGGATTTTTGATATTTCCTTTGCCACCATTTTTTTTCTTTGTTTATGTACAGATGCGTGTGTACAAAAAGGGAAAAGAAGGTCCTATGCGTGTTTGAATAGGTTAAGGTCAAATCATAAGTGGCTGAGAAAAGAAATAAAGTAATTTGATGTTAATATAGTTAAGTCAATAAATAAATAAATAAATATATATATATATATATATATTTTATTTTTTAAATCATATCGATTACGTAACTTAAAATCACGAGCCCCTATCGAGGTGTGTCGCTAGGCGTTTATAATGTTATACCCCTATTCCAAATGCAATGGAAAAGGTTTCGAAACCTAATTCGATCGTATGGACAAGATAGCTTTTTGAACCTAGTTATTATATTAAATCTTCGATATTAATTTCAATGCGTTTATATTCCATAGGCCAAATGATAAATCCAAACGCTACAAAATTTGAAATCGGATAATAATACACTATTACAGATCCAATGGAACTGGTTTCATCGAAATCCGAGACTGTGCCCCTGAAGGCTATTTTTAAATGTCAATCTGAACAAGTTATTTTTAAAATTGAGTGAATCACTTTTAAATTAAATATAAATGTTCTATTACCTTTGTTCTTATTAATATAAATTTAATAAGCCTTTAAATTATTTTTATCAAGCTTAAAACTCAAGATTCAATGTTTTGAGTAAATTCCAATTATTAAATTATCCAATAAATCATTATATTTGAAATTCAAGTTAAAAACTAACTTTTAAATATTTAAGTTCAATTAAATATTCCAATTTCAAATAACCAAAATTCTGGGTCGTTACAAATATAGACCATAAAATTTTGATTCAAGTTCACTTCATTACCATAATCATATGTAGATAAAGAGGTAATTTGTGTTTGTGTTTGTTTAAGCATAACCTATTTGGTGTCAACAACATAGGCTATCAAATTCAAAGTTAAAACAACAAATTATTTACCACATCAAACATTCCATCAAGCACAAAAAGAGATCAAAAATTAACAAATATGTTGAATCTACATGAATAAGAGAGCTTCATTACCCCTAAATTGAAGGGGCTTAGCTTCTCATATTTGTTATCATTTCAACAAATGTAGAGTTCCACATTAAACAAAAAAACAAGAGGAAAATGCAAGCTAATAAAAAGAGAGCTAAACTACTTGCAATAATTAATCTAAGCTTCTAACATAAAATAAAAGAACATGAAATAAAATAGAATGAATTAAAATTGCATAAATGATTTTACATAAGAGAAATGGCTAAGAAGCCATGAAAAAGAAAAGAGAGATTTTCTTTATTTTTGAGCCTAAAACTAAACTAACAAAAGAGGATGCTAAGAGCTCATTACATGAAACAAAGGGGTATTTATACATGTTTTGAAACCCTAATGCATATTTTTGGGAACTATCCAAAATACCCTTAAGGAAGTGTGGCCTCCAAGTTGTCATTAGCATGAGCATAATTGTAATGCCCCTGAATTTTAATTAACATTATTAGGGATATTTGATTGGATAAATTAAATAGAATAATGTGAATATTTAGGGACAAGAGATTAATAAAGCTAATGGCCTTGTCTTAATGAATGAACTAAAATAAGACTTAACTAAATTAAGAAGGAGGAATTCCCTAAGGGGAAAACTTGGAAATGGGGCTACATTTCTTAGTATAAATCTTTTCCTTCACTTTAATAAATTTTCACTCTCTCATTCATAACTCCTCACCAACTTTCGGCCAGCCATTAAAAGCTCCAGGAAGAGCAATAAATTGAAGAAAAATCTAAGGAATTAAAGTTAGGAAATTATCTCATTCTCCCATTAACTAATCAAGGTGAATAATCATGTTTATCATCTCATTTTCTCTGTTTGGATCGATTATGGGTTATACCCAATTCATGGTTGTGATTTTGGTTAGGATATAACCATTTAAACCTTTGTTTGGATAAGAATTAGGTGTTTTAAAATGTTAATGGGCTAATTAACATGTTTTATTCGTCTTTGGTTAAATTCTGAGTTGTTTTGATCTTCATATGCTTTTAAATTTTAATATGTTGAAGTATATGATTTATAAGATTTTTGGAGATTTTTGGGGATTTTTCCATAGTGGTTAACTAAGGTAATTAAATTAATTAAGCCTAAGGGCTAAACTGCAATATTGCTTCCGCCTTAGTCAAAGCCGGAGGGAATTTGCTTTCAAAAATTGACTTAGTATAGTGTTTTACGAAAAAGGTTGACTTTTGTATAATTTTTTACTATTCGAAAGCATAGGTGGAAGGCCCTTGACCAATCACAATTAGACAAGCAAGATAAAACTTCACTTCAGTAGACCCGAATGTTCCCTCCGACTCCAAAAGCCGCTTTTATCCCTTCGTCTAAGTCGAACGGTAGGCATGGTGACGAAGGAAAGAGGGGAGAAGGGTTAGGGAGCCACTTCCTTTGCTTTCAAATGGAAATAAAACTTGCTTTCAACTGAGTCGAAAGGGGATCCTTCGATTCTATAAATTTTTATAAAAGACTAAGTTTTATATGCTCAAGGAGGGGCCATGAAGGGGATCTTCAAAAGCCAAAACCTTCAAGAGTTAATATTTTAAAATGATTTCCAGAAATATTTTTATACCCTTCGACTTTGTCGAAGGAAAGGGGAGGAAAATCTCAACCTTCCCACTATTTTTAAAGTAAAAGTTTTAATTCCTTTCGACTAAGTCGAAGGGTAAACTTTCCGACAAGGTCAGAAGTATACTTTCGAAGGGTTGGTTCCAACACCATTTATTGTTTTTGAATGATTTCGAAAGGTTTTGATTTCGAAAGGCTTGATTTTGAAAGGTTTTGATGTCCAAAGGTTTTGAGTTTCATTGCTTTCGAAAGGTTTATAAATGGTTTTATAAGTTGGGATACCCCAGGCTTTCGATAAGGTCGAAAAGAAACCTTCCGACAAGGTCGAAAGGCAGGACCTTTCGACAAGGTCGAAAGGTATGGTTTTATGATGCTTTCAAAAGGAAGGCTTCCGAAGGGGCTAACTTCGGAGGGTTATATGCTTTCAAATAGGACTTCATTCGAAAGATTGTAAAGGGATGCTTTTAGCCTTTTTTTAGTAAAGTTTTGCTAATTCGAAGGGGCTACTTCGAAGGGTTATAGCATAAAATATTATCTTTGTTTAAATATGTAAGGGGGATCCTTATTTAAATTGAATGTTACAAAACCTTGGGGATACCCGGGGGGGAGGTTAATGTTTTCGATACATAGTTTGGGGTTATAAACAGAAATATGCTTTCAAAAATATACATTGGGGCTATCAATATGTTTTTATTTAATTTAACCAAATTGGGGCTACCAATGGGAATAGGTTAATAGGTGGTATACCTGGGGAAAATAATTAATCATGAGGATCATGAATTTTTATAAATAATCATGGGGATCATGATATTTTAATTGGCTAAGTGTTGGGTTCTTTGATAACCTAGGAAAACTATGGAATGTGCGGTGGATAGCCCACATCAAATTTCTAAAGTAAAGATGTTTTGCCAGAGGTGGTTAGCTTCGGGATTTGGCACCTAAGGGTTCATAGTCATCCTAGGAAAACTATGGAGTGTGCGGTGGATAGCCCACACCAACTTTTATAAAACAATGTATGATGGATAATCCACATTTATTTTGATGAATTTGGGACGGATAGTCCTATTTAAGTTTTGATGGATAGTCGTTTTTAAGATTTTAGAGGGGAACTCTAATAAATGGATTTTAGATGGGAAATCTAATAAATTGCTTTTAGATGGGATATCTAATGAATGGGTGAATGAGATATCCAATATATATGATTTATGGCTTTATTTCATATTATGTTAAGACTAATCATTTTGGGTGCAGGAGCATAGTAAATGATTTGCATGTTTTGTTTTGGATACTAGTGAGGGGAAAACTTGTTCCGCTAAGCGGCATGGTCTTACTAGATATTTATTTATGATAAGAGATGATAGGGGATTATTCATACCAGACTTATTGTCTGACTCGAAGTTTGTGTTTCTCCACAAACTCTAGGGTACTCAAAATTAATTTGAATAGTTTGAGAGTAGGAGACTTTTAGGTTTTTGGATGTATAAGCTTCCGGAGATGTGCATGAGGCAGTGTTAGCTATATATGAGCTATTTTGTTTTTTCCGCTGTGATGTACCAAGAACTGTAAAGTTCATATTTATTAGTTCTCTGATCATCATAAGGGGACATCTTCATATGTCGCTCTTATCATATTTTGTACATGTATATGTGATCTGAACGTGGTTAGCATCTGAGATTATGTAATTAAATCTTAAATTGAAATTCATAAGAAATGAGAAATTATGTTTTGTTGAAATTTAAAAAATTTCATATTCTTATGTTTCTGTGTTGCCAATAGTTTCAAGATTTCGATTTCGGTCACTCACAAATAACACCTATGGATGACTACAGCATCCGTAGCAGTTAGTTTTAATCCTCCAGAAGCGGGATGTTACGATAATCCACCATTACATGTGCATGTAACATTAATCTTCATTAGCATGTGCATTAGCTCCTAATTGTACATCATGGTAAGTGGGTAGGTGGGGTCCTCCATGTTGTCATAAAATGATTTATTTCCATCTCATTTGCTTGTCTTCCCTTGTGCATGCATATTTCCATAAAGACTTCTTCAATTTTCCATCCAATTTTCTACAAATAAAAATAAAATGTGCAAATAAATAGTCTCAAAATTAATATATGCACAAAAATGACCATTTTGCCCCTATACGAAGATGAATAAATAATGATTTGAAAATAATTTGAATTTTGGTTTAAACATGTTAAAAAACCATATATGCTCATTTACTTAATTAAATTAGATTAAATATGGAGGTAAAAATATGCACATTTACGTGCACATCATATATATATATAACTTGTGTTTTCCACCTTCATGGGTTTCTAACTTTAAAAAATTCGCTATAGGTCCCCTATGATCGAATCACAGCCTATGGAATTGAGCCCGGGACCTTTTGATTGCCATGGCATAAGCTTTACAAGTGGAGATAGGCTCGGCTTTGATGATGTACGGTGGTGGCCATGTGTTGTGAAGGAGGAAAGGAGGTGATTACACTTGGTTTTAAAGTGGATTGACAAGGTATATACATGTGTATATATTTTACTTTATTTTAGAATATTTTGCCATAGATTTGCTACATTTTTTTCTATGAACTAGAAGCATTTAATGATCTTCAAGAAGAGAGGAAAGAAGAAGAGAATTGTGTAAATGAATGTGTGAATGTATGTGGGTATTTATAGGAATTTCAAGGCTTAATCCTTAAGCAAAGTGGAAAATATATCCCAACATCATCATGCACCCCTTCCCATCATCTCTAGTCGTGACTACCCCCTCCCATTCATCACTCCATCACCCCCTCCATGCTCCTCTATGTGTGTGTAAGGTGAGGTGATGTTTGCCTTTGACTTTGGTAAAATATCTTAGATATTTTGTAAATAATATCATGATATTATTCTTATATATGTATTCATGTTTGTATATTTGTGTGTTTATATGTATATGTGTGCATGTGACATATATGTACATGTGTATGTAGGTGCACAATAATGTTGCAACAACTTTGAACAACTTTCGTTCGTTAAACCATCGAAAATCAGAAACCCGATTCCTAATTACATTTTCACTTATAAATTAAATTACATCTAAATGTAAATAAAATTTTAAAACTAATTTCCTGTCATTTTTAACTAATTCAAATGATCACATTTGATTTATAAAACCATATAAATTAATATTAAACAATTATTTACAAGAAGTGCTATTATATCGATAAAGCGATACAAATTTTCTTATATTTTCAAATCAAGTATATATCTTTATAAAACTATTATAAATGATTTATTATCACTTCATAACTAATTAAAATGAATTATTATCATTTAAAAACAATTATTTGAATAACTATAATAATTATTAAACCATTAAATCTCAATTTAAATTCTTAAATCAATTATTAAATATGATGCCATTATTCATGATGTCATAAATACATTTATTTCCCAAAAATAAAATAGATAATTTTATTTCATAATCTTATTTAAATAGATATATTAGTATATGTATCCAGACTCGTGCACTCAAATACTAAGAAAATCTCCTTTTTGTTGATAATTAATTTATCGATGAAAATTTTTGTACGAAGCACGTGCTTTATTTATGAAACTATATTCCACAATTATATTTTAAAACAACTGTCTTATCATAATTTTAGGGTTTAAATCTTTATAATTTTTGCTATAAAACCTTTGTATTTGAATATTTCAAAAATAAATATTATTTATCAAAGTGATAAATTTGTGAGTCGTTACGGACTTCCCTCCTTAAAAGAATTTTGTCCCCAAAATTACAACTCAAAAACCGGTAGTACTTTATTCAAAATAAATTTTGAAATTTCAAATATAAATTTGGTTGGTGCTCATATGCTATCCATATAAACTATCCTATTCGATCTTTTAATTCGAATATACTGCTTTGCTTCTGATTAATATTGATCCTTTAATTCTCTAGTGTGGACTTTGATCAGGCTCGAAAACTATTATTTTCCTTGCAAAGCTCTCAACTATAATAGAAAATGTAAGGGTCGACTATAAATCCTCATCAATATTCACCGTCAAGAATCGAGTGATAAATCATTTTTTGGACCGGTGTAAATCCTCAAAATTCTGTACTCGAATCTTAGGTCAAACAGTTGCGCGAATAAAATGTTTTATGTGTAACTTACGTATTTATTCCAATTGGTTTTCTTAATTATACCAAATCACAATCAATTTTACGTCACTTCAATTTACGAACCATTTCATAAAACTATTTCTTAAGTTTATAAACACTTATAAAGCACAACTTTGGTTTAATCAAGACTTTTAAGTTTCATAACCATTCACTTCATACTAAATCCATTGAATTACCTCTTACAACATTACTTAAGTGTATAAATAGTTCACGACTTAAGTCTATAGTTGTATAATACTCCATTACATCTTAAGAGTATAAATATAAATCTCAAATTTCAGATTGGTTTTACTTACATCAGGGTGTTTGACAAATTTAAAACTTGTAATTTACTATCATCTCAAATTCATAAGTTATAAAACTTTCTCTTATATTTTTATTTAAAAATACTTCCAAATAATGCTATTATTATTTTCTCAATTTTGAAGAACAATTTTCAAAATCACTAGGATTTAAATTCCCAAATTCTCAGCTTTTAAATTCATTTTTATATATAAATCACATCGATAAATTATACTTATGTAATTTTATTTACTCAAAACATTTCATAATTGTTTATCTTTGATATTTCCTAAATTTCTTTGTTCTGAGTTAGGTGTGAATCGAAAATTTCTGACTGTCCAAAATCGCCAAAAAATCTGTTTTATTTTATCAATTAGTGATCCAAATTATCTTTGGTTTAACACTTTTATAAAGATGTTTATAATTACTAATCAATTTATCAATTGATGATTCACATTATCTTCTAACTTAAAATTTTTGTATATCAAGTAACTCCAAATTGATACCAAGGAATTGGGTACTACCAATAGTATCATATATCTCCTTAACCAAAAGGGTAATACTTAAGAGAAATGTTTACCATTTGAACATATCTCCTGTCCATTTTTAGTTACTTCCGAGCCACTCGAACTAGTCATCATAAAATTCTTCTTTTCAAATCCTTTATTTATAAAACTTCATTATACATTCATTTCTTATGATCATTTTATTTCTACATTTTTAGGCTCATAAATTTATTTATCTTAAATAAATTTCTTAACTTTTAACCAATATTATTACCAAACACCACATACTCAAATTGTGAAACTTAATTCACTAGGTGTTCGTGTTTTTTTTAAAATCAATCAATCAATTAATAGTGATAATAACTGAATAATACTATTCCTTTAATTGCAAACTATAACATTATAAATAACTATACATTTTCGAAAGTTATTTCTTTTTATATAAAAAATCATCTTAGATAAAAAAAATTCATTTACTCAAAATTTTCAAAACTAAATCATTTTTAGCATTAATAAATATGCGCTCATATATAATACTCTCAATTCATTCTAGGGTGTCACTCACCCTATCTCTAATGAGTAACTCATCCTAGGGTATTACTAACCCTATCTCTAATGAGACACACCCCAACCAGGATCAGGTGTTCACTTAACCTAAGCGTTGATACCAAATGTAACAACCCACAATTCCGTACATTTTAAGTTGACAATAAACCACACATATTCAACTCAATTTGAACTAAAAGGTGGATAGGTATGGGGAAAAGAAAATAAAGACATAAATTAGAATCTTACACGAATGGAATAACATTTATTATTTCAATATATAATCTTTATAGTGGAAAACTTTAAACACATTTAACAAGGTTTAACTTGACATTAACGTGGACAGTTATAAATCCCTGTTCTTGCAAATGCGAAAGATGATAGTATATAAGTGTGGTGGAAATGGATAACAATCTTCAGAAGAATCTTCTAGCTCCATGCTTCGAGCTCTTTCAAAATGCTCCAAACTAAACTTGACTACTAGGCTGCTTGGAAAAATAGGGCATCCATAGTTTAAGGGAAAGAAAATAAACTCCGGGTCAGTCATAGGACTGGTGTGAGAAACTCAAAATACAAGTATTTGAAAACAAAAGGTATCTCATAAGACCACGCCGCACATAAACACGGAACAGGTTTTTACCTTATGATAACCAAATCATTTCTACGTAAAATCTAATGATGTTATTTTTAATGATATTTTGAAAAACCTTTCAAATAAACATATTCAAATAGCTGAATTGTTACATTGGTTAAATTTGACAACATAAAAGATTTACAACTAAGTCCGAAGGCACTTATTGAAGAAGGATTTCCAACGAATAGCGAGGTAAGGGACTACCTCTTATACAGTACATTTCTAGAGGAATGTACCGAGGCCACTAATAGATGGTCCTCAGCGAATTAAGACCGGCCTACCCGAGACCAACCTATGGTATGGATAGCACCGAATATGATATCACCCTGGCCGTTCCTAACCTCTCCGAGAAGTCTTATGGCATACACCAGAAAATTTAAAACCGACGTTACAATGGGTAGAAATAAATAAATCTAGAAATGTGATATTATACCCTAATGGTTACGATCCACTTAGCTTTAAAGCAACCCTTGTTTCACAATTCCCCCGGTGTGAGGCTTGAGGTAACGTTAACCTTTCTTAGAACATTTTAACTTAAAATGCAACATTACCATTTCCAACAACACATTATTGATTTCAACAAAAGTACAACCTCTAAGCTCGTACGTCTCAGAGAAAGGTGTTAAGCATAAGAGGGGTTACCTCCTACACCACCAAACAGATGTATGTTTGTAGAAATCAATGCACTATGATCTTAGAAATGCAATGTCAGACATCCATCCATACAAGATGTCCAAGAATAGGAAAAACCGAAGGCACTCTTCTACCATACCCTGTTGGGCATAACCTCTAGGATTAGTAATGTAATATCCCGGAAATTTGGGGCAATATCAATTTAATAATCTATTTAAATAATTAAATTGATTTGTTAATCTTTGATAAAAATATTTGAATTGGTTTAAAAATCTAATTAAATGAATATTTAATTAGTGAATTTTATCCTTTAAAAACTAATAAAATGATTTCTATTTATAATGTATATATATATGTATATATTGTAAATAGATAAGCTTGGATTTAAAATTTAAATAATAAATAAAATCTTGTTTTTAAATTTCTAATATATTTTGATAAATGTGGAAATTATGATTTATTTAATATTAGCTTTTCAAAGTTATTTAAATAAATAACTATATGATTTTAAATAAAATTTATAATAAGGACTATTTTATTTCTTTTTAAATATTGCTTAATAAATAAGATTTAAAGTATATATATATAGATAAGTTTTGAAATACAATATTAATAGTGTATTGTTTTATTTATGGAAATAAATAGATTTTAATAGAATTGTTATTTCAAATTAAATGTGTAGTTATATATGTATGTATATAACTTGACTTTAAATTGGATTTTAAATATAATTTGAATTTGAATGTATATTAGTTTTGAAATTCAAAAATATATATTTAAAATATTTGGATTTTAAAGTATATGTATAAACTTTTACTTATAAACATAATTGGTTTTATTTTCTTTAAAATACTTTATATATATATATATATATATACATAAGTATTTAATTAATAAAGAAAGGCATTTTATTTACATTTAAATAAATACAAATTACTTAAAAATACAAGTGTTATCATATTAAGGCTTGTTTAAACAAGTGTACACTAATAATACTATGTAAGTGCCAAATGTCAAGTTTTTAAATTTTTGTTTTCTTTTATTTTTATTTTTAATAAACTAAATTCTAACTTATTTAAACATATGTTCTCATCTACACTTTCCCTTTTCTATTCTTTTCAAAAACTCAAGAAAAAAACCTCAGCCTGAAATAAGATTTCTCAAAACAAAAGCCTGTAACAAACTCCTCAAACTAAATCCTCAAAACAATCAGTCATCAACATTCTTCAAACCGTAATTCATTTCAAACCAAGCATGTAAACCTCTCTTCAATCTAAAAACAAAAAGTCTGCATTTTTCTTTAATCTGGAATTAAAGCCTGCAATTTTTCAAAGTCTGGAATAGAGCCTGTAAATTCTTTTCAAAATCAAGAGCAAGTAAATCTGGAAGCTAAGCAACATCTCAACAAACAAGTTAGCATGCAGTTTAAATCAAAGCAAAGAGGCAATTCAAGTTTTAAAATCAAAGCTTTAAAAGTGTCAAAAGTCTTTCAAATAAATCTGGAAGCCTGTTCATTATTTTCTGGT
This sequence comes from Allium fistulosum, assembly GCA_030737815.1. Lineage (NCBI taxonomy): Eukaryota > Viridiplantae > Streptophyta > Magnoliopsida > Asparagales > Amaryllidaceae > Allium > Allium fistulosum. The sequence goes on along the minus strand of CM060908.1, from coordinate 119,239,312 downwards.
GAGTAACTTACATTTTCTAAAAACTTAAGAATATGATATATGTTGGCATGTGATGATATTGGCTGGAATTAAAGTTCTAATTTGAATTTATTTGAATTGGTATGAATATGTGTATGAGCCTGTCTGTTTACATATAAAAGCCTATCCCCTGTTATTTATCAAGTGAGTAACTTTCTTGGCAAACTCAAGTAGGGATATTTGTTTGCATGTGAATTTTCTGGAATAAAGCATGTTAGTATGTATGTATTTTGATGAAATGTCTATGTATACTTGAGTATATTTATAGTGGGCATGCTTTATATCTCTGTTTCATAATTTTAGTTTCCAAGCTACATGAATTACTCAAAATGAAATACGTCTTGATCCACTTACTGTTATGATCTAGTTTTCAAACAAAACTTGTTTGTTTGAATTATAGATTAAGCTTTAAAACTTACTTAAGTTAAAATAAATTTGTAATAGCTTTGGAAATTAAAAAGAACAGAACAAATTTAAAATAAGTGGAAATTCAAATATCTTAATTTAGAAATCCAGGACTATAAACTGAAATATTATTCAAAATCATAATTTTTAGAAGTAAAACCATAGTTTCTAGATTGGGTTTGAATGTGCATTTTGGGGTTGATCAGAAAATGTGTTTTGGGCATTTTCTGATGATCTACTTGCTTGGGAAGGATGGGGTTCTATCTGGTGGTAGCCCAATGATCAGAGGCTAAGGGAAAAATGTCAGATAGATGTTCTAACCATTAGGGAGGCAGCGGTGATCATCTAAAGTCTGTAGACCTAGTTTTTAGTGATGATCAGGAAATTTTCCACAACGGCATATAAGGTGGATCGAGTTCCACCGGGTTTTGGAAATTGGAAGTCCGGAGGATGGCGAAGGTGAGGCTGGAAGCATAGGTGCTCTGGTGATCGGCGTGGTGAGTTCGAGGAGTTTTTCTGGTGGCACTTCTGGTTCCAGGTGAGGATAGTGATGCTCGAATTCGACTGCGATGTTTGTTCGTGGTTCTGGAGGTCGTGATCGTGGATGATGGTCGAAGTCGACATGCTGGTGATGGAAGCGATGGTCATAGGCGATTGTCTCGCCTGTGCACGTGCACCAGGTAGCAGTCATGTCTGGGTTTGAGATTGGGAAAGCAGTAGTTGTTCTCGAGGTAGATGTTGTTTTGACACGAAGTCGTACTCGAGGAAATAGGGATTGGACTCGGGAATTCGAAGGGGACTCGTGGGTTATACTGTTTTTAAAAATTTTTAACTTGACAAAGTTTTTAAATAAAAGGAAAGAAAACTCGAAGCGGGTAGGATTTTTGCTCGGGGAAAATGTAGATTGTCTCGGGTAACTTTTGATGTTATGTTTTTAAACCTGACAGTAGTTTAAAATTTAAGTTGAGTTTTAAAAAGGTTTGAAACAGGATTTAAACAAAGTTTAAATCAAATTTAAAGTATGGTTTCAAAATCTAATTTGTATTCCAGTTTGAAATAAATAAGTTATAAAATGTATAATGTTTAAACAAAGTTAAAATGTTGGAAGTAAAATTTTAAAAAGATTTGAATTTAAATAAATTAGTTAAAATCTTTAATGTTAAGTGGTTCTTTAACATTGGGTTATAAATTGATTTAAAGTTGGTTAAGTTAAATTGAAATTTATTTTAAATCTTTAATTGGAAATGAATAAAAAGGAAGATTTAAAAGTAAAAGAATTTCAAAGCCTTTTGAAAATGATAACTAAAGTAGTTATTAATGTTTATACTTTAATTTAGAAATTTAATGATATAGGGGTCATTAAATTAATAAGGTAATTAAGGAGTAATTTGATAATTTAATTAATTAATGGTTTAATATTAATTAATTAAATAATTAAGATTTTAAGTTTATTAATTGAGAGTCAATTAATTTGAAATTAAGAAATTATTAATTAGATAAGTGTAGATTATTAATAAATGATAATCATTTGTAAAATTGGTTAAGTATAAATTATGTGACGACCCGGCTTTCCACTCCCGGAAAATCGCGTCGACAGAAAGAAAGAAAGGGGTGAGAAATAGAAAAGAGAAGAAGAGAAAAGAAAACAACAACAGATACTCACAGCGGAAATGAAACGAAATATAATATATCACATAAATATTACATAGTATCATATACATCATCTATCAGAGTTACACAGATTACACATCACATACTAGACAGTTATAAACATCTGTCTAGTTATTACATCTCAACACAATACAGATCAATACAAAGATCAACACAGCGGAAAACTACTATCTATATCTACAACGCCGAAGCCTCCTGCTCCATTGCTCCTCCAGATTACTCGTTAAAGCTAAACCTGAATCCCTTGGCTACTCGTAAAAATTTGAGTACCCAAGAGTTTATAAAACAGAAATAAACAACTTGGGTCAGACATGGGTCTGGTGTGAGTAACAGGTTAAACTTGTTTAACTTCAAAACCTTTTTGAAAGAAAAGGTATCACGTAAGACTCCCCACCAATAAATATGGGTAAGTTTTTACCTTACGCTAACCAAAACATTTGATAGGAAATTCGATTGTATTATAATAGGTCTAGGGTTTTCAAATAAATATGAAATAGCTGGAATGCTTACATCTCACGTTCCAACATAGTTGGGCACAACTAAAACGTACGGCACTTATTGGAGTTTGGATTCCATCAATGGCAGGGCTACCGGGGTACCGCCCGTCACAGTACGTGGCCTAGATCACCGTACCGAGGATCACTCCCAATCCCCTGCAACACAAGGCCGGAACATCCCTTACTGGATAATTCCCGCACAAGATACCTCACGGTTGTCATGACCAACCGCACACACTAAGTCGAAAATAGAAAGGGACATCTAGACAGAGGTCATCTTGTCCTACTTGGGTGCTACCCACTAACCTTGCTGCACCTCCCCTGTTTTAGCCATTTCCGGTTTGTGAGGCTTGAGGTCACGATTACCTTTTTAAAAGAACACATCTATCTTAGAATGCTCATCGTCCACCTGACGATGTGCTGAAAGCATTCAATCCATACAAGTTCGTTCCGGGTTCGAACGAAACCGAAGGCATTATCTCGTTACACTCGTATTGGAATCACCCTCAGAGTTAACGACAATAACCCTTGCACTCTGAATCTTCATCTTCACTTGATTCACGACCTATCGTTAATTTGGATCGATGTGGTATTCGGGTCTCCAGACCTGGAAATCCGGTATACGGAAACCCGATCCCGGTCTCATCGAAATCCAAAACGTATCTTTTAAGGCCAAGTTGTTTTAAAGGTTAAAACAATTTAATTCAATTATCTTTATACACTTAGAAAGATAATTCACAATAGATAATCAACATTATCAATATCATCAGATAATCCATATTATCACAATTCAACTAAACATCCATATCACATAGCATATATCTCATCAGAGATATCAATCAAATGCAAAGCATTCAGTATTATCATCCATCCATAAGTAATGATCTATATCATCTCTAATTAATTTAAAGTTAATTAAATTAATTACTTTTATTTTATAAATCCTTCTTACTTAACCATTACTTAATTACAAATTAATTAATTACCCTCTAATTACCTTTTTCAATTAATCATCTTTGATTAATTATATTTTAATTACCTTTTTCAATTAATCATCTTTGATTAATTATCTTTAATTAATTACTCAAATTAATTAACCTTAACCACTTATAGTAATTCACCTTTAATTACTTCATTAATTAATTATACTTAATTAATCAATCTTAATTACATCATTAATTATATTAATTAATGATCCTTAATTATAACTTAATTATTAATTACTTTAATTAAATCAATTACATTAAGTAATTAAACTTTAATTAAAACACATTTATTAATCACTCTTGATTAATCTCCTTTAGTAATTAACTATTCTTAATTACTTTCATTAACTAAATTAATTACTCCTTAATTAATTTATTAATTAATCCCTTGATTAATTATTCAAAGTAATTAAACTTAAATTACTTCCATTAATAAAATCATTATTCACTTAATTACTTCCAGTAATTATTTATTATTTACTTCCCTAAATAATTATACCTTACTAATTACATTAAGTAATTATTTATCAAATCATCCATTGATTATTCTAAATTAATTAAACTTAATTAATTTACTTAAACTAAATCAAATTAACTTAATTAATTACAATAAGTAATTAATTTCTTAATTACTTCCATTAAGTAATTCATTTAAACAATTTTCATAAATGATTATCCTTAATTAATTAATCTAATTAATTATCAAAATTAATCACATTAATTAATTATTTAATAATTCTTAGTTAATGGTCTTCATTAACTATTATTTAATTACTTTTCCCAAAGTAATTAACTAAGATGAATCATTTTTAATTACAATTTAATTAATCTTAATAACCCATTACTTAATTCTTAATTTAGGTTAATTAATTACAAATCATTAATTAAAATTTAAATCTCATTTAACTAATGATCTTTAATTACTAATTAATTTATCCTAAATTAATTAGCCTAAACCTTAATTTAACCCCTAATTACTAAATTAATTACTTCAAATCATTAAATATCCATTAATTAATTTAATATCATAAACCCTCATTTATTTAAAGATAAGGATATTTTTCTTATTAATGATCAAATTTTCATTAACACGGTACTTAAAATAATTGACTTTCAAAATTCACTTTTACACTTCATTTTAAATTTAAGATTCAAAATTATATTTGAATTTAGATTTAAATCTCTGATTTTTAAATTTTACTTACAATCCAACTTCCCTTTAAATTTCAAACCACTTAAACCTTTTTAAAGTAGTTAAACACATTTAAAATTTTAAAAACTATATTTATTTTTAAAACTGAGATTCAAATCTACCGAAACCAGATTTAAACTTGAATTAAATCTCAGTTTAGAACTTACTTTCATTTAAACAAGTTTTTAACTTTTATTTTGAAAAAACTGTGTAACAATTTTGCTGAAAGCCTGTTGCAAGCAAAACAACCCGAGATACCCACAAGATACTTCGAGTCCAATTCTTATATACTTCGAGTCTGGTACTCGAATTACTCGAGAAAACTCCAGCCTAACTCCAAAACTCAACCCCAACATTACCAGATACGAAAGTGCACGGTGCACTTGCACCCTGACTCCGATCAACTCCGGCCATCACCCATATCTTCCTCACATCATCGATCAACCCCATACCAAACATCGACCATCAGATCAACCAAAGAAACCCAAAATCGAGATTACACTCCAAACCCAAAACCTGGAACCAAAATTGCAACCGATCCCAAAACCTGTCAACGCGCCGTCCTCGATCCTCCGACCACCAGAATTCATGTAACTCCGGCCACCACCTCGTCTACAACCCAGCTTCCCCTCCTAAAAATCCGGTAGCACTCAATCACTTGTAGGGAACGTGATGGTCGAAATGCTCATCCTAGATAAAACTAGGTCTACAAACTGAAATCGACCACTGCAGTCTCCATGGTTACTTGATCACCATCTGGCCATTTTTCCCCGATCCCCTGTACGCTCCTTCACCCCCAGGAAGAATTTCGGCCTCTTCGATCAAAGACATCGACAGTGGCGTCCAGAAATGTCCATCTCAAACCAAACCAAACTGCTCTCCACTTCACTATTTAAAAATCATGATTTTAACGTTAAAAATCATATTTTGTTTTAAGAATTCAGTTTAAATTCCTGAATTTATAAATTAAAATGTTTGCAATTTGGCTTATAATAAGATTGTTCAGTCTTTCCTGACTTTCAGAGGTATCATCAATTTATTTTAACTTAATTAAGTTGTAAACCTCAATCTATCATAAAACAAGTAAATTTTATTTAAATACTAAATCCTAATGATAGCTAGATCAAGGGATAGAACATTTCAAATCAGATCTTAAATTTGAAACTGGGAACAGGGTGTCAAGCATGCATTCAAATTTCACCTGAATATGCACAAAATTTAACTACTATACACACAAACATATTTGACCTTATATATATAAACCATGCAACATTATTTCATAAACTTAAAATTTTAAAGGTGATGCTACTCACAGATTTGAGAAGGCAGAATAGAGCATCTAATTGTTAACAGCATACACACTATAAACATTCACATCAGATTCTAACTTATATATGCAATACTTATTCATTTCAACCATACTAGCATGCAACCATATTTTATTTTAAGTTTTTAAAAGTTACTCACCTTAAACAAAGATGGAACAGAGGCAGAGCCTTATCTTTGAAACTGAGAAACTGTTTTGAACTTTAACTTGAATGCCCTTTAATTTAAGAAATTGAGTGGTTGAACTTTACTTATTGAATTTAGAACTGCATGCATGTTTGTTTTCCATGTTGAAGAAAAAATGCAGCAGGCTTTTGAATTTGTTTCCAGCTTAAAAAGGATGCAGCAGCTTCCTTAAGTTGAAAAGAATTTCAGGCAGGAGACTTTGATTACTTGTTCCAGATAGAAAAATGCAGGTAGGCTGGTTGCTTTAAGATGATTACAGATTTGCAAAGAAGGTTGCAGACAGAAGACTTGATTTTGAAATGTATTACAGGGTTTTATTTTCTTGAATTTCTGGTTTGAGGAATGGTTATAGATTGAAAAGAAATTCAGGCAGAAAACTTGATTTTTGATTACAGATTTTAGAGTAGAGGATTGTTTTGAGAAGTGTTTGAGGAATATTGATTTCTGATTTTCAGATTTGTATTAGAGAATTGTTACTGATCAGATTTGTACTAGAGAAAGAGATTTGAGTTTATCTTGTTTTTGAGAAGGAAATAGAAAGGATGAAGTAAAGAAATGCATATGTGTATATAAGTGAATTTATGATTTTATAAAAATAAAAGAAAATGAAAAAATTTAAGACACTTGTCATTAACATTGGTTACTTAAATTACACATGTTAAAACAATGACTTTAGAAAATAACACATGTCTCTTAAGTAATTATTCATAATCCTATTTATTTTAAAAGTAAATCAAAAGCCTTTTCTTATTTATAAAATACTTATCTATATATATTTTACTTTTTAAAGAAACAAAAACAAATTATATTTTAAAATAAAAGTTTATACAAATATTCTAAAATCCAAAATAATTTAAATATCTATTCTTTTGAATTTCAAAGATTAAATTCAAATTCAATTAAATTAAATCTAAATTCCCAATTTACCCAAAGCTTCTATTTACAATATATATAAATAAATATATATATTCAAATAGAAAATATCTTATTAACTTTTAAAAGATAAAATCACCAATTAATACTAATTTAATCAGATTATTAAATTAAATTCAAATCTTATTATCAAAGATCATCAATATCAATTTAATTATTTAACAGATTATTAAATTGATATTGCTCAAATTTCCGAGATATTACAAATTACTTAATAAAAGTAATTAAGGAAATTAATTACTTAAAGTAATTAATTAAATTAATTTGATTAAGTTAAATTAATTAGTTAAATAATTTAAGATAATCATTTAGAGATGTGATAAATATAATTACTTAAATGTAATTAATGAAGTGTAATTACTTAGGAAAGTAATTAAGTTAATTACTAAGTGTAGTTAATCAAAGATGATTAATAAATGTGGTTTAATTAAGAATTAATTATTAAAAATAATTAATTTAAATGAAGTAATTAGGGATTATTAATCTATAATTAATGATGTGATAAAGGATTGATTAATTCAGATTAATTAATCAATAATAAGTGATTAAAGTAATTAATTAATTGTAATTAATTAAGTATTAATGTAATTAAATATAGTTAATTAATTAATGAAGTAATTAAAGATTAATTACTGAAATGGTTTAAGATAATTAATTTGTGAAATTAATTAAGTATTAATTACTTAAAGTAATTAAAGGTTGATTAATCAGGATTGATTAATTAAAATGGATACTAGAGTATGATTAATTAATTGGTTTAATTAATAATTAAGTAAGCAGGATTTATAGGATAAGGTAATTAATTTAATTCACTTTAAATTAATTAGAGATGATAAATGATTACTTAAGGATGGATGAATGATATTGAATGCTTTGCATTGTTGATATCTCTGATAAGAGATGTGCTGATCTATGATATAGATGTTTGGTTGGATTGAAATGTTAATAGGAATTATCTGTTTGGATGATAATATGGATTATCTATTGTAAATTATCTATCTGTGTGTAGTATAGATCAGAATTGAATTGTTTTAACCTTAAAACAACTTGGCCTTAAAAGATACGTTTTGGATTTCGATGAGACCGGGATCGGGTTTCCGTATACCCGGATGCCAGGTCTGGAGACCCGAATACCACATCGATCCAAATTAACGATAGGTCGTGAATCTCAAGTGAAGATGAAGATTCAGAGTGCAAGGGTTATTGTCGTTAACTCTGAGGGTGATTCCAAAACGAGTGTAACGAGATAATGCCTTCGGTTTCGTTCGAACCCGAAACGAACTTGTATGGATTGAATGCTTTCAGCACATCGTCAGGCGGACGATGAGCATTCTAAGTGATATGTTCTGATTAAAGGTAATCGTAACCTCAAGCCTCATCAACCGGGAATGGCTAAAACAGGGGAGGTGCAGCAAGGCTTCGTGGGTAGCACCCACTGAGAGCAAGATAGATCCCTGTCTAGAGGTCCCTTTTCTTTTTATTCGGCTTAGTGTGTGGTTGGTCGCGCCAACTACGGGGTTATCTTGTTCGGGATTATCCAGTAAGGGATGGTTCCGGCTTTGTGTTGCAGGGGAGCGGGCGTACTCCTCGGTACGGTGATCTAGGCCACGTACTGTGACGGGCGGTACCCCAGTAGCCCTGCCATTGTATGGAAACCCATTCTTCCTACGTGCCCTTACGGTTTTGATTGTATAACCCACTTTGTGGCTAGTATGCTGGAATTTAATAATGTAACAATTTCAGCTATTTCATATTTATTTGAAAACCCTAGACCCTATTATAATATAACTGGATTTCCTATCAAATGTTTTGGTTAGCGTAAGGTAAAAACTTACCCATGTTTATTTGTGGGGAGTCTTACGTGATACCTTTTCTTTCTAAAGGTTTTGAAGTTAAGCAAGTTTAACCTGTTACTCACACCAGACCCATGTCTGACCCAAGTGTTTATTTCTGTTTTATAAACTCTTGGGTACTCAAATTTTTACGAGTAGCCAAGGGATTCAGGTTTAGCTTTGACGAATATTCTGGAGGAGCAAATGGAGCAGGAGGCTTCGGCGTTCGTAGATATAGTAGTTCCGCTGTGTCTGTATCTCTGTAGTGTATTGAGTTATAATGTCTAGACAGATGTTTATAACTGTCTAGTAGGTGTTGTATAGTTGTGTAAACTCTGATAAGTGTTGTATACTATGTAATAGTTTGTGTTATTAATATAATTTATTCGTTCCGCTGTGTGAGATTCTGACGTTGTTTCTTTTCTCTTCTCTTCTTTTCTCTTTCTATCCCTTTCTTTCTTCAAAACGATGTGACTTTCTGTGGAGAGAAAGTCGTGGTCGTTACAGTGGTATCAGAGCATAGGTTGAGCGAATGCCTAAGCTTTTGGTTAAGTGAATATCAGAACACTAGGTTGAGTGAATACCTAGGTTCGGAAGGATTGTTCATTAGAGATAGGATCTGTAGCAACCTGTTGAGTCTGAGTATATATATACGAGAGCGCGTATTTGTTAGTTATATAAAATGGTTTTATATTGTGTTAATTGATCGGTTGAGTGGTATATGGATTCTGGTCAATACGAGTAGCTAACGTTATTGATAGGGATCTCTAAACACTTGGACCAGGCCAACGGACACAATATTGTTTTAAAAGGGAAGGTGAAATAATTTTACCCAGATATATTTTCTATATATAAAAAGTATCATTTTAAAAGTATATGGTATTTGTGATGATTGGTTGAGATGATAATAATTTATCATCTAGGATTAGGAGTCTGAGTGTTGAGATTGGAAGTGTATCTGTCGAGACTGTAGACCCAATACCGTCTCGAGTAAGCTTTGCTATGGTAAAGGATTTCATCGATCTCTGAAGGAAACCTTTTAAAGGTTCGGAGTTTATCTTTGAAGTGTGGATGAGTAGAGTTGGATCTGTCGATGAGGCAGAAGTGAGTGATGGTATCTTGATACCTCAGGTAATAGTAGCTGTATGATGAGATACAGTGACGATGGATGTTCCTGAAGATGTTTTCTTTGGAACAAGATTAGAAGTGTGTATGCTTTGATATTGTGTCTGAGTTCAGCATGGTGTTTCTGTTTGGTTTGGAGTTCGAATTTCTCGAAGATCTTTGGAATAGGAAGTCCTTGGCATCAGTGTCAGCAGTGCAGCTCGGAGTGTTCTTTGCGTTGGCAGGAAGTTCTTCCGGCTTAGCAGTTTTCTGGAGGTGGAGTTCAGAAGCAGCAGAGTGGATCCATTTCTTCGATAGATAGGATAGTTAAGTGTAAGCTGTTCTGATTGGTAAAGAGAGAACAGTTTCTTTTCATTTTGGCGGGGTTAATCGCAAAAGTGACTTGCGATAGTTTGAGTATTCTTTTGAGATTATCCGATATTTTCTGGGATGTATTGTCCAGTCTGTGCTTGTGTTCTTCATCAGTATTTTCATTCTACTCCAGATCAGAATGGTGCAGCGGAAGCAGTTTGGCGAGTGCTCCTGTTTGTCTTTTCCTGATAAGAGAAGTTAGTTCGATCTTTTGATGTTTGTGAGTAGAGTTTTGTTTTGGATTGGATAAATCTTGAGGAGATCATTCTGTTGAGTTATTTTAGGTCCTGATTGTTTCAAGAAGTATCAGCGAAGGTTAAGCTGATCAGGAAGGATCTGTAGAGAGCCCAAGATCGTCTGAAGGATTTTGTGGATAAGAGACGAAGGAATTTGAAATTCGAAGTTGGATACTTCGTTGTTGTGAAGTTTTCTCTGATTAAAGGGAGCTATAAGATTGGGTAAGTCTCGGAAGTCAGCTCCGAGTTGTTTTGGATCTTTTCTATGTTCTGATTTGGATAAGAGTTTGATCTACTGGATTGAATTGTCAGTTTGGATAACTGGAATTCAATGTATTTTACGTATCTCTGAGGGAGTACGTGTTTGATCTATCTCTGGTTTAGGAATCAGCAGTTCTGGAGGATTTGGTTGTTGAGTCAGACTCGTCTGTAGTCTGATATTCTGTTTAGTTTTGTAAATCTAGATAAGTAGGAGCTCTATAGCTTAGTATTGTTTGTTTGGATTGTTTGTAGAGCGAGTATCTCGGTATATATACTTTGGAAAACTCTAGGAAATTCTATTCAGAATTTTTGTCTGGATAGTTAAAATTGTTTGTTTGGATGATTGGTTGCTATGGTTGTTAGCATATGGATGATAATACATCCTTGTGATTTAAAAAGATTATTAAATTACCTTTGTTTTAAATTTCGGGGACGAAATTATTTTAAGGGGGGAGGAATGTAATATCCCGGAAATTTGGGGCAATATCAATTTAATAATCCATTTAAATAATTAAATTGATTTGTTAATCTTTGATAAAAATATTTGAATTGGTTTAAAAATCTAATTAAATGAATATTTAATTAGTGAATTTTATCCTTTAAAAACTAATAAAATGATTTCTATTTATAATGTATATATATATGTATATATTGTAAATAGATAAGCTTGGATTTGAAATTTAAATAATAAATAAAATCTTGTTTTTAAATTTCTAATATATTTTGATAAATGTGGAAATTAGGATTTATTTAATATTAGCTTTTCAAAGTTATTTAAATAAATAACTATATGATTTTAAATAAAATTTATAATAAGGACTATTTTATTTCTTTTTAAATATTGCTTAATAAATAAGATTTAAAGTATATATATATAGATAAGTTTTGAAATACAATATTAATAGTGTATTGTTTTATTTATGGAAATAAATAGATTTTAATAGAATTGTTATTTCAAATTAAATGTGTAGTTATATATGTATGTATATAACTTGACTTTAAATTGGATTTTAAATATAATTTGAATTTGAATGTATATTAGTTTTGAAATTCAAAAATATATATTTAAAATATTTGGATTTTAAAGTATATGTATAAACTTTTACTTATAAACATAATTGGTTTTATTTTCTTTAAAATACTTTATATATATATATATATATATACATAAGTATTTAATTAATAAAGAAAGGCATTTTATTTACATTTAAATAAATACAAATTACTTAAAAATACAAGTGTTATCATATTAAGGCTTGTTTAAACAAGTGTACACTAATAATACTATGTAAGTGCCAAATGTCAAGTTTTTAAATTTTTGTTTTCTTTTATTTTTATTTTTAATAAACTACATTCTAACTTATATAAACATATGTTCTCATCTACACTTTCCCTTTTCTATTCTTTTCAAAAACTCAAGAAAAAAAACCTCAGCCTGAAATAAGATTTCTCAAAACAAAAGCCTGTAACAAACTCCTCAAACTAAATCCTCAAAACAATCATTCATCAACATTCTTCAAACCGTAATTCATTTCAAACCAAGCATGTAAACCTCTCTTCAATCTAAAAACAAAAAGTCTGCATTTTTCTTTAATCTGGAATTAAAGCCTGCAATTTTTCAAAGTCTGGAATAGAGCCTGTAAATTCTTTTCAAAATCAAGAGCAAGTAAATCTGGAAGCTAAGCAACATCTCAACAAACAAGTTAGCATGCAGTTTAAATCAAAGCAAAGAGGCAATTCAAGTTTTAAAATCAAAGCTTTAAAAGTGTCAAAAGTCTTTCAAATAAATCTGGAAGCCTGTTCATTATTTTCTGGTGAGTAACTTACATTTTCTAAAAACTTAAGAATATGATATATGTTGGCATGTGATGATATTGGCTGGAATTAAAGTTCTAATTTGAATTTATTTGAATTGGTATGAATATGTGTATGAGCCTGTCTGTTTACATATAAAAGCCTATCCCCTGTTATTTATCAAGTGAGTAACTTTCTTGGCAAACTCAAGTAGGGATATTTGTTTGCATGTGAATTTTCTGGAATAAAGCATGTTAGTATGTATGTATTTTGATGAAATGTCTATGTATACTTGAGTATATTTATAGTGGGCATGCTTTATATCTCTGTTTCATAATTTTAGTTTCCAAGCTACATGAATTACTCAAAATGAAATACGTCTTGATCCACTTACTGTTATGATCTAGTTTTCAAACAAAACTTGTTTGTTTGAATTATAGATTAAGCTTTAAAACTTACTTAAGTTAAAATAAATTTGTAATAGCTCTGGAAATTAAAAAGAACAGAACAAATTTAAAATAAGTGGAAATTCAAATATCTTAATTTAGAAATCCAGGACTATAAACTGAAATATTATTCAAAATCATAATTTTTAGAAGTAAAACCATAGTTTCTAGATTGGGTTTGAATGTGCATTTTGGGGTTGATCAGAAAATGTGTTTTGGGCATTTTCTGATGATCTACTTGCTTGGGAAGGATGGGGTTCTATCTGGTGGTAGCCCAGTGATCAGAGGCTAAGGGAAAAATGTCAGATAGATGTTCTAACCATTAGGGAGGCAGCGGTGATCATCTAAAGTCTGTAGACCTAGTTTTTAGTGATGATCAGGAAATTTTCCACAACGGCATATAAGGTGGATCGAGTTCCACCGGGTTTTGGAAATTGGAAGTCCGGAGGATGGCGAAGGTGAGGCTGGAAGCATAGGTGCTCTGGTGATCGGCGTGGTGAGTTCGAGGAGTTTTTCTGGTGGCACTTCTGGTTCCAGGTGAGGATAGTGATGCTCGAATTCGACTGCGATGTTTGTTCGTGGTTCTGGAGGTCGTGATCGTGGATGATGGTCGAAGTCGACATGCTGGTGATGGAAGCGATGGTCATAGGCGATTGTCTCGCCTGTGCACGTGCACCAGGTAGCAGTCATGTCTGGGTTTGAGATTGGGAAAGCAGTAGTTGTTCTCGAGGTAGATGTTGTTTTGACACGGAGTCGTACTCGAGGAAATAGGGATTGGACTCGGGAATTCGAAGGGGACTCGTGGGTTATACTGTTTTTAAAAAATTTTAACTTGACAAAGTTTTTAAATAAAAGGAAAGAAAACTCGAAGCGGGTAGGATTTTTGCTCGGGGAAAATGTAGATTGTCTCGGGTAACTTTTGATGTTATGTTTTTAAACCTGACAGTAGTTTAAAATTTAAGTTGAGTTTTAAAAAGGTTTGAAACAGGATTTAAACAAAGTTTAAATCAAATTTAAAGTATGGTTTCAAAATCTAATTTGTATTCCAGTTTGAAATAAATAAGTTATAAAATGTATAATGTTTAAACAAAGTTAAAATGTTGGAAGTAAAATTTTAAAAAGATTTGAATTTAAATAAATTAGTTAAAATCTTTAATGTTAAGTGGTTCTTTAACATTGGGTTATAAATTGATTTAAAGTTGGTTAAGTTAAATTGAAATTTATTTTAAATCTTTAATTGGAAATGAATAAAAAGGAAGATTTAAAAGTAAAAGAATTTCAAAGCCTTTTGAAAATGATAACTAAAGTAGTTATTAATGTTTATACTTTAATTTAGAAATTTAATGATATAGGGGTCATTAAATTAATAAGGTAATTAAGGAGTAATTTGATAATTTAATTAATTAATGGTTTAATATTAATTAATTAAATAATTAAGATTTTAAGTTTATTAATTGAGAGTCAATTAATTTGAAATTAAGAAATTATTAATTAGATAAGTGTAGATTATTAATAAATGATAATCATTTGTAAAATTGGTTAAGTATAAATTACTTAATAAAAGTAATTAAGGAAATTAATTACTTAAAGTAATTAATTAAATTAATTTGATTAAGTTAAATTAATTAGTTAAATAATTTAAGATAATCATTTAGAGATGTGATAAATATAATTACTTAAATGTAATTAATGAAGTGTAATTACTTAGGAAAGTAATTAAGTTAATTACTAAGTGTAGTTAATCAAAGATGATTAATAAATGTGGTTTAATTAAGAATTAATTATTAAAAATAATTAATTTAAATGAAGTAATTAGGGATTATTAATCTATAATTAATGATGTGATAAAGGATTGATTAATTCAGATTAATTAATCAATAATAAGTGATTAAAGTAATTAATTAATTGTAATTAATTAAGTATTAATGTAATTAAATATAGTTAATTAATTAATGAAGTAATTAAAGATTAATTACTGAAATGGTTTAAGATAATTAATTTGTGAAATTAATTAAGTATTAATTACTTAAAGTAATTAAAGGTTGATTAATCAGGATTGATTAATTAAAATGGATACTAGAGTATGATTAATTAATTGGTTTAATTAATAATTAAGTAAGCAGGATTTATAGGATAAGGTAATTAATTTAATTCACTTTAAATTAATTAGAGATGATAAATCATTACTTAAGGATGGATGAATGATATTGAATGCTTTGCATTGTTGATATCTCTGATAGGAGATGTGCTGATCTATGATATAGATGTTTGGTTGGATTGAAATGTTAATAGGAATTATCTGTTAGGATGATAATATGGATTATCTATTGTAAATTATCTATTTGTGTGTAGTATAGATCAGAATTGAATTGTTTTAACCTTAAAACAACTTGGCCTTAAAAGATACGTTTTGGATTTCGATGAGACCGGGATCGGGTTTCCGTATACCGGGATGCCAGGTCTGGAGACCCGAATACCACATCGATCCAAATTAACGATAGGTCGTGAATCTCAAGTGAAGATGAAGATTCAGAGTGCAAGGGTTATTGTCGTTAACTCTGAGGGTGATTCCAAAACGAGTGTAACGAGATAATGCCTTCGGTTTCGTTCGAACCCGGAACGAACTTGTATGGATTGAATGCTTTCAGCACATCGTCAGGCGGACGATGAGCATTCTAAGTGATATGTTCTGATTAAAGGTAATCGTAACCTCAAGCCTCATCAACCGGGAATGGCTAAAACAGGGGAGGTGCAGCAAGGCTTCGTGGGTAGCACCCACTGAGAGCAAGATAGATCCCTGTCTAGAGGTCCCTTTTCTTTTTATTCGGCTTAGTGTGTGGTTGGTCGCGCCAACTACGGGGTTATCTTGTTCGGGATTATCCAGTAAGGGATGGTTCCGGCTTTGTGTTGCAGGGGAGCGGGCGTACTCCTCGGTACGGTGATCTAGGCCACGTACTGTGACGGGTGGTACCCCAGTAGCCCTGCCATTGTATGGAAACCCATTCTTCCTACGTGCCCTTACGGTTTTGATTGTATAACCCACTTTGTGGCTAGTATGCTGGAATTTAATAATGTAACAATTTCAGCTATTTCATATTTATTTGAAAACCCTAGACCCTATTATAATATAACTGGATTTCCTATCAAATGTTTTGGTTAGCGTAAGGTAAAAACTTACCCATGTTTATTTGTGGGGAGTCTTACGTGATACCTTTTCTTTCTAAAGGTTTTGAAGTTAAGCAAGTTTAACCTGTTACTCACACCAGACCCATGTCTGACCCAAGTGTTTATTTCTGTTTTATAAACTCTTGGGTACTCAAATTTTTACGAGTAGCCAAGGGATTCAGGTTTAGCTTTGACGAATATTCTGGAGGAGCAAATGGAGCAGGAGGCTTCGGCGTTCGTAGATATAGTAGTTCCGCTGTGTCTGTATCTCTGTAGTGTATTGAGTTGTAATGTCTAGACAGATGTTTATAACTGTCTAGTAGGTGTTGTATAGTTGTGTAAACTCTGATAAGTGTTGTATACTATGTAATAGTTTGTGTTATTAATATAATTTATTCGTTCCGCTGTGTGAGATTCTGACGTTGTTTCTTTTCTCTTCTCTTCTTTTCTCTTTCTATCCCTTTCTTTCTTCAAAACGATGCGACTTTCTGTGGAGAGAAAGTCGTGGTCGTTACAAGTAACGAGCAGTCCTTGCATACGAAAATCCCAGAATGAAGGGGCAACTGCTATTTATTTATCTTGGGAGCTACTTTGAAATTATCCACAAGTAGCCCTTTACATTAATAATATAATTAATTTTTTAATAATGGAATTTTAATAATAATAACAAGTATGGAATCTTTTGAAATAATGATAGAAAATTTGTATGTTTAATTTATAAGAGAGAAGGAGTTTATAGTAACAATGTTTCAGTAACATTTGTATTAAACCTTTTTGATTATATTTTAAAGTAATTCTTTTAGTGCTTTCTGAATATACTTCAACCATTTGAGATAAGAATATGAATACTTTTGAAGTATAGAAAGAGTATAAATGAATAGTAAATGCGTGAATAGTAAAATACTATATGTGTATATATATATATATATCTTTTATAAATGGGAAATTAAATCTATATACAAGTTTAACAAGTTAAGTTTTAATTAAAAAGAAGTTTAATTAAATGAGTTGAAGTTTTAATTAAAAAAGAGTTTTAATTAAGAAGGAAATAAATAAGGAAGTTTAATTGACAAGAAGTTTAATTAATAAGGAAGTTTAATCAATGAGGAGTTTAATTAATAAAAGGAGTTTTACTAATAGAAGAGGTTTTAGTTAATGAAAGGTTAACTAACTAAAGAGGGGACTAAATTTGTTTATGTGACTTGATTGTGCTTTGTGTGTGTTAATCATGCTTTGGGTGTTACTTGTTTATGGAAAGTATTTAGTCGTGTACTTAGCATGAAAGCCAACAAAGTAGACTTGTTTATATCCATGAGGATTAAGAATGATGATTCAAGTAGGGTGTAGAAGTAATAGTGCTCTAACCTATCGGGTTTCAGTCTTAGTCGAGGGATAGTGGAAGTTCAGATGTTCGGAGACGTGATAAGTATATAAGACTTGGTTTTCATATGCGATCGTTCTCATTGTTATTGAATATGATCAAATTTGTTGACTCAGTCTTGAAGAGACCGGGATCGCGAAGTGTTTTGCTTAACGAAACCACTTCATGACTGAGAGACGTGTTTTATCACTTGGAAGTGGACCTGTGCGAGACGCTAAAATCCATTTAGAGATTCGTGATATGTTCGGGTGATAATGGCTCGTGTGGTGAGATGCTTAACATTACTTCACCATCGGTATATGACTAAAAATGGAGTAGGCTACATGATCCTGAGTTTAGCTAACCCATGGGGGTATATCAACTCCCTATCTAGAGTATTCTTTCAATGTATTGCGCACGGGAGTTGTTGATACATGGTTCCACGTAGTTCTATATGTTCGGACGTTGGAGCTAGTTGTGTTTAACTTATGGTATATTTTATCTAAAGATATACGATGCTCAGAAGGTGTTTTCTTATCCTTGTCATAGAGATCCACTTCAATTTTTAAGCTGGAGGCATCTCCGTGGAAAATCCATATGCAAACGCACCTTAACGTTTTTTATTGTACTCTGATGTGACCAATGTAATCACCAATAGCTATTTTCTGATTTATATTCTTCACCCTAGGCATTATCAATTATATACCAATATGTACTTACTAGATGGTTGGCACTTTTGAGGGGATAACCGTTATGACAGTCTTAAAAGGTACCATAACGTGCTATGCATATATTTCTTGAGTATCTCACACCAGACATATATCTAACACGTGGCTTTTGTTTTCCCTAAATTACTCGTGTGCTCTTTCAAGCAGTATGAGAAAGGCAGGATTTCTTTGATGCTCATCGAGCTCTTAGAGAGGAGCTGGTTGTTTACCTACCATATCCACTTCATTACTTTTGTATATATATCAACAATTGTAAGGACATGCTATTATAACTGTCCAGGTTGATGATAGTACTCTCATTAGCAACTCTAAAATACTATGTATATTAGAGTAGCTCTATGTATTATCTTTTGATATTATATGTTATCATTCTGCTTCGAGATTCTGATGTTTTTTTCTCTTTCTTGTTCATTTTTCTTCTTCTTTTTCTTTACCCTAATGTTCTGTCTTTCCGGCAATTGGGAGCTCGGCACGTGAATATCATGGATGTATTACTGTCGACATTCACGGATCGAAAAGGCAGTCGTTACGTTTGCTTTTAATCTTTTGAGATACAATTCACGAGTATCACATGATTCATAATCATATTAAAGAATTATTTCTCATAAATATGGTTTAGTTAATTGCACTAAAATAGTTGTACAAAATTCTAGATACTTCTATATTCTATAGCTAATGCATCGCTATTGTTATGAAAACAAATACTATCATTATAATAAATTTATTTTATAATGAATATTCATATTAAATAAAACTATAACTACTTTGATTCAATACTTAAAATAGTTATTATTTCATATATAATATTTGGTACACGTATGAAAGTAATCTTTCATAATTTGATGCATCCACTGATAAGCATCATATGGTATGCTCCCACTATTTTCGCTATTGCAATAAAAGTGCATGAAATAATACGAATCTCCATTCGACCACCTATTATGAGCTATTTATTCTATCTACTGTAACTAGTTTAGAATCAAGAGTTTTTGATCAAATATCTTGAACTAAACAAAATAACTCTCACTGAAATAATTTTCTATATTAAAATACGTTTGGAATAGAAATTACATTTCTCACTTCATATTAAGTTTCTACTAGTATTTTATACAAAACTTGTTTTAAATCTCTCTTTATGAAGTAGATGTGACCATTCACTCTCTTCATCTTAACTGTGCCTATAATATATTTACTCTCATTCGCTTACCTTTCCAAATAGTCGAACCATTCAAAAGGAAACTCTAATTAAAAGTTTTCACTGAATTCTTTACAAAAGTAAATTTCGACATCCTTAACGATGTTAAGGGTATCCTATTTGCTCTACTTAAGTAAAATGATCAAGATTGAGTTTTCAACGATTGAATTCTTAGGTTGATCCTTTAGTCCTTCTTTTACTGTCATTTTCAACACAAAATGATTCTCATCGTATTCTATAACGACCCGCCTTTTCAACCCTCGAATATCGACACTAATACATCCACAATATTCATGTGCCAAGCACCTAAGTTCCGAAAAGATAGAAAGTTAGGGTAAAATAAAAGAAAACGAAGAAGAATAGAATAAGTGAAAGAGAACACAACATCAGAATCTCACAACGGAACGATTATATATAATCTCAAAGGAACAACACAAAGCGTTACTCTGAATACAGAAATATCAGAGTTACTAAAACCTAAGTACTTATCATCAGCCTGGATAGTTATACCTACGTGTACTCACAATGCAGATATATACAATACAAAAATGCACTGGAAATAAGAATACTACGGAAGATAATCATTCGGCTTCTCTCCATAAGCTCCAAAGCATCCGTAGCTAAATCTTGAAACATACACAGGGCTAACCCAAGCATTTTAAGAAAATAACATCCGAATCAATCTGGTAAACCAGCGTGAGAAAACTTACGAAACATGATAAATATAGCGAGAAACCCCTAAGGATCTCTCTATAAAGTTCCATAGAATTAGCCAAAACTAAGGCAATTCTAAACTGCTTCTATAGCGACTATCGCTATAAGTGCACATCTAAATCTGAGTCATATTCCAACCTATGGTCAACTAAAACCTATGTGCTTTGTTCAAGGACTAGTCACAAGTCATACAAGTCCATTCAAGTCCATGTACATGGATCACATATGTCACTTACTTTTAAAGTAAGAATCCAAACCAATGCTTTAACAAAGTTAACAAAAATTCAAACTTAAACACTATTCAATACCAACATATATGTGCTATATTTTAATTCAAAGTGAGGTGTTAACTCACCTTTAACCTCACAAGCAACAAACATCCAAGCACCCAAGCCTAGACCCAACCTAGCAACACCTTTCCTTCTTCTCCTCTTGCTTTTTCCTTGCTCCTTTGCCTCCATTCCCTCTTTATTGCTCATGGCCTCTAGGTGTGGGGGTGAGGATGGATTTACTTTTTCACAATCTAATTTGGTGGAAGGTTTATTATATGGTGGTAAGGCTTCACTCCAAGTTTGAGGTGATTTGGATTTGGTTTGCAAATATTTTTCTTTAGGAATTTAGTGATGAAGAAGAAGAGAAGCCATAAATTTGGTAACTTAATGCTTTGTAATTTTTGTGAAGGATTACTAAGGGTATGCCCTTGCTTGTATAAGCTTGTGCAAGGGGTCGTGACCACCTCCTACCTCTCATGGAATGTCACAAAGGAGCCTCCGTCTCACATGCACCTTTATGTCAATTCTCCTTTATGCAAATGGCCATTATACCCTCTCCATGATAATATCTCTTATTCATTAGAACATTCTAGAACATTCCAAGCTTTATGAAGAGGTGTGTATATTAATTAGTTTCTAATGTTTTCATTTGATTATTAGACAAGTGCACAAGGGTTCGAACAACTTATATTGATCAAAAAGTTATTTACCGATAAATCAATTTCCAATCACATTATCGATTTTTCTTCGAAGAATATATTTTTGTAAACAAATTTTAAAAACAAGTTTCTTATCATTATTCATTGATTAAATGATGTTTAACATGTTATAAATCATATTTATAACACGTAATTATATTTCAAAATGTTACGATATTCGAAGACGAAGTGCTCGAATTTCCGGATCGCTACATTCTCCCCCACTTAGAACATTTCATCCTCGAAATTTAAATAAGAATGATAATCAAAGGAGATAGGCGAAACAAGATATATTTATATATATATATATATATATATATATGTATGTATGTATGTATGTATGTATGCATGTATGTATGTATGGCATATAGCTGAAACTATATACAAACTAAACTGTAAATTGAAATGCATACCAAATGTATATTAGGTGACTCCACCTAAAGCGGTGAGTACACTATAAAAGATTTACAATACTAAGATACGAAGGAAACCCTATTCTATAAGCAACTCTGAATAGAACTCCTTCAAACTGCCCTCCGTCTTCTTGGTACCACTCCAAGCACTCTCGCTCCATGGCACTTATAACCCTAATAAAGTAACAAGCACACAAATACTCAAATAGTGTTCACAATTACCAGCAACCAATGCTCATGGTTTGCTCAAGTTCAAACTCTCCCATCATCCAAGGACAATAAACAATCTACTAAGTATACCTTACGCTCAATAGCCTTAGGTCATCACTTAGACGACTATTTATGCTACCCTATAATAAACCAAAGGGTCATTCCTTAAACTCTTCATAAGCCAACAAATATAGTATACAAATGTATTGAAGCCCGTACAATGCATATGAACCATCCGTATGCAATATTCGATCTAATTACTTGCTCGATCACATAAATTTCACTTTCCAACTAGTATAGATCACTTGACCTCTCTAGTGCGGACTTTGATTTGGTTCCTTGATTAGAAACCTCCATTCTCCTTGCATAGCCATATACTATGATAGAAACATCGGGATTGTATCACGAACCTGTATCAAGTGTTCGCCATCAAGAATCGAGTGAAAAATCCTTGTTCGGACCGGTATAAACCACAACAAAAACATGTACTCGAATATTGGATCAAGAACAGTTATGCAAATAAGACGTTCTACGTATAACTTACGTATTTATCCTATTAGTTTCTTAACTATACCAATATCTTCTTAATCACATTCACTTACACAAATAGTAGCTCATTCAATACTAAATTTTTTTATGCATCATTTCATAAATCATAACCTCAAGTTTATAATTATTCTATAACTTAAGTTCATACTCGTATAATACTCCATTTCATCCTAAGAGCCTATACCAAAACATCAAACTTGTAACAAGTATGCTTAACAAATTTGGAACTTGTTCTAACTTACTATCTTCTCAATTCAAGTGTTATATAAACTCAACTTTATATTTTCAAAAACACTTAACTATAAGTTTTATAACAATTCGGAAGTTATCGACTATTCAAAACTGTTGAAAAATTCCATTTCATGTTAACAAATGAAAACTACCAAACAACATCTCATAACCTGATGCACATACAATACTTTCCTAATGCATAGGCTACACGTGTCCATGAAATAACTTAACAAGAGAACTTTAGAACTAAACCCTAGTTTTTATTTCAAACAATTTTGAAATAATATATCCATATAAGTTTTGTACATCAAAACTTACTTTCAGAATTCAGATCAAAATCCATTTTACCAAAACAAATTGTAGCATCCTATACTTAGAAATCCGAAAATGAACGCCGATGATGCTGTAGTCATCATTGAAATTATTTTCAAGCGACAGAAGTGAGATCAGTACATCCAAACCATACTTCTGGTATTTAACCAAAATTATTTCAAAGCGGTATCAAATACTTCATATAATATACTAAGTATTTGGTCTCAATTTTCTAAACCAACATTCCCACATATTTACTTTCAAATAATACTATTATTATTTTCGCCAAAATCATGAAAAACACTTTCAAAGACACCAGGATTTAAGTTCTCAAATTCTTTGTTTAAATCCTTTTCGTTGATAAACCACATTTTATAAACCATAATTTGTATAAAATCATTTCCTATATAAATCTTTTCGTAAATATTTATTTTGAAAATATTTTGTCTTTCCTTTTTGATTCTAGTAAATATCTTTTACTAAGTTTTAACTTATAACCCAACATTATCATCGAACGCCTTATAGTCGAACCATAAAACTTAATTCACAAGGTGGCCATTCAATGTACCCATAATTACTATCTACCCAACACATGATGTAGAAAGGTAAAACTGCTCATAAACTAGTTGAGCACATATCAACAACAAATAATAGTCAATGTTCCTAACATGTTGAGCATGACTAAACAAGGTTACATGACATTAAACTATGAGAAGTACTACTATCAATCCAAGCATGAATAGGTAAACTAAAAATAGATAGTATACCCTCAAGAATTTTATTTCCCTTCTCAGTTGCAAAAGTGGAAGGTGCTGAAGCAAGCACAAAAGCTCTAGGCTATTGTTCTACCTGAAGCATTAGACAATGCTTAAAAAAATGGTCAGGGTGATGGTAGCCATAACAACCTCTTAGTGCAAACTATGGTACCTCCCTTATTGATGCCTTTACCATTTGTTCTCCACCTCCCTTCTTACAGTTCATAGCAAAGTGGCCCTTTTGCCTACACCGATGGCAAAGTAGGTTGGACATTGTTATGACTTATAATTTTGTAGTTTAATTTTGGAATACTAAATTAATTTTAAATATTGGAATAATTGGATTTTAAAGTCTAAAACTTGAATTCAAATATGGTGATTATATAGGATATTTGAATTGTGAATTAATATTTGAAAAGTGTTTTAAATATCTAGATTTTTAATTGAATGTAAATTAAATGGATTTATTGATCTTATTTAACTCCTTTTAAACTAACAAATAATAACGACCAATTCATCTTGTAAATATATTTTAATATAACAACTTGATTTTCATTGATGTATTTTATTAATTTATTTAATTTTTCCATAATTTTTAATTTGGAAAATATGGAAATTATCGTTTGATGATTTATCGACAAATGACGGTGTTTTTGTGATTTTACAGAATATGATAACCAGTGTATTTTATTATTGTTTTAAGGTCGCGATGCTATTTTGACCACGACCGTTTTGTTTTGTCGTTTGTGTTTCATATGCAATCATAAATCAGTGTAGCGAGATACTGGAAAATTCGATATAAACTAACTTAACACTTAGGCAAATTTCATTCCACATTTTCCTCTTTCACTCTTTCATTCCTTTTCTTTGAACAAAGAAAAAAATAGTTCCACTCCTTACAAATTCAAAACCAAAGGGTATAATATTCAAAAAAAGTATAAAACATAAATCTTTGAGTGTTAGGGGTGTGGATCTACAAGCCTCGGGGGGTATTTAAAGGTGCGGCTCCATTTTCTTCGGTTCGATGGTTTTGGACGAATTGGTTTGGGGCGAGGGTTTAGCTTGGTAAAGGTTGTAGTCGACGATGGGTGGATTGGAGGGTTGCGTTGGGTTACGAATGGCAAGGTGCTCGTTCGATGATGTTTAGAGGCACGCGGTAACTGGAGGTGGGTTGTGAAATGGGGTTTGGTTGTGTGCGAGGTGCAGGTCGTGATTCCATTCCAGGAATCAAAGGTGAAGTTAGAGGTATAAGCGGGTTTGCCTTGGCATAACGAAGGCGTGGGTGGTTATGCGAGGTTCCGATGGCATGAGGCGGCGAGGTTGGTGGAGGCCGAAACTTAGGAAAGTTTGCGCGGGAGTGATTTTATAACGACCCGTTTTCCCGTAATATTCAAGCTAACCATAAACCACACATGTCCAACCCAAATCGAATAGAAAGATGGATTGCTATGGGAAAGAAAGAAGAAAGAAGAAAGAAGAAGAAGAAAAAAAAGAAAGAGAAAAGTAACTAAAAACAACACAGAATCTCACAATCGCAGCGGAATAACATATAATATAATATTAATGATTTTTACAAAAGAGAACTTTTATATACATACATCCATTAGAGTAACAACAATCACAATTATCAGTCTGGACAGTTATAATAACCTGTCCTCACAATTGTTGATAATTTCAATAACAAAGTAGCAGAAAATTAACATATACGAGAAAACGATTTGAAGACCTCCAACTCGTCTCCTGTGCTCCAATGCATCCAAAAAAATCTATAAATATGCTCAGTCTGACCCGAGCATTATAATAAAATAACACCCGAGTCAATCTGGAAAACCAGTGTGAGAAAAACACACCCAACTGAATTTTAAAGTTATAAAAACCTTTGAAAACAAAGGTATGTCGTAAGACTATGCCGCACATAAGCACAAACGGGTTTTTACCTTACGATAACCAAAACATTTTATATGAAGTCCTCTGATATTATGATAATGTCTAGAATACAAATACTTATTAATCGTAGCCGAAATTGTTACATTATTAAATTCTACCATAATAGGTATACAATCAAGTCCGTAGGCGCTTATTGGAGAATGGATTCCAACTATGAAAGGGTAAGGGTCTACCCACCGAATCCATACACCTATAGATAAAATATATAGGAGGTCGCAATCGCAACTGCACCTCGGCTACTCAGGACCGACCCTACCCCTTACTGGATAATGCTGAATATGATCACCCCATGGTTGATAAACAACCATCATGGGCCCCGAAGCATACATAGAGATATCAACACTAGATCTTGGAATGATCATACCCTAATGGGAGCGACCCACGTAGCCCTACTGCATGTCCCTGCTTTAGACACTTTCCCAGTTGATGAGGCTTGAGGCTACGATTACCTTTATTTAGCACTTCCCACTTGGAATGCTAACACTGCCCTTCAAGCAACAATGAAATGCCAGCATTCATCCATACAAGTTCGTTCTTGAACTTGTAACGACCCGTTAATTTATAACTTTGATAAATTGTATTTATTTTTAAATAAAAGGTTGATAATACAAACAATATTGTTTTGAGTGATAATAAGTAATAGTAATATTATTTTGAATAAATATTTACAAAAATATTTTCCTCGAAATCTAAATCGATAAAATGGCTAAAAACCGTTTTATCAATAACCAGCTCTATAATCATAAAATGTCGTGCACCGAGCTAGATACATACACTTATTTTTATAATTAAACAAGAATATAAAATAAAATCAATTGATTTTATTTTGAAAATAAAATGTGTTTTTAACATAGTTAGTAATGCATTTAAATATGATAATTGATTTATTTAATTTAAATAGAGATTTAATGGTTTAATAATTATTATAAATTATTCGAATAATGATTTTAGAAAAAGTTATATTTCATTGTGAATAGTTATAAATTAATAACAAATCATATATAATAGTTTTATAAAGAAATATATTTGATTTGAAAATATAAGAAAATTAATATCGCTTTATCGGTATAATAGCAATTTTTGTAAATAATTGTTAATATAAATTTATATGGTTTTATAATTCAAATATGATCATTTTAATTAATTCAAAATTATAAGAAATTTATTTTCAAATTTTGTTTACAAATATATGTAATAAATTATAAGTGAAAATGTGACCGGGAATTGGTTCTTCGATTGGCAACGGTTTATCGAACGAAAGTTGTTCAGAATCAATACAACGTTGTTTATATGTCATGTACACGTATATAACACATAAATGCATACCCTAACATACACATAAACATATACATGTATACATTTACACTTAAAAACACACACACACACACACATATATATATATTATAAAATATATAAGATATTTTAAGCAAGTTACCTCCTTAAGCTTAAACAAGTCAACATATGAATACATGAAGTGAATGAAGTGATGGAGCACATGGAGATGGAGGTAGTAACGTGTGGAATAAATGGTAGAAAAGTGGAGATGTGATGGATAATAAAATAAAGATATATATTTGAAGTTGCTTAGCCCTTAAGGCTTCCAAGGCTATAAATACATGCACCATTTCACTTCTTCATTTGTTCATTTTTTTCATCTTCTTCCTCTTCTTTCTCAAATCTTTTTAATGGCTTCTTCCTTTAATAAAATTATGAAGAAATAAAAATAAAAATATTTATACATATATATGTTATCATTCGATCTCTAAACTAAGTGCAACACCTCCATATCTTCTCTAAACCTCATGCCACCACCTGTTCCTCCTTTGGCCGAGCACATCCACCTCCAAGAAGCTAGGCCGAGCCTTAAAAGAAGAAGGAAGGAGATCGGGAAGGTCTGGAGCAAGAAAAAGAGGAGGAAGTGCTGTCGGAGTGCTGTCGGAATCGATTCAAGAAGCTAAGGAAAAGATTGGTGGAGTGGTGACATATGTGAGTACTCATTGTTTATTAAATAATAAATAATTTCTATAACTATTTTAAGTATGATAATATTACCATTTAATCTCTTAATGATCTGTGTGAATGGTTGATAACCTGAATGATTATATAGTTGATTATATGGATGTTGATATGGTTGATAACTTGGTTGTGATAAATTGTGAGAAATCATAATGAAATGGTTAATTAATACAAATGAATTCATATAATATGTGTATGGAGTTTATTTAGCCTCTTAATGGTTTTGAAAATATAAAAACGTTGGAAATGAATATTATAATAATATAATATTATGAAATGATTTAAAAGTGAAAAAGAGTTTTAATATGGAAAAATATTGGTTTAAATGTTTGAAAATGTTTTATAAACATATGAAAGTGTTTTGGTGAAGTTTGAAAGGTAAATGATAATTTAATAAAAAACAAGCGCGTCGCGTAACGGTTGTTCGCGATTTCGCGCCATAAAAGTCAAATAAGTGTATAGAATGGAATTTAGCTCAGGATTCTTCGAGATAAGAATTTACTGAACTAATATATCCATAGTTTTCCAATGAAGAAAGAAAATCGAGATTTCGATAAGTGAATTTTGAAATATGAGTAAAACAAGTTTATGAAAAATCCTGAATTTGCAGTTCGAAATCCAAAACTGAATTTCTTCGAAAATGATGTTTTAAATTATTTAAAAATGTGGAATAAACCTTATAAATCTTTTAAAATGTTTTAAAAAGTGATTTGAGTAATAAAAATGGATTTTCAAATAATAAAAAGTCATTTTGATTAATATAGCTTAAAGTGCACTTTCCGTAGCAGTTTTCCGCAGCACTTTTCTATAACTTTTGAAATATAGTTTTAAACGTAACAGTTCTTTTCCAAATCTTTTATAAATGTTTTCAAATGGATAATTAAGAGTGTTAATAATGATTTGGAGGTTTTCTAGCATATTGAAGAAGGTTCAAATAAATTATTTAAAGAAAAAGCTATTATAAACAAATGGTTTAATCTTGGCTCTAAATGCTGACGAGTAGACTGGATTTTTCTATTCGTGAGATCCGGATGTGAGGTGCTTAAACTATGAAAATGTTCAGGAGCAACCAGATCCCTGGCTCACCTGGCCTCTTTCCTGGGCGAGGGATAGATAAGGTCGAAATGTCGGAAACGGGTTAAGTGTAAAAGATTAAAATTTTAAAATTAAATACAACTTGATTTTATGGAGATGATCATCTTGTACTCGATGGTAAAGCCTGAAAAGGGAACTCGTACTATTCGTGGAATTTAAAAGGTGATTTCGCCCTTATTCCGCCCCTAGTATTTGTTGAATACGGGGATTGATATTGAGTAGAATTAGATGATTTCTATAGATTATGCTCACTTAATATTTACTGGTATTTGGATTAACACCCTAGATAAAATGGTTTTATCTCAATCAAATTTGGAGTTTTAAATTAAGAAATCTTTACTAAGATTTAAATGAAATGATTTGGAAATGTTCACCTAAATAAAAGGTAAAATGATTTGGAAATGTTTTCCTAAATAAAAGGTGGAAGGATTTGAGATTATTTCAAGATTAAAAAAGTGTTTTATTAACCAAATGATTTAATAAATGGGGCTTAATGATTCCATATACTATTAAGAATATAAATGGAATAATTTAAAGGAATATATCTCTAAGAGATATCTATGGATGAATAAAAAGATGAATTAAATTGATTGATGATCACATGTGAACTTAACATCTTTTTATCGATGATTGGTTCAGAGAAACCGGGGTCGGATCTGGGGTAACTCCTATCCAAAAACCACTCCGAACCAATGTATACGTTCGGAAGTCAAGACATGATGATGATGATTTTTGAAGACGAGGATCTTCATGATGAAGGGCTGCTTGCCACTAGTCCCTCAAGGTGAAATTTACCATATCATATATTTATCGTGGCAGTAGTGCTCTGTTATGAAAATCTTCGATTACATGGACTAATCGCTACTAATCCTAGGGATAATTTCCGACAGGATGTGGTAGGAGGAGTGCCTTCAGTTTCTTTCAGTCCCAAAACAAATTTTTATGGACGAATATTCGACATTGCATTTCTAAGATCATAACGTTGACTTTTACAAACGTACATCTGCTTGGTGGCGGAGAAGGCAACTTCTCTTAGCTTAACACTCTTCTCTGAGACATATGAGCTCGAAGGTTGTATGTTCGTGAAAGTAAATAATGATCATAGGAATGGTAATGTGGCATTCAAAGTGGAAGCTGTGATGATCAAAGCGTGGCATTGCAAAAGCAAAGTGTGGCTTTGTGGAGCATAGCCGCATGAGCCTCACACCCTAGGAATGGTTTTGGATACTATGTGGTCTGAAGGACATATTTCGGGCTATTAGTTATGAGGAATGAAAGGCATTTATTGCCTTAAGATGATGAAATGGAAAGGTATGGAGGCTGATGGAGATCTTTTAAAGCCACTGAGTAATACGATGTTCCATGGTAGTGTAGCAGTATAGTTCGGAGGCTGATGGAGATCGTATAAAGCCACTGGAGTGAACTAGTACTGTTATACGTGGATTTTGGGTCTGAATGGTCACTAGTTCCCTATCATGTTGGAAACCAATTCCAATACTTTACGATTTTGATTGTAGAGCCTACTTTTAAAAAGTAGCTAGTAAGCAGTCAAATTTAATCAATGTATCAATTTTGGCTATTTTCATATATTATGTGAAAAGTGTTTTCAAAGAAATGTCATTAGAAATAATATCAAATTATTTTGGTATAAAAGTGATTTGGTTATCATAAGGTAAAAACCCGTCCGTATTTATGTGTGAGCATTGTCTTATGAGATACCTTTCTTTTTAAAGGTTTTAAACTGGCATCAATTTATAAATCGAGTATCTCACGCTGGTTTATCAAGCCTGATCCGGATATTTTAAATACTCGGGTCAGGTCCGAGTAGTTTCAGGTTTAGTTAAAGACGCTTGGAGTTTCCAGAGAAGAGCTGGAGATCTTCATCTACGTATGGACATATTCTATTATCCGCTGCATCTATTGCATTTGTTTTGTTTGGTTGTCAGCATTTGTAAGGACATGGGTTTATAACTGTCCAGGCTGGATCTAGGTTAGACTCTTATATTGTATTCAAATTTTTGACTATAAAGATTTTATATTGAAATAATATATGTTATTCCATTCGTGTGAGTTTCTGTTCCATCTTTATTTTCTTTTTCCCCCTAACAATCGGACTTTTAGGCACTTGGATTTGCGGCACGTGAATACCGAGGATGTATTAGTGTCAATATTCGAGGGTCGAAAAGCACGATCGTTACAGGACTGAACGAAACACTTGAGAGCTCGGTCTCTGAATACCCATCATCTTCATAATTTCTTCACTTCACAAAGCTTAAGTTGGATCGAAGTGGTTTTTGGATAACATATCCGATCTCGGTCTCTTAGAAACAACATTCGACAGTTTCCAGTAAACTCAACCCCAGTTCTTTAGGAAATAAACAGACAAAGATAAGAGCGGAGATCACCTCCTAACCGTTAGTGGACAGATTTCCTTATTATTATCCTAAGAGAATGAACGAGATGTATACGCACAGTACATCATCATCGGAGATGACTGTGCCATAAAACTCACATGTTTCTCCTAGATATTTCCAAAGTAACTTTTGGATTTAAATTCGATAGTCGGTTATTTAACCATCGAATAAACAGATATTCGAATCATAGATTTCATTTCCCATGGAACCCACTAAGCCTCACATTCATTAATTTAAAATCACTTTTCAAATACTTGGAAATCACCTCCATATACTTATCTCAACTGAATAAGTATATTCACAAAACGTAATATTTTCAATATTTAGAAAAAATAACCATGTATTTATCTTAACAGTATAAGTATATTTTCAAATCATTCATTTCGAAACTTGAAGTACATTTTCCATATACTTAAAAAATGGTATAAGTATCTTAACCAATCACTTAGGATGATTTACTTATTTCAGGACCATATTTAAAATGATTAAACACAAGTATCTTTTAAACAAAAATATAAATATTTCAAAATACCCTTTCTTTCTTTAGCTATCTTTTCTTTTTATTTTAAAATATCTTCTTTATAAATTCCCATAATCTATTTATAGAATTTCATATAAATCTCCGACTTTAATTTATAAAAGTACTCTTTTATAACCTCCTAACACATTTATAAAATTTTCCTTTTAATTACTAACCATTTAAAATCCTCATTTTCACAATCTTTCAAAATCTAAATTCTTTTCCAATCCCCTTCCCAATTTTATAAACTCCTTTGCATAAATTCTTTTTATAAAGAAAATCCTTTTATAACAAATTATTTATTTTACTTTTTATTTATAATAAATAAACTAAAACATCATGAACTTAGCTTTAACCATTTTTAATTAATATAAAAAAATATAAATAATTTTTTTTAATAGTATAATAAATGAACTCTTAAACATTTAAATATCTTCAATAGATAAATAAAATAAATAACTTTAAACAACCCTTAAATAAAATTAATTATCTTCAATAATACTTCTAATGAAATAATCACCTAGTTTTAAATAACTAATAACAAAATAATTATTATCTTCAAAAACATTAATAAAATAATTTATTTTAAAACACTATAGATAATATAGTAATTAACTTACAAAAATTATTTTTACAAACAATTGTAATTAATTATTAATAAAGCTCCTTGTATATATATAGTAATAATTAAAAAAAATTTCTTCCAATTTATATAATCAGAAGTTAATCAAATCCAAAATTTCCGAATCTTGAAAAGACTCGGCAATCCCATTGGTACTTAACGAGCTACCATTACCTTCTATTTAACTTCTCAAGTCAAATTTCTGATATTTACATAATCAAGCATATATGTAAACCAATCCAAACTTAATAATTAGTTGACACTTAAATAAATGTCCAAGTTAATATAATAGCAGAACAGAGATTTATTCTGCTAACTGATGTCATTCAAAGATGCACAACTTACATTTATTAAATAGTGTTTATTTGGCCAAATAGATAACACCAAGAAGTATACTTACATTAACTACGTTATAATTTTAAACAACGTAATTATATCAATATCAATTTATCATCTCATATATATGATCCATTACTTATAACAAGTTGAATACAAATTTAAAACTCAAACAATCTAATAGCATTTCAAGATGCTATATCGCGATCCTAGATCAAATTCAACCAATCTAATAGCATTTCAAGATGTTATATCGTGATCCTAGACCAAATTCAACCAACTAGCAAATTCAACAATCCAAACAGGCATAAATAAAATTTATTAATTATAACATACTAATTAACCAAAAAGAGTGAGTTATAAATCACTTAAATTCCAGATATCGCTATAGAGTTTTAGTTCTGACTAAGATCGAACAGCGTTCGAATTTAGTTGAAATTGCCACAAGTGCCAAACCTCACCAATTCAATTCCATAATGTAGATAACGTCATTACGAACCCAATGCGACTTACCGCGTTTGATTTGGACCTTGCATGAACAAGTTATGCATTTTATAATTTATTGATTAAATTTAAATTACTTAATTCACTAATTACATTTATAATTACCATTATTAAACAGTAAACTCTTCTTCCCAAACATCTCCTCCTACTTAAACTCCTACACACGATACATGGTTCACGGCCGTACCTATCATCACCCATCCTCCTCCGTTCCTTCACAAAAATCACATCCGACAACTCCGGTGAGCTTCTCCCCGTACAACCTTTCCACCGCCCACACCCATGCCATCCCTGACCCACCATACAAGAACGCGATCCAGACCCTTCAAAAAAACGACTAGAAATGTCACACTCCTCCCCGATGCATCGCCCTCAACCAAACTCCCACACTGAGCTCGCCTTGCCTCAAAGAACAAGAATCCACCAATCGTCACGCCTGACGTCGCCTTAATCATAGCCAAGACTAAACCCAGTTCCATACACAGTAGAATCCAAGGTAACACTTGGCATCTCAGAATCTAGCACCTCTAAATCCAACGATGGAAACTTCAGGTGATCCCGACATCAGTCAGTGGGGTACAACAGTGAGCCTTAGATCCTGGCAGTGCAATCTCCAATCGATAAGAGCGGGGATCCAGATCATACATGCTCGACATTTTTCGGTGGCAGTGCATCATACATCCAGATGTTAAGCTAATGCTCGATTTTTTTAGATTTTATGGAAATGGAGAACGAATAAGGAGAAGAGGGAAAGTGGGTTGCGTGCGTTTCATACCGAGAAGAGAATGAAGTATATCAGTCCGTATATTTTTTTTTACTGAATTTTGTTCTTGGTTACAGAAGACGCTTGATGTGGTACGAAAACTAACAAAGAAACATAATTTGGTCTGCGTATACGGATTGTCTAACTTAGAATTTAGTTTTTTAATTGAACTTTTCAGCATTTCGCTGCACCGCTTTCCATTCGCGTACGGACTCCCAATCAACAAAACAAAAATACGGTCGCACGGCGAACAGCGAGGTGATCCCAAATCAACCATAATTTACACAAGTTATTTAGTTCTATAAAATCAAAAAAACATCGTCTGCCGAAATATCGTCAAACAACAACTTAAATATTTTCCAAATTACAATTTATGGAAAAATCCAATAAATTAAATTAAAAATACATTGATTAAATTCGAGTTGTAATAATATAAATAAATTTTCTGATAATTTAGTTTAACCATTTTTTTACTACAAATAACTTACTAATTAAATTTACTGATATTGTTTATAATTTCAAAGAAGTTGAACAAGTCCATTTAATCAATTAAAATTAACCTTCAATTGTAATCCCATTAATTGAATTTAAGTTATCAAACCTTTTTAAACCTATATTTTAATAATTCAAATTAATTAAATATTCAAAATTACATGACCAAAATCCCGGGTTGTTAAACTCTCCCTCCTTAAAAGAATTTCGTCATCGAAATTGTCAAGGTAAGGAAAGTGCCTCCAAACCCATTAATTTTTCAAAACCAATTAGTTGGAATAGGTTATTAAATTTTCTAAGTCCTAAAGTTACGGAAAATTCCGACAAAGTCTCCTTTGCGCGGCTCGATCGGGAAAAACTACAAATCGCCACCACGGCTCAAACCAATCAAAAGAAAACAAAAGCAAAGTGGCCTCCCATATCTGGGGCATAAAATCATCAATCCAAACATATAACTCATAGCTATATAATATTGCATTTCTAATGTCAAAATATATAATTTATTAAAGCACGTACGATGAACAAATATCATCTATACACAATATCAAATCTGATCGCTTGCGCGATCATACAAATTTCACTTCTGAACTAGTATCGCTCACTCGACTTCCCTAGTGCGGACTTCGATCCGGTTCCTTGATTAGAAACTGCCATTCTCCTTGCATAGCCATATACTATGATAGAAAACTTTGGAATCCAACCAAAAATCTATATCAAGTGTTCACCGTCAAGAATCGAGTCAAACATTCTTGTTCGGATCGGGGTAAATAACCTTGAAATCATGTACTCGAATCTGGATCAAAATCAATTATGCGAATCAAATGGTCTTCGTACAACATACGTATTTATTTCAGTTAGTTCCTTAATTATACCGAATCCTTTTAATTCGCCTTCACTTTAAATCACAATTAATTATACCAATAGTATTTCACTTTTATAATAAAATTCATTTATAAACCATTTTATAAATCATTTTATTTCTTAGTATATTCCTTTTAATACTAGAATTATTTATGAACTATTTCATAAAACCATTACTTAAGTTTGTAAACATTTTAAAACACCACTTATGTAAATTAATCAATTTAAAACTCAAGTTTATACACGTTCAAAAGCCACAACTTCATCTTAAAGCTCCTTCATTCTTAAGTTTGTTATCCATTTTAACTTAAGTTCATATTCTCAATTAATACTTAGAATTCAATTTCTAAGTCATTTCATAACATATTACTTTAAGCCTTCAAACACTTTGTAAAAATTTATCTCATTAATAAATATTTCCCAAGAATTTTTATTACTTCCAAGGAATCAATAATTTTCTTCAGGAACATTACTAAAGCTTATCAACATTCTATACTCAAGTTTATAATTGCAAAATACCCTTGTATTTTCTAAGAGTACCTATACAATATTCAGAATTGTTTTTCTTAACTAGAATATTTTACAAATTTAAAACTTATTTTAATATCTCTACCTCTTCAAAGTTATAAGTTAAAAAAAATCTTATTTTCTTATGTTTTCTCACAATATTTAGCCTAAATTTCTTTATCAAATATGGAAATCCCGACTATCCAAAATCGTCGAAAAATTCCATTTCATTTTTAATAAATGAAAATTTCCCAAACAATATTCCGAAATGAGATACGCCAATCAACTATCCAAATGGTTAAGATGCATGAGTCTATAATATCACTTAGCTGAAATTTTTCAGAATTTAAAAACCTAGTTTTTATTCCAAATCCTTTGAAATAATAATAATAATATCCATATATTCCTTTGTATATCCAATCATATTTTCCAAATTTTTAAACAAATTTTCTTTACCCAAAATTATTCAATAACCAACTTCTATCGCGGTAGCAACTCCTCACTTTAGAAACTCGAAAATGAACACCGATGATGATGCAGTCGTCACCGGAATTATTTTCCAATGACCGAAATGAGTTCAGTTCTTTTTAACTCTTCCAAATCAATTTACAATATTTGTATTAATCAATACTTGTAAAATAATACCATTACTATTTTTCCTAAAAATTTGAAATAAAATTTTCAAACACCAAGCTTTGTGTTCTAAATTTCTCGGTTTAAATCCATTTTTATTGATAACCAATATTTTAAGAAAATTTCTATTCCAAAACACTATCCAATAATACTATTATTATTCCTCATAACATTTTGAAAAACCATTTTAAATCTCCAGGATTTAAGTACTCAAATTCTCAGTTTTAAATTCTTATTTATAATCTATATTTATAAATCCAACTTATATAATTTCACTTCTTATATAAGATCATTATCACCATTGTTATCTTAGTATAGATTATAATAGATAAATTAAATTAAAATCCAACTCAATATTATCCTCGAACACCTTATAGTCAAACTGTGAAACTGAATTCATAAAGTGTTCATACCTAATTTAACCAACAATAATGGCTCATAACTATCTAAGTACAACCAAACAACAATAAATGATAATAATTGAATATTATCATTCTCTAACAACCAAGACATCATAAATAATTATAATAATTTTCTGAAAAATTACTCTTTTATATATAAAATATAATTTAGGTAAAATTATTTCATTTACCCAATTTA
The DNA here is from genome assembly GCA_030737815.1 of Allium fistulosum. Classification (NCBI taxonomy): domain Eukaryota; kingdom Viridiplantae; phylum Streptophyta; class Magnoliopsida; order Asparagales; family Amaryllidaceae; genus Allium; species Allium fistulosum. The sequence goes on along the minus strand of CM060908.1, from coordinate 119,202,141 downwards.
AAAACAGTACTATGTCAATTTGCCTTGTTTAAGTGTTTAGAAACCCCTATCAATATAGTTGTTCCTTTTGTATCGACCAGAATTCATAACCACCCAACCGATAAATCAACACAATATAAAACATTTTTATATCACTAACAAATACACGCTCATATATATATATATACACACACACTCACACACACACACTCAAACTCATCCTAGAGTCTCACTTACCCTATCTCAAATGAGTTAACCCAAATAAAGCCTAGGTGTTCGTGCAACCTAAGCTCTGATACCACGAGAAACGACCCGTTTTCCCATACCATTCAAGATGACCATAAACCACACATGTCCAACCCAAATCGAACAGAAAGACGGATTGGTATGGGGAATAAAAAAAGAGAAAAGAAACTAAAAACAACACAGAATCTGACAATCGTAGCGGAATAACATATAATATAATATCAATGATTTTTACAAAAGAGAACTGTTATATACATACGTCCATCATAGTACGACAACAATCACAATTATCAGCTCGGAGAGTTATAACAGCCCGTCCTCACAATTGCTGATAATTTCAATAATAAAGCAGTGGAAAATAAACATATACGAGAATACGATTTGAAGACCTCCAACTCATCTTCTGAGCTCCAATGCATCCAAAGCAATCTGTAAATATGCTCGATCTGACCCGAGCATTATAATAAAATAACACCCGAGTAAGTCTGGAAATCCAGTGTGAGAAAACACACCCAACTAAATTTTAAAGTTATAAAAACCTTTGAAAACAAAGGTATCTCGTAAGACCACGCTGCATATAAGCTCATGCGGGTTTTTACCTTACGATAACCAAAACATTTTATATGAAATCCACTGATATTATGATAATGTCTAGAATACAAATACTTATTAATCATAGCCTAAATTGTTACATTATTAAATTCTACCATAATAGGTATACAATCAAGTCTGTAGGCACTTATTGGATAATGGATTCCAACTATGAAAGGGTAAGGGTCTACCCACCGAATCCATACAGCTCTAGATAAAATGTACAGGAGGTCGCAATCGCAACTGCACCTCAACTACTCAGGACCAGCCCTATCCCTTACTGGATAGCACCGAATATGATCACCCCATGGTTGATAAACAACCCTCATAGGCCCTGAAGCATACATAGAGATATCGACACTAGATATTAAAATGATCATACCCTACTAGGAGCGACCCACATAGCCCTGATGCATGTCCTTACTTGAGTCATTTTCCCATTTGATGAGGCTTGAGGCTACGATTACCACTATTTAGCACTTCCCACTTGGGATGCTAACACTACCCTCTAGGCAACAATGCAATGCCAGCATTCATCCATACAAGTTCTTTCTAGGACTGAATGAAACACTTGAGAGATCCGTCTTTGAATTCCCATCATCTTCATGATGTCTTCACTTCACAACGCTTAAGTTGGATCGAAGTAGTTTTCGAATAACATATCCGATCTCGGTCTCTTCGAAACACATTCGACAGTGTCCGGTAAACTCAACCCCGTTTCTTCAGGAAATAAACAGACAAAGATAAGAGTGGAGATCACCTCCTAACCGTTAGTGGATGGATTTCCTTATCATTTTCCTAACAGAACGAACAAGATTTATACACACAGTACGGCATCATCGGAGATGACTGTGTCATATAACTCACGTGTTTCTCCTAGATATTTCCAAAGTTACTTTTGGGTCCAAATTCGATAGTTGGTTATTTAACCATCGAATAAACAAACATTCAAATCATAGATTTCAATTCCCATGGAACCCACTGAGCCTCACATTCATTAATTTAAAATCACTTTTCAAATACTTGGAAATCACCTCCATATACTTATCTCAATAGAATAAGTATATTAACAAAACGCAATATTTTTTATATTTAGAAAATATAACCATGCACTTATCTTACCGATATAAGTATATTTTCAAATCATTCATTTCGAAACTTGAAGTGCCTTTTTCATATACTTACAAAATGGTATAAGTATCTTAACCGATCAGTTAGGATGATTTACTTATTTCAAGGTCATATTTAAAATGATTAAACATAAGTATCCTTTAAACAAAAATATAAATATTCCAAAATACCATTTCTTTCTTTAACTATCTTTTCTTTTTATTTTAAAATATCTTCTTTATAAGTTCCCACAATCTATTTATAGAATTCCTTACAAATCTCCAAGTTTAATTTGTAAAAGTACTCGTTTATAATCTCCTAACACATTTATAAAATTTTCTTTTTAATTACAAACCATTTAAAAATCTCGTTTTCACAATCTTTCAAAATCTAACTTCTATCCCAATTCCAATCCTCTTCCCAATTTTATAAATTCCTTTGAATAAATTCTTTTTATAAAGGAAATCCTTTTATAACAATTTATTTATTTTATTTTATTATTTATAATAAATAAACTAAAATATCATGAACTTAGCTTTAACCATTTTTAAATAATATAAAGAAATATAACTAAAACATTTTTAATAGTATAATAAATGAACTCTTAAACATTTAAACAACTCCAATAGAAAAATAAAATTAATTATCTCCAATAATACTTTTAATGAAATAATCTTCTAGTTTTAAATAACTAATAACAAAATAATATTATCTTCAAAAACATTAATAAAATAATTTATTTTAAAACACTATATATAATATAGTAATTAACGTACAAAAATAATTTTTACCAACATTTGTAATTAATTATTAATAAAGCTCCCTGTATATATATAGTAATAATTAAAACATTTTTCTTCCAATTATAAAATCAGAAGTTAATCAAATCCAAAATTTCCGAATCTAGAAAAGGCTCGACAATCCCAGTGGTACTAACAAGCTACAATTACCTTCCATTTAACTTCTCAAGTCAAATTTTTGATATTTACATAATCAGAGATATATGTAAACCAGTCCATACTTAATAATCAGTTGACACTTAAATAAATGTCCAAGTTAATATAATAGCAGAACGAAGATTTATTCTGCTAATTGATGTCATTCAAAGATGCACAACTTACATTTATTGAAAAATGTTCATTTGGCCAAATATATCACACCAAGTAGTATACTTACATTAACTACGCTATAATTTTAAACAACGTAATTATATCAATGTCAATATCAATTTATCATTTCATATATATGATCCATTACTTATAACAAGTTGAATACAAATTTAAAACTCAGACAATCTAATAGCATTTCAAGATGCTATATCGCGATCCTAAATCAAATTCAACCAATCTAATAGCATTTCAAGATGCTATATCGTGATCGTAGACCAAATTCAACCAACTAGCAAATTCAACAATCCAAACAGGCATAAATAAATTTTATTAATTATAACATACTAATTAACCAAAAATAGTGAGTTATAACTCACTTAAATTCCAGATATCGCTGTAGAGTTTCAGTTCTGACTAAGATCGAATAGCATTCGAATTTAGCTGAAATTCCAACAAGTGCCAAACCTCACTAATTCAATTCCATAACGTAGATAACATCATTACGAACCCAAATGTGACTTACCGCGTTTGATTTGGACCTTGCATGAACAAGTTATGGATTCAATAATTTATTGATTAAATTTAAATTACTTAATTCACTAATTACATTTATAATTACCATTATTAAACACTAAACTCTTCTTCCCAAACATCTCCCTCCTACTTAAACTCCTACATACGATACATGGTTCACGGCCGTACCTATCATCACCCATCCTCCTCCGTTCCTTCACAAAAATCACATCCGACAACTCCGATGAGCTTCTCCCCGTACAACCTTCCAACCCCCCAACCCCATGCCATCCCCGACCCACCATACAAGAACGCGATCCAGACCCTTCAAAAACGTGACTAGAAATGTCACACTCCTCCCCGATGCATCGCCCTAAACCAAACTCCCGCACTGAGCTTGCCTTGCCTCAAAGAATAAGAATCCACCCATTGTCGAGCCTGACGTCGCCTTAATCACAGCCAAGACTAAACTGATGTAGGCCAAGCTATAATTGCCCAAGGCATAAGTCGTGACCGACTTATCAATGCTATGGACATAAGTCGTGATCGACTCAAGGAAGGCAAAGACATAAGTCGAGTAAGTAGTGAGGAAGGTGAAGGCATAAGTCGTAAACGACTTAAGGAGGCGGTGATGAGTCGTCCACGACTCAACTGGAAAACCAAAGAGGAAGTTGTGACGAGTTTACGACTTAATGAATCAACTATAACTCGTCTACGACTTAACAGGGAGATGAGTCGTTCACGACTCAAGGAGGAGAATACACAAGTGTTAAGTCAGTTACGACTTAAGACAGATGATAAGTCGGCACCGAGTTACGACTCAGTTATATCGTATCATCTTATGTCGCCGAAGCCTGGAGACCGTTCATCCTTACGCCGAGTTAATCTGGACCAATGATTCTTAAGTCGAATAAAGCTGGTTACCTTAAGTCGCGTGAAGATGGATATCGTTGAATCTGATGCCGAGTTAATCTAGACCATTGATTCTTGAGTCGTAGAAAGCCGTTGTTGTGTTGCATTGTTAAGCCACATCTGTTTTAAGTCGTCTATTTGTAATAAGTCGTATACTTGGCTGAGTGGAGTATGTTGAGTCGTGTGTTGTTGGTTGTAGTTGTTATTTTGTACAGTTTGTTAAGTCGTTTTGTATAAGTCGTAAGTCAGGTTGTAATCTGATGAGTCGTATACGACTTATGATGAGTCGAAGGTCATAGATGATGAGTCGGAAACGAATTAAGACTTAGGAAATTTTCTGGATATGTGTTGTAGCCTATAAATAGGCAAGTTGTTTCATTTGTAAAGGTTGTTGATTTTTGAATAAAATTCTCTTTTGTTAGCTTTGTGCTTTCAATTTCAATTGGTAGTCGAGTGTATCTCCTATCTCCACTTACGTCATTCGAGTGCGCTCGAATCATCGTTTGTTGAAGCCGATTCACGGTATCTTGTGCGCAAGATCAACGTCGAAGAATCGTAGATCTCTTTCCCGGTATCTTCGGATCAACGAGTCAGAGATAGCTAGAATTCGGTATCTTCGGATCAACGAATTTGGGCATTTCAGTATCTTCCAATCCACCGATTACTACATTCATCGTATTATCTTGTTTTTGTAATATCCGCTGCGCCATTTTGGTATCGGAGCTTGTTCTAGCCAATCATAGCTAGATCGAGACTTGGAGCCTATTCATTTAGAAGTTGAAGAGATTAGCCGAGCTTGAAGTGTTGAGCCGTGGCCGAGAGGAAGAAGTTGTTCATCTTGTTCGAAGTTGATTGAACGAATTTGTATTGGAAGCCGAAACTTTGTCCATCGTGTTCATCACGATTTGCTACAAAGTGGAAGTTTTCGATCCGTTTCATTTTAGATCAAAGACCGAATTGTGTTTGAATTTTGAAGTGTTGAAGAGTTTGTGGAGTTTTCAAGAATGCCGCCAAGAAGAGCTAATCGCCACCAAAACGTAGAAGCTTTGTATCGAAGAGAAGAAGCTGATGAGATGGAGCAAAGAATCAATGAGAATTTTAGTGAAAAGCTTAATGAAGGAATTGGCCGGTTAGAGAAGCTTATGACAGAGATGAATCAAAATCGGAGAAGGGCTTCACCTGAATCTAATCATGGGGGAAGTAGAGTCTCACCACATTCTAATCGAGACAGAAGTGTTGAAAATGATCAAGGACGTGGGAGGAACGTGAATGATCGTGAACGGAGGAATGTCAATGGAAGGGATGATGGTGGAAGGCGAAATGGTAGTAGAGATGTTGGTGGTCAAAATCGACATCGTTATGCATCTGATTTTGAAGAGGAGTATGATGGTGGTAGTATTCAAGGAAGAGGTCAAGGAAGAAACTATTCTGAGTATGATCACAAATGGGAGTCGGGGATGAAGACAGAAATTCCTGAATTCAAGGGTGGTATGCAAGCGGAGGAGTTTCTAGATTGGGTGGCTAATGTTGAAGAAATTTTTGTTTTCAAAGAAGTGCCAGAACATCGTAGAGTGAAGTTGGTTGCTACAAGGCTGAGGGGTAGAGCTTTGGCATGGTGGCAGCAAACCAAGCTTACACGTGAACGAATGGGGAAATCAAAAGTTGAATCTTGGGAGAAGATGAAGAAATTGATGAAAACAACGTTCTTACCTTACAATTATCAGTCACTAATGTATCAACGTTTGCAAAATTTGAGACAAGGGATGAAATCTGTGAATGACTATGCTGATGAATTCTATCAACTTATTGCAAGGAATGATATTATGGAAACAGAAGAGCAGCTGACATCTAGATTCATTGGGGGATTGAGAATGCAGATTCAGGATATGGTTAATATGTTCGATCCAAGATCTGTGGCAGAAGCACATCAGAGAGCGTTGGCTTGGGAAAAGCAAGGGAGACGAGGAGGTGGTGTGTTTACTAATTCTAACAATCAAGCGAAGGGTGTTGGTGGAAGTTCTAATGTTTCTAAACCTATTAGTAGACCAGTGGTGAAGGAGGTTGAGAAGGCAAGGGTTAACAATGGTTTCAAATGTTACAATTGCCATGAATTGGGTCATAAAAGCAGTGAGTGTCCAAAGCCAAAGAAAAGAACCATGATAGCTGAGGTTGAGGATGAGGATGAAGAAGCTGAATGTTCTAATTCTTTACCAGTTGAGGAGGAAGAATTACTGTCAGGAGATGACGGGTACGCATTGATGATGAGGAGAAGTTGTTTAACACCGAAGCAAGAAGAGGAAAGTAGTTGGTTGAGGAACAATATCTTTCAATCTACATGCACTATTCTAGGAAGAGTTTGTAAATTTATTATTGATGCTGGGAGTTGCGATAATATTATCTCTACAGAAGCGGTGAAGAAGTTGGAGTTGAAAACCGAGAAACATCCTAAACCGTACAAGTTAGCTTGGTTAAGGAAGGGTGGTGAAGTGAAAGTTGGACGAAGAGCTTGTGTGAAGTTTTCAATTGGGAAGAAATACAAAGATGAAATCTGGTGTGATGTCGTAGATATGGACGTTTGTCATTTGTTGCTGGGAAGACCGTGGCAGTATGATCGAGCTGTGCAGCATGATGGACGGACCAACAGTTACAGTTTCATGTTTGAAGGCACAAAGATTACTCTAGTTCCAAAGAAGCGACAACAGGAGGAAAACAAGTTGGAGGAGATTGAAGAGCTCAAAACTTTGTTATCTTTAAAAGAGTTTGTGAAGGAAGTAGAGGAGGAGCCTAAGGTGTTCTTATTGATCGGACGGGAGAGTCAGGAAGTGGTTGAAATTCCAGAAGAAGTTAAACCAGTCTTGAAAGAATTTGAGGATGTGTTTCCAGAAGAGTTACCAACGGAGTTGCCACCGTTGAGGGATATACAACATCAGATAGATCTTGTTCCAGGTGCTGTGTTGCCACACAGACCACATTATCGAATGAGTCCGAAGGAACATGAAGAGTTGCGGAGGCAGGTAGAGGAATTGCTTGAACAGGGGCGTGTGCAGGAGAGTTTAAGTCCTTGTGCTGTACTAGCTTTATTGGTACCCAAAAAGGATGGAACGTGGAGAATGTGCACAGATAGTAGAGCATTGAATAAGATCACAGTTAGATACAGATTTCCGATGCCGAGGCTTGATGATTTATTGGATCAAATCAGTGGGTCCGTAATCTTTTCTAAGATTGACTTGAAGAGCGGTTATCATCAGATTCGCATTAGACCAGGGGACGAATGGAAGACAACATTCAAGACGAGGGAAGGCTTGTATGAATGGCTGGTAATGCCGTTTGGTCTATCGAATGCACCGAGTACATTCATGAGGGTGATGAACCAAATTTTTAGGCCATACATTGGGAAATTTGTGGTGGTTTACTTTGATGATATTCTGATCTACAGTGCTAGTACAGAAGAGCATGTTCAGCATTTGAAGAAAGTGTTAATTATTCTTCGTGAAGAACAATTCTATGCTGCTACCAAGAAGTGTGTCTTTATGGCGAGAAGTGTTTTGTTTTTGGGGTATGTTGTATCAGAGAAAGGAATACAGGTTGACCAGAGTAAAATTGAAGCAATTAGAGATTGGCCACAACCCAAGACGATAACAGAAGTCCGTAGTTTCCATGGGTTGGCTTCATTCTATCGAAGGTTCGTTCCACACTTTAGTAGTGTGATGGCGCCTATTACAGATTGTATGAAAGGCAAACAGTTTTCATGGTCAGAAGAAGCAGGGGATGCTTTTGGGAAGATCAAGGAGTTGCTGACGACTGCACCAATTCTAGTATTACCTGATTTTCAGCTAGTGTTTGAACTACACACTGATGCATCAAAGGTGGGGATTGGAGGCGTGTTGAGTCAGAAGGGGCGTCCGATTGCATATTTCAGTGAGAAGTTATCAGGAGCGAAGATGCGATACAGTACATATGATGTGGAATTCTATGCTATTGTACAATCTATTAAACACTGGAGACATTATCTGTTTCAGAAAGAGTTTGTTCTTTACACTGATCATGAAGCATTGAAGCATTTACAAGGACAAGACAAGATTTCAGCGAGACATGCATCGTGGATTGCATATCTGCAACAGTTTACTTTCGTTGTGAAACACAAGTCAGGGGTGACGAATCGAGTGGCTGATGCTTTGAGTAGAAGGAGTCATTTGTTGACGACAATGAAAGTTGAAGTGACAGGTTTTGAATTATTGCCGGAGCAGATTGCAGAAGACTCTTATTTTAAGAAATTTGTTGAAAGGGACAAAGAAGGGAAGATTGATGAGTTTATGTTGGTTGACGGTTTTCTTTTTAAAGGAAGTCGATTGTGCATACCGGAGGGTAGTCTGAGAATGAAGATTATCAAAGAGTTGCACGACGAGGGACATGTTGGGAGAGACCGTACCTTACAGTTGATTTCACAGTCCTACTTTTGGCCAACAATGAGGAAAGAAGTAGAGAGGTTTGTGGAGCGTTGTCATATTTGTCAAGTTTCGAAAGAAACTGCGACTAATGCGGGATTATATATGCCGTTACCCGTACCTGTAAAACCATGGGTGGATATCAGTATGGACTTTGTATTGGGGTTGCCGAGAACGCAGCGTGGTAATGATTCCATTTATGTGGTGGTTGACAGATTTTCGAAAATGGCACAATTCATTGCTTGTAAGAAGACGGCGGATGCGGTTCATGTTGCTCAGTTGTTTTTCAGGGAGATCTATCGACTTCATGGATTGCCAGAATCTATTGTGTCGGATAGAGATACTCGATTTCTGAGTCACTTTTGGTTGAGTTTGTGGAAAATGGTCGGAACGAAGCTGAAGTTTAGTAGTGCTTATCATCCGCAAACTGATGGACAGACTGAGGTGGTAAACAGATCATTGGGAAATTTGTTGAGGTGTCTTGTTCAAGATAATCTGAAAAGTTGGGATGTGAAGTTATGCTAGGCAGAGTTTGCTCATAATCATGCTGTGAATCGAAGTACTGGGTTCAGTCCATTCCAGATTGTCTATTCGAGCTTACCGAAGGGTCCGTTGGGTTTAACGGTAGTGCCACAATCAAAGAAGACAGTTAAGAAAGCTGCTGATTTTGTTGAAGGGTTGACGGAATGTCATAAAGTCGTTCAGGAACGATTGGAGAAAGCAAATGAGAAATATAAACGAGCTGCAGATTTGAAACGACGAAATGTTGAGTTTAACGAAGGAGATATGGTTTATGCAGTGTTAACAAAAGATCGTTTTCCGGTGGGAACGTACAATAAATTGAAAGCACGAAAAATTGGTCCTGTGGAAGTTGTGAAACGAATCAATGAAAATGCTTATAAATTGAAGCTGCCAGATGATGTGTATACGTCTGACGTGTTCAATGTTAAACATCTCGTACCATATCACGGGGATGAACGAACTGATGTAGAGGAAGATGCAAATTCGAGGACGAATTTCTTTCAACCTGGGGAGGATGATGTAGGCCAAGCTATAATTGCCCAAGGCATAAGTCGTGACCGACTTATCAATGCTAAGGACATAAGTCGTGATCGACTCAAGGAAGGCAAAGACATAAGTCGAGTAAGTAGTGAGGAAGGTGAAGGCATAAGTCGTAAACGACTTAAGGAGGCGGTGATGAGTCGTCCACGACTCAACTGGAAAACCAAAGAGGAAGTTGTGACGAGTTTACGACTTAACGAATCAACTATAACTCGTCTACGATTTAACAGGGAGATGAGTCGTTCACGACTCAAGGAGGAGAATACACAAGTGTTAAGTCAGTTACGACTTAAGACAGATGATAAGTCGACACCGAGTTACGACTCAGTTATATCGTATCATCTTATGTCGCCGAAGCCTGGAGACCGTTCATCCTTACGCCGAGTTAATCTGGACCAATGATTCTTAAGTCGAATAAAGCTGGTTACCTTAAGTCGCGTGAAGATGGATATCGTTGAATCTGATGCCGAGTTAATCTAGACCATTGATTCTTGAGTCGTAGAAAGCTGTTGTTATGTTGCATTGTTAAGCCGCATCTGTTTTAAGTCGTCTATTTGTAATAAGTCGTATACTTGGCTGAGTCATAAGTCGGAATATGTTGAGTCGTGTGTTGTTGGTTGTAGTTGTTATTTTGTACAGTTTGTTAAGTCGTTTTGTATAAGTCGTAAGTCAGGTTGTAATCCGATGAGTCGTATACGACTTATGATGAGTCGAAGGTCATAGATGATGAGTCGGAAACGACTTAAGACTTAGGAAATTTTCTGGATATGTGTTGTAGCCTATAAATAGGCAAGTTGTTTCATTTGTAAAGGTTGTTGATTTTTGAATAAAATTCTCTTTTGTTAGCTTTGTGCTTTCAATTTCAATTGGTAGTCGAGTGTATCTCCTATCTCCACTTACGTCATTCGAGTGCGCTCGAATCATCGTTTGTTGAAGCCGATTCACGGTATCTTGTGCGCAAGATCAACGTCGAAGAATCGTAGATCTCTTTCCCGGTATCTTCAGATCAATGAGTCAGAGATAGCTAGAATTCGGTATCTTCGGATCAACGAATTTGGGCATTTCAGTATCTTCCAATCCACCGATTACTACATTCATCGTATTATCTTGTTTTTGTAATATCCGCTGCGCCATAAACCCAGTTCCATACACAACAGAATCCAAGGCAACACATGGCATCTCAGAATCTAGCACCTCCAAATCTAACGATGGAAACTTCAGGTGATCCCGACATCAGTCAGTGGTGTACAACAATGAGCCTTAGATCCCGGCAGTGCCATCTCCAATCGATAAGAGCAGGGATCCAGATCCATACATGCTTGACATTTTTCGGTGGTAGTGCATCATCTCCATTTTTTTAAGCTAATGCTCGATTTTTTTAGATTTTATGGAAATGGTGAACGAATAAGGAGAAGAGGGAAAGTGGGTTGCGTGCGTTTCATACTAAGAAGAGAATGAAGTATATCAGTCCATATATATGTTTTTGTACTAAATTTCGTTCTTGGTTACAGAAGACACTTGATGTGGTACAAAAAGTAACAAAGAAACATAATATGGTCTATGTATATGGATTGTCTAACTTAGAATTTAGTTTTTAAATTAAACTTTTCAGCATTTCGCTGCACCGCTTTTCGTTCGCATACGGACTCCGAATCAAAAAAACAAAAATATGGTCGCACTATGAACAACGAGGCGGTCCCAAAACAATTATAATATACAGCCATTATTGAGTTCTATAAAATTACAAAAATACTGCCTTTTGTCCAAAAATCGTCAAACGACGACTTAAATATTTTCCAAATTAAAAATTATGGGAAAATCCAATAAATTAAATTAAAACTACATCGATCAAATTCGAGTTGTAATAATATAAATAAATTTTCTGATAATTTATTTTAACCATTTTATTACTGTAAATAACTTACAAATTAAATTTACTGATATTGTTTAAAATTTAAAAGGAGTTGAAAAAGTCCATTTAATCAATTAATATTAACCTTCAATTGTAATCCCATTAATTGAATTTAAGTTATCAAACCTTTTTAAACCAATATTTTAATAATTAAAATTAATTGAATATTCAAAATTAGATGACCAAAATCCTAGGTTATTACAGATTTAGGTTTAAGAAAGAAGGGTTTGGGTGTGATTAGGGTAAATTATTTTAATTATGGAATTAATTAAGTGTTTAGTTGTATTTTAAAATCAATAACTTATATATTGAATAACTTGCGCATACTAGGTCCAATTGAGATGGAACATTTTGCGTTGCGCTTGTAATTATGAAGGTACGCGATGGATTTGGTTTGGTTCAATTTGCAGCAAGTGAGAATTTGGACCAAAATCGGACGTCGTACGATTTTAGTTCGAATTAGAAAGCTATGGCGCCAACTGGAATTTCGGTGAGTTAAACTCACCTCATTGGATAATCAGTATATTATTTAATAGATAAAATTTTACTGTTTGTGTTTGGTTGAAATTATTTGGCTGATTGGTTAAAATATCTGCTTTGAAAATCAATTAGTATTTAAAATTGAAATACAAAAAAATTTATAGAGAAATCCAGATTTGTAACGCCCCACCTCTATACCCACGCTAACCAAGAACACTACGATGTAGTGCTGTCAATTAGCACGGAGAATAAGGCTGTTGAGGAGCGACCATCCATGTAACTTCTTTGCGCGAGCACCGATATGTCAGATAGAATATAAAAATCCAACATACCGATACAAACACAAAGCTATCACACGGTGGCGATATATAATCTTCGGAAACAAATATAGAAATAAACATAACACAAATCAGTCACAGACAATTCATATCACAAAGGCGGAATAAGATATGAATATTACACCTAAAAGTGTACATCAGAGTAGTGGTCAAATAAGATCCACAATAACACAAAAGAATAGATACAAGTGCAAGACAATAGAATACGTATACATCAAGGAGTCTCATCACAAATTCATACAACAAAAACCTACTAAACTAGAGTAGTTAGCCAAAAGTCAGAAGATGGCTCCAGATAAGAAGTCATGATGAAGCACCTGTAAAAACTCAGTCTGACCCGAGTATTATTTAAGAAGAAAATAATAAACGGATCAGTCTAGCTATAATTATCAGATAAAATGAGATAGAATATGAGATATGATAATAGAACGTATGATAACAAAAAGGTGTCATACTATGAAAAGTATACATTAGAAATCCCACAAAAGTCATACAATATCTCAATAATCTCAAAACAGAGAAAAGAATGTCATATTCTTAATTTAATTCACCAAGCCACAATAAAATGACATACTCATCAATGTCAATGGTAAAAGCTGGTGAAACATAAATTTCCAGAAATCAATAATTAGAAATCCAGAAATCACAAGAAAAGGATGGCCAATCCCAAACAGGAGCATGAATGCCGGTACATTGATGCAGTGCAAACGGTACGTCCAATGAACCAGAAAGCCAAGACATCGATGTAGTACAAACGGTACATCAGATGAATCAAACATTGACGCAGTGCAAACGGTACGTCCAATGAATCGGAAAGACAGAGACATCGATGTAGTACAAACGGTACATCAGATGAATCGAACATTGACGCAGTGCAAACGGTACGTCCAATGAATTGAACAATGACGCAGTGCAAACGGTACGTCCAATGAATCAGAAAGACAATACAATTCAGAACATTGACGTAGTGCAAACGGTACGTCCAATGAATCAGAAAGCCAAGACATCGATGTAGTACAAACGGTACATCAGATGAATCGAAACACATTAAAAGTACTTGGGTTGCCATCCCACAAAGAAATGAGACGAAGCTCAATAAAATGAAGTACAGTCCTTCATATGGACAAAGAGACATCGCACAATTGCTAGTCTAAATCATAAAATGATCATCATGATCATTGAGAAGTGTCAATCACACCAAGCTAGTAAATATATGAGTTTAGCTTCATGTCCCATAACCACTTGCTTAACTTAAATATTTACGAACAAGCTGTAAATCTTCACTAGGAAATTGTCACGAAAAGGGTTCAATCGAACAAGTCCAAGAGCTAACCGACGAAGTGAACGAAAGCGTTTCATACCACTCGTTTTACTAAGTCGTTTAAGTCGATTTCTCATTCGAGTGAAGTAAAGGCTTGTATATACAAGTAGATTAAAAATCGGTTTGAGAAAACGAACTTTTGATATTTAAAATAGTGTTGAAATCGCTTTTCTGAAAGAGTTTTGATATTTACTATTAGTATTGAAACCTTCATGTATCTTTAAAGTGACAAGTCATAAAACGATTGTAGAACAAATCAATTCACGTTCGAAGACGTGAGTAAAGTCCAAAGAAGTCAATCCCAAAACCATCAAAGTAGAAATTCTGATAAATGCTTTGTCAGATAAGATTGCCTACGCAGAGTAATACGGGGTTCGACCTGCCCGGTCATGTCGCGGGGGTCCAGGGGGCAGCGCCCACGGCGGGGTGCGGGGCAGCGCCCCGTCACGGTACGACCTAGTGAAGGCAAGCGGTCTCGAGAAGCCAAACCGGTCAAATGACCAAGTACTAACTCGCGAACGACTTACGACTTAAGGGAGGCAAGCGACTTACGACTTAAGGGATAAGGTCATACGACCTAAGTGGAGAATGCCACGCGACTTAGCAGAAGAACAGGTCGAACGACCTAGGGGAAAAACAGGTCAAACGACCAAGTACTAACTCGCGAACGACCTAAGGTCTACGACCTAAATGCGAGCGACCTATCGAAGTGCGCGACCTAACAGTGAGGCGCGACCTAAGGTGATTCGCGACCTAAGGGTACGCGACCTAACATGGTTCGCGACCTAAGACTCGCGACTTAAAGTTTGCCTGGGGAGTTATAGGTCGGCAACGACCTACGACTTAACAAAAGTCGAGCGACTTAAGAGGCATGGGAACCAGCGACCTAAAACTGGCGACCTAAGGATACGCGACCTAAAGGCTTGCGACCTAAAGGCACGCGACCTAGAGGTGAACGACCTAACGAGGTCCAGGGGAAGCGACCTAAAATGCTTCGACCTAAGGATAAGCGACCTAAAGGCTTGCGACCTAAAGGCGCACGACCTAAGGTCTATACGACCTAACGACCTAACGAGGTCCAGGGGAAGCGACCTAAAATGCTTCGACCTAAGGATAAGCGACCTAAAGGCGCACGACCTAAGGTCTATACGACCTAACGACCTAACGAGGTCCAGGGGAAGCGACCTAAAATGCTTCGACCTAAGGATAAGCGACCTAAAGGCGCACGACCTAAGGTCTATACGACCTAACGACCTAAGGTCGATACGACCTAAGTCTTTAACTCGTGAACGACCTAAGAAGGCGGTGACTCTTCAATGCAGCGACCTAAAGCCTTAACTCGCGTACGACCTAGCGACTTAAGTTCGATACGACCTAGGACTTAAGCTCAGATACGAGCTAACTGCAAACGACTTAAGCCTTTTGCCTGGAGATTATAGGTCGGCAACGACCTACGACTTAAGGGCGAATTCGACCTACGACCTATGGACGAGCGACCTAACTCCGAACGAGCTAAAAAATGGCCAGAACGACCTAGTAGCAGTTTTTTTCACCAAAATCACTAAATTTTGGAGTTTTTCGCCAATCCAATCCAAACCAAATGCAAATGTTGATGCTAGAGTGATAGGGAATCATTCCCAACAGTCCAATGACAATCATAGGCAAGATGTGAGATCAAAAATCTCACCTTTTCATGGAATTTGATGAAGATGAAGCTCGGGGGCAAAGCAAAGATCAACCACAAGCTTGAATCAATGTCTTCACTTTGAATTTGGAGTTAGATGTTGAATTTGCTAAAGAATTTGAGCTTGGAATTTTAATTTCCTACTCCCTCCACCATTGTTGCTAAAGCTTCAAAGTTGATGAAGTGATGAAGAGAAGGAAGGGGTTGGGCTGAGGTAGAAGAGGTGCAGCCCAAACCAAAAGCTCAACACAAAAAGTGACGAAAATTTCACTATCTCCAAACATATCGAAGTTTACACTCAAAAAGATCGCAAACGTCATTTTGAACTCAATGGGGGTGGTCTCGAGTCCTAATTTGACCGTATGCAAAAAGTAGCTTTTCGGTCTAACATCCGACTAACAATAAAATATTTAAATATAAAATCGATAAATATGCGGGTTGTTACAAGATTTCTCAATATTGTTAATTTTAATTTCCTGTTATATACCCATTGATTGATTGTAGTTATATTCCTATTATTTTATTTCAGTTATAACCCTATTATATGGATTGTTAATTTATTGTTTAACACCATTAGTTATGGCATTGTTATATGTTCAAAACTTAACCCTTGTAGTGATAAAAATCAATAACAGCATTGATTAAGTGCTTTGGTGGCTATTGTCCTCAATTTAGTATTCTGAAATACTATTAATTGTCGTTTGGCTTGAAATTGGTTTTTGATTCAGAGAATGATTTTTAAACTAAACTTTGGGTGATTCGGAGAATGATTTTTAAATCTAACCTTTGGGTGATTCGAAGAATGATTTTTAAATCTAACCTTTGGGTTTTCTGGAATATTTTATTTAAGTGGATTTTGAACTTCTCTATTTTACACCAACCTTTCTAGTTGTCTTTTCTAAACCGTTTAGAAATGTTTTAAAGTTGTTTAACTATTGTTTATTTATATTTAATTCTTTTAAGTTGTTTATCAATATTTTAATATTATAAAAAGTTATTTATTTAAATAATTAATGTTGTTTGAATATAATTAATAATAAATATTTATTAAAATGTTTTTGAATTTATACTAGTTATTTATTAATAATGTTTTGGAATTAATTATTAATACTTATTTATAATATTTTGGAAGTTATTTATTATTTATTATAATAATGTTTGAAGATTAATTATTATTGGTTTATTAATAATGTTTGAAATTATTAACAATTTTATTTATAATGTTTGAAGTTAATAATTATTTTTTATTAGTAATGTTTTGCTGTTAATATTTCTTACTATATAGTAATGTTTTGAAGTATATAATTATTATTTCTTTATAATGTTTTGAAGTTTTTAATTATTATATTAATTATTTTTTGAGTTAATTAATTATTTTATTAATGATGTTGGATAGTTAATTTATTATTTATTTAGGATGCTTAAAGTAAACTAATTTCTCCGATTAATTGTATTTATAAATAATAAATTCATTTATAAAAGAAATCTCATTTAATAAAAGATATTTATTAAAGACTTTATAAATGAAAACGGGGTTTAGATTTATAAGAATTTTTAAAAGGGTTTATGAAGGATTTTTATAAAGGAGTTTTATAAAAGAATAAAGTCTTATGAATGGTATTCTAGATTTATAAAAGGAGTTTTATAGGTTTATAAAAGAGTTTTATAAATGGGTTTAGAAATTCATATAAAAAAAGTTGAAAATAGATCTTGAAATTTGGGAAGAAGTTCTTAAATGATTTGGGACATTTATAAAAGAAGTTTTATAAATGATTTTGGATATTTATAAAAGAGTTTTATAAATAAACTTTGGAGATTTATTAAAAGTTTTATAAATGGATTTGGAATTTTAGTAAAGGAGATATTCATAAATGAAAGAGATTTGCTAAACAGGATTTATTGAAGAAATTTACAAAAGAAATTGAGATTGGATTTCTCCAAATTGACCTTCTTAATTTTGGTTATGTGGACTTTCATTCTTTGCTTAACACCGAAGGAGTAGTGTTTGAGTTTATCCTTATCTTTGTTTATTTTAAATAATATTTGTTTTAATCCTTTTGATATGATTTTGAAATAAGAAATCTTTCATAATGTTTTGTTAATATACTTATACTATTGAGATTAGTATATAAATACATTTTCTAAGTAAGGAAAGAGTAGTGTTTTTGTGGATATACTTATACCATTGAGATAAGTATATGGATATTTTTTCAAGTATTGAAAGGAGTATAAAAGATATGCAAATATATCTTTGTAAAAGTATTTTGATACAAGTTTTACAAAGTGATTTTAACTAATGAAAGGATTAATAAAGGGGTTAGTGGTTGCTTATGTGCTTAACCAATATTGATTTCCCTATGGAAATGAATCCTTGATTTGATTATTGTTTTTATTTGATAATTAAATAACCGACTGTCAAAACATGGCCGGTTTTAAAACTATCGTTGTCGGTTCGGAGAGACCAGGGTCGGATATATTATCTGAAAACCACTTCAAAATAGCATAAGCATTTGAATTGTTGATATCTTGAAGATGATAGTTTCGAAGACGGAGTTCTTTGAAGTGTAAGAGCTACTTTGATACTAACCTTGAGGGTGATTCCAAAATGGATGTAGTAGAAGTAGTGACTTCGGTTTCGTTCAGATCCAGAGCGAACTTGTAAGGATGAATGGTGGCATTACATTGCTTCTTGGAGTGTAGTGTTGGCATTCCAAGTCGGAATTGCTAAGAAAAAGGTAAAAACATTGCTTCAAGCCTCACAACTCGGGAAATGGCGAAAAGAGTGTAGATTCGGTAGGTCTTTGTGGGTCGCACCCATTAGGGTGTGTCATCACCTTTCTAGATCATTATATTATGGATTTGATTGTGCACGAGAGCTCTCGATTAAGGTTGGAAAGCAACCAAGGTGATGACATATTCAGTATCATCCAGTAAGGGGTACGCCGGTCCTGTGTTGTAAAGTGGCAAATGCGTTTATAGCTCTCGGTACATTTTATCTAGAGATGTACAGTATGGAAGGTAGTCCCTTACATTGCCATTATTGGAATCCACTCTCCAATATGTGGACTTAGTTGTATACCTATTATGCTAGAAGTTAATTAATGTAACAATTTTGGCTATATTTAATATTTATTTTAAACCCTAGAAATTATGATAATATCAGAAGATTTTCTATGAAATGTTTTGGTTATCGTAAGGTAAAAACCCGTTTATTGGTATGCATCGTGGTCTTATGAGATACCTTTATTTTGAAAAGTTTTTATAACATTAAAATTCATTTGAGGTGTGTTTCTCACGCTGGTTTACCAGACATATCCGGGTGTTATTTTCTAATAATGCTCGAGTCGACAAAGCATAATTTCATATTTACTTTGGATGCCTTAGAGCTTCAGGAGGCGAACTAGATGTCTAAGACATATCTCTCGTATATTCTCTAATTCCTCTTCTTGTGTTATTTTATTTTTCAGCATTTGTGAAGTCGAGTTATTATAACTATCCAGGCTGATGATTAGTGATTAAGTGTACTCTACTTTTGATTTATATATATTATAGTTTTCTTTCGTAAAGATCTGTTGTATATTATTGTAACGACCTAGAATTTCAGTCATTTGAATTTGGAATATTTAATTGATTTTAAATATTTAAAAGTTAATATTATAAGTTAAATAACTTATATTTCAAATATAGCGATTTATTTGATAATTTAATTGTTAAATTTGAATATATGGAATTGTTTGGATAATTGAATCTGAATTTAACGTGAATTAAAATGATTTCGAAAAGTTGATTTAAATTCTTATTGAATAAGAATGAAGATAGTGAACTTTTAAGTTGGATTTAAAAGTGATTTGACTGATTTTGCAAATGACTCGTTTTAATTAACGTATAAAAATAGTCTTCCGAGGCACTGTCTCAGGTTTCGACGAAACCAGTATCATTGGATCCGTAATAGTGAATTATAGTATGCCGTCGAATTTCGTGGTGATCGGACGTATCGTTTGGTCGTGCGAGTTCGAAACGCGTAGAAATTAATTTAAGGAAATTATATGATAACAGGATTCAAAAAGCTATCTTCTGCATACAATCGAATTAGGGCTCGGGACTAGTTCATTGCGTTCGGAATAGGGGTATAACATATAAAACGCCAGGCGTCACGCCTCGTTTGGGATTCAAGATTTTAGAGTGCATCAGTTGGATATTTTTGAATATAAAATAATATATATCCTATTTTAAAGCTATCTCTTCCAAAATGAGTTTTCAAGTTAATTGTTTTAAAGTTAGATTTTGGAGTAATGAAAATATTTCCACTTAATGAATGGTTTTTTTTATGATGATTACATAAAGTTGATCATAATTTTATATGTCTTAGCTTTTCGGGCAAAAATAAAATCATTTAATAAATGATTTAGCAAAAAGCTTCTTTGAAAATGTAGTTTGAGATTAAAATGGTTTGGGAAAATTTCAAATTTCAAATTGATTTAAAAGCTGAAATTTTGTTTGGAAAAGTGTTGTACTAAAATAACGATAACTTTAGATTTATAACTTCAAATTAGTTCAATCTTTTTTGCAAATTAAAGAGCTTTCAGTAAGCTATAAAGTTCCATTTAAAAGATTTAGCTTTTTACTGAGTCTAAAGTGGGTTTGAAAGTGGACAGACATTTCTGTCCTCTTAAGAAATTTCTAAGATTAAGGTGAAAATAAATCTAGCATAACTTTCAAACCGTAAATCAGATTTTGATGATCTTTATATTGTTGGAAAGCTTAGTAGAACAACTTTAGTTTTATAAAAAATTTCAGATTTGGTTGTTTGCTGGGTCAAAACATGTCTTCTTTACAGCAGGTCTGAATGAAATTGATCTATTTCACCTTAATAATTAAATGTAGCACTTCTTATTTATGAACATGAACTAATATTATCTATTTGAATTAAGTACAGGTGAAAAGAGGATAGTTGGACTATATTTTGAGCAAAAAGATGATATATAAGATTGTGCAAACTCGCTTTAAAATGCTAAAAAGAAAGGTATGTGTTTAGATTAATTTTAAGAGTTAAAGGATGGTATATATTATGTTTCCGACCTAATGGTCGATGTATATTATATAAATCATTTTTGTAATATTGTATATGGCCCTCCGTACAAAGGAGACTCCGCCGATTTTTACGGAAATTTCTAACACTTAGAAAATTTGAGAAACAAATTGAAAAAAAAATTTGTTGCAAACTAGCGAATACCTATGGAAGAATTAGAAAATAAACAACTTAAACTTTATTTATTCTAATGAAGAGTAATGAATTTAAATTTAAAATCTAAGTAAGAAGTTTTGAAAAAATTTCAAGTGTTTAAAATTATGGTTATAATTATAGAAATATTGAATTTTGAAAATCTAAGAATTTTTGATTGAGAGTTTATACATATATTTTAGTTCCTTGTGTTTATCTTACTCTCATGTTATTTTCTAACGACGTGCATTTATGCGGTCGTTTGAGTATGGTGGCCTTTGAAGAAACCACCTTTTGGTTTATCTATCTTTCCTCTTTTGTGTCTATCTTATATCAGTGTGGTTCCTTCCGTAGTGTCATACGGAAAATCATATCGATAATTATTTTGTTGGTTAGAGTTCACGTGTGAGTTGTGCTAAATCCCAACTCTACTCGAGGAGCTTATGATAAATCAATCTCATTCGATTGATCCTTTGTGTAGCATCTTGTTGTGTTTTCATTCGAAGGTGAGACGCCTTCGAAATCTTGTGTGTTGATCGGAAAATTCAGTGTTTCACTAATTCCAATATTAGCACTTTGGAAACCATACAATTAATCGAGCAAGCCTTATCCTAGTTTTCTACCATTCTATTTTGGGAGTGGGGGAATTTTTAAATTCGAGCTTGTCTATCTTTCTTTTAATTGATTAAATTAATAGGTTGAATATAAACTCCTCTAGAAATTGCGTGGACGCAATTTTGTTAAGGGGGAGAGTCTATAACAACTCTGGTTTGGAGATTACCTATCAATATTAAATTATAATGGTAATTATAATTTAATATTGAAAATTAAATTAAAATTGGAGAAATTAAATTATTTATTTGGAATAAACTATAAAATTGGAATTAAATTGTAAAAATAAAGCTTAGAACTTTATTTTAATTTGTTTGGAGTGATAATAAATGGAATATGGGCTTTAAATAAAGAAAATGACTTTATTTTAGAGAAAATGCAATAATTATATTAATTATTGCCCAATTGCTTTTTTTAATAGTTTTTAAAAGAAGTATTTGATTTCTAAGGTGTTTTATTTAAATAAAAAGGTGGAAATTGGTTTAATATATGTTTTAGCTATAAATTAAGTTTGGAAATGGTTTAAAATATTTTTCTAAGTAAGAAAATGATTTTTGTTGAATTTTAGAAGTTAAAAATGTAGACTTTTACAATTATTTGGTGAAAATTGTGTATTATTGTAAAATAATGGATTTTAATAATAATAATAATGTTTTAAAAATAAAATTTTATCTTTTTATATAGTGCAAAATAATTTATTTCATATGTATGTAAGTTTACAATTTTATTTGTGTGAAAATTTGAAAGAAAATGGCCTTTGTTAATTACATATGGGTAAATATATGTATTTTAGTTTAAGTATGAATTATAACTTAGGCTTATTTGATTTCATTTATTTCTTGGGTCCAAAGCCCATTAGTCTTAACCAGATAAGCAAGGAAAGAAGAAAATTACTTACTGTACCTTCATTCCTTACCTCCCTTCTTCTTCATCCCCTGAAACAAATATAGTAAAAGAAAAAGCTCCATTTTCTTTATACCAAGCTTTCAAATTCAAGTCTTTTTCAAATAAATTACTGTTCTTATCAAATCTAGATAGGATTAAAAGGGTAATCAATCTCCAAACTCTATAGTTTCATCAAATATCGATTTTAAAAAATGGTTTTCTAATTTACTGTTATCTACTTCTTGCATGCGCTGTTTTTGAGTTCTACAGGTTGTTGAAGGCCATTATCTCCTCAAAGCTTCAATCTCTTAGCATAAATTCGAGGTTTGATCATCACTAACAACAAGGTGAGTTGATTAACTCACAAAATCTAGCAAAAACAGTGCTTCAAAGTGCACAAACTGTGAATATATTTGCTTCAGTAGATAAATTTATAAACTTTATTTCTTTTTGTTCAAAACTGCTGTGTACTACTTCTTTGGAGGCTTGTATCTATAGATTCCAGTAATGAAATGCTGCCGAACATCTTTCAGATGATATAGTACATGTAATAATTTGTCTCTTCAAAAATTAACTGCAAAATAAGGTCATATGCTATGTCAAAGTGTTGCCTGAATATCAGTTCGTCGCTTGAAAATTGTCTGGAGGAAAATTCGCGTGAGAAGGCCGCATAGGTCAACCATGCTTAGACTTAGGTCGACCGTACGGTGGACCTAGGGACAAGAGAGGTCGACCTGGCGGTCGACCTAAGGAGCCTTGTCTCCTGTGTGTTTTTGTGTTGCTCCCTTTTGTTTCCGGCTTCGTTTCCTACTTGTTTTCTTGACTTCTGCTTCTCGTTTTCGCGATATATTTGTGCTGTTTTGAGAGGTATGATGCCTATCAATAGGCTAGCCAAATTTTGATAATTTGAAATTCAAATTTGAATTTATTTTGAGTTGAATTTTGAATTGAATTCGAATTGAATTCGAATTGAATTTGAGTTATCGGTTTTGAGGTATTTTCTTTGTTTTATGATTTTCGAGCACGGTTTTCTCCAAACGATTTTGAAATAATTTTTAAAATAAATTGGCATTTTAAATAATTATTATATGATATTTTTAAAATCTTTTCGAGCTACACAGTCTATATATTCTCTATAATAAGGGAATTTTCAAAGTTTGATTCCAAATACGATTTCGAAAATTGGTTTTAAAAGCTTGTTTCTCAAGTAAATTATTTTATATATATAATACATGTTTTTGCACTATTCAAGCGAATCAGAAGGAGAATTAAACGGTTTGGTAAAACACGTGGTATGCGACACATGCGTTTAGCTTATCGGTTAATTCCTAGCTTGTCCGTTTGATCATTTTGACCTTCGGGTCGAGTTTACCGATGAGACGAGGTAAACTTTTTACTTCTTTGAGTGTGAAATTTACTAGCGGTTAGTAAACCGTTTAGTGCGAACGTGTGGTATGGGACACACGTTAACACTGTTTGGGTTCCTATCCGAGAGTCTGTGACACATTTGTCTAAGAGACATATTTGCCAGTACTGGACCTTCGGGTCATTTGTCCTTCGGGATGTTTGTCTAAGAGACGTATTTATTTGTCCTTCGGGAAGTTTGTCTAAGAGACGTAGCGCCTTATTTGAGAGAACAGTACTTGGCGGGCTTCGGCCATAAGCACGTGCTATATCTTTGAGATGATTTCATTGATTTCTTTGTGATTTTCCAAGTATATCGCCTTTTTACATTATTGGCCTTTTGAGCCGTTCGAGATATTATATATGGCGATTACATCTTTGGAAATTGAACTTCTTATCAAGTTCTATATTTGAGATTTGGGTTTGCCAACACCTGACGTTATTTGAGGTTTTCCTTTTGGCATATTATTTGAGATTTTCCTATTGGCATTATTATATGAGATTTGCCTTTTGGCGTTTATTTGGGATTATATTCTCCTATGTTGGAGATTTATATTTGATTGCCTTATGGCGTATTTTGAGATGATGTTTTCTCTTTTGAGAATGCTTTTGAGTTTGCCAATATGGCAGGTTTGGGATTTCTCCTCTTTGGAGTTATGTTTTTCTCCTAAACCATATTTAATGTTTTGTGATACACTGATGAGATGAGGCGTGCTTTTATTATGAGATTTGTTAGGAAGTTTTATCGCCTTAGAGTTGCATTCATGTTTAATGATATCCTTATATCACTTGAGATTACTATACCTACTTAATTGTGCCTTGTGAAGTAACCATATACTCTTGAATTATTCTTTCTCACTTGAGAAGATTATCACCTTGCCTTATGCTCATATTATCACTTATCCTTATAAACTGATTTGTTTAGCTAGTCTGACCCGTGTATTTTATACTCATTCCGACCGAAGTGTTTTAGGTTAGGTACCCTTATGGACTTAGCCTATTCTGCTTCTGCATGGACTTATCCGCTAGCCCTTTTTGTTGTAGTCTTTTTTTCGCTACTATAATATGTATATTGTTTTGAATCTTGTGTATATTGTGGTCGTCATACCACTTATGATGTATTATTTGTATTGTATTAGGATGTATAAGTATATATATATATATATGTATGTTTGCTGTTCTGTGATGTGTTATGCATTTGAGTTGTTGTATTTTGTTCTGATAGATTTTATAGCCACCTATAGTTTTGTATTAAGCATTTATTGGATATATCGATCCACATAAAAAAGGAAAAAAAATTATAGAGCACTAATCGACGTATTCAATAGATATTTAAGACAAGACTATAGATGATCGCTCCTAACCAACCCTATTCTCCGCATTAGCAGACAATATTACCTAGTAATACTCTTTGTTAATGTGGGTCTCGGGGTGGAATGTTACAGCTTGGTATCAGAGCTGAGTTCAGAATAAAATATGATAAACACAGAATAGAAGTATATATTATGATACATCCAAGTATAGTACAAGTGTTACAAATCCCTTAATCATCGTGTCCTTTATCTTATCGTGTCCTTTGAGATAGAAGTTTGGGATATGTCTAGGAATATATTTTATTTTTTAGTATTCCATAATTGAATTGATTATATCTTATCTTAAGAGTAATCCTAATCGTGATTGTTTTTTTTTGAGTCCTCTTCGATACGGGTGCTTGACACTCATCTGTATCGGAGGAATTTGTTGATGCTTTTTGATGTTCTTATCTTGTGATTTCTTTGAGGATTGCGAATCTTATTGAGGGGATCCGCAATATTTAGTATGATGTTTGAGGATTTTGGGATTGTTCCTTGTAGCTTATCATTTTGTGCAAATTAGCACACTATTTCTATCTTGAGTTTGGAATGTTTGAGATGAAGTGGCTTGCCTATTATAAAGCCATATTCTGTGATTCGAAGAATCCTATATTTGGTATCCTTATTAAGCTGATTTTTTGCTTCTTGTCCTTCAGAATGTTAATGATGATTCTGTAGTCTCTGTATTCACTCTTGAGTTTCGAGATGTTGATGATATATCTCGAATTCCAGTCATTGTGACTCTGTTGATTTCCGTGAGTCCGTTTCGGGTATGACACCCAATCGGGCAATCGAATATTGTATTGACTTCATTCCTGGTTCTTAGCTTTTCGGTTATCCTCCCACGAGGATGTCCACTAGGGAAATGAGGTATTTTATTGAATTTATTTGATATTGCCATTCTTACCCCTTTTGAGATATCCTCTTTGGATACTCAATTGTTGATATACTTTGTGGTATTACTTCACTCGAAGTAATGATTTGTTGTTAATGTTACTTCTCCTCATTTGATAAGATATATACCCTTGCTTTTATATCTCATTTCTCTTTTTTTAATCTATTGTGTGGTGCGAGGGTCATTCTTCAGCTTGACCCTATACCAATTTTTCATGAGCTACGAGTCACGGAGGATAGCGTTACTCTTATCGCATTCCGTACTCGTTATGAGTCTTGTGAATGGTTCATTATACCGTTCAGAATAATAAACACTCCAGTCTATTCTATCAATATTGAGGATCGAGTATTCTAGGAATATCTCGATGAGCTTTATTTGTGTTCCTTGATTTTGAGAATAAGTAATAAATTGTGTTTTCAAATTTTTCAAAAAATTGAAGATATGTTTCTAAGGGAAATTGGATTTTGTTTTTGAAAAAAAAGAATATTTTGAGTATTATATATGAGGTATTTATTTTTAAAGAAAATGAATTTTTATGTTGGGTTTTTTCCTTCTAGTGCTTTAAGAATTCTGGTCGATGCATTTGGCCAACGTTACCGATAGGAATTTCCTAAACGCTGTGATGAGACAGTCAGACACGGTAAATTGAGTTTTAATAAGTAAAGTTTGAGAATAATTAATATGGTGGAGTATTAATTTTATTTTAAATGTTTAATGAAACCATTGAACCATAGTGAGTGTTGGAGGAGTGGCGAGGTAGTTTTGATCATTTGGTCAACTCTACAGCCAATCGATGGGGTCGTTCACTATAAATCAATGGCGAGGCAATACCCTTAAATTATTTAAAATTTGAGAAACTTATTATGGTAATTTGGGTAAGTAAAAGTGAATAATTCTAATTAAGGGGATGTCTTAATTAGAAGAAAATATCATTTGATGCTTTGATTAAAAAATGATGTATTTAAAGTAAAAGAATACTTTGGTTTAAAAAATTAAAATATTAATTGAATATTTTAGTACAAGTTGTTAATGATGACTATAAAATTTATTTTGACACTTATTTATTTGAGTAATAGTAGAGGATAGATATAAAACTCCATCTTAAGAGAAAATAAAGAAGTGTTAGTTTAGAACATTTAGTATAAATTTATGAGCCATTTTTTATTTTAAACTTAATTGGTATTAACACTTGTGGGTTTGAAATTGCAAAATTCTTTTGAAAACAAGTTTGGATTAATTATCAACTTTATTTAGTTTTATGTTGATAATTAGATGGAAATTTAATTTTTGTTACAAGTGGAAATGTGAATTTGGATTGTTTTGATAAATGAACAATTCATGTAGTATAATCATTTTAAATTATGAGAATAATTTTAAATTATATATATATATATCCCAAAATTTATCTTATGGAAAATCAATAATCATTTCTTGATAATGAAAGAGATTAGTTATCTCTTCCAAAATGAGTTTTCAACTTAATCCTTTTAAAGTTAGATTTTGTAGTAATGAAAATATTTCCACTTAATGAATGGATTTTTTATTGATCATAATTTTGTATCTCTTAGCTTTCCGGGGAAAAAGAAAATCATTTAATAAACGATTTAGCAAAAAGCTTGTTTGAAAATGTAGTTTGAGATTAAAATGGTTTGGGAAAATTTCAAATTTTAAATTGATTTAAAAGCTGAAAATTTGTTTAGAAAAGTGCTGCACCAAAACAGCGATAACTTTAGATTTTTAACTCCAAATGAGTTCAATCTTTTTGCAAATTAAAGAGCTTTTAGTAAGCTATAAAGTTTAATTTTACCACTTTAAAATATTTTGCATTTTACTGAGTCTAAAATGGGTTTGAAAGTGGATAGACATTTCTGTCCTCTTAAGAAATTTCTATGATTAAGGTGAAAATAAATCTAGCATAACTTTCAAACCGTAAATCCGATTTTGGTGATCTTTATATTGTTGTAAACTTAGACTGAGTAGAACAACTTTCATTTTATAAAATAATTCAGATTTGGTTCTTTGCTAGGTCAAAACATGTCTTCTTTACAGCAGGTCTGAAATGAGATTAATTTATTTCCCCTTAATAATTAAATGTAGCACTTCTTATTTATGAACATGAACTAATATTATCTATTTGAGTTAACTACAGGTGAAAATAGGATAGTTGAACTATATTTTGAGCAAAAATATTATATATAAGATTGTGCAAACTCACTTTAAAATGCTAAAAAGAATGGTATGTTTTCAGATTAATTTTAAGAGTTAAATAATGGTATGTATTATGTTTCAGACCTAATGGTCGATGTATATTATATAAATCATTTTTGTAATATTGTATACAACCCTCAGTACAAAGGAGAATCCACTGATTTTTACGGAAATTTCTAATACTAAAAAAATTTGAGAAACATATTGAAAAAATAATATATGTTGCAAACTAGCGAATACCTATGGAAGAATTAGAGAATAAACAAGTTAAACTTTATTTACTCTAATGAAGAGTAATGTATTTAAATTTAAAATCTAAGTAAGAAGGTTTGAAAAATTTTCAAGTGTTTAAAATTGTGGTTAGAATTATAAAAATATTGAATTTTGAAAATCTAAGAATTTTTTATTGAGAGTTTATACATATATTTTAGTTCCTTGTGTTTATCTTACTCTCGTGTTATTTTCTAACGACGTGCATTTATGCGGTCGTTTGAGTATGGTGGCCTTTGAAGAAATCACCTTTTGGTTTATCTATCTTTCCTCTTTTGTGTCTATCTTATATTAGTGTGGTTCCTTCCGTAGTGTCATACGGAAAATCATATCGATAATCATTTTGTTGGTTAGAGTTCGCGTTGGAGTTGTGCTAAATCCCAACCCTACTCGAGGAGCTTATGAGAAATCAATCTCATTCGATTGATCCTTTGTGTAGCATCTTGTTGTGTTCTCATTCGAAGGTGAGACGCCTTCGAAATCTTGTGTGTTTCTCGGAAAATTCAATGGTTCGCTAATTCCAATATTAGCACTTTGGAAACCATAGAATTAATCTAGCAAGCCTTATCCTAGTTTTCTACCATTCTATTTTGGGAGTGAGAGAATTTTTAAACTCGAGCTTGTCTATCTTTCTTTTGATTGATGAAACTAATAGGTTGAATATAAACTCTTCTCTAGAAATTGTGTGAACGCAAGTTTGTTAAGGGGGAGAGTCTATAACAACCCTAGTTTGGAGATGACCTGTAACAACCCGCATATTTTACGATTGTATATTTAAATGTTTTATTTAAATATAGAATCATTAATCAGATTAAAGTCCGAAAAGCTACTTTTTGTAAACAAGCGAATTGGGACTCGAGACCACCTCCATTGAGTCCAAAATGGCATTTACAACTTTTTTGAGTATAAACATCGATATGTTTGGAGTTGAGTAAAAATTATGACTTTTTCACTTTGGGCTTGGGTTTGGTTTTCAGCCCATCAACCTTCTAATAACCTAACCCTTCGTCCAACTCCTCTTCACTCACTCTATTATTTCCTAACACTTCAAGCTTTAGAAAAATGGGGGAAGAGAAAAGAGATTAGAAAATCCTAAGCCCTAGTTTCTTTGCAAACTCAAGTTTTTGCTCCAACATCTAAGAGAAGCTTAGGTAAGCATCCTCTTCATCTTCTCCATCTCATTTCCTCTTCAATTTTAGAAATTTCCTAAACCCTAACTTAGGAAATGTTTTTCTTTTGAGCTTAGATTGAAGCTCCTTGGGTTAAAATTGAAGAGTGATTGGTCTTGCCTTGCTCTATAGCTTCTCTCTTGTGTTTTTGGGTTTAAAGGTGAGTTTTTGAACTCACATCTTTGTCTATTTCTATCATTGTTGTTAGGTATGAAATCCTAACATCTATTCATGTTCATTTGCTTTTGATTTGAATTGATTTGGTAAACATTTCAATTTTTGGTGTTTTGAAGTCAAAACTTTAAAAATCCTAGCTTTGATGTATGATCATGCTTTTGGTGGTGTATCGAAGGGCCTATATGGCGGGATTGTCGATTGGCATAAACCCCTAGAGCCCATTGCTCGTCCGATCGCAATTTGTTGGGAGTTTGCCCTTCACCGGGCTAGGCTGGAAACATAGGAAAACAGGGTCCAGTCGACTGGCACCCTAAGTGCAGTCGACTGACCTGTAACCCGAGGGTTTCCAGGCATTGGGTCAGTCGACTGAACTCAGTGCCCAGTCGACTAACCTGCTTGTCTCAGCCCAATTTGTCTATTTGATGTGGATTTCCAATTTAGAACCGATTCGTGTTGATCCGATTTATTGTTATCATTTATTATTGACTTTGATGACTTCTTTTTCGGGATTTTTTGAGAATATCCATTTTGATGGATTCAGTATCGATTTCTTTGGATTTGATTCACGTCTTCGTATGTGGATTTTGGTGATTGATTGTTTCTACAATCATTTCTATGCTTTGTCATTTTAAAATACAAAGGTTTCTATACTAGTGGTAAATATTCAAACTCTTTTACAAAGATGATTTCAACTCTATTTTTAATACAAAGCTCATTTATAAAACCGTTTTTAATTAGCCACAAGGGCCTCTTTAGCAAGTGGAATTAGTTTTTAGGAAACACAATTGAAATAATTACTTTCAAGGACAAAACGTAAAATAATTAGTTTCTAGGACCTAAAAACCTATGAAATTATGTCCTTGAAAGTAATTGGACTGCCAACTTTGTCCTTGAAAGTAATTATTCTGCCGATTTTGGCCTTAAAAGTAATTTTTTTGAATGTGTGTCCTAGAAACTAATTGGACTGCAAAGTTTGTCCTTCTGGTGAAATGCCCCAACCTTTATCTCATTCGTATGAGAAAATCTAATTAAACGGCTTAGCAAAACAAGTGGTATGAAACGCTTGCGTTTACTTCGTCGGTTAATTTTTGGACTTGTTCGATTGAAATTCTTGTGAGAATTTTCAAGTGGGAATCTACAATTTGTTCATAAATATTTAAGTTAAGCTAGTGGTTATGGGGCATGAAGCTAAACTCATATATTTACTAGCTTAGTGTAATCGACGAGGTCCAATTTTAACGCGATGAGTCGCGTTACGATCATATCGAAGAAGGCTACGCTATAGTGTTGGATGGGACAATTCGGAGTTGATAGAAATTTGGGTTAAAATTGAACGTTTTCTCAATTTTAATTCAAACTGGGACATTTCTGAAAGTGTACGTGCAGTACTAAGGATCGTGTAATATGGTATATAAATGCGGAAACTGGTAATAACAGTAAAGTAAAAATTAAAGTAAGCACACCAGGAATTTTTATACTGGTTCGAACTTCCCGTTCTACGTCCAGTCCCAGAATACCCTCTGGATTTAAACTAAACCCCTCACTTAACCCGGAGGAATAGGTATACGACACCTGAGCAGCCGAACAGGAATTTTTTCGCCTCAACAGCCGAAGAGGACTTCAACTTAATACAAAATGTTTGTTGACGAATGTGTTCTAAATAACACTAATAGTCTTTTGATAGTACAATTTTCCTATAATCAAATCCTCAAGAGTATGTATGTGTGTGAAGATTTAGAAGGAAGATAATCACGTAGAATCGAAGTATATATGAATTAAAACAAGGATTCTAGTGATATTAATTAAGAATGAAAACTTTTATTTGCAGAAATGAATAGAGATTAGATTTCAGAAATATAAACAAGAATCGGTGATTGTAGAAGTGAATTGAATATGTTTATATAGTTGTAGAAGAGTTGTAATCTTTTATGAAGAGTTTTAGTTAACAGTTGTGTCCATACCTCTTAAAATAGAGGACATTCCTCTTCATGAAATGATCGCATCTCTTCAGTAAACTAGCCGTTATTCTCTGGTCGGTCGACCGGAAAACCTGGCCGGTCAGTTGAGTTTGAAAACGTATACAAAACAGAAAGTAGCTGTGCATATGGTACAGGGTCGGTCGACCGAGGATCCTGGTCGGTCGGCCGACCTGGTGTTATTTGCACAGTGAACACAGTTTTAATATAAAATGTTTTGTGTGCGTGTGTGACTATTTGAGGAATGATTTTAACAATATTCTAAGACTCAATAAAATATCCATACTAATCTCTGAATTGTAGTATTATCTCCTTTGTAGTGCACAATATGCACTTATTCTCTTTTTGTCGCTTTCATATAGTATTCTCGTCGTATGATCTCTGAAGCTTGTGTCATGAATCAAAACTCATGAATCAACATTCTTCCCCTTTTTGATTGATGACAATACTTATGTGACGAAGTAATATTGACATATATATTATAATTCTCCCCTTGAATATATGGCGACTTTTCTGCAAAAATTCGTTAGTTTGCATACATTTCTCCCCCTTTGTCATCGACAAAAAGGAATACTTATAACATATTAAAGTAATGCGAAACATTTAAATTTACATAGTACATATTTAAGCCTAAATAGAAATAATTTAAAGATGTTTGCTTAGTACATAACAATTATTAAAAAAATAGAGTGCAAGAACAAAAATTTTTGAAGGTAAATAAATTGTAAAATACTACAATTACTCCTCATCATCGTCGGTAGCCCACTCTTCTGGACGAATATTTTCATCGAGAGGAGCCGGTTCCTTACCCCTTCTTTGAGTGGTAGGTGCGGGAGTTGCTGATGTACTGGAACTTGTGTTATCGAATGTAGACCAAGAGAAATTTGGTGCTGGTCTTTTTCCAGGAGCAACAAATGAAGCACCGGCTTCAGAAGTACATGATAAGGAATCCCATAAATTTACGAAGAAGCCTTTGATCTTCTTGAAACGCCCATTAATTTTTCGAAGGCGAGAATCCAAAGCTAGTTGATTTTGAGCCAAAATATCAATGGCAGCCGCTGTGCTAGTACCGGGAGGTGGTCGTTGAATTGAGCTTTGACGAGTTATACGTTCTGTAGTATGAGTGGATGGTTGAGGTGTAGAATAGCTGCGACGTAGTTGTTCTTGCGGAGCATTACGCCATTGCTGAAAAGTTGTAATTTGGGACGGTGCATCGGGTAACTTCATTAGTTTTATGGTTCGTGAGTCAAAGGTACGAACTTTGGATGTTTCGGATTTCGGAGCATGGGTGACAAAGTTATTAATCAACCGCATTATGTATTCTCCATAATAAATATGGAGCATCTTTCCTTGGTTGAATGTAAGGAATTCATCCATAAGAAGTTGTGTCCAATTTACTCGAATATTTCCACACATAGCATATAACGCCTTGAAGTTTTCGGGATATACTAAGTGGTATGACCCTCCTCTTGGAACAATAGACTTCATCATGAATCGATGAAAGAGTCGGGCTTTAGGTCGTAGGGATGAAGTTTGCCTTAAATCGGTAGCGTCATCTTCAAAAAATAGATGACTTAGACGATCACGAGTCGATGTATTACAGTCTACATCATGTAACGAAATTCCACCCGGTCGAGCATTTAAAATATGTTTCATTCGATCAATGGAGAGAAAAATCGAAGTGTCACAAACCGATGTCCAAACACAATTTTCAGTGTTTCTCGGTGGATTTACAAGGTTGAGATTTGCTAGGAATAACTTGACCATTATATGATTAATTTTCAAGTTGTTTTTCCTATGGTCAAGAAATGCATCAAGACCACTTTCAAGAGCGGCATTTTCAACACCGTAGGAGGTAAAATCAGGATAACTTACAAATGACTCCTCAAAGATTTTGGCATCTTGAAGCCTTATCCAGCTTTGTCACTTACTAGCCAAGAAGCAATTTGAGAGTCTACAGGAGTTGATGAAGATGAGCCAGCAGTAGTCTTAGATTTCTTCTTAGGGGCCATTTTTTCTTTGAAGAATTTGAAAAAGTTTGGAGATGTTGTAATGGGGGATAGGGTTAAAATCTATTTTGGGAGAGTAAAAGTGAAGAGGTGAGATAAAAAGGTGAATGGATGGGTTAAAATATGTAGGCAATTTCAGCAGAATAGCACGTTTGGTCGGCTGAAATACCTGGGTCGGTCGACCGACTTGTGGTTCACAATAGTGCTGAAACTTTCGGGAAGAGCTTCGGTCGACTGGTGCAGGGTGCTCGGTTGACCGACTTAAAAAATGTTCTAATATTTTTCGGGAAACAAGTTCGGCTGACCGACTCAGGTGGTTCGGTCGACCGACTTGACAGAAATCTGTTTTTTTTTAAAAACTTCTCGGGATAGCTTCGGTTGACCAACTAAGTCTCTCCGGTCGACCGAGGCATGTGAACAGACAAATTTATGCTGATTTTCAAAAAAAAGAATTATAGAAATATAATTATATTATTACATCATTTATATCTATACATCTTATTCAAAATAATAACATATATATTATTTAATTATAGCCAAGGTTCATCAGCATCTACGTTCCCATGAATTTGGAGATGGAACATTTTCTACCGGTGACCATATTGGAGCTATTGGAGTTTGAACATGGTCAGAAGGAGATGGAGTTCTGTAAGAAGGTTCAGCAACATCATCCTTCTTAGATGAACAAATTTTCATGGCAATCTTTTCAAGAAAACTTAAACGTCTTGCCGTGACTTTTTGTTCGTAATAAATTTCCCGTTGCATATTCATTTGCTGTTGTTGGTAGTGATGTATTTCATCAATCTTTTGTTTGGTTGATGGAGATACTACCATTGCATTTTTCCCTTTCTTTTTATCAGGTGTATAGCCTGTATGGGAGTCTTCCCATGGTTTCCACCTGTGTCGGGGGTCATTATCTGGAGAGGAGAATTCTAGAACACGGTTAGGCATTGGAAAAGTGGGATAGGGACCATTTTCGGGGATGCGATCAGAACAGTCGTCGTCCGGAGATGTGTATGAAAGATGAGAATTTCCAGAATTGTAGACGTCATTGTTAGAAGACATTTTTGTTTCAAGTTTTGTTTTGTAAGAAGATTTTTGTATTATATGTTCTATTCAATAAACATAGTAAATATATATAACCATTTATTTTCTAAAAAAATAGTGGTTTAAAACAAATTTTAATTTTAATCACAGAACTTTTTAAACAAAAACTGTTTGTAATTGTATGATATAGAATGCTTTAGAGTCAAAAATAGTTTGTTCTGAAATTAAGGTTAATGGTACAGATTGTAAATAGAGCTGGAACAAGAAACACCCATAGCTCAAGTGGCTATAATACAACATCTAACATATAAAACAAAGGTCATGAGTTCGAGTTTCGCTTTGGTCAGAAATAAAATAATTTTTTTTGTTTTTCCATATTTTTACATATTTTTATTTATAAGTCTTTAAACGACATTATACCTAAATCACGTCTTAGTTTTATAAAAGTATTTTCATTTAGCGGTTTAGTAAAAATGTCAGCTATTTGATTTTCAGTGTTGATAAATTCTAGATTTATTAATCTTTTTTCCAAACAATCACGAAGAAAGTGATGACGAATATCAATGTGTTTTGTTCGTGAGTGATTGACCGGATTTTTAGAAAGATTTATTGCACTAGTATTATCACAATAAATTATTGATTTTTCAAGATGACAATTAAAATCTTGTAGTGTCTGTTGCATATATACGACTTGTGCACATGCCAAAGCAACATATATATATTCTGCTTCACACGTTGATAAAGAAACACAGTTTTGTTTCTTACTAAACCAAGAAACTAAGGAACGTCCAATGAAGTGACACGTTCCGCTCGTACTTTTTCGATCCGTCCGACTTCCTCCAAAATCAGCATCACTATAGGAAACTAATTCGAAAGGACATTCTTTCGGATAAAATAGTCCGAAATCTTTGGTTTTAGTTAGATAACTAATAATGCGTTTAACTGCTCTCATATGTGATTTTTTGGGATTTGCTTGAAATCGAGCACATAAACAAACACTCATCATAATATCGGGTCGACTCGCTGTTAAATAAAGTAAAGAACCTATCATACTACGATATAACTTTTGATCAACACTTTTGCCATCTTCATCTCTATCGAGATGAATCGTTGTACTCATAGGAGTTGGTTTGGCAGCAGTGTTTTCCAGACCAAAACGTTTGATTAAATTATAACAATATTTTTCTTGATTAATAAAAATTCCATTTTCAATTTGTTTAATTTGTAATCCAAGAAAATATGACAATTCTCCCATATGAGACATTTCAAATTCATTTGTCATTATAGTTGAAAATTCTTGACATAATTTTTCATTTGTCGAACCGAAAATAATATCGTCAACATATATTTGAATTATTAAAATATCTTTATTAGTTTTCTTAATAAAGAGTGTTTGATCTACTTTACCGATTTCAAAACCAGATTCTAATAAATAACCTTTAAGACGATCATACCAAGTACGTGGTGCTTGTTTTAAACCGTATAACGCCTTTTTAAGTTTATATACATGATCCGAAAATTTTTCATGATTGAACAAAGGTGGTTGTTCAACAAAAACATTTTCTTTTATGAATCCATTTAAAAATGCACTTTTAACATCCATTTGATATAGTTTAAAATTATGAAAACACGCGTAAGCTAATAATATTCGTATTGCTTCAAGTCGGGCGACTGGAGCAAACGTCTCTTCGTAATCAATTCCTTCTTCTTGATTATATCCTTGTGCAACTAATCTAGCTTTATTCCTTGTTATATTTCCTAGTTCATCTGCTTTATTTTTGAAAACCCATTTAGTACCGATGACTGATTGATCACTGGGTCTAGGAACGAGTTCCCAAACTTCGTTTCGTTCGAATTGATTTAATTCTTCTTGCATGGCAAGTATCCAGTAGTCATCAGTTGAAGCTTCTTTTATATTCTTAGGTTCTATGTTAGAGAGAAAAGCTACATGACCAACTTGATTTAATTGATGTCTGGTTTTAACATTCGTATTAACTTCTCCAATTATATTTTACACAGGATGATCTCTTAAAATTCTAGGTGGAGATTTTATTATATTAGAAGTCACGTTTGTATTGGTTTCATGAATATCAAGATTTTCATTTGTATTATTATTTTCATTCTGAGTAGATTCATCATCAGAATCAATAGTAACACTTGGATTTATATTTTTAAAATTTTCGTTGAAAGAAACATGTAAACTTTCTTCAATAATTTGAGTTTGTTTATTATAAATTCGATAAGCCTTGCTTCGTTCCGAATATCCAACGAATATACCTTCATCGGATTTTGGATCGAATTTGCCTAGTTGATCTTTAGTATTTAAAATAAAACATTTGGAACCAAAAACTTTTAGATATGAAATATTTGGTTTTCTTCCATTTAGAAGTTCACATGAGGTATTTTTAGTTAATGGTCGAATAGAAATGCGATTCAGTACATAACAAGCAGTAGCTACAGCTTCTGCCCAAAAATGTTTCGATAAAGTTGTTCCATTTAGTAAAGTTCTTGCACATTCTTGTAACGTTCTATTTTTCCTTTCTACAACTCCATTTTGTTGTGGTGTTCTAGGAAACGAAAAATTATGGTTAATACCTTTCTTGTTACAAAATTGTTCAAAAACTTCATTTTCAAATTCGCCTCCATGATCACTTCTTATATTTTTAATTTTCAATGTTTTAATATTTTTAATTCTTTTAACAAAAACTTTAAAATTATCAAAAGTATCACTTTTATTTTTCAAAAAGAAAATCCAAGTATATCTAGAGAAATCATCTACAATAACAAAAACATATCTATTATGATTAATAGATTGCACTTGAGTTGGACCAAAAAGATCCATGTGTAAAAGTTCAAGTGGTTGTTCTGTAGATATTACTTTCTTTGATTTAAAAGAAGATTTTGTTAATTTTCCTAATTTACATGCATCACAAAATATGTTAGTTTCGAATTTTATATTGGGTAACCCTTTAACTAATTTATTTTTAGATAGTTTGTTGATGGTATTAAAATTAATGTGACAAAATCTTTTGTGCCAAAGACAAGAATCGTTTTCTTTAGCCACTAGACACAAATTTGAATTATTATTAACGTTCATATTTAAGATGTAAATATTTTTATCTCTTTTTCCTTCGAAAATAATGTTATGATTTTTATCAAAAATGTTACATTTATTTTCTGAGAAAGTTATATTAAAACCTTTATCGCAAAGTTGACTAATACTTAATAAATTATGTTTTAAATTTTTAACTAATAAAACATCAGTAATGAGAGGTAAATTAGATGTACCGTTGCTATTGACATTGCCTTTGCCGATGATATATCCTTTTGAGTTATCTCCAAAGGTGACTGCTCCTCCATTTGAGTATATAATGTTTGACAACATTTCTTTGTTTCCAGTCATGTGTTTTGAGCAACCGCTATCTAAAATCCATTTTCCTCTCTTCTTATGTGGTACCTGCAAAAAGTTTATAAAAAGTTGGTACCCAATATTTTTAGGGTCCTAAGAGTTAGATCTTAGGAAGCCAAACCCATACGGGTTCAGAATTCCCTTTAGAGACATAATTTTTGTTATTATGAACAGTTTCCATAAAACTTTTGATATGTTTATTCCTTATTAATATATTATTTGTTTTTGGAATCCATATCTTAATAGTTTTAGTATTTGAATAAACTGTTTTCTTAATATCTTTCTTAATTTTATTATTAATTTTACTTTTAGCAAAATTATTTTGTTTCTTAAATCCTAGTCCAGATTTATTGTTAGAAGTTTGAGAGTTTTCTAGTATACTAGAAAGATTTTCTCTTCCTTTATTGAAATTAGAAACATTTTTAGAAATATCATCAAATTTTATTTT
Organism: Allium fistulosum; assembly: GCA_030737815.1. NCBI lineage: Eukaryota > Viridiplantae > Streptophyta > Magnoliopsida > Asparagales > Amaryllidaceae > Allium > Allium fistulosum. The sequence goes on along the minus strand of CM060908.1, from coordinate 119,163,357 downwards.
AAGACTAGATTTTTCTAACTCTAAATCCTTAATCTTAGATATTAAACTATTATTTTCGAAAAGTAAAACATCATTTTTATTTTTCTGAATTTCTAGTTCCTCAGATATTGACGTAATTTGAGAAGATAAGTTAGAATTCGATTGTTGAGAAATTTCAAGTTCTTCTTCCAATATTACCTTCTCATCTTTTAACATATCTACTTCTAAAACTGTTCTATCTAACTTTCTTTGTAACTCCTTATTTTTCTTTTTAAGTTGTTCTGTTAAATTTACTAATTCAAAATTTATTTCAATTAAATCTTCAAAAGTAAAATCACTTACATCGTCTGATGAAGCCATGAAGCATACATTTGCTTGTTCATTATCACTTTCAATCTCTGATGAGGATGATGAGTCAGTGTCGTCCCAAGTGACTGAAAAAGCTTTTCGTTTGGTTTTATCCTTCTTGAAATTATTCTTTTTACGATCTGGACAATCTTTCTTCATGTGTCCTTTCTTATGACATTCATAACATTCCATTGTTGAAGATGATGGTTTGCTGCTATTGGAATTGTTGTTGGAATTATTTTTGTTTCCCTTGAATTTGTTTCTGTTGAATTTCAAAAACTTTTTGAAATTTTTAGCGATCATTGCCATATCTTCATTATCTGAATCGGAATCATCTTTTTCTGCTTGGAATGACACATTTTTCTTTTCTTGTGCACCATTTCGTTTTGCCTGCAAATTTACTTCGTAGGACATTAAATTACCTATCAATTCTTCTGGTTTTAATGTTGACAAATCAGTCGCTTCTTCAATAGCTAGGACTTTTCGTTCCCATTCGTCCGTTAAAGAATTTAAGATTTTTGTAACAACATCAAAATCAATAAACTTTTGTTCTAGTGATAATAAAGCATGATAAATATCTTGAAATCTAGAGTACATGTCATTTATAGATTCATTTGGCCTCATTTTAAAATTTTCAAATTGATGTTTCAACATAGAAATTTTGCTCAATTTAACTTTGTTCGTTCCTTCATGTGAAACTTTAAGAGTTCTCCAAATTTCATAACCGGAAGTGCACATGCTAACTCTATTGAATTCATTTCTATCTAATGCACAAAATAAAATATTCATAGCTTTAGCATTTGATGTAGCATCTAGTTTTTGTGTGTTACTCCAAGTTGAGTATTCTCCAGTAGGAATTGTGTATTCTCTTTGTATAATATTCCAGATATCAAATCCACTTGATTGCATATAGATTCTCATTTTAGTTGACCAATAATTGTAATTTATACCATTGAAAAGTGGAGGTCGTTAAATCGATTGACCTTCTGTGAAACTAGAATTAGTGTGAGTGTTAACATCATTAATTTGTGTGGTTGCCATATTACTAAAAATAAGTAAATATCAAATAACTTTGTGATGGTTATAAGATGACCTTGCTCTGATACCAAATGAAAGTGTACGTGTAGTACTAAGGATCGTGTAATATGGTATATAAATGCGGAAACTGGTAATAACAGTAAAGTAAAAATTAAAGTAAGCACACCAGGAATTTTTATACTGGTTCGAACTTCCCGTTCTACGTCCAGTCCCAGAATACCCTCTGGATTTAAACTAAACCCCTCACTTAACCCGGAGGAATAGGTATACGACACCTGAGCAGCCGAACAGGAATTTTTCCGCCTCAACAGCCGAAGAGGACTTCAACTTAATACAAAATGTTTGTTGACGAATGTGTTCTAAATAACACTGATAGTCTTTTGATAGTACAATTTTCCTATAATCAAATCCTCAAGAGTATGTATGTGTGTGAAGATTTAGAAGGAAGATAATCACGTAGAATCGAAGTATATATGAATTAAAACAAGGATTCTAGTGATATTAATTAAGAATGAAAACTTTTATTTGCAGAAATGAATAGAGATTAGATTTCAGAAATATAAACAAGAATCGGTGATTGTAGAAGTGAATTGAATATGTTTATATAGTTGTAGAAGAGTTGTAATCTTTTATGAAGAGTTTTCGTTAACAGTTGTGTCCATACCTCTTAAAATAGAGGACATTCCTCTTCATGAAATGATCGCATCTCTTCAGTAAACTAGCCGTTATTCTCTGGTCGGTCGACCGGAAAACCTGGCCGGTCAGCTGAGTTTGAAAACGTATACAAAACAGAAAGTAGCTGTGCATATGATACAGGGTCGGTCGACCTAGGATCCTGGTCGGTCGGCCGACCTGGTGTTATTTGCACAGTGAACACAGTTTTAATATAAAATGTTTTGTGTGCGTGTGTGACTATTTGAGGAATGATTTTAACAATATTCTAAGACTCAATAAAATATCCATACTAATCTCTGAATTGTAGTATTGTCTCCTTTGTAGTGCACAATATGCACTTATTCTCTTTTTGTCGCTTTCATATAGTATTCTTGTCGTATGATCTCTGAAGCTTGTGTCATGAATCAAAACTCATGAATCAACAATTTCTACGAAACCAAAATCAATGTGAGTTAATCTCACCTTTTTGATTAATCGGAAAATTTATATAGTCAATAATAATTAATATTTGGATGCATGGATATTTATTTATTGATTGTTATTGACTATTTGGATGGATTACTATTTTCTTTTTAATTATTTGGATATATTCACGTCTATTGGAGCAGATGGGACATTATTACATTCTCGTGTATGAGCGGATTACCCTTTGTGTACGAATCCCGCCTCGAAGTGGTTGATTTATATTTTAATGATTATATACTATGTGTGATGCCGGGGGAATAGGTTGGAGGGATCCAACAGGATTCCTCACACTGTTGATTTTATTTTAGTATATATCATGATATATAATATGTTTGATGTTATATTGGATGACATGAACATGATTTTGCTTAATTAGTGCTTTAGTAGACATGGGGCCTTATTTTGGTATTTAAAAAAAACTATAAATTAATGATTTGATTTAAAAAGGAATTTCAAGTGATTTGGAAATTTTATATGTTTAATAATTTTTCTAAAGTAAAAGTATGATTTTTAGAGATTATAAATTTATGGTTTTATAAAATATCTTAAATAGATATTTAAATAAAGATTTTTTAAAATCTTGGAAATAAGTTCATGTTTTAAAATTAAGGATTACGGTTTAAAAAAAGATAGAAATAATTATTAGCCGTTTATTATAAAGTGATATTTATATAGTATACATAAATGTTAAGATTTATTTGTAAATATGGAGTTTATAAAGGCGATAATTGTTTCGTGGAGACCTGACCAGCCAATCAGGAGTACTCGGCATCCAGGAGTACTCGGCAATCAGGAGTACTCGGCATCCAGGAGTACTCGGCATTCAGTAGTACTCGGCATCCAGGAGCACTCGGCATCCTGAAGCGTTCCGCATCGATGAGCGCTCGACATCCTGAAGTACTCGGCATCCAGGAAGTACTCGGCATCCAGGAGAGCTCGGCATCCAGGAGCACTCGGCATCAGAAGATGTTCGGCGTGTACAACTGCTCGGCATGACTGTATTGATCGTCATAAGCTATCGTTCGGCCTGACCTATCGTTCGGCCAGATGCTTCATTCGGCCAGAGGCACATACGGCTTCGATTGCTATTCAACCTACTCTTCCTACACAATAAGCGCCTCGTTCAACATGAAGAGAATGGTTCGGCATCCCACACAGCAAGCGCCTCGTTCGGCATGGAGAGAGTGGTTCGGCATCCAACCGTTCGGCCTGATTGGTTCGGCACATAGCGACCACTCCATTTGGGCCAAGGTGTTCGGCTGCCAATCCCATCTGGGAAGTCCAACCCATCTTTGTCTATAAATAGAGGGGCAGGGGCACAGTGAGAAGGGACCTTTTTTCGGGAACACTAGGGAGACTCTGCCATTTTTCAGACTCATCTTCTTTACTTAGCAACTCCATTCAAGCATTTGATCTACGAATTGTATCTGTAATCAATTATTAAGAAGATCAATAAAGTTTAACCTCAAAGTGGTCATAGGCAATTACGCTGAACCACTATAAATCCGGTGTTCTTACTTTCTGCATTTTAATTAGCATATTCTTCTTTGTTTAATTTATCTTCATCATTTATATCTCTTCACAATCTTTCTTAACGAGGTTAGTGACCAATTTTGGTGCTAACACTTTGGTGCTTTCACTAAGAATTGAATTCTCAGACCTCAAGGATCTGCTTTGAAGCTACTGGATTGAACAAATCCCCCAAAGAAGATCCGACTCATTGATAGGACATCCGTTGATTCTACTCAGAGTTCATACCAATAACTCTACAATGGCAAGACCACGTACCAGGTCAGCTTCTCATAATGCGGATGCCCATGAGACTGCTAGCGTGCAACAAGCAGGGCCTAGCAATCGGCCAGCGATTCCGGGTGTAGGAATTGCCGGCCAGGACCAGACTCCAGTTGTCACCAGAATAGAGTTCAATGACTTGATGAGAGAACTCAGGGAAAGCAGGAGACAACTATGAGAGAAGATGCAAGCTAACGCCAACCTGATGGCACAACTCACTCAACAGCAGCAACAGAATGCTGGGGGCAATCCCGCTCCTTATTCCTCATCCGACATCTCAACTTCCTCTGATGAACCTCCCAGGTGCAGTCGCCGTAAGACTGAAGCTGCGCGGGCAGGTGCTGCTGTTCAAATAGCTGGAGACCGTGACCAAGTAGGAGCTGGAAACTTCGGAACCGGAGTGCGGGTGGAGGCTGGAGACCTAGACCATCAAAACGCTAACGATGTCGAACCTCAAGAGGCACGTTTGGCAGATCGCCAGGAGAGGAAGCATCAGCATAGCCAGTCACGTAGAACAGACTCTAACCTTCCACCTTCCATACAAACACCAGATCTGACAGCCATGGTCAGGCAATTGATGAAAGAAAATCAGGGCTTATCGAATGACGATTCTGGAGTATCAAGAAGTCATACTCCGTTCACAGATATTGTGCTGCGGACGGCGTACCCCAGAATGTTTAGCATGCCAACTATCCCTGCGTATGAGGGAAAGACTGACCCCAGAAAACATGTCATGAGGTACGAGTGGATGATGGATTCAGCTAGAGAAAATGATGCAACCAAGTGTAGATGCTTTCCCATTACTCTATCTGGGATCGCTACTATGTGGTTCACCCGGTCCGTATCCAATTTTGAGGAGTTGGCAAATAAGTTTATTGAGTAGTTCAGGATACACACTACTCGTCCAAAGGACGTAATGTCTCTGTCAAGTGTAATCCAAAATCCTGGGGAGTCATTGAAGGAATATTTACAAAGATTCCATGTTGCAGCAACTGAAGTCAGTAATCCCAGTGATCATGCAATTCTAATGGCTGTAATGAGAGGTGTGGATCCGGATTCTGAATTTGGAGACTGGTTGGCAGGAAAACCTACGACTACGCTAGAGAGTTTCTACTCAAAGGCACACCAGTTCATAAGAAGAGAGGAAGCTAGGTGGGTAGGGCGAGATAAGGCACCAGGACCTGTCCAAGAGTCCATGAAAAGCAACATTGCTGTGAAGCAGTCCGGAGACAACTCGGGAAAGGTCCAAGTCAATGTCCAGAACAAGCCTGGGCAGCCTAAGGAGTCCGGAGGAAGAAATCAAGGGAAGAAGAGAGAAGCGGGGAAGTGGAAACCGAGAATTCCAAGCTACAACGAGTATACCCCGCTGAATGCGTCTCTTGAGAACATTTACCTATCAACCTGCAATACTTTCCAGTACATAAAGCCACGTCCAAAAGAATCAACCGAGGAACAGAAGCGGACCGGGAAATATTGCCGCTTCCATGAGACTTATGGGCACAATACGGAAGAGTGCAGACACCTACACGACGCTATAGAGAAGTTGATCAGGCAGAAAAAGTTGCAGGAATTTGTGAAGGATCCTCAGGAAGTAGGACAGGGAACATCCAACCCAGGTCGTGCTCCAGCTCCGCGTCATCCCGATGAACCTACCCGGACTGTGGGTAGGCTAGTCATAAACACGATCATCGGCGGGACTCACCCCGCGGATAAGAATTGGCAGGAGATGGAGCGGTATGCTAGTGCCTTGAAGCATGCAGATTTTGAATGTTGTTCGAACACGGAGGATGGGACCCCTGCTAAGCAGCAGCGCGTAATGACAGATGATATAGTGTTCAGAAACAGAGATGCTGACCAAGTGGAGGCTCCAACCATCGACCCGATGGTCATATCTGCAACGATCGGACCAGCGTATGTGAAAAGAATTTTGATTGATTGTGGAAGTTCTGTCAACATCATCTTCAAGAAGGCTTATGACCAGATGAAAATGGAAACAAAGGACTTGAAACCGTCCAAGGATCGCATAAATGGATTTAATGGTGCAGCGACCGATGTGGTAGGGTATGTTGAGTTACCAGTTGAACTGGGACAAGGCGAACGTCGGAGGGTGCGAATCCTGCCCTTCGTAGTTTTGGATGTGGATTCTCCATATAATGTATTCCTGGGCTGACCAGCCCTGACTGAGTTTAGGGCAGCATTAGCCCCGTGGTGCTTGGCTTTGAAATTCCTAACTGACAAAGGAGTAGGAGTTGTTCATGGCGACCAGGCGACCGGTCGTGCATGTTATGTGGCAGAGCTCAGAGCGGCCCATCGGAGGGAGAAAGGAAAGGTTGCGGACATTCCTGTCCGCATCCTCAATAATGATAATTGACAAGTAGTGCCCGAGCCCTGGCTCGGGTATAATTCTCGGATCTTCAGAGACATAGATCCGAGAGATGACGATGAGAAACCCAGGGAAGAAAAGGCAGCGCCGGCTGAATTAACAATTGACATTTCAGTCAGCCGAGACGACCCATCACGAGTGCTGAAGATCGGATCACAACTCGGCCCCGCAATGACTGAAGACCTTAGTGATTTCCTCCGGGCAAATCTTGATGTTTTTGCCTGGCTGCATTCTGATATGTGCGGGATTTCTCCCGCCATTACGAGTCATATGTTGAACATAGACCCGAAATACGTCCCAGTTAAACAAAAGAGGAGAGGAATGGACCCAGAAAGGTCCGCTGCTCTCAGAGAGGAAGTGGACAAACTCAAAGCCAATGGGTTCGTCCGCAACGCCCTCTACCCTGAATGGGTATCGAATCCCGTGTTGGTGAAAAAGGCGAATGGGAAATGGAGAACTTGCGTAGATTATTCCGACTTGAACAAAGCGTGCCCCAAGGACAGTTTCCCGTTGCCTAGGATTGATCAGTTGGTCGACTCCACTGCAGGACACGAGCTGTTATCATTCATGGATGCATACTCGGGTTACAATCAAATCCCGATGCATATTCCGGACCAAGAACACACCAGCTTCGTCACAGATGTCGGGCTATATTGCTATGTAGTAATGCCCTTCGGATTGAAAAACGCAGGAGCGACTTATCAGCGTTTGGTGAATCGAATGTTCAAAGACCAGCATGGTAGAACGATGGAAGTCTATGTGGATGACATGCTCGTGAAGTCACGACAGTCAAACGACCACATTCGAGACTTGGCTAAAATGTTCGACATACTCAGATATTATGGGATGAAGATCAACCCTCTGAAGTGTTCCTTCGGCATTGCGTCGGGGAAGTTTTTGGGATTCATCGTCAATGCTAGGGGAATTGAAGCTAACCCAGAAAAGATTCAAGCTATTCGAGATGTGCAAGTGCCCAGGACTATAAAACAGGTACAGAGCTTGAATGGAAAAGTAGTTGCGCTGAGTCGATTCATATCCAGGGCCATGGACAAGTGCATTCCTTTCTTTGATATAATAAAGAATCAGAAGAGGAATTTCGAGTGGACATCCAATTGTGAGGAAGCATTCCAAGAACTGGTGAGGCATCTGGAGAGTCCTCCAGTGCTATCAAAACCAATAGAACACGAGATGTTGTACGTATACTTAGCCATATCCCCACATGCTATAAATGCAGTTTTGGTCCACGAGGAGGACCGAGTCCAAAAGCCGGTATATTACGTTAGTAAGCGTTTAACGGGGGCAGAAAGAAATTACCCTAAAATCAAGAAATTGGCCTATTGCTTGGTGATTGCATCACGGAAGCTGTGCCCGTACTTTCAAGCGCACTCAGTCAGTGTCTATACCGATCAACCCCTACGGCAAGTACTCCAACGACCAGAAACCTCTGGGAGATTGTTAAAATGGAACATCGAGTTGCGCCAGTTCGATATCGCCTACTTACCATGGAGAGCCATACAGGGGCATGCATTAGCAGACTTCATCGCTGAGTTTACTGTATTTGACGAACCAGATGGTCACAACGTCATGCCCCCCGCTCGATGGAAATTATACACCGATGGGGCATCAAACGACCGTTGCTCCGGTGCAGGCGTAGTTCTTGTAACTCCAGAAAATCGATCGACTTGTTACGCTTTGAAGCTCGATTTCCGGGCCACAAATAACGAAGCAGAATATGAAGCACTAATTGCTGGCTTAAGACTCATTGGAGAACTCGGAGTCAAATCAGTTGAAATCTTTTGTGACTCGCAGTTGGTGGTTTACCAAGTGCGGGGAGATTACCAAGCAAAGGGACAGAAGCTTGCTCCGTACCTTGTTCTGGTTCAAGAAATACTATCGAATCTTGAGCGTTATGATATTTTGCATGCCCGCGCGAACAGAATAAAGAAGCCGACTCGTTGGCTAAATTGCAAGCACTGGCGATGCGCAGAAAATGGGATTGTATCCCGTTGAGGCCTTGCATGCTCCGAGCATAGACGAGATGAAAGTTGATCGTGTGTTGGAAACGGAAATCGAGAAGGAGTCGTGGATAACCCCATTCAAACTGTACCTGACGACCGGGACTTTACCAGAAAAAAGGAGCGAAAGACGACAGGTCCTTCGAAAGGCCGCGCGATACGTGATGCAAGATGGATTAATGTATCGAAAAGGGTTCTCAGTCCCCTTATTATGGTGCATCGCTCATGATGAGACAAAGCGGGTCTTGAAGGAGGTACACGAAGGGGAATGTGGCGACCATACTGGGGGGCAAACGCTAGCAAAAAAGATCCTCCGCTATGGATACTACTGGCCAACAGTAAACCGGGACACTGCAGACTACGTAAGGAAATGTGACAAGTGTCAAAGATATGCGAAAATCCCGAGGACTCCGTCAACAGAACTCACACAAATGGTTAGTCCCTGGCCATTTTCAATCTGGGGAATCGACATAATCGGCTCTTTGCCTATATCCAAAGGTGGTGCGAAATACGCGATAGTTGCAGTCGACTATTTCACAAAATGGGCTGGGGCAGAACCTTTGGCCACAATCACCTCTAATAAGGTCATTAACTTCGTTGTACGAAACATTATATGCCGATTTGGCCTCCCTCGCACCATCATTACAGACAACGGAACGCAGTTTGAAAGCAGAGAGTTCAAAGAACTCTCTTTCAAGTATGGCATTGAGAAGAAGTTCGCCGCCATTGCGCATCCAAAGGCTAACGGACAAGTCGAGGCTGTAAACAAAATAATCAAGTCCATACGGAAGAAGTGTTTGGAGAAAGTCGGAGGCAAGTGGGTAGATGAACTCCCGACAGCATTATGGGCTTATAGAACCACCCACAAGTCCGCCACCGGCCACACTCCGTTCGCCTTGGCATATGGCTCGGAAGCCGTTATACCCGTGGAACTTGAAGTTCCATCACACCGAGTGACATATTATGATCCCAAGACGAATCAAGATCTCTTATTGGAATCACTGGACTGTGTCGATGAAAAACGTGAAGAGGCTGATTTGAGGGCGGCGGCGCATAGGCACCGAGTCAAGCGGTATTACGACGGCAGGGTCCGTCCAAGAATTTTTGATGTGGGTGATCTCGTTCTGAAACGAGTTTTCCCGGTACCATCACGTATGAATCCCAACTGGGAAGGTCCATACGTCATTGAACAGAAGCTTGGAGAGGGAACATTCAAGCTAGCGACCGTTGATGGCGTGACACTCCCCCGAGCGTGGAACAGTGAACATTTGCGACATTATTACATTTAGTATGTTTCTTTCCTGTTTTAGGCACAGTTATTTCCTGTATGTTTTCGTTCAGTCGTAACTTAGTTTCTTTTTTAGCCATGTAATCAGGCAGTTTAGTTGTTTTTCATTAATAAAGGCTTGGAGCCACATTTTCCATGAATTACTAATGTTTCTATATCTCATAGTCGGGTGATGAATTACTAGAACTACATTATTTTGTACGATGTACGAACTCGTATAAACGATTTCAATCTCCGAGTCCCTTGAGCGTGGACCAGAGTACTCTAAGTCACCAGAGCGCGGACTAGAGTATAAACGATTTCAATCTCCGAGTCCCATGAGCGCGGACCGGAGTACTCTAAGTTCCCGGAGCGTGAACTAGAGTATAAACGATTTCAATCTCCGAGTCCCCTGAGCGCGGACCGGAGTACTCTAAGTCCCCAGAGTGTGGACTAGAGTATAAACGATTTCAATCTCCGAGTCCCCGAAGTGCGGACCAGAGTACTCTAAGTCCCCGGAGCACGGACTAGAGTATAAACGATTTCAATCTCTGAGTCCCCTGAGCGCGGACCGGAGTACTCTAAGTTCCCGGAGCGTGAACTAGAGTATAAACGATTTCAATCTCCGAGTCCCCTAAGCGCGGGCCGGAGTACTCTAAGTCCCCGGAGTGTGGACTAGAGTATAAACGATTTCAATCTCCAAGTCCCCGGAGTGCGGACCGGAGTACTCTAAGTCCTCGGAGCGCGGACTAGAGTATAAACGATTTCAATCTCCGAGTCCCCTGAGCGCGGACCGGAGTACTCTAAGTCCCCGGAGCGCGGACTAGAGTATAGACGATTTCAATCCCCGAGTCCCCGGAGTGCGGACCGGAGTACTCTAAGTCCCCGGAGCGCGGACTAGAGTATAAACGATTTCAATCTCCGAGTCCCCTGAGCGCGGACCGGAGTACTCTAAGTTCCCGGAGCGTGAACTAGAGTATAAACAATTTCAATCTCCGAGTCCCCTGAGCGCAGGCCGGAGTACTCTAAGTTCCCGGAGCGTGGACTAGAGTATAAACGATTTCAATCTCCAAGTCCTCGGAGTGGGGCCAGAGTACTCTAAGTCCCCAGAGCGCGGACCAGAGTATTAACAATCTCAATCTCCGAATCCCCTGAATGCAGATCAACTTACTATAAGTCCCTGGAACGCGAATTTAGAAAAGATTCTAAGTACTCAAGAAATGTAGAACAAGAAGTATGCCACTCCGAAGAATCGTTCAAACGACTAAGGAACTAAACTTTATTTACTAGTCCAAAATGAGGTTACACAGTTATCCCTCCAAAATTTGGAGTCAAGAACATACCTATACAAACCACGGAGACAAAAGATAAAAGTAGTTACAAGACTTAAGCAAAAACTTGTTGAACGAGTATAGCGATTATTTCTTCGGTTTCTTCTTCTTGTCTTCTTTTGTTTTTTCCGATGACTCCTCTCCCTCACGCTTCTTCTTGGATTTCTTGCTTGCTAAAGAAGCGGAGTCAGGAGTAGGAGAAGGAACATCCAGTGGTTTGGACCTGCCCGGGAGAATGATCTTCAAAGGTCTGTTCCGCGGGTCGGTGAGTTCCAGTATTTCAGGCTCAACTTTGACCTTGACTTTTTTCTTCTCTTCTTCGGCGAGACGCTCTTTCATGCTCATCTTCGAGGTATGTTCAGAGGCGCTAGTGATTTCGATTTCATCACTCCCTTCGGCGGGAGATGAGGTGTCAAGCTTATCATCATCTAGCGCCCCGATCACTTGAGCGTCAGGGCCGGGAGTTACTCCCGCATGAGCAACGTCGCTTGTTTTCTCTGCCTCCTCTTTGGCGTCATCGCTCCTCGGAGTTGGCTCGGGGTCAGAGCAGCCTGCATGAAAACATAAAGAATGAATATTAGAACAAACAACCACTACTGGAAAGTGACAGATCTTTTAACTTCCAAAAAAGAAGAGTTTCCTACCGGGTTCTGGCTGGCTATCAGTTGCGCGTGGGGTTTCACCCTCCAGAATAGGAGATTGCACATGAACATCGAGCCCGGGATCTTTAGGATCGTAGCCGGCATGCTGCTCGAATGGGTCAAGTGTCGGCCGACCGGCCGGTTGAGCAGTGGGAGGAGCAGCAATATGAGGAGCCGTAGTCTTAGCCCTAGATGGGCCAGCTTCATCACTTTTTCTTTTGAAAGGGGAGAGCCTTTTCTATAAAGCGCCAAAGCTGCGGATAAATCCGATGGCTCGTTCCCTCTAAGAAACTCCTTCACCAGGGCATCCTCATCGACTTCTTCAGAGCCCGACTCAATTTTCCTAATCTTCACTAAAGTTTCCCAGGCCTCAGCTAGGGATTCGAGATAGCCCTCGCCCAAGAATGTCAAGTCGCGATGCATAAGGACGTAGGCGCCATACTCAGCAATCAACGAGTCAAACATGCACTTGACCTCTTCCTTGCCGGCCTCTGCGGCCGCCTCGAGGCGAGAGTCAATCTCCTCTGCAGCTTTTCTTTTGCCCTCCTCACGGGCTTCGTCTTTCATTTTTTCAACCCCAGCAAGTTCGTCATCGAGTTTCATTTTCAATAGCCGAGTAGCAATGATTTCATCACAATATCGTTGTGACTCTTCTTGAGCAGCTACTTTATCCTCTTTCTCCTTGGAGAGTAATTCTTTCAACTCTTTGACTTGTATGGCAAGCGCGTCCCTTTCTTTTTGGATAGAATCTTTTTCTAAGGCAAGGGCACCGCTGCGCTGGACTGCTTCATCGAGTTCCTTCTTGTGGGCCATCTCTAAACGAGTGACTACCTCAGCGGTATCTTTTGCACTTTGCTCAGCGGCTTCAAGCTTCGACTTATACGAAGCGAGCTCTTCGTCTTGATGCTTGATGATGTTCTTGTCACAGCCAGCCTCCAGTTTCAGACGATCAATTTCATATTGTCGCTCAACAGACACCTCCGAGATCTTTTCAACCAAGTGTACAAACGCGTCATGTTTAACATAGACATCGTTGTTACAGGCAATGGCACTCTGCTTCACATGCCCAGGGATATGATGAATAGCTGGGAGGAATTTCAGACCATCAAAACAAATTTTTGGGAATTTGGCCTTAAGATCGACCATCTTCTCTACTACAGTTGGGTCAACCGCGGGAGTAGGGGGAGGAGGCTTTGAAAGTTCCGCTCTTTTTCGATGCTCCCGAGTTTGCCTTGTACTCGACGAACCAGAGTGTTGTTCTGGGGAAACATCGGGTTGGGACCCCTTCTGTGAAGGCTTCTCTCTATCCGGCTCATTTGGAGGAAGAGGATCACGGGACTGTGAAGATTGGGAATATGCCTTCTTACGATAAGACGAATTGCGGGGGCGGTTGTCCCGATCTTCGTAATCATCTCTGTCCCTGCGTCTGCCCAAACCTGAATCCCGTCTGGGATGATGAAATATGGAAGAGCTGTGAAGGCGATCGAGTCCGTGGGAGCGCCCCATGTCACCTACAAAGAATAAAGATAACAACGAGTTAAGAAAAATCCGGGAAATAAGAAAAAACTTGAAGTGTATGATGAAGTGCGTATGTGCGCGTGTGTCCTAGTGTTCCCCCCACGGACTGGTTCTTTTATCTTTACTGATCGGAGTATTGTCTCCCTGGGCTGGGAGTTGAACTCCCGCATTGCCTCTAGCGGGCGAAGAAAACTTGAGGGCTTCAGGATCGTCAAAACAATAATTAAGTATATCATCGGGGATGGAAAGATTCGACAGACCCCTTAGAGAACTTTCCATATGCTGTGAGGAAGCCTCTTTCTCTGGCGGGATGAGCGTAACTTTTGAAGTTCCGCCAACTTTCTCCTTCCGTATCTTGTATTTTAACTTCTTCTTTCTCTTCGAAGGGGAGGATGACGTTTCAATGTCGTGTACTTCGACCGCCGGATTCCAAGCGGGACCCACATTCTCTCCTTGAGTCTCAGGAGCTTCAGCTTCCTTGTGCTCACCCTCTTCGTGCGCATCGGGAGTGTGGCGTGACAACGATCCAGTATGTTTTTTCCTTTTACCAGATGCTGGCTTTTGAATGGAAACACCCTCCGTAAGGCTAATCCGACGACCAGGGGCTAGCAAGCCAAACCTTGACAATGATTCATTTGAAATGATGGTTTGGATGTCCCGATCCTCGGCAGGAAGAGCCCTAATGGCCTCGACGGCCTCAGAATATCCCCGGCCCTCTAGACACGGGTTAATACCTGAAAATATGGAACAAGGAGTTAGAAAAAGTATAGCTCTGATCGAGCGCGAAGGATGGCTCAATGAAGAGACTTACTGCCTTCGACCCATCTCCTCGCGAAACCAGGAGGGCAACGCACATAGAACCATTTCTGTTTGTACAGGACGAATTTGCAACATGCCCCGGTTAAGATCTGGCATTTGTGGTACGGCTCGAGGAACATGAAGGAGGGGCTATCTTTCCACTTCTTGATCATATAAATGTATCTGATGTCGCCAGAAGTTGGAGGCCTAGAGAAGACGGCCATGAAGATTAGGTAGGTCCCGTATATAAACGCGTGACCGTTTGGATGCAGCTGCGATAGGGCAATGTCTATGTACTGCAACACGTCCCGAAGAAATAAATTGAATGGAGGCATGCTGCCCATCCAGCACATGAACTTGTTGCAGGTGGTATATCCGACTGGGGGCAGGTGAGGACGATCGTGTCGCGACGGGACTAACACATCGTCGAAAGGAATCCCATGGATGGAGCATATTCGCCGAAGTGCGACTTCATTAATCTTCGAAGCCTGTGAGTCGATCGGATTGTCTAAGAGAATTGTTGCCTCCAGGGCATCAGGAGCTAAGTTATGGGCAGGGGAAGTCGACGGATTTGGAGTATCAGTGGCTTCTTGCCTTGATGACGGCCCATGCCTATCAGATATAGTGGCGGAGCTAGACTTTTTAGACATCCCCAATAAATAATGAATCTGTCTAAGTGCCTGTGAAAACTATACTTGAAAAATGTTGAATGTTAGAATTAACAATACGAATATCCCCCCACGTGGTGTGTAAACTAGTGCAAGCAATCGTGTATAAGCAATGAGAATCTAGAGATTACAAAGATACGAAAACAAGTTTCGAATCGTCGCCTTCGAAGACCGTCATCGCTGACCGTCTCAAAAAGCTCGCCTTGTGGTGATTACAGTTCCAGATTTAGAAAACGTGTGTTAATCTAAGTTCAGATTTATGTTTGTAAAAACCAGGGAGTTAATGATCCAGGTCAGTCTCATATACTAGCACGCCCGGGTCCTTGTCCCTGTTTTGTTAAGTGTAGTTCAGGATTTGTATTGGTCGGCCTTAGAATGGTTCGGCATTTATGCTGTTCGGCATTTACAATTGGTCGACATTTGTATTGTTCGGCCTAGGTTTGGTTCGGTATTTGAATTGTGCGGCCTAAGTGTAGTTCGGCATTTATGTCTGCTCAGCTTAAGTCTAGTTCAGCATTTGTTCTGTTCGGCTAAAATACTGTTCGGCATTTAAGTGGTGTTCGGCCCAAGTGTTGTTCGGCGTTTATGATTGTTCGGCATTTGTATTGTTCGGCCTTGATATGGTTCGGCATTTAAGTGTGTTCGGCCTCGACATGGTTCGGCCTCGACATGGTTCGGCGTTTAAGTTTGTTAGGCCCGAGTATTGTTCGGTTGAAATATTGTTCGGCGTTCGTATCGTTCGGCATCCCCACTAATTTCACTATTCGGCATATGATAAGATACGCCGAACCAGGGTTATGCCAAGCTTGATCGTTCGGCACTCCACCCTTGGTTACAGTTCCACTCTTCTCCTTCTCCATCTACACCGAACAAGAAGAACAGGTCGCTCGGCGAAGATTATATCGTTCGACACCCCATCTTTCTTTCCTTCCAGTCTCGTTCGACATGAAGGAGCTAGGCCTAACTGCCATGCATCGTCCGACAACTCCAATGTGCGAGCCATTCCTACTCGCCACACATCATACAACCGTAAAGATATCCAGTTTTCGACATGACTCTCTCGGCTACGTGCAAACCTAAGTCTCGTGTTGAGACTATTTAATCACAGAAGGGACAATACCTAGTTCAAAGATCGGAGCTTAGGAAGGATTGATTAGGCTTTAAGTATGATTGACTGGCGAGGATTGCAAGTCTTTAGGGAGTGACAGAAATAAAAGTGTAAAAGGAGAAAAGAGGGAGGATGCCTGGTTTTATAGGGGAAAGTAGAAGTCGAAAAGGCTATATCCGGTAGAACCGGTCAAAGCCGTAGCGTTCGGCTTCAAAACGTAGATTTGCTCGATGCATGAGGAACGTTCGGCTTCGAACGTATTGTTTGGCATTTATCCCATAGCATGCGCACAACACAACCACTGATATTCTCAAAGGGGCATCTCCATTCGAAGTTAATCAAGGATTTAAAACGAAACGTTAGGGTTACATAACTCAAAGCGTATCACGTTTAGTCACGTAATACACTTTGGGGGGCAAGTGTTTCCTGGAGACCTGACCAGGCAATCAGGAGTACTCGGCATCCAGGAGTACTAGGCAATCAGGAGTACTCGGCATCCAGGAGTACTCGGCATTCAGTAGTACTCGGCATCCAGGAGCACTCGGCATCCTGAAGCATTCGGCATCGATAAGCGCTCGGCATCCTGAAGTACTCGGCATCCACGAAGTACTTGGCATCCAGGAGCGCTCGGCATCCAGGAGCGCTCGGCATCGGAAGACGTTCGGCGTGTACAACTGCTCGGCATGACTATATTGATCGTCATAAGCTATCGTTCGGCCTGACCTATCGTTCGGCCAGATGCTTCGTTCGGCCAAAGGCACATTCGGCTTCGACTGCTATTCAAGCTACTCTTCCTACACAATAAGCGCCGCGTTCGGCATGAAGAGAATGGTTCAGCATCCCACACAGCAAGCGCCTCATTCGGCATGGAGAGAGTCGTTCGACATCCAACCGTTCGGCCTGATTGGTTCGGCACATAGCGACCACTCCATTTGGGCCAAGGTGTTCGGCTGCCAAGCCCATTTGGGAAGTCCAACCCATCTTTGTCTATAAATAGAGGGGCAGGGGCACAGTGAGAAGGGACCTTTTTTCGGGAACACTGGGGAGACTCTGCCATTTTCCAGACTCATCTTCTTTACTTAGCAACTCCATTCAAGCATTTGATCTACGAATTGTATCTGTAATCAATTATTAAGAAGATCAATAAAGTTTAACCTTAAAGTGGACGTAGGCAATTACGCTGAACCACTATAAATCCGGTGTTCTTACTTTCTGCATTTGAATTAGCATATTCTTCTTTATTTAATTTATCTTCATCATTTATATCTCTTCACAATCTTTCTCAACGAGGTTAGTGACCAATTTTGGTGCTAACAATAATGTATAAAGTGGCATTTACAAATAAAGTTAAGATTTGTAAAATCGTAATTTATTTATAAAGAGATTGATTTATAAACGGTGTTTTATAAATTAAAATGAAACTATTATCATTTAGTAGATTGGAGAGATAAATCGAACTGTGAATTTTTTATATGGTGAGGAATCATATTCTATTTTGGAAATTTAAGATGAAGGTAAATTTGGGATTGTTAAACGATATTTTATAAATTAAAAGAAATTTATAAAAGAAATTTATACCTATGGGAGCAAGGTTAAAATGGTTGATATTATGTTTTGGATAGGGTTTTATAAATAAGCGGGATTTATAAAGGAATAGAGATATAAATGGGTTCATAAATAAGGGAATTTTTATGAAGGGAAGTTTATAAAATAGGAGATTTATAAACATGGTTTATAAATATGGAAATGATTATGTTGAATTAAGTATGGATTTTTATGAAGGAAATATGTTTATATTTTAAAGTTTGTTTATTAATATTAATATTGTTTAAAGGTTGCTTTTTAATATTTTAAATATTTTTGAAAGGTTAATTATTTAAAAATATTAATATGGTTGAAATTGATCGTAGTTATTTATCAGTAAAGTTTTGAAAATTAATTATTAGTATTTATAAAAATGTTGAAGATAAATCATATTGTTTATTTAAGAATGTTTCGGAAATTATTAATTATCATTTTAAGATGTTTTAACGTTAATATTTATTTATTTATAAAATTATTAGTATATAGTAGTGTTTTAAAGTTAAGTGATTAGTGTTAACGGTAAAAAGTGAACGCTAACACCCGGTGTGTGTAATAGAATTGTGAAAGCACCACCCGTTGGTACGGGAACAGAATATAAGCTGAAAATAGCAGAAAAGCAGTAAATGAACAACAGATTTATAGTGGTTCGGCCCGTAATTGAGCCTACGTCCACTTTATAGTCTTTTATTGCTGATTCGGTTACAATTTGATACAATATCCTTCAAAATACAATACAACTTGATCTTGAAAGCACTCTTGGCTTCTAGCTCGATCTTTGATGATGAAACTCGACGAATTCGTGTTGGATGTGAGGAGCTCTTCTCGAAGATTGTTGTAGTGTTTCGAATGCTTCAAGATCTTTGATTGCTGAATGAGAGGAGGCTTCGACAGCGTAACGGCGCTTGGAGAAATGAATGGCCAAAAAGTCCTTTTCATGTTGGAAGTGATGTCCTATTTATAGGAGCAGATTTCTGAGCTCTCGGTTTGGCCAAGTCATGAGTCGTGACCGACTCATGGTAAGTCGTAACTCGTATTCGACTTAAGATGTCTCGTGGGCGCCATATTTGTCCATCTTGTGGCTCAGTTGGAAGACAAGTGCTAAGTCGTAGTCGACTCATCAGATCAAAGTAGCACAGGCAAGGGCTTTGGATTCCAGCTTGATAGCCTTTAAGTCGTAAGACTGATGAGTCGTAAGACTTCATGAATCGTAAATCTCCATGAGTCGTAAATCTGATGAGTCGTAAGCCTGATGAGTCATAAGACCTCATGAGTCGTAAGAAGCTTGTCTTCGTGGAGTCATGAAGCTCTTAAGTTGTAGGCCACTTATAGCAAATCATGAGTCGCAGACGACTTATAGCAAAACATGAGTCGTAGATGACTTAAGGCCTTCCAGATAGTTAGGTCGCTAGGCAAGTTAAGTCGCTAAGTCTCTTAAGTCGTAGAAGAGTTAACTTGATGAGTAGTTAAGTCGGAGAGTCTTCTTAACTCGGAGCATTTCATAGCTCGGTATTGTTAGGTCGGAGCAGAGTTAACTTGCAATCTTAAGTAGTTAGGTCGCAAGCTCCTTTAGGTAGTTGGGTCGTAGACTCCCTTAGGTCGTAGCTCCCTAACCCGGTAGGTCGTAAGTCGTTCAAACCGTAGACTCCTTTTCAGCAACTAAGTCGTGAGTCGTTGAGTACACAGGTTTTAGGCTTTTTAACTCGTAAGTCGTTGCTAAAAGGGAGTTAACATTTGCCCCTCGAAGTATACGTCTTAAGTCGTAAGTCGTGTGCTTCGATTTCCTTAGCTCGCTTCTTGATGAGTGCGCTAGATCGCGATCGACTTAAGATGAGTCGTAGGTCGCGAACAACTTAGTATAAATCGTAAGTCGGATGTGTCGATTCATCTTTCACTGTCCTAGGGCATAAATAGCTTCAGTCGTTCCTCTTCCTCCTTCACTTGTTCTTATCATCTTATTTTGCCATTTGCAAGCATTCGAGCTCTCTTAAGACGAATTCAAATACTCGATCGCCAGTTATCCCCATCATTATATTACGTAAGTGAACTTGATTATTCAATCCCCGACTATAACTGAATTATGAATCCCATTTTCTCCATCGATCCCCTTTTCTCATGCCGTACTTCTCTGCAATCCTTGTTTCAATCGATCATTGATGGATTCAAGATGATTTGTCTTAGCCTTGGACAGTTTTGTGTGAACAAGGCGATGGATTGCGGCGATTCAGTTTGACCGATTTGTGATTTGTGATGGAATATCATCACACTAGGTGTATGGTGATTTCGAGATGATTGAATGTGTTGAGGGGACGAGAGTTTTGGTTGAAGGAGAGGCTAATGGGCTACCGGGTTAGGAGTTCGGCGAATCGATGTACTGGGGAGAATGAACATCTTAACACCTTTGAACAGAAATCGCGACTTAATTTTCGACGACCTTAAGTAGGTCGTAGGTCGGTAACGACCTAGGACATTGCATTTTTGCACTCAGACTTGAAACCTTTCCTTGCAGTGCGACTTAAGGACTGACGACTTGATTTAACTCATAGCTTGCCCCTGAGGTCGTGGACGAATTAACACTTAAGGTTTAATCTTGCAAGCACATCTGAATGACTAGGTCGTGGATGAGATAGCCCTTAACTCGTAACTCGCGAACCCATCCGAACGACTTAATAACTTGAACTCTATGACTTCGAACTCTTGGATTTGAATGACCTGACTTAAGAGAACATGGCTTGAGCATCTTGACTCGCCTAATACAACCTAAAAGCCCCGACTCATGATAGGTCGTTTAACGACTTAAGACTTAGATGATTTTGCACAGAAGTTGGCTGAACTCTTGAATTTGAACTGTGTTGTGTTACCTCTCACACTGCCTTGACTTTAATGCTAACAACCTGCTTAACACAACATTCACAGAATACTGGGACGAATATACTGCCACTGACTGCCCACATCGAATGACAGATTAGTTGATAAAGAGAAAATTAAATTAAATGAACTGTATGAGTGAAATGCTACACAATAACCAACTCAAGTGAAGTATTAAAGCAAAATCATAATGGTAAACTAAAACTGATTTGTCTGCATTAACACTATACTTGAGTATTAACAAGTTCGGAAATCTCGTATTCGCCTGATTGTCAGTTAGTTTAATTCCAGTTATACTTGTTTTTTCTTGTTTTCATTAGTTTTGCACAGCACTTCACACTTTTAGGAAACGTGCACCTTCACTTTTGAACATTCAGCTGATTGTGTAGAATGGCATCTCATCAAGAAGACTTGGAACCAAGTGGAGAAGCTTTTCCAATTGCTATTCCGTTGAATGATCCCCCGGAAAGGACTCCTACAACTCTGAGTCATAAAGTCTTCCGTCAACTATGCACCCAGTTTGGCATTGCTGAATCTGACGCTTTGCTCCCTGGAGTAAATGACACTACTGATAGGCCGCCCCATGGCTTTGTCGCAGTGAACCGCCAAATGTGCTTGAGTGGAGCGATTCCCCCGTTTAATGACTGTCTTCGAGAACTTCTCCTTCGATTATCTATCTCCCCTTTTCAACTACATCCCAATGGCTACGCCATCCTACTGGGACTGTGTGTGCTTTTTAGGAGAATGCTGGACCGTTTTCCCAGTTTTGGAGAAATTTGCTTCCTGTGCTCATTTACAAAGAACAAAGACCATCCCTCTATCACAGTTGTAAGGAGTGCCAGGAACCGTAAACTGATTATTGGTCTTCCTGAAAGCGTTCCTGGGTTTCTAAGCCAGTTTTTCTTTGTTCGCTGTCCCCCGGGATTTTACGCCATTTGGAGAGTGGGAAGTAAGACTATCTATCTTTTCCCTATGTTTTCTAAAATTCTTTGAAGTCCAAATTGTCAAATGTTAACTTCTTTCTCTACTGTTTCAGCGCTCCCTCCCCCCTCTAGGGAAACTCGTCATAAAAATACTTTCGAGAGGCTTACGGCCGTGCCGGTCGAGGAGAGGAGTGTTCAATTTCTATTGAGAGATGAGTTCCTCCACGAATTTGGACTCTTACATCCTTCCCGTTCCACTCAGCCACATGAAGTCCCTGATTCTCCTGCTGAGGAGTCAGATGCTCCTGTTCCTGCTAAAGAACTTTTACCGCAAGAACTTACCGCTGAGACTTCATTGGTAAAGTGTTCTACTCCTACCGACATTGCTGGATCGTCCAGTAAGTTAGCACTTGCCCCGGTTGTTGAAGATGAGGAAAATCTTCACACTCTTGAAAAGACGGTTGAGGTGGAAGTTGAAAAAGATAATTCTCCCATGCACCATGGCGATGATACTTTTGACAGTCTGAGCGACATCATGATAACCTCTCAGGAGCTCTTTAAAGATGATGTTTCTAAAGTGGTCCCTCCTGTTGTCGAAGCAACTTCTTGTTTGCAACAAACCACAACGCCTTCCACACAACTTATTGCCATTTCTACACCCAAAAGTGGTTTGTAGTCTGACGCGCGTAGTTTGTACATCACACACACTTAGAATTTTGGCACTTATATGTACTTAGCTTCTTCAATTTGAGGATTTCTAAAACTGGTCTTTTTCTTCAATTTCAGGTTCTCTGATGGGGCGAAGCGGCTCTTATTACAACAAATTCTAGCGTTACGGAAGCCGTGAGGTTTATGACTTTAGGAGTTATATCGGTGCTGTGAAGGAAACTGATGAAGAGAGGGCTGCCAGAAAGGCTCATGAGAGGCGAGCTCATGAAGAGCGTCGCCGGAGAGAAGATGAGGAATACTATGGGAGTAGGGATGAGCGGCGTGACTCTTCCCGCAGAAGCGACGATCCTTACAAGAGGAAATCTTACGATGACAAGGGGAAGAGTCATACTTCCGATGATTCCAGCAAACGAATCAGACTTGGCGAGAAAGATACATCTAATATCTCGGAAAAGACTACCGCTTCTATTCCTCCTAATACATCTTCTGGTTCTCCTGCCCTTAAGGAGTCTGACATCCAGACAATCATTAATAGGCCACAGTACCAAGCTGGAGATGGTCCTCCTACACTCTAGAGCCGATTTCCGAATTGGTGTCTGAAAGGAGTGCGTTTTGATTTGGATTTGGTCCCCATTGATAAGCAGGCAATGCTGAAAAATGTCGATGCTGTAAAGCTTGACATTGAAAGAATGTCTGGATGGCAGAAGCTGGTTGATGAACTTCAAAGGGTCAACCATATGAACCTTGAGGCGATGATGACCATGGAGAATGATAAGTCCGAGTGGGACAAATGGCGTAAGCAGCATGACGCGGAGATGAAAAGCATTAGCGATGGTTATGGGAAGCTCGAAGCTGAAGTTGAAAGACTTAAAAATGAGCTTGCTACTTCTTCCACTTCTTATTCTCAGAAAGAAGAAATGCTTCAAAAACAAGTTCGAGACGCCCATGCTGCTTAGAGAGATATTGAGGTGAAACTCGAAGCAGAACAGCAGGTTACGAGAAAATACCGCGATGATGCTGTTCAGCTTCGAGAGAAAGTCAGCTCTCAAGATTTAGAAATTATAAGACTGCAATCTCAGCTACTGAAGGCTGAAAGAGAACGTGATGAAGTTCTCTCTGGTAAAGCTGCAGCCGAAGAATCCCATAAGGCGACCATAGCCACCATTGACGCGACTCTGTTCGACTTTTATATGCATTGTGTCCTGGGGTGTGGGAGCCTTTCATTTTTGGGACCAGAATATGAAGTCACCTTAGCGGAAGTATGGGAGGCAATCATTGACTTATTTGGTGGTGCCGGATATTCTGAAACAGATCTTCAAGCTACCTACTTAGGTGAGAGCGATCGCGCTGCCCTTGCCAAAGGAAAAGAGCAGCTTATCCGAGTGCGGGCCGAGGCGACGGGAGAGAAGCTTCCTGAGAAAGAAACACCTCCTATTGCTCCTGCTCATACTTCGGCTTTAGCTTACGCGGATATTACTGGCTCTAGTTCTCATTCCACGCCTCCCGCTAAGGTTGACAAAGAAACTGTAACCACCCCTACAGAGGAAGAGGCAATGAAGGACTTCCAAGCTCGGGAATTTGAGATTGATCTCGCTAAACCGGCTTTTCCAGGTAACTTTGACGATTCACGGTCTTCTTTTTTCTCGGAGAATACTGATTTTGATTTCTTTTATTATGCAGCAGTCGTGCCGGAAACTGCACCAATTCTCCCTTCTTCAGCTGTCGTTCCTCCTCCTTCTCAAGTTATACCTCTTCCAGCTTCTCAACCAGGTTCACAGGAAGAACCAATAGCAGCCCTTCAAGGTTTAGACGAACCACCTGCTTCCGAAGAACAGAAGGCAGAAGGTCTGGAAGATAGCGAGAAGACCCCGGAGCGGTTTTTTGACTACGACACAAAGCTTTCTACATTTCTTGCTCCGGGGAGCGAGTCTTCTTCCAAGAAGAAGGGAAAGCGTGCGGTTTCGAAGAAAGGAAAGAAGAGTTCTTCTGCCGCTGGGGATGAAGCAGAGATTGATCCGGCTGAGTCTCTTTCTCCTTCTTCTCCGATACGGCCTACGAAGCTAATTACCAGGCCGGGTAAAAGCTCCAAGGGTGGGAAGAAGGGGAAATGAGTTTGATTTTGTCTTTTTTGCTTTTTGTATTGACCGGGGATTGTGCGGATACCGGTCTCCGCTTCTTTTTGTAACCTGTACAATGTAAAAAATTTCTCATAGTGTTGAAATCAATAGATATTTTTCTTGTATAAATCCTTGTGTATGTAGGAATACATCTATTTTTCATTTGAAGTGTAGAGTAAACGATTCTTTCTATTTGTACAAACTTTTGTCTGTGTTTCAAGAACGCATTTACTCCACATCTTTATTACGTGATATTGCAATGAACTTGTGGTATGTCGCTTGTATATTACTTTTATTACTGTAACTGAATTGTATAATGCTGCCCCCATACCACAAGTATATTGTAATATTTCTTGCTTTCACAAGACCGATACTCTTATTTTAGAGAATAACTTTTCACTTTTTCAGGGAAGAATTATTCTGCTTTTTAATAGAGTATATCTTGTCTTTGGAGAAATTTTTATTTTCTTTTTCTTCCTGAAGAACATTTCGACTTCTGGGAATGATCACTTTTATTTGTTTGAAAGTGAATTTTCCTGTACAATGAAATGAGCTTCTGAAGAAGGTTTTGATTTTATGCCCCAGTAAAGGGTTTATTTTTGGTACTTCAAGCAAGGTGAAGTACGCCTCTGAAGAGGTCTTTTGGTCTCTGAAGAGAAGCAATTTTGGTCCCTGAGGAGAAGCAATTTGCACTTCTACACGGGTGAAATGTGCCTTCGAAAAGGGCTTTTGCCTCCGAAGATGGCTTGTGCCTCCGAAGAGGGCTTGTGCCTCCAAAGAGGGCTTGTGATTGCCTGGAAGTTACTTTCTCATGGTCGGAGGGGTCCACGGGACAGGCGCAAGTTGCTTGATTGGATGTTTGTTTGTACAAACGATCGCAATCAATTAACGAGGTGCCCCTTCGGTGGTCCTACCAATCTTTTTGATTAAGGAAAGCACTCCCATTTATTGGCGTGCCTCGCTAGAGGGCTTTTTAGTATTTCATCACTGGTGAAGTGGGTCTCCGAAGAGAAGCATTTTGCACTTCTACACAGGTGAAATGTGCCTCCGAAAAGGGCTTTTGCCTCCGAAGATGGCTTGTGCCTCCGAAGAGGGCTTGTGCCTCCGAAGAGGGCTTGTGCCTCCAAAGAGGGCTTGTGCCTCCGAAGAGGGCTTGTGCCTCCGAAGAGGGCTTGTGATTGCCTGGAAGTTACTTTCTCATGGTCGGAGGGGTCCACGGGACAGGCGCAAGTTGCTTGATTGGATGTTTGTTTGTACAAACGATCGCAATCAATTAACGAGGTGCCCCTTCGGTGGTCCTACCAATCTTTTTGATTGAGGAAAGCACTCCCATTTATTGGCGTGCCTCGCTAGAGGGCTTTTTAGTATTTCATCACTGGTGAAGTGGGTCTCCGAAGAGAAGCATTTTGCACTTCTACACGGGTGAAATGTGCCTCCGAAAAGGGCTTTTGCCTCTGAAGATGGCTTGTGCCTCCGAAGAGGGCTTGTGCCTCCGAAGAGGGCTTGTGATTGCCTGGAAGTTACTTTCTCATGGTCGGAGGGGTCCACGGGACAGGCGCAAGTTGCTTGATTGGATGTTTGTTTGTACAAACGATCGCAATCAATTAACGAGGTGCCCCTTCGGTGGTCCTACCAATCTTTTTGATTGAGGAAAGCACTCCCATTTATTGGCGTGCCTCGCTAGAGGGCTTTTTAGTATTTCATCACTGGTGAAGTGGGTCTCCGAAGAGAAGCATTTTGCACTTCTACACGGGTGAAATGTGCCTCCGAAAAGGGCTTTTGCCTCCGAAGATGGCTTGTGCCTCCGAAGAGGGCTTGTGCCTCCGAAGAGGGCTTGTGATTGCCTGGAAGTTACTTTCTCATGGTCGGAGGGGTCCACGGGACAGGCGCAAGTTGCTTGATTGGATGTTTGTTTGTACAAACGATCGCAATCAATTAACGAGGTGCCCCTTCGGTGGTCCTACCAATCTTTTTGATTGAGGAAAGCACTCCCATTTATTGGCGTGCCTCGTTAGAGGGCTTTGGTTGGTGTGCCAGGAAGGTTGCGTCTTAGGGGCAAGTAGATCCATGGGATGGACACAAGCTGCCTGATCGGATGCATCACAATCAGTTAGCGAGGGTCTTATTCCTTCTGCTTGGGAAGGCATCCCTTTAGTGGATCTACCTGCTTTCCTGTTGAGAGGCATACCTCCCTTTGGCTGCTTCCATGTTTGCCCGCTCATGTTGTATCATCATCCGCCAATCTGCGATCCTTTATCATCGTTTCCAAGCACGTCTTCCTTTCTTTTGCAAGTAAATTGCTTTTATCCGAAGAAGTAGACTTCACTGTTGAATGACTCCACAAAGTAAACGCAAGTTATTTGGTTGGATGCCTTTTTATATCAACGATCGCAACCAGTTAACGAGGGCTTGACACAGTGGAGCCGTCAACTTTTTATGTGAAGTTCCTCTTGTATGGGATTTGAGTTTGGAATTTTTGTTGCTTGAAATTTGCTTTAATAAATGATTTGTAAGGCTCGCTTAGCTTTACGATGGGTGAGCTTTGCTTTAATGACCTGCAGTATTAGATCGACATTTTAGCAATACATTTAGAGTATTTACACATCGAAATATAACAGGCATTTTATAATAGAAAACACAGAATGCATAGTTTTTCATTATTGAGTCACGCTGTTTTCTCAGCGGTTTACAATGCAGAAGTTACACATCCATCATTATCTTTACAAATTCAAGCAATGCTGTTAAGTAAAAATGAATGCTAGTTATTGTTGTTTCAGAATCTCCAAGCTGGATTTCCATTTGTGCTTGATTCATAGCTTTTGGATTTTTAAGCCAGAGAAAGTGAGAGATGCCCCAACCGCAGTTTTGTGGGTAATTAGTAGTCATCCCAACTTCTGCTTGCTGGGTATGGTCCCCCTGTGATAGCATTAATGACAAGCTTTTCTAAATCTTGCACTGCAGTGTTGTTGTGAGAATCGGATTGATGGGTAGGGTGTTGTTGATCCCGAGTGGATGAGGTTGGATCGACTCCGCTTCTCTTAACGTATTGTTGGAGTTTACCTTGTTCCATCAATTCTTCAATCACTTTCTTTAACTGGCGACATTGGTCAGTGTCATGGCCAGGTTGATTGTGAAATTGGCAGAATTTTCCATTACTCTTTGCACCTTTCGTCATCTCAGGTGGCTTAGGATACCGGACGACGTCTTTTGTTGCAAAAAAGATATTTCTTGGTGTATCAGTTAAAGGAGTATAATCCGAAGAATTAATGCGGCGAGGTTTCTTTTCATTTCCCTGGCTCTTTCCTCCTTCATTCTCCCTTTTCTGACTTTCAGATTCTCTTTTCTTAGATGGGACACTGTTATTATTAGTTTGGGCAGCAACCACTTTTGATGTCGTAGAAAGGCTTTCAAGGCGAATGAACTCGTCGGCCTTTTTATAAAATTTATCAAGTGAGTTCGGTTCCTTCATCTTTAGCCATGTCCCAAATTTACTCGATTT
This sequence comes from Allium fistulosum, assembly GCA_030737815.1. Classification (NCBI taxonomy): domain Eukaryota; kingdom Viridiplantae; phylum Streptophyta; class Magnoliopsida; order Asparagales; family Amaryllidaceae; genus Allium; species Allium fistulosum. The sequence goes on along the minus strand of CM060908.1, from coordinate 119,135,675 downwards.
ATCAATGGCTCGCATCAAATAAGTCAGGATCATGCGTGGTTCTGCATTTTCTACCTCGGCTAAAGCTATATTGAAACGGCTCAAGAAAGATTTGATTGATTCTCCGGGCGCTTGTTCAAGGTTAGACAGTGACATTATATCCTTAGCTTTTGAAGCATACAATCTGAACTGTTCTTTAAACTTTTGCGTTAAGTCGGAGAACTTATCTACAGACCGAACTGGAAGCTTTGTGAACCAAAGTAAAGCCACGCCTTCGAGGTATACCGGAAAGTATCGACACTTGATCTCGTCTGATGCTCTTGCACCGGTCATATGCCAATCGTATTTGTATAGGAAATGATTAGGGTCAGTGGTTCCCCTATAGGCTTGGATAGTAGGAGGTGCAAATTTCCTTGGAAATTCCGCTCTCAGGATCCTTTCAGTAAATGGAGTTCTGCTTGGCGCGAATCCCCAGTCAGCCTCATCCTCTTCCCTTTGCATGCTCTCTTTCATGATGCGGCCAACCATTTCAGACAGGTACTCTTTATTGTTCAAAGACACCTCCGGGCAAGCACCAGTTCTTCCCTCGGAAGTTTGCCCGGGCATATGTTCATGACAAGTTGGTTGCGGCATAGAACCATCAGCTTGGAAAGGTGGCATTTCAGGAAGGGTGGTTTGATGGTTTTCTGGTTGACGATTTGCCTCGAGCAGGGCAGTTATTCTATCCATCATCAAAGCATTTTGAGTTTCAATTTGTTGGTATAATCCAGAAACTGCATCATCCAATTCAGCCCTGGTGACTCCAACGATTGGAGTTGCTTGGTCTGTTGTTGGGGAAGTGGGAGTTCCTTCGTGAGCATTTCCGGATCTGATAGGTCTACCTCTTCTTCCAGGGGCCATTATTTCGGATCTGGTTTTTAAGAGAGGTTCTTTTTATGAGTCTTTGCGAAGCAACGGTGGATGATCGTTTGAGTTCAATTCTCAGTGAAAGCACCAAAATGTTAACGGTAAAAAGTGAACGCTAACACCCGGTGTGTGTAATAGAATTGTGAAAGCACCACCCGTTGGTACGGGAACAGAATATAAGCTGAAAATAGCAGAAAAGCAGTAAATGAACAATAGATTTATAGTGGTTCGGCCCGTAATTGAGCCTACGTCCACTTTATAGTCTTTTATTGCTGATTCGGTTACAATTTGATACAATATCCTTCAAAATACAATACAACTTGATCATGAAAGCACTCTTGGCTTCTAGCTCGATCTTTGATGATGAAACTCGACGAATCCGTGTTGGATGTGAGGAGCTCTTCTCGAAGATTGTTGTAGTGTTTCGAATGCTTCAAGATCTTTGATTGCTGAATGAGAGGAGGCTTCGACAGCGTAACGGCGCTTGGAGAAATGAATGGCCAAAAAGTCCTTTTCATGTTGGAAGTGATGGCCTATTTATAGGAGCAAATTTCTGAGCTCTCGGTTTGGCCAAGTCATGAGTCGTGACCGACTCATGGTAAGTCGTAACTCGTATTCGACTTAAGATGTCTCGTGGGCGCCATATTTGTCCATCTTGTGGCTCAGTTGGAAGACAAGTGCTAAGTCGTAGTCGACTCATCAGATCAAAGTAGCACAGGCAAGGGCTTTGGATTCCAGCTTGATAGCCTTTAAGTCGTAAGACTGATGAGTCGTAAGACTTCATGAATCGTAAATCTCCATGAGTCGTAAATCTGATGAGTCGTAAGCCTGATGAGTCGTAAGACCTCATGAGTCGTAAGAAGCTTGTCTTCGTGGAGTCATGAAGCTCTTAAGTTGCAGGCCACTTATAGCAAATCATGAGTCGCAGACGACTTATAGCAAAACATGAGTCGTAGATGACTTAAGGCCTTCCAGATAGTTAGGTCGCTAGGCAAGTTAAGTCGCTGAGTCTCTTAAGTCGTAGAAGAGTTAACTTGATGAGTAGTTAAGTCGGAGAGTCTTCTTAACTCGGAGCATTTCATAGCTCGGTATTGTTAGGTCGGAGCAGAGTTAACTTGCAATCTTAAGTAGTTAGGTCGCAAGCTCCTTTAGGTAGTTGGGTCGTAGACTCCCTTAGGTCGTAGCTCCCTAACCCGGTAGGTCGTAAGTCGTTCAAACCGTAGACTCCTTTTCAGCAACTAAGTCGTGAGTCGTTGAGTACACAGGTTTTAGGCTTTTTAACTCGTAAGTCGTTGCTAAAAGGGAGTTAACAATTAGAATTTATTTATAATCATTTTCGAGACTTATAAATGGAGTTTTATAAACAAATGGGGTTTTTATAAGAGGAATCTTATAACATGTTTTGAAAAACGTAAAGGATAATTGCTTAAAAAGGGTAAAAGCGTTTTATAAATGGTTTTAAATGTTTATAAAAGAATTTTAGAAATGGATTTATGGATTATACAAGAATTTTACAAACGGTTTTGTGGATGTATGATGGAGTTTATAAATGATTTTAGAATTAAATAAAAATGAAATCTTTCCAAAAGTTGGTGAATATACTTATATCGTTGAGATAAGTATATGGATATATTTTTTCAAGTATTGAGAAATAGAGATTTGTGGATATATATTATATATATATATATATATCTTTGTAAAATGGATTTTTGATTCAAGTAATTACAAAGTGGATTTAATTAATGAAGGATTTTAAAAGAGGCTTAGTGTTGCTTGGTGCTTAACCAATGTTGGTTTGTCCTTATGGAATTAAATTCCTGATTGAATATTTGTTAGTCGACAGTTAATTAACCGACTATCGAAATTGGACGCAAAACATAACTTTGGAAATATTTAGGAGAAACACGTGAGTTATATGGCATAGTCATCTCCGATGATGTTGTACTGTGCGTATAAATCTCATTTCGTTCTCCTAGGACAATGATAAGGAAATTCGTTCACTAACGGTTAGGAGGTGATCTCTGCTCTTTTTTTTGACTGTTTATTTCCTAAAAAACTGATTTTGAGCTTACCGGGAATTAGCGAATGTTGTTTTGAAGAGAACAGAATCAGATATGTTATCTGAAAACCACTTCGATCCAACGAATGCGTTTCAAAGTGAAGACATCTTGAAGATGATGGAATTTGAAGACAGAGCACTCAAGTGTTTCGTTCAGTCCCAGAACGAACTTGTATGGATGAATGCTGGTATTATATTGTTGCTTGGAGGGCAGTATTAGCATTCCAAGTGGGAAGTGCTATACTAAAGGTAAAATGTAGCCTTAAGCCTCATCAACCGGGAATCACTAAAACATGGAAGATGCAGCATGGTTAAGTGGGTCGCTCCCAAGTAGGGTATGATCATCCCTATCTAGAGTCGCTATTATCTCTCAAATTGTATGCTTGGGGTTCAAAGCGGGGTAATCGTATTCGGTACTATCCAGTAAAGGGTAGGCCGGTTCTGTGTTGGCAGGGTTCGATAGGTTCGACCTCAGTGTTATTTTATCTAGAGATGCACCATGATGGGCGGTACCCCAGTAGCCCAGTCATTGTATGGAATCCATTCTCCAATAAGCGCCGTACGAACTTAGTTGTGCCCAACTATGCTGAAACGTGAGATGCAAGCATTTCATCGATATTCATATTTTACTTTGACCCCTAGACATTTATTATAGTATAAATGGATTTTCTATAGAAAATGTTTTGTTTATCATAAGGTAAAAACCCGTCCATGTTTATGTGTGTGTGGTCTTAGGAGAAACTTCTGATTTTTGAAAGGTTTCTATAACTTTAAAAATCCAGTTGGGTGTGTTTTATCATGCTGGTTTTCCAGACTGACTTGGGTGTTATTTTATTATAATGCTCGAGTCAGACTGAGCATATTCACAGATTTGCTTGGATTCATTGGAGCTCAGGAGACGGGTTGGAGGTCTTCAAGTCGTATTTACGTATATGTTTTATTTTCGGGGCTTTGTTCTTGAAATCATCAGCAATTGTGAGGACAGGTTGTTATAATTTCCTAGGCTGATGATTATGAGTGTTGTTGCACTCTGATGATTGTATGTATATAACAGTTTCTCCTTGTAAAGATCATTGACATTATATTATATATTATTCCGCTACGATTGTGAGACTCTATGTTGTTTAATTTCTTTTCTCTTCTTCTCTTCTCTTCTTATTTCTTCTTCTTTCCCATAACTATCAGTCTTTCCGTTCACTTTGGTTGGACATGTGTGGTTTATTGTCAGCTTGAATTGTACGGATTAGCGGGTTGTTACAATTATACATTTTATATTATATATTACTCAGTACGATGTGAGATTATGTTCTGTCTTTTCCTTCTTTTTCACCAACAATCTGCCTTTTCGGCATATGGATGCTCAGCACGTGAATATTATGGCCGTATTAGTGTTGACTTTCTGAGGGTCGAAAAGGTGGGTCGTTACAACATGGATCAGAGCTTAGGTTGAGCGAACACCTAGCCTTTGGTAGGGTTAACTCATTTGAGATTGGGTAAGTGAGACCCTATGATGAGTTTGAGTGTGTGTGTGTGTATATATAAGAGCGCATATTTGTTAGTGCTATAAAAATATTTTATATTGTGTTGATTTATCGGTTGAGTGGTTAAGAATTCTGGTTGATACAGAATGAACAACTATATCGATAGGGGTTTCTAAACTCTCGAGCAAGGCAAATCGACACAGTATTGTTTTGAAAATTGGGTAAATGAAATAACATTGCCTAGATTTTATTTATAAATAAAGGAATTTTTAAAAAAAATTAATATACTTATATATGCTGTGTTTGGATGTTAGAGAATGATAATATTCGATTATTATCATTTATTGATTATTGTTTGTGCTCAGGTGCTTTAAGAGCATTTATTGTTAGTTAGATTTAAAATATAGTGTTAATAAAGTTGTTTATTATAATCTTAAACAAGGATTAACATTTGTGAAATGTTTTTTATGAGAAAAGTGAAATTATATAAGCATGATTTATCAATATGGTTTATAAATAAAATGGGTTTAAAACTAAGGACTTGAGTTTTTCAATCTCGGTGTTTTGGAAATTGTTTTTCAAAGTTTGGAGAAAACTATAATAGTATTATTTTGAAAGTATTTTTTATTAGAAATATTCTAAAGTGGAATTTAAAAGAGACAAAAAGCACTGAACTCACTTCGGTCACTGGAAAATAATTTGGATGATGACTGTAGCATCATCGGTATCCATTTCGAGTTTCTAAGTGAGGAATTGCTACCATAGTCAATTTGCTTTAGAATTGTTTTGATAAACATACTTTGATTTAATATCAAAGGTTATGATTTGAATATACAAGGCATAGATATGTATATTATATTATTATTATTATTTCAAAATGATTTGAAATAAAATCCGGGTGTTAGTTTTTTGAACTTTCAGTTGAATGATATTATGGGCTCATGTATCTTATTCATTAGGATATTTTGGTTTGTATGTCGCATTTTGGGATATTGTTTTGTAATTTTTATTTATTGAAATGAAAAGGAGTTTTTGGTTATTTTCGACGGTCGAAAACTTCCCAGATAAATTGGAAATAGAAGCTTATTATTTTTGGTGAAAATATAATATAATAAGTTTTTGTAACCTATAAATTTGAAAAATAGTAAGTTAAAACAAATTTTAATTTGTTGGACATTTGGGTTAAGTAAAAACAAATCTGAAATTTGTATATGTTGAAAGTGCAGCTAAGGATCGTAATATGGATATTATCTAAACTACTTGTGCGGAATATAGTATAAGTAAATAAAGTAATAAAGTAAAATGACACTAGGGATTTTTATACTGGTTCGAACTCCCATTCTATGTCCAGTTCCAGACTCCTTCTGGAATTAAACTAGCAACCCTGACTTAACTCGGAGGAATAGGTTTACATCGCCTGAGCAACCGAATAGGACTTTGACCACCTGAGCAACTGAATAGGATTTTCCCGCCTGACTTTGTGTGTTCTTGTTACAACACAGATTTGTCGAATGAAGTACACCCTTTCTATAATCTTTTCCTTCAGTATGATATGTATATTTGTGTGTCCGTGAAGATAAGGAAAGTATAGATTGCTTTAGAAATGAAGAATTATAAACTTGATTTGACAAACTCAAAGCAATAAGAGGTTTTGAATATCCAAGAGAGTAGAGAATAGAAATGTCAGTACTTTGATCTTGAATGGAATGCATATATATAATGAATGAAGAGTTACAACAGTTGGCAAAAACTTTTGACGAACAGAAATGGTTGCAACTCTTCTTGGAAGAGATTCCTCTTCAGGAAGAAGAAGTGTCTCTTCAGAAAATTTATAAATATGGCAGTTAGAACATATTTAGTCGGCTGAATATGAATAGTTAGTCGACTGAATTAAAGCAAAAAATATTAGTTCGAATATGACAAAGTTCATTCGACTGACCATAAGTGTTAAGTCGACTAAGTTTTGCAAAATAAAAAAAAAATTATGTGCATAGGTCAGTCGACTGACCTGTGCGTTTTCAAAATGCCTGTGTGTTTTCAAAAAGTGCAGGTTTACTTGAGGATAGATTTAAACAATAGATACTAACTTAAACTCTAATAATCTAAACATAAACTCTAATAAACCATACTTGTCGAATATTTGATAATCCTTTTTCTGTCTTGAACTCCTTGTCATGAATCAAAAGCATGATGTCCAACATTCTCTCCGTTTTTGATCGATGACAACTTCATTGGAGACAAATTTCGACAAAAATCTATAACTCCCCCTGAATTCGTGTCGGTATCTTGTAATCCTGCAAATTTTGTTAGTACGAAACTTCTTCTTCCCCTTTGTCATTGACAAAAAGAAGAAAGATATATATGGGATTATATTTACACAACATATGATTATTTATAACAACAACAATGATAAACCACACAACACATACAACAATAATAGGAATAACAAACACTCAACATATAAAACAATAATAATGATCGCAACCATAAAAACAATTGTACCAACAAGGTTATTAATGAAGTACTTAACATAAAGTAGCACAAACAACAACACAAAGTAGCACAATAAAGAACATTAAAGTTAAAATACAACACACTTTAAGACATAGACCCCATCAGAAAATGTCAAAATAAAAGATAGAAAAAAAAGCTTACTCTTCCCCAACACAACTTGAGCTTTCTTCTCCTTCTTCATCATCTCCTTCCGATTCTTCTTCTTCATCGCCTTCTTCTTCTTCTCTGGAGGATGACCATATGAATCGAGATTGCGGTCGTTTCCCCGGATCTGTAGGAACATGGACTGACGTGGAGGAGGATGGACCACAAGTTAACAAATCCTATATGTTGTTTAAGAAGCCTTTGATACGATCGAGTTTGGAATACATTTTGGTAATTGTAGTTTCAACTTGAGATAGTCGCCTATTTATTATCTTTTGGTTTCTAGAGATAATCATGTAAGCTTGGAGTGCTTGTGTATCCAGTCCAATTTCTTCAATCTCATGTACTTGTCGTGGAGTTTGAGAAGAGTAACTAGTTCCAGTTTGTGTAGTATTTTAACGGGAAGAAGTTTGAGGTTGTCCCGCGGCTTCAAACTCTTTCCAATGTTCAAAATTTATGATTGTATGACTTTGGAAGTGTTTAGGAAGACCCATAAGACTTAAGGTCCGGGTGTTAAAAGAGCCAATCGCAATGAAGTTCGAGTCGGGGAGAGGGATTTCAAAATGAAGAATTAAGTCTCATTATATAAGCTCCATACTGAATTGTCTTCATGCGACCTTGGTTAAAGGTTTGAAATTCGTCAAGAATGACTTTTGCCCAATTCACGGATCATTGTCCCCATATAGCATAGAGTGATTGGAAATCTCGCTTATAAATTTTCTTGTAGCTTCCGGTACGAGGGTTGATGGAGTGGGTAAGAGCACGATGCATGAGTCTTGCTTTTGGTCAGAGCTCTATTGCCTTAAGTTCTTTTAAGTCATCGAAAAGAAAAAGATGACTTACTTTATCTCGATGATCAATATCAACCTCTATCTCGTTTAAATCCTCGCCTTCTGAAGGACATTGTAGGATTCTTCCAATTTTAGAGATGGGTAAGAACATCTTCACTCCACACACAAGTATCCATACACAATCATCGATATTGTGAACCGCGTGATGATCCAAGTTGAGATTAGCATAAAATAGTTTGATTAAAAGGTGGTTAATCTTCAGGTTGTTGGCATTAAAATCAAGCAAAGATTCTAGACCACTTCTCTTTGCAAAGTCTTGCAATGCATAAGAAGCCAAATCAGGGAATTTTACAAATGAACCTTCGAAGATCCTAGAGTTCTTCATCTTGTTGAACCTCTGAACAGCCTTATCATTGTAAAGCCAATTTTGAATCTGAGATTCGGTAGGTCCCGCTGAAGAGGAGGAAGGTCTAGTTCTCTTGGGTGGCATTGTGGTTAGGGTTCTGGAGAATATGAGCTTTGAAAATTTTTAGTATTTTTGGATTAAACTGAAGAAAATTTATAGAGAGTGAATGGTAATGGAGGTTTGTTCAAAAGATATAATGTTATGATGAATTGGTGGACTGAAAAGGCACTGCCTGTTTATTAGGAAAAAATTGTTTTCTAGATTTAGTCGACTAAAAGTGCTATGTTAGTCGACTAAATATTAAGTCAAGGCCAAAAGTTTCTCAGGTCATTGATTCAGTCGACTAACTGTATCGAGAAACTTTTTAGTTCATTTTGGTTATGATTCAGTCGACTGAAATAGTTGTTTAGTCGACTAAATCTTATGTAAAAAGAATTTATTAACCAGTATTCAGTCAACTGAATGTACCAGTTCAGTCGATTGGTGCTGTGAAAAAAAATATGCTAACTTTATTGATAGAAATAATTGCAAAATCATATATATATATACTAAATATATTAATAAAACACATGTAAAAACAAGAAAACAAATCTAAGAAGAGGAAGTTGATTTCTTTGGAGTCTCACATTCTTCCGGCTCAATTTTAGTATGTTCTCGAGCTGGTTGAATTGTTGAGTGTTCCCAAGAATTTGGAGAGTATGGAGGCCTCTCGGGTGATGGAACATGAACATTATTGTTTGTTGGTGAAGCACCACAGAACTTTAATGCACATTTTTCCAGAAAGCTGAGTCTCTTAGCATGAACCTTTTGTTCATAGTACATTTCTCGTTGTAAGCTTAGCATTTCTCGTTGATAATGATGAATGGCATCAATATTACCATTGACAGATGGTGAACTAAAATGTAGTTTTCGTCCATGCTTAGCTTCCGGTGTATATCCGGTATGATAATTTGAGGGTGGTACAATAGGAATAGGTTCATATGCAGGAGTAGGAGTTGAAAAATTAGAGGAATTGGTGGATGGGGAGTTATAGTCAATGGAAGAATATTGGGACCTTTCTTGAGAAGACATAATGAATTGATACTTGGAATAAGCTTATTTGAGATTGGTAAAAAAATTGTAATGATGATGGTTTATATAGTTGAAATGAATAGGAAAAAATAGAAAGCATGTTTTATGGTGAGAAAGTTTAAAACCAGAGAAAAATTGATGGAACGAAACAATTTGCTAAAATAATGTGTGTGTAAAAATATAGTTACAAAAAAAATGTATGAAGAGAAGTTAGGTTTAGCCTAGTGTGAACTAATCATATAGCAAAATTGAGAAGTATTAGATTCCCAGGCATGAGACTAGAGAATGAGTCCTAGTAGCCCCATTTATGGAGAAAAAAAAATTAAATATATATTTTTAAGAAGAAATTTACAAATCTTTTAAAGATAAAATTCCTAATTCTCCTCTTAATTTTATAAAACTATTTTCATTTAAAGGTTTTGTAAATATATCAGCCAGCTGCTTTTCAGAAGATACAAATTCTAATCTGACTATACCCTTTTCAATATTATCACGAAGAAAATGATGACGAATGTCAATATGTTTTGTTCATGAATGATTGATAGGGTTTTTAGATAAGTTTATAGCACTTATGTTATCACAGAAAGTAGTTGAATTAGACAAATTAATTCCAAAATCTTGAAGTGTCTGTTGCATGTAAATGACTTAAGCACATGCTAAAGCAGCTGAAATATATTCTGCTTCACGTGTCGAAAGTGAAACACAATTTTGTTTCTTGCTAAACCAAGACACTGAGGATTGTCCAGTAAAGTGACAAGTCCCACTCGTACTTTTTCGATTCGTCCGACATCCTCAAAAGTCAGCATCACAGTATGATACTAACTCGAAAGGACATTCTTTCAGATAAAAAAGTCCAAAATCTTTAATTTTGGTTAGATAACGTAATATGCTTTTCACGGCTCGCATATGTGATTCTTTAGGATTTGTTTGAAATCGAGCACATAAACAAACACTCATCATTATGTCAGGTCTACTAGCTATTAGATAAAGTAGCGATCCAATTATACTCCGATTTAATTTTTGGTCAACAGTTTTGCCATCTTCATCTCGATCGATATGGATTGTTGTACTCATTGGAGTTGGTTTGGTAGAAGTATTTCCATACCAAAGTGTTATATAGATTGTTACAATATTTTTCTTGATTAATGAAAATTCCATTATCTAATTGTTTAATTTGTAATCCAAGAAAATATGATAATTCTCCCATATGTGACATTTCAAATTCTTTGGTCATTATATTAGAAAATTCCTGACATAACTTGTCATTTGAAGAACCAAAAATAATATCATCAACATAAATTTGAACAATTAAAATATCCTTTTTAGAACGCTTAATAAAAAGAGTTTGAGCAACCTTCCCAATTTCAAAACCAAGGTCTATAAGATAGCTTTTAAGACGTTCATACCAAGCATGAGGTGCTTGTTTTAGACCATATAAAGCTTTCTTAAGTTTATAGACGTGGTCTGGAAATTTTTCATGTAAAAATAGAGGAGGTTGTTCAACATAAACATTTTCTTTTGTATATCCATTTAGAAAAGCACTTTTTACATCCATTTGATAAAGTTTAAAATTATGAAAACATGTAAAGGCCAGTAAGATATGTATTGCTTCTAGTCGAGTGACTGGAGCAAATGTTTCTTCATAGTCATTTCCTTCCTCTTGATTATATCCTTGTGCAACTAATTTAGCTTTATTCATAATAATATTTCCTTGTTCATCAGAGTTATTTTTGAAAACCCATTTAGTATTAATGACTGTTTGATCACTTGGTCTAGGAACTAAGTCCTAAACTTTGTCTCGTTCGAATTGGTTTAGCTCTTCTTGCATAGCTATAATCCAATAGTCATCATTAGAGGCTTCTTTAGCCTATCTAGGTTCAATGTTAGAAGGAATGCTACATGTCCCATTTGATTAAGTTGATTTCTAGTTCTAACATTTGAATTAATTTCTCCAATGACATTTTCTATAGGGTTGTCTCATAAAATCCAAGTAGAGATCTTAAGCCATTTTCATTATGAACAATGTTTTAATCTTCTTCAAAATTATTTTGAGTAACAGTATTTATGATTGTCTTAGTCATTATCTCATCATCCTTAAGACTTTTATTAAAGTTAAAATTCTCATCGAAGGAGACATGAAGTGTTTTCTCGATTGTTTTAGTTCTTTTATTGAAAATTTGATAAGCTTTACTTCATTCCGAATATCCGATGAAAATTCCTTCATCGGATTTTGGATTGAATTTTCCAAGCTGATCTTTTGTGTTTAAAATAAAACATTTTGAACCAAAAACCTTAAAATATGAAATATTTGGTTTTCTTTTATTAAAAAGTTCATATGGAGTGTGTTTTGTTAGTGGTAGAATGGAAACACGATTCAAAACATAACAAGCAGTTGCTACAGCTTCTGCCCATAAATGTTTTGGTAGAGTGCTTCCATTTAATAAAGTTCTTGCCCATTCTTGTAAAATTCTATTTTCCTTTCTACAACACCATTTTTTTGTGGTGCTCTAGGACAAGAAAAATTATGGTAAATTCCCTTTTTATTACAAAAATGCTCAAAAGCTTCATTTTCAAATTCACCTCCATGATCACTTCTAATATTTTTAATCTTTAAATTTTTGAAAGTTTGAATTCTTTTAACAAAAATTTTGAAATTTTCAAAAGTATCACTTTTATTTTTCATAAAAATAGTCCATGTATATCTTGAAAAGTCATCTACTATTACAAACACATATTTGCTATGGTTTATAGATTGAACTTGAGTTGGGCCAAAAAGGCACAAATGCAATAGTCCGAGTGGTTGTAACGTGCAAATATTTTTCTTTGATTTAAAAGATGATTTTGATAATTTACTTAATTGACAAGCATCACAAATATTGTTTACTTTAAAATTCATTCTTAGTTGTGACGCCCACCTCTATGCTCATAATAACAAAGAGTATTAAAAGAAATACTGTCTATTATTACGAAGAATAAGGCTGGATAGGAGCGACCATCCGTAGTTGGCCTTACACTAATATTGGTTATCTCGATAGGAGTGGTATATGCTTTTTATTTTTCATCTATTATTTATTTACTCCCATCGACGTATCCAATTATCAGTATAAAACAAACTACGATAGTTCATAATAGTTTAGGACATTAGATATAACAATAACACAGATAATATAATTGCGGAACACAGATTAACAAAAATCTCATATATATATAACCGATGTCAGTTACAATATAGTTGACACGATACATATGATACAACTACAACTGTCGACTCTAGAAGTTATATATACAAGTACATTATCGACTAATATACATGAATACATATCGTTCTATACAATGACACGACTACTACAAAATGACACTGACAACTTCAGAAGATGTGAAAAGTCTTCATATCCTGAACAGCAACTCAAAGAAGAAAATCTACAACCTGAAATAACTCGGGTCTGACCCGAGTATTATATTCAAAAGAAAATAATACACGGGTCAGTCTAATTCAAACTCAGTTATTAATGCACAGTAGCAATAATAATCAATATCAAATAGACGACAGTCACAGAAATCTCGTATATCCGACTCCACTATAAAAGAATCGGATAACGATAGATATAACACTAACCAGTGTTAAACAACAAATCAACAATCCAAATCAGAATATAACTCCAAAACATTGAAATTAACCAATGAAACAATTCAACAAATCGAAACATCAATTTAAAACTGTCAAATCTGATAGGGCTGCAGTACACGCACGCGTGTACTGCCTCGCCACTATCGCAAGAGATATACAAAAGCTCAATGAAAGTCACAATGATCGCAAGGTCAAACCCCGAAATCGGGTTCAACTCAAATGAATTTAAAAACCAACCTAAGTGCATCAATGCCATGCACTGTAAAACTGGGCAGTGCTATCACACATATACAACCGCATAATGAAACTGCAGTTGAACCAAACAATTAGCCGAGAGATTAAACAGTCAAGCAACGACAATGCAAGTGTCGGACTCAACTGAACAGCATAAGTAGTGACTGCAACACTACAATTACAAGTGGCAATGTCAACAAAATCTAAAACCAACATGAAGTAGTTCAAATCCAAGTACAACCAATGTATGAACATACGAACAAAACTGCAGATCAAAAATGGTTCAATCACTTCAATGAGCTAACACAACAGTTCATACAACATATACAAGACCAACTCAATGCAAAGGTCTAAAGCAAAGAATGACCAGATCAACAACTACATCAAGTAAGAACCAGTCAAAGTTCACACAGTGGCAACTACTCATAACAGGTCAGAGACAAATAATTGACCATAAAGGCATGCGGCATAAGAAGCAAGAAACACTAGTTAATTACAAATGCACAGCAACCATTTGCATACAAGCTTTAGACTAAAGGACACATGAGTGCAACCTTACATATGCCTGAAACTATGTGAAATAAATGTGCAGACTGCCTCACTGGTCAAGACAGCTGCAATGAAGTGATCCAACAACAACAGTTCTAGGCTCGGCCAAGACCATTTCTGGTAACAGCAAACAAGATGGCACAATTGCAGTTATCAAATGGGAGCATAAAGTCAATAAAACATGTCTCATATACATGGAAACCAAACTAAAGTATAGGCCATAGCAAGTCTCGATGAACTGGTCAGAACAAAGGCAGGACTGGTTTAAATGGCCAATCATTCAAATATAGTTATGAATAAGACCAAGTCAAAATATGCATGGTAAACTCGACTTACAGGATCAGATAGTTCGGTAAAGTGAACTATAATGGACCAGACAATATCAATGACAAGCACAAGCCAATTGCTTGCAAAGTCGAGAAAATGTGGCTACTAAATATACTGTGAAACAAGTATCTCAAGACTCAACCCAAACAAGATCAACTCGAAGCAACTAACCACAAAACAGTAGGCAGTGACAGTAAGGAATGTATACAACAATACAAACATGGAATGGAATGCAACTACAAGGCATGAAACCCTAGTGAAACCGATCAAGTGACAACACGAAGTAGTGCAAACTATCATGAAAAAAGTGCAACGGAATAGATGGCCAGAAACGAAGCTCATAGGGTCACAAAATTAGTGAAGCCAAAAATTCACAAAGTGGTCACAGTCATGAAACAGCAGGTGAAGATGAACAAGGTCGATAAAACTTCCAGAGGTGATAAACAAAATAGCCAAAGTCGAATAAAACAACGATGTCAAACTCAGATCGAAAATCCTCAAAGCCGGAAATTCATCAATATCAAAATCAATTATCACAATCAAAGTCAACCGAAAATCGATCAGAGATGAAGCCATGGAAATCAAAACCAGACGACTAAATAAACAACCCCAAACCATCATTACAGAGGCCAAGCAGGAGTAATCAATTTAAGCAAACAAGTTAAACGAGCAGAAATGAGTACGAATTAGATGTGAGTAAGTCATTACTCACCTATGTCGAAGAGCACGAAATGGATTCGAATTCGAACACACTTGCAATCGAGCGAAGCCAGCGCTTGAACTCGATTGAGCAGCTAAAGCCCTCCCCTTTCCCCCTTCAGATCGCCGTAGTGCGCGAACCCTAATTTGCTCGAAGAGGACTGAACGAGACGAAAAGAATGCCGCCACCATTTGAAAACGAACGAACGAAGCAATCGCGCGCATACGCCATTTTTATTTTCTCGTTTGTAAATTTATTAGGGTTCGAATGAAAATAAAGGGGGAACGGGTTTTTAGTCTTGTAAAAACTTTCACGGCGTCAACTACATATGGGCCACGTTATTTTAATTTCTATAAAGCCAAATTAGCAATTTATAGAAGAGTTTTAACTCTAACAATCCAATTGAAATTTTAACTTGATTTAAAAATTTCAATTGCAATTGATAAACTATTTAAATCACCACTAGACGATATTCAATGGCTATAAAACACTGGGTTGTTACAGACTCCCCTCCTTATAAAAATTGCGTCCCCGCAATTTTCATAATTAAGTTCGTTATTACCTATAAATTTTCTAACATAAACTGGTTAAGCTAGCAATTAAAAGGTAGAGGATATAAACACCAAAGAAACCTTTTAATTTCATAAAAGAGATTCACAAATTCTCAACAAAATCTAATTACCAAATGGATAATTAGAAAACAATCAAAACTGAATTCAAAACTGAATAAATACAATCATCAGCACTATTCAATTATCAACTAGACAATTAGAATTCAGAAATCACAAACCAACAATATTTAATTATCGATACGATAATTAGAAAACAGCAAATCTAATCATCAACAAAGATAATTAGAAAACACAAAACACAAATCGCAAAATCGCAAATATCTCGTTATTCAATAAACAACTAGAAAATACGAACTTCATAATCAGCAAATTCAAAATATTAACAGAGATAGAGATAGATAGAAAACAGCGATTCAAATAAAATCAGCAAACATCAATTATCTAATTATCTCAAACGATAATCAGAAGACAAATCAGCACATATCTAATTACCACAACCGGTAATTTAAAATTTTCAAATCAACAAATATTCAATTATCAAAAAGGATAATCAAATTTTAAATTTAACAAATATTCGATTATCAAAACGATAATCAAATTCCAAATTCAACAATTATTTGATTATCTCAAGCGATAACCAAATTCCAAATTCAACAAATATTTAATTATCTAAAGCGATAATTAAATCTAAAATCAACAAATATTTAATTATCTCAAGCGATAATTAAATCTCAAATCAACAATTATTTAATTATCTCAAGCGATAATTAAATCTAAAATCGACAAATATTTAATTATCTCAAGCGATAATTAAATTCGAAATCAGCAAATATTTAATTATCTAAAGCGATAATTAAATCTCAAAGCAACAAATATTTAATTATCTAAAGCGATAATTAAAAACAACAAATATCCGATTATCAAAAACGATAATCAGAACTCATATCAACAAATATCTAATTATCACAAGCGATAATTAGAAACAACAAATATCCGATTATTAAAAACGATAATCAGAACTCATATCAACAAATATCTAATTATCACAAGCGATAATTAGAAACAACAAATATCTGATTATCAAAAACGATAATCAGAACTCATATCAACAAATATCTAATTATCACAAGCGATAATTAGAAACAACAAATATCTGATTATCAAAAACGATAATCAGAACTCATATCAACAAATATCTAATTATCACAAGCGATAATTAGAAACAACAAATATCTGATTATTAAAAAACGATAATCAGAACTCATATCAACAAATATCTAATTATCACAAGCGATAATTAGAAACAACAAATATCTGATTATCAAAAACGATAATCAGAACTCATATCAACAAATATCTAATTATCACAAGCGATAATTAGAAACAACAAACATCTGATTATCAAAAACGATAATCAGAACTCATATCAACAAATATCTAATTATCACAAGCGATAATTAGAAACAACAAATATCTGATTATCAAAAACGATAATCAGAACTCATATCAACAAATATCTAATTATCACAAGCGATAATTAGAAACAACAAACATCTGATTATCAAAAACGATAATCAGAACTCATATCAACAAATATCCAATTACATGCAGATAATTGGAAGCAACAAATATCTAGAAATCAATTAAGAAGACTAGAAAATCAACATAAAAGCTTGGATCGATCCCATCAGATGGCGAGTTTTTAATTCGCCGCACGTGCAACAACATATGGTCGAAGCCTACCAAGTACTCAACATAATTTTGGCGCCCAACAAATGACCCGAAGGTCCAACATATGACCCGAAGGTCTAGTACTGGTATTGACCCGAAGGTCCAACATATGACCCGAAGGTCCAACATAGTGGCTCGAAAGCACACGAAAGCATCAAAATATTTCAATTAACGAGTCCGGAATTAACCAAAATAGTAAACGCACATGTCCCATAACCACGATTTTTACTAAATTGTTTAATTTTCTTCATCGTTTCCTTGAAAGTGTAAAATTCATCAAAATCATCAAAACAACAGATATTCAATTAACGAGTCCGGAATTAACCGAAATAGTAAAAGTGTGGTTCCATACTCCGCACTTTTGCTAAATCGTTTAAATCTCTTCATCGTTTCCTTGAAAGTGCAAAATTGTGTATTTTGTAAAACTACACTTTACATTCTCAAACGGACAAGTCCGGAATTAAGCGAATCAGTAAAAGAAAGGGGTCATAGTCCTCGATTTTGCTGAAACGTTTAAATCGCTTCCTCATTCTTTTGAAAGCGCAAACTGTTAAATTCCTGAAAACAATTTTATTTATTTTGTAAATATAACAATTCACATTCTCAACTGAACAAGTCCAGAGTTAAGCGAAACAGTAAAAGAAAGGGGTCATAATCCTCGATTTTGCTGAATCATTTAAGTCGCTTTCTCATTCTTTTGAAAGCGCAAACTGCTAAAATTTTATAAAACAATTTTCATTTTTAAAACAATTTCCTAACCACGTGATTAAAACAGCAAATCAGTAACAATTTCGATAAAGAAATTGTACTTCTCAAAATACCATACATCGTATCTCAAAATCAGCATTGCGGAATAACCGCTTGAAAATCCACTTTTTAAAAATTTGACTGTTATTGAAGTCAACGCGACAGTAATTTTAAAACATCAAAAAACGCATCAAAATAATTCACATCAAAATGTGACATCAGTGAATTTTCATTCATTAAAATTGTCAACAAAACACCATGCTTCAAAAATATGGCACTGGTGTAAAAATCCCGTTATAAAAATAACGGCAACAAAATACGTTTCATAACCAAGCATCGGTTCAACGTAAAATTAATGCAATAACGTGCAATTCAAATTTTTGCACGTACTACAAAATGAACAAAGAAATCATTCGAATATACCTTTAATGAAGATAATTCAAAACAGCAAAAATCTAATCAATAGATGATTAGTACAAAAGAAAGCCAGCGGAAATTTCAACAAAAATTACATATCTGCAATTTCTTCGAATCCTTAATTCGGATTCGAAATTCTCAAAGAAACAAAATAATTACAGCTATGTAAACAACAATTGAAATTCATATCAATTTCGTATTTTGATTTTTAAATCAAAAAGATTATCAGTTGTACTCAACGGAGACAGTTTCACTGTTTCCGCTGCGCACTCTGATAAACATAACTCAAATCAATCAAATCATTAGAACACAAATTCACTTTTTATTTTTAAATAAGGATATTTAAAAATTTCATCCAAATTTCAAAACTTTAGTTTTGACTCAAAATACATTTAAACCGTCGACCAATAGTTGTAACATATGTTCCATCTAAGTTATGTTTTATATTATGTCCATAAACCCCAGGCTCTGATACCAACGTGACGCCCCACCTCTATGCTCATAATAACAAAGAGTATTAAAAGAAATACTGTCTATTATTACGAAGAATAAGGCTGGATAGGAGCGACCATCTGTAGTTGGCCTTACACTAATATTGGTTATCTCGATAGGAGTGGTATATGCTTTTTATTTTTCATATATTATTTATTTACTCCCATCGACGTATCCAATTATCAGTATAAAACAAACTACGATAGTTCATAATAGTTTAGGACATTAGATATAACAATAACACAGATAATATAATTGCGGAACACAGATTAACAAAAATCTCATATATATATAACCGATGTCAGTTACAATATAGTTGACACGATACATATGATACAACTACAACTGTCGACTCTAGAAGTTATATATACAAGTACATTATCGACTAATATACATGAATACATATAGTTCTATACAATGACACGACTACTACAAAATGACACTGACAACTTCAGAAGATGTGAAAAGTCTTCATATCCTGATCAGCAACTCAAAGAAGAAAATCTACAACCTGAAATAACTCGGGTCTGACCCGAGTATTATATTCAAAAGAAAATAATACACGGGTCAGTCTAATTCAAACTCAGTTATTAATGCACAGTAGCAATAATAATCAATATCAAATAGACGACAGTCACAGAAATCTCGTATATCCGACTCCACTATAAAAGAATCGGATAACGATAGATATAACACTAACCAGTGTTAAACAACAAATCAACAATCCAAATCAGAATATAACTCCAAAACATTGAAATTAACCAATGAAACAATTCAACAAATCGAAACATCAATTTAAAACTGTCAAATCTGATAGGGCTGCAGTACACGCACGCGTGTACTGCCTTGCCACTATCGCAAGAGATATACAAAAGCTCAATGAAAGTCACAATGATCGCAAGGTCAAACCCTGAAATCGGGTTCAACTCAAATGAATTTAAAAACCAACCTAAGTGCATCAATGCCATGCACTGTAAAACTGGGCAGTGCTATCACACATATACAACCGCATAATGAAACTGCAGTTGAACCAAACAATTAGCCGAGAGATTAAACAGTCAAGCAACGACAATGCAAGCGTCGGACTCAACTAAACAGCATAAGTAGTGACTGGAACACTACAATTACAAGTGGCAATGTCAACAAAACCTAAAACCAACATGAAGTAGTTCAAATCCAAGTACAACCAATGTATGAACATACGAACAAAACTGCAGATCAAAAATGGTTCAATCACTTCAATGAGCTAACACAACAGTTCATACAACATATACAAGACCAACTCAATGCAAAGGTCTAAAGCAAAGAATGACCAGATCAACAACTACATCAAGTAAGAACCAGTCAAAGTTCACACAGTGGCAACTACTCATAACAGGTCAGAGACAAATAATTGACCATAAAGGCATGCGGCATAAGAAGCAAGAAACACTAGTCAATTACAAATGCACAGCAACCATTTGCATACAAGCTTTAGACTAAAGGACACATGAGTGCAACCTTACATATGCCCGAAACTATGTGAAATAAATGTGCAGACTGCCTCACTGGTCAAGACAGCTGCAATGAAGTGATCCAACAACAACAGTTCTAGGCTCGGCCAAGACCATTTCTGGTAACAGCAAACAAGATGGCACAATTGCAGTTATCAAATGGGAGCATAAAGTCAATAAAACATGTCTCATATACATGGCAACCAAACTGAAGTATAGGCCATAGCAAGTCTTGATGAACTGGTCAGAACAAAGGCAGGACTAGTTTAAATGGCCAATCATTCAAATATAGTTATGAATAAGACCAAGTCAAAATATGCATGGTAAACTCGACTTACAGGATCAGATAGTTCGGTAAAGTGAACTACAATGGACCAGACAATATCAATGACAAGCACAAGCCAATTGCTTGCAAAGTCGAGAAAATGTGGCTACTAAATATACTGTGAAACAAGTATCTCAAGACTCAACCCAAACAAGATCAACTCGAAGCAACTGACCACAAAACAGTAGGCAGTGACAGTAAGGAATGTATACAACAATACAAACATGGAATGGAATGCAACTACAAGGCATGAAACCCTAGTGAAACCGATCAAGTGACAACACGAAGCAGTGCAAACTATCATGAACAAAGTGCAACGGAATAGATGGCCAGAAACGAAGCTCACAGGGTCACAAAATTAGTGAAGCCAAAAATTCACAAAGTGGTCACAGTCATGAAACAGCAGGTGAAGACGAACAAGGTCGATAAAACTTCCAAAGGTGATAAACAAAATAGCCAAAGTCGAATAAAACAACGATGTCAAACTCAGATCGAAAATCCTCAAAGCCGGAAATTCATCAATATCAAAATCAATTATCACAATCAAAGTCAACCGAAAATCGATCAGAGATGAAGCCATGGAAATCAAAACCAGACGACTAAATAAACAACCCCAAACCATCATTACAGAGGCCAAGCAGGAGTAATCAATTTAAGCAAACAAGTTAAACGAGCAGAAATGAGTACGAATTAGATGTGAGTAAGTCATTACTAACCTATGTCGAAGAGCACGAAATGGATTCAAATTCGAACACACTTGCAATCGAGCGAAGCCAGCGCTTGAACTCGATTGAGCAGCTGAAGCCCTCCCCTTTCCCCCTTCAGATCACCGTAGTGCGCGAACCCTAATTTTCTCGAAGAGGACTGAACGAGACGAAAAGAATGCCGCCACCATTTGAAAACGAACGAACGAAGCAATCGCACGCAGACGCCATTTTTATTTTCGCGTTTGTAAATTTATTAGGGTTCGAATGAAAATAAAGGGGGAACGGGTTTTTAGTCTTGTAAAAACTTTCACGGCGTCAACTACATATGGGCCACGTTATTTTAATTTCTATAAAGCCCAATTAGCAATTTATAGAAGAGTTTTAACTCTAACAATCCAATTGAAATTTTAACTTGATTTAAAAATTTCAATTGCAATTGATAAACTATTTAAATCACCACTAGACGATATTCAATGGCTATAAAACACTGGGTTGTTACATTAGTCAACCTTTTATTAAATCATTCTTAGATAATTTGTTTATAGCTTTGAAATTTATATGACAAAACCTTCTGTGCCATAACCAAGAATCATTTTCCTTGGCTATTAGACACATATTTGCGTTGTGATTTATATTCATATTTAACATATATATATTTTTATCTCTAATACCTTCAAAAATAAGATTTTTATTTTGATTAAAAATGCTACATTTATCTTCAGAAAAAGATATATTGAATCCTTTGTCACACAGTTGACTGATGCTAAGTAAATAGTGTTTTAAATGCTTAACTAGCAAAACATTTGTAATAAGAGGTAAATTAGATGTACTGTTATTGCTCACATCGCCTTTGCTGATGATGTATCCTTTGGAGTTGTCTCCAAAAGTGATAGAACCTCCATCTAAGTAAATAATGTTAGTTAACATATCTTTGTTTCCTGTCATGTGTTTTGAGCAACCACTGTCCAATATCCATTTTCCTCTCTTTTTAGTCGGTACCTACAAAAAATATATAAATGACGTTGGTACCCACTTTTTATTAGGGTCCTAAGAGTTAGTCTTAGGAAGCCAAACCCATGAGGGTTTAGAATTCCCTTTATAAATAAAATCTTTATTTTTGTAAACAATTTCTATAAAAGGTTTAACGTATTTGTTTCTAATCAAAGAATCGTTTGTTTTAGAACCCAAATATTAATAGATTTATAATGATTTGAAACTTTTGAAATTGATTTTGCAAAAATATCATTATTCCTTTTAAACTTATTATATAAAAAATTCTTTTTCTTAGGAATACTTTTTGATACTTGCTTATATCCTAGTCCTTATTTATTTGAAATTATTTGAGAATATTCTATTATTTTAGAAAGATTCTCTCTTCCTTTGTTAAAATTAGAGACATTTTTTAGTAATATGATCTAATTTTGTTTTAGGACTAGAAATATATAATTCTAATATTTTAATATTAGCTTTCAAATCATGATTTTCAACAAAAAGAGCATCATTCTTTTCCTTTTGAGTTTCTATTTCTTGACTTAACATAGAAAGTTGAGAAGTTGTATTAGAACAAGATTCTTGAGAAGTTTCAAGTTCTTCTTCTAAAATTTCTTTCTCATTTCTTAACATATCTACCTCAATTTCAGTCCTGTTTAATTTTTCAAGAGTGTCTTTATATTTTCTTTTGACATTTCTTAGCTTATCAAGTAATTCTGAATTTATATCAACTAAATCATCAAAAGTTAAATCACTTACATCATTAGTAGAGGCCATAAAACAAACGTTGGCTTTTTCAGAATCGTTGTCTGTGTCACTGTTTGATGATGAAGATGATTCTGAATCATCCTATGTAATAGAGCAAGCTTTCTTTTTGAATCTATCTTTCTTATTCTTAATTTTTTATTTCTTTCGATCAAGATAGTCTTTCTTGATGTGCCCTTTCTTGTGACATTCATAACATTCAAGAGCAGAGGATGATGGCTTGTTGCTGTTATTATTACTGCTGAAGCTATTCTTGTTGTTTCTGAACTTGTTGCTCTTTCTGAATTTCAACCTTTTGAAATTCTTAGCAATAAATGCCATATCTTCCTCATCTGAATCTAATTCATCCTATTCTGCTTGGAATGCTATATTCTTCTTGTTTTGCGCTTGTACTCGTTTAGCCTGCAAATTCACTTCATCTGACATAAGATTTCCAATTAATCTTCAGGTTTGATGGTACAAATGTCATTAGCTTCTTCAATAACTAAGACTTTTTGTTCCCATTCATCCGTTAAAGAGTTTAAAATTTTAGAAACAATATCAAAATCTAAAAAAATTTCTCTTAATGCCAATAGTGAATGATGTATGTCTTGAAATCTGGAATACATGTCATTTATGGTTTCATCTGGCCTCATCCTAAAATTTTGGAATTGATTTTTAAGCATAGAAATTTTTCTTTGTTTAACTTTGTTAGTTCCTTCATGTGTGACTTTAAGAGTTCTCCAAATTTGATAAGCAGTTGAGCACATGCTAACTCTACTAAATTCATTTTTATCTAAGGCACAAAATAGCATATTCATAGCTTTTGCATTTGATGTAGCATCTACCTTTTGTGTATTTGGCCATTCTGCAAAGGGTGTAGTAGGTATAATATATTCATTTTGAGTCATATTCCAAGTATCATATCCATTTTCTTGCATAAAAAATTCTCATTCTAATTGACCAGTAATTATAGTTCAAACCATTAAATAGTGGTGGTCGTGCACTGGATTGTCCTTCAACAAAACTTGTGCTAGTGTTATTTTCAATATTAATCTGTGTATCAAATAACTGTGTAACGATTATAAGATGACCTACTCTAATACCAAATGAAAGTGTAGCTAAGGATCATACTATGGATATTATCTCAATTACTTATGCAGAATATAGTATAAGTAAATAAAGCAATAAAGTAAAATGACACCAAAGATTTTTATACTGGTTTGAACTCCCGTTCTACGTCCAGTCCCAGACTCCTTCTGGAATTAAACTAGCAACCCTCACTTAACCCGGAGGAATAGGTTTACACCGCCTGAGCAACTGAACAGGACTTTGACCATCTGAGCAACTGAATAGGATTTTCCCGCCTGAGCAATCGAACATAACTTTGATACAAATAAATTGTTTTCATGACTTTGTGTGTTCTTGCTACAACATAGATTTGTCAAATGAAGTACACCCTTCCTATAATCTTTTCCTTCAGTATGATATGTATATTTTTGTGTCCGTGAAGATAAGGAAAGTATAGATTGCTTTAGAAATGAAGAATTATAAACTTGATTTGAGAAATTCAAAGCAATAAGAGGTTTTGAATATCCAAGAGCGTAGAGAATAGAAAAGTCAGTACTTTGATCTTGAATGGAATGCATATATATAATGAATGAAGAGTTACAATATTTGGAAAAGAGGTCTGATGAACAGAAATGGTTGCAACTCTTCCTGGAAGAGTTTCCTCTTTAGGAAGAAGAAGTGTCTCTTTAGAAAATTTAAAAATATGGCTGTTAGAACATATTTAGTCTACTGAATATGAATAGTTAGTCGACTGAATTAAAGAAAAAATATTAGTTCGAATATGACACAGTTCAGTCGACTGACCATAAGTGTTTAGTCGACTAAGTTGTGCAAAATATAAAAAAAATTATGTGGATAGGATAGTCGACTGACTGGATGGATCGAGTCGACTGACTTGTGTGTTTTCAAAATGCCTGTGTGTTTTCAAAAAGTGCAGGTTTACTTAAGGATAGATTTTAACAATAGATACCAACTTAAACTCTAATAATCTAAACTTAAACTCTACTAAACTATATTGTCGAATATTTGATAATCCTTTTTCTATCTTGAACTCCTTTTCATGAATCAAAAGCATGATGTCCAACATATGTATTCTTAGATTATAGCGGGGTGTTTTACAAATATGGACTTAAGTTTAAAGTGGATAATAAACATAAGTGTGCTTTATAAAATGTTTATAATAAACTTAAGCATGTAAGGGCTTTAAAGATGAAGTTGTGGCTTTTTGAAATGTGTATAAATTGAAGTTTTAAAATTATGTATATATTCTTAAGTTGTAATGGAGTAGTATATGAATATGAACTTGAGTTATAGAATGTTTATAAACTTAAGTAATAACTTTATGGAATGGTTCATAAATGAATTTAAGTATTAAAGGAAATACTATTGGAAAACTAATTTTGATTGAAAAAGAATCTGAATAAAAAGAAATTGGTATAACTAAGAAAATAAATGGGATAATTACATAAGTTGTACGTAGACCATTTTATTCGCATAACTGTTTTGATCCAGATTCAAGTAAACGATTTCGAGGTGATTTACACGATTCGAGTTACAATTTTTCACTTGATTTTTGACAACAAACACTTGATACAGATTTTTGATTTGATTATGAAGTTTTTTATCATAGTATATGGCTATGTAAGGAGTTCGGAGGATTATAATCAAGGAATTGGATCAGAGTCTGCACTAGATAAGTCGAGTGAGTGATACTAGTTCGGAAGTGATATTTGTGTGGTCGAGAAAGTGGTCGGATTATATATTGCATATGGTTGGTATATGTACATCGTACGAGCTTTAATAAATTATATGTTTATGATATTAGAATTTGCAAGTTATATGGTTGGATATTATGTGTAAGTAAGATGCAGGTTCATGGAAGCAAAGGCTAGTTTGATGCTTTTGGTTTCATGAGGAGATTTTGATAGCTCGACTAGTAGGTACATGTTTATATTTTGTTTTGTTTAGATGATTTTATGCCTAGATATGGGAGGCCCCTTGGCTTTTGTTTTCTTTTGTTGGTCTGCGCCCGTAGTAGCGATTTATAGTTTTTTCGATCGAGCCGCGCAAAGGAAACACTATCGAAATTTTGTGCAAATTTAAAGACTTAGAAATTTAATAATTCATTTCTTCTAAAATGAATTTTGAAAGGTTAATGGGTTTGGAGGCATTTTCTTACTTTGGGAATTTTGGGGACGAAATTCTTTTAAGGGGGAAGAATGTAACGACCTAGAATTTTTTATTTTGATTTTGGAATATTAATTAATTTTAAATATTGGAATAATTGGATTTAAAAGTCTAAATCTTTCAAATATAGTGATTATATAAAATATTTGAATTGTGAATTGATATTTGAAAAGTGTTTTAAATATTTGGATTTTTAATTGAATGTAAATTAAATGGATTTATTTGTCTTATTTAACTCCTTTTAAACTAATAAATAATAACGAAAAATTCATCTTGTAAATTTAGTCTTAATATAACGAATTGATTTGACATATTTTTAATTTAATTTATTTGATTATTCCATAATTTTTAATTTGGAAAATATGAAAATTATTGTTTGACAATTTACCGACAAACGATGGTAATTTTGTGATTTTACATAATACGATAATCAGTGTATATTATTATTGTTTTGAGGTCACGATGCTGTTTTAAGCGCGATCGCATTATTGTTGTCGTTCATGGTTCGTACACAAACGGAAATCAGTGGAGTGAGAAACCGGAAAATTCAATATAAACTAACTTAAAGCTTAGGAAAATTTCATTCCACGTTTTCCTCTTTCACACTTCCATTCCTTTTCTCGGAAAAAAGAAAAATATAGATCCACTTCTTATAAATTCAAAACAAAAGGATATAAAATTAATTTTTTTTATAAAACTCATTTTTTGAGTGTTGGGTGTGTTGATTACAAGCCTTAGGGGGTATTTAAAGTTGCGGCTCCATTTTCTAGGGTTCGACAATTTTGTAAGAATGGGTTTGAGGCTAGGGTTTAACTTGGTGAAGGTTGTAGTCGACGATGGGTGGATTGAAGGGTTGCATTGGGTTAAGGATGGCAAGGCGCTCGTGCGATAGTGTTTTGGAGGCACGCGGTGACTGGAGGCGGGTCACGACATGAGGGGTGTTCGTGTGTGAGGTGCAGGTCATGATTTCATTCCAAGAATCGGAGGCGAAGTTAGGGGTGTAGGCGGGTTCGCCTCGGCGTAACCAGGGCATAGGTGGTTACGATGGAAGTTCCGATGGCGTGAGGCGGTGAGGTTAGGGGATGGCCAAAACCTGGGAGTGTTTGTGTGGGAGTGATTTAGGTTTGAGAAGATGGGTTAGAGTGTGATTAGAGTAAATTATTTTAAATAAGGAATTAATTAAGTGTTTAATTGTATTTTAAAATCAATAATTTATATATTGAATAACTTTCTCATCCGAGATCCAATCGAGACAAAACTCTTTGCATTGCACTCATAATTGCGAAGGCTACACGATGGAGTTGGTTTGGTCCAATTTGTAGCAAGTAAGAATTTGAGCTAAAATTGGACGTCGTTCGATTTTAGTTCGAACTCGAACTCTTAGGTGCCAACTGAAATTTCGGAGAGTTAAACTCAGCTCTTTCGATAAATTAGTATATTATATAATAGATTAAAAATTTACTGTTTGTGCTTGGTTTAAATTTTTTGGCTGATTGGTTAAAATATCTACTTTGAAAAGTAATTCGTATTTAAAATTGAAATACTAGAAAATTTATAAAGAAATCCAGATTTATCGATATTGCTAATTTTAATTTCCTATCAAATACCCGTTGATTGATTTTTTTTATTCCTGTTGTTTTATTTCAGTTATAGCCCTGTTGTATGGATCCTTAATTGTTTAATCTAGATTGTTTAGCACCATTAGTTATGACACTGTTATATGTTCAAAACTTAACCCTTGTAGTGATAAAAATCAATAACAACATTGGTTAAGTGCTTTGGTGGCTATTGGCCACAATTTAGTATTTTAAAATGCAATTAATGACTGTTTGGCTTGAACTTGGTTTTGATTAGGAGAATGATTTTTAAATCTAACCTTTGGGTTTTCTGGAATATTTTATTTAAAGCAGATTTTGAACTTCTCTATTTTATCTCAACCTTTCTATTTGTCTTTTCTAAACCATTTAGAAATTTTTTAAAGTTGTTTAACTATTGTTTAATAGTTTTTTAAAATTTTTTATTTATATTTAATTGTTTGAAGTTATTTATCAATATTTTAATATTGTAAAAAGTTATTTATTTAAATAATTAATATTGTTTGAAGATAATTAATAATTATTATTTATTAACATGTTTTGGAATTTCTAATAGTTAATTATTAATAATGTTTTGGAATTAATAATTATTATTTATTTATAATGTTTTAGAAGTTAATTATTATTATTTTAGTAATGGTTAAAGATTAATTATTATTGGTTTATTCATAATGTTTGAAATTATTAACTATTTTATTTATAATGTTTGAAGTTAATAATTATTATTTATTAGTACTTTTTCCTATTAATAATTTTTTGAAGCAAATAATTATTATTTATTTATAATGTTTTGAAGTTATTAATTATTATAATAATAATGTTTTGGAGTTATTTAATTATTTATTAATAATGTTGGAATGTTAATTTTTTATTTATTTAGGATGTTTAAAGTAAATTAATTTATCAGGTTAATTATATTTATAAATAATAAATTGATTTATAAATGGAATCACATTTGATAAATAGTGATTTATTAAAGAGTTTATAAATGAAAATGGGATTTGGATTTTTAGAATTTTTAAAAAGGTTTATAAAGGAATTTTATAAATGAGTTTTATAAAAGAATAAAGTTTTATAAATGATTTTGTAGATTTATCAAAGGAGTTTTATAAATAGTTTTATAGATTTATAAAAGAGTTTTATAAATTGGTTTAGAAATTTATAAAAAAATAATCGAAAAGAGATCTTGAAATTTGGGAAGAAATTTTATGAATGATTTTGGATATTTATAAAAGAAGTTTTATAAATGGTTTTGGATATTTATAAAAGAGTTTTATAAATAAACTTGGAGATTTATTAAAATTTTTATAAATGGATTTGGAATTTTAGTAAAGGAGATATTCATAAATGAAAGAGATTTATTAAAAAGAATTTATTGAAGAAATTTACAAAAAAAATTGAGATTAGATTTCCCCAAATTGACCTTCTTAATTTTGGTGGCATAGGCATTCACTCTATGCTTAACATCGAAGGAATGGTGTTTTTATTTATCATTATCTCCATTTCTTTTAAAAAATATATTTGTTTTAATCCTTTTGATATGA
Source organism: Allium fistulosum (assembly GCA_030737815.1). NCBI lineage: Eukaryota > Viridiplantae > Streptophyta > Magnoliopsida > Asparagales > Amaryllidaceae > Allium > Allium fistulosum. The sequence goes on along the minus strand of CM060908.1, from coordinate 119,106,271 downwards.
TTTTGAAATAATAAATTTTAAAATTGTTTTGTGAATATACTTATACCGTTGAGATAAGTATATGAATACATTTTCCAAGTTTGGAAAGTGTAGTGTTTTTTTGGATATACTTATACTGTTGAGATAAGTATATAGATATTTTTCCAAGTATTGAGAGGAGTATAAAGGGTTTGTAAATATATCTTTGTAAAAGTATTTTGATATAAGTATTTACAAAGTGATTTTAATTAATGAAAGGTTTAATTAAAGGGTTAGTGGTTGCTTATGCACTTAACCAATGTTGGTTTCTCTATGGAAATAAATCCCTAATTTGATTGTTGTTTTTATTTGATAGTTAAATAACCGACTATCAAACCTTGGCCAGTTTTAAAACTATCATTGTCGATTCAGAGAGATCGAGATCAGATATATTATCTGAAAACCACTTCAAACCAGCATAAACGTTCGAATTAGAGATAACTTGAAGATGATAGTTTCAAAGACGGAATTCTTTGAAGTGTAAGGGCTACTTGCTACTAATCTTTACGGTGATTCCAAAATGGATGTAGTGGAAGTAGTGCCTTCGGTTTCGTTCAGACCTAGAGCGAACTTGTATGGATGAATGTTGGCATTGCATTACTGCCTGGAGTGCAGTGTTAGCATTCCAAGTGGGATCTGCTAAAAAAAAGATAAAAGTGTTTCCTCAAGCCTCACAACTTGGGAAATGGCTAAAACAGGGTAGATGCAGCAGGCCTATGTGGGTCGCACCCATTATGGTATGTTATCAATGAAAGTTACTGTGCTATAGGATCGTGTAATATGGATAAACTACTTGTGCGGAATAAAAATTAAGTAAGTAAATAAATAAAGCAGTAAAGTAAATGACACCAGAGATTTTTATACTGGTTCGAACTCCTATTCTACGTCATGTCCCAAACTCCTTCTGGAATTAAACTAGCAACCCGCACTTCACCCGGAGGAATAGGTTTACACCGCTTGAGCAACCGAATAGGACTTCTACCGCCTGAGCAACCCAGTAGGACTTCTATACAAATAAAAAAAGTATCTGACTGTAGTATGCTCTTTGAATAGCACTGATAAGTCAATTAATTACAATCTTCCTATGATCTTCTCCTTTATGATATATAGTGTAATGTTCTTGAGAATTGTGGAAGATAGAATGATCAACGATCAGAGAATGTAAGCAGTTTGAGTGCAGTTTGAAAATAGAGAATAATAGATAAGAATTCAAGAATATTAAAATCAGTATTGATGAGATGTTTTCTGAATTCTGAAATCTATTTATAGAGATTAAAAAGTTGCAACTATTGATGAAAGGTAATAATGAAAAGAAACAGGTGCAGCTGTTGGTTTGAAGATGTTTCTCTTCGATGAAGAGAAGTGTCTTTTCATGAAAAATAGCCGTTGAAAATATTCAGCCGGCTGAATGAATTTATTCAGCCTTTTGAAATTTAAAAATCGAAAACGGGAAGGAAATAGGTTATTTTTTTGCCTAATTCAGCCGTCTAAATAATATCATTCAGCCGGCTGAATATTGTGAAACTATAAAATAGTTTCAGCATTAAGACGGCTGAATGATCTCATTCAGCCGGTTGAATATTGTGAAATTAAAAAATAGTTTCAGAAATCAGACGGCTGAATGATCCCACTTAGCCGGCTGTTTCACCCTTTTGTGCAAGGTAGTGCATGTGTGTGTATGTTTTTACATATACATCATTTCAGGAGTGACTTTAACATATTTCTAAATAATATAAAGATTCTAGACAAAGGACTATTAGCTTCAAAATATTCTGATTATGAATCTATAATGAATCTCATGCATAATTGATTAGTAACCACAAATATTTATTTATATAGTTTGTCACAATCAAAACAATGTAAAATCGAGAATCCAACATTCTCCCCCGTTTTGATGATAACAACTATATAAGTATAAATAATATATTTACATAAAAACTTACATTATTATTGCTACTCCCCCAGTCAATATTCACAAATATTTGACTAACTTTTCTCCCCCTTTGTCATCGACAAAAAGAAAGATAAATTATATGCACAGAATCATATGTTAAACAAAGAAATAACTCATACTTCAGATGTCATTACTAAAGAAGAATAACAATATTCATACAAACATTCATAAATAACTAGATAGAGCATCATAGAAGTTTGATACATAAAGTAGAAATAAAAATAATTAAAATTGGGAAGAGAGAGAAGGTTCATCATCATCAGAATCCGAACTCGAAGATGACCATTGAAATGGAGATGGGTTATGAACTTCGGTGGATGTAGAACCGGAGTAAGAAAATTTATCCCATATTTTATTAAGAAAACCTTTTATAGAGTTGAATTTCTTTTCCATCTTCTTTTCAAGAGTCTTAATGTCACGATGAAGTTTAGATTGATTTCGGGAGAGAGTGACGATAGCTTGTCTAGAGGAAGTTTCCGGGCCAACAACTTGAATGGAGTCATCGTCCTCTTCTTCTTCTTCTTCTTCATGTTGAGTAAGCGAAGAAGAGGCAATACTAGTGTCATGAGGTTGAGGAATAACTTGTTGAACATTTTGAGACCATTGTTGAAAAGAAATGATTTGTTGTGGAGGAGGCCGGTGAGGAAGACCTATCAATCGTAAAGTTTTTGCACCTAACTCACTAATGCATGAAAACTTGGAGTCGGGCATTGGAATGCCGAAGTTGAGAAGAATACGCATAACATAAGCACCATAATGAATGGTCTTATATTTTCTTCGGATTGTGATGTCTTGAAATTCATCTAAAATGATTTTGCCCCAATTTACTTGTTGGTTGGAGTAGTTTGAATAGAGGGCTTGAAAATCTCTTTTATAGACTTTTTCATAACTTTCTGTTCGAGGTTGAAGAGAGCGAATGAAGGCACGGTGAAGAAGACGTGCTTGTGGCCTTAAGGTGCTAGATTTTAATGCACTTAAATCGGTAAGGTGATCAGACAAGAAACGATGTGAAACTTCGTCTCTATGATCCATATCAACTTCAATATCATCTATATCAACACCTTGAAATGGAAAATTTAAAATATTGCCTAATCTTTGTAAAGGAAAGAAAATTTTAATGCCACAAACTATAGACCAAACACAATCTTGTTGATTTTGAGGATTATGGTGGTCTAGATTCAGATTTGCAAGAAAGAGTTTGATCAAAAGATGATTAATTTTAACATTACTGGGAACATACCCTATGAGATTATCGAAGTGGAATTGCTCGGCTAATTCTCTAATTCGGTAGGCTGCAAAATCCGGGAACTTCATGAAAGCTCCTTCAAAGATATTGGGATTTTTTATAGAATTAAATCGGGAGATTGCAACATCATTCCAAAGCCATTGGCGAATCTGATCTTCAGAAGGACCAGAGGCGGATTCCCTTGTTCGTTTGGATCTAGGAGCCATTAGTGAGTAAAAAGAGGAGCAAAAGATGAAAATATGAAGAAGTAGTGCTAGGGTTCTGAAGTGAATGGGTAAAAGGTAAAAAGATGAATTTATAGGTAGGTGAAAAGCAAGGGTAAGACGGGAAGAAATTTTGTAGGACCTAGTTTTAAAAAAAATGCCTCAGGAAGAATTCAGCCGGTTGAATAACTGTAATCAGCCATTTGAATTACTTCCCGCAAGAAAATAGTTCATTTTTGAACTAATTCAGACGGCTATTTGAAGGGATTCAGCCGTCTGAATCTAGGGAAAAAATTATCCTTGGATAATATTCAACCGTCTGTTTTATTACAAACAGCTGGTTGAATTTTGATAAAAACTTATGGCAACCTTTACTTATTATAACAATAAATATTATTAAAGAAACAATGTGAATATTTAAATAAACAAACAAGATTATATATTAACAAAACATAAAAAAATTTAAATAGATTTGGAAGAAGAGCTTGGAGTGTGATATTCATCCGGTTCTGTTATTGTGTTCTCTTGATATGGCCTGAGTGGTGACCATCTATTGCCGCGTTCCCATGAATTCGGAGATATTGGTGGACACTTTGGCGATCGTTCCTAAGTATTGCGTCAGGATGGAGAATAAACAGGAGACGGTTGGTGAACCGTGCTTTTGGATGAAGATTCATAGAATTTCAATGTGACTTGTTCCAAAAGCTTAAATGCTCGGCGTTAACTTTTTGTTCATAATAAAGTTCGCGTTATAATTGCACTGATTCCCTTTGGTAATGATGAATGTCATCTATTTTTTCTTTGGTAGATGGTGAACCAAATTTTAGAGACCGTCTTGTTCTTTTACCAGGTGGAGCATAACCTGTGTGAGTAGAAGGAGGGACAATTGGTACCGGTTTATAAATCGGTGTTAGAGTAGGTAAATTCACCGATCCCGAACTAGGAGAGGAAAAAGATAGAGCAGAGGATTCAGAGTTATGTTGGGAAGACATTTTTTGAGTAGGAGAGTTGAAACTGTTTTTATTTACTTGATTGCAAAAGAGAGAAAAAGGTGTAGAGGTATTTATATGTAAACTTTCTTATAAATAGAAAGAACATTGGTGGTTAGGATGTTAAGAACCAGAGAAAAAATTGGTTGGTAAAAAAATTTTATGGTAAAAATTAAACAATAGAATGCAATCCAAAAATAGATGAAAAAAAGAGTAGTGTAGTGGTAAAGCACCAGATTTTCAAGTAAGAGATCTCGAGTTCGAGTCTTGAATTTTTTTTATATTTTTTTTAAATTATAAATCCTTGATGGATACAATTCCTAATTCTCTTCTTAATTTTATAAATATATTTTCATTTAAAGGTTTTGTAAATACGTCTGCCAATTGATTTTCACAGGATACAAATTCCAGTCTGACTAAATCCTTTCCAATATTACCATGAAGAAAATGATGACGTATGTCAATATGTTTAGTTCGTGAGTGATTGATAGGGTTTTTGGATAAGTTTATAGCACTAGTATTATCACAAAAAATTGTTGATTTAGATAAGTTGACATCAAAATCTTTAAGTGTTTGTTGCATATAAATGACCTGAGCACAAGCTAAGGCAGTAGAAATATATTCTACTTCACAAGTTGAGAGTGAAACACAATTTTGTTTCTTGCTAAACCAAGAGACTAAGGATTGTCCAATGAAGTGACACATACCACTAGTACTTTTTCGATCCATCCGACATCCTCCAAAGTCAGCATCACTATATGAGACTAACTCGAAAGGACATTCTTTCAGATAGGAAAGTCCAAAATCTTTGGTTTTGCTAAGATAACGCAATATGCGTTTTACTGCTCGCATATGTGATTCTTTAGGATTTGCTTGAAATCGTGCACATAAACAAACACTCATCATTATGTCAGGTCTACTAGCAGTTAGATAAAGTAAAGATCCAATTATACTTCGATATAACTTTTGGTCAACACTTTTGCCATCTTCATCTCTATCGAGATGAATTGTTGTACTCATTGGAGTTAATTTAGTAGAAGTATTTTCCATATTAAAGCGTTTAATTAGATTATTACAATATTTTTCTTGATTAATAGAAATTCCATTTTCTATTTGTTTAATCTGTAATCCAAGAAAGTAAGATAATTCTCCCATATGTGATATTTCAAATTCTTTGGTCATTATTTTTGAAAATTCCTGACATAATTTTTCATTTGTAGAACCAAAAATAATATCATCTACATAAATTTGAATAATTAAAATATCCTTTTTAGTTTTTTTAATAAAAAGAGTTTGATCAACCTTTCCAATTTCAAAACCAGAATCTATTAGATAGCTCTTAAGACGTTCATACCAAGCACGGGGTGCTTGTTTTAGACCGTATAAGGCTTTCTTATGTTTATAGACGTGGTCTGGAAATTTTTCATGTGTGAATAGTGGAGGTTGTTCAACAAAAACATTTTCTTTTATATAACCATTTAAGAAAGCACTTTTTACATCCATTTGATAAAGTTTGAAATTATGAAAACATGCAAAGGCCAGTAAGATACGTATTGCTTAAAGTCGTGCAACTGGAGCAAATATTTCTTCGTAGTCAATTCCTTCTTCTTGATTATATCCTTGTGCAACTAATCTAGCTTTATTCCTAGTTATATTACCTTGTTCATCTGCTTTATTTTTAAAGACCCATTTAGTACCAATGACTGTTTGATCACTTGGTCTAGGAACTAGTTCCCAAACTTCGTTTCGTTCGAACTGGTTTAGTTCTTCTTGCATAACTATAATCCAATAGTCATCAGTAGATGCTTCTTTTGCGTGTTTAGGTTCAATTTTAGAAAAAAAGCTACATGGCCCATTTGATTAAGTTGATTTTTAGTTCTAACATGTGAATTAATTTCTCCTATGACATTTTCTCGTAAAATCTTAAAGGAGATCTTAATTCATTTTCATTATATACAATGTTTTCATTTTCTTCAAAGTTATAAACAATGTTTTCATCTTCTTCAAAAATATTTTGAGTAACCGTATTTGTAACTGTCTTAGGTATATCTTCATCATCCTTTAAATTATTATTAAATTTGAAATTTTCGTCAAATGAAACATGAAGTGTTTCTTCGATTGTTTTTGTTCTTTTATTGAAAATTCGATAAGCTTTGCTTCGTTCTGAATATCCTACAAAGATTCCTTCATAAGATTTTGGATTGAATTTTCCAAGTTGATCTTTTGTGTTTAAGATAAAGCATTTTGAACCAATAGTTTTAAAATTTGAAATGTTTGGTTTTCTTTGATGAAAAAGTTCATATGGAGTCTGTTTTGTTAAAGGTCGGATGAAAATACGATTTAGAACATAACAAGAAGTTGCTACAGCTTCTGCCCAGAAATGTTTTGGTAATGTGTTTCCATTTAATAAAGTTCTTGCACATTCTTGTAACGTTCTATTTTTCCTTTCTACGACTCCATGTTGTTGTGGTGTTCTAGAAAAGAAAATTTATGGTGAATTCCCTTTTTATTACAAAAATGTTCAAATGCTTCATTTTCAAATTCACCTCCATGATCACTTCTAATATTCATAATTTTTAAATTTTTGAGATTTCGAATTCTCTTTACAAAATTCTTGAAATTTTCAAAAGTATCACTTTTATTTTTTAAGAAAATAGTCCAAGTATATCTTGAGAAATCATCTACTATAACAAACACATATTTACTATGATTTATAGATTGAATTTGTGTTGGACCAAAAAGATCTAAATGTAACAGTTCTAGTGGTTGTAAAGTAGAAATAATTTTCTTTGATTTAAGGGATGATTTTGACAATTTTCCTAATTGAAAGCATCACAAATATTGCTTACTTTAAAGTTCATTTTTGGTAGGCCTTTTACTAAATTATTTTTAGATAATTGTTAGCACCAGAATTTGTCACTAACACCCAAGAGTAGATTTATGTAGAGAGATTAATGAAGATAGTAAATTTAAACAGAGGAATATGTGCAACAGAAATTGCGGAAATAAGAACACCGGAATTATAGTGGTTTGGCGTAACTGCCTACGTCCACTGTTAATGTAATCTTTATTGCTTTTCTTGAAGACTTGAATACAGATTCGATCCGTAAACCAACTACTTGTATACAATTTTAAATTCAAAGAAATGAGTACGTAAAATGGCAGAGTGTCCCCAGAGTTCTCAAAAAAAGTTCCCTTTTCACTGCACCCCTACCCCTCTATTTATAGACGAAGATAGGCTGGACTTCCTTCTCAGGCCTAGGAGCAAAGTACCTGGGCCCATATATGAGAACCTCGAGTCAACCGATCCAGGCATACTGAGTGAGATACGCCGATCGAGAAATGCCGATCCAAGATGGCCGAACGGTGATCATCGGTTAATTGATTCAAAGCGAATTCTTACAGGACTCGAAGTAACTCGCGGTGGACCTCGAAGTAAAGCAGCGTCGGCTTCTTCACTTCACTGTTGGTTCCACAGACATGCCAACTTCCTCAACATGCACCGAGCCAGATACGCCGAACATACATGCCGAACCACTTCTGACCAAACTGCAACAACTCCCTGAATAATACTTGCTAACCCATCTAGGCCGAGCCACATGTGACTTCATTCCCCTGACCGAGCGGTGCGTGCCGAAGCGCCTAGAACGAGTGCTGCATACCGAACCGCCCAAACCGAATGGCACAATGCCTCCCATAACCGAGCGATATTGAGTTCCCAGCAACTCCTTTCCATGGCCGGGCGACACACGCCATCTTCCCTCGACCGAACCATACATACATAAGACGAACTGCCATATAGGCCGAACCACGTATACAGGCCGGACCATATAAACAAGCCGAACCACGTACTCAGGTCGAACCACACTTGCATGCCGAACGACAGATATATGCCGAACTTCTCAATTCAAATCAATCTTTCACTGGCTTGAGCTTCACTTAGATTCAATCAAAAACTCTATAATTAGTATCTCATAGCCGGGCCAAGCAACCGGGTAACATTTGCCCCCCAAAGTGTGTCGTGTGAAACAACACGACACGCTTTGAATCAATCACCAGTTCCTACTTTCAAAAGTCGAACGTATGTGATGAAGGTCAAAACATGGCACACCTTCCTAGTGCCTTGTACAGTCTCGACTTTATTTTTCCCTCTTTCTTCTCCTTTTCTTTCTTTTTTTTATATGACATTAGGCATGTCGGCATACAGATGCTGAGCCACACGATCGGTTTACTCGAATAGGAGCAAGTACGTTTAGCAACCAAATTTCCAAAAGTACAATGACTGGTTCTTCGGGAAATAGCCTGTTCACCTTCCCTTCTTCATATAAAAGCCAACATTTCTCCTCTTCTTTCCTTTACTTTCATTTCAACTCTACAGGACCGCCTCAACCTTTCTTTCTTATCCTGAATCCTGTACATTCGCTCCATAACTCCCCCTGATAACGAGTCTAAACGAACTTCGGTCCCAAATCTAACAGTTCCCTAAGCTTCGCTTCATTCTCTTAGGTATGAGTTTCTCATTCGATCGACTTTCCCAAATTAGAGGTTTTGTACGAAATTCGAATTCACAATTTTTCTTCAGATTACGGACGGTAGGAGCCATTGTAGATGAGGAAGATGGATCTGAGATTAGAACATACCTTAGGGTTGGAACACGATACAGTTTTAACTGATTTCGAGGCCGGTGAGATGGAGAGGAGAAAGGAATAGGATACCGATGGTCTTTAGGATGCAGGCTCCCGTTAGGCCACTGAGCGAGGGAGCGTGGTGGTTAGGTTATTGAAGTAGAATTGAATTGGTGATCTGGTACGAAGTCATTCAGCTAATAGGGAACGAGGGAGTAGGAAGTGGAAGTGGGTCGTTAGGAGTTAGTAAGTTTAGAAAGTGTAGGCTGAGGGCCAATGCCGAGTCAGTAGGTTAGGTGGAAGTCTACTAGTTGGTAAGTCCCTTGTGGGAGTAGCGTATGAGTGGGAGTGTCTTTCGGCCAAGAATAAGAGTGTGGGCCAGTTAACATATGCTTAGAAATGTGGCAGTTTGGTTTTGAGGGAGAGTGTTTAGGTGATTTGAGGAAGTGAGATGGAGGAGAGCGAGTGGGTCGGTGTTTTCGGTCTAGAGTGTCATTCAGCTTCAGGTCCTAGGGTCGGCATTGATAATCAAAATCATCTCCACTCAAGCATAGCACATGTCAAGATCATATACTGCCACGCCTGACCATAGAACAATGACAAAAACTTAGGGACACGAGCATATTGCACTGGTTTGGACAGATATCTCCCCAGTTCTAACAACTATAAACACGAGTTCACCTTAATAAAAGCAAATAACAACCTTCAACTTATGAAGTCAATGTCAGGACCCGGACTACCAAACATAGGATAAGTTCTCGGAGACGGTCAGCAATGACGGTCTTCGAAGATGACAGTTTAATGCTCAATCACACTTCATTAGTCTTTAAATCTTTAATTCTTTTATACTTATGCTCCACTAGTCCACACACCACACGGGGGGAATATTTTGTTGTTATACCTAATATTGATTGTCTTTCAAGCATAGTTCAAACAGGTATCTACCCAAATTTGATGCTCGGTGAAGATGTCTAAAAAGTCGAGCTCCGCCACAGTTTCCGATAAGCCTGATCCAGGCTCTCAACTGGAGGTAGTAGGTACTTCGGACCCACCGACGACCTCCACGTAGGGTATTCCAGATCCATCCACTGCAATTATTGGCTCGACACCTGATGCTATAGATAGAGCAATTATCCTAGACAATCCAACTGATTCTCAAGCTTCAAGAATCAATGAAACCGCCCTTCGCCGGCTATGTTCAACCCACAGAATCCCTTTTGATGATGTATTAATTCCATCGGGACAAGAATGTCCCCACCTGCCCCCAATTGGATATACAGCTTGTAACAAATTCATGTGTTGGGTCGGGAGTGTGCCACCGTTCAATTCATTTCTTCGCGAGGTGCTGCAGTACATTGGGATTGCTCCGGCACAGCTTCACCCCAATAGTGACGCATTTCTCCATGGCACTTGCATTCTCTTTATGAACATCTTATTCAGGCTCCACACTCTCGAGGATATTCGCTACAATTATCGTTTTAAAAGATGATCAACCAGCCCCTCTTTCATATTCCTTGAGCCATACTCTAAGTGTCAGATCTTGACGGGGGCATGGAGTAAATTCTCCAAATATAAGCAGGAATGGTTCTACGTGCGATGCCCCTGGCTTTGCGAGAAGATGGTTGGAAGGGAGTAAGTTCCATTTCCGGACTCGTTACTTATCTAAGGCATGAAGTGCATTTTTTCTAAACATCCTCCAGTCTTTTGTAGGCATCAACCCACGTCCCGAAGGTGCGAGCTATTCTGAGGCCGTCGAGGCCATTCGTGCTACTCCCATGGAGGACCGGGAGGTCAAAATCGTTATTTCCAATGAGTCACTTCTAAAGTTTGGGCTATTGGCGGAAGGTTGTCAAACTAGTCTCCCATCCAGTGCCACTACAGCCAGACCCGCGGTGGAGAAGGGTAAAGAACAGGCCGGGTCTGCGGTGCCTCCTATAGGCGAGGCCTCCGACATGCCCGAGGAAGGTGAGATTAGAGAGGCCAGGGTTTCTGGAGCGTTCGACGAGCATATAAGTCCTCTCTCAGAACCGGTGATCGACGCACCCAACATCGATGAACCGCCTCCTCCATCAAAGGGGAAAAAGAAACTAGCCTACAAACTAAGGAAGAATACAGTAGGCGGAACCTCGAAGGTTACAATTACTCCGATGGAGAAAGAGCCATCTCCACAACACTTAGAGGGTTTACTAAAAGGCTTATCAGATCTCACCATCCCCGATGACTTGCTCAATTACGGCTTCGACGACCCAGAAGCCCTAAAACTTCACTCCTCTGTGAAAGGTGACGAAGGCGTTCAAGCCCATCACCAAGGAGAAAAAAATCCGATAAGTAAAGCTAAAGAAACTGGTCCGTCAGGGGGAAACACTAGGACACACACTAACACTCACTCTCCACCCCACACTTATGTTTTAGCCATCATATGATCATCTCTAACTTGTTTTCACTTGATTTCTGTGCAGGTGACATGGGACACTCACACGGCTTCGACCACCTTCGCAGTTCCTCCCTCTTTCATCACTCTAGCCGAGACTTGGGGCCCAGAAACGCCGAGATAGAGATGACAAAAGCGTTAGAGACTATCGTCCCCGAGATTCATCATCTCGAAGGAAAACTTACAGTAACTCTTCCTACCCCAACGATCCTCCTCCTCAACCAGAGCATAGCAGAGAGAAATCTGCTCAAAGGGGAACTCAATCTGAAGCTCCTCGTGATCAATATTCTGGTTCATCAAGCATTAGGCAATCCCGTGAGCTTCACAAGAAATCTGCAGTTTCGACTGAACAAACTTCCTCTGGCCCTGCACATGTCCATCGATAGCAGAAAAGCTAGCTGAGTTTAAAACCACATTTCCAAAAATATGCTTCGATGGACTAAAGTTTCTTCCGGCGATCCATCCTATTCCAGGGCATGTTTTACAAAGTACCATTGCTTGCAATAATGATGTCTACGTCCAGCATGACGCATTCATTCATTTGGTGGAAAAAGTTTCAGAAGTTTTGGTGGAACGTCAGCATGAAATCGATCGCCTGAAACTCGAAGCTATTAACGATAAAGACATTATCAAAGCCCAGGAAGAAGAGTGTTCCTCGTATAAATCTCAGCTTGAAACCGCTCAAAAAACCGCTAAAGACACAGCTGAAGCAGTTGATCGTCTGGAAGCCGCACACAAAAAGGAAATTGATGAGGCGGTTCAACGCTGTGGCGCTTTAGCCTTAGAAAAGGATTCCATCCAAAAAGAAAAGGATGTTCTCGCTCAGCGAGTTAAAGAATTGGAGGAGCTACTCCTTAAAGAAAAAGAAGAAAAAACTGCAGCTCAAGAGGAGTCACAACGATATTGTGACGAGATTGTCGCTACACGACTTTTAAAAGCAAAGCTTGATAAAGAGCTCTCAAAAGCTGAAGCGCTGAAGGACGCGGCCCGTTAAGAGGGCAAAAGAATGGCGCTCTCGGAAATTGATTCTCGCCTCGAGGCGGCTACTGAGGTTGGTAGGGAGGAAATTAAGTGCATGTTTGATCCACTCATAGCCGAGTATAACGCTCGAGTTCTCATGCATCGCGACCTAACTTTTCTTGGCGAGGGTTACCTCGAATCTTTGGTCGAAGCATGGGACACTCTAATAAAAATTAAAAAGGTCGAATTGGGAACTGAAGAGGTGGATGAGGAGTCTCTTGTGAAGGAAATGCTTCGCGAGAATGAGCGCACTGACCTATCTGCGGCAAAGGCCCTTTACAGAAGGGACTCTTCCTCATCAAAAGGATAAAATGACACTACCGGTCCATCCGGAACCGAGTCCTCAGTTCCTCCTCCTATTCAGTCGACTGGTCACCCATCACTCGATCCCTTCGAGCAGCATATTGGCTATGACCCCGAGAAGCCTGGACTTGATATTCATGCTCTATCTCCTATTCCGGAAGGTGAAACTCCCCGAACCGTTGAGAGTCAGCCAGAAACAGGTACATAGCTTTTCCTCCTAGAGTTCAAAGGGCCATCGTTTTTGGCGAATGATAAATGTATCCTAACATTTGTCTCTTACGATTTCGTGTAGGCCATTCTGATCCCGAGCCAACTCCAAGGAGCGACGCTGCCGCAAAAAAGGAGGGGAAAACGGGAGAGGCAATTCCTCAGGCACCACTTCCCTAGTAAGCAAGGCGTCCAAGAAAAAACGCTTGGGGGAGGAGTCTTCAGAGAAACTGAGGAAGGATAAGAAGTCAAAAAAGTAGCTATCATGTCTCGCTCAACGCGAATAAGCCTAGATTTTGTAATTATCTCTATTTATTCTTGTAGTCGTTGTAAATAGATTTTTTACTCCAAGTTCGGGAGAAGTTGTAGTGAAACTGAATTCTCGATTAGTAAATAAAATTTTGTTTTTTGATGATCTTTGCTACTTAGCTTCACAACCCATCTTGTACCTGAAATCAAGGGTCGTGTGGGTCACATAAACTCTTGTTTGTTTCCGCATAACTCGGAGATTTCTAAATTTCTTATATTTTAGCCTGTGCTCCAGAGGCTAAGTTATAAGCTTGAATCATTTATACTCTAGTCCGCACTCTGGGGACTCAGAGTACTCTAGTCCTCACTTTGGGGACTTAGAGATTTTTAAGTCGTTTATACTCTAGTCCGCACTCTAGGGACTCAGAGTACTCTAGTCCGCACTCTGGGGACTTAGAGATTTTTAAGTCGTGTATACTCTAGTCCGCACTCTGGGGACTCAGAGTACTCTAGTCCGCACTCTGGGGATTTAGAGATTTTTAAGTCGTTTATAGTCTAGTCCGCACTCTGGGGACTCAGAGTACTCTAGTCCGCACTTCGAGGACTTAGAGATTTTTAAGTCGTTTATACTCTAATCCGCACTCTGGGGACTCAGAGTACTCTAGTCCGCACTACGGGGACTTATAGATTTTTAAGTCGTTTATACTCTATTCCGCACTCTTTGGACTCAGAGTACTCTAGTCCGCACTCTGGGGACTTAGAGATTTTTTAGTCGTTTATACTCTAGTCCGCACTCTGGGGACTAAGAGTACTCTAGTCCGCACTCTGGGGACTTAGAGATTTTTAAGTCGTTTATAGTCTAGTCCGCACTCTGGGGACTCAGAGTACTCTAGTCTGCACTTTGGGGACTTAAAGATATTTAAGTCATTTATACTCTAGTCCGCGCTCTAGGGACTTAGAGATTTTTAAGTCGTGTATACTCTTGTCCGCACTCTGGGGACTCAGAGTACTCTAGTCTGCACTCTAGGGACAGAGATTTTTAAGTCATTTATACTCTAGTCCGCACTCTGGGGACTCAAAGTACTCTAGTCTGCACTCTGGGGACTTATAGATTTTTAAGTCGTTTATATTCTAGTCCGCACTCTGGGGACTCAGAGTACTCTAGTCCACACTCTGAGGAATTAGAGATTTTTAAGTCGTTTATACTCTAGTCCGCACTCTGGGGACTTAGAGATTTTTAAGTCGTTTATACTCTAGTCCGCACTCTGGGGACTCAGAGTACTCTAGTCCGCACTCCGAGGACTTAGAGATTTTTAAGTTTGGGTGGGCGTTCATGCGCCAGACAGAATAATGTAATTTAATTTATGTTACAGAATTGTAACATACGAAAACATCAATAGTTCATGGAAAAGACGGCTTCAAGCATTAATTGATCATAACAAATGGAAACTTGTCTTATTACGTACCGAAAACTAAGGACAACAAAATCAACATACATGGAAATAATTGCAACTAAAATGTAAAAGAAGTAGACTAAGTGTAATAACGATGCAAATGCTCGCTATTCAATGCGTAGGGTAGTGTCACGCCATCTACGGTCGTTGGCTTGAAAGTTCCTTCTCCAAGACTCCGTTCGATGACATATGGACCTTCCCATGTGGGATTCAAATGTGATGGGGTCCGAAAGACTCGCTTCAAAACGAGATCACCCAACTCGAAAATTCTCGGTCGAACTTTTTTATTATAATATCGAGCAACCCGGTGCCTATATGCAGTCGCTCTTACATCAGCTTCTTCGCATTTTTCGTTGATAAAGTCCAGCGATTCCAATAAGAGATTCTGATTCATCTTAGAATCATAATAAGTTACCCGATGAGAAGGAACTTCAAGTTCCACGGGTATCACAACTTCAACGCCGTATGCCAAGGTGAACTGAGTGTGGCCAATCGTGGACTTGTGGGTGGTTCTGTAAGCCTAGAGCGCCGTCGGAAGCTCATCCACCCACTTGCCTCTAGCCTTCTCCAAACATTTCTTTAATATTGATTTGATTATTTTATTTACCGCTTCAACTTGTCCATTCGCTTTAGGGTGAGCGACTGCCGCAAACCTTTTCTCAATGCGATATTTTTGGCAGAATTCTTTGAACTCCTTACTCTCAAATTGAGTTCCGTTGTCCATGATGATAGTTCATGGGAGGCCAAAATGGCGTATGATGTTTCGTACAACAAAATTAATTACTTTTTTGGTGGTGATCGTAGCTAAAGGCTCTGCTTTTGCCCACTTGGTAAAGTAATCGACTGCAATAATTGCATATTTTGCACCACCTCGGGAAATTGGTAAAGAACCGATTATATTAATCCCCCAAATTGCAAATGGCCAGGGACTAACCATTTGTGTGAGTTCCATTGGCGGAGCTCTCGGGATTTTCGCATACTTTTGACATTTATCACATCTTCTTACGTAGTCCGCAGCATCTCGATTTACAGTTGGCCAATAGTATCCATAGCGGAGGATCTTTTTTGCTAGGGTCTGCCCCCCAGTATGGTCACTACATTCTCCTTCATGAACTTCCCTCAAGACTCGTTTAATATCATCGTGGGTGATGCACTGAAGTAAGGGAACCGAGAATCCCCTCCGATACATTATTCTGTCCTACATTATATACCGTGAAACTTTGCGAATGACTTGTCGTCTTTCGTTCTTCCTATCGGCCAAAGTCCCATATAGTAAGTATTCTTTGAATGGGGTTATCCATGACTCCCTTTCAATTTCTGTTTCTAGCACAAAATCTACTTCCATCTCGTTTATACTCGGAAATTGTAAAACTCCGACAGGAACCAAGCCCATCTGCTATGCATCGCCAGTACTTGCGAATTTTGCTAATGAATCAACTTCCCTGTTTTGTTCACGCAGGACATTCGAAATATCGTAATATTCAAGGTCTACCAATAGTTCTCGAACTTGAGCGAGGTATGGAGCAAGCCTCTGCCCCTTTTCTTGATAATCTCCTCGCACTTGGTATACCACCAATTGTGAGTTACAAAAGATTTCAACCGACCTCACTCCGAGTCCCTGATGAGTTTTAAGCCAGCAAGCAATGCTTCATACTCAGCTTTGTTATTCGTAGCTGGGAAATTAAGCTTCAAGGCATAACAAATTGACCGGTTTTCAGGGGTTACAAGAATGACTCCAGCCCCAGAGAAATGGTCATTGGATGCCCCATCGGTGTATAGTTTCCATCGGATGGAGGGAATCACATCATCACTGTTTGGTTCGTCTGATATGGTGAATTCTGCGATGAAATCTGCTAGCGCCTGCCCTTGGATAGCCGTCCGTGGTAGGTAGGTGATATCGAATTGACTCAACTCAATATTCTATTTCAGTAACCTTCCTGAGGTCTTTGGTCGTTGGAGTACCTGTCGCAAAGGTTGACATGTATAAACACTGATCGGATGCGCCTGAAAATATGGACGAAGCTTGCGTGATGCAATCACCAAGCAGTAGGCTAGCTTCTCAATTTTAGGATAATTTCTTTCTGCCCCTGTTAAACGTTTACTGACATAGTACACCGGCTTTTGAACTCGGTCCTCCTCATGAACCAAAGCCGTACTGATGGCATGCTGAGATACGGCCAAGTATACATACAACACTTCATGATCTACAGGTTTCGATAGCACCGGGGGACTTTCCAAATGTTTTACTAGAGCTAGGAATGCATCCTCGCAGTTGGGCATCTATTCAAAATTTCTCTTCCCTTTCTTTATTACATCGAAGAAGGGAATACATTTGTCTATCGCTTTGGATATGAATCGATTCAGCGTGGCCACTTTTCCGTTCAGGATTTGTACTTGCTTTATAGTTCTGGGCACTTGTATGTCTCGAATAGCCTGAATCTTTTCTGGGTTAGCTTCAATTCCTCATGCATTAACAATGAAACCCAAAAAGTTTCCTGACGCAACGCCAAAGGAACACTTCAGAGGATTGATTTTCATTCCGTAATAACTGAGTAGACCAAACATTTCCGCCAAGTCTCGAATGTGGTTGTTTGACTACCGTGACTTCACGAGCATGTCATCCACATAGACTTCCATCGTCTTACCGATTTGGTCTTTAAAAATCCAATTCCCCAGACATTGATAGGTCGCTCCTGCATTTTTCAATCCGAAAGGCATCACTACATAATAGTACAGTCCAACGTCTGCGACAAAACTAGTGTGTTCCTGATCTGGAATGTGCATCGGGATTTGATTATATCCCGAGTACACATCTATAAATGATAATAACTCGTGTCCTGCTGTTGAGTCGACCAGCTGATTAATTCTGGGTAAAGGGAAACTATCCTTAGGGCATGCTTTGTTCAGATCTGAGTAATCCATGCAAGTCCTCCATTTCCCATTCGCTTTTCTCACTGGTACGGGGTTAGAGACCCATTCAGGGTAGAGGGCGTCGTCGACGAACCCGTTGGCTTTGAGTTTGTCCACCTCCTCTCTGAGAGCAACGGACCTCTCCGGGTCCATGCCTCTCCTTTTTTGCTTTACCGGCACGTATTTCGGGTCTATTTTCAACATATGACTCGCAATGGCGGGAGAAATCCTGCACATATCGAAATGCGTCGAAGACATCCATATTCACTCGGAGGAAATCAGTAAGATCCTCGATCATCGAGGGGTTGAGTTATGATCCAATCTTAAGTACCCGCGATGGGTCATCGCGGCTGACTAGAATGTCAATCGTTAGCTCAACCGGTGCTGCTTTTGCCTCCTTGGGTTCCTCATCGTCATCCCTTGGATCTATATCTCTACAGATCCGATCATGTTGCCCGAGCCAAGGCTCAGGCATTACTTGTCAATCTTCAGTGACTCGGATGCGGACGGAGTTGTCCATAACCTTTTCTTTCTCTCTTCGTTAGGCCTCTCTCGGCTTAGCCACATAACACGCACGACCAGTCGCTTGATCGCCATGCACAACACCAACTACTTTATCCGTCGGAAATTTCAAGGTTAAACACCACGGGGCCAAAGCTGCCCTAAACTCTGCCAGGGTCGGTCGACCCAGAAACACATTATATGGAGAATCGACATCCAAAACGATGAACGGTAGGATCTGCACCCTCCTACGTTCACCTTCTCCGAGTTCAACTAGCAATTCAACAAAACCCACTGCATCAGTAGTCGCACCATTAAAGCCATGGATACGGGCTTTAGATGGTTTTAGGTCCTTTGGCTCCATCTTCATCTAGTTATATGCTTTTTTGAAGATGATGTTAACGGAACTTCCACAATCAATAAGTATTCTTCTCACAAAAGCTGGCCCATTAGTGGCTGAGATGACCATCGGATCAATTGTAGGTGCCTCTACCTGATCGGCATCTCTACTTCTAAACACTATATCATCTGTCATCATTCGCCGCTGCTGAGCCGGAGTCCTATCTTCCGTGTTTTAATAACATTCAAAACCTGCATGCTTTAGGGAACTAGCATAGCGCTCAATTTCCTGCCAATTCTTGTCTGCAAGGTAAGGCCCACCGACTATCGTGTTTATGACTAATCTACCTCCAGTCCGAACGGGTTCCTTGGATCGTCGGGGAGCCTGTCCGCGATTGGGCTCGGATGACTCATGTCCGCCTTCCTGAGGATTCTTTACAAACTCCTGTAACTTTTTCTATCAAATCAACTTTTCAATCGCATCATGGAGGTGCCTACAATCCTCGGTATTGTGCCCATAAATCTCATGGAAGCGGCAATACATCCCAGTCCGCTTTTGCTCCTCGGTGGACTCTTTTGGGCGTGGCTTTCGATATTGGAAAATATTACAGGACGATAGGTAAATATTTTCCAGAGATGCGTTCAGAGGAGTGTATTATTTGTAAGTTGGGATCCTTGGTTTCCACTTTCCGGCTTCCCTTTTCTTTTCGGAATTTCCTCCTCCGGATCCTTTTGACTGCTCAGGCTTGTTTTGAACATTGACCTGGACTTTTCCAGAGTTGTCACCAGATTGTTTTACAGCAATGTTGCTCTATATAGTCTCCTTGCCGGGTCCTGGTGCATTGTCTCGCCTCGTCCACCTGGCTTCCTCCCTTCTTATAAATTGGTGCACCTTTGAATAAAAACGTTCCAGTGTACCCGGAGGCTTCCCTGCCAGCCAATCACCAAACTTTGAATTTGGATCTACTCCTCGCATTACGGCCATTAAAATGGCATGGTCATTCGGGTTGCTAACTTCAGTAGCGGCAACGTAGAATATTTTTAAGTACTCCTTTAACGACTCCCCTAGGGCCTGAATTAAACTAGACAAGGACATAACATCCTTGGGCGAGTGGCATGAATCTTGAACCGCTCCACAAATTTCGTCGCTAACTCATCAAAATTGGAGATAGACCGCGGAGGAAGTCGGGGGAACCACATGGTAGCGATTCCAGATAAAGTTATTGGGAAACACCTACATTTAGTTGCATCGTTTGCCCTAGCTGAATCCATCATCCACCCACACCTCATTAAATGATGTCGGGGATCAGTCTTCCCTTCGTAGGCCGGGATAGTCGACATATTAAACTTCCTGGGTTACTCAGCCTGTAGGATAGCATCTGTGAACGGAGTATGACTCCTAGATACGCCCCAATCATCATTAGTTAAACCTTGACTTTCCCTCATTAGCTGTCTGACCATGGCTGACAGGTCTGGGGTTTGTATGGAAGACGGCAAGTTGGAATCCGTCCTACGGGACTGTTCTGGTTGGTGCCTCCTCTGTTGGCGATCTACCAAACATGTACCCTGGGGACCTGCTTCATCATGACCTTGGTGAGCCAGTTGTCTAGCTTCTACTCGTGCTCCAGATCCTATGTTTCTTGTTTCAGCTTGAGCACGATTTCCCTGGTGTAAGTGAGGGGCCATGGCTCCAGGTAGGGAACTTAGACCATCCCTGGTTGATCGTTCTGCTGCACCTGTTTGCGTTGTTTCAATTCTACGGCGTCTATGCTTGGGAGGTTCATCAGACGAAGCAGAGCTGTCGGACAAGGAGTAGGAAGCGGGACATCCTCCAGCATTCTGATGTTGTTGTTGAATAAGCTGAGTCATGAGGTTGGCATTAGCTTGAATCTACTTGTTAAGCTGTCTCCTACTTTCCATGAGTCCTCTCATTAGCTCGTTGAACTCTGTTCTAGTGACAACTTCCGTTTGGTTTTGGGCGGTGACGGTCCCTGTGTCAGGTTTAACTTGTTGATTCCTGGGTCCTACTTGTTGGACGCTAGCGGTCTCGTTGACATCTACATTGTGGGAGGCTGATCTAGTACGTGGTCTTCCCATTATAGAGTTGTTGGTCGGAACTATGAGTAGAATCTGTGAACTTCTTGTGAATGAACTTGGATCTTCTTCGGGGCATTTCCTCAATCCAGTAGCAAAAAAGGAGATCCTATCGACCTTAGAATGCAGTTCTGAGTGAAAGCACCAAAATGTTAGCACCAGAATTGGTCACTAACACCCAAGAGTAGATTTATGTAGAGAGATTAATGAAGATAGTAAATTTAAATAGAGGAATATGTGCAACAGAAACTGCGGAAACAAAAACACCAGAATTATAGTGGTTCGGCCTAACTGCCTACGTCCACTGTTAATGTAATCTTTATTGCTTTTCTTGAAGACTTAAATACAGATTCGATCCATAAACCAACTACTTGTATATAAGTTTAAATTCAAAGAAATGAGTACGTAAAACGGCAGAGTGTCCCCAGAGTTCTCGAAAAAAGGTCCCTTTTCACTACACCCCTGCCCCTCTATTTATAGACGAAGATAGGCTGGACTTCCTTCTCGGGCCTAGGAGCAAAGTACCTGGGCCCATATATGAGAACCACGAGTCGACCGATCCAGGCATACCGAGCGAGATACGCCGATCGAGAAATGTCGATCCAAGATGGCCAAACGGTGATCATCGGGTAATTTATTCGAAGCGAACTCTTACAGGACTCAGAGTAACTCGCGGTGCACCTCGAAGTAAAGCAGCGTCAGCTTCTTCACTTCACTGTTGGTTCCACTGACAAGCCAACTTCCTCAACGTGGACCGAGCCAGATATGCCGAACATACATGCCGAACCACTTCTGACCAAACTATAGCAACTCCTTGAACAAAACTTGCTAATCCATCTAGGCCGAGCCACATGTGACTTCATTCCCCTGACCGATTGGTGCGTGCCGAAGCGCCTAGAACGAGTGCTGCATACCGAACCGCCCAAACCGAATGGCACAATGCCTCCCCTAACCGAGCGATATTGAGTTTCCATGGCCGGGCGACACATTCCATCTTCCCTTGGCCGAACCATACATACATAAGACGAACTACCATATAGGCCGAACCACGTATACAGGCCGGACCATATAAACAGGTCAAACCACACCTGCATGCCGAACGATGTATATATGCCGAACTTCTCAATTCAAATCAGTCTTTCACTGGCTCGAGCTTCACTTAGGTTCAATCAAAAACTCTATAAATAGTATCTCATAGCCGAGCCAAGCAACCGGGTAACAATAACTTATTTATAGTTTTGAAATTAATATGACAAAGTCTTTTGTGCCATAGCCAAGGAACATTTTCTTTGGCTATTAAACACATATTTTTATTATGATTTATATTCATATTTAAAACATAAATATTTTTATCTCTAAAACCTTCAAAAATAAGATTTTTATTTTGATCAAAAATGCTACATTTGTTTTCAGAAAAGGAAATATTGAATCCTTTGTCACACAATTGGCTGATACTAAGTAAGTTATGCTTCAAATTTTTTAACTAATAAGACATCTGGAATAATAGGTGAATTAGATATACCGTTATTGCTCACATCGCCTTTGCCGATGACATATCCTTTGGAGTTATCTCCAAATGTGACAGATGCTCCATCTGAGTAATTAATGTTTGATAGCATCCCTTTATTTCCTGTCATGTGTTTTGAGCAACCACTGTCTAGTATCCATTTTCCTTTCTTTTTGGATGGTACCTGCAAAATATAGAATTAACATTGGTACCCACCATTTTATTTTAGGTCCTAAGAGTTAGGTCTTTGGAAGCCAAACCCAAGAGGGTTCAGAATTCCTTTTGAAAACAAAATCTTTGTTTTTATGAACAGTTTTTATAAAAGATTTAATATACCTATTTCTAATTGAAGATTTATTTGTTTTAGGAACCCAAATTTTAATTGATGTAGTAAAATTTGAAATTTTAGAAGTAGGTTTTTCAACTTTATTATTCCTTTTATATGAAGAATTCCTTTTCTTTGAAATAATTTTAGAGGGTTGTTTATATCCTAGTCCTCTTTTATTTGAAACAGTTTGAGAATTTTCTATAATTTTTGAAAGATTTTCTCTACATTTATTAAAATTAGAAACATTTTTAGTAATGTCTTCTAGCTTTTTTTTAAAGCTAGAGTTATCTAACTCTAAAATCTTGATATTTGCTTTAAGGTCATGATTTTCGATTAATAAAACATCATTCTTTTCTTTCTGAGTTTCTATCTCTTTACTTAGTAGAGAAAATTGAGATGTCATATTAGAACAAGATTCTTGAATAACTTGGAGTTCTTCTAAAATTTTCTTTTCATCTCTTAGCATTTCTACTTCGATTTCAGTTCTATTTAATTTTTCAAGAGTTTCTTTGTACTTTCTATTTTTTCCTTTTAGTTTGTCAAGTAATTATGAATTGATTTCCAAAAGATCATTAAAAGTTAGATCACTTACTTCGTCTTTTGTGGCCATAAAGCAAATGTTGGCTTGTTCTGAATCACTGTCAGAGTCATTTTCTGATGATGAAGATGATTCTGTATCGTCCCATGTGACAGAGAAAGCTTTCTTTTTGAATCTATCTTTCTTGTGCTTATACTTGTCTTTCTTTTTCTCAGGATAGTCTTTCTTGATGTGACCTTTCTTGTAACATTCATAACATTCTAGAGTAGATGATAATGATTTGGTGTTGTTATTGTTGCTGGAGTTGTTCTTGTTGTTTCTAAATTTGTTGCCCTTTCTAAATCTTAGCAATGAACGCCATATCTTCTTCATCTGAATCTGATTCATCTTTTTCTGCTTGGAATGCTATATTTTTCTTATCTTGAGCCTGTACTCATTTTTCCTAGAGGTTAACTTCATAAGACATTAGATTTCCAATTAACTCTTCTATTTTTATGGTCAAAATGTCGTTAGCTTCTTCGATTGCTCAGACTTTTCGTTCCCATTCATCCGTTAGTGAGTTGAGGATTTTTGAAACAATATCAGAATCTATGTAAGTTTCTCCTAATGCTATCAAAGAATGATATATATCTTGAAATCTAGAGTACATTTCATTGATAGTCTCATTTTGCTTCATTTTAAAATTCTGGAACTGATTTTTTAGCATAGAAATTTTACTTTGTTTGACTTTGTTAGTTCCTTCATGTGTAACTTTAAGTGTACGCCAAATTTCATGAGCAGTTTTACACATGCTTATTCTATTAAACTCATTTTTGTCTAATGCACAAATAACATATTCATAGCTTTAGCATTTGCAGTAGCATCTAATTTTTGCGTGTTAGACCATGCTAAATATTCAGTAGTAGGAATAATATATTCAGATTGCATAATGTTCCAAGTTTCATAACTACTTGCTTGTATATAGACTCTCATTCTAATAACCCAATAGTTATAGTTCATTCCATTATATAGAGGTGGTCGTGCAGTAGATTGACCTTCTGAAAAGGTAGTGTTAGAAACAGTGCTGGTGTTGTTTTCCATATTAAAACAATATCAGATAACTATGTTACGGTTATATGATGGTCTTGCTCTGATACCAAATGAAAGTTACTATGCTATAAGATCGTGTAATATGGATAAACTACTTGTGCGGAATAAAAATTAAGTAAGTAAATAAATAAAGCAGTAAAGTAATTGACACCAGAGATTTTTATACTGGTTCGAACTCCCTTTCTACGTCCAGTCCCAGACTCCTTCTGGAATTAAACTAGCAACTCTCACTTAACCGGTAGGAATAGGTTTACACCGCCTGAGCAACCGAACAGGACTTCTACCGCCTAAGCAACCGAATAGGACTCCTACCGCCTGAGCAACTGAACATGACTTCTTTACAAATAACAAAAGTATCTGACTGTAGTATGCTCTTTGAATAGCACTGATAAGTCATTTAAGTACAATCTTCCTATAATCTTCTCCTTTATGATATATAGTAAAATGTGCTTGAGAATTGTGGAAGATAGAATGATCAACGATCAGAGAATGTAAGCAGTTTGAGTGCAGTTTGAAAATAGAGAATAATAGATAAGAATTCAAGAATATTAAAATCAGTTTCGGTGAAATATTTTTTGAATTCTGAAATCTATTATAGAGATTAAAAAGTTGCAACTATTGATGAAAGGTAACAATGAAAAAAAATAGGTGCAACTGTTGGTTTGAAGATGTTTCTCTTCGATGAAGAGAAGTGTGTTTTCATGAAAAATAGCCGTTGAAAATATTCAGCCGGCTGAATGAATTAATACAGCCTTCTGAAATTTAAAAAATCGAAAACACCAAGGAAATAGGCTATTTTTGGCCTAATTCAGCCGTCTTAATAATATCATTCAACCGGCTGAATATTGTGAAACTAAAAAATAGTTTCAGAAATCAGACGGCTGAATGATCCTATTCAACCGGCCATTTCAGCCTTTTGTGCAGGGTAGTGCATGTGTGTATATGTTTTTATATATACATCATTTCAGGAGAGTTTTTAACATAGTTCTAAATAATATAAAGATTCTAGACAAAGGACTTTTAGCTTCGAAATACTCTGAATGTGAATCTGCAAAGAATCTCCTACATAATTGATTAGGAACCACAAATATTTACTTATATGG
This sequence comes from Allium fistulosum, assembly GCA_030737815.1. Classification (NCBI taxonomy): domain Eukaryota; kingdom Viridiplantae; phylum Streptophyta; class Magnoliopsida; order Asparagales; family Amaryllidaceae; genus Allium; species Allium fistulosum. The sequence goes on along the minus strand of CM060908.1, from coordinate 119,081,163 downwards.
TTTGTCACAATCAAAACGATGTAAAATCGAGATTCCAACAATGTACTTTCTAGATCGTTATATTATAGATTTTGGTATGCATGAGAGCTCTCGATTAAGGTTGAAAATCAATCGGGGTGATGACATATTCGGTACTATCCAGTAAGAGGTTGGCCGTTCTTGTGTTGGTAGAAGGCCAAATGCGTTTGTAGTCCTCGGTACATTTTATCTAGAGATGTACTGTACGAAAAGTAGTCCCTTATCTTGGCATTGTTGAAATCCAATCTCCAATAAGCGCCGTTGCAGATTAGTTGTATACCTATTATACTGGATTTTAATTAATGTAACAATTTCGGCTATATTTAATATTTATTTTAAACCCTAGACACTATGATAATATCAGAAGATTTCGTATGAAATATTTTGGTTATCATAAGGTAAAATCTCATCCGTGTTTATGTGCGGCGTAGTCTTATGAAATGACCCTCCTCTTTCTACCTTAATTTCATAAGGATTTTTTTTACTTCATCAAAGGGAATTTTAATCAAATAGAAATCAAAATGCCATACAAGCTATTGACATAGCCACTTATTTCTTTTCTAAGTAGGCAAATTAGGCAAAATCAGCAGTTCAGACGTCTAAATTCTTATGACAGGCGTCTAAACTTCATCCCAGACGTCTAACTAATTATAACAGACGGCTCAGAGATCTAAAATTGAAACAGAGAGAAAAAGACATTTTGAACTAAATTCAGACATCTAAATTTTTTGTGACAGACGTCTACATTTAACCTCAGACGTCTAAATTATTATGACTGACGTCTAAGTTAAATCTCAGACGTCTAAATTATTATGACTGACGTCTAAATTTGATCTCTATGTACATGCATATGCACATTCAATTTATATGTGTCTGGATGTCCACCTACATTCATTTGCACTTTTAAGTTTGATTTAAACTTCCTTTGAACTATCAGAGTCATTTTTTCTTTCAAACAATTCAACCAGGATTCAAAACTTATTACCAATATAAATATATCAGTGCATCCCTAGTAATATACACATACATATGAGGATGTACGTGTTTCTCTTGTTTAAATTCAGAGTATATATATTTTTGTTAAACAAGAGTATCCTGCTTGATTTGGATTCTAGCAGTTCTGACTAGAGTTAATTACTATATACTTTTGAATATTTGTAACAAGTCAGTAAATCCTATGCATATCTAATTTATATGAACTTAAAATATCCACAAGAATAATTCCAGGTTTTTTATAGCTAAACTCAGATTTTTAACCTTCCAACTTAAGGTTTTAAGTAACTTGAAATTAACTAATACAATATATGTACATATACATATCCATTTCTCAAATACAGGCATATATCATTTACAGATTTTCACCACAATACTCAAATATATATTTTCTTGCAAAAATTCAACCAAGTCTTTAGATTAATCCCAAACTTAGTACATCACTAGATTCATTTAGAACAACCAATAAATCCCAACTTTTAAGATCATTACATAACAACCAAAACAGAACTATAAAAACTCCCCAGATTACATGCAAATATTTCATTCTAAGTTCTTATTCAATTCTAATTTAGCATGCTTATATAATCACTTTCATTAGCCACAGCAGCTTCCTATTTAGATCCAGCATTCCCTGAAAGAACATTAGAGGCTGCCCCATTTTAGATGAGACACCCCAGATGCCATAAGCAAACAAGGGTCAGATACAAGATCTGGTATGAGCAATATCAAAGACTCCATGATATTAAGTAAATGAGTGAGACATAAATATTTTGTACAAGTGGGCATATCTTCTTTGAACAATTTGCCTGACTTGTTTATGATATACTTGTGCATATATGATCAGTATTTAAGACTAATCATGTACACACATTCAACCATGCAAACATATGTTTCAAATAGAAATACTCAGGAACTATCATAGCTCCAGTCCAACCATCTTAGGAATAACTCAAGTTCCTATTTCATCAATTTAAGGTTGCATTTACCAAATTAATTCCTAGCCTCATCTGCCATAAAGGAATCACGGGGACACATTGCAATAAAATAATTCACAATATTGCACAAAGATCTCAGGGCTTAAACAAACCATGTGCCAACTTGCATACTTCAAATATGACAAGCATTCCAGCAGTCTTCTTGGCTCACAATCCTTAGTTTATTTACTAAGTGTTCATGTTTAATCCTATCGTGAGATAGCTAGGTGAATAAATCCCAGTATACATGAAACATTACATAGAGTTTAATGGCATAACTCAAGAACAATCTAACATTCATGTCCAGGGAAAATCATATTTTCAAGTATTTTGGCTTAAAGAAAATACAAGAATATTTACAACTGGGAATAAAGACTAGGCATGTGGTTTATTATTGTTTCATAAGCAACCATGTTTGAACTAAATTCATGATCTAGCTTAAACAAGATTTCTAGCTCATGGATTTTCTATTTGATCAAGGGTTCATCACTTTTGGATATTTCCATTGCAACCTTGAATCTTTCATTTGAGCCTCAGCACTTACACAAGTGTAATGCAACTCATATACATTTTGGTTTCTATGTTTTCCATGCCATATCTAAACCAGTTACCAGTATTCTCTATTTACTTTCATGATTTCATACTTTTACCTTTCTGGGTGTAACCAAACAGAGCAAAACACTCAAACATCAAAGCAATCAAAACATCCAGAAACACCCATTAAAACATCCATTGAAGCATCCATTAAAACCATAGTAATGGAATCAAAAACATGTAGAAAAATAACATAAATCTGGCTGCCTCATAACAGGACTTAATGCCATGGGTTTAGTGAGATTACTCACTTGAATATTTCTTCTTATAAATCGAGAAAATCCCTGAGTGTATTTTCTCTTCCTTTAAAATGTTTTCTTCTTTTCCTATTATAAGTAGCTCGGGTAAAACAATTTCTCTGGCCATAACTACTTATTTATAAACATATTTTTACTAGGGTTTTTCTCAAGACAAAATTCCATTTCTGTCCTGGCTAGCATCATGCATTGTGTGTTTGCATTTTCTCATTTTTATCCTTAATTACCCCCGGTCATATTACCAATTAAAGGCTACATTTTCTTTTCTTTACTTTTTCAGAAAATGGCCACTCACCTAGTCATGTTAAAAGTGTGACTACCCTATTTTATATTTTAATTATTCCTGAGAATCCCTTTTGCTATTTTTGCCTACACAAGCATATTGACTTGTATTGCATTTCATGTCATTTTAATGTTATAGTTTCACTTGCTTATATATATACTTTTCAGTACTTAAAAATGTATATTTGTATACATATCTTATCTAGGCTTATTTAATTCCTCTTTAATTTCAGAAACTTATGCACCTATATGTATACAGGTTTTTCAAATCCTTATAACATATATATGTATAATATTTTTTTTGGGTTTTAAATAAAATCTGTTTACTGATTTTAAAATAAAACTTACTTTTCTTATTTTCTGGGATGATCCATATAATTCCAGAAATCAAATATCCATATCACAAAATCATGTCTATAATGCTTTTTTTTTAATCCTTATTTTAAATTCAAGAAATCTGGAGTTCTTCCTTGTGCCATATCAGTGTGCACGTGCACACATGCACACATGCTTGCACACAATTAATTCCATATATTCTTATACAAATAAATTCAGATATTTTCAAAATTCAACTAAAATAAGATTCCATGAATTTCTAGGGCATTACAATCACCCCACCTTTTTTAGGAATTGTGTCCTCACAATTTTTCTCATTTTGACTTTAAACATTTCCAGATTTTATAAAATCTATCAAACATAGCATAAGCAAACAATTCAGCCAAAACAACCATACATATTAAACTTTTTTAGGGATTTAGATTTTTACCTTCCACTGCAAAAAGCTTAGGGTAATCCATCTTTATCTTATCCTCTAACTCCCATGTACAATCATTAGGGTCTAGGCTCCATTGAACCTTTACCAATTTCAAAGTTTTGCTCCTCAACTTCTTTTCCTCTTTAGCTAAAATCCCCACTGGTTCTTTCTCATAGACCAAGTCAGGATTTATTTGAACTTGAGTTGGTTTCTCTAGAATTTCCTCTTTATCATGCACCCATCTCCTAAGTTGTGATACATGAAATACATTATGCATTGCACTCATCTCTTCAGGTAGCTCCAACTTATATGCTAATGATCCTATTTTTTCCAAAATCTTGTAAGGTCCAACATATCGGGGTAAGTTTTCCCTACTTGCCAAACCTCAACACCTTCTTCATAGGTGAAACTTTGATGAAAACATAATCACCAACTTCATATTCTACCTGCTTCCTCCACATATCTGCAAACTTCTTTTGCCTATCTTGAGCTGCTGCCATTCTTCTCCTCACCAATTCAATTTTCTCTGTAGTCTCTTTAACATACTCAGGCCCTAAGACAGCCTTTTCTCCTGCTTGAACCCAACATATTGGTGACAAACATGGTTTTCCATACAAGGCTTCAAATGGTGCCATACCTATGGTGCTTTGATAACTATTGTTATATGTAAATTCAGCCAAATGGAGGTGATCTTCCCAATTACCTCCAAAGTCCAATGCACATGCCCTCAACAAATCCTCCAAAACTTTATTTATCACTTCTGTTTGACCATCTGATTGGGGGTGGTATGCAGTACTCAAGCATAACTCACTTCCCATGGCTTCTTGAAAGCTCTTCCAAAATCTGGATGTAAAGATTGTGTCCCTATCACTCACTATAGTTTTAGGGATTCCATGCAATCTTACTATTTCTCTCATGAATATTTGAGCTAGTTTAGGTGCATTTCTTTCTGCCTTCACTGGTATAAAGTGTGCCACTTTAGTCAATCTATCAACTACTACCCAAATGCTTGTGTTTCCTCTTTTTGACCTAGGCAGACCATCTATGAAATCCATAGATATATCTTCCCACTTCCACTGTGGTATACTTAGAGGTTGTAATAGGCCTGAGGGTCTTTGGGTTTCTGCTTTGACTTGTTGGCAAGTCATGCACTTTGCAACATGTTTGGCCACATCAGTTTTCATCCCTCTCCACCAATAATCCCTCTTCAAATTTTGGTACATCTTGGTGCTGCCTGGGTGTATAGAATATTTGCTCCTATGATATTCATTAAGTATCTCTTCCTTCAATTCTATATCCTTTGGAACACATATTCTACCTTTATTCCTTAAGTAACCATTCTTATCAATGTGGTAGTTTGCTACTTCTTCTCCTTTTTCTATTAAAGTCTTCTTTTCTAATAAATCTAGATCCCCCTTGCATTTTTCCCGCTTTCAAAATTAAATCTGATTGCAAAGTTATCAAACTTAATTTTCCTTTACTCCCTTCTTCAATCATCTCCATGTTTACCTCACTGTTTTCCTCAATTTCCAAATCAGTAAGTAGAGATAAATTTCTAAACTCTTCTATCATTAGCATGGCTACTTTTGCATGCTGCCTGCTCAAAGCATCTGCAACCTTATTAGCTTTTCCTGGAGTATAAAGTATGTCTAAATCATATGCTGCTAGAAACTCAACCCATCTATGTTGCCTCATATTCAAATCTTTTTGTGAAAAGAGATATTTCAATGCCTTATGGTCTGTGTACAAAATAAACTTAGCACCTAGAAGATAATGTCTCCAGAGCTTTAGTGCATATACCACTGCTGCCAACTCAAGATCATGGGTTGCATACTTTGATTCATGTGGCTTCAATTGTCTTGATGCATAGGCTATAACTTGATCTTGCTGCATCAATACAGCTCCTAGCCCAAAACCACTTGCATCAGTATACACAATCAAATCCTCATTTCCTTCTGGTACTTTCAATACTGGTGCATTGACTAAGGCCTCCTTGATTCTACTAAAGGCTTGTTCACATATCTCAGTCCATATAAAGGGTTGGTTCTTTCTAGTTAGGTTGGTAAGAGGTGATGACATCTTAGAAAAATCTTTTATAAACCTCCTATAATACCCTGCCATTCCCATAAATGACCTAACTTCTCCCACTGTGCTTGGCCTTTTCCATGCTTGGATTGCCACAATTTTATTAGGATTTACAGAAATGCCTTTGGTAGATATAACATGCCCAAGGAAATGCACTTCTTCTTTCCAAAATGCACACTTAGAAAATTTTGCTTTTAAATCTTTTTCTCTTAATCTAGACAAAACAAGGTGTAAGTGATTTTCATGTTCCTCTACTGTTTTAGAATAGATCAAAATATCATCAATAAAAATCAAAACAAACTTGTCTAAATAATCCCTGAATATCCTATTCATCAAGTCTACAAAGTATGATGGAGCATTTGTCAACCCAAATGGCATGACAAGAAACTCATATAAACCATACCTAGTGTTAAAGGCGTGTACTTAACACTTGAGTCCTCAACCTTCATCTGATGGAATCCAGATGCCAAGTCTAACCTAGAAAATATTTTTGCTCCACTAAGTTGATCAAAAAGATCATCAATTCTAGGTAAGGGGTACTTGTTTTTGATAGTGACTTTGTTTAGCTCCCTGTAATCTATGCACATTCTTAAAGTACCATCATATTTCCTTACAAACACTACTGGAGCACCCCAGCATGAATTACTTGGTCTTATAAATCCTTTGCTTTCCAACTCTTCTAACTATTTCTTCAATTCCTTCAACTCACTTGGCCCCATCCTAGTGGGTTTCTTAATAATTGGACTTGCTCCTGGTATCAGATTAATCTGAAATTCCACTGGTCTGTGGTGTGGAACACCCTTAACTTCTCCAAACACATCTAAGTATTTGTTAATTATGGGGATTTCTTCAATAGAAGGCTCACTGGAATCCTTACTTAAGTCAATCAAGTGATATAATTTTCTTTCCTTGGCTATTTCACACAAAATTGTGATTCTTTGACCTCTAGAATTTTGTAATGATATGGTGGATGAGTCTAAATTAATTATTGCTTTGTATTGTCTTAACCAGTCTACACCCAATATAACACCCATATTTGGGTAATTTAAAACATATAAATTGGAAATAAAAACATTTCCTCCTATGTTCAATTCCACATCCACACACATCATGTTTAAAACACTAGAACTTCCCAAATGGCTTTGCACTAACAAAGGGGTTTCAACCACTATGCAATTTAATTTAAGCAATGCAACTAACTCATGGGAAATCAGAGAATGTGTTGCCCCTGTATCATACACTACTGATATGGGTAGGGTACAAATAAATAAAGTACCTTCCACTTGACCATGGTTTTCTGCATTAGCCTCTACTGTGGATTTTCTTCTGCTTTCCAAACTTGCTAGCTTCCCTTGCTGTTTATACTCAGGGCAGTTTCTCTTGATATGTCCCTCCTTACCACATAGGTAGCATTTGAAAGCTCCTCCCTTCAATTCTGGGCACCTTGGTTTGATAGGTCCCTCTTTTCCACAATGATGACATGTTATTTTTCTCTTTGTATCAGTGGTCTTAGTATCATTGGTTTTCTTGCCTTCTGTCTCCTCCTTCTTTTTGTCATAGGGATGATACCTTCCCCTATTTTTCTTATTGTTGTTATTCTTAAAATTCTTATACTTCTCCCTTTCCTTGTCATGTTGCTCAAATTTTAAGGCCAGATCAATGATTTGATCAAAAGTTTTATCTGCATATGGCAACATAGCCCTACTAAGCCCTGGGTTTAAACCCTTAATATACCTATCATTCTTTGATGCCTCATCAGCCACAAGCATAGCTCCATACTTAGACAAGTCCTCAAACCTATGAGTATATTCAGTCACATTAAAAGTTCCCTGCCTAAGTCTGATGAATTCTTCAAGCAATAGAGTTTTGGCTGATGCTGGAACAAATCTAGCTTCCAACATCTCCTTGAATTGATTCCAAGTGATCTCATTTTCATTTCTTCCAGCTATGATCACCTCCCACCAGCTTAAAGCTACCCCTTTTAGTTGTCTTGAAGCTACTTGCCTCTTCTTTTGATCATCCAATTGCATGTCATTGAAAACTCTGTCCAGTGTTCTCAACCATGCTTGAATTTCCATCACATTCTCAGTTCCTTCAAAACTCCTGCCTCCCAAATTGGAATAAGTCTTCAGTAGTTTTGAAAGTTCTTCATGTGGGTTCTCAGGCCTATGCCCAATTCCATCCCTTAAAGCCCTCATAAAGTCTTGCATATCAAGCATTTGTGGTGCATTTGATCCTGCATGGTAATGAGATCCTCTTCCTACCATGGTCTGCTAACTAAGTTCTGGGCAAATGGTATTAGTATATTATGAGTACTTCTATAATTACTATTTTCTTATCTAAATTATTTCATCCAAAACAAACAGACAAAATACATTTCTATAATACTTAGCAATCAATGCAACCAAGTGCTCTGATACCAACTGAAATGACCCTCCTCTTTCTACCTTAATTTCATAAGGATTTTTTTTTTACTTCATCAAAGGGAATTTAAATCAAATAGAAATCAAAATGCCATACAAGCTATTGACATAGCCACTTATTTCTTTTCTAAGTAGGCAAATTAGGCAAAATCAGCAGTTCAGACGTCTAAATTCTTATGACAGGCGTCTAAAGTTCATCCCAGACGTCTAACTAATTATAACAGACGGCTCAGAGATCTAAAATTGAAACAGAGAGAAAAAGACATTTTGAACTAAATTCAGACATCTAAATTTTTTGTGCCAGACGTCTACATTTAACCTCAGACGTCTAAATTATTATGACTGACGTCTAAGTTAAATCTCAGACGTCTAAATTATTATGACTGACGTCTAAATTTGATCTCTATGTACATGCATATGCACATTCAATTTATATGTGTCTAGATGTCCACCTACATTCATTTGCACTTTTAAGTTTGATTTAAACTTCCTTTGAACTATCAGAGTCATTTTTTCTTTCAAACAATTCAACCAGGATTCAAAACTTATTACCAATATAAATATATCAGTGCATCCCTAGTAATATACACATACATATGAGGATGTACATGTTTCTCTTGTTTAAATTCAGAGTATATATATTTTTGTTAAACAAGAGTATCCTGGTTGATTTGGATTCTAGCAGTTCTGACTAGAGTTAATTACTATATACTTTTGAATATTTGTAACAAGTCAGTAAATCCTATGCATATCTAATTTATATGAACTTAAAATATCCACAAGAATAATTCCAGGTTTTTTATAGCTAAACTCAGATTTTTAACCTTCCAACTTAAGGTTTTAAGTAACTTGAAATTAACTAATACAATATATGTACATATACATATCCATTTCTCAAATACAGGCATATATCATTTACAGATTTTCACCACAATACTCAAATATATATTTTCTTGCAAAAATTCAACCAAGTCTTCAGATTAATCCCAAACTTCGTACATCACTAGATTCATTTAGAACAACCAATAAATCCCAACTTTTAAGATCATTACATAACAACCAAAACAGAACTATAAAAACTCCCCAGATTACATGCAAATATTTCATTCTAAGTTCTTATTCAATTCTAATTTAGCATGCTTATATAATCACTTTCATTAGCCACAGCAGCTTCCTATTTAGATCCAGCATTCCCTGAAAGAACATTAGAGGCTGCCCCATTTTAGATGAGACACCCCAGATGCCATAAGCAAACAAGGGTCAGATACAAGATCTGGTATGAGCAATATCAAAGACTCCATGATATTAAGTAAATGAGTGAGACATAAATATTTTGTACAAGTGGGCATATCTTCTTTGAACAATTTGCCTGACTTGTTTATGATATACTTGTGCATATATGATCAATATTTAAGACTAATCATGTACACACATTCAACCATGCAAACATATGTTTCAAATAGAAATACTCAGGAACTATCATAGCTCCAGTCCAACCATCTTAGGAATAACTCAAGTTCCTACTTCATCAATTTAAGGTTGCATTTACCAAATTAATTCCTAGCCTCATCTCCCATAAAGGAATCACGGGGACACATTGCAATAAAATAATTCACAATATTGCACAAAGATCTCAGGGCTTAAACAAACCATGTGCCAACTTGCATACTTCGAATATGACAAGCATTCCAGCAGTCTTCTTTGCTCACAATCCTTAGTTTATTTACTAAGTGTTCATGTTTAATCCTATCGTGAGATAGTTAGGTGACTAAATCCCAGTATACATGAAACATTACATAGAGTTTACAAGCATAACTCAAGAACAATCTAACATTCATGTCCAGGGAAAATCATATTTTCAAGTAATTTGGCTTAAAGAAAATACAAGAATATTTACAACTGGGAATAAAGACTAGGCATGTGGGTTATTATTGTTTCATAAGCAACCATGTTTGAACTAAATTCAAGATCTAGCTTAAACAAGATTTCTGGCTCATGGATTTTCTATTTGATCAAGGGTTCAGCACTTTTGGATATTTCCATTGCAACCTTGAATCTTTCATTTGAGCCTCAGCACTTACACAAGTGTAATGCAACTCATATACATTTTGGTTTCTATGTTTTCCATGCCATATCTAAACCAGTTACAAGTATTCTCTATTTACTTTCATGATTTCATACTTTTACCTTTCTGGGTGTAACCAAACAGAGCAAAACACTCAAACATCAAAGCAATCAAAACATCCAGAAACACCCATTAAAACATCCATTGAAGCATCCATTAAAACCATAGTAATGGAATCAAAAACATGTAGAAAAATGACATAAATCTGGCTGCCTCATAACAGGACTTAATGCCATGGGTTTAGTGAGATTACTCACTTGAATATTTCTTCTTATAAATCCAGAAAATCCCTGAGTGTATTTTCTCTTCCTTTAAAATGTTTTCTTCTTTTCCTATTATAAGTAGCTCAGGTAAAACAATTTCTTTGGCCATAACTACTTATTTATAAACATATTTTTACTAGGGTTTTTCTCAAGACAAAATTCCATTTCTGTCCTGGCTAGCATCATGCATTGTGTGTTTGCATTTTCTCATTTTTATCCTTGATTACCCCTGGTCATATTACCAATTAAAGGCTACATTTTCTTTTCTTTACTTTTTCAGAAAATGGCCACTCACCTAGTCATGTTAAAAGTATGACTACCCTATTTTATATTTTAATTATTCCTGAGAATCCCCTTTGCTATTTTTGCCTACACAAGCATATTGACTTGTATTGCATTTCATGTCATTTTAATGTTATAGTTTCACTTGCTTATATATATACTTTTCAGTACTTAAAAATGTATATTTGTATACATATCTTATCTAGGCTTATTTAATTCCTCTTTAATTTCAGAAACATATGCACCTATATGTATACAGGTTTTTCAAATCCTTATAACAGATATATGTATAATTTTTTTTTTGGGTTTTAAATAAAATCTGTTTACTGATTTTAAAATAAAACTTACTTTTCTTATTTTCTGGGATGATCCATATAATTCCAGAAATCAAATATCCATATCACAAAATCTTGTTTGTAATGCTTTTTTTAATCCTTGTTTTAAATTCAAGAAATCTGGAGTTCTTCCTTGTGCCATATCAGTGTGCACGTGCACACATGCACACATGCTTGCACATAATTAATTCCATATATTCTTATACAAATACATTCAGATATTTTCAAAATTCAACTAAAATAAGATTCCATGAATTTCTGGGGCATTACATCTTACGAGATACCTTTATTTTGAAAAAAAATTATAAAATTAAAATTCATTTGAGGTGTGTTTCTTACGCTGGTTTAACAAACTGATTTGGGTATTATGTTCTAATAATGCTCGGGTCAGGCTGAGCATATTTTCAGATTTAGTTTGGATGCCCTGGAGCTTCAGGAGACGAGTTGGATGTCCAAGTCGTATCTCTCATATATTCTCTGTTTCCCCTACATATATTTTGTTATTTGTCAGCATTTGTGAGGACAGGTTGTTATAACTGTCCAGGCTGATGATTAATGATTAATTGTACTCTGATTTTGATGTATGTATATTACAATTTTCTTTTGTAAAGATTTGTTTTATATTATATATTACTCAGCATGATGTGAGATTCTATTCTGTCTTTTCTTTCTTTTTCCCCAACAATTTATCTTTTCGGCACTTGGATGCTCGGCATGTGAATACTATGGAGGTATTAGTATCAAATTATAATATCCTTGAATACTTCTTGGACATAATCCGATTTTTCTTTACATACCATGTTGCATAAACTAATCCAAGTTTGGACTTCGAGGATAGTCTCGGTGCCGTTGAACCTCCTTCTGCCCAATATCTCAAACTCATGCCATATCGAAGCAAAGTCTTCCCATGGTCGATACTGCATCACTTCTTCTACTACATCTCTCTTGGAATTAGAAGCTCTAGCATCCATATTTCTACGTAATCAAAGTGAAACAGCTTTAGGAAACTAAAGGATAGAGTTTTTAAGGTAAAGATGCTACAAAAGGATTAATTTGAAGGAGATATTCCTAAGGAATAATTTTAAAAGTCTATTTTTCAAAATACAAATACACTCTCTTATATATAATACACTCAACTCATTCTATTGTGTCGCTTACCCTATCTCTAATGGGCCTTACCCAACCAAAGCCAAGGTGTTCGCTCAACCTTGTGCTCTAATACCAAACGTAACGACCCACCTTTTTGACCCTCTAATATCGACACTGATACATCTACAGTATTCGTGTGCCAAGCACCCATGTGCTGAAAAGACATAAAGTTAGAGTAAAATAAAAGAAAAGGAAGAAGAAGAGAACATGAGAAGAAGAATTCAACATCAGAATCTCACAATAGAATGATAATATATAATATCAAAGGAACAACACAAAGGGTTACACTGAATACAAAAATATCATAGTTACTAAAACTTAAGTACTTATCATCATCCTGGACATTTATACCTGCCTATCCTCATAATGCTGATATATACAATATAGAAATGCGGCGAAAATAAGAATAACTTGGAAGGCAATCATCCAGCTCCTCTCCATAATCTCCAAAGCGTCCTAACTAAATTTGTAAACATACACTGGGCTGACCTGAGAATATAAGAAATAACATCTGGATCAGTCTGGTAAACCAGCGTGAGAAAACTTATGAAACATGATAAATATGATGAGAAACCCATAAGGGTCTCTCTACAAAGTTCCATAGAATTAGCCAAAACTAAGGCAATTCCAAACTGCTTCTATAACGACTATCGCTATAAGTGCACCACTAAATCCCAGTCATATTCCAACCTATGTTCAACTACAACCTATGTGCTTTGTTCAAGGTCTAATCACAAGTCATACAAGTCCATTCCAAGTTCATTCAAATCCTGTACATGGATCACATATGTCACTTACTTCTAAAATAAGAATCCAAACCAATGTTTTAACATAAGTTAACAACAGCTCAAACAACTTAAACACCATTCAATAACAACATGTATATGCTATATTTTCATTCAAAGTGAGGTTTTAACTCACCTTTAACCTCACAAACAACCAATATCTAAGTATCCCAGCCTAGACCCAACCTAGCAGCACCTTTCCTTCCTTCCTCCTCTTGCTTTTGCCTTGTTCCTTTGCCTCCTTCTCCTCTCTAATGCTCACGACCTCTAAGTGTTCGGTGAGGATTGCTTCACTTTTTCACAACTAACTTTATGTGGTGGTAAGGATTAACTCCTAGTTTGAAGTGATTTTGGATTTGATTTGTATATATTTTGTTTTAGAAATTTAGAGATGAAGAAGAAGAGAAACCATGGATTTTCTAACTTAAAGCTTTGTAATTTTTGTGAATGGTTACTAAGAGTATGCCTTTTTTTATATAGGCTTGTGCAATGAGTCATTACCACCTTCTACCTCTCATGAAAGTTCACAAAGGAGCCTCCTTCTCACATGCAACTTCATATCACTTCTCCTTTATGCAAATGACCATTATACCCTCTCCATGATAATATCTCTTATCCATAAGAATATTCTAGAACATTCCAAGCTTTATGAAGAGGGGTGTGTATGTTAATTAGTTGCTAATATGTTCATTTGATCATTAGACAAGAGCGTAAGAGTTCGACAACTTACATCGATCGAAAAGCTGTTTGCCGATAAACCGATTTTCGGTCAGTATCGATATTTCTTTGAAGAATATATTTTATAAACAGACTTCAAAAACAAGTTTCTTATCATTATTAATTAATTAGTGATGTTTAACAAGGTTATAAAATCATAATTATAATACTTAATTATATTTCATAATGTTACAATATTAAAAGACGAAGTGTTCAAATTTCAGGGTCGCTACATATTCAATCATATTGAAGAAATGATCTTTCTTTATCGTTTACTTGCTCATTTCAAACGAATAAATTTCATCGAGATTTTGTATATTACAAACATGATAGTTTGCCATGCAACTTTTGTATATGATTTATTATGCACCAAAAATCCATATTCTTGTATTTGTTTAGAATTTAAATTTTAAAATATAATCTATAGTCTCGGGAAAATAAACACTTAAGTGACCATTGTATGAATCTATTAAATAGTTGCATAATTCCTGTAACGACCCGAAATTCTCCACTTTGATTTGCGAATATTTAATTAGTTTTAAAGATTCAAATAATAGGTTTTATAATTAAGATAAAAATCTTTTAAATAATAACTACAGATGATGAAACAGTTTTCAAAATTAGTTTACAAAAATATTTAGTTCGAAGAAAAATTGAAAATGTGACTGGAATTCGTTTTCCGAATTTTTGACTTTTCGTCGACTAAAAGCTATCAGAAATGTTCTAACACTATTGTAAGTACATATACATACATGCATTAATAAGTTAAGATATGTCTCTATGTATATACACATTTAATTAAGCAATATATATTATGGGATGTGACATTTTATGTTAAAGTTTAAAATAAATAAAGTAAAAGATGCCTTAGGAAAACATGCCATAACATTAAGAAACACCAAGTGCATATAGAAATTAATGAATTTTAGCTCAAGTATGAAGGGGGAGATAAGAATTTCGTGGGAAATAAAGGGGAGGGGGACAAAGCAAGGTGAGGTGGCAAGAAAATTTTGGAGGGTAGTGTTCATAAGGATATTCTGGTAATTTACTAAAGGTATTTTATATAAAATGAATTTCATAATTTATCATCTCATTTTTCACTTCTTTCTTCATTTTCAAACTTTACTTCTTCTTCTTCTTCCTAACACTTTAGTGGCTTCCTTAGTTTCATAATATAAAAATCATGGCTTTGCCATTTTTAAAACCTTAAACTTTGTTTAAAAACCTCTTCCTTTCCTACATCTTCTCTTTTCAAAACAAGCTCAAAAACACCTCTCACAACCATGGCCGAGCCATGTAACCCTCTTAGCCGAACTAAAAGTCTCTCTCCTAGTTCAAAAACTTGTGTTTTGCAAAGAAGAAGCTAATGTCTAGGGTCGTATGCAGTTCGAGTTGTAGTCGTGTTTTTTTGGATAGCTTTAGGTGAGAAAGCAAGCACTTTTATTTAAAAGTTTCTAACATCAATTTTAAAGTATAATTTTTGATTTAATTTAAAGTTTAAGAAGAGCTTACTATAAAAAGTTAATTGGATGAACCGAAGGTAATTAGAGCAATTTTGGTTGCCATTGATGAGTGAAAGAAAATAATTTAAATTTTACTGGGAATGAGTTAAGTAAAGGGAATAAGTTAGTAAGGCCCAAACCATCTAACATATATTCCTTAGCCCCAACTTCTCATTCCAATCTCATTTTTGTTTCGTTTACATGAAATAAAATTCCTAAGAACTCTAAGTAAGGCCAACATTTTTTTAAGAAGAAGAAGATTTCAAAGCTAGAAGATCAAAATCCATTAAACTTAAGGAAATGGGAATGTTTCTTAAGCTAGGTGAATATATTCTTTCTCAAACCATCCTTAACATGATTTAATTCATAATTTTATGTCACTCGATGTTGGAATTATGTTTGAAGCATTTGGATGATTAATTATAATTTCTAATTATTATTTAGAATTTAATTAAGGTAAATTAGGGCATGCTTTCGGGTGAAACATAATCTAATCACATTCTAATGCCACGAAATTTTAATATGATGTGCTTAATGGCAAAGTAGATATGAGGCTTTTAATTTCATAATTTTGGAATTAATAGGAATATTTGATGAATTTCCTTTGTTGGAAAGTTGGTAATTTTCAGGTTAATTTATTATTAAAAATATTAAAACTAATTATTTTGGGCTGAAATTTTGATATGAGGAAAAATGTGGTAAAAGAAATTTTTAGTGAATTTTTAGGATTTTTCACATCAATTTTCTATTTTATATGAATTATTTATTGAAGGAAAATACTAAATAATTAAGAATAACTAATTAATTAATTAATCTGGATGTTTAACCTTTTCTGAAATAAAACTGAAAAGATACGTAAATTATTCAATACGAAATTGATAAAAAAATTGGTTAGGTAAAAATTTGTTGCTTAAGTGGATAGTAAATCAGTTTTCAATCTGATTATAAAACTATTATTAGACCAGTTTTTACTAAGTAAAATTTAACCTATAAGTCTAAACTTTGCATTGAGCCAAGAAAATCTGTGCACGTGAGTTAGAATAGAAAAGTGGATACCACATGAGAACCGACACTTTAATTCATAAAACCCAATAACAGAAACCTGCTTTATTCGGGACAACTAGTCACGTGAGATAAACTGTTAGTGATGGGATGAAGGCACATATATTCCTCATGAAGACCAACACTATGAACTAAAGGAGACAGCTTATGGGGATTATTCATAAAGGCATATTAAACATTTAAACTAGCAAACGAATAAAGGAAAAGGGTTGAATAGTTAGCAAGCGACCGCTTGAATATTCCTAGCGACGAACTCCATAAAGCAACACGTGATGACCATATATTTATGCAGGCGATGACTCAATATTAGAGAACGCATTAATTGGCATAGAAGAAGAAATTTCAGGCATTCATTATTGTTAGCACCAAAATTGGTCACTAACACCCTTGAGAAAGATTATGTAGAGAGATTAATGAAGAAAGTAAATTAAAACAGAGGAATGTAAGAAAAATTAACTACAAAAACAAGAACACCGGATTTATAGTGGTTCGGCGAAACTGCCTACGTCCACTTTGAGTTTTAATCTTTATTGCTCTCACAAATAATTGAATACAGATACAATCCGTACACCAATGACTTGAATACCAGTTCTAACTGAAAAGAATAAGTCTTGAAAGTAGCAGAGTCTCCCCCGTGTTCTCGAAAAAAGGTCCTCTTTCAGTACGCCCCTACCTCTTTAATTATAGACGAAGTTAGGCTCGACTTCCTGCACGGGCCCAGGAACAAGGTACTTCGGCCCATAGCAGATGACTTCTGAGCACCGAGCCAGTCATGCCGAACGAGAAATGCCGGTAGAGAGATGCCGAGCGACGACCCCTTAACTAAAGGTTAAGTGCTGAACCTTCCTTCAAAGTTGAACGACATTCAGGCTGAACCGAAATGCCTAGGCCGAACCACACATCTATGCCGAGCGAGGCCTGTATACCGAGCAAGGCGTTTATGGCGAGCGAGGCCTCTATGCCGAGCAAGGCCTCTATGCCGAGCGAGGCACTTATGCCGAGCGAGGCCTTTATGCCGAGCCTCTCGTTACCAGGTCAAACAACCGGGTAACACTTGCCCCCCAAAGTGTGTCGTGTGAGGCAACACGACATGCTTTGAGCCAATATCCAATTCTTGCTACTAGAAGTTGAATGTGCTCAATGAAGGTCGGAGCACTGCAGCCCTGAGGCAATTCCTTCCTTTCCTTTCTTCTACACGTAAACAATGAGCCGTTCGACATATGGATGCCGAACCACTTGTTCGGCAAGTCTTGTGCCGCTCGGCGTGACTGCTTACCGGACCATCGAGGCATCTTGACCGGTTCCACTGATTGATGCATGTTTACCTCCCCTCTTTCCTAAATAAGCCAGTACTTCTCCTTTTCTTCTCTTTACTTCTACTTCCATTCCATAGGGCTTTCTAACTTGCCTTCTTCCAAACTCCCACTAACACCTCAATCTTCCTCTTTCTTCTTGAGTCCATTTCGTTTGCCTCACAACCTCTCCCAATAACGAACCTGAAAGGATTTCACTTCCAAATTGAGCATTTCCCTAAGCTTCGACCCATTCTCTTAGGTATGAACCCTTCACTTGATCGACTCTCCCAATTAGGGGTTTTGTACAAGATTTAAATTCACGACTTTCTTTCAAACTACGGACGATAGAAGTTGTCTAGGTGAGGAGGGTGAATCTGAGGTTTAAACATGCCTTAGGGTTAGATGGAGAGGAGGAAGGAAGAGGATACCGGAGGCTTTTAGGACGTAGGTTCCTGTTGGGTTGCTGAGTGAGGGGAGAGGAAGTGTGGTTGGCTCGGTAGGAATTAGCGTGATTAGGAGGTGTTGGTTGAGCGTGGTGTACGAGTGGGATTGACGTTCGGCAAGCCACTTGGAAGGGTGTTTAGGTTACTCGAAGAAGTGAGTTGGAGGAGAAAGTTTGGCTATGGCTCGGTATCGTCTTGTATGAAGGAGAGTGTAGGATAGAAGTATGAGTCTGGTTCGGTGTGCCGAGCGGATGCGGCTCGGTATGACTCCCGCATGCCGAACGGTGAAGAGGGAGTGTAGGAGAGAAAGTGTGACGCAGTTGAGTGAGTTGGTCGGCATGTGTTGTGTTCAAATTGGGATAATTTTGATTGTCGTAGCCGACTTCAAGGCTCAATGCCGAGCGACACTCAAAAGATACGACTAAACCCCCATGCCTAACCATATGACAACAAACAAGTACAAGAACTTAAGAAACAAGCATTTCAAACTAATTCGGACTGATAACTTCCCAGATTCAACAACTATAATCTTGAGTTTAACTCGATTAAAACAAATAATAGCCTTCAACATACAGTGCCAATGCCGAGTTCAAAATTGAAACCATCATACGACAGGCTATCAGAGACGGTCAGCGATGACGGTCTTCGAAGATGACAGTTCAAAGCTTAACTTTATTTTATCAGCTTCATGACTTTTAGTTCTTTAACACTTATACTCGAACGATTGCACTATTTCACGCACCACACCGGGGGAGTATTTTTGTCGTTATGTCTAATATTGATTGTTTTTCAAGTATAGTTCGAATATGTGTTTAATCAAATTCAACACTTATTAGAGATGTCTAGAAAGTCAAGTTCTACCACGGTCTCAGACAAACCCGAGCCAACTTCTCAACAGGAAGTGGTTGGAACTTCAAATCCATCGAAAACTCATGTACAAGATATTCCAAGTCCCACGATCGCATCTGTTGACCTGGCTCCTGATGCCCTAGATGCAGCGATCTTTCTAGACAATCCGGTCGATTCTCAAGCTACGAGAATTAATGAAAGCGCCCTTCGTCGACTATGCTCGATACATGGGATTCCCTTTGACGATGTACTGGTCCCATCAGGGCAAGATCATCCCCACCTGCCCCCAGCCGGATATACTGCCTATAACAAATTTATGTGCTGGGTTGGTAGCGTGCCACCATTCAACTACTTCCTCCGCGACGTGCTGCAATATATGGAGATCGCCCCAGCGCAGTTACATCCCAAAAGTCATGCGTTTTTATATGGCTCGTGCATTCTCTTCATGAGCATTCTATTCAGGCTCCCTATTCCTGGCGATATCCGCTACATTTACCATTTCAAGAGGCGGTCCGACAGCCCATCCTTCGTATTCCTCGAGCCATATAGAAAGTGCCAAATCCTTACGGGGGCGTGGAGCAAATTTTCCCAATATAAGCAAGAGTGGGTTTACGTGCGCTGCCCCCTGGTTTCGCGAGGAGATGGCTGGAAGGGAGTAAGTTACTTTTCTAGATGAATAGTTGTACGAGTCAGGAAGTGCATTCTTTCTAAACCTTTTCTTGATTTTCTATAGGCATCAGCCCGCGTCCCGAAGGCTCCGAGAATTCTGAGGCAGTCGAAGCTATTCGAGCTGTCCCCGCGAGAGATAGGGACATCAAATCCATCATTTCTAATGAATCACTCTCGAAATTTGAGCTGCTGGAGGAAGGTCGTCGAATAAGTCTTTCTCACAGTGCCACTTCAACTGGACCTGCCTTGGATAAAGGCATAAGGCAAGCTGGGCCTTCGTCACATGGTGCCCCTGACACACCTAAGGATGGCGAGATTAGATAAACTAAGGTGTCCGAAGCACCGGGTGAGAATGTTAGTCCCACTCTGGAACCGGTGGTTGAGGTTCATGATATTGAAGTAATGCCTCCTCCTTCAAAGGGAAAGAAGAAACTGGCTTACAAATTGAGGAAAAAGACAGTGGGTGGAACCTCAAAGGTCACAATCATTCCAGTAGAGAGAGAGCCTTCTCCTCAACACTTAGAGAGTTCATTGAAAGGCTTGTCGGACCTCACTATTCCCGACGATTTGCTTAATTATGGTTTCGACGATCTGGAAGCCTTGAAACTTTACTCGCCCGCGAAAGGCGATGAAGGCGCTCAAGTCCAAAATCAATGAGAGAAAACTCCAATTAGTAAAGCTAAAAAAACTGGTATGTCGGGGGGAAACACTAGGACACACACGACAACACTTACACTTCACCTTGCACTCAAACTTTAGCCATTATGTGATTCTGGCTAACCCACGTTCACTTAATTTCTGTACAGGTGATATGGGACGTTCTCATGGATTTGACCGCCTCCGCGGTTCCTCTATTTTCCATCATTCTGGACGGGATTCGGGCTCCGGCAAACGTCGGGATAGAGATGACGACAACGACATGGATTATCGCTCTCGGGACTCATCATCTTGAAGAAAAACATACAATCAGCCTTCATATCATTACGATCCACCTTCTCAACCGGAGCAAGGCAGAGAGAAATCTGGTCACAAAGGGTCCCAGTCCGATACTCCTCGCGACCAATACTCAGGTTCATCTAGCACAAGGCAATCCCGGGAACCCCACAAAAAATCTGTAGTCTCAAGACCAACTCCTTCTACTCCCGCATATGATCCGTCGATATCGGAGAAACTAGCCGAGCTTAAGGCTATATTCCCCAAAATATGCTTTGACGGTCTGAAGTTCCTTCCAGCGATCCATCACATTCCGGGACACGTCAAACAAAGTGCCATTGCTTGCAACAACGACGTCTACGTTCAACATGACGCATTTGTCCATTTGGCAGAAAAAGTCTCGGAAGTCTCTATTGAGCGCCAACATGAAATAGATCGCCTGAAGCTTGAAGCCATACATGAAAAAGACATCATCAAAGCCCAGGATGAAGAGCTTTCCTCATACAAGTCTCAGCTCGAAGCTGCCCAAAAAAGTGCCAAAGACTCGGCGGAGGCCGTTAATCGTCTAGAGGCGACACATAAGAAAGAGATTGACGAAGCGGTTCAACGCTGCGGCGATTTAGCTTTAGAGAAAGACACCGTTCAGAAGGAGAGAGACACGTTCGCTCAGTGAGTTAAAGAGTTGGAAGAGCTACTTCTCAAAGAGAAGGAAGAAAAAGTTGCTGCTCAGGAGGAGTCGCAACGTTACTGCGACGAGATTGTCACTACACGACTCCTGAAGACAAAGCTCGATGAAGAACTCTCCAAGGCTGAGACGCTGAAGGATGAAGCCCGCAAAGAGGGCAAAAGAATAGCTTTTACGGAGATGGATTCTCGTCTTGAGGCGGCCGCCGAAGCTGGTAGGGAGGAGATCAAATGCCTATTTGACCCGCTTATAGCCGAGTACAACGCGCGAGTCCTCATGCATCGTGACTTAACATTTCTCGGTGAGGGTTACCTCGAATCTTTGGCCGAAGCATGGGAGACTTTGATAAAGATCAAAAAGGCTGAGTCGGGGACTGAAGAGGTTGACGAAGAAGCTTTAGCGAAGGAATTTCTCCGGGGGAATGAGCCTTCAGACTTGTCTGCAGCGAAGGCCTTTACAGCAGAGACTCCTCCTCACCGAAAGGAAAGAATGACATTGCCGGCCCATCCAGAGCCGAGCTTACAATTCCTCCCCCTACTCAACCGACTAATCTCCTACCACTTGACCCCTTTGAAAAACACATTGGCTACGACCCAGAAGATCCTGGTCTTGGTATTCATGTTCTATCTCCTATCCCAGAAGGCGAAACTCCCCGAACAATTAAGAGTCAACCAGAGACGGGTACATAACTTTTCCTTCAAAGTCCAAAGGGTCTTTGCTTTCAACGAGTGATAAAATGTATTCTAACATTTGTTTCTTACGATTCCGCGTAGGTCATCCTGATCCCGTACCTACTCTAAGGAGCGATACCGCCACGAAGAAGGAGGAGAAGACGGGAGAAAAAACTCAAGCGGAAGAGACTCCCGGACCTGACGCTCAAGTGATTGAGGCGCTTAACGAAGACAAATCCAACAATCCGTCGCCCGTCAAGGAACATTACGAAGTTGAAATTACTGGCGCCTCTAGACATACTTCAAAATCGAGTGTGGCGGAGCAAATTATAGAAGAAAAGAAAATGAAGGCTGAGATTAAGATTGAGCCTCAGGTGGTGGAACTCGATGATCCATTGAACAGACCTATGAAGATTATTCTTCCAGGTGGGACCAGGCAGTTAGAAGTTCCTCCTCCTTCCTCTGACACCCCTTTTCTAGTAAGCAAAATGTATAAGAAAAAATGCGTGGGGGAGGAGTCTTCAGAGAAACTGAAGAAGGAGAAGAAGTAGCTACCCGGATCATGTAATTATTTCTATTTATTTTCGTAGTCGATGTTAATAGATTTTTAGTTCCGAGTTTAGGAGGAATTGTAGTGGAATTCTGTTTTGGGATTAGTGAATAAAATTTTTGTTCTTTTGATGATGTTCGATGATTAGCTTTACTATCCGTCTTGTGTTTGAAATCCAAAGTCATGTGGGTCAGGCAAGTACTTGCTCACTTCCACGTGACTCGGAGTTTTCTGAATTGCTTTAATTTTAGTCTGGGGATTTTGAGATTCTTTCGTCGTTTATACTCTAGTCCGCACTCTGAGGACTTAGAGTACTCTGGTCCGTACTTTGGGGACATAGAGATTTTTTCAAGTCGTTTATACTCAGTCCGCACTCTGGGGGCTTAGAGATTTTTCCAAGTCGTTTTTACTCTAGTCCGCACTCTGGGTACTCAGAGTACTCTAGTTCGCACTATGGGGACTTAGAATTTTTTCAAGTCATTTATACTCCAGTTTGCACTCTGGGGACTCAGAGTACTCTAGTCCGCATTCTGTGGACCTAGAGATTTTCTTAAGTCGTTTATACTCTAGTCCGCGCTCTGGGGACTCAGAGTACCCTAGTCTGCATTCTGGGGACCTAGAGATTTCACAAGTCGTTTATACTCTAGTCCGCACTCTGGGGACTAAGAGTACTCTAGTCCGCACTCTGGGGACCTAGAGATTTTTCAAGTCGTTTATACTCTAGTCCATGCTCTGGAGACTCAGAGTGCTCTAGTCCGCACTCTAGGGACTTAGAGATTTTTCCAAGTCATTTATACTCTAGTCCGCACTCTAAGGACTCAGAATACTCCAGTCCACACTCCGGGGACCTAGAGATTTTTCAAGTCGTTTATACTCTAGTCCGCGCTCTGGGGACTCAGAGTACTCCAGTCCGCACTCTGGGGACTTAGAGACTTTTCAAGTTGGTTATACTCTAGTCCGCGCTCTAGGGACTCATAATACTCCAATCCGCACTCTGGGGACTTAGAGATTTTTCAAGTTCGGGTGTGCATTCATACGCCAGATAGAATAACGCAATTTAGTTTTCATCACAGAATTTTAATATACGGAAACATCAATAGTTCATGGAAAAGACAACTTCAATCCTTTATTGATCATAACAAATGGAAACATACACTGGAAATAATTGCAACTAAAATGCAAAAAGAAATAGATTAGGTATAATAACGACGCAAATGCTTGCTATTCCATGCGCGAGGGAGTGTCACGCCATCTACGGTCGCTAGCTTGAAAGTTCCTTCTCCAAGCTTCCGTTCGATGACATACGGACCTTCCCATGTGGGATTCAAATGTGAAGGAGTCGGAAAAACTCGCTTTAAAATGAGATCACCCGCATTGAAAATTCTCGTTTGGACTTTTTCATTATAATACCGAGCAACTCGATGCCTATGTACAGCCGCTCTTAAATCAGCTTCTTCACGTTTTTCATCAACAAGGTCCAGAGATTCCAATAGGAGATTCTGATTCGTTTTGGGATCATAATAATTTACCCGATGAGAAGGAACTTCAAGTTCCACGGGTATCACAACTTCAGTGTCGTATGCCAAGGTGGATGGAGTATGGCCAGTCGCGGACTTGTGGGTGGTTCTGTAAGCTCAGAGCGCTGTCGGAAGCTCATCCACCCACTTGCCTCTAGCCTTTTCCAGTCGTTTCTTTAATATTAACTTGATTATTTTATTTACGGCTTCCACTTGTTCGTTCGCTTTAGGGTGAGCGACCGCCGAAAACCTCTTTTCAATATGATATTTCTGACAAAACTCGTTGAATTCTCTACTTTCAAATTGAGTTCCATTGTCCATGATGATAGTTCGTGGGAGGCCGAAACGACATATGATTTTTCATACAACGAAATTAATTACTTTTTTGGTGGTGATCGTAGCTAAAGGCTCTGCTTCTGCCCACTTAGTAAAGTAATCAACCGCAACAATTGCATACTTTGCACCACCTCTAGAAATCGGTAAGGAACCAATTATATCGATCCCCCAAATCGCAAATGGCCAGGGACTAACCATTTGTGTGAATTCCGCTGGCGGAGCTCTAGGGATTTTCGCAAACTTTTGACATTTGTCGCATTTTCTTACGTAGTCTGTAGCATCCCGATTTAAAGTGGGCCAATAGTATCCATAGCGGAGGATCTTTATTGCCAGTGTCTGCCCCTCAGTATGGTCGCTACAGTCGCCCTCATGAACCTCTTTCAAGACACGTTTTATCTCGTCGTGGGTGATGCAATGATGTAATGGAACCGGGAACCCTTTTCGGTACATTATTCCATCCTGCATCAAATATCTTGAGGCTTTGCGAATGATTTGTCGTCTTTCGTTCCTCTTTTCAGGCAAAGCTCCATGTAACAGGTACTGCTTGAATGGGGTTATCCATGACCCCTTTTCAATCTCTACTTCTAGCAGAAAGTCTATTTCCATCTCGTTTATACTTGGAAATTGCAAAACTTCAACAGGAACCAAGACCATCTGTTGTGCATCGCCAGTACTTGCGAATTTTGCTAATGAATCGGCTTCCCTGTTTTGTTTACGTGCGACATACGAAATATCATAATATTCAAGGTCTGCCAAAAGTTCTTGAACCCGAGCGAGGTATGGAGCAAGCCTTTTCCCCTTTGCTTGATAATATCCCCGCACTTGGTACACCACCAATTGAGAGTCACAAAAGATCTCAATCGTTTTTATTCCAAGCTCCCTGACAAGTTTTAAGCCAGCGAGCAATGCTTCGTACTCTGCTTCGTTATTCATGGCTGGAAAATCAAGCTTCAACGCATAACAGATAGATCTGTTTTCAGGGGTCACTAGAATAACACCGGCTCCGGAACAATGGTCATTTGATGCCCCATCGGTGTATAACTTCCATCGAATAGGGGGAGTAATGTCTTCATTACTTTGCTCGACAGGTATTGTAAATTCTGCAATAAAGTCTGCTAACGCCTGTCCTTGGATAGCTCTCCGCGGCAAGTAGGTAATATCGAATTGACTTAACTTGATGTTCCACTTTAGCAACCTTCCAGAGGTTTCAGGTCGTTGGAGCACCTATCGTAGAGGTTGATCGGTATAAACACTGACCGGGTGTGCTTGAAAGTACGGACGAAGCTTGCATGATGCAATCACCAAGCAGTAGGCTAGCTTCTCAATTTTAGGATAATTTCTTTCTGCCCCCGTTAAACGTTTACTGACATAGTACACCGGCTTTTGAACTCGGTCCTCTTCGCGAACCAAAGCCGTACTAATGGCATGTTGAGATACGGCTAAGTATACATATAACACTTCGTGGTCTATAGGCATCGACAGTACTGAGGGACTTTCCAAATGACTTACCAGAGCTCGGAATGCATCCTCGCAGTTGGGTGTCCATTCAAAATTTCTCTTCCCTTTCCTTATTAAATCGAAGAAAGGAATACACTTGTCGGTCGCTCTGGATATGAATCGACTCAGCGCAGCCACTTTCCCGTTCAGGTTTTGTACTTGCTTTATAGTTATGGGTACTTGAATGTCTCGAATAGCCTGAATCTTTTCTGGGTTAGCTTCAATTCCTCGTGCACTGACAATAAAACCCAAAACCTTTCCCGATGCGACACCAAAGGAGCACTTCAGTTGGTTAATTTTCATTCCATAATATCTGAGTATATCGAACATTTCCACCAAGTCTCGAATGTGGTCGTTTGACTGTCATGATTTCACAAGCATGTCATCCACATAGAATTCCATCGTCCTACTGATTTGGTCTTTAAACGTCCGATTCACCAAGCGCTGATAAGTCGCTTCAGCGTTCTTCAGCCCAAAAGGCATCACCACATAACAATACAGTCCAACATCCATGACAAAGCTAGTGTGCTCCTGATCCGGAATGTGCATTGGGATTTGATTGTATCCTGAGTACGCGTCGATAAATGACAATAACTCATGCCCGACGGTTGAATCGCCTAGCTGGTCAATTCCAGGTAAAGGGAAACTATCCTTAGGGCAAGCTTTGTTTAAGTCTGAGTACTCAACATAGGTCCTTTACTTCCCATTCGCTTTTCTCACTAGCACGGGGTTAGATACCCATTCAGGGTAGAGGGCATCGCGGACGAACCCATTGGCTTTGAGCTTGTCCACCTCCTCTCTGAGAGCGGTGGACCTCTCCCGGTCCATCCCTCTCCTTTTTTGCTTTATTGGCATGTATTTTTGGTCTATGTTCAACATATGACTCGCGATGGCGGGAGAAATTCTGCACCCATCAAAATGTGCCCAAGCGAAAACATCTAGATTTGCCTGGAGGAAATCAGTAAGATCCTCGATCATCGAGGGTTAAGTTGTGATCCAATCTTAAGTACTTGCGATGGATCATCACGGCTGACTGGAATGTCGATCGTCAGTTCAGTTGGTGCTGCTTTTGCCTCCTTGGGTTCCTCATCGTCATCTCTCGGATCTATGTCCCTATAGATCCGATCATGTTGCCCGAGCTAAGGCTTGGGCACTACTTGTCAATCTTCTGCTACTCAGATGCAGACTGAGCTGTCCACAACCTTTCCTTTCTCTCTCTATTGAGCGTTTATCAGCTCAGCCACACAACATGCACGACCAGTCGCTTGATCGCCATGCACTACACTAACTCCACTTTCTGTTGGAAATTTCAGAGTTAAACATCATGGGGCCAAAGCTGCCCTAAACTCTGCTAGGGCCGGTCAGCCCAAAAACACATTATACGGGGAATCGACATCCAAACCTACGAATGGTAGGATCTGCACCATCCTACATTCACCTTCCCCAAGTTCAACCGGCAATTCAACATAACCCACCGCATCGGTAGCCGCACCATTAAAGCCATGAATACGAGCTTTAGATGGTTTTAAGTCCTTTGTCTCCATCTTCATCTGATCATATGCCTTTTTGAAGATGATATTAATAGAACTTCCACAGTCAATCAGTATTCTTCTCACAAACACTGGTCCAATAGTGGTTGAGATGACCATCGGGTCAATGGTAGGTGCTTCCACCTGATCGGCATCTCTACTTCTAAACACTATATCTTCCGTCATCATTCGTTGTTGCTTAGCCGGGGTACCGTCTTTCGTGTTTGAATAACACTCGAAATCTGCGTGCTTTAGGGAACTAGCATAACGCTCCATCTCTTGCCAATTCTTGTCCGCCGGGTGAGGCCCTCCGACTATTGTATTTATGATTAGTCTTCCTACGGTCCGAGCTGGTTCCTCAGGTCGATGCGAAGCTTGCCCGCGATTGGGGTCGGATGCCCCCTGTCCGCCTTCCTGTGGATTCTTAATGAACTCCTGCAACTTCTTTTGTCGAATCAGCTTTTCAACCGCATCATGGAGGTGCCTACACTCCTTGGTATTGTGCCCGTAAGTCTCGTGGAAGCGGCAATACTTCCCAGTCCACTTTTGCTCTTCGGTGGACTCTTTTGGTCGTGGCTTTCGATATTGGAAGTATTACAAGTCGGCAAGTAAATATTCTCCAGAGATGCGTTTAGAGGAGTGTATTCGTTGTAAGTTGGGATCCTTGGTTTCCACTTTCCAGCTTTCCTTTTTTTCCAGGATTTCCCCTACCAGATCCTTTAGATTGTTCAGGCTTGTTTTGGACATTGACTTGTACTTTTCCAGAGTTGTCACTGGATTGTTTTACAGCAATGTTGCTCTACATTGTCTCCTTGCCAGGTACAGGTGCATTGTCTCGCCTCGTCCACCTAGCTTCCTCCCTTTTTATAAATTGGTGTGCCTCTGAATAAAAACGTTCCAGTGTAGTCGGAGGCTTTCCCGCCAGCCAATCTCCAAACTCTGAATCCGGATTTACCCCTCGCATCACGACCATTAAAATAGCATGGTCGTTGGGGTTGCTAACTTTAGTTGCGGCAACATGGAATCTTTGTAAGTACTCCTTCAACGACTCCCCTGGAGCCTGAATCACACTGGACAAGGACATCACATCCTTGGGACGAGTGGCATGAATCTTGAATTGTTCCACAAATTTCGTCACTAACTCATCAAAGTGGGAGATAGTCCGCGGAGGAAGTCGGGTGAACCGCATGGTAGCGATTCCAGATAAAGTTATTGGGAAACATCTACACTTGGTTGCATCGTTCGCTCTAGCTGAGTCCATCATCCATTCATATCTCAACACATGTTGTCGGGGATCAGTCTTTCCTTCGTAGGCCGAAATAGTCGGCATGTTAAACTTCCTGGGGTACTCGACCTGTAAGATAACATCTGTGAACGGAGTATGACTCCTGGATATCCCCCAATCATCATTTGATAAGCCTTGGTTCTCTCTCATCAGCTGTCTGACCATAGCTGATAGGTCTGGGGTTTGTATGGAAGATGGCAGGTTGGTGTCTGTCCTGAGAGACCATTCTGGTCGGTGTCTCCTCTGTTGGCAATCTACCAAGTGTGTGTCCCGGGGACCAGCATCATTAGGACCTTGGTGTGCCAGCTGTCCAGCTTCCACTCGTACTCCAGATCCTAAGTTTCCCATTCCAGCTTGAGCGTTATTTTCTTGGTGTAGGAGAGGGGCCATTGCTCCAGGTAAGGAACCCGGACCATCCCTGGTTGATCGATCAGCAGCACCTGCTTGCATTGTTTCTGTTCTACGACGTCTACGCTTGGGAGGTTCATCAGACGAAGAAGAGCTGTCGGATGAGGAGTAAGGAGCGGGGCTTCCTCCAGCATTCTGATGCTGTTGTTGAGTAAGCTGAGTCATAAGGTTGGCGTTAGCTTGGATCTGTTTGCTAAGTTGTCTTCTGCTCTCCATGAGTTCTCTCATCAGCTCGTTCAACTCTGTCCTAGTGACAACTTCCATTTGGTTTTGGGCAGTGACAGTCCCTGCGCCTAGGTTAACCTGTTAATTGCTGGGTCCTAATTGTTGGACACCAGCAGTCTCGTTGACATTTGCGTTGTGGGAGGCTGATCTAGTACGTGGTCTTCCCATTGTAGATTTATTGATAGAAACTCTAAGTAGAATCAACGGACTTCCTGTGAATGACTTGGATCTCCTTCGGGGGATTTCTTCAATCCAGTAGCTGCAAAGTAGATCCTTGTAACCTGAGAACGAGTTTTCAGTGAAAGCACCAAAATGTTAGCACCAAAATTGGTCACTAACACCCTTGAGAAAGATTATGTAGAGAGATTAATGAAGAAAGTAAATTAAAACATAGGAATGTAAGCAAAATTAACTGCAAAAAACAAGAACACCAGATTTATAGTGGTTCGGCGTAACTGCCTACGTCCACTTTGAGTTTTAATCTTTATTGCTCTCACAAATAATTGAATACAGATACAATCCGTACACCAATGACTTGAATACCTGTTCTAACTGAAAAGAATAAGTCTTGAAAGTAGCAGAGTCTCCCCTGTGTTCTCGAAAAAAGGTCCTCTTTCAGTACGCCCCTACCTCTCTATTTATAGACGAAGTCAGGTTGGACTTCCTACACGGGCCCAGGAACAAGGTACTTCGGCCCATAGTAGATGACTTCTGAGCACCGAGCCAGTCATGCCGAACGAGAAATGCCGGTCGAGAGATGCCAAGTGACGACCCCTTAACTAAAGGTTAAGTGCTGAACCTCCCTTCAAAGTTGAATGACATTCAGGCTGAACCGAAATGCTTAGGCCGAACCACACATCTATGCCGAGCGAGGACTGTATACCGAGCGAGGCGTTTATGCCGAGCGAGGCCTCTATGCCGAGCGAGGCTTCTATGCCAAGCGAGGCACTTATGCCGAGCGAGGCCTTTATGCCAAGCCTCTCGTTACCGGGTTAAACAACCGGGTAACAATTATTAAATGCGAAGGCAAAATGAAATATGTACCTACAAATACATGTATATCATAATACATAAACTTTTTTTTTGAAGTAAAGTAAACAGGCCAGGCCCAGGTAAATATAAATCGGGTGAACCAATATACAATTCTCACCCGAAAGCCAACATAAAACATAAACCCTAAGCTAGGGTTGCCGACATAACTCGAAGCTTCTCAAAGCTATCAAAAATCAAATAATGGCGGACGAGGATTTCTCTATTGCTAAAGATTGTCGTTGTCATGCTTCTCCCAACTAGATTCTCCACGTTCCCAGTAAGATAAGCTATCGTTAAACCCTTTCCTCATCCCCTCTCCACTACCCTCTTTGTGAAATCTACTCTGATTGTTGAATAAAATGGAGGGGTTGTCAGATCTGGTGTCATCGCGACCCAGATCTGATGATACCTTCTTCGATATGTATCTTTCCTCCGCTTCCAGGCTATGATTAGCTGTGTTGGCACTAAAAGCTTGCTGAAAGAGAAGATCGTTGCTAATATCAACATTAAATCTACTTTTAGCGGAGTTGCGACCAAACTTATGCTGGTTGATGGAGCTAGGCTCTTGACTCATATCATTATTGCTCTGGAATCTTCTCGGACGAGAAAGATAATTTTCTAGATGCTTGCTACCAGTTTCAGAGCTCCAATCATCAGCTAAGGAGGCATATTTGGTTTGATCTATTATATTTTTCTTTGATTTCTGAACTAGAATTCTACTATCAGTGTTTATAAGAAGCCAGATCTGTTCTCTGTTCCTCTTAGCTTTATTATGCGTACGCATATTCCTTTCCTTCCATATATTATACACGGTAGTAGTTAGAAGAATATGTGCATAGTCTCTTTCTTTAGTCTTAGACTTAAATTTGTTGTTGAAAGTTGGATATCATGCATAAGGTCCATTTGATTGTTGTTCAGAATATCCAGAATGGCCTTAATTTGAATCCATATAAAGTATGAATAACTGCATTCAAAAAAATAAGTGATTAGCACTTTCATTGACAAGATTACATGAGGAACATAGTGAATTTGAATTATTGCCCCATTTGTTTAGTCTATCCCAAGTTGGCAATTTGTTGTTATTAGCAAAATATGTACAAAATGCCATCTTGGGACTGTTCACTTCCATATGCAATGATACCAGTCTTCCTTTGGAAATTTATTTCTATTAACATTCCAAGTGGTTTTGAAAGAATACTTCCCTCTATAGCTAGCTTTCCATTCCCAGTAATCTTTGTTTGCATTGGGATCAAGCTGTATTTTTCTAATTTCACATTTACGAGGGTTTGTAATTGGATGAATTTGAGGTTGCCACTGATTATTTTTAATAATATCAGACACTTTGGCATTAGAACCACCACAAATAACCAAACTATTCCACCCAGCCCTATTAATAAAAGAGTCACACTTATACCAAGGATCAAACCATAAGCTAGTTTCCTCTCCTAGCTTAAATTTTCTTTCAATAAATGTTTTACCAATACCTCTACAATTTAAATTTTGTTTCCATGCATTAGACTGCTTATTGTTATGCATACTAGTCCAAAAATTATCATTTTTGAGATATTTAGCTCTCATCCATCTAGTCCATAAAGAGTCTGCATTGAGAAATCTCCAAAATAATTTTAAATGAAAAGTTACACTCAAGTCTTTCATGTTTCTAATGCCAAAACCCCCTTTATTTTTTGGCCTATAAACTTTATCCCAACTAATCTTATGATATTTGCCCCTCCAAAGAAAATCATCACATCTACTTTCAATATTCTTAATAGAAGCACCTGGAATATGAAAAGTTTGAAGCCAATATAAAATAATAGCATAAACCATAGTTTTAATAAGTTCAAGTCTTTCAGCAATAGAAAGTAATTTGCGAGACCATGTCTCCATTCTTTCTTGAAGTTTCTCAATAATTATAGAACAGTCTAAATCTTTTATTTGATTTATAGAAAGAGGTAATCCCAAATATTTAATAGGAAGATTTCTCTCAGCTATTTTTTAAACATCTAAAACCTCTTTTTTATATTTATTGTACTTACTAAAATAAGCTTTGCTCTTATTAATATTAAGCTGCAGACCTACATAAGAATTCAAATGCTCAAAAATACTCATAATTGTGTCTCCATTGACCTTATTAGCTTTTACAAACACCATAAGGTCATCTGCATAAATGAGATGGTTTATATAGGGTTGAATTATGCTACTATGATTGGTATTCCCTTTAAAGACTTCAATTTCCATTAAAATAGAAAATACTCCATGATCATTGTAAAAAGATAAGGTGATAAAGGATCACCTTGTCTAATACGCCTATTGCTTTTAATAAAACCTTCAGTTTTATTTTGAATAAGTATAGAAAAAGTAGGGGTATTAATACATTCTAAAATCATATCACAATACTTAATTGGAAATCCCATACATTTCATAATATGGTAAATAAAATATCTGTTTACTTTTTCATAAGCTTTTTGCAAATCTATTTTAATACAGACATTATCACCCTGTTTAATATTGAATTTTTTGACCATCTCATGTGCTAACAACGAATTCTCATATATAAGTCTGCCAAGAACAAAAACACTCTGATTTTCAGAGATAAGAAAAGGCATAAAAACTTTGATTCTATTACTAAGAACATTAGCAATGATTTTGTAAATAAACTTGAAACAAGATATTGGTCTATAATCACCAATATTAGTGGGATTTTTATTCTTTGGAAAAGTAATAAAAGTATGACTAATACTTTTAAGAAGCTTGCCTTTTTCCATAAATTCTATAACAACATCATATACCCGCCCTTGATATTTTCCCACTGATTTTTATAAAACTTAGCATTGAACCCATTAGGTCCAGGGCTTTTATTGTCACCAGCATTAAAAATATTATGATTTATCTCATCCATAGTAACTAGTGCAAGTAATATTTTAGATGCATTATTTTTCAAAATATTTTTGCAGGTAATATGAGGGAAATTCTTAACATTCAGATCTGTAAATTAAAGCTCTTCATAGAAACTAACAGCTTCTTTAACGACATTATCATAAGCATTAGACAACTTGCCTTCATTATCAATTATGTTGTCAATGTTATATAGATGCTTTCTATTGCTCATCTTAGCATGAAAAAATTTGGTACACTCATCACCTAGATTAAGCCAGTCTATTTTAGCTTTTTCTCTAGCAATAACCGAGTCCTTATATAATTCAAAAGAAAGATTTCTCCGATTGTTGAAAAAATCATTGGCAATTTTAATATCATCAGGTTTGTTATCTGAAAGATCTTGTATGATTTTACCTTCTTTTCTTCAACTAATCAGCTTGTTTTTGTTCATATAGTTATTTGTGTTCCAAATTTTAAGATTGTTTTTAGCATTTTTCAAAAACATATAAAACTGGATTTGTTTAGTACAAATACAAGAAAACTTCATGCAATTTTCCATTAAAACTTTGTACTCCTCTACTAAAACCCAACTGTTTTTAAATCTAAAAGGAGAAGTCTTATTACTTGTATCTATATTAACAAAAAGATTAACAAGTAAAGGAGTGTGGTCACTAAAATTTTGCTCAAGAGTTGAAAAAACGCAATTAGGAAAAATGTTTGAAAATTCTTTATTAATTAAAATTCTATCTAATTTATAGTGGATATTTTTAGACAAACCAGATTTCTAGGTATATTTATTGCCACTAATAATAGGTTCTACAAGACCAGTATCTAATAAGAATCTATTAACTCTATCTAGCTTACTTTGAGGAGTTTTATTACCTCCAAATTTTTTAGAGACATGAAAAATAGTTTTGAAGCCTCCCAAAATAATCCATGGAGAATTATAAATCAAATCCAGAGGTTTAAGTTTACACCATAAACCATTTCTCTCATTCTCAAGGTTACTATCATAGATACTTGTAACTTGCAGTGTAAAACCTCCAGTACTTTGAAATTTACAATCAATAAACTATTTATCTTTGTAATAATTTAAATTAGTCCAGATATTAGAATCCCGAATAACAATGATTCTTCCTTTGCGGTCACAATCATTATTATTAATAGATTTAAATTTTCTAGATAATTTGAGACAAAAATTTTCATAGTTTTCATCATTAAGCTTATTTTCAATTAAAGCAATAATAGAAGGTTTATAAACATTTAGCATATGTAAGATATCAGACTGTTTTGCAGGGGTTTTCATAACTTGGTTACACCTGATACACATCAGATTTAGGCCAAGCTGCATGAAAATGGAACAAATTAACATGGGACGACATGCAAAAATTCAAAATGAAAAATGAAAATATAACAAATTAACAGGGGACGACATGCAAAAATGCAAAATGCAAAATGAAAATAGTACACATTAACAAGCGAACGACATGTAGAAATGCAAAATGAAAAATGAAATAGATATGGGATAGCATGAAAAAAGAAGTATATGAAATTAAAGTTCCATTTGATCTATTTTGTATTTTTTGTTTTGAGTTTTCAATGTTCATTACTAAATATGGAAAGAGTGGAGGGACGACGAAAGAGGTGGAAGGAAAATGGAGGGGACAACGGAGAAGATGAATTATTTCTCGTGCTTTCCGTTATTTCCTAAAACACTAAAAAAACTATTTTATATCTTGTTTGTTAACTTCGTTTTCTAAATTGTTCGTTTTTCATATTATATATGCGTCGTGCATATTTTTATGTGGACAAAATCCCAAAACTAACACCGTAAAACAACAACAGCTTAAGCATTTGACTTGGTATTCAATTAAAACTATTTAGGACGGAAAAGAAAAATCCTACAAGTAGCAGGACAGTATAGCATGACTTACTTTCCAAAATTTATGCAACGAAGGCAAGGTAAGAAAATGTTTTCACGATGGCTTCATATGACGTGGGTATGTGTGGTATGTGATAGTTCATGTGTACATACTACACGATGGCAGCATGCAAAGTCATTTAATATATATATATATATAGTAGTACATGAAATATATATATATATATATATAGACACAAACATGAAGAGCATTCAATAGCACTCCATGTAGGAACTTATGTGGACTTATGTGAGGAGTAAAATCCCACATTGCAAGAGGAATGTAACAAAAATGAATTTATATAGAAACACCAATATGACTTACTAAAAAAATTAAAAAATGGGACAAAGGAGAAAATGTGGGCTTGGTGGGTTGCATAGTATATATTTAATAAGTCAAAAGATGGGCCTTTGAGTCTTCGGGTCCGTTGATAGATCAGCGGTAACTGCTTGAAAATGAATGGTTATATATTTGAAATTTGAAAAGGTATGATGGTTCAAACGGTTATGGTTGTTCCAATTCACCTCTATATAAGGAGCGTTTATTCCATACAAATAAATATATTGCTCTGCTTCTTCCTCCATCTATTTTTCTGCAAGCATAAAGTAAATTCAACAGGGTGCACGTTCTTGTGCGAGAACTTAAGCCGAATAGTTGCATCCTCTAGATAGGCATCCATAACTATAGCATGAGTGGGGAAGAATTTCTATCTTAGGTCACTGCATAGCGTGCCTTTATTCTATCAAATAAGTTAGTACTTTCTACTCTACTGTCATACTGACTTATAGTTTTTTTTTGCTTGTATTATTTGAACATACCATAGATTAGTTCTGAAAATCTAAGATAGAAATTTTCATTTTCCTTCTTTGCACAAACTTAATAGAAAACGGATCAATATGTGGCTGTTCTAAAAAATCATGTTGAAAGACCTGAGAAATTCAAAGGGTCGGATTTCAAACGCTGGCAACAGAAAATTCTGTTCTATTTAGCAACACTACATGCGTCAAATGTACTCACTGCCGAGGCTACAAAGCTTCAGGTAGAAGGAGAAGGGGATATTGTTCCTATGGCTACTCAAATGGCTGAACATCTCAATGTCGTTGATGCTTGGAGAAGCAATGAATTTCTTTGCATAAATTACATTCTCA
Source organism: Allium fistulosum (assembly GCA_030737815.1). Lineage (NCBI taxonomy): Eukaryota > Viridiplantae > Streptophyta > Magnoliopsida > Asparagales > Amaryllidaceae > Allium > Allium fistulosum. The sequence goes on along the minus strand of CM060908.1, from coordinate 119,044,689 downwards.
ATGCTTTGGACAATTCTTTGTATGACATATTTCAACCTTCAAGACAGCAAGGGAGTTATGTGAATCATTAAAGAACAATTACAAGGCATAAATGGCTTGTTCTTAGAAATTTATCATTGGCAGGTTTTTGAATTTCAAGATGAGCGATGCCAATTCTGTTGTCAACCAAGTAGAGGAACTCTATTCATTGTTCACGAGTTAGATGTGGAAGGTATAGGTCTTAACAAAAATTTCTTTTTTGGTTCCATTATAGAAAAATTACCTCCTTCATTAAAAGATTTCAAATTATATTTTAAACACTAACCGAGGATATGACTTTTGAGCAATTGGTTCTTAAACTTCGAGTTGAAGAGAATAACTGTAACAACCCGCATATTTTACGAATTGAATATTTAAATATTTTATTTAAATATAGAATTGTTAATCGGATTAAAGTCCGAAAAGCTAATTTTTGTAAACAGTCGAATTGGGACTCGAGACCACCTCCATTGAGTCCATAATGGCGTTTGAGACTTTTTTGAGTATAAGCTTCGATATGTTTGGAGTGAGTCGAATTTTGCTATTTTCCGTTGGGCTTTTTGGGTTTGGGTTTCACCCAACTCAGTCTATTACCCTAACCCAGCCCCCTCTTCATTCATTCACTTACTTCTTTTAGCAAACACTCAAGCTCAACTGAAATGGGGGAAGAGAAAGGGAAATAGAAACTACAAGCCCTAGTTTTCATTTGCAAATTCAAGATTTTACTCCAACATCAAAGAAAAGCTTTGGTAAGCTCCATCTTCATCTTCTCCATCTCTTCTCCTCTTTAATTTCAGAAATTTCCTAAACCTAATTTTGGAAATGTTCTTCTTTTGAGCTTAGATTCAAGCTTCTTGAGTTGAAACTGAAGAGTGGTTGATCTTCCTTTGCTTTCAAGCTTCTCCTTCATCATTTTTGGGTTTAAAAGTGAGTTTTTGAACTCACATCTATTTCTATAGATATCATTGTGGTTGGGTATGAATTCCTAACACTTATTCATGTACATTTGCTTTCGATTTGGATCGAATTGGTGAATTGTTAAATTTTTGGTTTTTGGAATCTAATTTGGTAAAAATCCAATCTTTGATGTTCGAACACGTTAGTGGAGCGTTTCGGAGGGCCATACAAGGTTGGGTTGTCGATTGGCGTAAATCCTCAGTCGAAGTTGCTCAATTCGTCGCTTCTGTGCCGTGTATCGAACTTGCCCCAAAGGGGGCTAGACTGAATGTGCTTCTGAAGCAGGTTCAGTCGACTGAACCAGTGGTTCAGTCGACTGAACCAGAATCTCAAAAATGCTTAGAAGCAGGTTCAATCGACGGAACCAGTGGTTCAGTCGACTGAACCAGACCCAGGAAATTGCCTGGGTCTGTATCAGTCGACTGACCCTGGGGATACGAAAATCGTATCCCTCTGTCAGTCGACTGACCACCTGGTTCAGTCGACTGACCTGAATATCTCTGTGACGCCCCACCTCTATACCCACGCTAACCAAGAACACTACGGGGTAGTGCTGTCAATTAGCACGGAGAATAAGGCTGTAGAGGAGCGACCATCCATGTAACTTCTTTGCGCGAGCACCGATATGTCAGATAGAATATAATGCATATCTTTTAAAGAGGAAATCCAACATACCGATACTAACACAAAGCTATCACACGGTGGCGATATATAATCTTCGGAAACAAATATAGAAATAAACATAACACAAATCAGTCACAGACAATTCATATCACAAAGGCGGAATAAGATATGAATATTACACCTAAAAGTGTACATCAGAGTAGTGGTCAAATAAGATCCACAATAACACAAAAGAATAGATACAAGTGCAAGACAATAGAATACGTATACATCAAGGAGTCTCATCACAAATTCATACAACAAAAACCTACTAAACTAGAGTAGTTAGACTAAAGTCAGAAGATGGCTCCAGATAAGAAGTCATGATGAAGCACCTGTAAAAACTCAGTCTGACCCGAGTATTATTTAAGAAGAAAATAATAAACAGATCAGTCTAGCTATAATTATCAGATAAAATGAGATAGAATATGAGATATGATAATGGAACGTATGATAACAAAAAGGTGTCATACTATGAAAAGTATACATTAGAAATCCCACAAAAGTCACACAATATCTCAATAATCTCAAAACAGAGAAAAGAATGTCATATTCTTAATTTAATTCACCAAGCCACAATAAAATGACATACTCATCAATGTCAATGGTAAAAGCTGGTGAAACATAAATTTCCAGAAATCAATAATTAGAAATCCAGAAATCACAAGAAAAGGATGGCCAATCCCAAACAGGAGCATGAATGCCGGTACATTGACGCAGTGCAAACGGTACGTCCAATGAACCAGAAAGCCAAGACATCGATGTAGTACAAACGGTACATCAGATGAATCGAACATTGACGCAGTGCAAACGGTACGTCCAATGAATCAGAAAGCCAAGACATCGATGTAGTACAAACGGTACATCAGATGAATCAAACATTGACGCAGTGCAAACGGTACGTCCAATGAATCGGAAAGACAGAGACATCGATGTAGTACAAACGGTACATCAGATGAATCGAACATTGACGCAGTGCAAACGGTACGTCCAATGAATTGAACAATGACGCAGTGCAAACGGTACGTCCAATGAATCAGAAAGACAATACAATTCAGAACATTGACGTAGTGCAAACGGTACGTCCAATGAATCAGAAAGCCAAGACATCGATGTAGTACAAACGGTACATCAGATGAATCAAACATTGACGCAGTGCAAACGGTACGTCCAATGAATCAGAAAGACAGAGACATCGATGTAGTACAAACGGTACATCAGATGAATCGAAACACATTAAAAGTACTTGGGTTGCCAGCCCACAAGGAAATGAGACGAAGCTCAATAAAATGAAGTACAGTCCTTCATATGGACAAAGAGACATCGCACAATTGCTAGTCTAAATCATAAAATGATCATCATGATCAGCGAGAAGTGTCAATCACACCAAGCTAGTAAATATATGAGTTTAGCTTCATGTCCCATAACCACTTGCTTAACTTAAATATTTACGAACAAGCTGTAAATCTTCACTAGGAAATTGTCATGAAAAGGGTTCAATCGAACAAGTCCAAGAGCTAACCGACGAAGTGAACGCAAGCGTTTCATACCACCCGTTTTACTAAGTCGTTTAAGTCGATTTCTCGTTCGAGTGAAGTAAAGGTTTGTATATACTAGTAGATTGAAAATCGGTTTGAGAAAACGAACTTTTGATATTTAAAATAGTGTTGAAATCGCTTTGATGAAAGAGTTTAGATATTTACTATTAGTATTGAAACCTTCATATATCTTTAAAGTGACAAGTCATAAAACGATTGTAGAACAAATCAATTCACGTTCGAAGACGTGAGTAAAGTCCAAAGAAGTCAATCCCAAAACCATCAAAGTAGAATTTCTGATAAATGTTTTTCAGAAGAGATTGCCTACGCAGAGTAATGCGGGGGTCCAGGGGGCAGCGCCCACGGCGGGGTGCGGGGCAGCGCCCCGTCACGGTACGACTTAGTGAAGGCAAGCTGGTCCAGTGGTAGCATGACCGAGCTAAGGAATGGTGCGACTCAACCAAATGGACGACTTAAGGAAGGCGAGCGACTTACGACTTAAGGGAGGCAAGCGACTTACGACTTAAGGGAGGCAAGCGACTTACGACTTAAGGGAAGAATGCCTTGCGACCTAGCAGAAGAACAGGTCGAACGACCTAGGGGAAAACAGGTCAAAACGACCAAGTGCTAACTCGCGAACGAGTTACGACTTAAGAGGGTTCTGCGACCTAAGTGGGATGCGCGACCTAAGAAGGTACGCGACCTAACAGTTTAAGGGTCTTCGACCTAACGAGTTAAGAAGGTCCAACGACCTAAGAAAAAGTAGTTCATACGACCTATGAGTTCACGCGACCTAACAAGGCTAAGGACAAGGTCGTAGACGACCTACGACTTAAGGTTTTAACTCGCGAACGACTTAGTACTTGCTTATCTCGCGAACGACTTAAAGTCAATACGACTTAACAACTTAAGCTCAAATACGAGCTACGAGCTAAGGTCTATACGACCTAACGACTTATCTCAGTACGACCTAAGCCAGGACGAGATAGCAGAAGGCAACGACTTAAGTCTTAACTCGGGGACGACCTAAGATGTTAACCCGTGGACGACTTAAGGGGTTAACTCGTGGACGACCTATGGCTTAAGATCATACGACTTAACAGTTTAAAAGCCAACGACCTAGGACTTAGGAGCCATACGAGCTACGACTTAAGCTCAAATACGAGCTACGACTTATCACTTAACTCGCGAAAGACCTAGCGAAGGCAGAACACCCAGAACGACTCAGGCCTTTAACTCGTGAACGACTCAAGGAGTTAACTCGCGAACGACTCAAGGAGTTAACTCGCGAACGAATCAGGCCAGGCGAACAGAAATGCACGCGCGCGACTTAAGCCCTTAACTCGTGAACGACTCACGACTTAGGCTTAACTCGTGGACGACTCAGCGAAGGCCAGAACGACTTAAGGCCAGAAAAATCACCAAAACGCTGAAAATTGAAGTTTTTCGCCAATCCAATCCAAACCAAATGCAAGTGTTGATGCAAATACAATAGGGGATCATTCCCAACAGTCCAAGATAGATATAGGCAAGATGTGAGATCAAAAATCTCACCTTTTCACGGAATTTGATGAAGATGAAGCTCGGGGGCAAAGCAAAGATCAACCACAAGCTTGAATCAATGTCTTCACTTTGAATTTGGAGTTAGATGTTGAATTTGCTAAAGAATTTGAGCTTGGAATTTTAATTTCCTACTCCCTCCACCATTGTTGCTAAAGCTTCAAAGTTGAAGAAGTGATGAAGAGAAGGAAGGGGTTGGGCTGAGGTAGAAGAGGTGCAGCCCAAACCAAAAGCTCAACACAAAAAGTGACGAAAATTTCACAATCTCCAAACATATCGAAGTTTACACTCAAAAAGATCGCAAACGTCATTTTGAACTCAATGGGGGTGGTCTCGAGTCCTAATTTGACCGTATGCAAAAAGTAGCTTTTCGGTATAACATCCGACTAACAATAAAATATTTAAGTATAAAATCGATAAATATGCGGGTTGTTACAATCTCAGCCTACTTGATTATTTTGTTTTGATTTCCAGTTTTTATCGATTCGTGATTTTCCGATTTGTTGTTATCTTTTATTATATACTCTGATGACTTCTTATTCGGGATTTTTGTGGTTATCCATTTTTGATGGATTCAGTATCGGTTTCTCTGGATTTAATTAACGTCTTCGTATGTGAATTTTTGATGGTTGATTGTTTCTACAATCATTTTTGTGACTTGTCACTTTAAATTACAAAGGTTTCTATACTAGTAGTAAATATTCAAACTCTTTTACTAAAATGATTTCAACTCTATTTTTAATACAAAGCTCGTTTTCAAAACCATTTTCTAATCTATTAGTATATACAAACCTTTACCTCATTCGTATGAGAAAATCTAATGAAACGGCTTAGCAAAACAAGTGGTATGAAACGCTTACGTTTACTTCGTCGGTTAATTTATGGACTTGTTCGATTGAAAATCTTGTGACAATTTTCGAGTGGAAATCTACAATTTGTTCGTAAATATTTAAGTTAAGCTAGTGGTTATGGGACATGAAGCTAAACTCTTATATTTACTGGCTTAGTGTAATTCACACTTTTTATTGATCGATGATTATCATTTTGTGATTTAGACTAGCGATGTGCGATGTCTATTTGTCTACGAGGGAGACTAAACCCCGTTTTGTGGAACTTTGATTCAATTTGGCGGGGTAGCGACCCGTGGTCTTCAGACCGTTTGTGGAGCTCCGGCTAAAAATTTATGGTTAGCGACCATGGAATAACGTTCCATTTGTGATACATGTGTTGGTGAGTTTTCATGCTCTCGTTTGTGATAGGCCTCCCCCTTTGTGATTTCTGGATTTCTATTTGATGACTTCTAGAATTTGTGTTTCACCTCTTTATGTGGTTGGCAATGATATGTTTGTCAATATTTGTAGTCTGGTGAATAAAATAAAGAATATGATATTCTTTTTAGGTGCTTTGAGATTCTTTGAGATATTTTATGATTTTGTTGTTGTTTAGTTTATATTTGTTCAGTATGACATTATTGTTATCATACGTTCTTATTATATCTCTGCTAATATCTCATTCCTTTATCTGATATTTATAGCTAGACTGATCCGTTTATTATTTTCTTATTAAATAATACTCGGGTCAGACCAAGATGTTACAGGTGCTTCTGCTTGACTCCTTATCGGGGATCATCTTCTGACTTTTGTCTAACTACATCACATTTGTAGTTTTTGTTGTTATCCACTCGAGATATAGACTCCATGATGTATACTTATTATTTTGTCTCACACTTGTATCTATTCTTTTGTGATATTGTGGATCTTATTTGACCACTACTCTGATGTACACCTTTTGTGTTATATATTCATATCTGTTTCCGCCTTTGTGATATGAATGTCTGTGACTGATTTGTGTTATGTTTATTTCTATATTTGTTTCTGAAGGCCTCATAGCCACTGTGTGGTAGCTTCGAGTTTGTATTTGATATGTCGGATTTCCTCTCGAAATGAAATGTAAGTTATTTTATCTGACATATCGGTACTCGCCCAAAGCAATTACACAGATGGTCGCTCCTCAACAGCCTTATTCTTCGCGCTAGTCGACAACATTACCCAGTTGTGTTCTTGGCTAGCGTGAGCATAGAGGTGGGCGTCACAGCTTGGTATCAGAGCCTAACTTCGGAACAATGTAGAATAATCTAGCAAGGATCATTGTCCTAAGTCTTTCTTAGGAATCGTGCCATAGGATTTAATTCGAGTCATTTAACCCGTTCTATCCTATTTCTTTTTATGATGTCTTGTTTTATCAATCAATTTTTTTTATATTCATTCTGAGATTAACCTTTTTCGCTTTCCTTTCTTTCTTAAAGAAAAGAAATTGTTAGACCTGGCCGTCCCAGCGCCGGTCAATCTAGTGCTACTCCCCAGGATGGAGTATTTATGTCTGCTCAGCAACTTCTTGATCTTGTAAGAAATGCCCAAGCCGTCGGACCTATTCCTGAGCCCACGCATCCTAAATCTGGGTTTGCACGCTTGTGCAGTGATTACACCAATTTATGTGGAAAGCCATTCAATGGTTCCGAGAGCGTTATAGAAGTCCAGGCTTAGCTTCGAACATGCGACCGCATCTTTTCTTGCATGAATCTTATTGATCTTCATTGACTCCAAGTGGCTTCTAGTATGCTCCAAGAAAGAGCATTAGACTGGTACGAGCTTCTGATCTCCGAAATTATTGAAGCGGACCTTACTTGAGAGCAATTCCGGGAAAGGTTCGAGTTGAAATTCGTGCCAGAAGCTGAAAAAGTATCTTTAGCTCGACGCTTCATCGACCTTGTTCAAGGTGAATCTTCCGTGACCGCCTACGTCGCATCTTTCGAATCTCTCTCGAAATATGGGGTCGAGTACATTAATACCTCATTGAAGAAAAACCAGAGATTTGTTTATGGCTTGAACAAGAGCCTCAAAAAGCCATTACTTCTGAAATTAGAAGTTTCTTTTGATCAACTTATTGATATTGCTCTTCGACTCGAAGAGGCTGATAAAGATAGTGATGTTGAGGTCAAGCAAAACATCAACAAGAAGAGACCTTTCAAATTCAAGCCTAATCCCAACAAGAAGGGAAAGCAAGCAACACCGGTGGAAAATACTCCTAACACTCGTCGGGGAGAATGCTACAATTGTGGTTCTAAGGACCACTATGCAAACAAGTGCCCGAAGTCTGTTTCTTGCCGCTACTGCAAGAGTTCGGGCCATACTCTATCTTTGTGTCCCAAACTTCAAGGCAAGAAGGAAGGCAAGCTAAATGTTGTACAAACCCCTGCTAACACTTCTCGTGGTCAAGGTATTTCTCATTCCATCCTTGATGGCATTATTATATTTCATGAATTTCCTATTCGAGTTCTTTTTGATACGGGTGCATCACACTCTTTTATATCAAAAGAACTTGTTGATGCTTTGTCTTTGGACGTTATAGGCTTGATGACTTCTTTGAGAATTGCGAATCCGGTTGGTGGATCTGCAACACTCAGTTTATTATGTAAAGATGTCGAAATTATTTTATGTGATTTCTCTTTCCGTGCCGATTTGCATGTTATGCGTTACCTTGGTTTCGGAATGATTTTGGGAATGGATTGGCTTAACCGTTATGAAGCCCATATCCTATGTCCTGAACGGACTATATATCTTCGGCATCCTCAATCTGTTAAGCAGATTTCTCTCATTCTGAAAGATTCAGATTCCAATTCGAAAGCATCCTTGTACTCTCTAAATCCTCATGATGATGAGGAAGATGTTATTTCTCTCATTCACATTGTTTGTGAATTTCCTGATATATTTGAGCCCGTTCGAGGATTACCACCTAAACGAGCAATTGAGTTCAGAATTAATCTAATCCCCGGAGCTCTACCTATTACTCGTCCTACTTATCGTATGTCCAATAAAGAAAATGAGGAGATGCGCAAACACTTATCCGAATTGGAAGCAAAGCAATTTATTCAATCTAGTTCCTCTCCATGGGGAGCTTCAGCTATTTTTGTGAAGAAATCTGATGGTACACTTAGGCTTTGCGTTGACTACCGCAAGCTTAACGATCTCACCATCAAGAATAAATATCCTTTACCGCGGATTGATGATTTATTCGATCAGCTTAGTGGTGCTAAAGTCTTTTCACAATTAGACTTAGCAACCGGTTTTCATCAGCTCCGTATTGCAGAGGATAGCATTCCTTTGACATTGTTTCGTACTCGATATGGATCTTATGAATGGCTTCTTATGCCGTTTGGCTTGACGAATGCCCCAGCTTATTTCATCGACCTTATGAATCGAGTTTTCAAAGACTTCCTCGATCGGTTTGTTCTCATCTTTATCGATGATATTCTTGTTTATTCTAAAACCGAGGAGGAGCATGAAAATCATCTTTGGATTGTGTTGGAAACTCTTAGGAGTAACCAATTGAAAGCAAAGTTTTCTAAATGCCACTTTTGGCAATCTCGTGTGAAATTTTTGGGGCATATTATTTCTGAATCCGGAATTTCTGTGGATCCTTCAAAGATTGAAGCGATTCAAAATTGGAAGAGACCGGAGAGTGTGACTGAAATTCGTAGCTTTCTCGGATTGGCGGGCTATTACCGCCGGTTCATAAAAGACTTTTCTAAAATTTCCGTGCCTCTTACTAGTTTGACAAAGAAGGGAGTTAAATACATTTGGTCAGACAAATGTGAAACTTCATTCCAGAAATTAAAAGAACTCCTTTTCGATGCTCCTATTCTTGTGATTCCCGATGGGAACCAAGATTTTATTGTTTATACTGATGCTAGTCGTGTTGGTCTGGGAGCCATTCTCATGCAAAGGGAACGTGTTATCGCTTATGCCTCTAGGCAATTAAAGCCTGCCGAGACTAGATATGCCACTCATGATTTAGAGCTCACAGCTATTGTTATCGCCCTTAGAATTTGGCGCCATTATCTTTTGGGAGAGAAATTTGTTCTCTACACCGATCATAAATCTTTAAAGTATTTATTTTCTCAAAAAGAACTTAACTTGCATCAACAACATTGGCTCGAGTTTCTTGCATCTTATGATCTTGATATTCTTTATACTCCTGGAAAAGGAAATCGTGTTGCCGATGCCCTTAGTCGTAAGCAACAAGCGGTTGTTTCTATGATGATATCCGAATGTAATGATCTCGCGACTTTATCCACTTGTGAGATTCGAGATTGTGAATCCAATTCGAGTTCACCTCTTGTTTTATGTAGCCTTGAAGCTCATCCTTCTCTTTTAGACCACATTCTTGAAGCTCAAAAGCATGATCTCGAATTGGTTCTTCTTGGCCAAAGTTGTAGGGATAAAATTGATATTGAAGGTTTGAAAGACTTTAATATTGATGCTCGTGGCAGTATTCGAAAATCTGGTAGACTTATTGTGCCAAATATTATTGATCTTCGTAAAAATATTTTAGAAGATTCTCATCGTTCTAAATTTACCATTCATCCCGGTAGCAGTAAAATGTACGCGGATATGAAGCGACTTTATTACTGGGAGGGAATGAAATCTGATATTGCTAACTTTGTTAAGCGTTGCATGACTTGCCGAGCATCAAAGGCCCGGTGGGTTATTGCAACCATTGGAAATTCCAATATGGAAGTGGGATCAAATTTCCATGGACTTTGTTGACGGTCTTCCCCGTTCTCGTTCGGGCCATGATAGCCTATGGGTGATAGTAGATAGACTTACAAAATCCTCCCATTTTATTCCCGTTCGGTCCAATCGGACCGTACCTATTTTGGCTAAACTCTTTGTCAAAGAAATTGTTAAATTGCATGGAGTTCCAACTTCTATTGTTAGCGATCGTGATCCATTGTTTACTAATGGATTCTGGAAAGGTCTTCAAAAAGCTTTAGGAACGAAGCTTAATTTTAGCACCGCTTATCATCCTCAGTCTGATGGACAAACCGAGCGTGTGAATCAAACTCTTGAAGATCTTCTTCGTGCTTGTGTTCTTGATTTTGGTTGAAGCTGGGAAGATCATATTTCTCTTGTTGAGTTTTCCTATAATAATAGCTTCCAATCTAGTATTGGTATGGCACCTTTCGAGGCACTCTACGGAAGGCCATGCCGATCTCCTTCGTGTTGGCTTGAAGCCGGTGAGAAGCTAGTTTTCGGTCCAGATTTTATCCGTGATGCCACAAAAAAGATTGACCTTATTTGCCATAGGATGAAAGAAGCTCAAAGTAGACAAAAATCCTATGCCGATAACCGAAGAAGGAAATTAGAATTTTCTGTGGGAGATTTTGTGTTTATTCGTGTTTCACCTATGAAGGGTGTTGTGCGTTTCAGTCGATCAGGAAAATTAGCACCTCGATATATTGTCCCATTTCCCATCACCGAACGCATTGGTTCCATGGCTTATCGCCTTTTGTTACCGGCTCAATTTTCTGCTATTCATGACGTATTCCACGTCACTCAACTATGGAAATGCCTTCAAAATTCCGATTCTATTCTTGAGCCCGGTGTTATTGAAGAAATTTAAGTTTCGCCTAATTTGACTTATGAGCAACATCCTATTCGTATTATTGCCTTGGAGGTTAAACGCCTTCGAAATAAAGATGTTCCTCTTGTGAAAATTCAATGGTCCTCAAATCCTAAGGATTGCTCTTGGGTATCCAGAGAATTCATCGAGCGAACACATCCGGACTTGCTCTCTCGTACTCCTTAAGGAGAACTTTTTGTTTCAAATTTCTTCTTTTTGTGTTGATATGCTTTTGTTGTTGTTACTTCTTATTTATTTCTTAAAGATTGCGAGGACGCAATTTCTTTAAGGAGGAGAGTCTGTAACAACCCGCATATTTTACGAATTGAATATTTAAATATTTTATTTAAATATAGAATTGTTAATCGGATTAAAGTCCGAAAAGCTACTTTTTGTAAACAGTCGAATTGGGACTCGAGACCACCTCCATTGAGTCCAAAATGGCGTTTGCGACTTTTTTGAGTATATGTTTCGATATGTTTGGAGTGAGTCGAATTTTGCTATTTTCCGTTGGGCTTTTTGGGTTTGGGTTTCACCCAACTCAGTCTATTACCCTAACCCAGCCCCCTCTTCATTCATTCACTTACTTCTTTTAGCAAACACTCAAGCTCAACTGAAATGGGGGAAGAGAAAGGGAAATAGAAACTACAAGCCCTAGTTTTCATTTGCAAATTCAAGATTTTACTCCAACATCAAAGAAAAGCTTTGGTAAGCTCCATCTTCATCTTCTCTATCTCTTCTCCTCTTTAATTTCAGAAATTTCCTAAACCTAATTTTGTAAATGTTCTTCTTTTGAGCTTAGATTCAAGCTTCTTGAGTTGAAATTGAAGAGTGGTTGATCTTACTTTGCTTTCAAGCTTCTCCTTCATCATTTTTGGGTTTAAAAGTGAGTTTTTGAACTCACATCTATTTCTATAGATATCGTTGTGGTTGGGTATGAATTCCTAACACTTATTCATGTACATTTGCTTTCGATTTGGATCGAATTGGTGAATTGTTAAATTTTTGGTTTTTGGAATCCAATTTGGTAAAAATCCAATCTTTGATGTTCGAACACGTTAGTGGAGCATTTCGGAGGGCCATACAAGGCTGGGTTGTCGATTGGCGTAAATCCTCAGTTAAAGTTGCTCAATTCATCGCTTCCGTCCGTGTATCGAACTTTCCCCAAAGGGGGCTAGATTGAATGTGCTTCTGAAGCAGGTTCAGTCGACTGAACCAGAATCTCAAAAATGCTTAGAAGCAGGTTCAGTCGACTGAACCAGTGGTTTAGTCGACTGAACCAGACCCAGGAAATTGCCTGGGTCTGTATCAGTCGACTGACCATCTGGGTCAGTCGACTGACCCTGGGGATACAAAAATCGTATCCCTGTGTCAGTCGACTGACCACCTGGTTCAGCCAACTGAGCTGAATATCTCAGCCTACTTGATTATTTTGTTTTGATTTCCAGTTTTTATCGATTCGTGATTTTCCGATTTGTTGTTATCTTTTATTATTTACTCTGATGACTTCTTATTCGGGATTTTTGTGGTTATCCATTTTTGATGGATTCGGTATCGATTCTCTGGATTTGATTCACGTCTTCGTATGTGAAATTTTAATGGTTGATTGTTTCTACAATCATTTCTGTGACTTGTCACTTTAAATTATAAAGGTTTCTATACTAGTAGTAAATATTCAAACTCTTTTACTAAAATGATTTCAACTCTATTTTTAATACAAAGCTCATTTTCAAAACCGTTTTCTAATCTATTAGTATATACAAACCTTTACCTCATTCGTATGAGAAAATCTAATTAAACGGCTTAGCAAAACAAGTGGTATGAAATGCTTGCGTTTACTTCGTCGGTTAATTTATGGACTTGTTCGATTGAAAATCTTGTGACAATTTTCGAGTGGAAATCTACAATTTGTTCGTAAATATTTAAGTTAAGCTAGTGGTTATGGGACATGAAGCTAAACTCTTATATTTACTGGCTTAGTGTAATTCACATTTTTTATTGATCGATGATGATCATTTTGTGATTTAGACTAGCGATGTGCGATGTCTATTTGTTTACGAGGGAGACTAAACCCCGTTTTGTGGAACTTCGGTTCAATTTAGCGGGGTAGCGACCCGTGGTCTTCGCACCGTTTGTGGAGCTTCGGCTCAAAATTTATGGTTAGCGACCATGGAATAGCGTTCCATTTGTGATACACGTGTTGGTGAGTTTTCATGCTCCCGTTTGTGATAGGCCTCCCCCTTTGTGATTTCTGGATTTCTATTTGATGACTTCTAGAATTTGTGTTTCACCTCTTTATGTGGTTGGCAATGATATGTTTGTCAATATTTATAGTTTGGTGAATAAAATAAAGAATATGATATTCTTTTTGGGTGATTTGAGATTCTTTGAGATATTTTATGATTTTGTTGTTGTTTAGTTCATATTTGTTCTAGTATGACATTATTGTTATCATACGTTCTTATTATATCTCTGCTAATATCTCATTCCTTTATCTGATATTTATAGCTAGACTGATCCGTTTATTATTTTCTTATTAAATAATACTCGGGTCAGACCGAGATGTTACAGGTGCTTCTGCTTGACTCCTTATCGGGGATCATCTTCTGACTTTTGTATAACTACATCACATTTGTAGTTTTTGTTGTTATCCACTCGAGATATAGACTCCATGATGTATAATTATTCTTTTGTCTCGTACTTGTATCTATTCTTTTGTGATATTGTGGATCTTATTTGACCACTACTCTGATGTACACCTTTTTGTGTTATATATTCATATCTGTTTCCGCCTTTGTGATATGAATGTCTGTGACTGATTTGTGTTATGTTTATTTCTATATTTATTTCCGAAGGCCTCATAGCCACTATGTGGTAGCTTCGAGTTTGTATTTGATATGTCGGATTTCCTCTCGAAATGAAATGTAAGTTATTTTATCTGACATATCGGTACTCGCCCAAAGCAATTACACAGATGGTCGCTCCTCAACAGCCTTATTCTTCGCGCTAGTCGATAGCATTTCCCAATACTGTTCTTGGCTAGCGCGAGCATAGAGGTGGGGCGTCACAATAACCGAAAAAATGAAAGGGATGATGCAATTTCCTAAGAACCAACTGCAAATATTGTTGGAAAAAGTCCATCAAAGGAAAATTTTCAGAAATTTAAAGGCAAAGGTGCTGCTGCAAAGCCTCCTAACAATGCTTCAAAGAAATATCTTGGCCCATAAAAGACCAAAGCTTTTAAGAACACACAAATAGGAGGCTGTTGGATGTGTAGAAAATGAGGGCATAAAGCAAAAGAATGTCATCTCAAGAAAGATCATGGTGGTGGAGGTTCTGAAAATTCCAATCAAGCAAAACTTTTTAAATCTGAAAATTAATTCATTGGAACAATTGAATCAACTCTAGTTACCAATGTTGTTGATTAGTGGGTTGATATCGGTGCTGCAAGGCATGTGTGCTCTTTAAGGGAGATGTTTTCTTCATATCAACCAACCAATGATGGAGACTCACTGTTCATGGGGCATGCCACTACTACAAAGGTGGAAGGAAAAGGCAAATTGATTTTAAATCTCACTTCTAGAAAGGAACTTGTATTGTCTATTGTATTACATGTGCCTCAAATTTGTAAAAATCTAATTTTTGGCCGAGTTCTTAGCAATAAAGGATTCAAACTTATATTACAATTAGATAAATTTATTCTCACCAAGGGTGGCATGTATATAGGAAAGGGTTACCTCTATGAAGGGCTCTTTAAATTAAGTGTTGTACTTTTTAAGGATGATGGTATATTAATAATAATGCAGGCAATAACACTGCTTCTATGTACATGGTTGATTCATCTTCTCTATGGCATTCTAGATTAGGCCATATTAATTTTCGCTCTTCACAAAGAATGATCAAGTTAGACGTGTTTCCAAAATGCTCTATGAACAAATTGAATAAATGTGAGATATGTGTTGAATCTAAATATGCAAGTCATTCTCATAAATCCATAGACAAAACCAATGAATACTTCATTTAATTCATAGTGATTTGTGTGATTATAAAGCAACTCCTTCACGTAGAGGGAAGAACTATTATATATCATTTATCGATGACTACAGTAAATTCTGTTATATATATTTGATACGTACCGAAGATGAGGCTTTAAACATGTTCAAAACATATAAAGCCGAAGTTGAGAATCAACTGGAGAGAAAAATGAAAATTCTAAGGTCTGACAGAGGAGAAGAATATGAATTAATGACTTTTCTAAAAAAATTTCATCCCATGGTATTGTGCGTCAAACTACAGCCCCGTATACCCCTCAACAAAATAGAGTAGCTAAACGTAAGAATATAACATTGAAAAATATGATAAATTCAATGTTAATTATTTCAAGAGCTCCACATAGTTTATGTGGTGAGGATTGTATTATGGCGAATATGATATTAAATAGAATTCCTCATAAAAAAGTAATCAATCTCCTTATGAGTTATTGAAAGGTTGAAAACCTTCTTTTAAAATGATGGAAGTATAGGGTTGTCTTGCTAAAATTCAAGTTCCTATACCAAAAAGGACTAAACTTGGACCAAAAACGATAGATTGCATATGTATTGGCCCTGCCAATAATAGTGCAGCTTATAAATTTTTGGTATACAAGTCTAATGTAGAGGATATATATATAACAACATATTTATGGAATCTGTAGAAGCAGAATTTTTTGAGAATTTATTTCCTTATAAAGATAAAGAAAATGATAAATCCAATACAAGAAAAAGAATGTGTAATGATATATTATCTCAAAATGAATCATATAAAAGTCCCAAAGCAGATGGGAATAATACTTCTATGGTTTAGAAAGAAAATGTAACAACCCTGGTTTGGAGATTACCTTTCAATATTTTTTTATAATGATAATTATAATTTAATATTGTGATTAAAATTAAATTGAAAATTTTATATTGTTTAATTGGAATAAACAAATAAATTGGGATCAAATTGTGAAAATAAAGTTTAGAACTTTATTTTATTCTGTTTGGGTTGATAATAAGTGGAAAATGATTTTTATTTTGGAAAAATGCAATAATTATGTAATTATTGCTAATTCTTCTATTTATGATTTTTAAGAGATGTAATTGATTTTTTTAAAGGTGGTTTATTTTAATAAAAAGATGGGAATTGATTTGAAAAATATGTTTTGGCTTTAAATTATGTTTGGAAATGGTTTGAAATATTTTTCTAAGTGAGAAAATAATTTTTTGTGGATTTTTAGAAGTTAAAAACATGGTTTAATTCATTTATTTGTGTAAATAGTGCATTTTTGTAAATTAGGGATTTTAATAATAGAAATGTTTTAAAAATATAAATTAATCTTTTTATACGATAGAAAATGTTTTATTTTATATGTATACAAGTTTTCATAATCTTCTTGTGTAAAACTTGTGAGAAAATGAATTTTTGTTTTTGTGTATATGTGATTTATACACATATTTTAAGTGTTGTTTAATAAACATTAGGCCATTTTATTTTCTATTTGGGTCCAAATGGCCCATTAGCCTTAGCCAGTAATGAGAAAAGAAGGAAATGATTTGTTTGTACGTTCATATCCTAGCCTTGCTTCTTCTTCCTCTCAAGCATTTACAGTAAAAAGAAAAGTTTCATTTTTCCTCAACCAAACTTCCAAATTCAAAGTTTTTTCTGATAAATTGCTGTTCTTTTCAAATTTAGAAAGAATTAGAAAGGTAATCTCACTGCAAACTAATGCAGCGCATACACACAGAAAGCCACCTCGACTTACCCTTAGGTCGTACGACGACCTAACCATAGGTCGCTCCAACATAGGTCGTTCCGCAAGCTTCTGTAAGTCAAACTCCGACCTAACCCTAAGTCTCGAAGCTACAGTATGTCGCGAATTCCTATGTCGTAGGTCGCGAGTCGCTCCAGTTCTTCTGAATCGTAGGTCGTGAATTGCTTATGTCGCGAACGACCTTCCAGTAGGTCGCTGTTGCTTATGTCGCGAAGCTCTAGTAGGTCGCAAAGCTACAGTGGGTTGCGAGCTTCCTATGTCGCGAGTTCCTTAGGTCGTTCTTCCAGTAGGTCGCCAATTCCCTATGTCGCGATAACGTTCCAGAATTCTTAGGTTGCTCTGCCAAGTTCTTATGTCGCTGATTGTTAGGTCGCTACCGTGCTTCCTTAAGTCGCGAGCATCTCTAGTTAGGTCGCGAGAATCCTTATGTTGCTGCCGAAGCTTTTTAGGTCACCGTTTGCTATGTCGCTTTTCTTACATCGTATATTGTTAAGTCGTGTTATGTTGTAACCCGTTTGTTTGTACTGTTTGTGATGTATTTTCTTAAGTCGTGTGAAGTGTTGTAACGTGTGTTTAGTTGTAAGCTCCTATAAATAGCGGGTGAGTTGTATCGTTTAAAGGTTGTTGAATTTTGAATAAAAATTGGTTTGTGCTTTGTGCCACCATTAAAATTGGAAGTTGAGTGTTATCTCCTTTCTCCATCTTCGGATATTCGAGTGCGCTCGAATCAACGAACTTGAAGCCGATTCACGGAATCTCGTGCGCAAGATCAACGTCGAAGAATCGTAGATCTTCTAACGCGGTATCTTGCGCGATCAACGTGTTGAAGATAGCTAGAATCCGGTATCTCAAGAGATCAACGGATTTGGGCACTTGGGTATCTTCAATTCATTGATTCATCTTGTTTCATCGATTCATTTTCCGTGAATTCATCAATTCGTTAGTTGTGTGATCCTGTAGGCTGCGTCATTTGGTATCAAAGTGAGGTTACAAACTTTTCCAAGTTCGTTGGATTTCAAGTTTACGTGATTTGAAGTGTGTGTTTGGATTTGTTGAAGATTTGACAATGCCTCCAAGAAGAGTTAATCGTCATCAGAATGTTGCAGATGTGTATCGAAGAGAAGATGCTGAAGAAATGGAGCAACGAATTAGTGATAAATTCAATGAGAAGTTTGATGAGGGAATTGGTAGATTGGAAAGGCTCATGATGGATATGAATCAAACTTAACAAAGAGCATCGCCAGGTTCAAATCAAGGTGGACATAGAATTTCACCATCAAATTCCGAGAGGAGAAGAATGTCAACAACATCGGATCGGGAAAGAAGAGAACCGTCAGTTTCGGGAGAAAGAGACGTGCGTGGTAGCAGAAATGTTGATGGTCAGAATCGACATCGACATACGTCAGATTTGGAGGAATCCAATGATGGTGGTAGTAGCTCTTGTCGAAACCGTTGCCAAGGGCGAAATCGGAATAGAGATTCCAAAGATGATCGTCGATGGGAGTCGGGAATGAAAACAGAGATTCCAGAATTCAAAGGGGGGATGCTAGCGGAAGAGTTTCTGGAGTGGTTATCAAATGTTGAAGAAATTTTTGACTTCAAGGAAGTACCCTAACATCGTAGAGTTAAGTTGGTTGCTACACGATTGAGGGGAAGAGCTATGGCATGGTGGCAACAAACTAAAATTACATGGGAAAGAATGGGAAAGTCGAAGATTGTTTCATGGGAAAAAATGAAGAAGTTGATGAAGGCTACTTTCTTGCCTTATAATTATCAATCTCTTATGTATCAGCACTTACAGAATTTGAGACAAGGGACAAAGTCGGTAAATGATTATGCAGATGAGTTTTATCAACTGATTGCTAGAAACGATATCATGGAAACGAAGGAACAGTTGACATACAGATTTGTTGGAGGATTGAGAATGCAAATTCAGGATATGGTAAATATGTTTGATCCGAGATCCGTTGCTGAAGCACACCAGAAGCCTTTAGCTTGGGAGAAGCAAGGTAGAAGAGGAGGTGGTGCGTTTACAAGTTCGAGCACTTAGGTGAAGAGGGCTAGTAGCAATACACCAAGGTCAACAACAATTTCAAGTGTTATAACTGTCAGGAGTTTGGTCATAAGAGCAATGAATGCCCGAAACCTAAGAAGCGAGCGATGGTTGCTGAGGTTGAGGATGAGGATGCAGAAGTAGAATGTTCCAATTCACCACAGGTTGAGGAGGAAGAAGAATTATTGATGGGAGACGAGGGATATTCTTTAATGATGAGGAGATCTTGCTTGATGCCAAAGCAGGAAGAGGAGACTAGTTGGTTGAGGAGTAATATTTTTCAGTCGACATGCACTATTTTGGGAAAAGTTTGTAAGTTTGTTATCGATGCAGGGAGTTGTAATAACATCATCTCTACAGAAGCCGTAAAGAAGTTGGCGTTAAAGACAGAGAAGCATCCCAAACCCTACAAATTGTCTTGGCTGAGGAAAGGTGGGGAAGTGAAGGTTGGTTGAAGAGCTTGTGTAACCTTTTCCATCGGAAAGAAGTATAAGGATGAAATTTGGTGTGACGTGGTGGATATGGATGTATGTCATTTGTTGTTGGGAAGACCGTGGAAGTTCGATAGAGCTGTGCAACACGATGGTAAGACTAACTACTATAGTTTCATGTTCGATGGCACTAGAATCACTTTAGTTCCTAAAAGGCGACAACAAAGTGAAAGCAAGTTGGAGGAAATCGAGGAACTAAAGACTCTGTTATCTTTGAAGGAATTTGTCAAAGAAGTAGAGGATAGCCCTGAAGTATTTCTGTTGATTGGACGTGAAAATAATGAAGCGGTTGAAATTCCCGAGGAAGTTAAGCCAGTGTTGAAGGAATTTGAAGATGTGTTTCCTGAAGAATTACCAAAAGAGTTACCACCGTTGAGAGACATACAACACCAGATTGATCTTGTTCCGAGAGCTGTGTTACCACATAGACCACATTATAGAATGAGTCCAAAGGAGCACGAAGAGTTGAGAAGGCAGGTGAAAGAGTTACTTGAACAAGGGCGCGTACAAGAAAGTTTAAGTCCTTGTGCAGTACCAGCCTTGTTAGTTCTAAAGAAGGATGGAACTTGGAGAATGTGTACAGATAGTCGAGCACTAAACAAGATTACAGTGAGGTACAGATTCCCGATGCCAAAATTTGACGACTTGTTAGATCAGTTGAGTGGAGCTGCTATCTTTTCAAAGATTGATCTGAAGAGTGGGCATCATCAGATTTGAATTCGACCAGGGGATGAATTGAAGACAGCCTTCAAGACACGGGAGGGGTTGTATGATTGGCTGGTCATGCCATTTGGTCTTTCGAATGCACCTAGTACTTTTATGCGAGTGATGAATCAGATCTTTCGACCGTTTATTGGAAAGTTCGTGGTGGTATACTTCGATGATATATTGATATACAGTGGAAGCACAGAAGAGCATCTACAACACTTGCGGGAAGTGTTGATGATACTTCGTCAGGAGCAATTTTACGCAGCAACAAAGAAGTGCATGTTCATGACGCACAGTGTTTTGTTCTTGGGGTATGTATTGTCCAAGGAAGGTATCCAAGTGGATCAAAGTAAAGTTGAAGCAATCAAGGATTGGCCTCAACCCAGGACTGTAACTGAAGTGAGAAGTTTCCATGGTTTAGCATCATTCTACGAAGGTTTATTCCACATTTCAGTAGCGTGATGGCACCAGTGACAGATTGTATGAAAGGAAAGCAGTTTGTGTGGACTGAAGAGGTTGATTCTGCTTTCCAACAGATCAAGACACTCTTGACTACAACACCGATTCTTAGATACCCGGACTTTCAGTTGCTCTTTGAGCTAGATACTGATGCATCTAAAGTTGGAATTGGTGGAGTGTTAAGTCAAAAGGGTTGTCCAATTTCTTATTTTAGCGAGAAACTTTCTGGAGCAAAGACAAGATACAGTACCTATGACTTGGAGTTCTAAGCTATTGTCCAAGCCATAAAGCATTGGAGACACTATTTGTTTCATAAAGAGTTTGTGTTGTATACTGACCATGAAGCATTAAAACATTTGCAGGGACATGATAAGATTGCAGTCAGGCATGCTTCATGGATCGCATACTTGCAACAGTTTACATTTGTTGTAAAGCATAAGTCGGGAGTTACAAATCGTGTGGCAGACGCCTTCAGTAGAAGAAATCATTTGTTGACTACGATGAGAGTTGAAGTGACGTGGTTTGATGTATTTCCAGATTTGTTTGTTGAGGATCCTTACTTTGCTAAGATTGTAGATGAAGTCGAGAAAGGGAGGACGAATGAGTATGTGTTGGTAGAAGGTTTTCTATTTAACAGAAATCGGTTGTGTATACCAGAGTGCAGTTTGTGAATGAAGATTGTGAAGGAATTGCATGAAGAAGGTCATGTGGGAATAGATCGTACCTTGCAGTTGATTTCTCAGTCATATTTTTGGCCTTCCATGAGGAAAGAAGTTGAAAGATTTGTGCAGAGATGTCACATATGTCAAGTTTCCAAAGGGACAGCTACAAATGTAGGATTGTATATGCCATTGCCCGTGCCTACTAGACCATGGGTTGATGTTAGCATGGATTTCGTTTTGGGTTTGCCAAGAACTCAACGAGGGAATGATTCTATATATGTTGTGGTGGATAGATTTTCGAAGATGGCACATTTCATAGCTTGTAAGAAAACCGCCGATGCAGTCCGTGTTGCTCAATTGTTCTTTAAAGAGGTTTATCGACTACATGGGCTACCTGAGACTATTGTTTCTGACCAGGATACTTGATTTCTAAGTCATTTTTAGTTGAGTCTGTGGAAGATGGTTGGGACTAAGCTGAATTTTAGTAGCGCCTATCATCCACAAACGGATGTGCAAACGGAAGTGGTGAACAGATCTTTGGGAAACTTGTTGAGATGTCTTGTGAAGGATAATTTGAAGAGCTGGGATGTGAAATTGTGTCAGGCAGAATTCGCACATAATCATGCCGTTAATCGAAGTACTGGATTCGGTCCATTTCAAGTGGTATATTCAGCAATTCCGAAGGGACCGTTGGATTTGTCGATAGTTCCACTTCAGAAAGGGGTTGTTAAACGAGCTTGTGATTTCGTGAATGAGTTGCAGGAGTGTCACAGGATTGTTCATGAACGATTGCTTAAGTCAAATGAGAAGTATAAGCAATTGGCAGATAAGAAGCGAAGGAGTGTGGACTTCAAAGAGGGTGATTTTGTTTACGCAGTATTGACGAAAGATCGTTTTCCAGTTGGAACTTACAACAAGTTGAAAGCTCGAAAGATTGGTCTAGTAGAAATCTTGAGAAGATCAATGATAATGCGTATCAGTTAAGGTTGTCGGAAAATGTTCATACGTCTGATGTTTTCAATGTCAAACATTTAATTCCGTATTATGGGGAGAAGCTTGTCAAAGAAGAGGAGAGCGTGAATTCGAGGTCGAATTCTTTCCAACAAGGGGAGGATGATGCAGCGCATACACACAGGAAGCCGCCTCGACTTACCCTTAGGTCGTATGACGACCTAACCATAGGTTGCTCCACCATAGGTTGTTCCGCAAGCTTCTGTAAGTCAAACTCCGACCTAACCCTAAGTCGCGAAGCTATAGTATGTCACGAATTCCTATGTCGTAGGCCGTGAGCGCTCCAGTTCTTTTGAATCGTAGGTCGCGAATTGCTTATGTCGCGAATGACCTTCCAGTAGGTCGCTGTTGCTTATGTCGCGAAGCTCCAGTAGGTCGCAAAGCTACAGTGGGTCGCGAGCTTCCTATGTCGCGAATTCCTTAGGTCGTTCTTCCAGTAGGTCGCGAATTCCCTATGTCGCGATAACGTTCCAGAATTCTTAGGTCGCTCTGCCAAGTTCTTATGTCGCTGATTGTTAGGTCGCTGCCGTGCTTCCTTAAGTCGCGAGCATCTCCAGTTAGGTCACGAGAATCCTTATGTCGCTGCCGAAGCATTTTAGGTCGCCGTTTTCTATGTCGCTTTTCTTATGTCGTATATTGTTAAGTCATGTTATGTTGTAACCCGTTTGTTTGTTAAGTCGTGTGTACTGTTTGTGATGTATTTTCTTAAGTCGTGTGAAGTGTTGTAACGTGTGTTGAGTTGTAAGCTCCTATAAATAGCAGGTGAGTTGTATCATTTAAAGGTTGTTGAATTTTGAATAAAAATTGGTTTGTGCTTTGTGCCACCATTAAAATTGGAAGTTGAGTGTTATCTCCTTTCTCCATCTTCGGATATTCGAGTGCGCTCGAATCAACGAACTTGAAGCCGATTCACGGAATATCATGCACGAGATCAACGTCGAAGAATCGTAGATCTTCTAACGCGGTATCGTGCACGATCAACGTGTTGAAGATAGCTAGAATCTGGTATCTCGAGAGATCAACGGATTTGGGCACTTGGGTATCTTCAATTCATCGATTCATCTTGTTTCATCGATTCATTTTCCGTGAATTCATCAATTCGTGAGTTGTGTGATCCTTTAGGCTGCGTCACAAACCTAACTATTTCATCAAAATCCTAAATTGAGAAGTAGGTTTTCTAATTTACTATCTTCTTTTTGCATGCAATCTTTTTAAAATTTTACAGGTTATAGGAAGCTCTCATCTCCTCCAAGCTTCAATCTTTTGACTTAAATTCTAGGTTTGATCATCTATAACAGCAGGTGAATATCAATCTCACAAAAGCTAGCTCAAACAATGCCAAAAATCGCAAGTTGAAATCAAAAATTTGCTATAATAATTCATTTTTGAACTATTTTGATTTTCTTTGCAAACTGTTTTAAGTAGCACCTTTTTGAAGTCATATCTCTCTATTCCGACAACGAAATGCTCTCGGATTATTTTTGGATTTTAGAACATGTTTTGTAGATTAAGCACACTAAATTATAGGTCATTTCGACCTATGTATCTTATAGAAATATGCTGCCGAACTTTGATTCGGAGCTTGTTTTTACCCAGATTTTTACAGTGAAAACACTGTCTGGGTTCAAATTTGAGACATCATAACTTTCTCATACTTTGTCCAAATTGCGTGATTCTTTTTCCATTTTAAAGTTTAATTGTTGGCCTTTATGCATGTCAAATTTCAGGAAATTATGTCCTATATAACTTATAGAAATATGCTACCAAACTTTGACTCGGAGTATGTTTTTACTCTGATTTTTATAGTGAAAACACTGCCTGGGTTCAAATTTGAGACATCATAAGTTTCTCATAGCTTGTTCAAATTTCTTGATTCTTTTTTTAGTTTTAATTATGAGTGTTAATCTTTAGGCATACCAAATTTCAGGTCATTTCGACCTTTGTAGCTTATAGAAATATGTTGCCGAATTTTGATTCGGAGCATGTTTTTGCTCAGATTTTTACAGTGAAAACACTGCCTGGGTTCAATTTTGAGACATCATAACTTTCTCCTATTTTATCTAAAATGCGTGATTCTTTCTCCAGTTTAAATTATAATTGTTGACCTTTAGGTATATCAAATTTCAAGTCATTCCACCACTTTAGCCTTTAGAAACATGTTGTCAAACTTTGAATTGGAGCATGTTTTGCTCCAATAGTTGACAGTGAAATCTGGCTGCCAGTCCAACTTTGTGAGATCATATCTCTCTCATTTCTTGTCCGATTGTATCTGTTCTTTTTTTTATTTAAATTAGAGTTGTTGAAATCTATGCCTGCAAAATTTCAAGGCTATTAAACCTTTGTAACTAGTTAAAAATTTGCCTAGAAGTTGAACCCTAGATAGTTTTCTGGCCTTTGCATTTTTGGTTTTTTTGAACTGTTGCAAACATGGCCTGAGTCCATGTTTGAGACAGCGTAACTTTTTCAGTTTCAGTCGGAATTCATTGGTTCTTTTTTTTTGAAATCCGAAGTTTTCTACTATGTGCACACCAATTTTTATTTCAATCAAAGGTCGTATGGCCACCTGTTTCATGTCCGAAACTTGAACCCAGAGAAAATTTTAGACCTGCGTATTTTGTTGCCGATGCATTTTTATATTCTTTTTCCGTCCGACTTTTGACATTTAATTCATGTTTTTATGATATTTCTGAAATGTTTTGAGGCCATGATGTCTATCAGTAGACTAACAAAATTTTGGAGATTTTGAAATTCAAATTTTGGATTAAATTTGAAGTTAATTTGAATTGAATTTGAATATCGATTTGAATGATTTCTTAGGTTTTTATTCGTTTTCGAGCATGAATTTTTCCAAACCTTTTTGAAATAATTTTTAAAATAAATAGGCATTTTAAATTATTATTATATGATATTTTTAAAGTATTTTCAAATATAGAATCTATTTATTCTCGATAATAAGGGAATTTTCAAATATGGCTTTCAAAATTGGTATTAAAAGCTTGTTTTCTCAAGTAAATTATTTTATATATATAATACACGTTTTTGCACTATTCGAGCGAATGAGAAGGAGAATTAAATGGTTTGGTTAAACACGTGGTATGGGACACGTGCGTTTATCTTATCGGTTGATTCCCGACTTGTCCGTTTGATCGTTTTGACCTACGGGTCGAGTTCACCGATGAGATGAGGTAGACTTTTTACTGCTTTGAGTGTGAAATTTACTAGCGGTTAGTAAACCGTTTAGTGTGAATGTGTGGTATGGGACACACTTTAACACTGTTCGGGTTCTTATCCGAAAGTTTGTCACACATTTATCTAAGAGACGTATTTGCCAGTACTGGACCTTCGGGTCATTTATCCTTCGGGATGTTTGTCTAAGAGACGTTTGTCATTGTGACATATTTGTCCTTCTGGATGTTGTCCTACGGGATGTTTGTCTAAGAGACGTATTTATTTATCCTTGGGACATTTGTCTAAGAGATGTGGCGCCTTATTTTGAGAGAACGGTACTTGGCGGGCTTCGGCCATAAGCACGTGCTATATCTTTGAGATGATTTCATTGGTTTCCTTGTGATTTTCCAAGTGTATCGCCTCTTTACATTATTGGCCATTTGAGCCGTTCGAGATATTATATATGGCAATTACATCTTTGGAAATTGAACTCCTTATCGAGTTCTATATTTGAGATTTGGGTTTGCCAACACTTGGCGTTTATTTGAGATTTATACTCTCCTATTTGAAGAGATATGAGATTGCCATTTTTGGCGTATTTTGTGTTTGAGACTTCTCTATTTAGAGAATATTTTTGTCATTGCCATTTACGACGAGTTTTGAGTTTGAGATTTGGGATTCTCCTATTTTGGAGATATGGTTCATAGAAACCATTTTAGTGGCTTTTGGGATTTCGCCGATGATATTTGGCATTTATTATACTTAGTGTTATTTGGTGAGTTTACCAATTTCGAGTACATACACTTAGTGTAATTACATTATTTGAAGTAGAGGCATGCTCTTATTATTGTTTCTTCTTATTCGAGAGGTTGTCTTACCCTTTACCCTATGCTCATATTATCACTTATCCTTATAAACTGATTTGTTTAGCTAGACTGACCCGTGTATTTTATACTTGGGTCAGACCGAGATGTTTCAGGTTAGTTACCCTTATGGACTTAGCCTATTCTGCTTCCGCATGGACTTATCAGCTAGCCCTTTTTGTTGTAGTCTTTTTGTCGCTGCTCTGATATGTATATTGTTTTGACTCGTGTGTATATTGTGGTCGTCATACCACTTATGATGTATTATTTTTATTGTATTACGATGTATCAGTATATATATGTATATATATCTATTTGTTGTTCTATGATGTGTTATGCATTTGAGTTGTTGTATTTTGTTCTGATATTTCCTGTAGCTGCCTGTAGTTTTGTATTAAGCGTTTATTGGATATGTTGACCCACTTAAGAAAGGAAAAAAAATATAGAGCACTAATCGACGTATTCAATATATATTTAAGACAAGACTATAGATGGTCGCCCCTAACCAGCCCTATTCTCCGCATTAGCAGAAGATATTATCTATTAATACTCTTTGTTAATGTGGGTCTCGGGGTGGGGCGCCATAGAAAACCTAGAACCAAGAAAAAGTAAACGTGGAAAAATTGCTAAAGATTTTGGACCCGGTTATACGACCTTCCTTATTGAAGAGGAACCTCAAACATACAAGGCTGTTATCTAATCATCAGAAGTACCTTGTTGGAAAGAGGCTGGTCAATGTGAAGTAGAATCCATCGTACAAAATAATACATGGAAGTTGGTTGACTTACCTCCGAGACATACACCAATAGGCCATAAATGGATATTCAAGAGAAAATTAAGACCTGATGGCACATAGAAAAATACAAAGCTCGCATAATAGCAAGAGGATCTCGTCAAAAGGAAGGTGTAGACTTCTTTGACACTTATTCACCAGCTACAAGGATTATGTCTATAAGAACATTAATTATAATAGTGGCTGTAAACAATTTGGAAATACACCTAACGGATGTGAAAACTACATTCTTGAATTGTAAATTAGATGAAGAAACATATATGCACCAACCCGAAGGGTTTGTTGTCAAAGGTCAGGAGAATAAGGTGTGTAAATTGGTTAAATTCCTTTACGACCTTAAGCAAGCTCCAAAGCAATGGTATGAAAAGTTTGATAATACACTTTTATCAAATGGTTTTCAAATAAATGAATGTGATAAATGTGTTTATAATAAGCAATATAAAATGCTTATGTAATTATATGTTTATATGTGGATAGTATGCTTAAAATGGGAACAAATAAAGGTATAATTAATCAAACCATGAAAATGCTACAATCTTTTTTTGATATGAAAGATATGGAAATAACAGACGTAATTCTTGGCATTCAAATTCAAAGGAATTCGGATCGTTGCATACTTACTCGATATCATTATATGGAAAAAGTCCTTTGAAAATTTGGACATTATGATGATAGGCCGGTTATTACTCCATTTGACCCCTCCAGTAAACTTAAGAAAAATCAAAAGGATACTTGGAAGCTTAATGCACATAATGAATTATACAAGGCTGGATTTATCGTATACATGAGTAAACTTAGTCTTACTTACATAATCCTCGAAAAGATCATTGGTATGCACTAATATGAGTGCTCCGATATCTAAGACATAAAATGAATTATGGACTACATTATACAAAATATCCTCCCATATTAGAAGGATATTGTGATGCTAATTGGATTTCAAATAATTCGGAAAGTAAGTCCACAGGTGGATATGTATTTACACTTGGAGGTGCAGTCGTATCTTGGAAATCATCAAAGAAAACAGTGAATACGCGTCCAACCATGGAAGCAGAGTTTTAGGCATAGATAAAGCCGTCGAAGAAGCGGAATGGCTCAAAAACATCCTAGAAAGTATCCTATTGTGCCCAAAACCTATCACGACTATATGCATACATTGTAATAGTATGGCTGCTCTTACAAGAGCAAAGAATCAAATCTATAATGGCAAATTGAGACATATAAGGCGACATCACAAAACAATACGAAACTTGCTCAAGAATGAAATTATATCCATTGGCTATGTAAAATCAAAGGAAAATATAGCAGACCCTTTGACAAAAGCCCTAAATAGAGAGCAAGGGGTATTTACATTGAAAGGAATGGGCTTAAGGCCAGTACAATCAGTCACTACTTAGCGGAAACCTAACCTAGCAACATTGGAGATCCCATGGTTTAAGTTCAATAGGCAAACTAGTTGGGGAAAACTCAAGGAGCATAAACACAAATATATGCTCATTCCTAGGATTGATTTAGGTGTGTTTGTCCATTGGTGATTAGGGAAGAATATTTGTGTATTCTTAATAATGCTAATAGCTTTTAAAGTGGAATAGTACAGACTATTCTTGATGAGCATTGCCTATATGAGATTTATGTGAGGTCATGTCTTTGGGAACTGAGATGGCTAAGTTATCTAAAAGTCCTATGAAGAAATGTTTTGTTCACGTTCGAAATAAACACAACCGTAAGAATTGAAATATGTATAAATATGATATGTGTGATATTTGTTGTCTCGATTTACTACAAAATGTGGTTAGTCCAAGACTAAAAGTTCACTACCTGCAAAGTAAATTCGATAAGTATTCACCATGAAAGGACCAAATCTAGAAGACACCTTTTTCGATGTATATCATATTTAACTGCTAAGAAACGGTAAAATAAGTTCCTTTATAATATCTTATTTTCTATTCAAATGAGGAGTATTATTAGAGTTTGAATATAAAAAGTGTTGTATTGTAGGAACTTATGTGGACTTATGTAAGGAGTAAAATCCCATACTGTAAGAGGAATATGTAATATAAATGAGTTTATATAGAAACACCCATATGACTTATTAAAAGAATTACAAAATGGGCTATAGAAGCAAAAGTGGGCTTGGTGGGTTGCATAATATATATTTAATAAGTCAAAAGATGGGCCTTGGCCTTGGGGTCTTCGGGTCCATTGATAGGTCAGCGATAACTGCTCGAAAATGAATGGTTGTACTTTATGAATTTGAAAAGGCATGATGGTTCAAATAGTTATGGCAGTTCCAATTCACCTCTATGTAAGGAGCATTTATTCCATACAAATAAATATACTACTCTTCTTCTCCTTTATTTGTTTTTCTACAAGCATATAGTAAATTCGACAGAGTTCATGTTCTTGTGCGGGAACTTGAACCGAATAGCTGCATCCTCTAGATAGGAATCCATAACTACAATACAAATAGGGATGAATTTTTGTCATAGGTCACTCCATAGCAGGCCTCTATTCCATTAAACAAGTTAGTGCGTTCTACAATACTATCATACTAAATTATAAGTTTCGTTTTCCTTGTATTATTTGAACATACAATAGATTGGTTCTGACACTCTAAATAATGTAGCACCCCAAATTCCCTCACAAAGTCAGCATGCAAAGTCAGTTAATACATATATAGTAGTACATGAAATATATATACATATGTGTGTGTATACATACATACATACACAGATACACACACACACACACATATACATATATATATATATATATGTGTGTGTGTGTGTGTGTGTGTGTATGTATATATATGAGCAGCGTTCATTATCACCCCAAATAGTGCAACTCCCCAAATTTCCTTTGATTTCCACCACAAGTTCCGATTTAAATAATAGTTCGTTCTCGCTCTTCTCACTACCACTATAATTTAAAAAGAAACTTATGGTAGAAATCATGGGGCATTTGTGATGCTATGTTGTTTAGGGTGCTATTGAACGCTTATATATATACATACATATATATACATACATATATATATATATATATATATGTATGTATCACGAAGGCGGCTATACAGATGTCTCATGATGACTATGTATTGAATGCAATGACCGGATAGAAATTAAACGCGATAGTAGTGCAGGGTAACTTGGGGATTTGCACCCGTAATAACGTTTTAATTAAATGCGACATCTATGGGATAGCCAATATACAACAAGTAAAATACAACTTGTAATAGCTTGGAAAACTATATTCTTATAAGTAATATAACGAATACTTATAGCATTTTGGAGGACAGTTTCCAAGTGTTACTGAACTATTTCATAGGATGAAATTAAGGGATGACTTTATAAGGTAAAATTGTGTTAGCTTATTTTTGAAATGAAGAAAGCTTAGAGAGGCTAATAAATAGTAGGGTATCATTTAAATAATGGATAAAAATATTTTATCTACAGAATGTGTATAGTCGCAGTTAATTAATGAAAGAAAAGAATTGAACCATGATCGTAAACGTATACTGACTCATAAAGTTATTGGATGGCAAGGTGCCTTAACTATCAGTCTAAAATCCGATGATATATGGCAATGTGCAACAACAATGTTCAATCTAAGAACATTTCAAAACTCTACAAAGGATTTAAGGCAGGGTGCCAAAACATCAAGGTGATGTTTTAATGAAAATAACTGGCAGGTTGCCAAAACATCATGGTGATGTTATAAATTAAATTCGAACGTTAACGATAGTGATTTGAGGACCAAGAAGAGCTATTGATGCTTAGTAAGGATGCTTACTAGAATGTATTTAGGGTGCTTACATTCAGCCTCTTAGGAGAGTCAGAGTGACTCTAGTCATGGTGGCTTCCATAGCAAACAATTTGACATTTTCACCAGGTGACATTATTTGAACAAAAGATTAAATTAGTGCTAGGAAGGCCTAAGCTGGTGATCACTAAAATAAGGTAATGGAAACTTAATGATGGAAGCCTAAAATAAAAGAATTAGGTAATAGATAAATGAACAATAATGATTATATAGTTGGTTCATATTTGGAAGATAAGTATAGGGTATACTTGACTGAACTGATGTAGGTATTTATGACTTGGTTCACAATTTAATGACAAGTGTAGGATAGACTAATTAACTGAATATATGCACCTGGTTGCTTTCTGTGATATATATATTGTTGTGTTATATACATTAATGTATATTATGTTGTGATGATGAATTGATGGGA
Organism: Allium fistulosum; assembly: GCA_030737815.1. Taxonomy (NCBI): domain Eukaryota; kingdom Viridiplantae; phylum Streptophyta; class Magnoliopsida; order Asparagales; family Amaryllidaceae; genus Allium; species Allium fistulosum. Next base: position 119,013,258 of record CM060908.1, on the reverse strand, counting down.
AAACTTATTCTGCCCAGTGGCATTGTCTAGCTTTAGATGCTTAGGATAAAAGTTTTACTCACACTAGACTTATTGTCTGACCCATATTTTTTTATTTCCTATAAACTCATGGGCACTCGTTCGAGTTGGCTTGCTATTAGAATAAAAATATTTTGAAATTTCAACTGTGTAAAACTAGGATTTATAATTGGTTAAGTGTGGTGTTAACATCTTCATATGTCAGACACACTTCAATTTTCTTATTATATATTTACCCATATGTGGAACGATTTGGGTTTAATGATGTAATGGATATTGTAATTCAAACTGATGTAATGAAAAAATATTTAGGCACTTTGTTTATTTTTGTTGTGAAAAAAATACTGAACTCACTTTGTCATCAGAAAATGATTTCGGTGATGACTACAACATCATCGGCATCTAATTTCGAGTCCCAAAATCAAGGATGTTACAACTTGGTATCATAGCATAGGTTAGGAAACCTCTAAGTAAATAGAGTTAAGTATAAGTAAGATAAATAAAAAATGAACACCATGGGAAAGGGTATACGCTATATATAATGTATTTGTATTTTGATACAAGTATATATAGGAGAACATATCTACCCATCTATGATTGATCTCACTATGTTTACTTCCATTCTTATGAACCTTGCTTATGCAGAAGGCAAGAATGGATCTATATAGCTGACGTTTGACCAAAGGAAGTGCAAGAGCGAGTACTAGTAGAGGAGATGACGGTATGCAAACCAATGGCTAGCGAAGGGAGGCAACCCTAGAAGTTGGTGAAGAAGCCAGTACTCAAGTGCCTGCTACGGTTGAAGGAGGAATGGATGTGAATAGCTAGCTGAAGCTGTTGAGCCAACACAGGAAGTAGCAAGAGGCATGGACTTGTATAAGATGATCAAAGATTTCAAGAGCCATGGAGAAAAGAGGGAAGGAGTTTACTTTAGAGATATTCAATTGGTTGAAAGTGTGTGAGCGAATTTTTAGAGACTTGGGATATACTAATTCTCAGTAGAGGAGACTAGCTTCTCGTCGGCAGTTTATGGATTTATTTGAGGGTTGTTTTATTCCTAAATCTCAGAAAAGTGCTTTGTAGAGTTTGGTAGAGTATATCTAGGGCTTTAATGCTTTGTCAAAGTATGGAAGGGAACATATCAATACTCCGCTGAAGAATAATGAAAAGTTTATTGAAGGACTAAAGCAGGGGCTGAATCACATGGTGATAGCTCATTAATTGGCTCCATTCGACAAGGAGGTATGACTGATTGTGTCTAGGAGAAAAGAAGGTTGATGTCAAGCCCAAGGGTCGGTAGAAGAAATGATTCAAGCCATATCAGAAAAGCGTAAAGAATTACAAGGCAGGAAAGACTTCTAGAATGGGAACTTAAAAGCCAAATATTGCTGATGTGATTTGTTATAATTGTGGCCAGAAGGGGCATTATTCCACCAAATGTACTCAACCGGATAACACAGACAAGTCTAAGTGCTTTATCTGTAGTAGGCCAAGCTATGATTTATGCTTTGGAAAAACCTTTTTCTGGACCTACAACTAAGGAGAAGCGAAAGGGATTTGTACTTCGAGGTATGATTTTGATTTCTAGTATATCAGTTAGAGTTCTATTTAACACCGGTGCTACTCACACTCCATCTCAAAAGACTTAGTTGATAAGCTAGAACACGACACTACCTATTTGATTACATCCATGCATGTGATTAATCCGATCGGTGGGTATGCCACTCTCAGGTTATGGTGCACTGACCTTGAATTTGACTTATGTGAACATTTGTTTGTTTGCAACCCATATGTTTTTGACTTCGTAGGGTATGAGGTAATTTTAGATATGGATTGATTGGTGCAAAATGACGCTAGGATCTATTATGTGGATATAATTATCGCCTTGAGAAATCCTAGGGAAGGAGAAAGAATTATGATAGAATTGAACGTAATGAAGGAGAAGTGGGATATAATGTTATGTGCTATGGATGATCCTAAAGATAAGATCAGTAGAGTGCGAGTAGTTTGAGAATTCACAGTGTCTTTGAACATGTAATGGGATTACTATCGAAAAGGGTAATCGAATTCTGGATAGATTTAGTGCTGGGTGCGTAACCTGTTAGTGGACCGCCTAGTAGAATATCACCAATGGAGATGGAAGAATTGAAGAAGCAATTGGTGGATCTTGAGTATAAGAGTTTCATCAAACCGAGTAATTCATCGTAGGAACACCCATCGTATTCGTAAAAAGTCAGACATAACTATATGGATGTATATTGATTATTGAAAGTCGAATGAAGTGAGATAAAGAATCGTTATCCCTTTCCCAAGATAGATGTCTTATTTGACCAGTTGAGTGGAGCTAGATTATTCTCGTAGGTAGATTTGGCAATGGAATTCCATTAATTGAGGGTAGCGGAAAATATTATTCCATGGATTGTGTTTCGAAAAAGGTACGGTTCATATGAATGGTTAGTGCTGCTGTTTGGACTAACGAACGCCCTTGCATTCTTCGTTGATCTTATGAGGCGAATCTTTCACGATCATTTGGACAGATTTGTGTTGGTCTTTATCAATGACATTCCGGTATATTCTAAGACGGAGAGAGATCATTAAGTCCATCTTAGGTTGGTGTTGGAGATGTTGGGGCAACACAACTTGAAGGCAAAAATTTTGAAATGCCATTTTTTGCAAATGGGAAGTGAAGTTTCTTGGGCATGTTGTTTCGAAAAATGGATTAATTGTGGATCCATCAAAGATAGAAACTAATAATGGTTGGAAGAGGCTAGAGACGGTCATAGAAATAAGAAGTTTCTTGGAGTTGGCTGGTTATTACCACAGACTCATTAGATATTTTTCGCATATAGGAGCACCCTTAACTAAGTTGACCAAGAAGAACGGGAAGTTCAAGTGGACTGATAAGTTTGAGGAGGTATTTAAGGAGTTGAAGAAGTTATTGACGAATATTCTTGTCTTGAACGTGCCTGACGGGAACCAAGATCTAATAGTGTATAATGACGCTTATGGAATATTTTTTGGGAGCAGTGTTGATGCAAAGAGGGCGAGTGATATGCCTTGAGACAGCATAAGGCTAGATATCTGACTCATGATTTAGAATTCGCAGCAGTGGTATTTGCTTTGAAGATTTAGAGACATTACTTATTCGGAGAACAGTTCGAGTTGTATACGGACCACAAATATCTTAAATATCTATTCCTTCAAAAGGTGTTGAATATTAGACAATAGAGATGACTGAAGTTCTTGGTGTCTTATGATTTCGTGATATAATATATGCCAGGAAAGGGAATGAGGATTCAGATGCTTTGATTAGGAAGCATCAGAATAAAGTTTTGGCAATGATTGATGAATGGAAGGTGTTGGAGACGTTAGCCTCTTATAGAGTGCAGTATAGGCAGAATATTGGATCGAGTAGAGATCCAGGCATGTTAGCAAGTTCAGAGGTATGTCCAGCACTTGAAGAAATAATAGCTACAAGGAAAAGGGAAGACCCAATGATTGCAGAAAGAATTAGGCGATTAGAGATTAGTGTGGATGTTAAGGATCTAAAAGGACTCGAGATAGACTCGAAGGGATGGCTTAGGAAGAAAGGAAGACCGTTTGTTCTGGATATAGGAGATCTTCGAAATGAAGTCTTAGAAGAAAGTTATCGGTCGAAGTTTAGTATTCATCCTGGACGTACAAAGATGTATCGTGATATAAAGAGACATAAAGGGGAATATTGTCGGATCGATTTCACCCTAGAGGGAGGTGAATAGGTTGATACTGTTAATTATAAAAATTTATTGCGGAAGTATATAAAATAATTTCAGCACAAATAATAGTCGTGTAACAGCAGCATAGATAATAGCAGAATAATAAAAAAATGCAGAAATAGAACACACAGATTTACCCAGCTTCGGAAAAACCCTGTCTATGTGCTGCCCCCAAGGTTTCTACTAGAAATTAAGTAGTCAAACGCTTACACACGTAAACTCGTGATACCCGCTATCGACTAACCTTAACTCTACACTCAAAACCCTGCCACAACTCAACCACTGAGTTGCGAATTCTCAAACTATGCTACGTAGTTTGTCCCCTAGTCACATGACTAGTAAATTACCAAAGTTTAAAAGAAATACAGAATTAAAAAACAATTAAAACAAAACCCTAATATTTAAAAATAGAAGCCCAAAGGTAATTATCAAAGCTAGCCCAAATATGTCAAGTGATAAGAAATTTTTCCCTTTTATTCTTTTATGTTATCGGCCCGCTTTGCTCAGTAAAAATTGTCGCTTTTCTTTGTTCCTCTTCGTTCCTTTTTGTTCTGAAAAGTTAGGGCTTTGCTGAATTAAAGAAGCCGACTTTTATTGATCGATTACAATTGATGTTCTTCCGATTTGCTTCGGCAATCGATCGTCTCCTCGAGTTGCACTCAGCTGCTTCAATTCGTCGAGGTTGAATGATGCTTTGAATTTGGTATATTTGTCTCCATTTCAATTTATATTACCCTCGACTTTGATTCGAGTTCCTAATTGATTCTATGCACTATTATATTACTTGAACTCGAATACTCTTTACGGCCGATGATGATTGGGTTTAAATAGGAATCGAATTCCTATATTCTCGTTCGTTCGAATTTGTCATTTATTTTGTTCCGGCCGTTCGATGTTGCTTGGATGTTGATGATGATTTCTGACTTGTTCATATTCGTATATTTCCTGTAGACTTGATAATCACGGCTTTGATCGATTTGACGATGTTTTCCTTGCTCACCACGGTTTCGAATTTGGTTTGAAACTGCTATTGACATTATTTGATTTCTTTATTACCACGGCTTGATTTTCAGTTGACTTCGTACCTTTGATATTTTTAGGATGGGAATTGTCTTGATTTGAAAATGCTGTTCCATGGCTTTTGAACTCGTTTTAGACTATGACTTCGGCATTGCTTTGAACTGCAGTTTGAAATCTCCTATGTTGTTTGAACTAGCTATATCACTTGCTTATGCTGCTACTGTTTCATTTGATATATATATATATGTATGTGTATACATATATATGCATATATGTATACTTGTATTTGTATTGCTTGCTTGTCTTGGCTTGGATTTGTTCGAACTTGCCACCATGGTTTGTTCATCTCTGCTTGATTTTGTTTGCTGTTGCATGAGTTTATGTGGTCTGGTTCCTGTATACTAGATGTGTGCAGGTCTACATTGCATATATATATCTTGTTGAGTTCACCCTGGGTCCTGTGTTCATGATAGCCGAGTTGTCCTGTTGTACTGTATGAAGTCTTGTATCAATTTATGAGTTCCTGTGTACATTGTGATCTTCTATCACTGGTATCATCATGTCTGCACTTTGATATAGACTATATACATTCCAGTGTACCTTTGTACATGACTTGTATACTTGTCTCTTTCTCTTACCAGTCTGGGTTTGTTCATGTATGCACTTCCTGTGTATGTCTGCTATGTATATCCATTTATCTTTTCCACAGTGTATGTTGACATATTCACTTGATTGAACATGTGCACTTAGTTGGTCCTCATGTATACTGATGCATTGTATTTGCATTTGTCTTTGAGCCTGGGCAGTTTGGTTCATGTATGGTCTTGTGAACTGTTTTGATAGAAGTATGTACTTTGTTTCAATTGAAGTGATTTGGTCGAGTCTGGAGCATTTGGTTGACTTGATACTCTTCTATCACCATGTAGTTGTATACACTTGGTTTCCCTGTCCACTGCTCGACACAAAGTCTGGTTGCTTCATGTTGTATTGTATTGCATTGAGTACATGTCTACATGTTGCCTTGTTCATCTACTATTGCATTGACTTTGTACATATCGTGCTTGTATTTGCGGACTGAACCTGTGTTGAATCCAGCTTTAAAGCTCGGGTTTGACCTTGTGCTTATTTGTTGTGACTTTATTTGTATATCACTTGAGTTGAACCCGGCTTTTGATTGGGTTTGACCTTGTGCTCATATGTCCCTGTAATTTTATCAAGTGTATATCGGTGTGCATGGCCTTGTGGCATGTACAATGATACACTGTGTATGTCACAAGCTGTTCGTGTTTGATGAATTCAGAATTAAATAATGACGAACAACCCAAATAACTGAGGCAAATAATATTTTCAAAATCACATTTTATTTTATACTGCAAAAATATTTATTTTTCAATTTTACTGCGTCAGTGTGTATTTTTGCAGATTGCTCAAATGCTGGATTAAATGTGGACTGTAGTTGAAGATAAATATGAGTGAATGAGTGATGTAGTGAGGTGCATTTGTAAATGTGAATTGTATAGTGACAACTTGTATTGTAGCTGAAAATTGTATATATATAGTGAGAGCTCAAATTTGTACTATTCAAAATTGTAATAAATATTTGTTTGAATAAAATATCTATTTTAATTTAAATTCTTTGTTATTTATTTTATTCAGCAAATATTTATTTAATCTATGAAAATAAAATAGTACATTAACAAATACATTAAAATGAATATATATATATATATATGTTTATTATCATCAAACAAAAACTATATACTCGCATATTCAACAATCTCCCCCTTTTGATGATAACAAACATATATTTAAGATTTTGAATTTATTAAATGTATTTAGTCATTCAATTTGCTCCCTCTATTTGAATGCTCCCTCTCTACACAAAGCTCCCCCTTCATGTATGCATGTAAATATAAATATGCAAAGAGTCTTGATGCAAATTGAAAATATTTAACCTTTATTTTCCAAAATCTTAACTTTTCTCTCCCCCTTTTGTTATTAGGAAAAGAGTAATAGTGTTAGAAAAATAGAGATAAAATGATAGACATTAATACAACATTAAAACTTAATTGATTATAAATATTAAATTTCAATAAAAAATCAAACAAAAATCATAAATACTCTGTTTGATGCATATTCCACTTTAGAATGGTATGGATGATGTCATCATATAAAACCATATAGTTTTGTCTATTTGTGGTATATTTATTTCAGGAATTTGAATATCTACTAACCATGCATAACCGTTAGGACTTTTAAATGAGATTAGTAGTATTCCATATTTTAAAAAAAATAAATGAATTCAAGTATCTTCTAACCACGCATAACCGTGAGGACTTTTAAATGGGATTAGAATCAACTTGTCTATTTAATTAATCAATTTTGATATGCGTTCCATACATGCATAACCGTGAGGACTTTAAATGAGCATGGAAGAACATAATCAAAAATCCAAGTAATTCACCCATGCATAACCGTGAGGACTTTTAAATGAGAGTGAATACTTTGGATGTTTGTTAAAAATATAATGAAATGAAAAACGAACGATTCCCGTTTAAAATACCACATATTGATATACTATATTGAATTTTGATGAGTGATGGTCGATAGAAATATGATGGAAATAGAAATGGTCATGGAATATTTACCAAACAAAAGTTTTCATAACTCTTGTTTAAATTTCTAAAGAAATTTACTAATTATACTGTCTCGAGTTATAATATATTATTAATATCAACACTCATCACTTTTTCAATCACTATTTATCTTTTCGATAATTAGTAGGGGGTCAAATTAGTTAATGTAGTTATTTAAAAACAAATTCAAAAAATAATTATAAAATCAAATTTTCTAAATTGACTAATCTGAAACAAGGCCAACAAATGATTTTCTAGAAGGGGTTTTTAGAAAAATGTCTGCTATTTAAAAAATTATTTCAAGTGAAAAATATGCAGATATTTTCTTTGAAAAACGATGCAGCTACTGAATATCTCAATATAAATCACGTTCCACTAGTAATTTTTCTATCAACTAGATTACCAGTGTAATCTGCATCTGAATTTTCCTTCAACTCAAGATTATCATTAATTGAATGTTATAGACCGGACCGTGATGTGTTCAACAAAATATCTTATATCATTTAACAGCTTTTAAATGAAATTATCTTGAATTTGAATTGAAGCCATGTAGATAGACAAACAATGATCATAGTGTCAGATCTAGAAGCCGTAGGATAAATATATTCCCGTGTACCATGAGTAATTATCATCATCATTGATCCAAGCAAATCTATAGTTCAAAGATGATTGATCAACATTTTGAATAAGTCAGAAACAAAATTATCATTTATTTTATTATCACATAACTGGCTGATTTAATTCAGATTACGGTGCAGATTATCACATATAATCGTTCAAAATGAATACCATTACCTGTTTTACCTTTACGATAATTTTTCGTTGTTGCCTATTGTGGTTTTGTCACCTTTATACTAGGCTAAGGATCTTTCATTTATTGCCCATTGTGTGTCTGGAACAGCCAGAATCCAGATAACACTATTGTTGTTCCTTAGCCTGCCACCACACCTACATGATAAAATATTTTTGTGACCTATTTGTTTTTATAGGTCCATGGTTGTTAGTGGCAAATAATTTTGAAAAATAATTTTGTGGAGACCCAAAACTATTTATTTATGTTCATTTCGGCACCCAGATTTGTTTAATTTTGAGGGATTTTATATTCGTGCCTTTTGGAACCCAAATTGGAATTGTTTTCTCATGTTTGGATCTCACACTTTTCACTTTAACAGTGTTATTAGTTGTTTGTCCATATTTTGATACTTTTGCAAATCCAAATGCATTCCTTTTATTCTCGAAGAGTTGGTTTTCTAAGAGTATTTTAAATGATTTATCTCTAGTAAAAAAATTCTGAGTAACCAACTCAAGTTTATTTACTTTGGATTTTAAAAGTTTATTCTCATTTATTAGCTTCGAACAACAACTAATGCTATTTTCTCTCTTTTCAAAATTCTTCATTTTCAAGTCCATATTTTCCTTTTGAAGATCTCTAATTTTATTCTCAATTTCAAGCATCTCAGTTTCAAAGAGTTGGAGTTTTTTAAATTCAATTTTTCCAAAATCCTTGATTTTTTCAATCTCCTTTTCAAACTCGTGATTTAATTGAATAATTTCATATTTGCTCAAAATCGTGATTTCTTTTTCAAGGGTTTTGAAATTCTCATTGATCTCATTTAATTTCTTTTCAAAAATCAAACATTTAGAAATTTCTGACTTCTTAAATCTATCCAACTCTTTTTGCAAAATGTTGTTTTTACAAATCAACTCAGTTTTGTTTTTCTTCTTCATTAAAATTTCGTTTCTAACTTTTGAAAGTTTTCATGGAGATGGGCAAATTCTTTTTCAAGATTCAAACACCTTTTGCAATTTTTATTTTTAAGCTCATTTTCCAAATCAATATTTTTCTGATGAAGTTTAGTTTGTTCCCTTTTCAAATTATTATTTTCCATCTCAAGAGCTTTATTATTTTCAATTAATTTTCGACACAAGAGAACTAAATCATTGATTGGAAAATCACTTATCTCATCGGCTATTGAAACTTCATCATTGGTGCATTTTGCCAGTCCTGTCAAGCACGTTTCTGAGTTGATTGTGGAAAACTTCCCATTGCTGTTGACTTTCGCACCATATATTGCATCAAAGGTATTCCAGATTTCCTGTGCATTTTCACAATGAGAAATAAGGTTGAAATTATCTTGATTAGTATGAGAATATAATATATGCATAGCAAGAGCATTATTTTTCTCATCTATTATATCACACCCATTTTTAATAATATCCCAACATTTAAAATTAACAGATTTTAAATAAAATTCCATTTTTAATTTCCAATTCAAAAAATCTATTCCATCAAAAACAGGAGGGATAATACTGGACAGACCCTCAGCAAAAGCATTATTAAAAGAAGCCATTTTAAAAATTCAAATTTGTAAAAAATTGGTATTTGAAAAATCAAACTTTTTAAAACAGAAATGGCTTTTGTTCCTAGCTCTGATACCACTTGTAGGATCGATTTCACCCTAGAGGGGGGGGTGAGTAGGGTGATACTGTTAATTATAAAAATTTATTGCGGAAGTATATAAAATAATTTCAGCACAGATAATAGTCGTGTAACAGCAGCACAGCTAATAGCAGAATAATAAACAAATGCAGAAATAGAACACACAGATTTACCCAGCTTTGGCAAAACCCTGCCTACGTGCTGCCCCCAAGGTTTCTACTAGAAATTAAGTAGTCAGACACTTACACACGTAAACTCGCGACACCCGCTATCGACTAACCTTAACTCTACGCTCAAAACCGTGCCACAACTCAGCCACTGAGTTGCGAATTCTCAAACTACGCCACGTAGTTTGTCCCCTAATCACACGACTAGTAAATTACTAAAGTTTAAAAGAAATACATAATTAAAAAAGAATTAAAAACAAAACCCTAATATTTAAAAAAAGAAGCCCAAAGGTAATTATCAAAGCTAGCCCAAATATGTCAAGTGATAAGATATTTTTCCCTTTTATTCTTTTATGCTATCGGCCCGCTTTGCTTAGTAAAAATGGTCGCTTTTCTTTGTTCCTCTTCATTCCTTTTTGTTCTGAAATGTTAAGGCTTTGCCGAATTAAAGAAGCCGACTTTTATTGATTGATTACAATTGCTGTTCTTCTAATTTGCTTCGGCAATCGATCGTCTCCTCGAGTTGCACTCGGCTGCTTCAATTCATCGAGGTTGAATGATGCTTTGAATTTGGTATGTTTGTCTCCTTTTCGATTTATATTACCCTCGACTTTGATTTGAGTTCCTAATTGATTCTATGCACTGTGATATTACTCGAACTCGAATACTCTTTACGGCCGATGATGATTGGGTTTAAATAGGAATCGAATTCCTATATTCTCGTTCGTTCGAATTTGTCATTTATTTTGTTCCGGCCGTTCGATGTTGCTTGGATGTTGATGATGATTTCTGACTTGTTCATATTCGTATACTTCTTGTAGACTTGATAATCACGGCTTTGATCGATTTGACGATGTTTTCCTTGCTCACCACGGTTTCGAATTTGGTTTTAAATCGCTGTTGACATTATTTGATTTCTTTATTACCACGGCTTGATTTTCAGTTGACTTCGTACCTTTGATATTTTTGGGATGGGAATTGTCTTGATTTGAGACTGCTGTTCCATGATTTTTGAACCCCTTTTCGACTATGACTTCGGCATTGGTTTGAACCGCAGTTTGAAATCTCCTCTGTCTTTGTTCGAACTAGCCGTGTCACTTGCTTATGATGCTACTGTTTCATTTGATATAGATATGTATGTGTGTATATATATATATATATGCATATATGTATACTTGTATTTGTATTGCTTGCTTGTCTTGGCTTTGGATTTGTTCAAACTTGCCACCATGGTTTGTTCATCTCTGCTTGATTTTGTTTGCTGTTGCATGAGTTTATGTGGTCTGGTTCCTGTATACATGATGTGTGCAAGTCTACATTGCATATATATATATATATATATATCTTGTTGAGTTCACCCTGGCTCCTGTGTTCATGATAGCCGAGTTATCCTATTGTACTGTATGAAGTCTTGTATCAATTTATGAGTTACTGTGTACATTATGATCTGCTATCACTGGCTTCATCATGTCTGCACTTTGATATGCACTATATACATTCCAGTGTGCCTTTGTACATGACTTGTATACTTGTCACTTTCTCTTATCGGTCTGGGTTTGTTCATGTATGCACTTCCTGTGTATGTCTGCTATGTATATCCATTCATCTTTTCCACTGTGTATGTTGACATGTTCACTTGATTGAACATGTGCACTTAGTTGGTCCTCATGTGTACTGATGCATTGTATTTGCATTTGTCTTTGAGCCTGGGCAGTTTGGTTCATGTATGGTCTTGTGAACTGTTTTGATACAAGTCTGTACTTTGTTTCAATTGAAGTGATTTGGTCGAGTCTGGAGCATTTGGTTGACTTGATACTCAGCTGTCACCATGTAGTTGTATACACTTGGTTTCCCTGTCCACTGCTCGACACAAAGTCTGGTTGCTTCATGTCGTATTGTATTGCATTGAGTACATGTCTACATGTTGCCTTGTTCATCTACTGTTGCATTGACTTTGTACATATTGTGCTTGTGTTTGCGGACTGCACCTGTGTTGAATCCAGCTTTAAAGCTCGGGTTTGACCTTGTGCTTATTTGTTGTGACTTTATTTGTATATCACTTGAGTTTAACCCGGCTTTTGATTGGGTTTGACCTTGTGCTCACCTGTCCCTGTAATTTTATCAAGTGTATATCGGTGTGCACGTCCTTGTGGCATGTACAGTCATACACTGTGCATGTCACAAGCTGTTCATGTTTGATGAATTCAGAATTAAATGATGACGAACACCAAAATAACTGAGGCAAATAATATTTTCAAAATCACATTTTATTTTATACTGCAAAAATATTTCTTTTTCAATTTTACTGCTTCAGTGTGTGTTTTTGCAGATTGCTCAGATGCTGGATTCAATCTAGACTGGAGTTGAAGATAAATACGAGTGAATGAGTGATGTAGTGAGGTGCATTTGTAAATGTAAATTGTATAGTGACAACTTGTATTGTAACTGAAAATTGTATATATATAGTGAGAGCTCAAATTTGTACTATTCAAAATTGTAATAAATATTTGTTTGAATAAAATATCTGTTTTAATTTAAATTCTGTGTTATTTATTTTATTCAACAAATATTTATTTAATCTGTGAAAATAAAATAGTACATTAATAAATACATTTAAATGAATATATATATATATATATATATATATGTTTATTATCGTCAAACAAAAATCATATACTCGCATATTCAACAAATATGTGAAGAGATGTTTTACCTATCAGCAAGTGAAAGTTGAGCACCAAAAGTCGAGCAGTTTACTTCAACTCCTAGACGACTTCGAACTGGGATTCGATATCTATGGATTTTATTGACGTACTGCCTAAGCAAAGACGGGAAATGATAGCATTTGGGTGATAGTCGATAGATTGACAAAGAGTGCCCACTTTATCCCAGTAAAGTTGACAAGGACATCGGCTAGTTTAGCGAAGCTATATATGAATAATGTAGTGAGACTGCGTGGGATATTGTGTAGTATCATTAGCGATGGAGACTCATTGTTTACTAATGAGTTCTGGAGAAGTTTGCAGAGTGCATTAGGTACAGAGTTGAACTATAGCACGGCTACCACCCACAGACAGATGGTTAGATGGAAAGGGTGAACCATAATTGGAAGATTTGCTGAAAGTACATGTCTTAAATTTTGGAGGATGTTGAGAAGATCATTTGCATCTAGTAGAGTTTGCTTATAATTACAGTTACCAAATGAGTATCGAGATGGCACCATTTGGGATGCTGTAGAATGACCATGTAAGTTTTTGTTTGTTGGTTGGATATAGGAGATAGACTCGTGTTAGGACCAATTTTGTAAGAGATGCTACTGACAAGATAGAGTTGAATTGCACTAGAATGAAAATTAACGCGATTGAGATAGAAGATTTATGATGACAAGCAAAGAAGAGAGCTTGAGTTCGTAGTAGGCGATCACGTAGTAGTGAAGCTTTCTCCAATGAGAGGAGTTATGAGCTTTGGGAAAGCCCGGAAGTTGGCACTTAGATATGTTGGACAATTTCCAGTGACTAAGAGGATCGATAAACATACATATAGAGTCGAGTTGCCGAGCAGTTTGGTAGGTGTGCAAAATGTGATTCATATATTGCATTTAAGGAAATGTGTGCATGATCCAAGTTCGGTAGTGAAACCAAGGGCGATAGAAGGCTTATTTATAGAGCCAGATTTTACGTATGTGAGACGACCAAAAGGAATAATAGGACATGATACGAAGGAATTGAGGAACAATGTTATTAGGCTTGTTCGTGTCCAATGGAGTGACAATAAGGATGATTGTTCTTGGGAGGTAGAGGATAAGATTAGGAATATCTATCCCAGTTGTTTTAGACATTCATGTAATTAGCAGTGTGCTTTGTATGTCTTTTGTATTGACTAGTAGGGTTCTAGTATATTCATGTATAATGATTGTTTTTTAGTAGTTGCACTGATACATTTGTGTTTAATGATTGATGGTTTACATTAGTATGGTACTAGTGTAATTTTTTGTACCTATGTGTACTTATATGATGATGACTTCACACTTTCAACGAGTTATTGTAAATTTTGTTTTCTTTATTGAAATTTCAAGGATGACATTTTTATAAAGAGGAGAGACTATAACACCTCGTATTTTGGAGGGTCTATAATGTGAGAAATTAATTTAGAGTGAATTAAATTAATAATATGGAGACATTATTAATTAAATTATTAATATGGTTTAATTGAAAGAATTACCTAAGTGAAATTTAATTAATCAGGTGAGGGCTCACTTTAAAAAGTTAATTGGATGGACGATATGCAGTTAAAGCAATTTTCATTGACTAATGAAAGAAAGCAAGTTAAATTTAATGGGAATGATTTAAGTAAGGGGAATGAGTTAGTAAGGCCCAAACCGACTAACCCATATTCCTTAGCCCTAATTCCTCATTCCATCTTCGTTTTCATTTCATTTATATGAAAGAAAATTCCTAAGAACTATAAGCAAGGCTAACATTTTCCTAAGAAGAATAAAAGGATTTAAAAGCTAGAAGATCAAAACCCCTTAAACTTAAGGAAAAGAGAAGGTTTCTTAAGCTAGGTGAGTAAAATCTTTCTCTAAAATCTTTCCTAACATGTCTTAATTCATAATTTTGGATGTTGGAATGATGTTTGAAGTGTTTGGATGATTAATTATAATTTCTAATTATTATTTAGAATTTAATTAAGATAAACTTGGGCATGTTTTAGGGTGAACCTAGTCTAGTCACATCCAAATGGCACGAAATGTCAATTTTATGTGCTTAATGGCAAAATAGAGATGGAGTTTTTATTTCATAATTTGAAATTAATTGGAATATTTTATGAATTTTCTTTGTTGGGAAAAATAGTTAATTTCGGGTTAAATAATTACTAAAAATAATAAAATTAATTATTTTGGTCTTAAATTTTGATATGAGGTAAAATATAATAAAAGAGATTTTTGGTGAGTCTTTTAGAATTTTTCCGATAAATTTTCTATTTTATATGAATTATTTAGTGAAGAAAAACACTAAATAATTAAGTAAAATTAATTACTTAATAAATTAATTTGGGTGTTTATCCTTTTAAGAAATAAAACTGAAAATATAAGTAAATTATCCAATAATAAATTGACAATAAATTTGTTTTGGTAAAAAGTTATTGCTTAAGTAGATAGATAAACAGTTTTCAATCTAATTACAAAACCGCCATTGAGCCATTTTTTACTAAGTAAAAATCATAAGTCCAAACTTTGCAGTGAACCAAATAAATCTGTGCAGATAAGCTGAAATAGAAAAGTGGTCAACACATGGGATCTAGCATTGTAATTCATAAAACCAGAAACAGAAACCTACGATTATTCGCGACAGCTAGCACACATTATTCGCGACGTGAGATAAATTGTTAGCGCCGCTATGACTGCAAATATACTCCTCCCGGAGACCAACACTAGGAATTAAAGGCGACATCATGTAGGGATTATTCATGAAGACATATTAAACATTTAAACTAGCAAACGAATAAAGGAAAAGGGTTGAATAGTCAGCAAGTGACAGCTTGAATATTCCTAGCGATGACCTCTGTAAAATAAACACGTGATGACCGTATATTAATGTAGGTGATGACTCAGTATTAGAGTACGCATTAACCAGCATAGGAGAAGAAAATGCAAGCATGCATTATTAAATGCGAAGGCAAAACGAAATATGGACAAGCAAAAACATGTATATCACGATACATAAACATGGTTACTGTTATCCCGCCTTTTGGCAAGGCCGTGACACCAAGAACTTGACTAGAGACCGAAGACAGTTCGTCTAGAAAATCGATTACACGCAGGTTCACTATGGATATCGACCAATTTTGTCCGAGTCCAGATCGAGCCAAAATTGATATGACATGACAACCTAAGCTATGAGAGTCAACGTTCCAAATCTCAAGTCAATCCGAGTTCGTATGCTCAAGTTGTGAACGATACAAAATTGGTTAAGAAAAGGCTCCTTCGACTCGCTCCTGTTCGAATCCCTCAGGAGTGCATACTTCGACTCACTCTGTTTACCTACTTCGACTCGCTTCCATCGACTCGCTTCGCATCCACCAGAAATGACTCCTTCGACTCGCTCCGTCTGCCTACTTCGACTCGCTCCGCATAAGCCAACTTCGACTCGCTCAGATCGACTCGCTTCGCATCCATCAGAAGTGCTCCACTTCGACTCGCTCTGTATCTCTTAGAAAACAACTGAACGACTCACTCCATTTCGACTCGCTCCGCATCGACTCCATCTCAAAGCCTCTCTTCGACTCGCTCCACATCCTTCAGGAGACAACTGTTCAACTCCATCTGGTTCGACTCCATCAAAGAGCTGCATCAACTCGCTCCACTTCGTATCCATCCGAAGTCTTCCACCACTTATCGATTCGAATGAGACAACACAAATGCCTCGACACGAAGGGGACTGCTGCTGAACCGATTCGAAGTGATCAAGTCAAAGAGTGAGTCGAACGAAGTGAGTCGAACGAAACAGCCAACCAAGAATCTCATTTCATATCGATCATATCTCCTAATCTACAAGTCCAAATGCTATGAAATTTTCACAGAAGACTACGTGCATGCTGAAGAATGTCCACGCCAAATTTCGACTCCATTGGATGAAATCTTAATCGATACGAAATTTGTTCGTATCGATCACGGATCAGACCGAAACTTCACGGGCTTGGGCTTGCGGGCCTAGTCACGTGCTAGAGAGGGCCTCCCGAGATCTGAGCGAAATACCAGCCTCCTACACCTATAAATAGACCCCCAAGGCCAACAGAAAAGGGGTTCTTCTTCTTCTTTGTTTTCTCCAACGTCCAGACTCTACCAGATCCAGATCCGAACTCCATTGCTGCTGCTACCAACGAATTCCACTACTGCAAATCATAATTATCTGCTCTAATTCATTGAATTCACTTGTAAACATCAAAGAAAGATCAATAAAGCAAACTACTTCAGAGTGGACGTAGGCAAGATCGCCGAACCACTATAAATCTTGTGTCTCTGTCTACTTCTTTCTGTTTTAAGTTTATTATTCTTCATTTTTATCCTCTACAACACTTAGATCTGAAATCTATGATTTATATATTGCTGATTTGTGTTCATACACTGGTGCTTTCACGACATTTGGGGTTTGTGAACATTTTTGGCGCAAACACTTTGGTGCTTTCATTGAGAGCTGAACTCAGGAATCCCATCGTTTGGAAATTGAATTTGAAGGCTTAGAGAGTTCAGATCTGAAAAGCTATGACAAGACAATCAAATCGAAGACAAAGGCCAGAGAGAGATCGGCAGGAAGGGAGTCAAGAGGCTTCCTCAGGTGCAAATAAGACATCAATCTTCATCACCAGGGATGAGATAGAGACAATGATGAAAAGACAAGAGGAAATGATCCAGAACTTGCTTCTTCAGATTGGGCAGCTTGGAGCGCAAAATCAAGGAGCAACCAGAGTTCAGAACGGAGTAGGACCATTTGGCACAGCCCCAGAACTAAGGGGCAATAACCCAGAGCATGTTAGCCCAATCCCGGGCGGAGTACCAGATGGAGCTGCGCAACGCGACATTGGCAGAGAAATGAATGCTCAACAAGGAGAGCAGATTCCAGGAATCCCCCGTGGACTCGGGGGGCAAATCAGAAACAACGGACAAGGACTACAGCTTGGAGATAGTGACAGATTGGCAGAGATGGTCAGACGCGCCATGAGAGGCGGACTAGTGAATAGAGATTTGGAGGATGTGAATAGGAGCCCCTTTGCTCCTACGATCAGGCAAGCCAGGAATCCACCAGAATTCAAGCTACCAACGTTAGAAATGTACGATGGAAGGACAGACCCTGCAGTGCATCTGACACGATACATGAGGCATATGGAGGTGTTGGGGGCACCGGAGGAGGTCATGGCCTGGTGCTTCCTACTGTACTTGGCAGACATAGCAGCATTATGGTTCAGACAACTGGAGAGCGGTTCCATTCGAACATGGACCGATCTGACTGAAAGGTTCATGAGGTAGTTCAGAGTTCACATTTCGAGACCTAAGAATGTGATGAGTTTGGCAGCAATGAAGCAAAGAACCGGGGAGTCTTTGAGGAACTTTTTGACGCGATTCAATGCAGCGGCAGCATCAGTGGATCGACCCGATCCATCCATGGTTTTGATGGCGGCTGTATCTGGCATAGCTGATGGCACAGAATTCAAGAATTCATTGACAAGGGATCCACCCATGGATCTGGGAGAATTTTATCACGAGGCTGAAGGATTTTTACGATTAGAGGATGCAAATGCTGAAAGAGAAGAAGGAGAAGGAGTTGATGCTTATGCCGTCAAGGGTGAAAATCTTCCTAAAGCGGATTCAGGAACTGACCGAGGGAAACGAAAGGCTGAGGATGATAGTGATGGACCGATGCGACCACGAAAGGAACCAAGATTCACCTCCTTCACGGAGTTGAATGAGACTTTGGAGCGAATCTACCAGGACACCAGGGGGCAGATTCCTTATCGAAAGCCAATAAGAAGAGATCCGACCAACAATGAAAGAAGGTCAGGCAAGTACTGCTTATTCCACGAGCTGAATGGTCATAGCACGAATGATTGCAGACACTTGAAAGATGAGGTTGAGGGACATATCCGGAGTGGTCTGCTATCGCAGTATGTAAGAGGGGGAACAACAATGGTGGAACGAGATCAACCACCACCTGCACCTACTGGGGACGGCTAAGGATCGAGGCGTCAGCTTGTTATCAACTAATTGGGGTAATGACGATTAAGTAGCAAACTCCACACCAACACGATTAATTCATTTACACATGTACAGGACCGCGAACGATCCTCAGGCATGCTCTGATACGACTACTAATCACAACGATGTAGGTGTTTGCACTTTGACGTCCCAGTTTTACTTTTATTTTCCATTTCTGATGTTTGAACCTGATTTCGTTGAACATTTCTATTAAAAAACTCATTTTGAATAAAAGTATGCCATTTGTAATGCCATAACGGCTAAGCCACTTACACATGTAAGGGATCACGAACGGTCCTCAGGGATGCTCTGAGATGGCGATAAACCGCCACCACAAACAGTTCAGAAACTCACTCGAACGTGAAATCTGGCATTGTTAATACTAAGTCCCCCCCGGGCACACAAAATTCACCTCGAACGGCACCCGACCACGAACAGTCACAATTCGCCTCGAACGACACCCGACCACGAACGGTCACAATTCGCCTCGAACGGCACCCGACCACGAACGGTCACAATTCGCCTCGAACGGCACCCGACCACGAACGGTCACAAACCGCCACGAACGGCACCCGACCGCGAACGGTCACAACTCGCCTCGAACGACACCCGACCACGAACGGTCACAATTTGCCTCGAACGGCACCCCGACCGCGAACGGTCACCATTCGCCGCGAACGGCATCCGACCGCGAACGGTCACATATCACCTCGAATGCCATACGATCCCGAACGATCGTCATTCGTGGTCAAATAAAACTATCAATTCCTTTGTAGGTCATCAACAGGATATGAACATCCAGCTTATGGCATTACAAAACACACATTCTTATGACAAGGCATGTTTTGGGGGGCAAATGTTATCCCGCCTTTTGGGAAGGCCGTGACACCAAGAACTTGACTAGAGACCGAAGACAGTTCGTCTAGAAAATCGATTACACGCAGGTTCTCTATGGATATCGACGAATTTTGTCCGAGTCCAGATCGAGCCAAAATTGATATGACATGACAACCTAAGCTATGAGAGTCAACGTTCCAAATCTCAAGTCAATCCGAGTAGGTATGCTCAAGTTGTGAACGATACAAAATTGGTTAAGAACAGGCTCCTTCGACTCGCTCCAGTTTGAATCCCTCAGGAGTGCATACTTCGACTCGCTCCGTTTGCCTACTTCGACTCGCTTCCTTCGACTCGCTTCGCATCCACCAGAAATGACTCCTTCGACTCGCTCCGTCTGCCTACTTCTACTCGCTCCGCATAAGCCAACTTTGACTCTCTCAGATCGACTCGCTTCGCATCCATCAGAAGTGCTCCACTTCGACTCGCTCTGTATCTCTCAGAAAACTACTGAACGACTCGCTCCATTTCGACTCGCTCCGCATCGAATCCATCTCAAAGCCTCTCTTCGACTTGCTCCACATCCTTCAGGAGACAACTGTTCAACTCCATCTGGTTCGACTCTATCAAAGAGCTGCATCGACTCGCTCCACTTCGTATCCATCTGAAGTCTTCCACCTCTTATCGATTCGAACGAGACAACACAAATGCCTCGACACGAAGGGGACTGCTGCTGAACCGATTCGAAGTGATCAAGTCAAAGAGCGAGTCGAACGAAGTGAGTCGAACGAAATAGCCAACCGAGAATCTCATTTCGTATCGATCATATCTCCTAATCTACAAGTCCAAATGCTATGAAATTTTCACAGAAGACTACGTGCATGCTGAAGAATGTCCACGCCAAATTTCGACTCCATTGGATGAAATCTTGATAGATATGAAATTTGTTCGTATCGATCACGGATCAGACCGAAACTTCACGGGCTTAGGCTTGCGGGCCTGGTCACGTGCCAAAGAGGGCCTCCCGAGATCTGAGCGAAATACCAGCCTCCTCCACCTATAAATAGACCCCCAAGGCCAACAGAAAAGGGGTTCTTCTTCTTCTTTGTTTTCTCCAACGTCCAGACTCTACCAGATCCAGCTCTGAACTCCATTGCTGCTGCTACCAACGAATTCCACTGCTGCAAATCATAATTATCTGCTGTAATTCATTGAATTCACTTGTAAACATCAAAGAAAGATCAATAAAGCAAACTACTTCAGAGTGGACGTAGGCAAGATCGCCGAACAACTATAAATCTTGTGACTCTGTCTACTTCATTCTGTTTTAAGTTTATTATTCTTCATTTTTATCCTCTACAACACTTAGATCTGAAATCTATGATTTATATATTGCTGATTTGTGTTCATACACTGGTGCTTTCACGACATTTGGGGTTTGTGACCATTTTTGGCGCAAACAGTTACGCATGATACACATCAGCACGTAGGCCAAGCTGCATGAAAATAGAACACATTAACAGGCATTGGCATGCAAAAATGCAAAATGAAAATAGACAGGCGACAACATGAAAAATGAAGTACACGAAAACTAAGGCACCGTTTGGTTTTCTATTTTAAAAACGTACAGAGGACGTATGTATTTTTAGAAAACAACCGATTTGAAAAATGAAGTTAACATATAAAATAGAAAACAAATTTATTTTGTTTTTGGTGTTTGGAGAAATAACAAAAGAATGAAAAACAATCACCATCCCCTCGCCCGTTCATTCATGCCCTCCATCGTCCCTCCATCATCATCGGTTCAAAATTTTATATTATTGTTCCCTCGTTCTCATATTTTGTTATGAAGGTTGAAAACACAAAACACAAAATGAAACCAGACGGACCATAAGTATTTGACCTGAGATTGAAATAAAACTATTCGCGATCGGAAAAAAAAACTACAAGCAACGGCAAAGTATAGCACGATAAGGCTTATTTTGCAAAATTTATGCAAAGAAGGGAAGGTAAGAAAATGTTTTCATGATGGCTTAATATGACCTGGGTACTTGTTGTATGGGACACTTCATGTATACATATTGCACGAAGGCAGCATTCAAAGTCAGTTAATATATATATATATATATATATATCTGCGTAGTTAATGCCCCGCTATTACCCTGCTATAACCGTGCTATATCTCATAGCGGATTTCTACCGCTACGATTTTTCCATATAGCCCCAAATATAACATTTCCGCTTTAAGCTCCACTATTTCCGCTATATCCCGTTATTCCCGCTATATTCTGCTATTTCCGATATATCTTCTTTTAAAGAAATGAATTGAAAAATGACATTCATACATTATAAAAATTATGAAATTAATTTATTTGATTGAATTTTTTAATATGTTTTCAGAAATGAAAATACTCTAATATTCTATTAAATTTAATTATGTTATATAATAGTTTTACATTTATTTACAGTATATTCACACATGTTTTTATTTAAAATTATTTATGTATTAATTATACTTCAATTAAATGTTAATTTTTCATTTAATTACCATTTATATAATTGTAAAAACATTACGTAATAGTTTTATATGCTATTTTAGAGTCATCCGTTATATCCCGCTATATCTTCGATGTATCCCTACTATGACTTTTTGCACCTCCGCCGCATTGAATCTGCCGAGCGCTTTAACTGCACGGATATATATATATATATATATTAAAAGAGTTTGGGAGAGAGATAGTGTAAGGAGAATTCTTTTATCATTTGAACTGAGAAAAGTATATAATTTACATACTGCTTTGTACAATATATAGTGCGTTGCACATGACCCATTCAACATATTACAACGACACTATATCATTTACTATTTTGACCCTTGACTGTGAGATAAAGATTTGTTCGTTTATTTCTCTTGACTCATTCATTTACTCTAACTCCTTCCCTCGTTTCGATCTAGAGTTTTGGTTTTCTCCCCCAATTTGCTGCCGAGAGTTCTAACCTTCGGATCTTCCCACAATCGACAAAAATTCATAGCTGATAGAGCTTTAGTATGTATGTCCATGTTAACCCTCCTTTTGACCAGGCAATATACGGGCGGATTTAACTAAATGGATTTCGTGATCGTAAAGGCATGAAGCCCAAGGGATGATTATGAGGTTCGCAAATAATGTATAAGCAAGACTATGGTTGATAGTCAACCAGATTCAAACGAATGACATCCTGGAATTGGCTAAGTATGGATTGGTGCTTCCCCTAGGCGGATGATCGGTACCTATCTCTTCCCCTAAGCAAGGGATCAGATCAGATCACTATGGCTATGGACACTTAAATCAGCAGCTCAACCCAATAGAAATCGATCGATATCTCAAATTTTCACCTAGGCAATATTGCAGAACAATTTAGGAAACACGAAGTAAACATCGAGGAGGACCCTTGGGAGGGATCGCTGGGCTCTACTCCCCTATCTTAGGGATCGACACCGATCCCTAAAGTGGGCCCAATGTGGACCATTCTTGGTGAGTAGGGTTTGCCAGTCTCGAGGTCTTGTAGACGAGTTTTTAGCCAGATATTTGCATGACTTCCCCTAGCGGACATGACACTCATTTTGGGATCTTCTTTTTGGCTCTCTTCTTCCTCCATTGTTATTATTATTATTATTAGGCTATCATTCGGATTGTAATTGCAATCTACAGTACAATAAAAGAAAATTTATTGGAATGGACATAGGCCAGAGTTAGCCAAATGATTATAAAACTTTCTATGATCATTTCTTTCAATTTTAATTTATTGTTCTTCGTATTTTATTCTCCGTTTCATTCAGAGTTGGTTATTGGACATTTTGGTGCTTTTCATACTGTTTTGGGTGTTGACGCCATATTTTACGTCTACATTTTGGTGCTTTCACTTAGAAAACTTGCACCTATGAATTTGAAAGCTTGAATCTCTAATTTGGAAGCTTGGATACTTGTATATGAAGCAATGGCTAGGAAATCCACAAGGAGAGCATTGGTAGATAAGAATCACTATAGAGGAAGTCAGGATGCATCCTCTAGAGCTGGAGCTAATCAACCTTCCATCTTCATCACTAGGAATGAGATGGAGAGTATGATGGAGGCAATGCAGGAGCAGATAATGAAGAGACAAAAGGAGAACATGCAGAATTTTCTCAGCCAAATTAGACAGGGTGGAGCAATAGGAGCTGTAGAAACTCAAACTAAGGATTAGGAGCAGCATGAGCTAATGAAATTCAAAACCAGGACCATGAAAATGAAGCCAATGGGCAGGAGATCGTAGTAGAGCAGCCGGGGGCAACCCTTGGCCAACATCAGGGGATCAGAACTGATTCCCCCAGAGAGGTCGGTTCCAAACCCTCAAGGCTTGGGGGTGCCCTCGGGACAGGTTGGTTTGGATGTCTGTAGGCCAGTGGTCGATGTTGTGCATGTTGATGTAGATCAGAATGCGGATGCACGTCCAGAGGAGTATGTTTCGGAATACCCTCGCAGAGTTGGGGGGCAGGTTGGTAAAATGGATTGGAGGCAACCTATGGATGAGAACAAAAGGATTACTGAGTTGGTACGGTGGGTGATGAGGGGTGGATTGCCCAGTGGGAGTTTGGAGGATATCAATCAGAGTCCATTTGCTTCGAATATCAGGCAAGCTAGGAACCCCTCTGAGTTCAAACTACCAACACTAGAGATGTATGACGGAGTCGGATCCTACAGTGCACTTGATGAGGTTTATTCAGATATGGAAGTGCTGGGGGCATCGAAAGAAGTCATGGCAAGATGTTTTCCCCTTGTATTTGGAAGATATAGCTGCACTATGGTTTAAGCAATCGGATAATGGTTCCATCGGTACTTGGATGGAGTTGGTGGATAAATTCCTTAGGCAATTTCGGGTCCACATCACGAGACCCAAGAGCGTGATGACATTAACGGCGATGAAGCAGAAGGTTGGGGAATCCCTTAGGAATTTCTTAACAAGGTTTAATGTGGCGGTTGTTTCTGTGGATCGGCTAGATCCATCGATGGTTTTGGTGGTGGACGTATCAAGAATAACTGACAAATCAGATTTTATGGTGGCACTGGAATGGGACCCTCTGATGAATCTTGGAAAATTTTATCATGAGGCCAAGAGGTTCTTGCAGAAGGATGATGCTAAGGCCAATAGAGAAGAGGTTAACATAGTAGGGGATGGAGGACCATCTAGAGAAGGGTCCACGAAGGATAAAGGTAAATGGAAAATAGACGATGGATATGATGGATCGAAAAGGAAAGTATAAGAGCCGAAGTTCTCCTCTTATTTGAATTTAACGGAAAGATTGGAATGAATTTATATGGACATAAGAGAGAAACTCCTCTATCTAAAATCAACAAGGAGGGATCCTACAGAGCAGGAGCATACGTCCAGAAATTACTGTCTGTTCCACGAACTGAATGGGCATACAACCAACGATTGCATGCACCTCCGAGATATGGTTGAGGAACATGTTACGGATGACAGGCTGCCACAATATGTAAGGAATCAAATGGCGGGGATGGAACAAAAGTAGCCATCATCTGCAACAAATTAAAGCGGGCCCGGCTCAAGGGCACAAATCATCATCTTGATTAGGATGGCATGAAACAAATAAATAATAAACTCTATAATAAAGCGACTAAGTCACTTACACATGTACAGGATCATGAGCGGTCCCTTAAACTTTCGTGCTTGGAGAGGCAACATTTAGTTTTTTTGTTTTCTGATTTTCTTGTTGTAAAAACTTAAATTTAATAATTTAATAAATGGATTTTAGAATACACAAATCTGCATTAAAGTAATGAATGAAAAAGGTCATGTTTTCCCGATAGGAGAGACGGGGCAATAACCACAAGGTACGAGTCCCTTCACCAGAGAGCGAAAGGATGGACTCGTACGTTATGGATTAAGTCCTCGATTATGGAATCGAGGCTGGAGAATAAAAACCTACAGATCGCGTTATGTTCCAACCAAAGAGACGGAACTAGAGTGCAAGAAGCGGTCCACTTCGCTGGAGTGTGACAAGATCGGTCTGCTTGTCGTTGTGCCCTCCTCGTCGGAAAGTGAGTGGGATCTAACAAGGGTTCGAAGAGACCATGGTCAGCCTGGAGAGGCCATGATTCATGCTTACATCGCTATATGTCCCGTTAGAGTGTCGAGGCCATAATGCAAGGGGTAGGTTGATTTTCTGAGAGCGACGGGATCGTCCTACTCGTCGTTAAGTTTGAATTGAAGTTAGCAAGGGTCCAAAGAGACCACGAATAGGCCCGGTGAGGCCAAGAACCCAACTATCAGTCCAGAGAGACTATGAACTAGGCTATTGGTCTGGCGAGACCTTAATACTGGTGAACGATCCGGTGAGATCATGGATTTGGCTATTGATGGATTATGGACTTCAAACTTATGGTAATTCAAAACACACCTTCCTACCACAATGCATGTTTTGAGGGGCAAGTGTTAACCCGCATTTTGACCCAGCAGTGTACGGGTGGATTTAACTAAATGGATTTCGTGGTCATTAAGGAGTAAAGCTTGGAGTAATGATTACGAGGTTCAAAATCAGGTATAAGCAACGCTATGGACGATAGTTAACCAGATTCAGATGAATAGTATCTAGGAATTGGCTAAGTATGGATTGATGCTTCCCCTAGGTGGGGGAACAGTACCTATCCCTTCCCCTAAGCAAGGGATCGGTACCTATTCCTTCCCCTAGGCAGGGGATCGGATCGAATCACTATGGCTATGGATACTTAACTTAGCAGTTCAACTCAATAGAAATCGATCGATATCTCCAATTTTCATCTAGGCAACGTCGTAGAACAACTCAGGAAACATGAAGTAAACATCTAGGAGGATTTCTGGGAGGAATCGTTGGGCCATACTCCTCTATCTTGGCGATCGGCACCGATCCCCATATAGGGATCATCACTAAACCCTAAAGTGGGCCTAGTGCGTTCCATTTTTGGTGAGTGGGGTCAGCCTGGTCTCGAGGTCTTGTAGGAGAGTTTTCAGCTGGATATTTGCACGTCTTTCCCTATAAATATGGCGGGCATGGCACTCATTTTGGGACCTTCTTTCTGCCTCTCTTCTTCCTCCATTGTTATTATTATTTGGCTATCATCTAAACTTTAATTGTAATTTATAGTATACTAAAAGGAAATTTTTTGGAGTGGACGTGGGTCAGAGACAGCCGAACCACTATAAAACTTTCTGTATTCATTTCTTATAATTTTAGTTTGTTGTTCTTCGTATTTTATTCTCTACTTCATTCTGTTGGGAGTTGGTTATTGGACATTTTGGTGCTTTCATACTGTTTAGGGTGTTGACGCCATTTTTTACATCAACGGTCCACTCTTTGGCAAAGAGCCGAAACAAGATTTATGCTGATTTTGCTTTTGTTTACTTGTTCCCTGATGAAGTATAAGTTGATGTCTATGTGTTTTTCCTTGTATGTAAAATAGGGTTTATTGATAGTGATACGACACTTAGATTGTCACACCATATTAGTAATTTGTTGCTTTTCGATTTTAAGTTCGTTGAGAAATAATTCTAACTACATCACTTCAGTCGTTGTGCTAACTTAGCTTTTGTACTCTGATTCTGTATTGGATCTTGACATGGCTGATTTCTTTTTTGAGCACCATGAAATTGGGTTTCCACCCAGATATGTACAATATCTCATAGTTGATCTACGATCATCTGGGTCGAAAGCCCAGTCAGCATTGGAAAATCCAGTTATGTAAGGTTTTTGCTTGCTTTTAATGTTAGACCATGATCTAATGTGCCATTCAAGTACCTTAATACCCTTTTTTTTACTGCTTTCCAATGATCTATTCGTGGTTGATGCATGAAGTGACATATCTTGTTGACACTATAGGCAATTTTCGGTCTTGTTATTATTGTGTAGTGTAAAGCTCCTACTATGCTTCTATTTTCTTTGTCATTTAGAATTGGTTCACCATTATGTTTTGAAAGATATAAGTTACTGATCATTGGTGTTGATAGTGGCTTTGCTTTATCCATCTTTGCGTTCGCAAGTAATTCCTTGATGTATTTTTTCCGGCATAAATGTATTTCTAAATTGGATAATCTGTTGACATATATTCCCAAAAAGTAGCTAAGTGTACCTAAGTCCTTGATTGAAAACTGTCTTTGAAAACTGTCTGTCAAGATATTGAATGACATGATTAATTTGTTTATCGCCATTGCATGTAATTATAAAGTCATCCACATATACGAGAATGTATGTAATTGTGTTGTTGCTGAATTTGATGGAAAGAGAACAGTCTTATTTTGTTGGTTGATAGTCTAGATTGATGAGTGTTGCCTTTAGTTTATCAAACCATACCCTAGGAGCCTGATTTAGACCATAAATAGCCTTGTGAAGTTTTCATACCATTGCATTCTTTCCTGGCTGCTTGAAACTTGGTGGTTGATCCATATATACCTCCTCGTGGAGTTCACCATTTAGAAATGCATTGTTTACATCTAATTGTCTGATATTTATTTCTTGAACAATGTTATAGTTAAAATTACCATTATAGTTGTTGGTTTCACAACTAGAGAGAAGGTCTCATTAAAATTAAACTCATGTTGTTGAGTGTAGCCTTTTGCAACTAATCTTGCTTTATACTTCTGAATAGTTCCATCTAGATTTTTCTTCAGTCTATAAGTCCAACTACACCCAACTGTATTTTTGTTTTCAGGCAGAGAAACAAGACTCCGTGTCTTATTTCGTATTAAGGCATCATATTCACCTTCCATTGCATTTCTCCATTTTTCATTGTTGAGTGCTTAATCATGTGAAGTCCTCTGACTACTTGTATAACTTCGGCATAAAAATCCCACATTTTGACCCTATTATCATGTAATGTCCTCTGACTGCTTGTTCTTGTTGTATATTTGTTGATTGATCCATGTTTGTCCCTTGACTATCAATATCTGCATTGTTCTCTTGATTGCTTGCATTAGTTGGTGAATCAGCTAAGTATTAAAGTGGTTCAGATTCATCTTGACCTAGTTCATTGTAGGACACTGTGTGTTAAGAATCTGAACTGCTCTTGCTTTCTTGACTTTGATTGTCTGAGTATAATGGTATTGGTGGAACAGATGCCTTAGCATTTTATACTTTACGAGTAATTTTTACATTTGAGATAGCAAATGGAAATACATGTTCATCGAATTTAACATGCCTTGACACAAATATTTTTCCATTACTGTCTAGACATTTGTACCCCTTCTGATTCATACCATAACCTAAGAAGGTACATGGTGTAGATCTGAAGTTTAACTTGTGTGAGTTGTATGGTCTTAGATGAGGAAAACATACATACACAAATGTTTTTAGACTTTGATAATCTGGTTTTTCTTTAAGCAACACTTCCATTGGAACTTTGCCTTGTAATACTTTAGTGGGTAATCTATTGATCAAGTAAACAGCCATTGAAAAAACATCTAGCCAAAATTTCAATGGAAGTGAAGCTTATGCTAGCAATGTGAGTCCAGTTTCTACTATGTGTCTATGCTTTCTCTCTATTAATCCATTTTGTTTTGATGTTTAGGGACATGTCATTATATGGATTATTCCTTTCATTTGAAAGAATGCCTTCAGTTTTTTATACTCTATCCTACCATCGGTGTGTATTACCTTTACTTGATGACTTATTTGTCTCGCTGCTTGCTTTATAAAAGCATATTGCTACATTATGTGCTTCAGATTTTAATTTCAGGAAAAATATCCAAGTGTACCTAGAATGTGCATTTACAAAAGATATATATTATTTGAATCCATAATCTAAGTTGATAGATGCTAGTCCCCATAAATAAGTTACGACAAGTTGCAAGGGTTTATCATACTTAGATTGTGATTCAGGAAACGCCAGTTTGTGGCTCTTACCCATTTGACAATAAGTACACACATAAAAAGATGGTATATCTTTAACTACTATGTCATTATCAGCCAATACTTGTTTTACAACTTTAATACTATGATGGCCTAATTCGCAATGCCAAATATCAAATACACCTTAGCTAAGTTGTTGTGATCCTGATTCAACTAGATTGCAACATTTTCTTGAATTGTTTGAATGACTGTCATTTGACAAATTGAATCTGTAAAGTCCATTATGAGTTTCACCCCGCAATAAAATTTGTTTGTTTTGAATATCTCTAACTAAACAGTATCTTGGGTAAAATTCAAAAAACAAATTATTATCTTATGCAAATTAAGACACACTAATAAGATTTTTTCTTATATTTGGCACTCTCAATAAGTTATTAAGTTTTAAGATTCTTTGACCTTTAATTTGTGCAATACCAGTGTGTGCAATATTAATCCAAGTGCCATTACCCATTGAAATAAATTATTTACCTTTGTACTACTTATTCCCAATGTTCAGATTCTATAGTTTTCTGGTTATATGGTGAGTTGCACCTAAGTCAGATTACCGGCTTTCATGCATGTTATCTTCTGGACTTGGTGCTTCATTAGTATTCAGGTTATATACTCTTGCCTCCTCTGACTGATTTCTTGCATCTGGTTGCATGCTAGCCATATTTGCATTCATAGGCCAAGTTCTCTGATTATTTGTGTTTTTTGAAGTATTATAATTTGAGTCGAATCTGAAGTAGCATTTATTTGATGTGTGCCCTACTTTTTTGCATATTTGACATTTTGGTCCACTGTTACTGCTCTATCTGCCTCCTCTGCCTCTAAACCTTCCAGATTGGTTTCTTGTAATTTTGTTCTCTATACCCTGTTCAATTTTTGTTGTTGCTATTTCTTTCATGTCCCTTGTTTTTTGAGTTGGCTGCATAGTTAATTAACATTTCTAAATCAAAAGATTTTTTGTGCTCTATTCTCCCTTCGTGTGCCAGTAAGGTTGAGTGTACATATTATATTAATGGTATCACTTCTTTGGATGTTATAACTACTACCACAACTTCATACTCACTATCTAGTCCATTCATAATGGTTAGTATTTGCTCTGTATTTGAGATTTTATGTCCAGCAGCCTTAAGTAGATCACAATAGCCTTTGATTTTTGTCAAGTAATCTCTCATTGGCATGTTGTCTTTCTTTAAATTCTGCATTTGTCCGTTGTTATGCATTATCTTCGCTGCCGATTGTGAGTTGAAAATCTATTCAACTATGGTCCCTTTTTCATCTGATGAATTGCAACCTATGATCTGTGGTAGTAGTTCAGTGCCGACTGAAGATAACAACCAAAAACTTAGTAGATTATCTTGCCTTTGATAAGTGACATAATCCTTATGACTTACTAGCTTTCCCTCATTGTCTGCTACATATCTTGGTGGTATGGTTTAGTGTCTTTCTTTAAATTTTGCATTTGTCTGTTGTTATGCATTATCTTCACTGCCGATTGTGAGTTGAAAATCTATTCAACTGTGGTCCCTATTTCATCTGATGAATTGCAACCTATGATCTGTGGTGGTAGTTCAGTGCTGACTGAACATAACAACCAAAAACTTAGTAGATTATCTTGCCTTTGATAAGTGACATAATCCTTATGACTTACTAGCTTTCCCTCATTGTCTGCTACATATCTTGGTGGTACGGTTTAATGCCAAGAATAAACTCCTCTAAGCCATACCCATTTATGTTTGTTTAAATCTGAAACTTCCATAGTAGATAGTTGCTTTCATCATTAACTAACTTTGTGAACTACTGACTGTTTTGATCAATTCATCTATAGATGACTACTAATTCTGATCTGCTGTTGTCTGAACTGGTGAAGTGGTTGCAGATATATTAACATCTCCGGCCATTGATAATGATTTTGAACTCTTGGAATCAAGATTTCAACAGATAATTGGGATGAGAATGAAAGCAGCTGCGGTTCAGATGATGCTTTGATGAACTTAGTGGCGAGGCTTCTGTTCTTGAATAAGCAGTTACGGTTCAGATGATGTTTTGATGAACTTAGTTGCGAGGCTTTGATTTTTAGATGCTGATATGTACATATACTGATACAAATATATATTGATGGGTGCAGATCTCCTTCTTCTTGATCTTTAGCCTTCTCAAGTGATGTTTCTATAATCTGATGAGAAACCCAACACTGCCAAGTTTTAGATGATGAACTTTCTGTAATAAAAATGGTGGGATGCTTTGTCGTTAGCCTTGAGATGCTGCGATACCAATAAAAATTTCGAGAAAGAGATAGTGTAATGACAATTCTTTTATTACTTCAGCTGAGGAAAGTATATAATTTACATACTGATTTGTACAATATATATTGCATTGCACAAGACTCGTTCAACATATTACAGCTGTACTGATCATTTATTATTTTGCTCCTTGTCTATGAGATAAAGATCTGTTCGTTTATTTCTCTTAACTCAATCATTTACTATAACTTTTATACATACACACATACATACACACACATACATCCCAAAATACATAAATATCGCGAAAGCACCCATACAGCGGCTAATGATGGTTGTATAAAAATTGAACGCGATGACGAGGTAAGAATTAAACGCGACGATAGTACGGGACAACTTGAGGATTTTCACACGACCGTTGATTACGTTTTAATTAAACGTGATGGCTATGAAATAGAAAATATACAACAGGCAAAATGAAACTTGTAATAGCTATTGGGATGCTATATTTTTAAGTAAAATAATGAATACTAAAGGTATTTTGGAGGACAGTTTTCAAGTGTTATTGAACTATTTCATATAAGTGAAATTAGGGGATGACTTTATAAGTAAAGCATTATTTTTAGCAATATCAGCTTGAAATGATAGGAATTCTAGAAATCAACAAAAATATAGAGCTAACTAAAAAAGCCTCTTCATTTACCAATCCTGCTTGGGAGAGTAGTGATAACCTCATACAAGCCAATTATGGAAGGATTCTAATTCTATGGAATCTAAGACTTTTGCTGCTAATCCCATTATCATTCATCATCAATTCATTCATTTATCTATAACACACATTCTATCTAATGTTACTTTCTTCCTAACTTTTATTTATGCTACCAATCGTACTACAATCAAATAATTACTACATGACTCCATTTCTCAATTACAACCAAACAACTTTCTTTGGATTTGTCTAGGAGATTTCGATTATATGTACAAATCTACCCATAAATATGGTGATTACCATTTACCACCTCTCTTTATCTAATGTTGCCCCTATCGATCAAACTCTCTTTCAATCTTCTCGTCATGAAATATCATTCTCTAGTGCTAACTATACATGGAACAATAAGAAAATTACTGGATTTAGAACCTTTTGTAATCTTGATCGTTCTTTCTATAACCTCGTCGCCTTAACTTTTTGGCCCAGCCTATCCTCCTTCATCCCTCCCCCGTCATCTCTCATCACAACTCTATAATCCTAACCTAGAAAGGATCAGTCATGAAAAGTCATCCCTCTTTTAATATTTTTTAATAATTAATGATATATTTTTGTAGGGATGGAACATTAATGCAATGTATATATTGAAAGCAAAGCTTAAAAAATATAAAGTAGATGTTAAAATCTCGGGCTAAAACTAATTTTGGTAGAGGATGTAATAAATCTTCCAATATTAGAAAACAATTGGATATTATTCAAAAATATGCTTGATCAACCCAATGATACAAACCTATCAACTACGGAACACAACATCAACAAGTTACTTATTTCCTCTTTCTATGCTGAAAATCATATGATCAAACCTACTTATTTTATCTCCGGGGATAGAAATACTATATTCTTTCATGAATTCGTAAAAATAGAACATGCTAAGGTAAGTATTTCATCCAATACTGATATGAATGGTTGCACCCACTTGACCAAAGTAGATTCCATAACTCTCTTATACAATACTTGGCAAATGCCTTTTCAAACAACTCTAAGCAACCTATAGATATATCTCTTATTAATTTTACCGAGATTCCAATCTTGAACCATGAAAATCAAACAAGTCACAGATTAGATTAAAGTTGCTCTCTTCAGCCTAAATTCAAATAGTTGTAGTGGCCTTGATGGTTTTACCTCTTTTTTTTAAGTTTGGCTAGGATACTATAGCAGTTGCATACCTAAAAGCAATACACCATTTTTTTCAAAACTAACATTCTTTTAGGTGTCAATAACTCTACAAACTTAGCCGTGATTCCTAAAGTTGATCACCCAACCTCTGTCACACAATTTAGGCTAGTCGCATGTTGCTCTGTCATATACAAAGTGCATTACTAAAATTCTGGCAATAAGAGTTAAGCCGATTCTTTCCAGACTCATTGATATTAATCAAGTTACTTTCCTTAATGGTAGAAATATAACAGACAATATCCCTTTGACTCATGAGTTACTAAAGGGTTACAAACTAAACAATATCTCCCCTAGATGTATGTTGAAACTTGATGTTCGAAAGGCTTTTGATAGCATACATTGGAATTTCATAATTACAATTATGATCAAAATGAAATTCCTTGAACCATTTATTGCTTGGACATATATTTATATC
Organism: Allium fistulosum; assembly: GCA_030737815.1. NCBI lineage: Eukaryota > Viridiplantae > Streptophyta > Magnoliopsida > Asparagales > Amaryllidaceae > Allium > Allium fistulosum. Next base: position 118,979,132 of record CM060908.1, on the reverse strand, counting down.
TACCTTTAGCTTCTCCATTATGTACAGTGGATCTGTTTAGATATTCAAATCTACTCATGGAATCTAATAGGAAGACCCTATCTACCTTTTTTTTATATTGGTGGTGGAAATTTTTAATTGTATGCAACATCAAAGAACTCTAAACTTCATACCAAATGTAAAGAACCGATGACAAAAATGTTGGAAGTTTTCTTCAATAGCAAATAGATTTGATTTTAGAAGAAGATAGATAAAAGGTTGGAGAAGAAAAAATGATTTTTTTTCATAGAAGGAGAAAAACTTTATTACTAAACTTTATTATAAAAGTTCATATTTTTTTCTTACATTTCTCTTTTCTCTTCTTACATCCTAAATGAATGAATTCAACTCTATTTATAGGAGTTCACATCTCATTTAACGGTGGAGATTCACTTAATCTAACGGTTCTCCATAAATATCTTCTAAATAATCTCTCATACAATTTCAAATATATTATTCCATAAATATATCTAAATATTCTCTCAAACAATTTCAAATATATTATTCTATATATTCTAGATTCTAAATATTTCCTATATGGAAAAACTAGATAAACAAAATCAAATTTATTTCCAACACCCCCTCTCCCCCCTAAACTTGATTTTGTAGTTCAAAGTAATGCTTGAAATCTTTGTATTTCACATGCTTCGGTAGGAATAGAGATATTATCCAAAATTTCTTCATTGCATTGACCTTCTTACCAAATGTCGAGATCTTCAATGCAAGCTCACAAATTATTGTTTTACTTCTTTCAATTCGTCCTTCATCATTATAATAGAATCTTTCTAAAAGTAAGCGTTCTTGCATTCGCCTTGTTTCAATGTCATAAATTTTGAATGAGTCATATATTTTATCTTTACATTCATTCATAACTTCTCTATTGCAGTTTTTGACCAATCTAATTTCTATGTATGTTTTCCAAATTCCACTTTTGCATGCCATTTCAGAAAACATTTGTAACGACCCGCTATTTTGGATTATTCGCATCCGCACATGTCGGACTTGAATAATTCAAAATACTGAATTGTTAATTTAAATTTGGCAAAACTGAACATATATAGTAAATAAATAATCACAGATCACAGACACAGAGTAATAAATGCAGCGGAAACAAAAGATAGTAGTTCATGAAGCTACTATATACATATCAAAGTTAAATAAGGTACAACAGATGTCTCGAATATAATAATCAAATACAATATCAGAATACATCACTGGAATCAACTGGATATCTGAAACTGGATAGATAGCTGGATCTCCAAGCAAAGCTCCAACTCCAAAGGTGAGTCTCGAATACTGGTACACTCAGTCTAACCCGAGCATAAAGCAAAACACAAAACACTCGAGTCAGGATTAATATTCTTATATCTATAAATCCAACTCAAGTGAAATAGCAATTGAAATCCAAGTAACTCAAAGGATGTTTGGAATAACCATCCTTTAAGGATCCGTTAAACTATCTACTATGTAGTAGTGTACGATAAGTAGATAATGCCTATCAGTAATATAAAGTATCAAAATAGTGTTAAGGCGTTACCATTATCCCCCTTAACACATTTTACATAAGCGTTATAGTCTATACAGCACTGTAAACTCCACCGTAAACTAGTGGGATATCAAGGAGTACACCATAGGTATAACATAAAACAAATCGTAGTGGTCGCGTATATAGGGATACAAGTATGACAAGGCACATGAGGCAATACCCAAGGTAGTAAAACTACTGTTTGCCTAATCCGGACTGGTGAGAACGCATCGCCGCAGCGATCGCAACACCGCGAAACAACACTCCCAAATCAAGGGTGCACCAATCGATAACAAGTAATGAGTAGTTTTTGTAGAAGTGTGTTCGCTCGAGGTAGCTGACCCCATTTGGCCCGGCACGGCTCCTGTTTTAGTCATTTCCAATTTGACACAAGTGTCAAGGTTATCCATTATCGTTCTCTTTCTTCAGTCATCACGTACATCATTCCAACCACTTCATTCTGGATCACACTCCGCGTATAATTATTAAAGTGGTTTTCGGTTTAGATAGTGAGTATGTCCCTAACCGATTCCGGTCTCTTTAATAACTTTCAAAATTATTACACCGATTGGTCATTTATATATTTCGAAAACCAAATCAATTTCAATTTCAGTTAGAATTTATAAATCAACATTTCATTCGACTTCTATATCAATTTCCATAATTACGTTTAAAACCTCCAAATTACCATTTCAAGATCATACAATTCAATTTCAATTTTTATTTAAAACACTTCAAATATTAATTCAAGTTCGTATATCAGTTTCATTCCGAAATCATTTAAATTAACTTAATTTAACATTCAAATCAATTTAAATTCATTTATCTATTTTATTCAATATCCATTAAGTAAATTTGTCATTCAAACAATTTTTATTTAATTTCCAATTCATTAAATCAATTACATAAGTTCAACTCCATTATATCAAACTTCAAATTGTATTAAATTAGATTCGTCAAATCAACTCTTTAAATTACAAGTCTTACATTGATTCGATAAATCCCATTTTATTTCTTGTTAAAGAAATTAAATTCCACTTATTCATTTACTTAGTTACAAATTTCAAAACTCAATTAATAAAGAAACTTAATTCCACTTATTCAAGAAGTTCAATTTCAATTATCAAAGAATTCAATTTTATTTAATTGTTAAACAATTCAATCTCATTAAATTATTAAATAATTTCAAAACTTAATTTTTGCTAATTTCAAAACTTAATTATTAATAATTCCAAATTTAATTATTAAATAATTAATTTTAAAACAACGTTCTTTCATCATCTACTATGTTAATATTTTGATTCAGATTATTAAATATTAACATTTCCTTTCATTAAAAATTCAAATTCCAACTTCGATTCAAAACCATATTATTTATTAAAATAAAATCTTCATTTTATTTTTAAGTCAAAGTATTGACCAATCGGTTTTTTTATTTAATTCTCTAACCTAGGTCAAAGTTCAATTTGGGTATTTATCATTAAACCCGATTCCAATTCAATTCAAAATCAAAGCATAGCAAAGGTAACTTGCAGTGTGATAACTGGAATGGTGTCAAAGTAAATAAACAAGCAATAGCAAACATCAATAACACTCCAATAATTAATTCAAATAATCCTGAAATAATCATATTAATTTACATTGTTGTTTGTGTAAATTAATATAATTATTTCTAGAATCTACACTATTATTTCATGTAGATTAAAGATTATTACAATAATATTAATACGGTTCTTCATTTGATATCAGTTATTCAATTTCATACTACAACAATTTTACAACATACATTCAATGGTTCAAGGTGTACATAACCAAATTTCTACGTGTTAACTAATCTAACATTTAAATAAGGTCGTATTATGCAAATGTCATCTAATCAATTTTAACACATATATCAAATCTAACTATCCTACATCAATTTCAATTTCATATTTTTATCACTTCCTACATTAACAATTTTAACGTCCAATATCAACATCAAACAATCAATCATTTATCAGCTAAACTTGATTATCATAGTATAAGTAACGGATAATGGTGTCAGATGTCATAGGTGAACTGATACAGGTAATAACATATATATAACAGTGTAAATAACTAACAGCGGCATATTTCAATTTTCGTTTCAATTGAAATCAAATTTAATAAATAAAAGAACATTAATCATGAGTGATTACTCACCTTTCGAGGATAGAGAGGATTTGTCACCGAAATTGAGTTAAAAATGCAAGCATGACTCCCGAACTAGCTAATTAAATCGGCACGAATAGACGATCGAAGCTGATAAATCAGAATTGACGAGATCAAATCAGAGTTGAATTGACAAAGATCACCAATATAGGTGAAACCATATATATAAAATAATATATATAACTATATATAAAATTTATATCCTAAATTTCAACCACATATTATATTGAATATATAAGTGTTAAAGAATCATTGTTTCCATTTAACATATATTAAAATTAACCGACATAATATTTTAAGCATCAATGATATATGTAAAAAAATCAGAATGCTTATAGGTATGTGCAACAATCATTATTGTATTTGAACCCGTATGTTTAGAATACATAACTAGTATAAATTAAAAATCAGCACTCCTTTATAAAATCAAACAAGATACTAATATATGTATTATGCGGCTAACAAATTTATATACTGTACCAAAATTATAAACTTATTTATATGCACACGCAACATCATATGTGAATAAATATTAGCATCCACATCGATCACTTACAACACAGACCAAAAATCATCCTTATTCTTTATAACTTATATGCTTTACTGATATACAGTAGATAAATTTTATAAATTGAAATTCGTAACTTAGATTATATACAGAAAAATAATACATACTATAAATGTATATATATATATATAGACAATAACTAGATATATATAAAGCATATATACTGTACAAACTAGTATATGTAAATTTTTATAAACTGTAGCAATATGTACTTCCAAATAAACAATGGCCTTAAAACAAACATTATAAAACTTATATTCTTTTATGAATAGAATACAGTATATTATACAACTTAAAACTTGACTCTAAGTTTACTTATACTAAATACTAACATATAGTATGACTACATTAACACAATATACACCTTTCGAACATCTATTTATATTTATAGATTCCAACTGTATTACAGTTATCAAAACAAAAGCAATATATTACTGCAAAGATAATATATGTGGACTACTTATCACTTTATTACTTATATATAAAACTGACTTGTTATACATATATACTAAACTGCATCTAAAATATAACTAAGAAATACTTTAGATTATATATATGTGTATATAACAGCTGCCGAAACTTATATCCAGTAAGCATCATCTTGAACAAAATATAGAGCATGAATACATATATATAAACTATTATCACGTAAAACAATCTATTAGATATGTGCAATAGGTTATGATCGAGCATATAGGCTAAAATATATATAGACTTAAAAATAGATTATATAACATATATATGTGTAGATTTTCCTTACCATTTTCTTCTCACAAAAAAAATACAGTTGCTGGTCATGAAGAAACGAAGAGGTGGTGGAGTGAGTTCGATGAGGCGCAGAAGCTTGGATGCACCTGTTGATGCTTGGGTAGGGAAAATCAGGCTGCTGGTATCCGAGGATGGTAGCATGGGCTAAGGGGAAATCGGAGCAGGTTGTAGGCGGTAGGTGCTCTGGTGGCTGCTGCTCGTGCTTGCATGGAGGAAAAAGCAGCCGAAGTTGTCAGGGAAAGGACAGTGATGTGGTGCAAGGGTTTGTAGGAATCTCGGTGGTTGTTGTGATGCAGGAATCTCGGTGTAAATCAGAGGACGTGGTATGGAGGTAGAGGAGGACTTGCGTGTGGTGATTATGGTCACGTGGAAATGTGGAGTTTGTGGAGGTCATGATGAAGCAATCAGACGGAGGCTCGGTGGGTTAGAACGGTGGAGGAGCAGATAGTTGATGGTTGTCTCGGCTAGAGGAATGGAAAGGGAGGGTGGAGGGGTATCGGTTGTGACATGGAGTGGGTTCATTTTTCTTTTCTTTCCTTTCTTTTACAGAGAAGAATTATTGGAAGAATGAGAAAGAATATGGTGAGGAGAAGAGGAGAGATGATAATAAAATGAACAGGTACGTTTTATTTTTGTAGCAATAAATTTTTTCTGAATTCCCAACCCTACTCGCATTTCCAAGTTAACACCCATCTACCAACTACCAAATTTAATGCACCTCAGCCAATTTATTTTCAAATTTCTTTGAATGGATACGGGCCGTTTTGTTATGGGCTATATATGGTTAAACTGGTCCGTCGAACTGTTAATTTAACGCGACGATTTACGTCGGACTTCGATTTGCACAAATGAATATACCGTTTTGATCAGCGCGACGAGGTGCTTCCAATGGTACACAGATAATTGTGGTACGATTGAATTATATGAATTCAAATTTTATACTAGCGGAAATGGTAGGAGAAACGCAGAAAAATAAGATCAACGAAGCTAAAGAAGTTCGAGTTTGGAAAAACGAAGAATGACGTCTTGCTCGGAAGATGATTTAGAATTTTCTATGTAAAATATTTAGGTTTCGGAAACATTTTATTTTCATCAATTACTAACTGATTAAATTGAAATAAATTTATGCACGAAATAAACTTCCATATTTTCGGATGAAAATTTACCAGTTGCTATGTTTAACTAGATGCATTTCAAATAAAAATTTTATTTTGAAATTTTATCGTATACAATTTCACCCAAATTCAGTTAATTATATTAATTAAAACCGTTAAAATATCCGGGTTGTTACACTCTCCCCCACTCAAAACTTTTCGTCCTCGAAAAGGAAGGAGGTAGGAGAATAGAAATAACTAGAAAGATAATAGATTTGAGAAAACAAAATGAACAATTAATTTAACATATAAATTTCAATTTTTAAATAAATTAATATTCAACAGTTGATTTAATCCATTTGATCTTCTTACGTTAATTTCTCTAACTATTTCTAACTTCATATTGATTTATTCATTACCTTATTATTCAGTTATTAAAATTTCTAAATTTATAAATTTGAATAGTCATTTATTAAAATTATACTTTATTCAACAATTTTATTCTTCTTTATTCCAAATTATTATTAAATTTTATTCCACTTAGTATATCCTATCACATATATTAAGTATATTTACACTAATTATAACTACTCAAATTTATTTAAAATTCTTTAAACATCATTTTATAATGTATAATATTCAATTACATAGTTACTTTTGAAAATTTAGGTAAGTTATATATAATGCTATTGAATACGTATTATCCAAATTAAATTTACAATTCACTTATTTCCAGGTAAGTATTTAGTCAATTTTTTTTAGCTTTATTGGAAATCATCCTTAAATCAAAATTTTGAGAATTAATTTCCGATTACTTTCAAACCATTTTATAGATAAAATAAATATATATATATATATACATAGTATATCAGATCAAATTTAAAATCTTCGATATATATTATAAATCAAGTCATGTTTAGAAATTCAAATCAATTTATATTATTTTTTTTCCAAACAAAAAGTTTAGCAGGTCTACAGAATAGTCTCTCCACTTCGAAACTCGAAAATGAATGTCGATGATGCCGCCGTCATCACCGAAATTATTTTCCAGCGACAAAGAGAAGAGCACTGATTTAAATATTTTAACTCTTTTAAATGATTCAATTTGAAAATATTTTTAAACTATACACTTAAAACTTTCAAATCAAAGTTGGAAATCACTGGAAATTAAATTCTCAAATTCTAATTTAAATCCATTTGAATTCCAAATTAAAATTTTAAACCATGTTATATAATTTCATTTATTTATCATATTAGAATAATCAATGGTTTACCAAACAATAAATAAAATCAAATATTATTATTTCCAACAACAAATTCATTAACAATTTGATTACAGAGAAATTTTATACTATAATATAATTATACAAAACTATTTTGTTTACCAAATTTGAAACAATATCGTGTCAGTTTATTCTGTTCAAGTGTTTTAGAAATCCTATCGATAACGTTGATCAGACGAATTGATCGAAAACCCAAATCAACATCAACAACTCAAACAACACGATATGTATTAAAACATTTTTATATTAATTACAAATACACTTCCTCGCTCGACGATACAAGAATGGATTTTAAGGAAAGAATATAGAGATTCAAATTTGACGGACTCGAATCGAAGAGAATTTTGATTCGAATATAAGTTCGAAACAGAGATAAGATGATTTAAACAACAAAATCAAGAGATGGATAAGTTTATATAAATCGCAGGCAACCTTAACCAGATCGACCGTGACTTCAAAAATAAGATCGATGCAGAATTACGAGGCAAATCGGCATCAAATCACAAGAGATAGAATTCAGGTATAGTAAGGGCTAGATAGCATCGTAAAACGAGGATACAGAAATCTCCGGTAAATCAATACCTGTTGTAAAGGAGTTTAACCCCTTTACAAATCATTTGAAGGTTGGCGAGACCGCCGAGTTATTATAGAATTCATTCAAAATGGAGTTATGGGATGCTCAGAATTTAAAGAAGACGAATAGTGAGGGACACGAATGAATTTTGGAACCGCAGGGAACGTCCCAAAATTCAAAGGAATCGAGTCAAAAAGGACGAGATTGAAACTTGAATGAGAGTGATTCTGTAAATACATTTACCCTATATGCTAAGTTTTGCCTAGAGCTACCAAAGCTCTGATACCAACTGTAACGACCCGCTATTTTGGACTATTCGCATCCGCACATGTCGGACTTGAATAATTCAAAATACCGAATTGTTAATTTAAATTTGGCAAAACTGAACATATACAGTAAATAAATAATCACAGATCACAGACACAGAGTAATAAATGCAGCGGAAACAAAAGATAGTAGTTCATGAAGCTACTATATACATATCAGAGTTAAATAAGGTACAACAGATGTCTCGAATATAATAATCAAATACAATTTCAGAATACATCACTAGAATCAACTGGATATCTGAAACTGGATAGATAGCTGGATCTCCAAGCGAAGCTCCAACTCCAAAGGTGAGTCTCGAATACTGGTACACTCAGTCTGACCCGAGCGTAAAGCAAAACACAAAACACTCGAGTCAGGATTAATATTCTTATATCAATAAATCCAACTCAAGTGAAATAGCAATTGAAATCCAAGTAACTCAAAGGATGTTTGGAATAACCATCCTTTAAGGATCCGTTAAACTATCTACTATGTAGTAGTGTACGATAAGTAGATAATGCCTATCAGTAATATAAAGTATCAAAATAGTGTTAAAGCGTTACCATTATCCCCCTTAACACATTTTACATAAGCGTTATAGTCTATACAGCACTGTAAACTCCACCGTAAACTAGTAGGATATCAGGGAGTACTCCATAGGTATAACAAAAAACAAATCGTAGTGGTCACGTATATAGGGATACAAGTATGACAAGGCACATGAGGCAATACCCAAGGTAATGAAACTACCGTTTGCCTGATCCGGACTGGTGAGAACGCATCGCCGCAGCGATCGCAACACCGTGAAACAACACTCCCAAATCAAGGGTGCACCAATCGATAACAAGTAATGAGTAGTTTTCGAAGAAGTGTGTTCGCTCGAGGTAGCTGACCCCATTTGGCCCGGCACGGCTCCTGTTTTAGTCATTTCCAATTTGACACAAGCGTCAAGGTTATCCATTATCGTTCTCTTTCTTCAGTCATCACGTACATCATTCCAACCACTTCATTCTGGATCACACTCCGCGTATAGTTATTAAAGTGGTTTTCGGTTTAGACAGTGAGTATGTCCCTAACCGATTCCGGTCTCTTTAATAACTTTCAAAATTATTACACCGATTGGTCATTTATATATTTCGAAAACCAAATCAATTTCAATTTCAGTTAGAATTTATAAATCAACATTTCATTCGACTTCTATATCAATTTCCATAATTACGTTTAAAACCTCCAAATTACCATTTCAAGATCTTACAATTCAATTTCAATTTTTATTTATAACACTTCAAATATTGATTCATGTTCGTATACCAGTTTCATTCCGAAATCATTTAAATTAACTTAATTTAACATTCAAATCAATTTAAATTCATTTATCTATTTTATTCAATATCCATTAAGTAAATTTGTCATTCAAACAATTTTTATTTAATTTCCAATTCATTAAATCAATTACATAAGTTCAACTCCATTATATCAAACTTCAAATTGTATTAAATTAGATTCGTCAAATCAACTCTTTAAATTACAAGTCTTACATTGATTCAATAAATACCATTTTATTTCTTGTTAAAGAAATTCAATTCCACTTATTCATTTACTTAGTTACAAATTTCAAAACTCAATTAATAAATAAACTTAATTCCACTTATTCAAGAAGTTCAATTTCAATTATCAAAGAATTCAATTTTATTTAATTGTTAAACAATTCAATCTCATTAAATTATTAAATAATTTCAAAACTTAATATTTACTAATTTCAAAACTTAATTATTAATAATTCCAAATTTAATTATTAAATAATTAATTTTAAAACAACGTTCTTTCATCATCTACTATGTTAATATTTTGATTCAGATTATTAAATATTAACATTTCCTTTCATTAAAAATTCAAATTCCAACTTCGATTAAAAACCATATTATTTATTAAAATAAAATCTTCATTTTATTTTTAAATCAAAGTATTGACCAATCGGTTTTTTTATTTAATTCTCTATCTTAGGTCAAAGTTTAATTTGGGTATTTATCATTTCAACCCGATTCCAATTTAATTCAAAATCAAAGCATAGCAAAGGGAACTTGCAGTGTGATAACTGGGATGGTGTCAAAGTAAATAAACAAGCAATAGTAAACATCAATAACACTCCAATAATTAATTCAAATAATCCCGAAATAATCATATTAATTTACATTGTTGTTTGTGTAAATTAATATAATTATTTCTAGAATCTACACTATTATTTCATGTAGATTAAAGATTATTACAATAATATTAATACGGTTCTTCATTTGATATCAGTTATTCAATTTCATACTACAACAATTTTACAACATACATTCAATGGTTCAAGGTGTACATAACCAAATTTCTACGTGTCAACTAATCTAACATTTAAATAAGGTCGTATTATGCAAATGTCATCTAATCAATTTTAACACATATATCAAATCTAACTATCCTACATCAATTTCAATTTCATATTTTTATCACTTCCTACGTTAACAATTTTAACGTCCAATATCAACATCAAACAATCAATCATTTATCAGCCAAACTTGATTATCATAGTATAAGTAACGGATAATGGTGTCAGATGTCATAGGTGAACTGATACAGGTAATAACATATATAACAGTGTAAATAACTAACAGCAGCATATTTCAATTATCGTTTCAATTGAAATCAAATTTAATAAATAAAAGAACATTAATCGTGAGTGATTACTCACCTTTCGAGGATAGAGAGGATTTGTCAACGAAATTGAGTTAAAAATGCAAGCACGACTCCCGAACTAGCTAATTAAATCGGCACGAATAGACGATCGAAGCTGATAAATCAGAATTGACGAGATCAAATCAGAGTTGAATTGACAAAGATCACAAATATAGGTGAAACCATATATATAAAATAATATATATAACTATATATAAAATTTGTATCCTAAATTTCGACCACATATTATATTGAATATATAAGTGTTAAAGAATCATTGTTTCCATTTAACATATATTAAAATTAACCGACATAATATTTTAAGCATCAATGATATATGTAAAAAAAATCAGAATGCTTGTAGGTATGTACAACAATCATTATTGTATTTGAACCCGTATGTTTAGAATACATAACTAGTATAAATTAAAAATCAGCACTCCTTTATAAATTCAAACAAGATACTAATATATGTATTATGCGGCTAACAAATTTATATACTGTACCAAAATTATAAACTTATTTATATGCACATGCAACATCATATGTGAATAAATATTAGCATCCACATCGATCACTTACAACACAGACCAAAAATCATCCTTATTCTTATAACTTATATGCTTTACTGATATACAGTAGATAAATTTTATAAATTGAAATTCGTAACTTAGATTATATACAGAAAAATAATACATACTATAAATGTATATATATAGACAATAACTAGATATATATAACGCATATATACTGTACAAACTAGTATATGTAAATTTTTATAAACTGTAGCAATATGTACTTCCAAATAAACAATGGTCTTAAAACAAACATTATAAAACTTATATTCTTTTATGAATAGAATACAGTATATTATACAACTTAAAACTTGACTCTAAGTTTACTTATACTAAATACTAACATATAGTATGACTACATTAACACAATATACACCTTTCGAACATCTATTTATATTTATAGATTCCAACTGTATTACAGTTATCAAAACAAAAGCAATATATTACTGCAAAGATAATATATGTGGACTACTTATCACTTTATTACTTATATATAAAACTGACTTGTTATACATATATACTAAACTGCATCTAAAATATAACTAAGAAATACTTTAGATTATATATATGTGTATATAACAGCTGCCGAAACTTATATCCAGTAAGCATCATCTTGAACAAAATATAGAGCATGAATACATATATATAAACTATTATCACGTAAAACAATCTATTAGATATGTACAATATGTTATGATCGAGCATATAGGCTAAAATATATATAGACTTAAAAATAGATTATATAACATATATATGTGTAGATTTTCCTTACCATTTTCTTTTCACAAAAAAAATACATCTGCTGGTTATAAAGAAACGAAGAGGTGGTGGAGTGAGTTCGATGAGGCGGAGAAGCTTGGATGCACCTGTTGATGCTTGGGTAGGGGAAAATCGGGCTGCTGGTATCCGAGGATGGTAGCATGGGCTAAGGGGAGATCAGAGCAGGTTGTAGGCGGTAGGTGCTCTGGTGGATACTGCTCGTGCTTGCGTGGAGGTAAAAGCAGCCGAAGTGGTCAGGGAAAGGACAGTGACGTGGTGCAAGGGTTTGTAGGAATCTCGGTGGTTGTTGTGATGCAGGAATCTCGGTGTAAATCAGAGGACGTGGTATGGAGGTAGAGGAGGACTTGCGTGTGGTGATTATGGTCACGTGGAAATGTGGAGTCAGTGGAGGTCATGGTGAAGTAATCAGACGGAGGCTCGGTGGGTTAGAACGGCGGAGGAGCAGGTAGTTGATGGTTGTCTCGGCTAGAGGAATGGAAAGGGAGGGTGGAGGGGTATCAGTTGTGACATGGAGTGGGTTCATTTTTCTTTTCTTTCCTTTTTTTTACAGAGAAGAATTATTGGAAGAATGAGAAAGAATATGGTGAGGAGAAGAGGAGAGATGATAATAAAATGAACAAGTATGTTTTATTTTTGTAGCAATAAATTTTTCTGAATTCCCAACGCCACTCGCATTTCCAAGTTAACACCCATCTACCAACTACCAAATTTAATGTACCTAAGTCAATTTATTTTCAAATTTCTTTGAATGGATACGGGCCGTTTTGTTATGGGCTATATATGGTTTAATCGGTCCGTCGAACTGTTAATTTAACGCGACGATTTACGTCGGACTCCGATTTGCACAAATGAATATACCGTTTTGATCAGCGCGACGAGGCGCTTCCAATGGTACACAGATAATTGTGGTACGATTGAATTATAAGAATTCAAATTTTATACTAGCGAAAATGGTAGGAGAAATGCAGAAAAATAAGATCAACGGAGCTAAAGAAGTCCGAATTTGGAAAAACGAAGAATGACGTCTTGCTCGGAAGATGATTTAGAATTTTCTGTGTAAAATATTTATGTTTCGGAAACATTTTATTTTCATCAATTACTAACTGATTAAATTGAAATAAATTTACGCACGAAATAAACTTCCATATTTTCGAATGAAAATTTACCAGTTGCTATGTTTAACTGGATGCATTTCAAATAAAACTTTTATTTTGAAATTTTATCGTTTACAATTTCACCCAAATTCAGTTAATTATATTAATTAAAACCGTTAAAATATCCAAGTTGTTACAACATTACTTGAAAATTAGGTTTGTTAAAAATTATATAAGCTTTGCTTACCTCTTTATTTTCATGATCATGAAATTCATCGCTTGCCACTTTGGCTTCCTCTTTGACCATTTCTATTTCTATTTCTTTAACATTCTCCGTTTCCATTTCTTCAGGTTTTTTCTCGTACATCAAATTTCCTCCAAGCTCTTGAATATCACCTCCTTGATTCACGTTTTCTTCATGGTCACCTCCCTTACTTTCGTACTCTTCATCATTGACGTCAGCTTCGCTTACTTTATTTTCTTCATCTTCTACACGTTTTTCTCCATCTTTCAAATTTTCCTCTTCTAACTCCTCAAATTTCATTAATTTTTCAACATCTTTCTCATTCTCACTATTCTTCTTTTCCACTTTCTCTTCAATCGGATTGTCTTCTTCTATTATTTTTTCATTATTATTTCCAAAAACTTCTTTCAATAAATTCCACGATTCTTTTGCAGAATTTTCTCCAAGCATATGATCATACGCTACTTCATCGACGTTCTCACTCATCACAACACGAGCACGATGATCCTGCCATCGTAATTTCACAAAAGCTTTCTTGTCTATTTATGACATGCTGATGTGCACGTAAATGTGCATATATTTACATCCATATTTTACCTCTTTTTATTTAAATAAACATCATATTTGGGCATTTGTACATGTTAAAACCTAAATTCAATTATTTTTCAAACCATCATATTTTCATCTTCATTCAGGGTGAAAATGGTCATTTTTGTGCATGTGTAAATTTGAGAATTTTTACTTGGACATTTTTTGATGATTTTTATAGGAATTTGGATGCATATGGAAGAGGCTTATATGAAGATACATGCATGCACAAATGAATACAAAGGAAAGAAGAGGGAAATAATTCAAAGTGAAGATCATGGAGGAGCCCACCTACACACCTACCTTAATGTACAAATAAGAGGCTAATGAACATGCTTATGGAATTAATGGCTTCATGTACACTTAAATAATGATTAGTAGAAGCTAATGATTACTTGACCTCCACACTTCCTAAGGGGTATTTTTGGAAGCCCCCTAAAAATAGAATTGGGGTTTTATGCATATATAAATAGCTCTCTTATGTACATGTAAATCATCTTCTACTCTTTCATTACCTAGGAAATTAAAAGATCAAATTGTAAGCTCAATGTTCTATGAAATAAAAATGGCTTCCAAGCCTCTTTCTTCTCTTTTTTCTACATGCTTTTCTTTGTTTTTATGTTAATGCTTTTATTTATGTTCTTTTCTTTTCTTTGTTAGTAGAATAGTTTTACATTCATGCAAGTAGTGTAGCTTAATTTCTTTTGCGGTAAGTAGTTTAATTACATTCTCTTCTTTGCTTATTCTCTATTTTCTTCTCTTTTTAATGTTGAAAGTTACTTGTGTTGCTTCAATGCCACAAATGAGTAGCTAAACCCCTTCAATTTAGGGGTAATGAAGCGCTCAAATATTATGTAATTTCAACATTTTATGATTTATGATCTCATTTGGTTTATGCTTCACGGAGTGAGTTTTGATGCAAGTTTATACAAGTGGGTTTGATAGCTTATATTGTTTATGCAAATGAGCTATTCTTATTCAACATAAACACAATTTGCATCATCATTTGCTAATTCATTTTTGATTGTGAAATTAAAGTAAAAATGAAATTTTATGATCTATATTACTAGTTACAATAGTAAATAGATCATACTTAAAATAGCTTTTGCTTTGGCTTCATTTTCATGAGAATTATAAGTGGTTTATTTGTTGTATTATAGTTTGATGGTTTGAGTTATGTTAATTAATAATATAAACAAACCATATTTATGATAAATACAACAATATTTCACTTAATATCAAAGCTAGAGATCACAAATTGTTTTTTTGTTGATTTACAAAAATATGAGAGTGGATTTGCCTCTAAATTGTTCTCTAGTTAAATAGTTTTTAAATCAAATTTCAGTTCTAGTTTTAGCTTCATTTTATTTCTAGTTAAAAATTTCTCCTCCATTTGGTCTAATTTGATTGAATAGATTTTTAAACTCTCACAATTCCCTGCGGATCAACCCGTATTCTCCACGTACTACAAAGTGTACGCCGTGCGCTTGCGGTTAAATTTATTTCGAAATTTTTCGATGGTTTTCTAACTCGATAGAAATTCCGCCGTTAAACAAGTTTTTGGCGTTGTTGCCGGGGAGTTGACTTTGATTTTAACTTTCTATTCTTCGGATTATTTTTGTGTGATTTTATTGTGTGTTTGTTTTGCGTGTGTGTTGCATTAAAGAAAAAACACATTTTGGTTGCGTGTTTGTTTGTGTGATTTTTGTTGTGTGTTTGTTTTTCTTGTTTTCTTTTGCATTTGCATATTTTAAAAAAAATACACAAACTATTTCAAAAGAAAAATTATTTTATACCATTTTCTGTTTGTATTTCATTTTACAAATTTTTATTTACATTGCTTCACTTCTCTGTTACATTTTAGTGTTATCATTTCAGTGTTCATTTGTGCACTTCTGTCTTGCCATATCACTTCTCTTCATTGTGTTCTTTTGTTTCGGTTTGTGTTCTCATCTTTCTTTAAAACAAAACAAAAAAAATATCCCAGTTCATTAAAAACTTTTTTTTCTTCATTGAAATTTGCATTACACTTTACATTCTCTGCTTTCATTTACATTTCCTCCATTATACCACTCTATCAATATCACCAAACATCTCCAACTTCACCACACAATAGAAATTCCAGCCCCTCAACCAACCTGTCACCTACAAACCCAACCATCACCAGAAACAAACCACCTCCTTCAAACTTTGCCCTGCCTGAAACCACTACATCGGTCTATCCATTGCTGCAATTCATCAGCCACACCAAGACTTGCACAAATCTGTCACACTTCAACACCATCAAATTTCCTCTACCACCACCAACAGTATCCATCCATCACATCCCATTCACCAGTGCCTTCATCTTCAACATACCACAAGACAGCAACCACCAATACAAAACATTCCCCTACATTTCCACCACCTGCATTTCACAGAACAACCACCATACATCACTTCCTTGACCAAAAAAAAGACTGTCATCACATTACTAAACTGTCTCTGACACATCATTAACGACTTCACTTGCCTTAACAGCAGTCCACCACCCTGCTCTACAGACCCTACCAGTCGCCAGTGGCCAACACCCTACTGAACCACCTTCAATTGTCTTCATCACCTGACCATTGCTACTGCTTCAAACTGCTAGCATCTACGACCACTGCCTCTTACTATTTGCCCATCATCAGCCTGTACACCCTGTCATGATACTAACTTCTTCACTTCCCCACGTTTATACAAACCAACAAACAACAACCACAGCATATTGCATCTGCCTCTTCTTACATTTCTACCACTGTCAACAATTGGCCCTCTGTCATCACTCATCCAACCACTACCTGCCACAGTTATCCACCACTGTCACCAAACTGATACCGTCCTTCGACCATAGTCCCCTATCACCTTAGAAACTGCCGCAAACAGTTTGCTTCTCGACCCACAAATCGCCTGATTCCATCATTGACTAACTTGAAAACCAGCAACCCAATTCGCCACTCCAATCGCCGAGCATCCCCAATCCATAAAAATCTCACCACTTAAACAATCCCAATCTCGCATCATTTTCTCCACAAGCATTTCAACAGAGCCACTTCAAGAAGCTATTGCAAATTCCTCTACAACTTCCACCATCTACCATCTTCCCACTGCCGAGCTCATCCACCAAACAATAAACCAAACTTCACCACTGCTTGCTCTCCAGCAGCCCTCCACCATCACCGCCACCTCATTCACTACCACCCCCTTGCTGTCAAGCAACACTAGTCATCCTCCAACTACAACTCAAAACCGCCAATAATACCCCAATCGAACTTCACGGCTACACCCTCCAGCACCACCGCAATGAACAAATTTTGTTTTGAATCTTTGTGTTGTTTTGAATTTGAGGATTTATGAATTGGATTGGAGAATACGAAGTAAATTGCTCATGAAATTTTTTTTAGTAGAGGTGAAGTAATTTGAGCCAGGCGAATTTTCTTTTAGTAATAAGAGAACTGGGCCGGGCTGGGATTTATCTCCTTGGTCTTGTTTTTTTTAATTTTAATTTTTAGTTGTTAGTTTTCCTTTCTTTAGTTTATTTTTCATTTGGTTCTCTAAAAAAAAGAATTGTTTCAGGTTGTATTAGTTTAGTGAATTAGTTTCGAAAAATTGTTGTGGTTTAAAACTTTTCTTAAGTTCCTTTTGTTTAAATTTTTTTTAAGTAAAACTTCATATTTAAGTTTCCTCTCCAAAAAAAACAATTTAAAAAAAAGACTTTGTTTGTAAAGTTTAGTTTATTCAAGTAACTTTGAAAAAGAAAAGTAGGTTTGCTTAGTTTGTTTTTCTTCCTTTGATTTTAATTTTGTTTCATCCTTTTTCCTTGAAAAAAAAAGTTTTAAATTGGTTTAGGTTTGTTTTAAATTGTTGTAAGTGCCATCCCTGTTTTTAAATAAATAAAAAAATAAATAATATATATATCTTGTTTTATTGTAGGTTGCCAAAGCAGAAAATCAGAAGGAAGAACTGCTTGCCCAAAAATAATTGCTGCTTGCTTATAAAAAAATTGCCGCTAAAAAAATAATTGCTAATAATCTGCACGCTCTGGTATTGTGCTTTTCATTTCTAGTACATTGTTGGTTGCTTGCATTTGCATTTATATATACAAAAAAAAGTTCAAAACCCAGAAACAAAAACAAACTTCATTTTAGTTGCACTGTAAATTCACGTTTAATTTTTGTTTTTCATTCATCTCATCTTATTTTCTTTTCTAAGGGCAATACCCCAATTCACATAAGGTGAGGAATTTCATCACCCTTTCCTTAGCCCAAAAACGCATTTCATCGTAGAATTTGACTAATAATAAAGGCTAGACATTCGACTTAAGGGTGTCTGAAATGACCCTCTCTTTTTATACCTTAATTTGTAAGGATTTTTTGTTTTTACATAGGGATATATATATATATATATAGATAAGGTATACATATACATATTTCTGAAACCTAGAGTCATTTTTTTTTCTATCAAACAACAATTATCCAGGATCAAAATCTTTAACCAATATAAATATATCAGTACATTCACAAAGACATGCACATACATGTGAGGATGTATATGCCTCTCTTGTTTGAATCAGAGTTCTGGAAAACAAGAGGATATTTGATTGATTAAGTTTAATCAATCCACACATAGTTCAGTTCAAATATATGCAATAAAATTTCCATCCATGCATGAACACCTATATATATATTTTTAAACTCCCGATTCTTTGCTAAATTCTCTAGGGGGTATAAATCCTAGAAACCAGATAATTGTAATATGATTGTCTATAAATTAATGGTTTGGTGCTTGTGCTCTGGGAAAATGATATAAGTTCCTATCATTATCTATGTTTGATTTTCTTATAAAATCTGTCTAGAGTACATGCCCTTTATTTGGAATATTTTTAAGTGATATATCACTTTCAAAACTTAATTCTTTGATACTAGGATGCTAGCTAAAACAAATGCAAACATGTCTGAGTTTCCTGTAGCCATGAGTATCCATAACATGGTTTAACCAGACTCTTTGTTCTGGTGTAACCCATAGGGTCTTAAAAATGCATTTTGATCAAAACCTGAGTGAAATGGAATTCAGATTCATATTAAAAATACCAAGGAACAGGTGTGTTAATATCTGTACAAAACATGTTTATGTGTGTATATAACTGCAACTATTTTTTGGATCTGGCTTTCAACTCCTATATTACAGATTCTTCCTTTATTAAGAATAAGGCATGAAACATTTGTGTAAAACAAGTTAAATTATGGAAACATTACAGTCGTATAAAATACATTCTCCTTAGGCTTATTATTTTTTTGTATACATATGCCATGGTAGAAAATTAAAACCATTTAATTTTTTTGAGATTTGACTATCCAGATTTCCCAAAACTTAAATCCTTTACAAAGACTCAAGATTGACTAATACATTTATAAAATGTAACCACCCTATTTATCATGGTGTTCTTGCTCAATTCACTTACAAGATTTAGATTAACTACTTTAACATATCAGATAATATCTAGATTTATAGATCCCAGTTACAAGTCATTTTGTTAGCAAAATACTTAGCACAATATCCATACAGTATTCAATACTCAATACACGTAGCAATTCAAATTTATCAATACATGCAGATTTCATCATTTAGGCTCTTATCTAACTAAGGTTAGCATACTATAATCTTCTTCTCAAAGCCTTGCTCCTACTTCTACTTAGTTGCTGCAATCCCTGAAAATGCATTTGAAGCTGCCCCATATTAAATGGGACACCCCATATGCCATTAGCACACTAGGGTCAGACACATGTCTGGTATGAGAAAATCCACTAAAACAATTTTGTAAATCAAGTTAAAGTTAAAATATGAATATATGTATATAACTCTGTCTTTAGAAAACAAGTAATTCATGTGTGCATGTTCTATGTCAGTGTGCAGGTGCACACTTAAGTCTGCCTTTCCAAAAACCTCAAGAAGACATGGTACATTCATACATTCATATATTTCAACCATGAATCAAATAAACACCCATACAAACAAGGAAGTCACCCAAAATGAATTAAATCATTTATTCACTGTCCAGATTTCATTCCAGGAAAACTCTAGTTCCTCTTTATATCAAATTCTCTTACCTTGATATATTTATCTACCTTGGTCTCGTCTGCATTTAGTTGAATCAATGGACACATTGTAATGAACTAATTCACTCCATTACACAAAGATCTCAGGACTTAAACAAGCCATGTGTCAACTTGTATTACTCAAGAAAACAAGTCATTCCTGCAGTGTTCTTGACCCCAATTTCCTAATCAGGTTTAAGTTAATAATAACTCTTTTGATTTTTCATGTCTAAACCATTCAGTGATCCATTTCACTAACTAAAACATCCATATCATGGCATCTCATATTATTCATAACCAAACTGAGACAAACAGGCAAACAACCATTGGTGACTAAATAAATAAGATTCTGTATGTATATATATATTCTGGTATTTTAAAAGGGGTATAGGCAACTAACATTGGCTTATGGCTTTTGAGAGAGTTTTCCCTTTTGCAAACATTTGGGCTTGAGTTAAACTCAGAATGACCAAGTTTCACTGAATCACAAAATTTGTTTGCTATGCATATGAACATTTATATATTTTCATTGAATCAGGAGCATCAGCATATAGGCAACCCTATTGCACCCCTAATTCCTTTTTATCTCAAGCCTCAGCACTTATACATGAGTATATTGCAGCTCAACATTGTTTACATCTTTCTGGGTTGAGCCAAAACCAATACTACTTGCCTATTTTCAACATTTTATTTTCTGGGTATTTGTTTATGTTACTAAACATTAACATATCAGAGATCTGGGTTTATAAAACCTATATGTATACTAACAATACTTAAAACTTTCATATAATAAAACAAGTAGAAAAACCAAAGAGAATCAAAACATTTTCAGTTCTAAAATCCTAGATAAGCATTCTCATATGAAAATACACTTTCAAGAAAATTACTTATAACTTGGCTGCCTACATTAGGACTTATTTCCTTAGATTTTGAGTGAGTTTTCTCACCTAGCTCTCTTCCACTTCCCAGTTGATTTGTAAGCTTCTGTCTCCAACCCTTTTCTTTACTTGTATTATATTTATATAATATCTATATATTTTTCTCAAGAGCTATCCGGGAAGAAGAAGGTTTCTTATTTCACTGCCTATTTATGCAGCGTTTTTCTTAGGGTTTAAGGCACTAGCTAAAGACAATTTTTCCCATCAGAAATTATGCCATTTGCATTTAGTTTTTAAACCCAAAATCTTACCCTCCCCGGCTTGAGTTTGTGAAGAGAAAAGTGATTATATCTTTTTGGTTAATTTTAGAAATTTGCTTTTCCATAAAATACTTTTTCCTTTGTCTACTATCATGCTAAAAGTGTGACTTGATTTTATTATTTATCAAATACTCTTCCTAATTCTGCCTATAACAAGTATTTCTTTGTTTTATCTTATTTTTAGCTTTCATGTAAATGGTATGTGCTTCCTTCATTTATTTATAAGAGGATTACTCCTTTTTATATCTTCATTTTTTTTCTTTCTGCCTATATTTAAAATATGTTGGTATATTTTATTTTGCTGATTTGAACCCTAGTACCTTATTAACATATATATATATATATATATATATATATATATGTATGTATATAAATCTTACTGAATTAATTAGTATACTCATCTGTATATATTTATACATTATTTTGTACTGACACACACATGTACATGTACACTCAAAAATACTCAGTAGCATCCATATATAAAAATATTTACTTATACATATAGCTTTTAAGGATTTAATCTGTATATATATATATATATATATTTCCATACACATCAACCTGTATTTATTCTTAGAGTTCAGGAATTTAGATTTAGTTCATGTGCATTTCCTGTGCACACATGTACACACATACGGATACACCATATCAAGCTATATCAATTCCCCTTTAAAATTTGTTTAAAAATTATTTTAAACTTATTTATATTTTTCAGAATAAATTCCAAAAATCTTGGGTCATTACATACACCCCTCCTTTTAGAAATTGTGTCCCACAATTTTCCTAAGCTTAAAATAAATTTTAAACTTAATTCAGAGAACAAGTACATTCTCAACCAAATAGATTTTTAGTTCTATCATAATAACTAAAAATATATACACCTAAAAAGGAAAAAAAATTAGAAATCAGAATTACCTTTAATCTGAAAATAGCTTAGGATAATTCATCCTAACTTTGTCTTCTAATTCCCATGTGCAATCACTAGGATCAAGACTCCACTGCACCTTCACAAGTTTCAGAGATTTATTCCTCAACTTCTTCACTTCTTTTGCCAAAATTCCCACTGGATCCTTTTCATAAATCAAATTAGGATTTATCTGCACTTGGGTTGGGGTCTCAAGAATTTCTGCCTTGTCATGAACCCATCTTCTCAATTGTGATACATGAAAAACATCATGTATCCCTTGCATGTTTTCTGGTAATTCCAGCTTGTATGCCAAGTAACCAATTCTTTCTAGAATTTTGTATGGCCCAATATATCTTGGGGTTAACTTGCCTTGTTTCCCAAACCTCAATACATTTTTCATAGGTGATATTTTGATGAAAACAAAATTTCCTACTTCATATTCCACCTGCTTCCTTTTCATGTCTGCAAATTTCTTTTGCCTATCTTGAGCTGCTGCCATTCTTCTCCTTACCAACTCAATTTTCTCTTTAGTTTCTTGTATGTACTCTGGCCTTAAAATAGCTCTTTCCCCTGCTTCTACCCAACATACAGGTGACATGCATGGCTTGCCATATAAGGCTTTAAATGGAGCCATTCCTATGGTGCTTTGATAGCTGTTATTGTATGTAAATTCAGCTAAATGGAGATAGTCTTCCCAGTTGCCTCCAAAATCCAGTGCACATGCCCTTAACAAGTCCTCGAAAACCTTGTTCACCACCTCAGTCTTCCCATCTGATTGTGGATGGTTGGCAGTGCTTAAGCACAATTCACTTCCCATGGCTTCTAGAAAACTTCTCCAGAATCTTGAGGTGAAGATGGTATCCCTATAACTCACAATAGTTTTGGGAATGCCATGCAATCTTACCACTTCTTTCACAAATACTTGTGCTAACTTTGGTGCATTCCTTTCTGATTTGACTGGGATGAAATGTGCCACTTTAGTTAGCCTATCAACTATTACCCATATGCTTGGGTTTCCTCTTTTAGATCTAGGCTGTCCATCTATGAAATCCATAGATATATCTTCCCATTTCCATTGTGGTATGGTAAGAGGTTGCAATAACCCTAATGGTTTTTGTGTTTCAGCCTTGACTTGTTGGCAAGTCATACATTTTGCAATGTATTTGGCTACATCTGATTTCATTCCCTTCCACCAGAAATCTCTTTTTAAGTTTTGATACATCTTTGTACTGCCTGGGTGTATGGAGTATTTATTTCTATGATATTCATTCAATATATCCTCCTTCAACTCCATGTTTTCTGGCACACATATTCTATTTTGGTTTCTCAAATAACCATCTTTATCAATATGGTAATTTATCACTTCCTCCCCCTTTAATATGAGAATTTTCTTCTCCAATAAGTTTGTGTCTTGTTCTTGCATTTTACTCACCTTAAAAGTTAGTTCAGGTTGAAATGTTATCAAACTCAACTTCCCTCTATTTTCCTGTGCACCATGCACATGTACATCCATGTGCACACAGTCTT
The DNA here is from genome assembly GCA_030737815.1 of Allium fistulosum. NCBI lineage: Eukaryota > Viridiplantae > Streptophyta > Magnoliopsida > Asparagales > Amaryllidaceae > Allium > Allium fistulosum. The sequence goes on along the minus strand of CM060908.1, from coordinate 118,955,059 downwards.
TCTCCCCAATTTCTAATTCAGCAAGCAAAGACAATTCTTTAAATTCTTCTATCATTATCATGGCTAACTTAGCATGTTGTCTACTTAGAGCATCAACAACTTTGTTTGCTTTACCTGGTGTATAGAGTATATCTAAATCATAAGCAGCTAAGAACTCCACCCATCTATGTTGCCTCATGTTTAAATCTTTTTGTGAAAATAAATACTTTAAAGACTTGTGGTCAGTGTAGAGTTCAAACTTAGTTCCTAATAAATAATGTCTCCAAAGTTTCAAAGCATAGATCACAGCTGCTAATTCAAGATCATGTGTGGCATACCTTACTTCATGGGATTTAAGTTGTCTGGATGCATATGCAATGACTTGGCCTTGTTGCATCAACACTGCACCCAAGCCAAACCCACTAGCATCAGTATATACAACTAATTCTTCATTTCCCTGGGGTACTTTCAGAATTGGAGCATTCACCAATGCCTCCTTCAACTGTTCAAAAGATTTCTCACACTTCTCTGACCAAACAAAAGCTTGGTTCTTCCTGGATAAGTAAGTAAGTGGTGTAGAAATTTTTGAAAAGTCTTTTATAAATCTCCTATAATATCCTGCCATCCTCATAAATGATCTCACTTCACTCACTATGCTAGGCCTCTTCCATGCTTGAATAGCCACTACTTTATTGGGGTTTACAGAAATCCCTTTGGCAGAAATGACATGGCCAAGGAAATGTACTTCCTCTTTCCAAAATACACATTTTGGAAATTTTGCCTTTAAATCTTTTTCCCTTAATCAGACAAAACCAGGTGCAAATGATTTTTATGTTCTTCCACTGTTTTGGAATAAATTAAAATGTCATCTATAAAAATCAGCACAAACTTGTCTAAATATTCTCTAAAAGTTCTATTCATTAAATCCACAAAGTATGATGGTGCATTAGTCAAACCAAATGGAATAACCAGAAATTCATACAACCTATACCTAGTGTTAAAGGCAGTGTACTTAACACTTGATTCCTCGACCTTCATTTGATGAAAACCAGATGCTAAATCTAGTCTAGAAAATACTCTTGCCCCTGCTAATTGATCAAAAAGATCATCTATTCTTGGCAATGGGTATTTATTTTTTATAGTTACCTTGTTCAATTCTCTGTAATCTATACAGAATCTTAAGGAACCATCTTGTTTCTTAACAAATACCACTGGTGCTCCCTAGCAAGAATTACTTGGTCTTATAAAACCCTTTTCTTCCAATTCTTCTAACTGTTTCTTTAATTCTTTTAGTTCATTTGGCCCCATTCTAGTTGGCTTTTTAATCACTGGGCTTGCTCCTGGAACTAGATTGATTTGAAACTCTACTGGTCTATGATGTGGAACACCCTTAACCTCCCCAAACACATCCAAATATTCATTGACTATGGGAATTTCTTCAATGGTTAGTTCACTGAAATATTTTTTTTAGTCAACTAAATGATATAGTTTTCTTTCCTTAGCCACTTCACATAAAATTGTGATTCTCTGGCCTCTAGAATTTTGCAATTATATGGTGGATGAATCTAAATTAATTATGGCTTTAAATTGCCTTAACCAGTCTACCCCCAATATAACACCTATATTTGGGTAATTCAAAACATATAAATTGGAAATAAAAATGTTTCCACCTATGTTTAATTCCACATCCCCAAAAATCATATTTAAAACACTAGAACTTCCCAGTGGACTTTGTATATGCAATGGGGTTTCAACCAATATGCAATTCAGTTTTAGCATTTTAACTAGTTCATAAGAAATCAAAGAGTGAGTTGCCCCAGTATCATATACTACTGTTATGGGTATGGTACAAATAAGTAATGTACCTTCCACTTGGCTATGGTTTTCAGCATTACTCTCCACTATGGCTTTGCCTTTGCCTTCCAAATTTGCCAACTTTCCTTGCTGTTTATACTCAGGACAATTCCTCTTCATGTGCCCCTCTTTCCCACATAGATAACACTTGAAAGCTCCTCCTTTCAATTCTGGACACCTAAGCTTGATATGTCCTTCCTTTCCACATTGATGGCACACAATTTTCTTCTTGGTTTCCTTAGCTTTGACATCTCCAGTGCTTTTGTTACTGACCTCTTCCTTCTTCTTATCATAAGGGTGATATCTCCCCTTACCCTTCTTAGTGTTATTGTTCTTAAAATTTCTGAACTTCTCCCTCTCCTTGTCATGCTGCTCTAACCTCAAAGCCAAGTCTATTACTTGATCAAATGTCCTGTAAGCATAAGGTAACATGGCTCTGCTAAGTCCTGGGTTCAAACCTTTTATGTACCTATCATTCTTGGATGCTTCATCTGCCACAAGCATTGCTCCATATGTGGAAAGCCCCTCAAACTTTTGAGTGTATTCAGTGACACTCAAAGTTCCTTGCCTAAGTCTAATAAATTCTTCTAGTAAGGTGGTCTTAGCTGATGCTGGTACAAATCTTGCTTCCAACATCTCCTTGAATTGATTCCAAGTGATTTCATTCTCACCTCTCCTTGCAATGATTACTTCCCACCAGCTTAGCTGCTCCTTTCAGCTGTCTTGAAGCCACTTGCCTCTTCCTTTGATCATCAAGCTGCATGTCATTGAAAATCCTATCCAATGTTCTCAACCATGCTTGAATTTCCATAATACTTTCTGTCCCTTCAAAGCTTTTGCCTCCTAAATGAGTATAAGTCTTGAGTAATTTGGAGAGCTCTTCATGGGGATTTTATTGCCTTTGTCCTGCCCCATCCCTAAATGCTCTCACCAAATCTTGCAGATTGACCATTGGTGGTGCATTGGAGGATCCAGCTCCCTGATTTGGTGATCTTCCTACCATAGTTTGCTAATAATAATTTACATAGCTGGTTAGTTTTTTTTTAACTCAAACTTGTTCATCCAGTGATCAACCCCTACAAAATATTTTACTTATACTTTTGTTTCTTAAGTTTTTAATTTCATAGAAAGATTTGATTTTAATTTTCAACTATGTTTTAGTAACATAGCTCTGATACCAAATGAAATGACCCTCTCCTTTTATACCTTAATTTGTAAGGATTTTTTTTTACATAGGGATATATATATATAAGGTATACATATACATATTTCTGAAACCTAGAGTCATTTTTTTCTATCAAACAACAATTATCCCGGATCAAAATCTTTAACTAATATAAATATATCAGTACATTCACAAAGACATGCACATACATGTGAGGATGTATAGGCCTCTCTTGTTTGAATCAGAGTTCTGGAAAACAAGAGGATATTTGATTGATTAAGTTTAATTAATCCACACATAGTTCAGTTCAAATATATGCAATAAAATTTTCATCCATGTATGAACACCTATATATATATTTTTAAACTCCTGATTCTTTGCTAAATTCTCTAGGGGGTATAAATCCTAGAAACCAGATAATTGTAATATGATTGTCTATAAATTAATGGTTTGGTGCTTATGCTCTGGGAAAATGATATAAGTTCCTATCATTATCTATGTTTGATTTCCTTATAAAATCTGTCTAGAGTACATGCCCTTTTTTTTTGGAATATTTTTAAGTGATATATCACTTTCAAAACTTAATTCTTTGATACTAGGTTGCTAGCTAAAACAAATGCAAACATGTCTGAGTTTCCTGTAGCCATGAGTATCCATAACATGGTTCAACCAGAATCTTTGTTCTGGTGTAACCTATAGGGTCTTAAAAAATGCATTTTGATCAAAACCTGAGTGAAATGGAATTCAGATTCATATTAAAAATACCAAGGAACAGGTGTGTTAATATCTGTACAAAACATGTTTATGTGTGTATATAACAACAACTATTTTTTGGATCTGGCTTTCAACTCCTATATTACAGACTCTTCCTTTATTAAGAATAAGGCATGAAACATTTGTATAAAACAAGTTAAATTATGGAAACATTACAGTCATATAAAATACATTCTCCATATCCTTATTATTTTTTTGTATACATATTCCATGGTAGAAAAATAAAACCATTTAATTTTTCTGAGATTTGACTATCCAGATTTCCCAAAACTTAAATCCTTTACAAAGACTCAATATTGACTTACATTTATAAAATGTAACCACCATATTTATCATGGTGTTCTTGCTCAATTTACTTACAAGATTTAGATTAACTACCTTAACATATCAGATAATATCTAGATTTATAGATCCCAGTTACAAGTCAATTTCTTAGCAAAATACTTAGCACAATATCCATACAGTATTCAATACTCAATACACATAGCAATTTAAATTTATCAATACATGAAGATTTCATCATTTAGGCTCTTATCTAACTAAGGTTAGCATACTATAATCTTCTTCTCAAAGCCTTGCTCCTACTCCTACTTAGTTGCTGCAATCCCTGAAAATGCATTTGAAGCTGCCCCATATTAAATGGGACACTCCATATGCCATTAGCACACTAGGGTCAGAAACATGTCTGGTATGAGAAAATCCACTAAAACAATTTTGTAAATCAAGTTAAAGTTAAAACATGAATATATGTATATAACTTTGTCTTTAGAAAACAAGTAATTCATGTGTGCATGTTCTGTGTCAGTGTGCAGGTGCACACTTAAGTCTGCCTTTCCAAAAACCTCAAGAAGACATGGTACATTCATACATTCATATATTTCAATCATGAATCAATAAACACCCATACAAACAAGGAAGTCACCCAAAATGAATTAAATCATTTATTCACTGTCCAGATTTCATTCCAGGAAAACTCTAGTTCCTCTTTATATCAAATTCTCTTACCTTGATATATTTATCTACCTTGGTCTCATCTGCAATTAATTGAATCAATGGACACACTGTAATGAACTAATTCACTCCATTACACAAAGATCTCAGGACTTAAACAAGCCCTGTGTCAACTTGTATTACTCAAGAAAACAAGTCATTCCTGTAGTGTTCTTGACCCCAATTTCCTAATCAGGTTTAAGTTAATAATAACTCTTTTGATTTTTCATGTCTAAACCATTCAGCGATCCATTTCACTAACTAAAACATCCATATCATGGCATCTCATATTATTCATAACCAAACAGAGACAAACAGGAAAACAACCATTGGTGACTAAATAAATAAGATTCCGTATGTATATATATATATTCTGGTATTTTAAAAGGGGTATAGGCAACTAACATTGGCTTATGGCTTTTGAGAGAGTTTTCCCTTTTGCAAACATTTGTGCTTGAGTTAAACTCAGAATGACCAAGTTTCACTGAATCACAAAATTTGTTTGCTATGCATATGAACATTTATATATTTTCATTGAATCAGGAGCATCAGCACATAGGCAACCCTATTGCACCCCTAATTCCTTTTTGTCTCAAGCCTCAGCACTTATACATGAGTATATTGCAGCTCAACATTGTTTACATCTTTCTGGGTTGAGCCAAAACCAATACTACTTGCCTATTTTCAACATTTTATTTTCTGGGTATTTGTTTATGTTCCTAAACATTAACATATCAGAGATCTGGGTTTATAAAACCTATATGTATACTAACAATACTTAAAACTTTCATATAATAAAACAAGTAGAACAACCAAAGAGAATCAAAACATTTTCAGTTCTAAAATCCCAGATAAGCATTCACATATGAAAATACACTTTCAAGAAAATTACTTATAACTTGGCTGCCTACATTAGGACTTATTGCCTTAGATTTTGAGTGAGTTTTCTCACCTAGCTCTCTTCCACTTCCCAGTTGATTTGTAAGCTTCTGCCTCCAACCCTTTTCTTTACTTGTATTATATTTATATAATATCTATATATTTTTCTCAAGAGCTATCCGGGAAGAAGAAGGTTTCTTATTTCACTGCCTATTTATGCAGGGTTTTTCTTAGGGTTTAAGGCACTATCTAAAGACATTTTTGCCCATCAGAAATTATGCCATTTGCATTTAGTTTTTAAACCCAAAATCTTACCCTCCCCGGCTTGAGTTTGTGAAGAGAAAAGTGGTTATATGTTTTTGGTTAATTTCAGAAATTTGCTTTTCTAGAAAATACTTTTTCCTTTGTCTACTATCATGCTAAAAGTGTGACTTGATTTTATTATTTATCAAATACTCTTCGTAATTCTGCCTATAACAAGTATTTCTTTGTTTTATCTTATTTTTAGCTTTCATGTAAATGGTATGTGCTTCCTACATTTATTTATAAGAGGATTACTCCTTTTTATATCTTCATTCTTGTTCTTTCTGCCTATATTTAAAATATGTTGGTATATTTTATTTTGCTGATTTGAACCCTAGTACCTTATTAACATATCTATATATATATATGTGTATATAAATCTTACTGAATTAATTAGTATACTCATCTGTATATATTTATACATTATTTTGTACTGACACACATGTACATGTACACTCAAAAATACTCAGTAGCATCCATATATATATATATATTTACTTATGCATATAGCTTTTAAGGATTTAATCTATATATATATATATATATTCCATACACATCAACCTGTATTTATTCTTAGAGTTCAGGAATTTAGATTTAGTTCATGTGCATTTACTGTGCACACATGTACACACATACGGATACACCATATCAAGCTATATCAATTCCCCTTTAAAATTTGTTTAAAAATTATTTTAAACTTATTTATATTTTTCAGAATAAATTCCTAAAATCTTGGGTCATTACAGTGTCACGAGCTCATCTAGGGCTTAATTGTATCTTCACAATTGTTTTCTTTGAACAATTCTATTTCTTGGTGTCTAGGCTACGGCAGAGTAATAACCAGTTATAAAAATTACGGTGATACGTAAATATTATACTGGTTGTTCCTCTGAAGGTACTTAAACCTTCGGCTGCATTGCTACGGTGATTCGTGGTGCACCGATAACCCATGCCCGTTACCTGGCTGAGATATATTTTTGTTGATTTAAAACAAAGTGTGATTATACAATTTTAGGTTAGGAGCTATTAAGGACAGAAAACTATAATTAAGTCCTTTACATTCATTTAGTTGCATTAGTTCATGCATATATACAAAAAATCCAAAATCCAAAAAAAAAATTGTAAATTTTACTTAACTTAGTGTTTTTTAAAAAAAATCCTTTCCTTTGAAAATTTTCAATCAAAAACAAAAATCCAAAAAAAAGAAGAAAAAAAATTCATAAACAAAAAAAATTGAAAATTGAAAAACATAAACAAAAATCAAATTTCCATTTTCTAAAAAAACAAATATCCCTTTAGTAAATATTTGAGAATTCAAAAAACAAAAAAAATACAAAAACAAAACATATAAAATAAATTTTAAAAACCAAAAACAAAACAAAAATCAAGCTTCTCTTTTGAAAATAAATTTCACTTGGTAAATAGTTTTCTCCCTTGTAAAAAAAACAAACAAACTTTTCACTTCGTTTTTCAAATTTTCTTCCATTCTCTAAACTCGGTTCTATGTTCTTTCTCCTCTCGACTTTCACTTATGCATGAGTACTTGGACTCGTGACATAACAACCAATTGTTGGACTCGCGACTCAACAACTAACCGTTTAACTCGAACAGAGGATCCTCCCAAAATGGCGAACGAGAATGCCCCTCGAACTCTTATGGATAGAATCTTTCCCGATAGAGTTTATATTCCATCTTGCATCACGTTACCCGCCCCTACAGGTAACCATTTCGAAATTCACTCAAACCATATTGCCACTCTTCCAAAATTTGACAATTTCGAACACGATGATCCATACATCTTCTTGACTAAATTCGAACAAGTTTGTGCAACCATTAAACTCCAACAACTTTCTGATGACGGAATCAAACTTCGATTAATCCCATTTGCTCTTACGGATTACGCTGAAAATTGGTTGTACAGCTTACCATCGAACTCGATTAAAACGTGGGAAGAATTTGTAAAAGCTTTCTTAAAAAAGTTCTACCCTTTGGAAAAAACGAGTAGAATCCAAAACGAAATTGTAAACTTTCATCAATTCAAGGGAGAACCATTCGGAAAATACTTTAAAAGATTTAAAGAGCTTTTGATTAAATGTCCACACCATAATTTCGAAAAATAGACGATTTGCCAAATTTTATACGATGGACTCGAAAATAGATCACGTACCATGCTCGAATCAATGTGCCAAGGCAACTTTCTTGCCAAACATCACGACGATGCTTGGCAATTTCTTGAAAACCTTGCCGAAAAATCATCCCAATGGGAACGATCGAACGAAAAATCAATTTACTCACGATCGAGTGCACACTCGATAGGATCTTCTGTTGCTTTGGAAACTAAGATCGACGCAATGATTAAAAAATTCGATAATGTTTTCTCATCGAATCAAATGAACCAAACTTCCCAACCAATGTGTTATAAATGCAACGATCCTAATCATATAGCCGATCAATGTTACAATTCTGTCGAAAATATCAATGCATTCAATAAAGCCAAAAATGTCTCGTTTTCTCCAACGTACAACCCTGCACTACACCATACCAGCCGTTTCGCAACCCCCGAAGGCGGAAAATTTGCAACGGCTCTAAGCCGTTGCTATTAAGCAACGGTTAAAGTCCGTTGTAAAATCTTATAATATGGCTCATAGCCGTTCTAAATTTTGGAACGGCTCTTACCCGAACTACATTTTAGTACAGCCTTCCATACCCCCGTTCCCAACTAGCTACGCCCTTTACTTTCATTATCCACTTCGATCAAAAAGGAAAAAAACGATAATATTTTCAGATCATCTCGAATTCGCCAGCTCGAATTTTCGCCAGCTCGAATTTCCGCCGACTCCAGATATCCAGATCCAGATCCAGATTTCGTCCATCATCACATCTAATGTCAGATCTGAGGAAATAGTACCAAAAAAAGTCTTGATTTTCAATTCAGGTAATCATGATTTTTATGTCATTTTAGAAATAGTGTGTTTTTAATAAACGCACAGCCCGATTCTCTTTTGATTTCTCCCTTTCTCGATGTCGTTGCTCACAGTCGATTTGTAATCGTTGAGCAGTATTTCTTTTAGGGCTTGCAGTAACTATAGAGGACAGAGAGATATTGTTAGCACAATAACGTTCATCTCAGACAGCGACATATTCCAGAAGCTTCAGCACCCAATTTCTAGCATTCGTAGCCCCCAATCTGTACTTGAACTTCTAATGTCAATTATCAATTTTTGAAATAGCATACTCTATTAATAAAGAATTCCTGACTCGGGATGGTTTGAATTTTCTCCTTGCTGTATTCATTGCATCAACACTTGCTTCTAATTTATAAGCTAGTAAAAAAGGTACTTTCATACTCTTTATTGTATAAGTATGAATGCTACACCTGTTTGATGTTAATTTGCAGTTGAATAGTTTTTATTGTTTGCTATTTGGTACTTTAAACATATTTGGTCCAACGAAACATCTTAATCTAAACATTTTAAGATTTTGTTCCCATGTCATATTTGATTTCAGTGTTGGCTATATGATACTTCAAACAGTCATGAGTAGAAAACATTCAATAGGTCACGCTTGGTGCTATTTTGGACTTGAGAGCTTGGTCAAAGTGGGATGTTAATGATAGCTTGCTTTCATTACGCCAATGATGAAGTATTGTTAACCCGATTTGTCACTTACTATGTTAATGTCAGTTTACATATTACGCCTATATAGCATAATTTATTTATCAGGCATGCCATATCTAATATCTGATCCTCATGATTACCTTATTCCCTTTTCAGAAGTTGACATATGTTTTCAGCTGTATATCAGAGTTGAATCTTGGCCAACTTTTATTTTGTTACAGGCACCTTCTGAAGCTGAAGTAGGGGGTGCATCACTTTGTAAAGCTGGTAAGGTATGAATATGGATAATGCTATATTTCTTCTATATCATTCGAAGTTCCAAGCACATCAAATTTTGTCATAGACCTCAATGGAAAATTTTCACGTTTAAATAAATAAAAATATTGATAAAATCCGATGAAGTATTATAAAAAGATGGATTGTTAGAGTACCAAACACAAATTTCACAATCTCCCCAAAGTTCACAAACATGTATTTTATTCAACAAAAATTGTTCCCCAAAGTTCACAAGAATAATGATGCTTTACTTGTCTTTGCTGGAAACAAGGACCTACGGCTTAATTTTTTCCTTCCATATTTCTCTGTTGAATTGTAGGACAATGTGTCCTATACAACATGAAATTTTCTGAAATTTCAGTGTTTAATGCACAATTGTGTACCATTTGGTCTCCATTTTAATGAGCGCTTTTATTTTTGATTTTTATGTAACTTGTCAAATATAGGCTGTTGCCAATCTGTATTATAGTAAAAGTAGGAACTGTAATAATTAATTCCATGTGAGATTCGAAAGAAATGCTATGTACATTTATATATTTGACACGAGCGTTTTCTTAAATACACTGTTGTTGCTGTAACGTGGAACGTATCAATTAATTCATACTTTTTTTAGTGACATGACTGAACCAACGCTTTGTGTTATGAAGATCCACATGTACAATTCTATTTGAAAATGATGTTGAATTTCTCCAATGCCAATTAGTATAAAGGTGCAGTGTAACTATGTTTATGTCATGAAAAACAGTATTCTTTTTTTCTTTTTGCAAGGCAAGCAGGGTTGACTGGTCCCCTACCAGTTTATTGATAAAAGTAAAATAGAAATGATAATGAACATGCTCATTATCACAAGAAAAACAAATCAAAAAACTGCAAGACCACACAAAGGCAAACTAAGAAGGCAAACACACAGAGATACAAGACAAGAAGAAGGCGCAGAAAGAAAACACACAAACAAGAGCAAAGGCTACAGATCAGCCAGATGACAACTGAAGTCATACTGACTATCCTTCATACCAATTATGATAACATGCTTTAGGTAATCCCATAGTTGATCCATACTCCTTCTTTTATTTTCAAAACATCTAAGATTTCTTTCTTCCTATACCAGATTCAAGTATTTCTTGACATAAAAGAAGAAAACACTTATGTCATGCTTCTTCCACTTAGTAGATTTGCATATCAAATCCCACTCCACAGTTGACAGACCATGCACATGATTTATGTTAATTCTTCTAACAACTCTTTCCCACAAGACTTTCAATTCAATGCATTCAAAGAAAAGATGTTAAATTGATTCATTCTGCAACTTGCAGAAAACACATAGAGGGTCAACATTCATACCATAACTCATTAGTTTACTCTTGGTGAGAAGAGCATTCATTATAACCTTCCACATCAGAAGGTTATCCCTGGCTGGAGAGGTTCTCGTCCATAAAACTTTATACCAAACTAAATTTGGGCTTACAAAATCATTTACTAGAAGATCATAGGCAACAGAGATTGTGTGATTCTTTCCACACCAAAGTAGGATGTCATCAGGAGCAGTAGGAAACTTGATAGCTTGATAATTTTTCCAAACAGCATTTATATCCTGGTTACTGGTGTATGGCAATACAAGCATACCATCAGCCAGATAGTCCATAGCATGAGCATCCCTATTAATTCCAGTCTGAACAATTTGTTGATGGGAAAATATCTTTCCAAGCAGCAAACTGTCAGACATCCACGGATCATTCCAGAAGTTGATAGAACTGGAATGAGAGAGAGTAAATTTTAAAAAAGGTAAGTAAGTAGCTCGAAGGCCAAGCAACTTCCTCAAAGTCCAGCTTGAATTCTAGGGCACTGACATAGTCCAGAAGTTTTTACTACCAAGATTATACATTTTTGTCCAAGCAACCCATAGTGAATCAGAATTACAAAGCAGGGCATTCAAGTGCACACTGAAGGCAGCCTTATTCCATGTTAACAAATTAAAAATACCAAGTCCACCTTTGATTTTAGATTTCTCCATCCTGGCAAAGGAACATGGGATGATTTTCTTAGAGTGTATTGATCCAGTCCAGAAATATCTCAACATAGCATTTCTGACCATATTCACAAGCTTATATGGAAGAATAAACACCCTAGACCAATACACCATCATAGATGAAATGACAGACTTGATCAGCACAAGTCTACCAGCTTGGGAAATGAATCTATTAGCCCAACAGTCCATAATGCCACATATTTTCGAGTACAGAGGCAGGCAGTCAGAATATGAAATTCTAGAAGAGCATAGAGGAAGGCCCAAATAATTCATGCTATTTTCCATTGATTGCATGCCTAATAAATCAGTCAACTGATGAGTTTCTTCAAGTGAAATGCCAGAAGTGAGAATATGAGATTTGGCAGCATTCAATTTTAACCCAGACATTAGGTAGAAGTTGTGGAGAGAAGCTAAGATTTGTTCCATGGAGCTTTGGTCAGGCTTAGTAAATATCATAATATCATCAGCAAAAAGGAGGGATGTGATTTGAGGGGACTTGCATTTTGAGTGGAACAAAATATCCTTATGCACATATTTCTTATTCAGCATTGAAGTAAAAACTTCCATAACTAGAATAAATAGGTAAGAAGATATAGGATCACCCTGTCTGATCCCCTTCTTGCTCTTGAAGAAACCAGATGAGAAACCATTATATTTTATAGAGAATGTGGGGGAAGATATACAGGAGTAGATCCAGGCCACATAGGCTTTTGGAAATCTCATGAGAGCCATGATTCTCACAATAGATGTCCAATGTATACTGTCATAAGCCTTCATTAAGTCAAGTTTCAGCATGGCATTACGTGTAGCATGAGCACGATCATAGCCCTTAAGTAGTTCATGAGTTAAGAGGATGTTATCAAGGATATTACTTCTGGGAAGAAAAGCAGTCTGATCCTTGGAAATTATTCTGCTAAGCACAACAGCAAGTCTTGAAGCTAAAATCTTCGAAATACACTTATACATAACATTACAACACGAGATAGGCCGAAAGGAAGTAACATAAGAGGGAGGGTGGACCTTAGGAATTAGTACAAGGTTGGTTGTGTTCACTTCCTTAAGCATTTTGAAACTGGAGAAAAAGTTATGAACAGCTTTTAAGAAATCTTTCTCAATGATATCCCAACTGTGAATGAAGAATTGCACATTGAAACCATCCGGACCTCCACTTGATTGTTTGTTCATGGAAAATAGAGTATCCTTAATTTCCTTGTCAGTAACTCTACTGACAAGAGAATTAGCTTCCTCAGCTTGAACTGTTGGTAACTGCACGTGAGAAAGATCATCAAGCAAAGGATTGTAGTCAGCACTGTTACCCAACAAATTGCTAAAGTAATTGAGAAGAGCTTTGTCAACTTCAACTGGGTCAGAGTGCAGAACCCCAAACTCATCAAAAATTGAAGTTATATTCTCCTTAGCATGTTTGACTTTTATTGCCGCATGGAAATAAGCAGTATTATTGTCCTCTTCAGTTGTCCATTTTTGTCTCAATTGCTGCCTCCTCATATTTCCTTCAGATTGCAATGCTTTATTTAAATCATCAAATAGATTTCTCTCCGATTCAGCAGCAGCTGCGTTAGCCGGGTTGTTCATCATTAGTTCTTGGGCTTACTTGAGTTTCTTTCTCAGCATTGTTGTTTTCAGTGTACCATCACCAAATTTGTTCCTAGCCCATTCTTTTAAAGCATACTTAGTAGCTCGTAGTTTCCTGCAAAAAATAAACATAGGGTTTCCATTACAATTTTCAAACCAAGCTTTTTTTATAATATTAGTATACTCAAGATCAAGGACCCAAGTATTATAAAATTTGAAGCTTTTTTTTTCCTTTAACAACTTCTGTCCCGAGGAGAAAATGATAGGAGAGTGGTCAGACAGGACAGGGTGGGGAATAAAGGAAGACATAGTTGGCCAAGAGGATAAGGCTTTGAGGTTAGCAAATGAGTGATCAATGTTGGTAAAAGTTCTGACTCCAGATCGACTCCTGTTATTCCACGTGAATTTAGCACCAGAGGTGGGAATATGAAGCAAACTAGAGTCATCAATTGCCTTGTTAAGATGGATAATGTCTTTAGGAAGGAGAGGGGTGCCTCCTTGCTTGTCCTGTAGGGAAAAACAGCAATTGAAATCCCCAAAGACAAGCCAGGGATGGGAATCTTGCCTGAAGGCTGGAAGAAGATCAAGAAGAGTTTGCCTAGAGTTGGAAGAGTTGTGAGCATAAATAATAAATAGGTAAAAGGAAATGGAGGAATCAATGAGTTTGGCATGGAAGTGCATTAGTTGATTAGTACATAATACAGTGGAAAGGGTTAAAAGAGAGGGGTCATGAATGACCAAGATTCGACCATAGGCTGCATTAGACAAGTTATGGTTAAGGGACCAGGAAGGATTTATGTGCCTAGCAGCTTTGATTGTTAGAGTTTCATTCAACTTTGTTTCCAGAATAGCAAAAAGAGCTAAATTATGGTGGTTGATGAAATACTTGACATGATCTTGCTTGGTTAAGGAATGAGCTCCTCTTATATTCCATATTGCATAGGACTGCATCATTTGGTATACTTTAATGATTGGTGGACTACATTTTTCATGCTCCTTGTTGAAGGAGATCCCCTACGACCAGTGATATTGTCTACTATATCTTCTTTTCTACTGCTTTTTCATTTTTCACTCTTATAATCTTCCATTAGAAAGGATAGTGAGCTCCTTGGTAATGATGGCAGGGAAGTCCAACCAGGCAGAGCACCAGAGAAAGAGTACAAGTTAGCAGTGTGATTATTGTCTTCATTATGCACCGAGATGCACAAGTTGTATATTTCATTTTCCAGTGATACTCTGAACTGAGTTTCTTCATGCATAGAACTAGGGATTGAAATTTTCAAGGAAGAAGAATACAATATGAAATTTGCAATATAATTTTCGGTTTGCAAATATTCAATTTAACATGTTGATAATGATGCTTATTTTTTTCGCCCAATATTTGCAAAATATGCAATTTTTTGCAAACAATTGCACAAATCATAAATTATGTATAAATGTGTAAAAAAGGGAAAATTGTGCTATGAAAATAAATGCTGGTACATTTTATTATATAAACGATAAATTTGAAAATAAGAGCACATCACATCTATTTTGATCTAACATACCGCATAATATAGTTCAACATAAATTTAAGTTCGTTCTCCATATTCAACATGGAACAACCAGTTGATAATTTATCAATTCGTGCGCAACTACTATTGCAAGCTCCCACTCCAAAACCTAGTGTCCACATAACCTGATACAATTAGCTTGCTACTATTTTTCTTTCAATGTGTTTTATGTCAGGTTTAAGGTTTTTTTACTAAAACCTAGTGTCCACATAAATCAAATCCAATGATGTACGAGAATAAAACTCACGTTAAACTTGCATATTTAAAGCAAACTGGGACTTGCAGCACATAACTGATGTTTTTCTTTATGGATTTGCTCATAAAATGACCTACCCGACTAATTAAAGCAGATTAGACATCAGGCACCTAACATACGCTTACAAACATGCCAGGTGCAATGCACATAAGTGGTATAGCCCATTGCTTGGTGCACATAACTAGGGATAAAAACAATAACATAACATACAAGTGTTGGGAGCCAATAATCAGCTACAACTGACTTTGTGCAATGATTTAATATCGAAATGTCCTTAATCATTATAAATGAATTTTAACATCAATAATAGGCCATAATCAAAATTATCATCTAAAACAATAGTAGAAAATATATTCAGCTGACTCAATATCCTTAAACAATGACTCATGTTCTGTAAGAGGTATAATTATTCTTTAAGTTGCTCGTACTTTCAAGTTTATAAAATGTTGTATATATTTTAGTTGGCAGATCAATATGTCTTCAAGTATAGATAAAGAGAGGATGAAAGAAGACGATCAAAAACCACACGATATATGGAAGGAGTGCAGAAGTTTATTGATTTTGTTGTAGAAAATGGTGGCAATAAAGAAATCTATTCTTGTCCTTGCACACAGTGCAAAAATATGAAAATGAAAATTAAATTAGATGAAATTCATTTTCATCTGATTAGATGGGGAATTGTCCAATCATATACTGTTTGGCATTTTCATGGGGAAGAGTCAGCAATGAACCAAAAACAACCTATTAGTCAAGCCATAAGTACCGATGACTCTGAACTTCCTAGGATGGAAGATCTGGTCAATGATGCTGATAGATTTCATCAATTTCAACCTACAAGTTTATTGCCAGATAATATTGGGGATTCGCCTACGGTTGATGTTGATTGGCAAGCCAATCAAAGCAAGAAGTATAAATCAGTTTTTGATAATGCAAAAGAGCCATTGTATCCTTCATGTCCAAAAGGGATAACAAAATTGTATTTCTTTGTCAAGCTGAATAACTTGAAAACCCAGTATGGCTTTTCCGACAATGGTGTGACTGCACTCCTAGAATTCATAAAGGAATTACTTCCTGAAGGTAACACACTACCAAAGATGATTAAGCAAGTTGGTATGGATTACAAAACTTATCATGCGTGCATTAATGACTGCATTTTGTATTGGAAGGATGATGCAAATAGAGTTTTTTGTCAGTTTGCAAACAATCAAGATATAAAACAACATTCAACGAAGAGAAAAGAGCTGCCAAAGTACCTCAAAAGACGTTGAGACATTTCCCTCTAATTCCTAGGCTAAGGAGGTTGATACTATACCATGGATATCAGATGCTATGACTTGGCATGGTCGTGCCAAGTCTAATTCAGACGTAATGCGTCACCCATGTGATACTTCTCAATGGCGAGTTGCAGATTCTTTTGACAAAACATTTGTCGTTGAATCATGAAATGTCACGCTTGGATTAGCAACGGATGGTTTCAATCCACATGCATCTCTAAGTAACCGTTATAGTTGTTGGCCAGTAGTTTTAGTACCGTATAATCTTCCTCCATCCATGTGCATGAAAAGAGAGTTTTCAATGTTGACATTGTTGGTTTCTGGACCAAAACAACCAGGAAAGGATATTGATGTTTATTTGCAACCGTTTATAGACGAGTTACAACTGTTATGGGAAGGAGTCACTGCATTTTACTCATTTAATAATTCTGAGTTTACAATGAGAGCTAGGTTGTTGTGGGCAATTCATGATCATCCTACACTTGGGACTTTATCGGGATGCACAACTCATGGCTATTTTGCATGTCCTATATGTGCGGAAAACACTTGTTCTTACTATCTTCGTGCAAGTAAGAAGATGTGTTACATGGGACATCAAAGATTTCTTCCTTTCAAACATAAGTTTCGAGACGAAAAAACAAACTTTGATAACAAACAAGAATATCGTGGTCCTCCACGGCCATTGACTGGTTATCAAGTTGAAGAAGGTAGCTAATATCAAGATGAAAGTTGGTAAAGACAAACTAGAAATTGGTCGAAAACGAAAAATGAAAACCGATGAAGACGAAGTTGAGAATGTTCCTACATGGTATAGGAGGTCCATCCTCTTTGATTTTCCATATTGGAAAGCAAATTTGGTCCGACATAATATTGATGTTATGCATACAGAGAAGAATGTCATTGAGCATCTCATTAGCACAATTATGGGTCATAAAGACAAGTCAAAAGACGGTATCAATGCACGTAAGGATTTGAAAAACATGGGTATAAAAGAAAAATTGTGGGTGAGTGAAGATCCTGAAAGAAATAAAGTAATCATACTATATGCAACTTTCACCTTGAGCAAAGACGAAAGGCTATGATTTTCCACCATTTTGAATAGCCTAAAAGTTCCTAGCAAATTCTCTTCCAACTTCAATAACAATGTGAACATCAATCCTCCTGAACTAACAAATATGAAGTCTCATGATTACCACGTCATAATGCAGCAATTACTTCCGGTATTGCTTCAGCATTCTTATCCACAACATAAGGATCTACGTAATGCTGTACATCGTATAAGTCTATTTTTTAACATTTTATGCTCAAAGGTGATCAACATAGAACATCTTTTAAAAGCAAAGACTAGTTTGGTAGAAGCAATTTGTATGTTTGAAAAATATTTTCCGCCTGCATTTTTTGACATCAGCATCCACCTTATGGTTCATTTAGCCGATGAAGCATTTATATGCGGTCCTGTTAGATATAGATGGATGTATCCTTTTGAACGGTAATTTACTAATCTTAGTTTTGTTCATCATCATTCGATTTAAATAGGTACTAGTTATTTGTAATCAATTTATATTCATAGGTTGATGAAAACATATAAAGGATACGTCCGCAACAAAAGATATATTGAAGGATGTATTGTAGAAGGATATATTGTACAGGAAGCTAGTCTTTACTGCATGGAGTATATGCCAAAAGGAGGTGATGGCACACATAAACATACCCGTGAGGGTTTCTTAGATGAGGATGATGAGTTTGCTGGTGAGATGCCTCTAGATAATGGTAAAGACATAACCTTAACCTCGGTGCAGTTTGAACAAGTTCGTAGATGGGTCCTCAATAAGTATGATGGATTGGATGAATGGGAGAAGTAAGTTCACAAATAACTCCTGAATCTCCACCATTGTAAGTATATAAATGTTTTGAAATGTTTTTTTGCAGGAGGTATAACATCTATGTGAAAAGTACTAATCTCAATCTCGAAATGGGGTTTCATTCGTGGAAGATTGTCAAAGTTTTACTCTATGATTACGTGGCGAGGTATATATTAAAGCTTATTTAATATTTCACACGTACTTAAAGGTATCATACACCTTATTTATCATACTTTTCACATATTTTATTTTTTTAGTTGGTGAAAACAAACGATGTTGATTAAACTCTTTGGCGCCTTGTGAATGGGCCGAAGTTCAAGGCGCGCAGTTATATGAAGTACCAAGTAAATGGGTTTACATTTTCCTCGAAAAATTATGAAGAGTGGATGGTAACACAAGACAGCGGTGTATCTATGAGAGCAATCACAAAATTTAGAGCTAGTGGGAAAGATAAAAATTATACAGAAGCTGAAACACTGTATTATGGAGTTATTCAGGAGATAATTGAGTTAGATTATATAGACTTCAAACAAACGGTTTTTTATTGTGATTGGGTAAAGGTCGAAGACAAGGTCAATGGTTGCAAGATTGATCCTGTTTCAAACTTGATTAAAGTTAACTTAGGGAAATTGAAGACCAAAGATAGGATGAACGATGAGCCATTTATTCTTGCGTCAGAAGCGAGTCAAGTGTTCTACTCAAAAGATTTAAAAAATAGCGGATGGTTTGTGGTTTTACACACACCTAAGCGGTTGACTACAATCGTGGATGATCTTGAGTTTCTACCGTCTATCAATCAACCTTTGAAGATAACAAAAAATTAGAAGATCTTACCAAATGCATATGTTAATGTAAGATGTATTTCTTAATTAAATTGAGTTGAATATGAAATGTGCTAAATTTAGAATTTTTTGATTATGAATTTAGAATTTTTCATGTATCTCTATTTAATTATTATTCTAAATTTTAGAAAATTGTTTGCTTAGGGCTATAAAATGACTTAAAGACATGGTGTTGCATGTGGTGATGGACAACGGAATATGTCGATAATCTTATTATTTCTATCATTGCATCGTATAACATTTCCATTTTCATTATCATTCAGGCGAGCTAATTGATAAGAATATAATGATACTGCAATAGTCACATATTGTTACGGGTAATGTTTGAATACTTAATCTATTATATATTTACTTTTGTGACTTTCAAAAGTTTCATACTTTAGCTCATAAAGCTAACATTTACATTTTTACTATTTATATTTTTATATTCATAAATTGAAGCAACTTGTACTACTTATATTTTTATAATGAAAAGTGGAACTGCACCTAATATAATATGTAAACTTATGCAATTAAATGGGATATTGAATGTGTGTTGCTTGGATATATATGGGTATGTGTTTTGTGCGCATGCATGTGTATATAAATTTTATATTTATGATATTTTATATTAAGACATGTCAATTTAAATAACTTTTTCCTCAACTATTATCTACGATGTTCCATGATTTTCCTAATATATCAAATGTTGTAGTTTTCTTCACTAAGTGATTATATACCAAGCCTTATCTTTAATTTATATTTTTCAAACAATTATGAGATTGCTTATGCTTAGAAGGATGGTATTCAAACAATGAAATGGAAATGGTTATTTTTGGTGTTTTGGTGTTTGCAGTTGGCTAAAACTGCAGTAGAAAGAACAATGAAAGTGAAAAAATGCATGTAACAAACACATGTAATGCAATGGAACCAAACTTCATTCCAATACTATTATTGTCTGTCCTTACCCCTAGTCCTTACACTGTAACGTATAAAATTTGTCTTTACCCCTAGTCCTTGCCCTAAACTATGTATATGTCTTCTTAAATTTTGACACAAGTTGTTTGACTTATAAATGTATCAAGAAAAACTTGCATATTCTTATTAGTACTATGAGTCAACATTCCTTTTTATTGTATGTGAAGATAATGATCAAAAGCTGAAAAAATGTTATTTGCATAACATATGCTGTGAACTCATATATGTTTCTTTCTGAATACTTGCAGCAACAATGTCAGAAGCCGCAGAAACGTCGATCCATTCAGTCGCGCATTCGTCATCTTCACAACCCGAGAAAGTTGAGACAAATGCATATGGTGTTCCAGTTTCTGATAATGCTGGGAAAATATGCAGTAGACTTGGTAAATTGGTATGAATTCATGTGCCGATATCATATGAAAGTTGGGATAAAGTACCCAACAAATGTAAAGATGACGTTTGGGCTGAATTTCGGGTAAGCCATTCTCTTTTTTTTTCCAGTAATTCTTTACTGCAAACTGATATTTAACTTATCCATAAATAACAATTATATATGGATACATAATAAGTTAATCATATACATGCAAAGATGATTCCTGCTTCATCCAACACTAGATAAACAATTAATTATGAATTATCAGTGATTTGCAGTTGCTGACGACGAAAGGCTTACGAGTGATTTTGAGGTTCATATGAAGGTTTAAACTCATAGGATATGGAAATGGTTTAATTTATCAACTTCTCTTAATTATCATAGCTAATTACTTAAATCTCATATATAGTTGTAAATATGTAGACCAGAAAGCTACAATTTGAAATTCATTTTCATTTGTGTGGTATAGATTAAAATGATCTTAAGTCAACTAATCTTATCATTTCCACCTATCTAATCCAATATAAAAAAATTATAATTTCACGCTCATGAATAATCTATTTCAGTTGGTATTAGAAATGCTTATCAGATTGTATATACTGCAACATTCTATTGCTTAGCAAATTTATTGAGCATCAGTAGACAAGTAGATAAAAAACGGGTTGGAAATTGTTTTCTTGTTGACAGTTTGATATGTTATGGTGATTTAAGAGGCTTAATGAATGTCGTGGTGATTAAATATGTCACTGTTAGAAACTTAGCATTTTTCATATTATTTTAATAATATATACACATAAAATTACGTGCATTTCCGTATATTTATTGTTCTAGAATATTGATCAAAATGCAAATGTGATGGTATTTATACCAAATTATGGACGAAATCCAAATAACTCATCATAAAAAAGTAGGTACCAAACATTGATTATGATCCAGCAACATACAAAGCATGTTTCTATTTACTTTTTAGACTATACTGATACATATTTTGATTATATATTTTTGTTCCCCTGCACTAATGATCTGTATAGACATGATTTGCGAATTTTCCAATTGAACTTCCAAAGTTTTTAGTCTGGTAGAAGTATAAAGAATAATGCAGAGAAAAGCGGAGAATAATCCAACATGCCTTAGTACATGACTAAAAGTATTTACATGATCCAATCTTTTTTTTAATCTTTATGGATATGTTGAACGGATGCGTTCAAACTGCAGTACTTCACATTTGTCATTTAACTTGAATGGTCCATACGGTCAGAACAAGAACTCACAATCAGACATACCAGCCTCCTAGTATGTTAACAGTTTTTATATATTTTATTTTTAACGTATTTTTTATGTTCAATATATACAGACATTTTATGAGCTAGAGTCGGATACAAAAGAGTTGTATTTTAAAAAAATGTGCGAATCATTTAGAGGATACAAAAGTGAATTGAGGACAGGGTACTACGACAAATTTGATAATTATGAAGCTAGAAGAAAAAACTGTCCGCCAAAAGTTAGCGTAGAAGATTGGGACGGATTCTTGAAAAATGAAGCAAAACCCTGCGCACGCGAAAGAAGAGAGCTAGGCAAAAAAATAGGTCATAATACAATTATACTCATCACAGTGGTCGTACAATTCACGCCGTAGTAGAACATAAAATGGTACATTTTTAATTTTTTGTTATTTCGTTGCATTTTACCATTTCGTTGCATCATTAGTTTTCTTGTGCATCATTACCATTTCATTTAACCATAATAGCATCGCTTCAAGCGCAGTAGTACCATGCACATAAATTTGTCCCATCTTTATTCCATGTCCAATATAATCATAGCATCACTACTATACCATATACGATGTAGAACAAAAGATGATAAAAGATGATAAGAAATTCACACGCTCATGTATATGTTTGAAATCTTCAGAATATATTTTCAAGGATATATCACCATCAATTTTGCCTTTGAATATTTATGAATATTGAGGAAAAAAAAGTGGTTATTACAATTGGATACTCGATCGAGTGCATATTTGGTTTATTTTTAAAGTTAGGTGAAGTCATTGTTCTTATTGAAATCCAATTTAAAAATAATTATTTAATTTCCTTATGAACAAATAACTGAGCATGATTAAATTTCAAATTCAGTTAAACTTCATGATTAAAGAAATGCATATGTACACTAATATATTGTTGAGCAGACAAAAACTAACACGCACACACAAGTCATATCTTAATTTTTCTATAAAATTATAAAATCATTTCCAAGGTCAGCATCAACTACATTCTGCATCTATTATGCAAATTCACGTTACCGAACCCTTTGGACAAGTTCACGTCGTTCAACAACCAAACAAAAATGTGTATATTTCCTTTTCCCATTAATGAATCTGGAACAAATAAATTTATTAAATTAGAACTATTATGAAGTTAAAACATAGTTCTACCTAAAGGTCTGAGAGGGAAGATAACCGCATCTCTATCAGGTACTTGTTCAAATTAATCAATAGCTTCCGCCTTCTTCTATTAGCTTGTGAGTTAGTTCACAAGATGATAAGCTTGCAAGTCAGTTAACATATAGTATGACTACCCTTTGAAAATGTAGTCCCGGTGACACAAATGCAAATTTTAGAATTTTCACAACTCAATTTTGCCTATTCTGTGCATTTAATAACCATACTTCAGTAAATTTTCTATACCCTGGAAATTTGATTTATACATGTTCTCCTAGGAATATATATAAAACTATACCAAAACTAGAGGGGGTTATCCACATTTCGATTAAATGTTCTGTAAAGATTTGTATATAACATCCTAAAGTATAACATGCTATAAATATTATAGTCTGCACAAGAAAACTTCATATTAAAGTTTTGCTGTTAAGAAAAATCGATGTTTCGGTTGCAGGCAATTGAAAATCCAAGAAAAGAAATCATACGCCGTGAAGTGTGGGAGAAAACTCATACAAAAAAGGATGGCACCATATCGGATTCAAATTCTTCGTACTTTGTAAGTTAAACAATATATTGTTTTAGATGATAAATTAAAAATGATTTACTATTATGACATATATGTTTACATGGTTTATCGGCCTATAACTTATATGCACGTAATATCTCAAGTATTATCATATTTTAGGGTAAAATTGCAAAAGCAAGGGAAACAATCAATGATGACGAGGAAGAAGATATGCCATTGGATGAAGACATCTTGTCACAAGCGTTCGGCAAAGGTAAAAGGGGTTGGACTCAAAGTGTTGGAACTATAATACCAAAGACACAAGTTAAAGCATCTACTATTCCACATAAACAACTCAGAAGGAGTAAACAAGACTCAAATAGATTGGAAACAAGGATAGAGAAGATGGAGGGTTCATTAGAGAATGTGAAGGGGACATTGAACACATTGGTCGACATATTAAAAGGATATGTGAAACAGATGCCAGACATTGCTTCCAACAAAGGAGGAAGTGGTGGGACACATCATGAAAGTGTTGGAAGAACGTCAAACAATGACGATGCTGCTAACCCGCTTATTTCGCATGTTCAGGAAAATCAAAAATGTGAAGTGTTGAACTTTGATATAGAAGTCATTGCAACTGGTTTTGTATGCAGAGATTCGACGGCATCCATCATACATGGAAAACCTATACCTCCTACACATGATAAGTTGATTGTGGACAATATACTATTACCAGATGAGACCACAGCCAAACAAAATCAACCTCTTTCTATGACCTTTGATGATGTTGGAATCAGTGGTTATGTGTGTCATCCAAAGAGTTCAATTCGATATCTTTAGATGTAGGAGCAGGTATATATTATTATTATCCAATAAATTCAATCTGAATGGTAACCTATATATGTTCTCTGATCTGTTCTTAATATCAGAATCCTGCAATCTTAATATCAAAACTGAAAATTCTACAAAATCGGATAATTCTACGATCTGTTCTTTGTTTCAGGTTTTTAACATTTGTTTCAGGTTGAAGATGCTTTCTCTGTGTACCTTTCTGATTTAGAAAAGCTTGATCCGTGAGGTAACACAAAATTTACTTTGCGTCCCATTCTCAGATATTTCGTTGCGGGCTTGTTTACTCCTTTGTTATGTCATTTGCACTATTCTTTCACTCATTTGAAGATTGCACTGTTATTCACCATTAAAAAAATTTGAACCTGCATTGCACACTGCATTTCTCAGTTTGCATTTTTCATCACTTTTTGTAATCTCAGTTCTTTGTTGCATTTGTTTATAACTTGTGCATTTCCATAACATTATAAAAAAATACATTTGCACATTGCATTTACATCACACATTTACATCACAGTTTTCTTTCCTATTGCACTATTTTTTTTTGTTCACATTACTATTGAAAATAGGTTGTAGAATTAATAAAACCAGTGTTAGACTGTGGGCTGGGTTGGTTATTAATTTGGGAATTTAGTTGTGGTTTCTGGAAATATATTAGGCTAAGAAAACCCAAAGTAGATGGATGTAGGAGTTGAGTTTCAATTTGATTTGTTAATTCATGTTTGGGTTGCTGCTCCGGTCGGTGGTGTTTTGGCGATTGAATTGGTTTGAGGGTTCAGGTTCAAAGAATTGGGGGCTGAGGCGATTGCTTCTCAAGTATGTTCGAAGTTTGGGTATTAGAGAATTGTTGGTGGAGGAGTAGGGCAGGAAGTGTGGTGGCGGGAGTGATTGGCAAGGGAGGTTTTCTGTTTGGTCAGTTTGAGACGTGCTTTCCCTTGGGTTTCTGTTCCATGCAATATTGAGCACTGCATTGTTGGTGGTCGCAGCTGCTGGAAGTATGTTTGTGTAGTGAAGCAGAGGGATGCTATTGTATCAATGTTGATGGATGAAGTAGTAAAGTCAGTGATGTAGGAGTCGGTATTGTAGGAGAAATGTGCACTGTTTTATGGTAGTGATGGAGGTCTGTTGCTAAGTATGATGGTGAGTTTGTGGCAGTTTGGTATTGTCGGAGTGTATGGCAAGTCAGCTGATAATTGTGAAGGATGTTTGTGATGATAATGAAGTGTGGAATGCATAAATGAGGTAGTGTAGACAGTATGATGATGTTAAGGAGTGCAGGGTGGACAGAGAGGGGTTGCAGTTGATATTTGTGAAGGCACTGTGATGAGGCAGTCTAAAAAATTATCCGCTTAAGTTCATCCAAATCAAATGTTTTATCTAAATCTTTTCTAGCTTTCTCACTTAAGTTCTTCTTACATGCTATATTTGGAAAATTTAAGTTTAAAGATTAACTATTGAATAATTTTGGAAAATTTAAGTTTAAAGATTAACTGTTAAATAGATTTGAAAAGAAAGATATAGCTTAGTTGATAGTTTCCTCTGATGAATTCTAGCAATTCCCTTGATGGCCCTGTAATTGATTAGTCTGATACTTGTTCTTTTCTCAGCTATGCTGGAGTGGAAGAATGTTGTCCTCTTGGCTCCTCGAGTGAACCTTGTACTTTGGTTGTTATATTTTTTGAACTGACTTATACTAAAGCATTCTACCAAGCTCATTCATATCCTCTTTGTATCACATTTGGAGTAATTTATTGTTTGGGTTAGCTTCCAATTTCAGATAAATGTTGTTGATTTCCCTTTTAAACTTAGCATATTCTTAACTGAAATTATTTAAGATAAATGTTGTTGATCAAATTTGTCATTCATGAAATTAGCCTATATACCATAATTATTGACTACTTTCATAATGAGTTTAATGTTTAAAGCTTCATTTAATTCGTTGAAATCTCTCAAACCGAAGCCCCTTTTGACTTTTGTCTACAAAGTATTTCCCAATGGCTGTGAAGTTGCGGAGGTGAATGAGGCCGGAATTGGATGTTGAAAATTATAATTCAAACATTTGTTATGTTTGGTTTTTGTGTTGAATGTATGAAAAATATTTGGTTTAATAATCTTTCTTTTGTGATAGTGTTAAATTTGCAAATTTTTGTATTAATTATGATAATGAAATGACTATCACTGGTGCAGAGAAGAAATTTCGAATTTTTAAAATAAAAATAAAAATGTAATTAGCAACGGATTAAAGCCGTTGCTAATATTTAAAACATCAGTTATACGTCTACATTTAACAACGGATAAAAGCCCTTGCAGAATAAAATCCGAAACGGCTACAAGCCGTTGCTAAAGAATATTCTGCAACGGCCCTTAGCCATTGCAAAAGTATATTTAGCAACGGATATGAGCCATTGCGAAATTTTTACCACTGCCCATTTCGCAACGGCTCAAAGCCGTTGCGAAATTATTTTACAACGGCTTAAAGCCGTTTCGAAATGAGGATTCTGGTGTAGTGCTGGTTGGAGAAATCATCCGAATTTTGCGTGGAACCAAAACAATCCCAACACAAATATGATTCGTCCCAATTTTCAAGCATTTCCGAATAATGCTTCGAATCCTCCATTTCAGCCTAACAATTTTCAACCAAACCTTGCGGGTCCGTCGCATAATCCACCGCAACAATCAAATTTTCAACCAAATGCTGCTCATCCTTCCCAAGACGATAAACGTTTAACTTCACTTGATAAAACTCTTGAAACGTTGGCTAAAGCAACTACTCAAAGCCTTCAATCAAACAGCAATTTGCAAAATTTATTGACTTCATATATGCAAAACACGAACCAATCAATTGCAAAACTCGAAATGCAAATGAGTCAATTAGCCATGTCTGTGAGAGAACGTGAACGAGGAACATTCCCAAGCCAACCCATCTCAAATCCCAGAAATCAAAACGCAAATTCAAATCAAGCCCATGTTGTTGAAGATAGCAACGTCACCCAATTGAATGCTATCACAACTCTCTGTTCCGGTAAACAAATCGATAATCAGGTCGTTAATCCAAACGATTTACCGGAAGCCTCTCTCGACACTTCTAAAACAACGAACGAATCTGAGCAGAACGTGGAGCCAAACATTGAATCGAATGCCAGTCAAAACTCTTCTTCTTCTACTCGAGTAGACCTGCCTACCGAGTATCGTGTCCCATTTCCACATCGTCTTCGACCTAAGAAACTCTTTGACCAAATGGGAAAGATGTTGGAAATTTTTAAACAAGTCAAAGTTAACATTCCGCTTCTTGAGATCGTTCAGCAAGTCCCAACATACGTGAAATTCCTTAAGGACTTGTGTACCCAAAAGCAACACACTCAAGTGCCCAAAAAAGTCTTCTTAGCTAGCAGTTTGAGTGAAGTCTTGTCCCAATCCATGCCCGGAAAATACAAAGATCCTGGCTGCCCTACGATTTCATGTACAATTGGAGACAAGATGATTAACAAATGTCTGATAGACTTAGGCGCGAGTGTCAATTTTATTCCATACTCTATGTACGAACTATTAGGCTTAGGTGAGATCAAACCCACAAAAGTCACGCTTCAATTTGCCGATCGCTCGATTAAGAAACCCGTGGGAGAAATCGAGGACGTGCTCATTCGAGTAGGGCAATTCATATTCCACGTTGATTTTATCGTTCTCGAAACACAACCCATAATGAATCCCTCGAGTCAAATTCCATTGATTTTAGGCCGACCATTCTTAGCCACCTCAAATGCCTTAATCAATTATCGTAATGGATCGATGAAAATTTCTTTTGGAAACATGACTTTGGATCTCAACATTTTCAATCTTGAAAGCCAATCGAACGAAACTCATGACCAAACGTTGGAAGTTAGTGCCATTCACGAAAACTTCGAAAACGAGACAATTGACTTTAGCGACGAACGCGAAGTTGAATTTGAAAAATTGTTTCACGAAATTCCCAGCGAAATTGAATACACTCTTCCCTTTGAATCGCTTCCAGTAGAGTCCGAATCTCAACCCAATTCTTTGATCGAAAAACTCCCGAAGTTTGACCTCAAACCACTTCCCGATCACCTTAAGTACACATACTTAGGTGATAACGAAACACTACCCATCATAATTTCTGCGACTCTCTCTCTTGACCAAGAAACCTCCTTACTTTCTATTCTTTCGAAAAACAAGGAAGCGATTAGATGGTCGATCTCCGATATAAAGGGGATTAGCCCTGCTTTTGTTAAACATCGCATCCATTTAATCGACGATGCGAAGCCTATTCGTGACGCGCAACGAAGGCTTAATCCAAAAATGAAAGATGTGGTGCGTGATGAAATTCTTAAACTTCTCGACAATGGAATCATTTACCCAATCTCTGATAGTTCATGGGTTAGCCCAATTCACGTTGTACCGAAAAAGTCTGGGCTAACCGTTGTCAAGAACGATTCAAACGAACTTATTCCAACTCGTACTCAAACGGGTTGGCGTGTTTACATTGACTATCGAAAACTAAATGCCGCAACACGAAAAGATCACTTCCCTCTTCCCTTCATTGACCAAATGCTCGAACGTTTAGCCGGCCACGAATTTTACTGCTTCCTTGATGGTTATTCCGGCTATAACCAAATCCCCATCGCTCCCGAAGATCAAGAGAAAACAACTTTCACGTGTCCATTCGGTACCTTTGCTTATCGATATATGCCATTCAGACTTTGTAACGCTCCTGCAACCTTCCAACGATGCATGGTTGGAATCTTTTCCGACATGATTGAATGCTTTTTAGAAGTTTTTATGGATGATTTCTCAATCTTTGGCAATTCTTTTTCCCAATGTTTACATCATCTCGAATTGGTTCTAAATCGATGTAAAGAAAAACATTTGACTTTGAATTGGGAAAAATGCCAATTTATGGTCAAACAAGGCATAGTCCTTGGACATATCATCTCAAATAAAGGCATTGAGGTAGATAAAGCGAAAATCAATGTCATTGCAAATCAACCCATTCCCAAAACTGTTAAGGACATTCGATCATTTCTTGGACATGCTGGCTTTTACCGACGCTATGTGAAAGACTTTAGCAAATTTGCTCGTCCTTTGACGACTCTTCTTGGAAAAGACGTTCCTTTCGATTTTAACTCTGATTGTATCTCTTCTTTTGAATGTCTTAAGAACGAACTCATTTCTGCTTCAATCATTTGTGTGCCCAATTGGGATCTTCCTTTCGAAATATTGTGTGATGCTTCGAACTTTGTAGTTGGTGCTATCTTAGGACAACGCATCAACAAGATCCTTCACGTGATTTACTACGCGAGTATGACCTTGAACAACGCTCAACTCAACTACACAACAACCGAAAAAGAGCTTCTAGCTGTCGTTTTTGCTCTCGAAAAATTCCGACAATACTTGATAGGGTCACACATTACTATGTACACGGACCACTCTACGCTTCGATATCTCTTCGCTAAAAAGGATGCCAAATCCCGCTTGATTCGTTGGATCCTTTTACTACAAGAATTTGACCTTACAATTAAAGACAAAAAAGGATTTGATAACGTCATAGCCAATCACTTGTCTCGTCTTCCGAATGCACCATCTTCTTTGCCAATCAATGAAAACTTCCCCGATGAACAACTCCTTTCAATTTCTATCGACCCATGGTACGCTGATATAGTGAACTACTTAGTCACTAAAGAAACTCCCCCATCGTGGTCCAAACAGGACAAATGCAAATTCATGTCCCAAGTGAAGTATTTCTATTGGGACGATCCATACTTGTTCAAATATTGTCCCGACCAAATCATCCGACGTTGCATCCCGGATAATGAGATTAGGAGTGTTCTTTCATTTTGCCACAATCAAGCGTGTGGTGGACATTTCGGTCCTCGAAAAACTGCAGAAAAAGTGCTTCAATATGGTTTCTATTGGCCTTCTCTTTTCAAAGACTCGTTTGAATTTTGTAAATCTTGCGATCGATGTCAAATGCTTGGACGAATTTCTCGATGAGATATGATGCCTCTAAACCCCATTCTTACGATCGAAATCTTTGATGTATGGGGTATAGACTTTATGGGACCTTTTCCCAATTCTTTTGGAAACTTGTATATCCTTCTCGCTGTTGATTACGTTTAAAAATGGGTCGAAGTCGTTCCTTGCAAAACCAACGACCATAAAATTGTTCTTAAATTTCTCAAAGAAAACATCTTTTTGAGGTTCGGCACACCTCGCACAATAATCAGTGATAACGGGACCCATTTTTGCAACCGTTCTTTTGAAACTTTAATGAAAAAATACTCGATAACCCACAAGTTATCCACTCCATATCATCCACAAACTTGTGGCCAAGTTGAAGTTTCAAATCGACAAATAAAACAAATCTTAGAGAAAACTGTCAATAAAAATCGAAAAGATTGGTCTCAAAAATTGACCGACGTGCTTTAGGCTTACCGTGCTGCTTTTAAAACTAACCTTGGGATGTCCCCATTTCGTTTAGTTTACGGTAAAGCTTGCCATTTACCCGTTGAAATCGAACACAAAGCGTTGTGGGCAATTAAGAACTTAAACTTTGATCTTGAGAAAGCTAGCGAAAACCGAAAACTACAACTCAACGAACTAGAAGAACTTAGGAATGACACGTATGAAAACGATAAAATTTACAAAGAAAAAACATAAGTTTTTCATGACAAGTCAATCCTAAGGAAAACGTTTTCGCCTAACCAAAAAGTTCTTTTATATGACTCAAGACTTCATTTATTCCCTGGGAAACTCAAATCGAGATGGACCGAACCATTTGTGGTACGAACAGTTTTTCCACATGGTGCCATAGAAATAGAAAACCCCATGGATGGATCGGTTTTCAAAGTCAATGGTCATCGTCTGAAACCTTTCTTGGAATTGCCAAATAACAAAGAGGAGGAGCTCATGATCCTTCATGAGCCAAGCTACGTCTAGTAAGAATGTTAACCCTCTTTTGTAAATATGTACATAGTTATCCCCGTTACACTCATTATATAATGCATTGACTATGGGGACATAGTCAAAATTTAGTGTGGGAGGGAGTCTCATTTTCATTTTTTTAGTTTCATGGCATTTTTTAACTTTCATTTTTCTTTTAACTTAAAAAAAATCTCAAAAATTCAAAATCTCAAAAACATTTTCTTTTTAGCATTTTGATTTATTTTTGAGGAAACACTATGGGATAAGTATAAGTTTTGGTTAATAAATTGAAATTTTTGAAAATTTATTTGTCTTAACAAAAATAAAAATGAAGTTTGATTACAAATAAAAATGGTTTAACTAGTATATAGAGAGGTTCATATGTGTTAATTATGAAGTATGTTCTAATTGAAAATCTTTGTTTAAAAAAATGGTAAATTTAAAGTAAAGGATATAACATTTTTATCTTCTAAGTTAAATGGTGCTAAGATGATTTTGCAAAACTCTCTTTGTCCTAAAAAAACATTTGTATATATGTGTATATATATATATAAAACCTAGAGTCATGTGTTCACACTCGTGTGTTCACTCGCCATGCTCTGTACCCTTCTCACGTAAGCCCGAAAGGCAGTGCATGATCGTTATATCTGGCCTTAGTTTATCTGAGTTAGATGTATGTGTATAAAAATTCTTTTTAATAACGCCTACAGTCGATAAGTGTTCAAACTTGTGTGTTCACTCGCCACGCTCTGTATTCCCCTCACATCAGTCCGCAAGGCAGTGCATGGGTAATATATCTGGCTTCAGGTTACCTGAGTTAGGCATATGTAAATATTGTTAATATTAATGAAATTTTCAAGTAAGAGAGAGTAAGCAATTGAAATCTAAGCACCATTTTAACTTGTTTGATTTAACTTGTTATTGAAAAGAAACGAGAATACCACTTTGACAAACTTTGATAATCAACTAAGGATTTATTTCATAGTTACACTTTGTTATCAATTGAAACAACGAGTTAAACTATTGTCTATTTGTGATGTTGACTTGATTTTTGTTGGAAAATTTGACGAGTAAATGACTTAAATTTTCAAGATAATGACCAAGACTTATATTTAACTTCTTCGTATCGATTTAAGAGTAAATCCGTCATTTGTAAATACTTTCAAGAACTTGCATTCATCCCATTGTAAATAAATCTTGCATTTTGTAAATATTTTCACTTTGCATCTGGATTTTGTGGGTAGTATCCACTGAAAACCCTCACGAGACAACACTCGTCCTACTGGAGACACCCAGAGGTTTAACGGATTGTTGCATATGCTCAATGCAATCGTGTTCCCTACGAAAATGGATTTATCTTAGTTTTCCTTTATTCGAGGATGAATAAAAAGATTAGTCTAGGGGTATTTGATGTGCACGTAAATGTGCATATATTTACGTCCATATTTTATCTCTTTTTATTTAAATAAACATCATATTTGGGCATTTGTACATGTTAAAACCAAAATTCAATTATTTTTCAAACTATCATATTTTCATCTTCATTCAGGGGCAAAATGGTCATTTTTGTGCATGTGTAAATTTGAGAATTTTTACTTGGATATTTTTTGATGATTTTTATAGGAATTTAGATGCATATGGAAGAGGCTTATATGAAGATACATGCATGCACAAATGAATACAAAGCAAAGAAGAGGGAAATAATTCAAAGTGAAGATCATGGAGGAACCCACCTACCAAAATGTACAAATTAGAGGCTAATGAACATGCTTATGGAATTAATGGCTTCATGTACACTTAAATGATGATTAGTATAAGCTAATGATTACTTGGCCTCCACACTTCCTAAGGGGTATTTTGGGAAGCCCCTTAAAAATAGAATTAGGGTTTTATGCATGTATAAATAGCTCTCTTATGTACATGTAAATCATCTTCTACTCTTTCATTTTACTTAGGAAATTAAGAGATCAAATTGTAAGCTCAATGTTCTATGAAATAAAAATGGCTTCCAAGCCTCTTTCTTCTCTTTTTTCTACATGCTTTTCTTTGTTTTTATGTTAATGCTTTTATTTATGTTCTTTTCTTTTCTTTGTTAGTAGAATAGTTTTACATTCATGCAAGTAGTGTAGCTTAATTTCTTTTGTGGTAAGTAGTTTAATTACATTCTCTTCTTTGCTTATTCTCTATTTTCTTCTCTTTTTAATGTTGAAAGTTACTTGTGTTGCTTCAATGCCATAAATGAGTAGCTAAACCCCTTCAATTTAGGGGTAATGAATGTAACGACTCTGAATTTTTGACATTTGAAATTTGAATATTTAATTGATTTTAAATATTTGAATGTTAGTTTAATTTGAATTTCAAATATCAGAGTTTGTTTGGTAATTAAATTAGTGAATTTAATTGTTAAAATTTGAGTAAAATTTTGAATTTGGAGTTTTAAGCTGATTAAAAATAATTCCAAGGTTAGAAAATTCAAATTAATGATACTAAAGATAATAAAAGTCTCAGAATTGAATTTGGAAATGATTTGTCCAGTTTTGAAATTTATCATTTAAATCGATATTTGAAAAATAGCCTTCCGAGGCACAGTCTCGGAATTCGACGAAACTAGTTCCATTGGATCCGTAATATTGTATTATTATCGGATTTCAATTTTTGTAATGTTTGGAGTGATCGTTGGGCCGTACGATAAGAAAACGCGCTGGAATTAAATCGAAAATTCAATATTATAACTGGTTCAAAAAGCTATCTTCTCCATACCATCGAATCTGGACTCGAAACCTTTTCCATTGCGTTCGGAATAGGCGTGTAACATTACAAACGCCTAGCGGCACATCTCGATAGGATATCAGAATTTTGAGTTGCAAATTCGTGACGATTTGAATCGGAATTTAAATTGAATACATATATTTATACTCCGGTCAACATCAGTTGAAATTCTTTCTTTTCAAATGTAACGATAACGAATTTTGCCCGTTCGAAAATCGACATCCATACTTTACATCGTACTCGAATGCCATAGATTCGACCGTTCAAATCCGATTCGCCGGAGCTTATAACACACTTAAGTAAATAACAACACGGCGGAATAAAGAAATCAATGATATCATATACAACCCCAATGAATACAATATCCAGAATGATATACAACAATGATATTCATATGATACAACAATATCAGAGATATGATACAATGACAATAGCAGCGGAAAGAAAAGATAACATCAGCAGCGGATAGAAAATCTCCAATAGAATGCTCTAATCCATAGCTAGCTCCAGCTAATCCACTCAACCTGAATATCTGAGAAAACCCAACTCTAGACTGCCCGTGTGGAAAATGGTGGGCACCCAGAGTTTAGGAAGGGAACAATAAACTCCGGATCAGTCATGGGACTGGTGTGAGCAACAAAAACAGTTTATCTTTAATACAAGCACAAAAGGCTTTTAAACATTGAAATCCGCAATGTTTTTCGAAAATGAAACTACCATAAGGCCTCCTGCCACACACACAATGCAATCGCAGAATTGGAGGAGATTTCTCCTTATGATAGTCAAACATGCTTACTACGCGAAATCAAAACTCTTTTGATATTATTACTAGTGCATAGTGTAGAAAAACATTTCAAAAATATAATATTAATCTTAGCCAGCATACAACATTTCATCGTATGCCTACTATAGCTACTACGTTCAATAAAAGGTTACCGCCACATTCCATAGCAGGTAATACAACTAAAACCGTACAGGGTTCGTATTGTTTCTTTGGATTTCCAACAAATGATCAGGCTAAGGAACTTCCTTACCGAAATAGAAACGCCTCTGGAAAGACGCCACGGATCCTAACCGGATCTCTGCAAACAAAAGGCCGACGCTACCTCACGCTGTACAGCTGTAACTAGGTAACTAACACAGTGACGCTACCTCACGCTGTACAGCTGTAACTAGGTAACTAACACACGAGCTATGTCATCCCCCTGTCGTTACCGACCTTTATCCCGGGATCCCGAAAACCAACAAAGCAACATCATACAGTAATAAATTACCGTGTCCACACGAGTTAAGTATCTGGGCTGCATACCATGATACCACCCTTTATCCAGAAGGAAATGACATACTCTAGGGGCGCTACCCCTACAAACCTTTGCCGCAACATTCCTGTTTCGACCATTACCGGGTTGTGAGGCTCGACGAAGTCTCGTCCACAAAGCTACGCTTTTTCACAAAGCCATACTTCGATCAACAAATGATCTGCAGCACTTCGTATGCCACATTACCAAATTGGGAATGTATCACTAGTAACCATCAACTACATAACCTCTGAGCTCGTACGTCTCAGAGAAGGGTGTTAAGCTAAGAGAATAAATTCTCCGCCACCAACAGAAATGTATTTGATAGAAACCAGCTTTACATCTCAAAGTGTAATGTCAGACACACATCCATACAAGTCTGTTCCGGGTTCGAACAAAACCGAAGGCACTTCCAAAGAAGCCCTTGCAATCCGGGTATTCACAATCCCAATCGGACTTCCCATCACTTAGGGAATCTCTATACCGTAGCTACTCAGTGCAGAGACAATCGATAGGTCATCCTATCGCTCTCACAAATACCGGTCTTCAACACCGGTCTTCAAATGCTATCCATATCGTCGTATCGTTATTCGGAATGGGTTATACGACACAAAGGTCCTCTCCCGGCTAAACCGAATAACGAGCGCAATTAAAAATCATATGGATACTGGGGTCTCAGTTAAATCACAGCTTAAAGGCCAAAACTTTTCATTCGAATGGTAAAACAAATTACCATTTCCAATCTTTTAAACAAAATGATTCATTTCAAAAACCTTCAATGGTTTAAACAATTTCCACACTTTTAATCTTTTAAACAAAAAGATTCAATTCACAAAATTCACCCCGTTCACAAAGATTCATTTATGGATTTCAAAACAATTTCCATTTCAATTGGATTAACTCGTTAAATCTTTAAATCAAGACTTAACTTATAGCTTTCAAAACTCGTTTCCAAAGATTCATTCATAGTCTTTCAAAACAATTCTATTTCAAGTTGGATTAATGAAATGACCCTCCTATTTCTACTCTAATTTCATAAGGAATTTTTTTTTAAGGTAAAGAGGATATATAAATATATAGATATATCATCCATTTCAAATATAATTCTCAGGGTCAATATCTTTTTCCAATAAACAAAATATATCCAGGATCACAATAATCAACCAATATAAATATATCAGTACATTCACAAATATAAGCACATACATGTGAGGATGTATATGCCTCTCTTGTTTGAATCAGAGTTCTGGAAAACAAGAGGAGGTTGGATTGCTAACTTATTTTATTATTATTTTTTTTTCTTTAACCAAACAATCCACTGGAAACATACACATTAGTCTGTTTATACTAACTAAGAAGTGATCAAGTAATAATCAATAGTAAACAAGCTTTTAATATAGATGTTTGTGTTAAGCTCTGAATAGTGACAAAATCAGTATAAAATAAAGTGGATCCTAAGTGAACGCAAGCAACATCTAGGCGTAATGGAAACGCGCCTAACTTATACACAAGAGATCACGAGTTCGAGTACTATGCTGGTTGGTTCAAACACAAATTTTAGTTTTTCATTTTTTTTTCATTTTTCTTCTGTACAATTTGAAACTTGTTATCTACCTATATCTGCACATATATACTTTACTCTTGCCTATATTCTATCATACCAAACAATAATTCTTGCTTAATTATTTTTGAAACCCATCCCTATAACCTGGAAGGCTTCAGGATTAATATGAATTAAGAGTCTGGTTCTTGGGTTTTGAGGATGATAGAAGTGTTTATCATTATTCAGGTTTGCATTTCTTCTTATAAGATCTGTCTGGCATTTTAAAATGCATTTGGTTAAAATCTGAGTGAAATTCAGATTCCTATTACAAGTGCAGAGGAAAAGGTGTGGTAAAATTTGCACTTAAACATGTTTATGTGCATATATATCTGCAACTATTTGAATCTGGCTTCCATCTACCTTACTACAGATCCTTTCTTTAAGTAAAAATAGGACATGAAACATTTGTATGGAACGAGTTTAATTATGGAAACCTTGCATCCATATAAAACATTCAACATATGCCTATTTTCTTTTGTATTCATATGCCATAGTAGAAAATGAAACCATTTAATTTCCTGAAAATCAACTATCCTGATTTTCCAAAACTTAAATCCTTTTCAAAGACTCAAGATTGACTAATACATTTATAAAATGTAATCATTCAATTTTTAACAGGGTGTTCTTGCTAAATCCACTTACAAGATTTGATCAAAATCCTTTTTAAACATAACAGAGATTTAACTTAGTTCATAGTTTCCAGATACAAGTCAATCTCTTAACAAATACCTAACAAAATATCCATCCAAAATTCAACACTTAATACAAGTAGCAATTTAAATTGTCAATACATGCAGATTTCAACATTTAGGCTCTTATCTACTAAGTTTTAGCATGCTATATCTTCTTCTCAAGGCCTTGCTCCTACTCCTACTTAGTTGCTGCAATCCCTGAAAAAGCATTTGAAACTGCCTCATTTTAAATGAGACACCCCAGATGCCATTAGCACACTAGGGTCAGACACATGTCTGGTATGAGAAAATTCACAAAAGCAATTTGTTAATTAGGTTAAAATCAAGTTAAGTACAAATACATAAGGTTCTGTCCTTTGGAATCAGGTAAATACTTGTGTGCATGCTCTGTGTCATTGTGCATGTGCACACTTTAACTTTCTTTCCAGAGACTACACACATGAATATGGCACATACATTCAAGCATACAACTCAATCATAGACAAACAATCATTCATACCAAACAGGAAAATAACTAATATGAGTTAAATCATTTATTCAATTCTCATATTTCAAATCTGGGAAAAACTCTAGTTTTCTCATCATTTCCAAGTATTACTCCCTTGGTATATTTTTCTATCCTTGGTCTCATCTGCAATATTTATGAATCAATGGACACACTGTAATGAACTAATTCACTCCATTACACAAAGATCTCAGGACTTAAACAAGCCATGTGTCAACTTATGTTACTCAAGCACACAAGTCATTCCTGCAGTGTTCTTGACCCCAATTTCCTAATCAGATTTAAGTTAATAATAACCCCT
Source organism: Allium fistulosum (assembly GCA_030737815.1). Classification (NCBI taxonomy): domain Eukaryota; kingdom Viridiplantae; phylum Streptophyta; class Magnoliopsida; order Asparagales; family Amaryllidaceae; genus Allium; species Allium fistulosum. The sequence continues at coordinate 118,916,588 of CM060908.1, read as the reverse complement.
TTTGATTGTTCATGACAAAACCATTCAGTGATCCAATAACTGAAAACATCTATATCATGGTATCTCATATTATTCATGGCCATACAGAAACAACAAGCAAACAACCATTGGTGACTACAAAATAAGGTTCTGTATATATATATATATATATAGATATTCATCCTGGTATATTTTTCTTTAAAGGAGTTTAGGCAGCTAACATTGGTTTATGGCTTCTGGGGGAGTTTTTCTTTTTTGCAACCATTTGTGCTTGAGTTAAACTCAGAATAATCTGGTTTCACTGAATCACAAAATTTTGTTTGCTATGCATTTTATTGAATCAGGAGCATCAGCACATAGGCAACCCTATTGCACCCCTAATTCCTTTTTATTTCAAGCCTCAGCACTTATACATGAGTATATTGCAGCTCAACATTATTTGCATTTTTCTGGGTTAAGCCAAAACTAATACTACTTGCCTATTCTCAACATTTTATTTTCTGGGTATTTGTTTATATCCCTAAATATTAACATATCAGAGATCTGAGTGTATAAACAGATATGTATACTATCAACACATAAAACTTTGTTATAATAAAGCAAGTGATCAATCAAGGAAAATCAAAACATATTCAGGTTTAAATTCACAGATAAACATTCATATATGAAAATACTCTTTTAATAAAAATACTTTTATCTGGCTGCCTACATTAGGACTTATTGCCTTAGATTTTTGAGTGAGTTTTCTCACCTAGCTTTCTTCTTTGTTTCCTTAATTAATTGATGAGCTTCTGCCCTTAGCCTCAAGCTCTCTTTCTTCCCTTGTCTTATGATTTCTGTGGTATTGTTTTTCTTCTTCTTTTTTTCAAAATTCTTTTCTGAGGAGGAGAGGAGGCTGCTGTATATACATGTATATATATACAGGGTCTTTCTTAGGGTTTTGGGTATTGGCTAAAGCCATTTTTGCCCACTAGAAAAATCATGTTATCTGCATTTTAAATCCAAAGTTTTACCCCTTCCCGGCTTAATTTGGGTGAAGAGAAAAGTGGTTACACATTTTTTTCAGAAATTTGCTTTTAAGAAAATACTTTTCCCCCTTGTCTACAATCATGCTAAAAATGTGACTTGGTTTTGTTATTTATTAATTACTCTTTTCTAATTCTGCCTATACCAAGAACTTCTCTGTTTTATCTTATTTTCCTATTTTTAGCTTTCATGTAAATGGTATGTACTTCCTTCATTTTATTTATAAGAGAATTACTCCTTTTTATATCTCCATTCTTTTCATTTCTGCTTATATTAAAATGTGTCTGTATATTTTATTTCACTAGTTTAAACTCTAGCATTTTATTAACACATATATATTTGTATATAAGTCTTTCTGAAATAATTAGTATACCCTCCTATATATTCCTACATCATTCTATACTGACACACACACATACACATGTACACTCAACAATATTCAGTAGCATACATATATATATATTTACTCATGCATACTACTTTTAAGAAATTAATCTACATATATATATATACATATATATATATATATATTTCCATACACATCAATATGTATGTATTCTTGGAGTTCAGGGTTTTTAGCTTATATTCATGTGCATTTCCTGTGCACTCATGTACACACACTGATACACTATCAAGCTATATCAATTCCTCCTTTAAAATTTATTTAAAAATTATTTTAAATTCATTTATATTTTTCAGGATAAATTCCTAAAATCTTGGGTCATTACATACACCCCTCCTTTTAGAAATTGTGTCCCACAATTTTCCTAAGCTTAAAATAAATTTTAAATTTAATTCAGAGAACAAATATATTCCCTACCAAATAGATTCTTAGTTCTATACTAACTAAAAATATATTCATCCAAAATAAAGAAAACAATCAAAAATCAGAATTACCTCAATCTGAAAATAGCTTAGGATAATTCATCCTAACTTTGTCTTCTAATTCCCATGTGCAATCACTAGGATCTAGACTCCACTGTACCTTCACAAGTTTTAGAGATTTATTCCTCAACTTCTTCACATCCTTTGCCAAAATTCCCACTGGATCCTTTTCATAAATCAAATTAGGATTTATCTGCACTTGGGTTGGGGTTTCAAGAATTTCTGCCTTGTCATGGACCCACCTTCTCAATTGTGATACATGAAAAACATCATGTATGCCTTGCATGTTTTCTGGTAACTCCAACTTATATGCCAAGGGACCAATTCTCTCCAGAATTTTATATGGTCCAATATATCTTGGGGTTAATTTGCCTTGTTTTCCAAACCTCAGCACATTTTTCATGGGTGAGATTTTGATGAAAACAAAATTGCCCACTTCATATTCTACTTGCCTCCTTCTCATGTCTGCAAATTTCTTTTGCCTATCTTGAGCTGCTGTCATTCTTCTTCTTATCAACTCAATTTTCTCCTTGGTTTCTTGTATGTACTCAGGTCCTAAAATAGACCTTTCTCCTGCTTCTACCCAGCAAACAGGTGACAAGCAGGGTTTACCATATAAGGCTTCAAATGGAGCCATTCCTATGGTGCTTTGGTAGCTGTTGTTAAATGTAAATTCCACTAGATGAAGATAATCTTCCCAGTTGCCCCCAAAATCCAGTATACATGCCCTCAGCATGTCCTCTAAAACTTTGTTTACCACCTCAGTCTGCCCATCTGATTGAGGATGGTAGGCAGTACTTAAACATAGTTCACTTCCCATTGCTTCTTGAAAGCTTCTCCAGAATTTTGAAGTGAAGATGGTATCCCTATCACTCACAATGGTTTTGGGAATGCCATGTAACCTTACCACTTCTTTTATAAAAATTTAAGCTAGTTTTGGTGCTGTTCTTTCTGACTTGACTGGGATGAAGTGTGCTACCTTGGTTAGCCTATCAACTATCACCCATATGCTTGTATTACCTCTCTTAGATCTAGGCAGTCCATCTATGAAGTCCATAGATATGTCTTCCCACTTCCACTGTGGTACACTAAGAGGTTGCATCAACCCTGATGGTCTTTGAGTTTCAGCCTTGACTTGTTGGCAAGTCATACATTTGGCAATGTACTTGGCTATATCAGATTTCATCCCCTTCCACCAGAAGTCTCTTTTCAAATTTTGATACATTTTTGTGTTACCTGGGTGAATGGAGTATTTACTTCTGTGATATTCATTCAATATCTCCCTCTTCAATTCTATGTCCTCTGGTACACACATCCTATTCTGGTATCTCACATAACCATTTTTATCAATGTGGTGTTTCATTACTTCCTCCCCTCTTGAGAGGAGCATTCTCTTTTCTAATAAGTGAGCATCTTGTTCTTGCATTTTTCCTACCTTCAGAATTAAATCTGGTTGAAGTGTTATTAAGCTTAACTTCCCTTTATCTTCTTGTGCACCATGCATCTGCACACAACCATTCTCCTCAATCTCTAACTCAGTTAGCAAAGACAAATCTTTAAATTCTGCTATCATCATCATAGCCAATTTAGCATGTTGTCTACTTAGAGCATCTGCAACTTTGTTTGCTTTGCCTGGTGTATAAAGTATGTCAAAGTCATAGGCAGCTAAGAACTCCACCCATCTATGTTGCCTCATGTTCAAATCTTTTTGTGAAAACAAATATTTTAGAGACTTGTGGTCAGTGTAGAGTTCAAACTTAGTGCCTAACAAATAATGTCTCCAAAGTTTTAAAGCATATATCACAGCTGCTAATTCGAGATCATGTGTGGCATACCTTACTTCATGGGGTTTAAGTTGTCTGGATGCATATGCAATGACTTGGCCTTGTTGCATCAACACTGCACCCAAGCCAAATCCACTAGCATCAGTGTATACCACTAATTCTTCATTTCCATGTGGTACCTTTAGAATTGGAGCATTCACCAATGCCTCCTTTAATTGTTCAAAAGACTTTTCACATTTTTCTGACCAAACAAAAGCTTGGTTCTTCCTGGTTAGGTTAGTGAGTGGTGTAGAAATTTTTGAAAAATCTTTTATAAACCTTCTATAATACCCTGCCATCCCCATAAATGACCTCACTTCACTCACAGTGCTTGGCCTCTTCCATGCTTGGATAGCCACTACTTTATTGGGGTTCACAGAAATTCCTTTGGCAGATATAACATGGCCAAGAAATTGTACTTCCTCCTTCCAAAACACACATTTTGAAAATTTTGCCTTTAAATCTTTTTCCCTTAGTCTAGACAAAGCCAGGTGCAAATGATGCTTATGTTCTTCCACTGTCTTGGAATAAATCAAAATGTCATCTATAAAAATAAGCACAAACTTGTCTAAACAATCCCTAAAGGTTCTGTTCATTAAATCTACAAAGTAAGATGGTGCATTGGTCAAGCCAAATGGCATAACCAAAAATTCATACAACCCATACCTAGTGTTAAAGGCAGTGTACTTGATGCTTGATTCTTCCACCTTCATTTGATGAAAACCAGATGCTAAGTCTAGTCTAGAAAATACTTTTGCCCCTGCTAATTGATCAAAAAGATCATCTATTCTTGGCAATGGGTATTTATTTTTAATAGTTACTTTGTTTAATTCTCTATAATCTATGCAAAGTCTTAAGGAGCCATCTTGCTTCTTAACAAATACCACTGGTGCTCCCCAGCAAGAATTACTTGGTCTTATAAAACCCTTTTCTTCCAATTCTTCTAACTGTTTCTTTAATTCTTTTAGTTCATTTGGCCCCATTCTAGTTGGCTTTTTAATCACTGGGCTTGCTCCTGGAACTAGATTGATCTGGAATTCTACTGGTCTATGGTGTGGAATACCCTTGACCTCACCAAACACATCCAAATATTCATTGACTATGGGAATTTCTTCAATGGTTAGTTCACTGAAATCTTTTTCTGAGTCAACTAAATGATATAGTTTTCCTTCCTTAGCTACCTCACATAAAACTGTGATTCTCTGGCCTCTAGAATTTTGCAATGATATGGTGGATGAGTCTAAATTAATTATGGCTTTAAATTGCCTTAACCAGTCTACCCCCAATATAACACCTATATTTGGGTACTTCAAAACATATAAATTGGAAACAAAAATATTTCCTCCTATGTTTAATTCCACATCCACACAAATCATATTTAAAACACTAGAACTCCCCAATGGACTTTGTATATGCAATGGGGTTTCAACCAATATGCAATTCAGTTTTAGCATTCTAACCAGTTCATAAGAAATTAAAGAGTGAGTTGCCCCAGTATCATACACTACTGTTATGGGTATGGTACAAATAAGTAATGTACCTTCCACTTGGCTATGGTTTACAGTGTTACTTTCCACTGTGGCTTTGCTTTTTCCTTCCAAATTTGCCAATTTGCCTTGCTGTTTATACTCAGGACAATTCCTCTTCATATGCCCCTCTTTCCCACATAGATAGCATTTGAAAGTTCCTCCTTTCAATTCTGGACATTTTGGTTTGATATGCCCTTCCTTTCCACACTGGTGGCACACAATTTTCTTCTTGTCTTCCTTAGCTTTGACATCTCCAGTGCTTTTGTTACTAGCCTCTTCTTTCTTCTTATCATAAGGGTGATACCTCCCCTTACCTTTCTTGTTATTATTGCTCTTAAAATTTCTGAACTTCTCCCTTTCCTTGTCATGCTGCTCCAACCTCAAAGCTAAGTCTATCACATGATCAAAAGTCTTGTCTGCATAGGGTAACATGGCTCTGCTAAGTCCTGGGTTCAGACCTTTTATGTACCTATCATTTTTAGATGCCTCATCTGCCACAAGCATTGCTCCATATGTGGAAAGCCCCTCAAACTTTTGAGTGTATTCAGTGACAGTCATGGTTCCTTGTCTAAGTCTAATGAATTCTTCTAGCAAGGTAGTCTTTGCTGATGCTGGTACGAACCTTGCCTCCAACATCTCTTTGAATTGATTCCAAGTGATTTCATTCTCATTCCTTCCTGCAATGATTACTTCCCACCAGCCTAAAGCTACTCCTTTTAGCTGTCTTGAAGCCACTTGCCTCTTTCTTTGATCATCAAGTTGCATGTCATTGAAAATTCTTTCCAATGTTCTCAACCATGTTTGAATTTCCATGACACTCTCTGTCCCTTCAAAGCTTTTGCCTCCTAAATGAGTATATGTCTTAAGCAATTTTGAGAGTTCTTCATAGGGATTTTCTTGCCTTTGTCCTGCCCCATCCCTAAATGCTCTCACCAAGTCTTGCAGATTGACCATTGGTGGTGCATGGGAAGATCCTGCTCCCTGATTTGGTGGTCTCCCTACCATAGTTTGCTAATAATAATTTACATAGCTGGTTAGTTTGATATTTAGTTCCTTTTAATTTTTTATTTCTATCTAAGAACTTGATCCTTACTTCTACTATGTTGAATAACATAGCTCTGATACCAACTGAAATGACCCTCCTATTTCTACTCTAATTTCATAAGGAATTTTTTTTTTTAAGGTAAAGAGGATATATAAATATATAGATATATCATCCATTTCAAATATAATTCTCAGGGTCAATATCTTTTTCCAATAAACAAAATATATCCAGGATCACAATAATCAACCAATATAAATATATCAGTACATTCACAAATATAAGCACATACATGTGAGGATGTATATGCCTCTCTTGTTTGAATCAGAGTTCTGGAAAACAAGAGGAGGTTGGATTGCTAACTTATTTTATTTTTTTTTTTTTTCTTTAACCAAACAATCCACTGGAAACATACACATTAGTCTGTTTATACTAACTAAGAAGTGATCAAGTAATAATCAATAGTAAACAAGCTTTTAATATAGATGTTTGTGTTAAGCTCTGAATAGTGACAAAATCAGTATAAAATAAAGTGGATCCTAAGTGAACGCAAGCAACATCTAGGCGTAATGGAAACGCGCCTAACTTATACACAAGAGATCACGAGTTCGAGTACTATGCTGGTTGGTTCAAACACAAATTTTAGTTTTTCATTTTTTTTTCATTTTTCTTCTGTACAATTTGAAACTTGTTATCTACCTATATCTGCACATATATACTTTACTCTTGCCTATATTCTATCATACCAAACAATAATTCTTGCTTAATTATTTTTGAAACCCATCCCTATAACTTGGAAGGCTTCAGGATTAATATGAATTAAGAGTCTGGTTCTTGGGTTTTGAGGATGATAGAAGTGTTTATCATTATTCAGGTTTGCATTTCTTCTTATAAGATCTGTCTGGCATTTTAAAATGCATTTGGTTAAAATCTGAGTGAAATTCAGATTCCTATTACAAGTGCAGAGGAAAAGGTGTGGTAAAATTTGCACTTAAACATGTTTATGTGCATATATATCTGCAACTATTTGAATCTGGCTTCCATCTACCTTACTACAGATCCTTTCTTTAAGTAAAAATAGGACATGAAACATTTGTATGGAACGAGTTTAATTATGGAAACCTTGCAGCCATATAAAACATTCAACATATGCCTATTTTCTTTTGTATTCATATGCCATAGTAGAAAATGAAACCATTTAATTTCCTGAAAATCAACTATCCTGATTTTCCAAAACTTAAATCCTTTTCAAAGACTCAAGATTGACTAATACATTTATAAAATGTAATCATTCAATTTTTAACAGGGTGTTCTTGCTAAATCCACTTACAAGATTTGATCAAAATCCTTTTTAAACATAACAGAGATTTAACTTAGTTCATAGTTTCCAGATACAAGTCAATCTCTTAACAAATACCTAACAAAATATCCATCCAAAATTCAACACTTAATACAAGTAGCAATTTAAATTGTCAATACATGCAGATTTCAACATTTAGGCTCTTATCTACTAAGTTTTAGCATGCTATATCTTCTTCTCAAGGCCTTGCTCCTACTCCTACTTAGTTGCTGCAATCCCTGAAAAAGCATTTGAAACTGCCTCATTTTAAATGAGACACCCCAGATGCCATTAGCACACTAGGGTCAGACACATGTCTGGTATGAGAAAATTCACAAAAGCAATTTGTTAATTAGGTTAAAATCAAGTTAAGTACAAATACATAAGGTTCTGTCCTTTGGAATCAGGTAAATACTTGTGTGCATGCTCTGTGTCATTGTGCATGTGCACACTTTAACTTTCTTTCCAGAGACTACACACATGAATATGGCACATACATTCAAGCATACAACTCAATCATAGACAAACAATCATTCATACCAAACAGGAAAATAACTAATATGAGTTAAATCATTTATTCAATTCTCATATTTCAAATCTGGGAAAAACTCTAGTTTTCTCATCATTTCCAAGTATTACTCCCTTGGTATATTTTTCTATCCTTGGTCTCATCTGCAATATTTATGAATCAATGGACACACTGTAATGAACTAATTCACTCCATTACACAAAGATCTCAGGACTTAAACAAGCCATGTGTCAACTTATGTTACTCAAGCACACAAGTCATTCCTGCAGTGTTCTTGACCCCAATTTCCTAATCAGATTTAAGTTAATAATAACCCCTTTTGATTGTTCATGACAAAACCATTCAGTGATCCAATAACTGAAAACATCTATATCATGGTATCTCATATTATTCATGGCCATACAGAAACAACAAGCAAACAACCATTGGTGACTACAAAATAAGGTTCTGTATATATATATATATAGATATTCATCCTGGTATATTTTTCTTTAAAGGAGTTTAGGCAGCTAACATTGGTTTATGGCTTCTGGGGGAGTTTTTCTTTTTTGCAACCATTTGTGCTTGAGTTAAACTCAGAATAATCTGGTTTCACTGAATCACAAAATTTTGTTTGCTATGCATTTTATTGAATCAGGAGCATCAGCACATAGGCAACCCTATTGCACCCCTAATTCCTTTTTATTTCAAGCCTCAGCACTTATACATGAGTATATTGCAGCTCAACATTATTTGCATTTTTCTGGGTTAAGCCAAAACTAATACTACTTGCCTATTCTCAACATTTTATTTTCTGGGTATTTGTTTATATCCCTAAATATTAACATATCAGAGATCTGAGTGTATAAACAGATATGTATACTATCAACACATAAAACTTTGTTATAATAAAGCAAGTGATCAATCAAGGAAAATCAAAACATATTCAGGTTTAAATTCACAGATAAACATTCATATATGAAAATACTCTTTTAATAAAAATACTTTTATCTGGCTGCCTACATTAGGACTTATTGCCTTAGATTTTTGAGTGAGTTTTCTCACCTAGCTTTCTTCTTTGTTTCCTTAATTAATTGATGAGCTTCTGCCCTTAGCCTCAAGCTCTCTTTCTTCCCTTGTCTTATGATTTCTGTGGTATTGTTTTTCTTCTTCTTTTTTTCAAAATTCTTTTCTGAGGAGGAGAGGAGGCTGCTGTATATACATGTATATATATACAGGGTCTTTCTTAGGGTTTTGGGTATTGGCTAAAGCCATTTTTGCCCACTAGAAAAATCATGTTATCTGCATTTTAAATCCAAAGTTTTACCCCTTCCCGGCTTAATTTGGGTGAAGAGAAAAGTGGTTACACATTTTTTTCAGAAATTTGCTTTTAAGAAAATACTTTTCCCCCTTGTCTACAATCATGCTAAAAATGTGACTTGGTTTTGTTATTTATTAATTACTCTTTTCTAATTCTGCCTATACCAAGAACTTCTCTGTTTTATCTTATTTTCCTATTTTTAGCTTTCATGTAAATGGTATGTACTTCCTTCATTTTATTTATAAGAGAATTACTCCTTTTTATATCTCCATTCTTTTCATTTCTGCTTATATTAAAATGTGTCTGTATATTTTATTTCACTAGTTTAAACTCTAGCATTTTATTAACACATATATATTTGTATATAAGTCTTTCTGAAATAATTAGTATACCCTCCTATATATTCCTACATCATTCTATACTGACACACACACATACACATGTACACTCAACAATATTCAGTAGCATACATATATATATATTTACTCATGCATACTACTTTTAAGAAATTAATCTACATATATATATATATATATACATATATATATATATATATATTTCCATACACATCAATATGTATGTATTCTTGGAGTTCAGGGTTTTTAGCTTATATTCATGTGCATTTCCTGTGCACTCATGTACACACACTGATACACTATCAAGCTATATCAATTCCTCCTTTAAAATTTATTTAAAAATTATTTTAAATTCATTTATATTTTTCAGGATAAATTCCTAAAATCTTGGGTCATTACAATTAACTCGTTCGGTCTTTGAATTAAAGACTCATTTCATAGTTTTCAAAACATTTCAATTCTATTTCAAACTTGAAATTCTTTCAACACAAATTGGAAGTTCATTACTTATGTGAAAGCTTTTACTATTTGAAAACAAATAGTTTCGTTTCAGAAAAATCCAGTTATATTTACACAAGTTAAAACCCTTGAATTAAATTCAAATTCCCAAATCAATACATTTAAAATGGTTTAACCCATATATAACTTTTACAGCATCTTTAATCCCTAGTTTCAAATCATAAAATTCAATTTCAAATTTGAATTCAAATTTAAATCAAATTATTTAAATTTTCAAAACTCGATTAAGTTATTCAAAATAACTTTTATCTTTGAAATCCCATTTCAAAAGCTTTTCACTTTGAACCCAAATTTCAAATTTCAAAATCAATTGAAATTAAAAATTCAATTTCAAAACATTGAATTTACATCATCTGTGACTTAACCGATTTCCACGTGAAATCCATATTTGTGTGTGTAAAGGTGTAGTCCAGGGGTTTTACGCAATAGTGAAACATCATCAATCATCACAGATATATCAATATCGATAAGCGGTAAAATCGATAACGCTTATCTTCATTCACAGATTCATAGATAAAATAAATTTATCAGTCACAAAGATTCATTATTACACTTCGATGTGGGTTTCGGATAACCAACTGGAATCCGACTCCCTGCCGCATCGAAATTCAAATGTCGTTTACGAGTCAAGGGTTTCATATTCATATAACAGTATATTTATCACAGATATAACAGCTCAATACAAAGCAATTTATATCACAAAGCATCATATCGCAGAACCAATATATCTGTAACAGCCTGATATTTTAAAACGAAATTTTAAATAAAAAAATAAAACATTTTGAAATATTGAGTTAAAAATAAAGTGTAGTAAATTGGTATAAAACGAAATTTAAAACGTTACGTTTCGTTACGTTTTGTCCGTTATTAACTTTACTATAGAATAAATCTTATTTGTGATGATAATAACTATTTTAGATTCCGGTTAAAAGATACGTTATATTTTTGAGAAACTGTTAACAATTTATTTAATTTATTTAATAAAAGAAATAAGACAAATTGTACGTTATTTGGACGTTTTATAATTTCTTTTGTTTTCACCGTCCAAATTGATTTTTCGTTTGTGTTGGCAGTTCAAAGTCTCCGCTGTTCAAAAAAAAAATTCGTTCACGTGAGAAAAGATTCGTTCTCTTGGCCTCCTATACGTTTCGCTTGTTTAATAATAATTATTAGCCTTAAAAAATTCCTTTACGTTCAAAGCATTAAAGCTTGCCCTCTTGGTCACGCTTCGTTTCCTATTCATCCTTGCCAACAAAATAATAAAAACTCCAGACTGCATTTTGTTCATTTCGTTCTATCAAAAATTTCAGAACCTTCTTCTAAGGTATGATCACTTATTTCTTGCTTTTGTTTTATCCTGTTTTCTCCATCCCTTCATGCTTCTACCCCATGCCACCGCCTCCCTACCCCAGGCCTCTGACCCGTGTCAGACAACCATCGCAGCAACCCCGTTCGCCACCCCGCCACACGAGACCAACCCCACCCCAGCCAATCCCCACATCCACGTCAGCCTACTCCACCACCCGAATCCATCTCACCACCCGAACGAAACCAGCCTCCGCCAGAACCCCACGTCAGCGCCAATCCCCACATCCACGTCAGCCTACTCCACCACCCGAATCCATCTCACCACTCATACGAGACCAGCCTCTACCCTGACCCACCACGAGACCAAACCCACCCCAGCTGACCTAGGCAGCCAACCCAGTCGAGCCCAACTGCCAACACCAGACCGAGACAGCTTTCGAATCCCAAAATCCCAACTGTTCGTCCCTTTTACTTATTTTTCTTTGTTGTGTGTTGTCTTCCCTGAACTAGTTTGAAATCAAACGTAAAAGAGTTGTACTGGGAGGAGAACATTGTTTGTTGAGTTGTTTATAAAAAGGAAGTTGCTTTTGCCACCTGTATTTGCAAACTTAGCTTATTCTTCACTGACTTTAGGTTTTAAAGAAAAAAAAATCTCTATTTCGGTGTGTTCTTTGCAACCGTGAAATATTGTTTTACCTCTGTCTTGCTGAAATAAAATGATTTCCACTTCTTGTTTTATTTTTGAATGTTGTGAATTCCGTGTGAAAAAGAAATTTGTGAATAATACAAAATTTTTACTTTGAAAAATTTTAAATTTTATAATCTCTAATAAAAATGGTCGAACCAATTCCTTCTATTTTTCAACTTGATTTATATGTTTTCGATCGTTTACTTCAATTTGGGAAATTCGTTATTCGTGCATCTTTGATTGTCTATTTATTCGCTTTATTCTTTCGACTTTAGATCAGAATCAAGTCGGCGAGTCTGCTAACGACTGATAGTGCTATCCGCGTGCTTTCTAATTGCATCGTACTTCTTTCTTTCCGAATCTCCAGCTCCGTAGAGGTGAGTAATTCTCACACGAATATTCATACTTATATGAAATTGTGAAACGACCGCAACTGAATGTGTAGAAATAAATAAATAAATAAATGATGTTATAATTACCTGTGATTTATTTATAGTTTATGTTAATTGTTAAAAACTGCATATCGTATCATCTGTTATATTCTGTTCTTATTTTACTGTTATTCTATTCTGTTAAATCACACTGCAAGTTCCCTGTAGAATAGAATCACTATGGGTTGAAATGATACATACCCGAACGGACTTTAGAATAAGGGAAGGTCGTTATGGGCTGAAATGATAGGCCTGAGCGATTTTCAATTAAATTTTATTTACTTGGGATTGCGGGTTTGAAATGATAAAACCCGGATTTTTCTTTGTAAATTACGGATTGAAATGATATAGTATCTGTATCATTTGAATTAGGCTAGAAAATATTATACAGACCCGTGGTTATTTTTATGTATTTTCTGAATATTTTAAATCATTTAAGAATTGTAATAATATTTAATTTGATTTAAACCGATTTTTTTTTTATATATAGAAATGATTTTTCTATGCGATAAATATAAAAAAATGGAGAAATATTGATTTTTAAAACGAAACTTAAATTTGAAATTTTGATAAAATAAAAAGAAAGATGGAAACTTAAGTTAAATAAATTTAAATGAAATTTAGTTTAAATTGGTGGAAAATGGAGTTTAAGTTTAAAATGTTGAAATGAATGTAATAGGCAAATTGGGAAGTTTTGGTTTTAACTTGTAAAATTTCTTTTGAAGGAAAATTAGTTAAAGGATTTAAATGAACGTTTGAATGTATGATTTTATAAGTTTTACTAGGTAGAATCCGTAGCACTTGTTAAGTGCTGTGGATTGTGTAAGTGAACTAAAAGACTAAAATGAACTAAGGCTATGATAGTACTTGGTAAGTGCTGTTGTAGCTGAAACTGAAACTGAACCTGAACTAATAAAAGGACTACTGTAGCACTTGTTAAGGACTGCAGTAGGCTGAATATAAATTTTTGTTTTAAATATAATTGTTATAGCAGATAAAGGTTGTTTTGTTGAATAAAGATTTTTTTAAATATAACTTAACGTGATTGTTTTAAGTGAATAAGTGAACTACGAAAAGGTTAGATTTTTGAAATATAATAACTTAATATTTGTTTTAAGGAATAATGTCTTTGTTTTAAAATGGTTAATTCGAAGTATATTTGATAAATTGTTTAAATCTATAACCACGGGTTATAATAACGATTGGTTGGCAAAGAGACCGGGATCGGATATGGACATACTCTCTGTCGATACCGAAAACCACTTTGACAACCGTGTACGCGGTGGAGATTCCAGAATGAAGTAGGATGGGGGCGACGTTCTTAAGGTATGTTACGTGGACCCAACTCCCGTGAGTTGGCATAAGGTGGCTAAAACAGGAGCGATTGACGGACCAATGAGGTAGCACCTCTTATCGGACACACTTCTTCGATACCATTCTATTACTTGTGATTGATTTGGTGGCCACCCTTGATTTGGGAGTGTTGTTCGAGGTGGGCGGTAGTGGCTGCTATGCGTCACCACTAGTCCGGATGCGTAATTGGTATATCTACCCTGGCATTGCCTAGTTGTGCCGTGTCACCTACCATATCGAGCTTTACTACGATTATGATTTTAAGATCCGACCGCGTTAAGGTTCTCCATCCCCTTAACGCTATTTTCCGATATGATTATACTTTACTTATTTAGACACTATTATAATAGCGAATATTACTATATAGTAGATAGTTTAACGGATCCTTAGAGGATGGGCGGTCCCAAGCATCTTCTAAGTTACTTGTACCTTTACTACAGTTCATTTGAGTTGGTTTACATTGTATAAGTATGTATATCCTGACTCGAGTGTTATGTTTTATTTTACGCTCGGGTCAGCCTGAGTATTCACAGCTTTGGACTTCATTTTTCTGGAGCTCGGAATCACTGGAGACTCTGCTTATCTAGTTATCTTCCTATTTCAGTTTCAGTTGCCTTATTTCAGCTTTTATTTTGGAGACTTGTGTATTTGGATCTCTATTGTACTTGTTTCAGAACTATATTGGGTTTCAGACTATGTATTTTGTATTTGATTTGAGACTATGTATTTTAGTGGCTTCATGAACCACTATGGTTATTTTTAAATTCCGCTGCGAGTTATTCTGATATTTCTGTGTCTGTGATTCTGTGAATGATTCTATTTGCTCCAAATTTTATTACAATCTGTTATTTTGCATTATTCAAGTCTGACATGTGCGGATTATTGTCGATTTGAATGGTCCAAAATAGTGGGTCGTTACATTTGGTATCAGAGCCAGGTTTTTGGCAAACCTTAGCCTATGGAGCAAAAACTCATTAGAGATAGGGTAGAAATACCCTAGAATGAGTGAAATCAAACTCAGAATCATTTCCTTGTGAGTGAACGTATTTTAAAGTATAAAATGATTTTAAAATGATTTTTCAAAGATTATTTTGATATAAAGTTTTCTTGTTGTAAGAAGAAATTTTCTAAACTTCCATCTTTCCGCATCTACCTTGTTAGGAATTTTGTTATGAGGATTTCACCCAAGTGTTCTTATCGTGTTTTATCTTAACTTATCTTTGTCTTTTCTGTACCTTGTCCTAAATTTATTCTTGATATTTCCAGGATGAATCGTGGAAATGCTAGAGGTAGGGGTCGTGGTATTGCCCCAGTTCCTCCACCTGTTGCACCCGTTAAGTTTACAGTCCTTTGCAAGGAATTCTCTCAGCTCGGTGGCACTAAGTTCACCGGTTCAGAAAGTATCATCGAAGCCCAGCAATGGCTACGAAGTCTGGAAAGAATCTTTACTGGTTTAGAGATCATTGATGCCCAGAAACGTCAGTTAGCAGCATGGCAGCTGCAAGAGGCCGCCCTAGATTGGTGGGAGACTGTTACGACTCGCACTAACGAAGGTGACCTTTCATGGGAGCAGTTCAGGTATCCTGTGTGTTAATTTGAATTTTCCCATTTCCTTTCTTTTCAATTTATCTAAAAAGTTTTGTTTCTGTATCTTCCTTTCAGGGAGGCTTTTGTGGCAAAATGGATGCCCGAAGCCGGTAAATCTCAGCTTTACCGCGAATTCATGGACCTCAAGCAAGGTACCATGTCCTTCTCAGAGTATGAACGGAAGTTCAATGAGCTTTCAAAATTTGGTCCTGGTCTTATCGATACTCAGCTAAAGAAGAATGAGAAGTTCATTGCTGGAGCTCGCCCAGAGTTCTACGATCGTCTTATTTCGCATGTTCATGGCACTTTTACTGAGCTCATGGATATGGCTATTCGCTATGAGAACCCTACTTCCAAGGGTCCTGCTGCTTCCAGTGCTCATGTATCTCAGTCCTCCTCTGCTAATTCCAAGAAGAGAAAGCCCAACTTCCACCAGCAGAAGAAGAATTGGCTCAAACATCCGGGCTTAGGATCTTCAGCATCTGCTCCTTCCCAGAGGCACCCTATTGATCTTTCCTCCATTACTTGCTTCAAATGTGACCAGAAGGGTCACTATGCCAATAGTTGCCCTAATCCGTCTGTTGCTGCTGTTCCTCCACCCCAGGTTACCAGGAACGATCTTTGTCATGTTTGTCTTCAGCCGGGTCATTTTAAGAAGGACTGTCCTTTATATCAGAAGGGAAGGCCATCTGGCGTATTTGCTGTCACATCTGCTTCATCACCTGCTCCTGCACCTACTCCTGCTCCTGGCGATGATCAAGGTACTCTTCAGGGCACCTTTACTTTATTTCATCATCCTGTTCGTGTTTTATTTGATACTGGGGCTTCGCATAGCTTTATTTCTGATGTTTTGTGTAATAAGTTTGAAACTCTCCTTTCTCCTGAGTATGTTTCTGTTCCTCTATGTGTTTCAAATCCTATTGGTGGTCCCGCAAATCTAGATAAGATTTGTAAGCAAGTGAGACTCTTCTATTCTGGTCATAAATTTTCTGGAGATTTCTATGTCCTAGGTTTCGATGCTTTTGATTTGTTGCTTGGAAGTGATTGGCTTGATGGACACGATGCCCGTATCTCGTGTAAATCCCGAATTGTTTCTCTTAAGGATGATCGAGGAAATTCTTTGCTTATTCAGGGCCGTATGCCTCATGATTATGCTGGTAGCTTTATCTTTTCTCTGGATGCTTCTATTGATGATCTTCAGTCGACCCGTGTAGTTAATCACTACCCAGATGTGTTTGGAGAAGTTACTGCTTTACCTCCCAAGCGGGAAATTGATTTCCGCATTGATCTCATTCCTGGAGCTCGACCTATAGTTCTTCCTCCTAGAAGAATGGCACCCCGCGAGAAGGTTGAGTTAAGGAAACAAATTGAAGACCTATCTTCCAAGGGTCTGATCAGACCTAGTTTTTCTGAATGGGGAGCTGCAGTGGTCTTCGTCACCAAATCCGATGGTTCTCTTAGGATGTGTGTTGATTATAGGGAGTTGAATAAGCTCACTATGAAAAATAGATACCCAATGCCTCGCATCAATGACATGTTCGATCAGCTTTATGGTGCTACTGTTTTCTCTCAGCTTGATCTCGCCACAGGTTTTCACCAACTCAGAGTGGCTGAGGAAAGTATTCCTAAGACTGCTTTCCGTAGTGAAAATGGATTCTTCGAATGGTTAGTCATGCCTTTTGGTTTGACTAATGCTCCTGCTTTCTTTGTTGACTTGATGAATCGTGTTTTCCGTGATGTGCTTAATAAATTTGTTCTAGTCTTTGTGGATGATATCCTCATCTTCTCTAAGTCTGAAGAAGAACATGAGTCACATTTAAAATCTGTTCTTGAGACTCTTCGCAATCATCAGTTAAAAGCTAAATTTTCCAAATGTCACTTCTAGAAGGATGAAGTCCGATTTCTCGGGCATATTGTTTCTAGTAATGGAGTTTCAGTTGATCCAGTCAAGATCGCTGCGATCAATGTAAGTCCTTCTTTCCTTCTCTTTCATTGTTTCATTTCAATTTACTCTATCTTTTCTATTATCCTTCTTTTTCCCTATTCTGTACAGGATTGGGAAACTCCTAAGACTCCTACTGATATCCGTAGTTTTCTGGGCCTCGCCGGTTATTACCGGAGATTCATCGAGAATTTCGCTCGGATTGCTGCACCTCTCACTGCTTTAACTCGGAAGAATGCTAAGTTTATTTGGAGTAACGAGTGTAAGGCCGCCTTCAATGAGTTAAAGGACAAGCTTACTTCCGCACCTGTTCTTACCGTTCCAAATGGAAATGAGGGATTAACGGTATACACTGATGCTTGTCGAGAAGGTTTAGGAGCTGTTCTGATGCAGGATGGTAGAGTGATTGCTTATGCTAGTAGACAGTTGAAAACTCATGAAGTAAATTATGCTGCCCATGATCTAGAGTTGCTTGCTGTTGTTTTCGCTTTGAAGCTTTGGAGACATCATTTGTTGGGTACCAAGTTTGAGCTTTTCACAGATCATCAGTCTTTGAAGTATATTTTCTCTCAGAAGGATTTGAATCAGAGACAAGTTAGGTGGTTAGAGTTCCTTGCTTCTTATGACCTCGACATCAACTATACACCGGGAAAGGCTAATGTTGTGGCAGATGCTTTGAGTAGGAAGAAAGCTTTGTTGTGCCAGATTGTTGTTTCTTCGCCTCTTGTGGATCGTATTATGGCTAGACAGGATGAAGATCAGATGCTTAGATTGATTAAGGAAAATGTTCGAAGTAGAGTGGGAGGTAGTAGTCTTGATGGTAATGGAGCTCAGATTGACGATAAGGGTGTATTGAGGATCAATAATAGGATTTGTGTCCCGAATGTTGATGGATTGAGACAGGAGTTACTTCGGGAGAATCATCAGTCCAGACTCTCTATTCATCCAGGCGTAACCAAGATGTACCAGGACATGAAGAAGTTATATTGGTGGAAAGGTATGAAGCGAGATATTTCCATTTTCGTCAATAGGTGTGCGACTTGTCAGCAAGTCAAGGCAGATCATCAGAAGACCCCTGGGTTACTGCAACCCCTTGAGATTCCCAATTGGAAGTGGGAACAAGTTTCTATGGATTTCATTGATGGTTTACCAAGGACTAGGAAGGGAAACGAGAGTATCTGGGTTATTGTGGATAGATTGACCAAATCAGCTCATTTCATTCCGGTCAAGTCTACTCGTTCAGCTTCTAGTTTGTCTGAGATTTACATGAGGGAGATTGTTCGTCTCCATGGTGTTCCTCTCAGTATTGTTTGTGATCGTGATCCTATCTTTACTAGTAGGTTTTGGAAGGCCTTTCAGGATTCTTTGGGTACTCATCTAAATCTGAGCACTGCTTACCATCCACAGACCGACGGTCAAACGGAAAGGGTGAATCAGATTTTAGAAGATCTTCTTCGTGCTTGTGTGCTTGATTATGGAGGATCTTGGGAAGATCATCTCCATCTTGTCGAATTCACTTATAACAATAGTTATCAGGCCAGTATTGAGACATCTCCATTTTCTGCTCTTTATGGACGACCTTGTAGATCTCCTTCTTGTTGGATTGAATCCGGTAATCGATTGGTTCTTGGTCCCGAATTGGTTTTGGAAGCTTCGGAGAGAGTTGAAGAGATTAAGAGAAAGATGAGGATTGCTCAGGATAGACAGAAGAAGTACGCCGATCGGCGAAGACGAAGTTTAGAGTTTGCTGTTGGTGATTTGGTTTTCCTTAAGGTCTCTCCCTTAAGGAATGTTATTCGTTTCGGTCGTAAAGGAAAGCTTTCTCCTAGATTTGTTGGTCCTTTCCGCATTTTGGAAAGAATTGGTTCTCTTGCTTATCGTCTGGATTTACCCGAGAAATTTTCTGGAATTCACAACGTCTTTCATGTATCTCATCTTCGTCGCTATCTGCATGATCCATCTCTTACTATTCTGCCTTCTGCTCTTGATAGTTTGGATATTGAGCCAAATCTGACTGTTGAGAGGAAGCCACTTCGTATCGTCGATCGAGGTACGAAGCAGCTAAGAAGAAAATCTGTCAACCTGGTCAAAGTGCAGTGGAGCACTGATGAACGGGATTGCACCTGGGAGACGGAGGAGAGCATTCGTGCTTCGAATCCGGAATTGTTTATTTCAGGTACTCTACTATTCTGTCTTATCTTTCTTTGTTTTCCTTCTTCGTTCCTTTTCGGGGACGAAAAGCTTTGAGTGGGGGAGAGTGTAACAGCCCGATATTTTAAAACGAAATTTTAAATAAAAAAATAAAACATTTTGAAATATTGAGTTAAAAATAAAGTGTAGTAAATTGGTATAAAACGAAATTTAAAACGTTACGTTTCGTTACGTTTTGTCCGTTATTAACTTTACTATAGAATAAATCTTATTTGTGATGATAATAACTATTTTAGATTCCGGTTAAAAGATACGTTATATTTTTGAGAAACTGTTAACAATTTATTTAATTTATTTAATAAAAGAAATAAGACAAATTGTACGTTATTTGGACGTTTTATAATTTCTTTTGTTTTCACCGTCCAAATTGATTTTTCGTTTGTGTTGGCAGTTCAAAGTCTCCGCTGTTCAAAAAAAAAAAATCGTTCACGTGAGAAAAGATTCGTTCTCTTGGCCTCCTATACGTTTCGCTTGTTTAATAATAATTATTAGCCTTAAAAAATTCCTTTACGTTCAAAGCATTAAAGCTTGCCCTCTTGGTCACGCTTCGTTTCCTATTCATCCTTGCCAACAAAATAATAAAAACTCCAGACTGCATTTTGTTCATTTCGTTCTATCAAAAATTTCAGAACCTTCTTCTAAGGTATGATCACTTATTTCTTGCTTTTGTTTTATCCTGTTTTCTCCATCCCTTCATGCTTCTACCCCATGCCACCGCCTCCCTACCCCAGGCCTCTGACCCGCGTCAGACAACCATCGCAGCAACCCCGTTCGCCACCCCGCCACACGAGACCAACCCCACCCCAGCCAATCCCCACATCCACGTCAGCCTACTCCACCACCCGAATCCATCTCACCACCCGAACGAAACCAGCCTCCGCCAGAACCCCACGTCAGCGCCAATCCCCACATCCACGTCAGCCTACTCCACCACCCGAATCCATCTCACCACTCATACGAGACCAGCCTCTACCCTGACCCACCACGAGACCAAACCCACCCCAGCTGACCTAGGCAGCCAACCCAGTCGAGCCCAACTGCCAACACCAGACCGAGACAGCTTTCGAATCCCAAAATCCCAACTGTTCGTCCCTTTTACTTATTTTTCTTTGTTGTGTGTTGTCTTCCCTGAACTAGTTTGAAATCAAACGTAAAAGAGTTGTACTGGGAGGAGAACATTGTTTGTTGAGTTGTTTATAAAAAGGAAGTTGCTTTTGCCACCTGTATTTGCAAACTTAGCTTATTCTTCACTGACTTTAGGTTTTAAAGAAAAAAAAATCTCTATTTCGGTGTGTTCTTTGCAACCGTGAAATATTGTTTTACCTCTGTCTTGCTGAAATAAAATGATTTCCACTTCTTGTTTTATTTTTGAATGTTGTGAATTCCGTGTGAAAAAGAAATTTGTGAATAATACAAAATTTTTACTTTGAAAAATTTTAAATTTTATAATCTCTAATAAAAATGGTCGAACCAATTCCTTCTATTTTTCAACTTGATTTATATGTTTTCGATCGTTTACTTCAATTTGGGAAATTCGTTATTCGTGCATCTTTGATTGTCTATTTATTCG
Source organism: Allium fistulosum (assembly GCA_030737815.1). Classification (NCBI taxonomy): domain Eukaryota; kingdom Viridiplantae; phylum Streptophyta; class Magnoliopsida; order Asparagales; family Amaryllidaceae; genus Allium; species Allium fistulosum. Next base: position 118,895,171 of record CM060908.1, on the reverse strand, counting down.
CTTTATTCTTTCGACTTTAGATCAGAATCAAGTCGGCGAGTCTGCTAACGACTGATAGTGCTATCCGCGTGCTTTCTAATTGCATCGTACTTCTTTCTTTCCGAATCTCCAGCTCCGTAGAGGTGAGTAATTCTCACACGAATATTCATACTTATATGAAATTGTGAAACGACCGCAACTGAATGTGTAGAAATAAATAAATAAATAAATGATGTTATAATTACCTGTGATTTATTTATAGTTGATGTTAATTGTTAAAAACTGCATATCGTATCATCTGTTATATTCTGTTCTTATTTTACTGTTATTCTATTCTGTTAAATCACACTGCAAGTTCCCTGTAGAATAGAATCACTATGGGTTGAAATGATACATACCCGAACGGACTTTAGAATAAGGGAAGGTCGTTATGGGCTGAAATGATAGGCCTGAGCGATTTTCAATTAAATTTTATTTACTTGGGATTGCGGGTTTGAAATGATAAAACCCGGATTTTTCTTTGTAAATTACGGATTGAAATGATATAGTATCCGTATCATTTGAATTAGGCTAGAAAATATTATACAGACCCGTGGTTATTTTTATGTATTTTCTGAATATTTTAAATCATTTAAGAATTGTAATAATATTTAATTTGATTTAAACCGATTTTTTTTTTATATAGAAATGATTTTTCTATGCGATAAATATAAAAAAATGGAGAAATATTGATTTTTAAAACGAAACTTAAATTTGAAATTTTGATAAAATAAAAAGAAAGATGGAAACTTAAGTTAAATAAATTTAAATGAAATTTAGTTTAAATTGGTGGAAAATGGAGTTTAAGTTTAAAATGTTGAAATGAATGTAATAGGCAAATTGGGAAGTTTTGGTTTTAACTTGTAAAATTTCTTTTGAAGGAAAATTAGTTAAAGGATTTAAATGAACGTTTGAATGTATGATTTTATAAGTTTTACTAGGTAGAATCCGTAGCACTTGTTAAGTGCTGTGGATTGTGTAAGTGAACTAAAAGACTAAAATGAACTAAGGCTATGATAGTACTTGGTAAGTGCTGTTGTAGCTGAAACTGAAACTGAACCTGAACTAATAAAAGGACTACTGTAGCACTTGTTAAGGACTGCAGTAGGCTGAATATAAATTTTTGTTTTAAATATAATTGTTATAGCAGATAAAGGTTGTTTTGTTGAATAAAGATTTTTTTTAAATATAACTTAACGTGATTGTTTTAAGTGAATAAGTGAACTACGAAAAGGTTAGATTTTTGAAATATAATAACTTAATATTTGTTTTAAGGAATAATGTCTTTGTTTTAAAATGGTTAATTCGAAGTATATTTGATAAATTGTTTAAATCTATAACCACGGGTTATAATAACGATTGGTTGGCAAAGAGACCGGGATCGGATATGGACATACTCTCTGTCGATACCGAAAACCACTTTGACAACCGTGTACGCGGTGGAGATTCCAGAATGAAGTAGGATGGGGGCGACGTTCTTAAGGTATGTTACGTGGACCCAACTCCCGTGAGTTGGCATAAGGTGGCTAAAACAGGAGCGATTGACGGACCAATGAGGTAGCACCTCTTATCGGACACACTTCTTCGATACCATTCTATTACTTGTGATTGATTTGGTGGCCACCCTTGATTTGGGAGTGTTTTTCGAGGTGGGCGGTAGTGGCTACTATGCGTCACCACTAGTCCGGATGCGTAATTGGTATATCTACCCTGGCATTGCCTAGTTGTGCCGTGTCACCTACCATATCGAGCTTTACTACGATTATGATTTTAAGATCCGACCGCGTTAAGGTTCTCCATCCCCTTAACGCTATTTTCCGATATGATTATACTTTACTTATTTAGACACTATTATAATAGCGAATATTACTATATAGTAGATAGTTTAACGGATCCTTAGAGGATGGGCGGTCCCAAGCATCTTCTAAGTTACTTGTACCTTTACTACAGTTCATTTGAGTTGGTTTACATTGTATAAGTATGTATATCCTGACTCGAGTGTTATGTTTTATTTTACGCTCGGGTCAGCCTGAGTATTCACAGCTTTGGACTTCATTTTTCTGGAGCTCGGAATCACTGGAGACTCTGCTTATCTAGTTATCTTCCTATTTCAGTTTCAGTTGCCTTATTTCAGCTTTTATTTTGGAGACTTGTGTATTTGGATCTCTATTGTACTTGTTTCAGAACTATATTGGGTTTCAGACTATGTATTTTGTATTTGATTTGAGACTATGTATTTTAGTGGCTTCATGAACCACTATGGTTATTTTTAAATTCTGCTGCGAGTTATTCTGATATTTCTGTGTCTGTGATTCTGTGAATGATTCTTTTTGCTCCAAATTTTATTACAATATGTTATTTTGCATTATTCAAGTCTGACATGTGCGGATTATTGTCGATTTGAATGGTCCAAAATAGTGGGTCGTTACAATATCAATCCATCACATAGCATGTAATAAAATATTAAACATCTATAAGTAAGATCAGTTAATTGTTTAAGTAATCCAAATCAGTTTAATTACATACGAAAATTTCTAATCTTGGTTAATTAATATTAATAAATTACAAAACATTTTGATTAATTATTCTTTAATCATTTATAAATTAACCATCAATAATTAATTAAACTTTAATTGTAATTCATCAACCAATTATAACCAGTAATTACCCATTAATTAATCTCTAATTATTAATTTAAGTTAAACCTCAAATTACTTATTAAATTAATTACAAATTAATTAACCCTTCTTAATTACCCCTTTTAAACAATTAATTATTACTTATTTATCTTAACATTTAAAAATCTTCCTTAATATCTTTGAAATCAAATTATTACTAACTTAAAAAGCTCGAAGGTTAGCTAAATTTCAAAGCACTTATCTTACATTATTTACTTAACTAAAATATTAATTCAGACTTAAACCATTCTTAAGTATTCTCTTAAATAATTAAACTAAAAAAAAAATTCTTTACTTAAATTATCAGACACTAATTTAGTCATAACACTTAAATTTGCTGAAATGATTAGTTGGAACTTCACTTATATCAGCTGCAAGTTGAAAACCAAACTGAGAACATCCCCAGGTTTACTCGAGTAAACACTCGAGTTTCTTCACCATTTCCCCGAGTCTTTCTCTCCTACTTCACATACCTTCTTCCTCTTCCCTCATTTTTCTCCCAGTTAAGTTTTTTTTCTTTTTTTTATAAAAACTGTTATACTCACGCGAACTCGAGTCTTGCTTCGAGTCGAAAGCCTTCTTGCTCGAGTACTCCTCCGAGTTACTCAGGAACTCGATCATCACCTGACACATAAACGTAAACATGTGCACGTGCACCGCTCCGGCGCCTACCTCCGGTCAACACTGACGCGTCGAGCAAGTCGACTACCACCAGCACACCAATCTCCGATCCCAAAAACATCACCATCAGCCTCGAATCAAAATCGAGTTGAAAACTTCGACCCAACAGAAATACCATGGCCAGAACTCCACTATCCCAACGCCTCCGACCAACGAGAAGCCTCGCCATCCTTCCCAAAACTTCGTCACACCTTCTAGCTTGCGTCCCTAACCAAGCGAACCACTCCGATCCTCCATAGTTGCCGCAACAACCTCGACACTCCGATGATCTAAAACCATTACAAAACCCTACATTGATCCACCGCAATCACCACACCCATCAGAAAAATTCGTGAGTATTTTTCCCATAACCTATGATCACACTAGCATCTCCATGCCAAAATTCGATCTTCAAGAATTAGCCGATCATCAGAGAATGATCAAAATCTATTTTCCAGAAAATCCCCAAATACTCTCCCATTTCAACACTAAAAATTATAATGTTTGTTTTAAAAATCATAACTTTCAACACGTATTCAACTTGTAATCTTAAAACAGTGAATTAAGATGATCGATTTTTTCATGTTTAAGGTATCTCTACTGTATTTCTGGATTTCCAGAAAATTATTTCAACTGACCTTACAAAAATAAATTTTTTTCCTTTGTTTAGACAAACATAAATTGTTTGAAAATTATAACCTAATAGAGATTTCAATAAGAAGATAGGAATTTTGATCAAAGATTTTAGTTCTGTAACCTCAAAACAGAGATGTACAGATATATATACTACATACACAGATCCACCCATCCACATATACCTATATACAATCCCAGATATTCATAAGCAACAAATTCAGAAACTTATGTTTAAATAAGGTGATGTTACTCACTTGTGCCTTGCAGATCATTGATCAAAGAAAACAATTTGGGCTTAAAAGTTTGCTCACCTGGATGTTTTTGGAAGAAGAACAGAGATAGTGTTTTTGAAAGCAGTTTTGAACTTGAAACTGTAATTGCTGATGAACTTTGGTTTGACACTTGAAACTCAGATGAAGAATGCATGCAGATGATTTCAAACTTGAATGTATGCAGATGATCTTGAGTTTGAAGAAGAATACATATGCTATATTATTATTATTTTTTTCTTTCTGGTTTGCTCAACTTTGAGGAACGAAAATGAAATGGGGAGGCTAATATTTATCAAAGAAAACCTTACAAGTTTTTACAGGGTATTATATTGTTTGTACAATAGGGTAACACCATATTTTGGCTTGTACAAATATATCAGAGATGTTTTCTTCTTTGTGGAGGCTGGTGATGTTTTCTCGTGTACTAAGGATCTTGCTTTTCTATACTTGTATTTAATGCTTTGTACAATCATGTTTACAATACTATTTGTTTATGTTTGCCTGTAATTTTTTTAGCTCGGCTGAAGTGATATGGTGGTGGCCAAGCATTTATTATCTTGTACAATATGAAGAGATATTATTTTGTTTATACACTTGAATTGTTACTTGCATTAATTACATGTGCAATATATATATACTTCCCTCTTTTATTTTAGCTGCAGAAAGTATGTGAAAGTATAGTTTCACTTTGGCTGTCTTCATTTGTTTTTGATTATTTTGTTGCTTTTGCTTAGTCTAATTGCTTTAAACATAGATTTGTTTACATATTTATATCTAGTTATGTTATATTTTAGTTAATATATTTACCTTATTTATTTGTACATTTTTTTTAAATGAGTTTGTATTTTCAATTACTTATATATATTTTATTAACCCAAATATTTATTAAACCATAAATTAAAAATTATTTATTATTATTATTTATATTTTAAACATCTATCTAAGATTCAAATCACCTATATGTATAATATTTTAAATTTGAAGATTTAACAAACTTTAATTTGGATCCCGGGGAAACTCGCCTACTTTATCAATTAATTTACAAATTTTTATCCAAAAATTTATTTAATTACTCAATTTAATTCAAAAATTGATTTAATTATCAATTTAAATAAAATTAAATTTCGGGGTCGTTACATCAAAGTCACTGTAGCTTGTTGATTTAGGTACGTAAACATCTTTTCCTTGTTCCCTTTCCAGCTGATAACGCGCAACCTTCCTCAAAAATTTTCAACGCAAGCAGAAACAAAGAAAAAAATCTCGTTCAAATATTAATGGCCGCGAGAATCAACTCAGTTTTATCAAATGAAAGAAAACATTTTCCTCGGCTGTAGATTCAAATCAAATATGGCCGCAGTTCTCTTAAACGAAATTTGATTCGAATTCGTATGAATCGCATTCCCTTCCTTCGTCTTCATTCGATTTCGAGCACGCGATGGAGGTGAAGGGATCTGGGTGTCGCGCGATTCGAGGAGGAGGAGCGGCGAACTTCGGGGAGCAGGCGGTGCGTTACTCGATGGCGAGGTTCGCGAAGTGGATCCATTAGGTCGCGTTATCGTTCGAGTCGCCGATTGGGGGTCTGGGTAGTTCTTGTTCGAACTCGAGTGGGTATCTGCGTGCGTGGGTACTGGTGGCAAATTCTGGCAAGGGAAGGGTTCAGGCACGACGTGAAGTCGTCTTTGGGGTTCACGATCGAGCGTGATGGGCCCCATGGTCGTTTGCGTGCGAAGTCCGGGGTAGTCGGCGTAGTTTCTGGCAGGCAGTGAGGTAAGGGCTGTTTGTTCTTATTTAATTTAACATGTATAGATGTAGAGAAAACATCTCTATGCTGAAGGAATTTTACAGAAAAGAAAATTAAAATACAAGTATATCTGGAAAAATAGTCATGCATGTTTTAATATATAGGTATAGCAAAAAAATATAAGAGTATATAAAAATTAGAAATTTATTCTAAAAAAAAATCTATATAGATTATTTTTACAAATATATATATATATATGTAGTTTCAAAGGAAAATTAGTTAAATTAAATTAATAGTAAATTAAATTAGACAATGGAAATTAATTGATCGATTTTTCGAATATTAATAAATTGTATAAATTGTTTATACAAAGTTAAAATTGCAAAGGAATCGAGCCGAAAATGAAAATGGATTGCAAATTAAAGGTGAGATCTTCTCACTCAAACAAAGGTTTTGTTTAATTTTAAATAGTTATATTTAAAATTATTGATTGTGTTGATTGTGTGCTTGAATGATAGTATATATGATAGTAGTACATAGCAATATATATATATTGGAATATGTATATTGGAGTTGTTGATTTCCCGCATTATATAGCGGATGAGACCCTATGCGTCGCATAATAGCGGATGATATTTTATAAATCCCATATACCGCGATATTCCACCTTGAAGTGGAATTGGTATTGTGCTAACATCTGTGGATGCAGGGAAACAGGTTGGAGGGATCCAACCGGATTCCTCAAATTATATGAATTTGTTTCATATGTTGTATGGATTTGTTTCATATGCTGTGTGATTATTTATTTATAATATGTATATGATTATATCTGTGATTGAATGTGTTGAAGGCTATAATTTAGCCGAATGTATTTTTGGTATCGTTGGATACCAGAAATAAATAAATTGGATTTTTGAGATTTAAGTTGGAAATTTCAAGTAAATTTCTTTTGAAAGAATTGAGTGAATTTAAAAGAAGGAATTTTAAAAGTATAAAGTTGATTTTGAAATCTTATCGAATTATTTTCAAAATATTGGAAAAGATATTAACAAGTGGGTTTTGAAAATATTGTGTAAAAATTGAAGAATTTATTGAAAGTGGAATTTTAAACCATTTGGAAGGAATAAAAGGATTTATTTAAAAGGTGATAAATTTCTAGAAATCCAATTGATAATTGATTTGGTATTTTAAAATAAATCTTTGAGGAATCGATATGAAAATTTATTTGGTGTTTGAATGAAAATTGATTTTTGTGTTAAGAATAAATTTGGAAATCGATTTGTAAAATAATTTGGTATTTGGGATTAAAATTAGAATCAATTTGAAATTTGATTCGGTGTTGAAGTAAATTTAGAAATCAATTTGGAATTTGATTTGGGGTTTGAAATAAAATTGAGAAATCAATTTGAAAGTTGATTTGGAGTTGAAAGTAAATATTTGAATAATCAATTTGAAAATCGTATAAAAAAGTGAATATTTGGGAATGTAAATTCAGAATAGAATTTATAAAGGAAAGGGAAATTTGTTTTAAAAATAAACACTGATTTATTTTTAAAGTGGAAGTAATTTACAAATTTGGAATGTAAATTAAAAATGAATCGATAAGGATTTATTTAATTGGTTTAAATGGACCATTTTCTGATGAAGTGTGAAAATGTGATTTGAAATTTGTTTCCAAAGTGATGAAGTGTGAAATATGATTTGAAATTGGTTTTCAAATTGTTGAAGTGTGGAAAAATATATATCTTGTGAAGATATTTTGATATTTAATAATTTGGGAAAAATTATTTAAATTGGTTGATTGTTGTGAATGTTGTTGATAGTTAAATAATCAACTATCAATATTTGCCTTTGAAATGGCACTTGAATTTGTTTTAAAACAAACGCTCACTATTCGGGTTAGCCGGGAAAAGACCTTTGTGTCATATAACCCATTCCGAATTAGTGATACGATGAAATGGATCGTATTGAAGACCGGATTTTTTTTGAAAATGAAAGGACAACCTGTCGAATGTCTCTGCACCAAGTTGCTCCGGTATAGAGATTTATATCACTCTTCTTGTGATGGGAAGTCCGGACGTGATTAGTGAATATCCGGATTGCAAGGGCTTCTTTGGAAGTTCCTTCAGTTCCGTTCGATCCCGGAACGGACTTGTATGGATGTGTGTCTGACGTTACACTTTGAGATGTAAAGCTGGTTTCTATCAAATACATTTCTGTTGGTGGCGGAGAATTTATTCTCTTAGCTTAACACCCTTCTCTGAGACGTACGAGCTCAGAGGTTATGTAGTTGATGGTTACTAGTGATACATTCCCAATTTGGTAATGTGGCATACGAAGTGCTGTTGATCATTTATTGATCAAAGCGTGGCTTTGTGAAAAAGCGTGGCTTTGTGAAAAAGCGTAGCTTTGTGGACGAGACTTCGTCGAGCCTCACAACCCGGTAATGGTCGAAACAGGAATGTTGCGGTAAGGTTTTTAGGGGTCGCGCCCCTAGGGTATGTCATTTCCTTCTGGATAAAAGGTGATATCATGGTATGGAGCCAAGATATTTTACCTATGTTGATGCTGCAAATTTATTATACTTTGTGGTTGTTGCTTTGTGGTTGAAGATCCTCGGATAAAGGTCGGTAACGACCGGGGGATGGCATAGCTCGTGTGTTAGCTACCTAGTTACAGCTGTACAGCGTGAGGTAGCGTCGGCCTTGTGTTTGCAGAGAGTAGGTTGACTCTCGGGGCATCTTTCCAGAGGCGTTTCCATTTCAATGTAAGGAAGTTCCTTTGCCTGACCATTTGTTGGAAAATCCAAAGAAACAATACGAACCTTGTACGGTTTTAGTTGTATTACCTGCTATGGAATGTGGCGGTATCCTGCTATTGAACATAGTAGCTATAGTAGGCATACAATAATGGTTGTATGTTGGCTAAGATTGATATTATACTTTCGAAATGTTTTCCACACTAGACATTAATAATAATATCAACTGATTTTTCGTAGTAAGCATGTTTGACTATCATAAGGAGAAATCTCCTCCAATTCTGCGTTTGCATTATGTGTGTGGTGGGAGGCCTTATGGTAGTTTCATTTTCCAAAAGCATTGCGAATCTGTTTTGTTTTCTTTGTGAAAATAACTGTTTTACGATCTCACACCAGTCACCATGACTGACTCGGAGTTTATTGTTCCCTTTCTAAACTCTGGGTGCCCATAATTTTCCACATGGGCAGCCTAGAGTTATGTTATCAGGATATTCTGGATATTCTGGAGCTTTTGGATTGAGCTGGATGGCGAGACGTACTCCCGTACTTGTTATTTATTCCGCTGTGTATTCTGTAAGTGGACAAGTTTATATAACTGTCCAGTGATGTGTATTGTTGTAAACTCTGATGATATGATGTAATGTATAAACTGATATAGTCTCTTATTTTAAAGATTATTCATTCATCTATTGTATATTGTTCCGCTGCGAATGTAAGATTCTGATATTGTTTCTGTTTCTGTTTTTCTGTTCTTTCTGTTTGCACCAAAAATGGTCACAAACCCCAAGTGTTGTGAAAGCACCAGTGTATGAATACAAATCAGCAATATTCAAACACAAATATCAGATCTAAGCAAGCAACAAACAACAATCCAGAAATAATGAACAGTGACACGCAATTTATAGTGGTTCGGCTATCTCCGACCTACGTCCACTTCAAGGATTTTTATCTTTTATTGATGTTCTTCACGGATTACAGATGATTACAGCAAATACAATGAATGAATCTGAATATAACAGCAATGGAAAGGAGTAGAGTTGAATCCGGCAGAGTCTGGACGTTGAATCGCTGAAAAGATCCCTTTTCTGCAGGCTTCAGGGGGCTATTTATAGGTATAGGAGGCCCAGATCTCGCCCAAACTTCAGGAGACTTTTTTTGGCACGTGAGGGGGTCCACGCGCCCGGTCCCACCAAGTTTCAACTCCATCTGGGATCAATTCGAAACAATTTCGTATCGATCAGAAATTGCTCCAATCGAGCTGAAACTTGACAGGATTGCTCTTTACCTTGTGTGGAAGCTACTGTGAAAATTTCGTTGCATTTGGACCAGCGGTTTGTGAGATATGATCGATACAAGATTGTATTCTCGTGTGTGCTGCTCTGTTCGAATCCATGGATTCGTATCCATCGCTCCGAATCGACCTGGGCACGTGAGCGCGCAGTGACGTGGTGCGGAACTCTTGGATCTCTCCACCTTTTTTGCCGCGTCGAACGAGTCATTCGCATCTAGCGCCGAAGCTTCGCCCATACCAGCTCTTTATTCGCATCCACGTGCTTCTGTCTTTACTCGAACCGGTTATCGATTCGACGTAGTCCTATCGATTCGAATAACTACGAACCACATGGATACGAACCAAGGCTCTGTAATCGATTCGAACCGGGTATACCCCTGATCGATACGAAATGTTTCGCCTATGATGGATACGAGCTAAACTGATACGATGCTACCGCCTCTGGATCGATGTGAGGAGTCCAATACCGGATGGATTCGAACAACTCTGATTCGAACAAAGTTCTGGGATAGATTTGAATAGGTTGAGGCGATGTCGCTCAGATGGGTACGGAACTGATCGATTCGAACAAGCCAAGGCGATGGTTTCTGATGGATTCGAATATGATTGATTCGATGGATTCGAACACATCATCACCTTAGCTCGCCGATGGATTCGAACAGCATGCCTATTTAACTTGTATCAATCATATCTCCCTCCTACGAACTCCGATTAAGCTGAAACTTGAAACGTTGGCTCTCTTGGCTTGGTATGTCATGTCTTGTCAATTACAGCCCAATCCGAGCTCGGACAAAATTCATCGATATCCATGATCATCCTGCAATGCATATTTAATATTCATGGTTGGTTAATATTGATTTCAGTTAATTTTTGGGTATCTCAGCTTTGCCAAAAAGTGGGATAACACTTTGCCCCCCAAAACATGCCTTTTGGTAAAAGGTGTGTTTTGATAATCTCAATTCGAATGTAGTAAGCTCAGGTTTTATTCGAATCTTATGATGTTTTCAATCGAGTTTGTGGCTGTTCGGAGCCGAAGCATTATCAATTTCTGCCAGTGGAAGTTAAGAAGGAAATTCTACAGTCTCTCCGGACTGTTGATGATCGCTCTGGACCCTTGCGAAGCCCATTCTAGACTTAGCGGTTGGATAGAAAGATCCTATTGCACTCCGACGTTGCTTTCTATTCCTTGCACTCTGGCCCCAGTTAGGACGTGAAGCGATGTCTTGGCCGTTCTGGGCCGATCGTAGCCTCTCCGGGCTCCTGCTGGATCCCATCCTATCACGCTCCGGTGAAGGGGAAACAACGTTAAGTGGGTCGATCCTGTCGCTCTCCAGCGAAGCGCCCCACTTCTTGCACTCCGGTTCAATGTATCTGAACATTAAGCGATGTCTTGACCTGAATCGTCGGCCGATCATAGCCTATCCAGGCTCTTATCGAATCCTAATCGAATCACTCTCCGGTGAATAGGAAACGATGCTTAAGTGAGTCGATCCTGTCGCTCTCTGGTGAAGCAACTCACTTCTTGCACTCCGGACCCCGCCTCTCTGGGTAGGATCATAAAGCGATCATTTTTATATTGATATTTAATGTTTATCCTTTAACTCTCCGGTCAAAGGTTTATTTCAAGAAATTCAAATTTATTTATTAAATTCAGACCCTAGATGTTCAATCTCAAACATCAGGGAAAAACTAAACAACGCCTCTCCGGGCTGAACGGTCTATACCATCTCAGAGCATGCCTAGGGGTCTCTCTGGTTCCCATACATGAGTGAGTGGAATAGCCGTTTTATTTTGAAAGCAAATCTAATGAAATTATTTGGCCGAAGTCCAAATCTCGAACTTGGCCCTTGCCATCTTAATCAGTTGATGATGAGTCGTGATCCCGATCCAGGATCGTTTCTGTTAGGTGGAGGCGGTAGTTGTTCAGGTCTTACCGCTGCTGCCCGTTCTCTGACATATTGTGGCAGCTTACCACTCCTGGCATGTTCTTCCACCTCATCCCTTAGGTGGCGGCATTCATCGGTAGTGTGTCCATCCAGCTCATGGAATAGGCAGTATTTTCCAGTCCTGCGTTCCCGCTCTGTGGGATCTCTCCTGGGTGGTTTTCGATAGGGGAGTTGCCCCCGAGTTTCAGTGTAAATCCTTTCTAGGCTTGCCGTCAAATCTGTGAATTGCCTGAATCTAGGCTCTCTGAATTTCTTCCGTTTATCAGGACCATCATGTGTGTCATCCTGCTTTCTCTTTCCTTTGTCTGCTCCAGACCGTCCTCCTGCGGTTCCTTCGCTTCGTGTAGTGTTTATTTCCTGTCTCTCGGCTCGTGATTCCTCTAGTCGAATGAATTTTTCAGCTTCATGATAGAACTCTCCTAGATCTTGCGGTGGGTCTCTGGTCAGAGAATCTTTGAATTCGGTGCCTTCCGCAATTCCTGCTACTGCCGCCATCAAAATCATTGATGGATCCGGGCGATCTACAGAAGCCACCGTCGCATTGAATCGCAATAGAAAATCTTTTATGGACTCTCCGGTCCTTTGCTTTATCGAGGCTAAAGTCATCACACTCTTGGGTCGCGTCACATGGACCCTAAACTGTCTCATGAAGCATTCCACTAGCTCACCCCATGTCCTGATTGATCCAGTCTCTAGTTGTCTGAACCAGAGCGCAGCCAAATCTGATAGAAATAAAGGGAAGCATCGTGCCATCACTTCCTCGGATGCCCCTAGCACTTCCATATGCCTGATGTATCTGGTAACGTGCATGGTCGGGTGTGACTTTCCGTCATACGGGTTCAGCGTCGGTAGTTTGTACTTTGGAGGGTTCCTTGCATTCCTGATATTTGGAGTGAACGGACTCCGACTGACTTCCTCCAATCCTCCGCTAGACAATCCTCCTCTCATGAGTCGTCGCACTAATCCAGCCATCTTTTCATCTCCATCCTGGGGTTGCCCTCTTGGTCTTGAAGGGTATTCTGGTATGTACTCTTCGTGTGGCCCATTAGCATCAGCATTGGCCCTAGCTTGTTGAGCTCCGTCGGTCGGCCTTCCAGTATCGGATCCCGTGGGTCTGCCCCCCGAGTCCTTGTCGATTGTCCTCTGGATCTGCATTCTGTCCCTCATCAGGTTCCGCAATCCTGGCTCCCTGTTCCACATTCATAGCCGCTGTAGTTGGTCCTAGGCTCTGTGTCCCTGCAGCTCTCATCTGCTCGAAGAAATTCTACAGCATCTCTTGTTGGCTTTTCATCATCCTTTCGTGCATCAGATTGGTCATGGTCTCCATTTCGTCTCTAGTGATGTAGATCGAAGCTGGTTCTTCTCCAGCACCAGAGGATGCCTCTTGACTTCCTCCTTGATGGCTTCTCTCGGCTCTTTGTCTTCTACTTGTTTGCCGAGTCATTGTCTTCAAATCTTCGAGTTTTCAAATCTGAACTTCGAATCTGGTGTAGCGGGTGCTGGTTCCTTCTCAGTGAAAGCACCAAAGTGTTTGCACCAAAAATGGTCACAAACCCCAAGTGTTGTGAAAGCACCAGTGTATGAATACAAATCAGCAATATTCAAACACAAATATCAGATCTAAGCAAGCAACAAACAACAATCCAGAAATAATGAACAGTGACACGCAATTTATAGTGGTTCGGCTATCTCCGGCCTACGTCCACTTCAAGGATTTTTATCTTTTATTGATGTTCTTCACTGATTACAGATGATTACAGCAAATACAATGAATGAATCTGAATATAACAACAATGGAAAGGAGTAGAGTTGAATCCGGCAGAGTCTGGACGTTGAATCGCTGAAAAGATCCCTTTTCTGCAGGCTTCAGGGGGCTATTTATAGGTGTAGGAGGCCCAGATCTCGCCCAAACTTCAGGAGACTTTTTTTGGCACGTGAGGGGGTCCACGCGCCCGGTCCCACCAAGTTTCAACTCAATCTGGGATCGATTCGAAACAATTTCGTATCGATCAGAAATTGCTCCAATCGAGCTGAAACTTGGCAGGATTGCTCTTTACCTTGTGTGGAAGCTACTGTGAAAATTTCGTTGCATTTAGACCAGCGGTTTGTGAGATATGATCGATACAAGATTGTATTCTCGTGTGTGCTGCTCTGTTCGAATCCATGGATTCGTATCCATCGCTCCGAATCGACCTGGGCACGTGAGCGCGCAGTGACGTGGTGCGGAACTCTTGGATCTCTCCACCTTTTTTGCCGCATCGAATGAGTCATTCGCATCTAGCGCCGAAGCTTCGCCCATACCAGCTCTTTATTCGCATCCACGTGCTTCTGTCTTTACTCGAACCGGTTATCGATTCGACGTAGTCCTATCGATTCGAATAACTACGAACCACATGGATACGAACCAAGGCTCTGTAATCGATTCGAACCGGATATACCCCTGATCGATACGAAATGTTTCGCCTACGATGGATACGAGCTAAACTGATACGACGCTACCGCCTCTGGATCGATGTGAGGAGTCCAATACCGGATGGATTCGAACAACTCCGATTCGAACAAAGTTCTGGGATAGATTTGAATAGGTTGAGGCGATGTCGCTCAGATGGGTACGGAACTGATCGATTCGAACAAGCCAAGGCGATGGTTTCTGATGGATTCGAATATGATTGATTCGATGGATTCGAACACATCATCACCTTAGCTCGCCGATGGATTCGAACAGCATGCCTATTTAACTTGTATCAATCATATCTCCCTCCTACGAACTCCGATTAAGCTGAAACTTGAAACGTTTGTTCTCACGGCTTGGTATGTCATGTCTTGTCAATTACAGCCCAATCCGAGCTCGGACAAAATTCATCGATATCCATGATCATCCTGCAATGCATATTTAATATTCATGGTTGGTTAATATTGATTTCAGTTAATTTTTGGGTATCTCAGCTTTGCCAAAAAGTGGGATAACACTTTCTTTCTTCTGTCTTCTTCTACCTCTTCTTTTTAAACCCTAATGATTCGGTTTTCCGGCATTCGATTGCGCGACATTTGATACAGTGGACGTATTAATGTCGACTTTCGAGCGTCGAAAAGTTGAAACGTTACAATGAAGCTCTCAAATATTATGTAATTTCAAAATTTTATGATTTATAATCTTATTTGGTTTATGCTTCATAAAGTGAGTTTTGATGCAAGTTTATACAAGTGGGTTTGATAGCTTATATTGTTTATGCAAATGAGCTATTCTTATTCAACATAAACACAATTTGCATCATCATTTGCTAATCCATTTTTGATTGTGAAATTAAAGTAAAAATGAAATTTGATGATCTATATTACTAGTTACAATAGTAAATAGATCATACTTAAAATAGCTTTTGCTTTGGCTTCAATTTCAGGAGAATTATAAGTGGTTTATTTGTTGTATTATAGTTTGATGGTTTAAGTTATGTTAATTAATAATATAAACAAACCATACTTATGATAAATACAACAATATTTCACTTAATATCAAAGCTAGAGATCACAAATTGTTTGTTTGTTGATTTATAAAAATATGAGAGTGGATTTGCCTCTAAATTGTTCTATAGTTAAATAGTTTTTAAATCAAATTTCAATTCTAGTTTTAGCTTCATTTTATTTTTAGTTAACAATTTCTCCTCCGTTTGGTCTAATTTGATTGAATAGATTTTTAAACTCTCACAATTCCCTGCGGATCGACCCGTATTCGCCACGTACTACAAAGTGTACGCCGTGCGCTTGCGGTTAAATTTATTTCGAAATTTTTCGACGGTTTTCTAACTCGATAGAAATTCCACCGTTATTCTCCAAATTATTCGGCCATCCATAACCATTTTCGACGATCTCCCATAATCCTTTGGAGATTAACTCCTCTTTCTTTTCCTTGTAAGCCAACAGTAAAGTACCATTTTCTTGACTTCTTTCTTTAATATAATTGGCTTTCTCCTCGACTTTATTATTGCTAGGAGCTTTATATTCATAAGCATAAAGTCCAATATTTTCACGATTATAGTATTTAATAGTGACTTGTCATGCCTTGACTTTGAATTTCATCTCCGACGACCTCTTGTTGATCTTTCTCCTCTTTGGTTATTGTTGTCATTGTTGTTGTCGTTATTGGGTCTCCAACCCCGTCCTCATCCATATCCACGACCTTGTTCTCATTTTTGACCACAACTTCATCTTTTTTGGCTTCGATTGCTTTCTTCCCTTTTGGAGTCAATTCGTGTCTTGAGGACTTGCTCCACAATCTCTTCCTTTTCTTTTCTTCATACGCATGCAATGAACCGAGAAGTTCCTCTATTGCCATAGCCTCCAAGTTTTTTTGTCTCTTCGATGATCGTGACAATATGTTTGAACTTTAGACCTAATGATCTAAGAATCTTATCCATAATTCTTACATCATTTAACTTCTCACCATTTCTTTTTATGTTATTAGTAACCGTTAAAACTCTTGAGAAGTAATCAGAGACAAGTTCACCTTCTTTTATATGCAAAGTTTCAAACTCTCCTCTTAAAGTTTGAAGACGTACCTTTTTGGCTTAATCGACTCCTTTGTAAGATGTTCGAAGCTTTTCCCATGCTTCTTTTGGCTGACTTTGATACCGAAACCTTTTCAAAAGTATCGTCATCCAATGCTTGATAGATTAGACAGAGAGCCTTCTTGTCTCTCATCCTTGAGTCTCTCAAACTATTCCTTTGAGTTTGAGATAGACTATCTTTATTCTCTTGTTCGGTGTAGCCTTTCTCAACTATCTCCTATACATCCTATGCTTCAAGGAGAGCCATCATCCTTAAATTCCAATTATCATAATTGGTCTTGGTGAGCATTGGGGCTTGTAAGGGAACGCCGCTATACATCATATTTTAGGAGGATCTTCAAGCTCTAATACTACTTTGTTGGAAGATTTCTTCAATAGCAAATAGAATTGATTTTAAAAGAAGATAGATAAGAGGTTGGAGAAGAAAAAAAGGATTTTTTTATAGAAGAAGAAAAACTTTATTACTAAACTTTATTACAAAAGTTCGTATTTTTTCCTTACATTTCTCTTTTCTCTTCTTACATTCCAAATGAGTGAATCCAACTCTATTTATTGGAGTTCACATCTCATTTATTGGTGGAGATTCACTTAATCTAATGGTTCTACATAAATATCTCCTAAATAATCTCTAGTACAATTTCAAATATATTATTCCATAAATATCTCCTAAATATTCTCTCATACAATTTCAAACATATTATTCTATATATTCTAGATTCTAGATATTTCCTATATGGAAAAATCTAAATTAACAACAAGTTTATTTCCAACAAAAAAGCCTAATATTTACTGATGATCTAGTTATATTTACAAACCTAACATGTCTTATGTTTCCTCTATCAACAATGTGCTTGTTATGTTTCTTGCTTCTACTGGTTTGGTGATCAACAAAAGAAAATCTAATATTCTTATAGCTAGTATGAATGATACTAATGCTGCCTCAATCTCCGCTCATGCTAATTTTCTTCCAATGCCTCCTAACACTACCTACTTGGGGATTTCATTAACTACATCCAAAATTACTTCACTTCAGTGTCTTCCCTTGCTTGAAGCCATTACAAATAAACTTTTACGTTAGCCTTCCCATCTCTTATCTCAAGTAGGGAGATTGTTCATCAACTCTGTTGGTGTTGCCATGACATCTTCTAGAAACTCTATGCTTCCTAAAAAACTTATATCTACGACCAATAGATCCTTTAACCATTTTTTATGGAATGGAGATTGTTTCTCTAAAAATCATGTCCAAATCTCTTTCAAAAAGATCACTACTCCTCAACGTTAAAGGAGGCCTTGGCATTCTGAATATAGGAATATGGAATAAGGCAGCTACATCAAAGCATATAAACTCTATTCTTTTTGCCGACGAATCTTTGTGGACCTACTAAATGAACAAAAATAACCCGAGCCAAAAAAAACTTCTTAACTATGTTTATGATGAATAATCCAATCTGGCTTTAGAGGAGTCTCCTCAAGCTTAGATATGAGCTTCTTTCTATTGATAGATACATTATGATTGAAAATGTTACTCATCTTTTCTAGCACACTCCGTGGGATTCATCTGGTATAATTCCGAATGACAATAAAAAATACTCCATTGGGATTCCATACACTACGTATGCTAGAAACTACATTAATGATGGGCATATTTGTTTACCATATTCTAGAAACCCTTTTGTTAGGAATCTATGGAAAAAACTATCCCAATACACGGTTAATACAACTGGCCCTGCCCTTGTTTGGACTGAAAAATATAAAAAACACTCCATTTTATTAGTTTACAGAAACCTAATCAACTCCAAACTTTTCCTTCTAATCTCTAGTTTAAGAAAATTTGGAATAAATTTGGTGACGAAAAAGATAATGTTACGCTTTGGAATGTCGTTCATGACTCTTTCCTTACATAAGAAAAACTTATTATTAGGGAACTTCTTGCAAATAGTTTGTGTTTTCTATGGCTTATGCATTGAATCTACGAACCGCCTCTTTTTTGAATGTCTTTCTATTTATGGAGTTTGGATTAGAACTCCCCTTAGTGGTGGATATGATATTACTCGAATGATAATAATGAATGGTGCTGGATCTTTAAACATGCAATAAGAAAAATACCTTGAAGTGAGGAAGCTGATCCTTATTGTCAAGGACTTTATTAGAGAAGTGTGGTCTAAAAGAAATTCAAGACTCTTCCTTGGTAAATATGAAATCGAAGATTTCCTCTTCAATCTGATTATTATCCGAATAGCATATACTTCCCACATGATCAATAGTAAAATTGGACTAAATATTGATTTGAGTTAATGCATTTTATTCAATCTTATAGCTGGTTTTCTTTCCTTTTTGTTTTCTTGTTTTCTTTTGCTTTGTGTAGCTTTTTTATGTATCTTCATGTATTTCCTTTTTTCATTAATACAATTAGAAGGGGACCAGTCAACCCTACTTATTAAATAAAAGAAACTTGCAAAGACCCTAATTCTTAACCAAGAAATTTTTTTTTTCATACTTAGCTAAGACTACCTAGGGTCATCCTTCCCTATTCTCATATTATCCAGGATCTTTCACAATATAAAAATATTGTTTTAAATCTAAATCATTCCTAACATACATATATGAAGATATCTATATTATATTCTACTAGAATCAGAGCATGATAATATGTAAGTAGAAATCCTTTTAAATCTATTAAAATGTGATAATTCCCTGATAAAAGATTAATTATTGTATCCTGATTTTTGACCATAGAATCCACTGGAAACATGTACTTTAGTCTGTTATTCTAATTAAGAAATGAGCAAGTAATAATCAGTGGGAAGCAAGCTTTTAATATGGATGATTGTGTTAAAGTCTGTATAGTATCAAACTCAGGCTAAAAGAAAGTGGATCATAAGTGAACACAAGCAACATCTAGGCGTAATGGAAACGCACCTAACTTACACACGAGAGGTCACGAGTTCAAGTACTATGCTGGTCGATTCAAACCCAATTTTTGTTTTTCTTTTTATTTTTCTCCTGTATGGTTTAAAATCTGATATCTACCTATATCTGCACATATATACTTAATTTTGCCTATAATCTAACATACAAAACAATATTTCTTGCTTTATTATTTTTGAAACCCATTCCTACAACTGTTCTAGGAATTTATGTTTATATTTTTGCCCAAATATCAACATGTACACAGATATACATGTACATGTCAATGTCTTTGCTCATTTTCCAGAAAACTGGGTTCAAATGGTTCCTTGCTTCATTGATGTGAAGTGAACATTTGGCCTGACCTATGGTCTAACCATGTGGTTAATCTGACCATTCTTTTATTTGCATTGTACAAACCAGAATCTACCCAAAACATTGCTACTCCTTCTTTTCAAAAGCATGTTTATATATATATATGAATCAGACACCTTGTGATCAGATTTATATCATCCTTCCTAACCATAATTCTCTATTAAAAATGCATATTCAGGGTATATACACTTTTACTTGCATTTGGACATATATCAATATCATGACTTGAAAATATAGCAGTTATAATTCTTTCTGGATTTTCCCCATATAATTTCCTATATATCTATCTTTTGAAAGGACTTAGGATGAACTAAAATCATCATAAAATGATTATGCTTATAAAATCCAGGTTTTTTCCTCTAAATCAAAAACAACTTTAGCAAATAGATTTTCAAATCAGTTTAACATCAATATCCTTAATACATACCAAACCAGAAATAACCAGAAACAACATAACACATATTTCTTACAAGTTCTTCCTACTTAATACATTTAGATAGCCATATCAATCAGGAAATACATGCATGAATTAACACATTCTAGCTCTTATTTCTAATTATCTTAGCATCCTCTATTCCATATCTTTTTAATCTTGCTTACTTAGCTCCATCACAACCTGCAAAAGCATTAGTGGCTGCCCCATTATGAATGAGACACCCCCATGTGCCATGAGCAATAAGGGTCAGATCTATGATCTGGTGTGAGCATTTCTAACATATCCATGATATTAAGCTAAGGATACAGCATAAATATACCTTGCATAACTTGACAGGTATTATCATGAATGATTAATGTATAAATTGATCAGGTATTCCCATATGCATACACAAGAGCAAACATATGCATTAAAACAATTTTTATCTGGAACTACTAAGGTTCCTCATACCAACCCTAATCCCGGAAAGGCCCAAGTTTCCTATATCATCATTTAAGGTTGCCTTTTCTTCTTATAAATTCCTGGCCTCATCTGCTATAAGGAATCAAAGGGACACATTGCCATGAACTAATTAACATCATGGCACAAAGATCTCAGGACTTAAACAAGCCATGTGTCAACTTGTCTACTTCAAATAGGACAAGCATTCCAGCAGCCTTCTTGGCACAAAATCCTTAGTTATATTACTAAGTGTATTCATGTTTATTTTATCAATGATAACTAGGTGTACAGACCACTTGTACACATGAAACATACTAGTTACCTTACAGACATAATATTGCAAGCAAGTTAAAGATTACTTTCTAGAGGTATAACGCCCAGTCATTCCATCTCACATTATTTAGCATATAAACACCCTATTCAAACATATACCAGAATGTTTGCAACTGAGAATAAATGCATGGCTCTATTGGGTTTATTTTGATTTTGCAAGCAACTATGTTTAACCAGATTTTTAATCTTGTTTAAACATAATTTTTAGGCTTGTAAATTTTCTGTTTGATTTAGGGCTCAGCACTTATAGAGAAAGACTCCATTGCACCCTTAACCAATTATTTCAAGCCTCAGCACTATACCATTGTATATGCAGCTCATAGTTTTTTTTTTCTTCATTCTTTGTCTTAAGCCATGATTCAGACTAGTTACAAATACTCTCTTACATGTTCTTTAAGGTTTTGGTATAACATACAGGGATGAAAATAGTACAACAAAGTTATACATCCATCAAAGCAGGTCATATCTCATCAAGCATTCATGAAACCATCAGTAGTCAACATGGTTTGTAAATCAAAACATGCAAAATATAGCATATAAAATCTTGGCTGCCTAATCTCAGGTCTTAATGCCATGTATATGAGTGAGAATACTCACCTAAATGCTTACACAAGCTTAATCCAGAAAACCCCTCAAATCTTTAGCCTCTTCTTCCTCTTCTTCCTTAGGTTAATTAATTCAGTGAGAGAGTAGTTTTCTGGTTAGGCTCTTGATTTATATAAGGGTTCTACCTAGGGTTTTTGGTGATGCAAAATCCCTATTTTAGCCCAAACCAGAATCATGCATTTGGCATTGCATATTCTCTCCCTCCTAACCCTTAATGTCCCGGCCAATATTTTAAAACAAGGCTAAGTTGTGCCCATTTTCTTTTCTTTTCAGAAAGTGATTACTTTAAGTATTTTTATTATACTTACCTCAAACATGATAATGGTGTGACTTTCTATTTTCTGCCTTTATACATTTGCTTTCTTGCACTTTAGTTCTTACTATTTTAGTGCTTCTTTTACTTATTTTTCCTTTATTAATTTTCTGCTCAAATAATATCTGTATATATATATTTATACAACTATGGGTGTTAGTTTAACTTTAACCTTCTTTTATTTGCAGAAAACATGTGCATTCTTATATGCATTTCTACACTCCTATTATTCAAATAAAATTTCACTTATTCATTATAAATCAATGTTCTCTTCTGTCTTAATTTCTAGACAAGTCATACATATGCATATATATATAGATATATATATATACACATATCCTCAGGAATTTTAATATTCATGTCTAGGCCTATATTTCCTTTATTTGAAACATTTTATCTAAATGTTTTCCTTCTTTGTTTTATTATTCAGGAATTCTGGATTTTCTCTTAGTGCCATAACTAGTGTGCACGTGCACACATGCACACAACCTTGCACCACTGAAAATCCCACCTATATAATAATTCTAATTTTTCCCCCAGAATTTTAATCATTTATTTAAAAGAATTTTCCTCAAAATCTTGGGGTATTACAATCA
Organism: Allium fistulosum; assembly: GCA_030737815.1. Classification (NCBI taxonomy): domain Eukaryota; kingdom Viridiplantae; phylum Streptophyta; class Magnoliopsida; order Asparagales; family Amaryllidaceae; genus Allium; species Allium fistulosum. The sequence continues at coordinate 118,872,602 of CM060908.1, read as the reverse complement.
CCCCTTCTTTTAGGAATTGTGTCCTCACAATTTGCAACATAATCTTTGAGTACTTCTAATTTCTTAGGGAAAAAATTATTCAGCATATGCATGAGCAAATCAATTAGTCACTGTCTATCATACATATTAAACTTTCTTAGTAATCTAAGAATTTACCTTTTAAATTTGCAAAGAGCCTATGGTAATCCATCCTGATTTTATCCTCTAGCTCCCAAGTACAATCACTAGGATCTATATTCCATTGAATCTTTACAAGCTTCAATCTCTTGTTTCTTAATTTCTTTTCTTCCCTTGCCACAATTCCCACTGGCTCTTTCTCATAGATTAGATCTGGATTAATCTGAACTTCAGTAGGCTTTTCTAAGATTTCCTCCTTGTCATGTACCCATCTCCTTAGTTGTGACACATGAAACACATTGTGCATTGCACTCATCTCCTCTGGAAGCTCCAGCTTATAGGCTAGTGAGCCTATCCTCTCCAAAATCTTGTATGGTCCAACATATCTGGGTCTGAGTTTCCCTTGCTTGCCAAATCTCAAGACTTTCTTCATTGGTGAAACCTTAATGAAGACATAATCACCTACTTTGAATTCCACTGACTTCCTCTTTGCATAAGCATATTTCTTTTGCCTATCTTGAGCTGCTGCCATCCTCTTTCTCACCAGTCCTATTTTCTCTGTGATGTCCTTGACATATTCTGGCCCTAGGATAGCTTTCTCTCCTGCCTCAGCCCAACATATAGGTGATAGACATGGCTTTCCATATAGGGCTTCAAAGGGTGCCATTCCAATTGTGCTTTGGTGGCTATTATTGTATGTGAACTCAGCCAAATGGAGATGGTCCTCCCAATTTCCTCCAAAGTCTAACACACATGCTCTAAGCAAATCCTCTAAAATCTTGTTTACCACTTCTGTTTGCCCATCTGATTGGGGGTGATAAGCAGTGCTTAGGCACAATTCACTCCCCATAGCTTCTTGGAAGCTCTTCCAGAATCTTGAAGTGAAGATTGTATCCCTATCACTCACTATAGTTTTAGGAACACCATGCAACTTTACCACTTCTCTCATAAAAGTTTGGGCTAGCCTAGGTGCATTTCTGTCTGCTTTTACTGGTATGAAGTGGGCTACTTTAGTCAGCCTATCTACAATTACCCAAATACTTGTATTTCCCTTCTTGGATCTAGGAAGACCATCTATAAAATCCATAGATATGTCTTCCCACTTCCACTGTGGTATGCTAAGTGGCTGCAACAACCCTGAAGGTCTTTGGGTCTCAGCTTTTATTTGTTGACAAACCATGCACTTAGCAACATGTCTAGCTACATTAGACTTCATTCCCTTCCACCAATAGTCCCTTTTTAAGTTTTGGTACATCTTGGTGCTGCCTGGATGTATGGAATATTTGCTCCTATGGTACTCATTAAGGATTTCTTCTTTCAATTCTATGATGTTTGGGACACATATCCTACCCTTGTACCTTAGGTATCCTTTTCCATCAATGTGATAATCCTTCACTTCCTCCTTCTTTAATAGGAGAGACCTCTTTTCTGCTAAGTCTTGATCTTCTTCTTGCATCTTTGCCACCTTCAAGACCAAGTTTGATTGTAAAGTAATTAAACTTAACCTTCCTTTACTCCTTTCTTCCTCAACTGTCTCCATACTTATCCCACTGCTCTCATCTATTTCCAAATCAGTGAGCATGGTCAAGTCTCTAAACTCCTCCATCATCAACATGGCCACTTTTGCATGCTGCCTACTCAATGCATCTGCCACTTTATTAGCCTTGCCTGGTGTATAAAGTATATCTAAGTCATAAGCAGCAAGAAATTCAACCCATCTGTGTTGTCTCATATTCAAATCTTTCTGTGAAAAGAGATACTTTAAGGCCTTGTGATCAGTGTATAAAATGAACTTTGCACCTAATAAGTAATGCCTCCAGAGCTTCAAGGCATATACTACTGCTGCCAACTCAAGATCATGAGTTGCATATCTAGTTTCATGGGGTTTTAGTTGTCTAGATGCATAGGCTATGACCTGATCTTGCTGCATCAACACAGCCCCTAGCCCTGACCCACATGCATCTGTATATACAACTAATCCCTCATTGCCTTCTGGTACTCTCAACACTGGTGATTTTACCAAAGCCTCCTTGATCTGGGTGAAAGCTTGTTCACACTTATCAGTCCATATAAACTTTTGGTTCTTCCTAGTCAGGTTAGTGAGTGGCATTGCTATTTTAGAAAATCCTTGTATAAACCTCCTATAGTATCCTGCCATCCCCATGAATGACCTAACTTCACTAACATTGTTAGGCTTCTTCCATGCTTGGATTGCTACTATCTTATTGGGGTTTACAGAAATCCCTCTAGCAGAGACAACATGTCCAAGAAAATGTACTTCCTCTTGCCAGAACACACACTTAGAGAACTTTGCTTTCAAATCTTTTTCTCTTAATCTAGATAAGACCAAATGTAAGTGGTTCTCATGTTCCTCTATTGTTTTAGAATAGATTAGAATGTCATCTATAAAAATCAAAACAAACTTGTCTAAGTAATCTCTGAATGTCCTATTCATTAGGTCTACAAAGTAAGAAGGGGCATTTGTTAGCCCAAATGGCATAACCAGAAACTCATACAAACCATATCTTGTGTTAAATGCTGTATATTTAACACTTGAATCCTCAACCTTCATCTGATGAAACCCAGATGCCAAGTCTAGCCTAGAAAACACTTTAGCTCCACTGAGTTGATCAAAGAGATCATCTATCCTGGGTAATGGGTATTTGTTTTTGATGGTTACTTTGTTTAATTCTCTATAATCTATACACATTCTTAAGGTACCATCATGCTTTTTAACAAATACTACAGGAGCACCCCAGCATGAATTACTTGGCCTTATAAACCCCTTGGCTTCTAATTCTTCCAGCTGGTTCTTTAGCTCCTTTAATTCACTTGGCCCCATCCTTGTAGGCTTTTTGATAATTGGGCTAGCCCCAGGCATAAGGTTAATCTGGAATTCAACAGGTCTATGGTGTGAGACACCTTTTACCTCCCCAAATACATCCAAGTATTCTTTAACTATGGGGATTTCATTAATAGCTATTTCCTTAGGATTATTTTCTAATTCAATTAAATGATTTAGCCTGTTTTCTTTGATAGGTTCACACAGAATTGTAACCCTTTGGCCTTTAGAATTTTGTAGTGAAATGGTGGATGCATCTAGGTCAATTATGGCTTTGAATTGTCTTAGCCAATCTGCCCCTAATATAACTCCTATATTTGGGAAATTTAGAACATATAAATTGGAAACAAATGTGTTTCCCCCTATGTTCAAATTCACATCCACACAAATCATATCTAATACACTAGAACTTCCTAAAGGGCTTTGTATTAACAGAGGTATTTCAGCCAAATTGCAGTTCATTTTCAACCTTTTAACTATTTCATGGGAAATGAGTGAGTGGGTTGCCCCGGTATCATATATTACAGCTAAAGGTATGGTACAAATAAATAGTGTACCTTCCACTTGACCATGATTTTCAGCATTAGCCTCAATTATGGCCTTGCCCCTACCTTCCAGGTTTGCCACTTTCCCTTGTTGCTTGTATTCTGGGCAATTTCTTTTCATATGCCCTTCCTTCCCACATAGAAAGCATTTGAAAGCTCCCCCTTTAAGCTTTGGGCATCTTGGCTTAATATGGCCTTCTTTCCCACAATGGTTGCAAACTATTTTTCTTTTGGCTTCATTGGGTTTTGCATCTACTGCCTTCTTACCATCTGCCTCTCCTTTCTTCTTATCATAAGGATGGTACTTCCCTTTGTTCTTCTTGTTGCTATTGTTTTTGAAGCTCCTAAACTTATCTCTTTCCTTGTCATGCTGCTCAATCTTCAGAGCCAAATCTATCACTTGATCAAAAGTTCTGTCAACATAAGGTAATATAGCCCTGCTAAGCCCTGGGTTCAATCCCTTGATATATCTATCATTTTTGGATGCTTCATCAGCCACTAACATTGCCCCATAGGTTGACAATCCCTCAAACTTCTGGGTGTATTCTGTGACATTCATAGTCCCCTGTCTAAGTTTGATGAATTCCTCAAGTAAAGTGGTTTTTGCTGAGGCTGGAACAAACCTTGCCTCTAACATCTCCATAAATTGATTCCAAGTAATATCATTTTCATTCCGGCCAGCTATGATCACCTCCCACCAACTCAAAGCTGCACCTTTTAATTGCCTTGAGGCCACTTGCCTCTTCCTTTGGTCATCTAGTTGCATATCAGTGAAGATCCTCTCTAATGTCCTCAGCCATGCTTGAATCTCCATTACACTTTCAGTTTCTTCAAAGCTCTTGCCTCCCAAATTGGTATAAGTCTTCACTAACTTGGAGAGCTCCTCATATGGGTTCTCAGGTCTGTGCCCAATTCCATCTCTCAAAACTCTCACAAATTCCTGCATGTCAAGCATTTGTGGTGTGCTAGATCCTCCTTGATGATGAGACCCTCTTCCTACCATATTTCTAAAAGTATATGTATTTCATTATATTAGTTTATAATACTTTACTTTAATTTTAAATTGGTTGTATCTTTCCTATTTAATCATTGTGTATGTCACATGTACACACATACATTCAGGGAATACTTATAAACAGTCAAATATATCACAAACAAACCTAGTATAAACATAAGCATACAAATATTTTGCTATGTTAATTAAAACATAGCTCTGATACCAAATGCAAAGACCCTAATTCTTAACCAAGAAATTTTTTTTTTCATACTTAGCTAAGACTACCTAGGGTCATCCTTCCCTATTCTCATATTATCCAGGATCTTTCACAATATAAAAATATTGTTTTAAATCTAAATCATTCCTAACATACATATATGAAGATATCTATGTTATATTCTACTAGAATCAGAGCATGATAATATGTAAGTAGAAATCCTTTTAAATCTATTAAAATGTGATAATTCCCTGATAAAGATTAATTATTGTATCCTGATTTTTGACCATAGAATCCACTGGAAACATGTACTTTAGTCTGTTATTCTAATTAAGAAATGAGCAAGTAATAATCAGTGGGAAGCAAGCTTTTAATATGGATGACTGTGTTAAAGTCTGTATAGTATCAAACTCAGGCTAAAAGAAAGTGGATCATAAGTGAACACAAGCAACATCTAGGCGTAATGGAAACGCGCCTAACTTACACACGAGAGGTCACGAGTTCAAGTACTATGCTGGTCGGTTCAAACCCAATTTTTGTTTTTCTTTTTATTTTTCTCCTGTATGGTTTAAAATCTGATATCTACCTATATCTGCACATATATACTTAATTTTGCCTATAATCTAACATACAAAACAATATTTCTTGCTTTATTATTTTTGAAACCCATTCCTACAACTGTTCTAGGAATTTATGTTTATATTTTTGCCCAAATATCAACATGTACACAGATATACATGTACATGTCAATGTCTTTGCTCATTTTCCAGAAAACTGGGTTCAAATGGTTCCTTGCTTCATTGATGTGAAGTGAACATTTGGCCTGACCTATGGTCTAACCATGTGGTTAATCTGACCATTCTTTTATTTGCATTGTACAAACCAGAATCTACCCAAAACATTGCTACTCCTTCTTTTCAAAAGCATGTTTATATATATATATATGAATCAGACACCTTGTGATCAGATTTATATCATCCTTCCTAACCATAATTCTCTATTAAAAATGCATATTCAGGGTATATACACTTTTACTTGCATTTGGACATATATCAATATCATGACTTGAAAATATAGCAGTTATAATTCTTTCTGGATTTTCCCCATATAATTTCCTATATATCTATCTTTTGAAAGGACTTAGGATGAACTAAAATCATCATAAAATGATTATGCTTATAAAATCCAGGTTTTTTCCTCTAAATCAAAAACAACTTTAGCAAATAGATTTTCAAATCAGTTTAACATCAATATCCTTAATACATACCAAACCAGAAATAACCAGAAACAACATAACACATATTTCTTACAAGTTCTTCCTACTTAATACATTTAGATAGCCATATCAATCAGGAAATACATGCATGAATTAACACATTCTAGCTCTTATTTCTAATTATCTTAGCATCCTCTATTCCATATCTTTTTAATCTTGCTTACTTAGCTCCATCACAACCTGCAAAAGCATTAGTGGATGCCCCATTATGAATGAGACACCCCCATGTGCCATGAGCAATAAGGGTCAGATCTATGATCTAGTGTGAGCATTTCTAACATATCCATGATATTAAGCTAAGGATACAGCATAAATATACCTTGCATAACTTGACAGGTATTATCATGAATGATTAATGTATAAATTGATCAGGTATTCCCATATGCATACACAAGAGAAAACATATGCATTAAAACAATTTTTATCTGGAACTACTAAAGTTCCTCATACCAACCCTAATCCCGGAAAGGCCCAAGTTTCCTATATCATCATTTAAGGTTGCCTTTTCTTCTTATAAATTCCTGGCCTCATCTGCTATAAGGAATCAAAGGGACACATTGCCATGAACTAATTAACATCATGGCACAAAGATCTCAGGACTTAAACAAACCATGTGTCAACTTGTCTACTTCAAATAGGACAAGCATTCCAGCAGCCTTCTTGGCACAAAATCCTTAGTTATATTACTAAGTGTATTCATGTTTATTTTATCAATGATAACTAGGTGTACAGACCACTTGTACACATGAAACATACTAGTTACCTTGCAGACATAATATTGCAAGCAAGTTAAAGATTACTTTCTAGAGGTATAACGCCCAGTCATTCCATCTCACATTATTTAGCATATAAACACCCTATTCAAACATATACCAGAATGTTTGCAACTGAGAATAAATGCATGGCTCTATTGGGTTTATTTTGATTTTGCAAGCAACTATGTTTAACCAGATTTTTAATCTTGTTTAAACATAATTTTTAGGCTTGTAAATTTTCTGTTTGATTTAGGGCTCGGCACTTATAGAGAAAGACTCCATTGCACCCTTAACCAATTATTTCAAGCCTCAGCACTATACCATTGTATATGCAGCTCATAGTTTTTTTTTCTTCATTCTTTGTCTTAAGCCATGATTCAGACTAGTTACAAATACTCTCTTACATGTTCTTTAAGGTTTTGGTATAACATACAGGGATGAAAATAGAACAACAAAGTTATACATCCATCATAGCAGGTCATATCTCATCAAGCATTCATGAAACCATCAGTAGTCAACATGGTTTGTAAATCAAAACATGCAAAATATAGCATATAAAATCTTGGCTGCCTAATCTCAGGTCTTAATGCCATGTATATGAGTGAGAATACTCACCTAAATGCTTACACAAGCTTAATCCAGAAAACCTCTCAAATCTTTAGCCTCTTCTTCCTCTTCTTCCTTAGGTTAATTAATTCAGTGAGAGAGTAGTTTTCTGGTTAGGCTCTTGATTTATATAAGGGTTCTACCTAGGGTTTTGGGTGATGCAAAATCCCTATTTTAGCCCAAACCAGAATCATGCATTTGGCATTGCATATTCTCTCCCTCCTAACCCTTAATGTCCCGGCCAATATTTTAAAACAAGGCTAAGTTGTGCCCATTTTCTTTTCTTTTCAGAAAGTGATTACTTTAAGTATTTTTATTATACTTACCTCAAACATGATAATGGTGTGACTTTCTATTTTCTGCCTTTATACATTTGCTTTCTTGCACTTTGGTTCTTACTATTTTAGTGCTTCTTTTACTTATTTTTCCTTTATTAATTTTCTACTCAAATAATATCTGTATATATATATTTATACAACATGGGTGTTAGTTTAACTTTAACCTTCTTTTATTTGCAGAAAACATGTGCATTCTTATATGCATTTCTACACTCCTATTATTCAAATAAAATTTCACTTATTCATTATAAATCAATGTTCTCTTCTGTCTTAATTTCCAGACAAGTCATACATATGCATATATATATAGATATATATATATATACATATCCTCAGGAATTTTAATATTCATGTCTAGGCCTATATTTCCTTTATTTGAAACATTTTATCTAAATGTTTTCCTTCTTTGTTTTATTATTCAGGAATTCTGGATTTTCTCTTAGTGCCATAACTAGTGTGCACGTGCACACATGCACACAACCTTGCACCACTGAAAATCCCACCTATATAATAATTCTGATTTTTCCCCCAGAATTTTAATCATTTATTTAAAAGAATTTTCCTCAAAATCTTGGGGTATTACAAAACTTTAAAATTAATAATCATAAATTGAGTTTTAAATAAGATGTGAAAGTATTTTATATTCTAAGATTGATTAAAAACAAAATTATTTATTTAATCTTATTAAACAATTATGTATTATTATAGAAAATCATTACAAGCATGTTCAAACATATTTTTAGTTAAAACTACTATTTTTAATATGTGTGTGTGTGTGTGTGTGTATTAAACAAGAGTCACTCTTCTTAGACTGCTAATGAAGTTTGTTATTGTTATATGGAAAGAAAGGAATAATCCCTTATTTAATAGCATGAAGAATTCTGCTGAGACTCTGATTGCTAAGTTTATAAAATAGGTTCTCTATTTTCTTTTCTGCTTGGTTTTTGTCTAGGGTTATGTCTACGTTCATGTTTATAGTGTTTGGTATATTTAATTAGTTTCATTTGCCTTGGTAGCATGTTACCAAGATATTTTCTCCTTCTCTAATCTATTCTGGTAGGGGCCAATTAACCTCGTTATCTTGGCTAAAAAAAGAGTTAAAAATTGAACCAGGTAATGTAATTAATTAGTTAAACTTTAATATTAATTATAAAAAATGGTGGGGTAGTAATATATACAAAAACTATGATAAGAATAATACAACAAATATACATATGTAAATAAGAATTGTACGATATAGATCTGTCCAATCAATAAAACATTGATCTGCAAATTCTCCTTAGATTTCTAGAATCAACATCCAACTTTGTAAGAATCGGATGACCAATCTTATATTATTTTATTTTATTTTATATTAGGAAAAAGAAGGTAAAAATTTCAACTATGGGAGGATAGGGAAGCTGGCCATGAGAGAACAAGGAAGAAAACGAGAAAGGAAAGAAATTCAAATGGGAGAATATTAGCGTATTTGTTTTAATGGAGAAGGCGAAACCTTTCCTTTTCTCTTTAACGACTCGCAAATTTAACACTTTTAAAATTAAAGTAACTAAAAATGAATTTGACATAGAAGAATGAATTGGGTGTCATATTTATAACTGCTGAGAAGGTATTTCCAAGCTGATCAGTTTGATATATAATTTTGATGCATTAGGAGTTATAGTCTGCGAAATAGAGGTGTTATAGTGTTTAAATACCGTGCGTAGTTGTTTCAGGCCAAACTGGATACATAACCCTTAATGACTATATAAGCGAGGACACAAAACCCTATCTACTACCTCTATCTTCAGTTTTCCTCTCTAATCCCGAGATTGCTTAATTATCTGCTAATGGTGGATAATTAACTCTAATAAAAAATTAATTTAAAATTCAGAGTGTTCAAACTATATCGAATTATATCTCGTTTTGAAGCTCTCAATGAGGCGAATCAATGGAAAGTGGTTATTTGTCATAAAAGTGCTCGAGTTAATGGAAAATCATGGTCAAAGCTTACGGCGGTTGTAACAACCTAGAATTTCGTCGTTTGATTTTGCATATTTAATTAATAAATATTGAAATAATTGGTTTTAAAGTTTGAAAAAAACTTGAATTCAAATATAGGGATTAATTGAATATTTTAACCGTGAATTGAATATTTGAATAGTGATTTAAATATCTAGATTGTGAATTGAATATTAATTCAATAGATTTAATGGTCTTATTTAACTCCTTTTAAGTAATAAATAATAACGGTGAATTCATTTTGTAAATTCATTTGCAATAATAAATAATAAGAAATTTTATTTTTATTATAATGACTAGAATTTTATTGACGTATTTTTATTTTATTTTCCATAATTTTTAAATCTGAAAAATATTTAAATTTTTCGTTTGATGATTTTTCAGCAAATAACGATATTTTTATGGTTTTTTAGAATCAGATAACCAGTGTAGATTATTATTGTTTTGTCATGAGTAGATCTACCTGTGGATGGGTTGTTGGAGGTTGGGGCTTCAGTTTTGGAGGTTCGACAGTTTTAAACAAGAGCATAGCAAACTAGGTTTAACAATTACTTGATCTATGGTCGTTGGGAAGCTAATTAAAGGGTTGAGTGTGATTCTCTTATCATAGAGCATCTCCGGACATAGTATGGTAGGGGGCTGTTGTACTTCGAGTGTCATGTGCATATGGAGCAGCGAACGGACCCGTCAGGTCATGACTCCTAGGTCTCGACCAAACTTCGCTTCGTTGGGTGGAAAGGGTAGCTTTTGCGACAAGGAGAAGTTTGGCGAAGATGGCGGTGGTGTTCGATGTTTGTAGCTCGAGCTAGGGATGTGGGAAGGAGCGGCTGTGGAGTCGGTAGTCTCAGTTTTAGGCTGTAGTTTTAAAAGGGGTAGATGGATTAAGTATGGGTAAGTAAGGTTTAAATAGTAATTACTACTTAATTAATTATATTTAAAATCCGATAACTTATAAAATTAATAACTCTCTCATACGAGGTCCAATCGAGACGTAGTCTTGTGCTTTGCACTTGAAATGGTGATAGCTTCATAGTGGAACTTGTTTCAGTGAATTTGGAGCAAGTGAAATTTGGGCTAAAATTGGACGTCGTTCGATTTAGTTCAATCTGGAACGCCTAAGCATCCGCTGGAATTTCGATAAGTTAAACATACCTTTTAGGATAATCAATATGATCTATAGCAGATAAGATTTACTTTGAGTTTGGATGAATTTTTGGTTGATTTGGTTAAATACCCACTTTTGAAAAGCGATTGCCAGTTAAATTGAAAACACAGAAATTTAGTAGAGAAATCCAGATTTCTCGATATTGTGATTTTTAATTTTCAATCATATTTTTGTTGATTTTATTTGAGTTATATACTGTAACGACCCATAATTTGGGACCATTCAAATCGACAACAATCCACACATGTCAAACTTGAATAATGCAAAATAATAGATTGTAATAAAATTTGTAGCAAATAAAATCATTCACAGAATCACAGACACAGAAATATCAGAATAACTCGCATCGGAAAATATAATAAATAGTGGTTCATGAAGCCACTACAATACAGAGTCTCCAAAAACAGATACAAAATACATAGTCTGAAAACAAATACAGTTCTGAAACAAACACAGTAAAAATCCCAAATACATAAGTCTCTAATACAAAGCTGATATAGAAATACTGAACGGAAATAAATAGCAACTAGATAAGCAGAATCTCCAGCGATTCCTAGCTCCAGAAAGAGAAGTCCAAAGTTGTGAATACTCAGGCTGACCTGAGCGTAAATAAAACACAAACACTCGAGTCAGGACATACATACTTATACAATGTAAACCAAATCAAGTGAACTGTAAATAAAGGTACAAGTAACTTAAAGAATGCTTGGGATCGCCTATTCTTTAAGGATCCGTTAAACTATCTACTATGTAGTAATATTCGCTATTATAATAATGTCTAATATAAAATAAACATACTTTTAAATAGCATTAAGGCTTTACATTTTCCACCTTAACACGTAATAGTCCCAGTAGTCTATCCAGTATTAGCATACTCCCAAAACGGGGGCTACCCTCGATACTCCACGGGCTACGGGAGAAATCCAAACTCGTAGTAAAGCTCGCTATGGTAGGTGACCAGCACAACTAGGCAATGCCAGGGTAGATATACCAATTACGCATCCGGGTTGGTGGAAACGCATAGCAGCCACTACCGCCCACCTCGAGCCACACTCCCAAATCAAGGGGTGCACCCAATCAATCACAAAGTAATAGAACGGTATCGAAGAAGTGTGTCCGATCGGAGGTGCTACCTCATTGGCTCGTCTATCGCTCCTGTTTTAGCCACCTTATGCCAACTCATGGGAGTTGGGTCCACGTATATACCTTTAGGATCGTCGCCACCATCCTACTTCATTCTGGAATCTCCACCGCGTACACAGTTGTTGAAGTGGTTTTCGGTATCGACACAGAGTATGTCCATATCCGATCCCGGTCTCTTTAACAACCAATCGTTATTATAACCCGTGGTTATAATTTAAAAACTGTTTATATTTCAAATCAAAATACTTCATTTAAACCATTTAAAATTAAAGTCTTTATTCCCTTAAATTAAATATTCAATTCCCAAAAATTTAGCCTTTTCTGAGTTCGTTTATTCACTTAAATACATTAAAACATTTAAAATTCCAGCTTTCACACCATTTAGAAAGTGTTGCGGTAAGTTATATTTGAAAACAATTCATTTCAGCAAAGACATCATTTAAAAACTGCTGTAATAGTTCAGGTTTTAATTTAAAAGATTTAAATCAATTCAGCAAAGACAGCGTTTACAAAACTGCTGTAATAGTTCAATTATATTCAAAAATCATATTTCAACCAACTGCAGCACTTAACAAGTGCTACAATAGCCCTTTTATTAATTTCAGTTTCGAGTTTAGTTCCTGCCACTACAGCACTTACAAAGTGATGTCATAGCCATAGTTAATTTTAGCCTTTAGTTCATTTGTATCAACCACAACACTTACAAAGTGCTGCAGATTCTACTTAGTTCAGATTTTAATTTATTTCCAGAAACGATAGCATTTCTGAAGTGCTACTAAATGAATTTCCAGATTTTAAATAGAATTCCAGCCATAAATAAACTTCAATTTAAATCATTTTAACTTATAAAAATCACCTTTTTCTACATAAAAAATGTTCATTTAAATACCTTTAACTTATGGTTTTTATAAAGAAAATATTTACAATAAAAATCAAATTTTCGAACAATTTCCTTATTAAATTCAAGTGTACCATTTTCTTATTCTTTCATTTTTACAATTTACTTTAACACTTAAATTTAATTTCCATTTTTCACAATAAAACTTAATTTCCATTTTTATTTAATTTAACTTAAACTTCCATAAAATATCAAATCAAAATTTCCAATTTAAGTTATGTTTTAAATCACAATTTCTATTCATTTATTTAACATTTTTAACACATAGAAAATCATTTTCACTTTATTAAATCATTTAAAATTCAATTTGAATCAAATTATCATAGTTTTACATTTTTTAAATACTTAAAAATTTTTCGGAAAAATATATAAAATAACCACGGGTCTGTATAATATTTTCTAGCCTAAGTCAAGTGATACGGATAATATATCATTTCAATCGGTAATTTACAAAGAAAATCCGGGTTTTATCATTTCAAACCCGTAATCCCAAGTAAATAAAATAAATAAAAATTGCTCAGGCTTATCATTTCAGCCCATAACGATTTTTCCCTATTCTAAAGTCCGTTCGGGTATGTATCATTTCAACCCATAGTGATTCTATACTACAGGGAACTTGCAGTGTGATAAACAGAATCGAATAAACAGTAAAATAAAATAAAACATAATAGATGATGTGACAAGTTTATAACAGGGTTTAACATCAAATAATTTACATCACAGGCAGGTATAACATGATATAATAGTTTATACACATTCACTTGTTGTCACTTCACAATTTATATAAGTATAAATGTCATGTGTGAATACTCACCTCTTTACACTGGAGTTTGCAAATAAAACACACAAATGAAGATCCAGAAAGCACGATAGCACGACTAGATTTGAATGGAGAGAGAGCCAAGATGTTAATCTTGTATTCACAAACTAAACAAGCAAAATATAAATATAAATACAATACAAAAGATTATATTGAAACAAATGGAAATAGAAGCAACAAAAGAACATCACCAAGCCTTTAAACAAGTTTTTTTTGCTTGATCTCCACTCAACTTTGCTCGACCACACATACACTAGGCTCGGCCATGATGGTCTTATAGGTGGAAAAGGGTCTGGTTTGTATCAATATGGGATGGCTACAAAATGGAATACAAAGGGGTAGAAGTTACAAATGGAAGAAGGTCAAAAGGCAAAGGCTAACAAGGTGGTTTGGTTCACCATGGTCTCGGCCTATGGTCCTATGGGCTCGGCCAGGGCTGCGACATGACTAGACAAGATGGTCAGGGGTCAAATCAAACAGGTGGTGGTGGTTCATGGTGGTGGCCGTGGTCAAATATGAAGGGGTTGTTGAAATAGGGCTCGGCTATGACAATATAGGAAGGGTTTAGCATTGTTTTTTTGTGGTGATGGTTCAAGGGAGGGTCACGGCCTGAACTGGTCAGAGGAGGAGGAGGGGTTGTTTCCGTGGATCATGGGGAGGAGGAGGTGGTGTGGTCGGTGGAGGAGAAGGTGAGGTCTAGGCCGAGCAAAACAATGAAGAAGTCAAGCAAAAATCAAGTAACAAATAGAAAAAGTGAAGAGAAAAAGTAGAAAAATGAAGCCATGACTCACTTGATTTTTTTTCAGATCTGAAATGGCCGAAAATTTGTGATGAATGTGAGATGTTTTCACGTGAAAAGGATTTAAAACTCACGGCCAACAATAGAGCAATGAACGGCCAAAGTATGTGAAGAGGCAAGCAAATGAAAAGTCAAAAGTTAAAAGCTTTACTTTCTTCAAATTTCCAATTCTTTTAAATTCAATATTAAAAAAATAAAAATCAATAAATAAAAATAAAAGACAAACAAAAATAAAGTGAAAATGATAATAAATAATTATTCATAGGAAAAATAAAAGGAAAATAAAAGTAAATAAAAAATGGCTTATTGTATTGAAACTAGCATTAAAGTTTCAAAAAAAATTGCAATTAACTTTGGAAAATTATAACTAGACTTTTGAAAATTATAACTTCACTTTTAAAATGATTTAAAAATAGAATATTGAAATAAAATTTATCTAAAATGATTTAAAAATATTTACAAAATATTAGGGTTGTTACACTCTCCCCCACTAAAATCTTTTCATCCTCGAAAAGAACGGAACAAGGAAAATAAGGAAAAGCAAGATAGAAAAGTAAATAGTACCTGAAATAAACAATTCCGGATTCGAAGCACGAATGCTC
This sequence comes from Allium fistulosum, assembly GCA_030737815.1. NCBI lineage: Eukaryota > Viridiplantae > Streptophyta > Magnoliopsida > Asparagales > Amaryllidaceae > Allium > Allium fistulosum. The sequence goes on along the minus strand of CM060908.1, from coordinate 118,857,484 downwards.
TCCTCCGTCTCCCAGGTACAGTCTCGATCATCAGTACTCCACTGTACTTTGACCAGACTAACAGATTTCCTTCTGAGCTGCTTCGTACCTCTGTCGACAATACGAAGTGGCTTCCTCTCAACAGTCAAATTAGGCTCAATATCCAAACTATCAAGAGCAGAAGGATGAACAATAAGGGATGGATCATGCAGATAGCGACGAAGATGAGAAACGTGGAATACATTATGCACTCCAGAGAACTTCTCGGGCAAATCCAGACGATAAGCCAAAGAACCAACTCTTTCCATAATGCGGAAAGGACCAACAAACCTAGGAGAAAGCTTCCCTCTACGACTAAAGCGAATAACATTCCTTAAGGGAGAGACCTTAAGGAAAACCAAATCACCAACAGCAAACTTTAAACTCCGCCTACGCCGATCAGCATACTTCTTCTGCTTATCCTGAGCAATCCTCATCTTCCTCCTAATCTCCTCAACTCTCTAAGAAGCCTCTAAAATCATCTCAGGACGAAGAACCAAACGATTACCGGATTCAATCCAGCAAGATGGAGATCTACAAGGTCGTCCGTAAAGAGCAGCAAACGGAGACGTTTTATTACTGGACTGAATTCAAAGGTAAAAATGAGATAGATAAAAGATTATGATAAGATTAAAACAAAAGATAGAAATTATACCTGATAACTATTGTTATAGGTGAATTTGACAAGATGGAGATGATCTTCCCAAGATCCTCCATAATCAAGCACACAAGCACGAAGAAGATCTTCTAGAATCTGATTCACCCTTTCCGTTTGACCGTCGGTCTGTGGATGGTAAGCAGTGCTCAGATTCAAACGAGTACCCAAAGAATCCTGAAAGGCTTTCCAAAACTTACTAGTAAAGATAGGATCACGATCACAAACGATACTGAGAGGAACACCATGGAGACAAACAATCTCCCTCATGTAAATCTTGTAGGATCTAGATTAACCCTAGAGGGGGGGGGCTGAATAGGGTTATAGCAAATTTTCTCAAATTAAACGCGGAAGCAAACAGCAGATAAATATGCAGTAAAGTAAATCACACACAAAATTTACCCAGCTTCGGCAACCCCTGCCTACTGCTGCATTCCCAGATTTCTATTAGAATTAAACAGTCTCCCGCTTACAAACACTCTAACAGACTCGCAAACACTCGCTCCCTCTCACAAACACTCCTACAGACTCACACACCCTGCTCCGCCTATAGAGCTTCGTAAACTCGCAAACTCTGCTCCCGCCTATAGAGCTTTGCAAACTCGCACACCCTGCTCACTGAACTAATTCTAACTAGACAATCTTACAACACCTAAACCCTAGGTGGTGATTAACCCTGACTGGACTTGACAAAGTACAAACTGTAAAACAAAATACAGTTTAACCCCAGGGAAAAATTTAAATCGACAATTTAAAAATGCTTTTGCCCTAAATAAACTAGGCCTAAAGATTAAATCAATAAAACCCGGCCCAAATTTAAAACTAAAATAAATCTCTCTATTTAAACAAGGCCGGCCCCCTTTATAATTTTATTGGTCCTCTTGTTAGCCCGCTTTCATCTTCTTTTTGCCCATACACTTCGGACTGCTTTCATTTTCTTTCGATCCCTTTGAGATAATGGCTGCTCGATGAAATTAGGGCTTCGATTCTCTGGCGATTTTTGTGCAACTGAATTAGGGCTTTGCTCGATGCTTTGTTGCGCTGAATTCGTTGCTCTGTTGATTTATGACGTTGTTGTTCCTCTTATTAGAGCTTCGGCTCGATGCTTCCAAAATTGGGGCTTTGTGAAGATGCTGCTCGATTTCCTTGCTCTGTCTCGCGATGATTGATTTGATCGATTCTTGGCTCCGGTATGTGATTATTGCTCTGTGCTTTTCCGATTTGAACTTGAATGCTTGAGAGCTTTTGTCGGTGATGATTGGGTTTTTCTTTCTCTGCTCTTCACCACTGATCGAGTTCGGCTTTGATTGGTATGTGAATTGTGCCTTTTGTTCTCTGGTTTTAATGCTTGAACTCGATGCCTTTAGTCGATGATGATATCTGGGTTTATATACAAGTCTGATTTGATTTACGTGATTCTCACGCCTTTAAAACTTTCTGTTTTTATGCTTGCTATTTTGGGTAATTACGTTGTACCCACGACATATATTTTGTGACGTTCGATTCGTTCTCTGATTTATATCTCAGAATCTTTCCTGATTTATACCTCTGACTTTTTTAACTTGTAAACGAGATTAACATATACAACTTTGACTTGAAATTTCTTGACTTCGGCTCTGACTTTGTTACTGTGTTGCATAACTGACTTCATAGATGTTTGTTACTTGAACAGTTGCTTATTTTGTTCATTGGTCTTTGTTTGTTCATTCTGACATCACCTCTGTTTCACTTGAATCTGTTCACTGTGTTCGACATTGCCATGCTACCTTGCTTGTATTAATTCCAGTCTGATAGCTGCATGTTGAACTGTAGTCGAGTTGCATCCATGTAGTCTGTGCATTAACTAGTGGCTGTGCATTCATGTAGTTCCCTCTGGTCATATGCAGTTGCCAACTAGTTCCCTTGTAGCTGTGCACTTAAGTCTCTTGTGCACTTTGTTTCTGAGTTGATTTTTCTTGTCGACTTCACTGTAGTCTGGTTCATTAGACACTTGAACCTGTAGATGATTCACTGTTGTACTTGTACCTCTTCTCTGTTGCTGTTGCATTGTTGCATCCCATTCCATGTTTGTATTCACTCCAGATATTCTTCACTTTTGACTATATTGATACTATATGCCTGCATATCCAAATTGCATATTTACTGATCTTTGTTTTATTTAAGATGCTATCTGCACTTCATATACTCTGACTACTGTGGCACTGAGCTTGATCTCTGTTGTACACATTTTGTCTTGTTCATATTGAATCATACATGCTTTATTGACCATTCATTCATGTCTGGTTCATTACTGTAGTTGTGTTGCCATTCATGTTGCTCTCTGCATACTTTGATCCATTGATGCTGTAACCTGTCAGTTACATTTGTTTTGGACATTTTGCTTTCTTTGATCTTGTTGGTTTGGTTTGCTGATTCAATGGTGCTCTTGGTCACTTGAGACTTTGCACTTTGGTGCTGCAGTTGAGTTATAGAATTCATGTGTACATTACTTGATTTTGGTCGAGTCCATTTGTACATGTTGCTTCATTTGGGCTCTGTCCATCTCTCTGCATTTCTATGGTTTCTTCATTGTTGAGGTCTGGTTCACTTTTATTATGTTGGTGACATTTTGAATTTCACTGTGTAATCTGATATTGATTTGACCTTGTGCACTCGAGTTGGCGAGGTAGTGCACACGTACATACGTGTTTACTATAGCCACTCGTAATTACCTGTCCCTGATATGAATACTGATATGCACAGATATTACACAATCAAAGATGATGACGTTAACCCATATATCTGAGACAGCTTTAAAAAACAAATTTTTTATTTTTGCAAATTAAATTTGTTTCTATTCAGATTACTGCTGTAGATTGTCAATTATATAGGTACACAGGAGGCAAGACAAATACTGGAGCTGGACAGTGCAGATGCAGAAGAGACTGAGTGTATGAGTGATGTAGTGAGGATACAAGTGTAACAATGAAAGTGTATGAGTGAGAGTGAGCTATAAATATGAAATCAGTGTACTGTAAACATTGTACTGAATAAAATATTATTTTGAATAAAATACTGTTTCGAATCTATTAAATTCTGTCCAATAGTATTCGTACTCAAAATGAATATTTAATCCTGTGTGTATAAAATCTACAAACACATCTAAAATTCGATATATATATTTTGTTATCATCAAACACTAAACACACATCAAACAAATCTCAGACAAACTAGAAGCAGAATGGGTAGACTTGACCGGAATGAAATGAGCTGATTTGGTCATTCTATCCACAATAACCCAGATACTCTCATTACCCCTCCTAGTCCTCGGTAATCCATCAATGAAATTCATAGAAACCTGTTCCCACTTCCAATTGGGAATCTCAAGAGGCTGCAACAAACCAGGGGTCTTCTGATGATCTGCCTTGACTTGCTGACAAGTCGCACACCTACTAACAAAAATGGAGATATCTCGCCTCATACCTCTTCACCAATACAACTTCTTCATATCCTGATACATTTTGGTCACTCCCAGATGAATAGAAAGTCTGGACTGATGATTCTCCCAAAGTAACTTCTGTCTCAGTCCATCAACATTCGGGACACAAATCCTATTATTAATCCTCAAAACACTCTATCATTAATCTGAGCACCACTGCCATCAAGACTACTACTACCAACCCTACTACGAACATTCTCCTTAATAAGCCTAAGCATCCAATCCTCATCCTGCTTAGCCATGATATGATCCAAAAGAGGAGAAGAAACAACAAGCTGACACAACATAGCCTTCTTCCGACTCAAAGCATCTGCCACAACATTAGCTTTCCCAGGGGTATAGTTGATATCAAGGTCATAAGAAGCAAGGAACTCTAACCACCTAACTTGTCTCTGATTCAAATCCTTCTGAGTGAAAATATACCTCAAAGATTGATGATCTGTGAAAAGCTCGAACTTAGTACCCAAAAGATGATGTCTCCAATGCATCAAAGCAAAAACAACAACTAGCAACTCTAAATAATGAGCAGCATAATTGGCTTCATGGGTCTTCAACTGACGACTAGCATAAGCAATCACCTTACCATCCTGCATCAGAACAACTCCCAAACCTTCACGACAAGCATCAGTGTATACCGTTAATCCCTTATTTCCATTTGGAACGGTAAGAACTGGTGCGGAAGTAAGCTTGTGCTTTAACTCACTGAATGCAGCCTTACACTCATCACTCCAAATAAACTTAGCATCCTCCGAGTCAAAGCAGTGAGAGGTGCAGAAATCCGAGCAAAATTCTCAATGAATCTCCGGTAATAACCGGCAAGGCCCAGAAAACTACGGATATCAGTAGGAGTCTTAGGAGTTTCCCAATCTTGCACAGAATAGGGATAAATAAGGACAACATGAAAGATAGAATAAATTGAATGAAACAAGGAAAGAGAAGGAAAGAAAGACTTACATTGATCACAGCGATCTTGACTGGATCAACAGAAACTCCATTACCAGAAACAATATGCCCGAGGAATCGGACTTCATCCTTCCAGAAATGGCATTTAGAAAATTTAGCCTTCAACTGATGATTTCTAAGAGTTTCAAGAACAGATTTCAAATGTGACTCATGCTCTTCCTCAGATTTAGAGAAAATGAGAATATCATCAACAAAGACTAGAACAAATTTATTAAGAACATCACGAAAAACACGATTCATCAAATCAACAAAGAAAGCAGGAGCATTAGTCAAACCGAAAGGCATGACTAACCATTCAAAGAATCCATTCTCAGTATGGAAAGCAGTCTTGGGAATACTTTCCTCAGCAACTCTGAGCTGGTGAAAACCTGAGGCAAGATCAAGCTGAGAGAAAACAGTAGCACCATAAAGCTGATCAAACATATCATTGATGCGAGGCATTGGATATCTGTTTTTCATAGTGAGCTTTTTCAGCTCCCTATAATCAACACACATCCGGAGAGAACCATCGGACTTAGTGACGAAAACCACCGCTGCTCCCCATTCTGAATAGCTAGGTCTGATCAGACCCTTGGAAGACAAGTCCTCAATTTGCTTCCTTAACTCAACCTTCTCATGGGGTGCCATTCTTCTAGGAGGAAGAACTACAGGTCGAGCTCTAGGAATAAGATCAATACGGAAATCAATTTCCCGCTTAGGTGGTAAAGTAGTGACTTCACCAAATACATCGGGATAGAGTTTGACTACACGAGTCGACTGAAGATCAACAGGAGAAGAATCCAGAGAATAGATAAAATTGCCAACAAAATCCTGAGGCATGCGACACTGAATAATCAAGGGGTCGCCCTTATCTCCCACAAGAGATACAATTCGGGATTTGCAAGAGATACGGGCATCATGCCTATTAAGCCAATCATCTCTAAGCAATAAATCAAAAGCATTGAAACCAAGAACATAGAAATCTCTAGAAAACTGATAACCAGAATGAAAGAGTTTCAAATGCTTACAAATCTTATTAAGATTTGCGGGACCACCAATAAGATTTGAAACACATAAAGGAACAGAAGCATACTCAGGAGAAAGGAGATGCTCAAACTTATCACACAAATCAACAGATATAAAACTATGCGAGGCTCCAGTATTAAATAAAACACGAACAGGATGATGCAATAAAGAAAATGTGCCCTGAAGAGTACCTTGATCATCACTAGGAGCAGGAGCAGGTGTAGCAGGAGAAGAAGTAGAGGTAACAGCAAATACACCAGATGGCTTTCCCTTTTGATACAAAGGACAATCATTCTTAAAATGACCAGGCTGAAGACAAACATGACAGAGATTGTTCCTGGTATTCTGAGGTGGAGGAACAACAGCACCAACCGAAGTAGGGCAACTATTAGCTTAGTGTCCCTTCTGCTTAAACTTAAAGCAGGTAATGGTAGATAAATCGATAGGGTGCCTCTAAGAAGGAGAAGATGATGAAGATCCCAAACCCAGATTCTTGAGCCAATTCTTCTTCTACTGGTGGAAATTGGGCTTTCTCTTCTTGGAGTTAGTAGAGGAAGACTGAGATGTAGGAGCACTAGCAACAGCAGGACTCTTGGAAGTAGGGTTCTCATAACGAATAGCCATATCCATAAGCTCAGTAAAAGTGCCATGAACATGAGAAATGAGACGATCGTAGAACTCTGGGCGAGCTCGAGCTATGGACTTCTCATTTTTCTTAAGCTGGGTGTCAATAAGACCAGGACCTAACTTGAAAAGTTCATTGAACTTCCGCTCATACTCAGAAAAGGACATGGTACCCTACTTGAGATCCATGAACTCACGATAGAGCTGAGATTTACCGGCTTCGGGCATCCATTTTGCCACAAAAGCCTCCCTGGAAAGAAGGTACAAAACAAAATTTAAGATAGGTTCAAAAGAAAAGAAATAGAGAAAAATTCAAGATAACACAAAGGATACCTGAACTGCTCCCACGAAATATCACCCTCGTTAGTGTGAGCTGTAACAGACTCCCACCAATCTAAGGCTGACTCTTGCAGCCGCCAACCTGCTAACTAACGCTTCTGGGCATCAGTAATCTCGAGACCAGTAAAGATCCTCTCTAAGCTCTGTAACCATTGCTGGGCTTCGATAATGCTCTTTGAACCGGTGAACTTAGTACCACCGAGCTGAGAGAATTCCTTACAGAGAACAGTAAACCTAACAGGTGCAGCAGGTTGAGGAGCTGGGGCAGTACCACGACCCCTACCTCTAGCATTTCCACGATTCATCCTGAAAATATCAAGAATGAATTTTTGGACAAAGGTACAGAGAAGACAAAGATAAGATAAGATAAGATAAGACACAATCACTTGGATGAATATCCTAATAAAAGAAATTTCTAACAAGGTAGATACGAAAAGAAGAAAGTTTAGAAAATTTTCTTTTAAAACAAGAAAATTTTATATCAAAATAAGCTTTGAAAAATCCTTTTAAAAAATCATTTTATACTTTGAAAATACGTTCTCTTACAAAGAAATGATTCTAAGGTTGATTTCACTCATTCTAGGGTATTTCTACCCTATCTCTAATGAGTTTTTGCTCCATAGGCTAAGGTTTGCCTAAAACCAAAGCTCTGATACCAAATGTGACGACCCATTATTTTGGACCATTCAAATCGACAACAATCCACACATGTCAGACTTGAATAATGCAAAATAACATATTGTAATAAAATTTGGAGAAAATAAAATCATTCACAGAATCACAGACATAGAAATATCAGAATAACTCGCAGCGGAAAATATAATAAATAGTGGTTCATGAAGCCACTACAATACATAGTCTCGAAAAACAGATACAAAATACATAGTCTGAAAACAAATACAGTTCTAAACAAACACAGTAGAAATCCCAAATACATAAGTCTCTAATACAAAGCTGATATAGAAATACTGAACGGAAATAAATAGCAACTAGATAAGAAGAATCTCCAGCGATTCCTAGCTCCAGAAAGAGAAGTCCAAAGTTGTGAATACTCAGGCTGACCTGAGCGTAAATAAAACACAAACACTCGAGTCAGGACATACATACTTATACAATGTAAACCAAATCAAGTGAACTGTAAATAAAGGTACAAGTAACTTAAAGAATGCTTGGGATCGCCTATTCTTTAAGGATCCGTTAAACTATCTACTATGTAGTAATATTCGCTATTATAATAATGTCTAATATAAAATAAACATACTTTTAAATAGCATTAAGGCTTTACATTTTCCACCTTAACACGTAATAGTCCCAGTAGTCTATCCAGTATTAGCATACTCCCAAAACAGGGGCTACCCTCGATACTCCACGGGCTACGGGAGAAATCCAAACTCGTAGTAAAGCTCGCTATGGTAGGTGACCAACACAACTAGGCAATGCCAGGGTAGATATACCAATTACGCATCCGGGTTGGTGGAAACGCATAGCAGCCACTACCGCCCACCTCGAGCCACACTCCCAAATCAAGGGGTGCACCCAATCAATCACAAAGTAATAGAACGGTATCAAAGAAGTGTGTCCGATCGGAGGTGCTACCTCATTGGCTCGTCTATCGCTCCTGTTTTAGCCACCTTATGCGAACTCATGGGAGTTGGGTCCACGTATATACCTTTAGGATCGTCGCCACCATCCTACTTCATTCTGGAATCTCCACCGCGTACACAGTTGTTGAAGTGGTTTTCGGTATCAACACAGAGTATGTCCATATCCGATCCCGGTCTCTTTAACAACCAATCGTTATTATAACCCGTGGTTATAATTTAAAAACCATTTATATTTCAAATCAAAATACTTCATTTAAACCATTTAAAATTAAAGTCATTATTCCCTTAAATTAAATATTCAATTCCCAAAAATTTAGCCTTTTCTGAGTTCGTTTATTCACTTAAATACATTAAAACATTTAAAATTCCATCTTTCAGCATTTAGAAAGTGCTGCGGTAAGTTATATTTGAAAACAATTCATTTCAGCAAAGACAGCATTTAAAAATTGCTGTAATAGTTCAGGTTATAATTTAAAAGATTTAAATCAATTCAGCAAAGGCAGCGTTTACAATACTGCTGTAATAGTTCAATTATATTCAAAAATCACATTTCAGCCAACTGCAGCACTTAACAAGTGCTACAATAGCCCTTTTATTAATTTCAGTTTCGAGTTTAGTTCCTGCCACTACAGCACTTACAAGGTGCTGTCATAGCCTTAGTTAATTTTAGCCTTTAGTTCATTTGTATCAACCACAGCACTTACAAAGTGCTGCAGATTCTACTTAGTTCAGATTTTAGTTTGTTTCCAAAAACGATAGCATTTCTGAAGTGCTACTAAATGAATTTCCATATTTTAAATAGAATTCCAGCCATAAATAAACTTCAATTTAAATCATTTTAACTTATAAAAATAACATTTTTCTACATCAAAAATGTTCATTTAAATACCTTTAACTTATGGTTTTTATAAAGAAAATATTTACAATAAAAATCAAATTTTCCAACAATTTCACTTATTAAATTCAAGTGTACCATTTTCTTATTCTTTCATTTTTACAATTTACTTTAACACTTAAATTTAATTTCCATTTTTCACAATAAAACTTAATTTCCATTTTTATTTAATTTAACTTAAACTTTCATAAAATATCAAATCAAAATTTCCAATTTAAGTTATGTTTTAAATCACAATTTCTATTCATTTATTTAACATTTTTAACACATAGAAAAATCAATTTCACTTTATTAAATCATTTAAAATTCAATTTGAATCAAATTATCATAGTTTTACATTTTTTAAATACTTTAAAATTTTCCAGAAAAATATATAAAATAACCACGGGTCTGTATAATATTTTCTAGCCTAAGTCAAGTGATACGATAATATATCATTTCAATCGGTAATTTACAAAGAAAATCTGGGTTTTATCATTTCAAACCCATAATCCCAAGTAAATAAAATAAATAAAAATTGCTCAGGCTTATCATTTTAGCCCATAACGATTTTTCCCTATTCTAAAGTCCATTCAGGTATGTATCATTTCAACCCATAGTGATTCTATTCTACAGGGAACTTGCAGTGTGATAAACAGAATCGAATAAACAGTAAAATAAAATAAAACATAACAGATGATGTGACAAGTTTATAATAGGGTTTAACATCATATAATTTACATTACAGGCAGGTATAACATGATATAATAGTTTATACACATTCACTTGTTGTCACTTCACAATTTATATAAGTATAAAAGAACATCACCAACCCTTTTCACAATTTTTATTGAAACAAATGGGAATAGAAGCAACAAAAGAACATCACCAAGCCTTTAAACAATTTTTTTTTGCTTGATCTCCACTCAACTTTTCTCGACCACACATGCACTAGGCTCGGCCATGATGGTTTTATAGGTGGAAAAGGGTCGGGTTTGTATCAATATGGCATGGCTACAAAATGGAATACAAAGAGGTAGAAGTTACAAATGGAAGAAGGTCAAAAGGCAGTTTGGTTCACCATGGTCTCGGCCTATGGTCCTATGGGCTCGGCCAGGGCTGCTACATGACTGGACAAGAGGGTCAGGGGTCAAATCAAACAGGTGGTGGTGGTTCATGGTAGTGGCCGTGGTCAAATATGAAGGGGTTGTTGAAATAGGGCTTGGCTATGACAATATAGGAAGGGTTTTGCATTGTTTTTTGTGGTGATGGTTCAAGGGATGGTCACGGCCTGAACTGGTCAGAGGTGGAGGAGGGGTTGTTGCCGTGGATCATGGGGAGGAGGAGGTGGTGTGGTCGGTGGAGGAGAAGGTGAGGTCTAGGCCGAGCAAAACAATGAAGAAGTCAAGCAAAAATCAAGTAACAAATAGAAAAAGTGAAGAGAAAAAGTAGAAAAATGAAGCCATGACTCATTTGATTTTTTTTAGATCTAAAATGGCCGAAAATTTGTGATGAATGTGAGATGTTTTCACGTGAAAAGGAATTAAAACTCACGGCCAACAATAGAGCAATGAACGGCCAAAGTATGTGAAGAGGCAAGCAAATGAAAAGTCAAAAGTTAAAAGCTTTAGTCTCTTCAAATTTTCAATTCTTTTAAATTCAATATAAACAAAATAAAAATCAATAAATAAAAATAAAAGACAAACAAAAATAAAGTGAAAATGATAATAAATAATTATTCGTAGGAAAAATAAAAAGCAAATAAAAGTAAATAAAGAAAATGGCTTATTGTATTGAAACTAGCATTAAAATTTCAGACAAAATTGCAATTAACTTTGGAAAATTATAACTACACTTTTGAAAATTATAACTTCACTTTTAAAATGTTTTAAAAATAGAATATTAAAATAAAATTTATTTAAAATGATTTAAAAATATTTACAAAATATTAGGGTTGTTACATATACCTATTATATGGATTTGTTAAATGTTAAAATTTAATAGTTTAGCCGTATTGGATGTGACATCGACATATGTGAAAAATTGAACATTTTTAGTGGAAAAGGTAATAATGGCAGTTGTTAAGTGCTATAGTAACTAATAGCCTCAGTATAGTGTTTTGAAAAATACTATTTATTGTTATTTGGGTTAGGAAATGGTTTCTGATTTGGAAAATGATTTTTAATTTGATCTTTTGGATTTTCTATGATATTTTATTTTAAAAATTAGTTTTTGCACTTCTCCATTTTACCTTAATTTCTTTTTATTATTCTTTTCTAATATATATATATATTATATATATATATGTAAATGTTTTAAAATCATTTTGAAAAGGAAAATTTATTTTAATAATGAACGTTTTATCTTAAAAGAAAATAAAAGGGATTGTCCTTTATTTTAAAAAACGATTCTGTTTTTGAAAAGAAGTTAGAAATATTTTCGAACAAAGATTTATAAGACATTTTATATACAATGTTGAAAATAAAAGAATAGATTTATAAATGATATTTTATAAATTTAAGGAGAGATTTATAAACAATATTTTATAAAAGGGGAAGATATTATCATTAGATAAATTTGAGAAATAAATTACACTTGTGGATTTATAGTAATATGTGGAATGGTCGTTTTAGATAAAGTAGTTGGATCTATTTTGGAAACTGAAAGTTTGTGATAAATTTGAAGATGTATAAACGGTGTTTTAAAAATAGAAATGAATTTATAAAAGGAATTTATAAATATGATAAAATGTTAAAAAGGATTTTTATTAGTAAATAAAAGGGATTTATAAAGGGTTATAAATAGAGATGTGTTTTATAAAAGAATGATTATAATGAAATTAAAGTTTTATAATTATATTTGGGGATTTATGGAAAGGATTTTTATAATTATACTTTGAGATTTATATGAGGAGTTTATAAATGATATTTTATTGTGGGGACTTATAAAGGTAATTTATAAAGAGATTTATAAATAAAGTTTTTGTAAAAAAATTTGTAAATAAAGTTGTAAGTATGAAAGAGTTTATCAAAAGGAATTTTATAATAGAGTATTTATTTATAAAAGAGATTTGATTTCCCTAAATGACCTTCTTAATTATGGTGGTTTGAAACATTCTCTTTCATACTCAACACCGAAGTAATAGTGTTTTGGGTTATTAGTATCTTTGTTTAAAATGACATTGTTCAACCTAAATAAGTATATTATTGGGAAGTGAAATCTTTCATAGTATTTTTGGAATATGCTTATACAAATGATATAAGTATATGGATAATTTTACAGGCATTGAAAGAGGTAAATGAACAATGAAGGAGTAATATATATAGGTATATCTTTGTAAAAAAGTATTTTGATGCAAGTATTTACAAAGTGGTTTTAATTAACGAAATGATTAATCAAAGAGGCTTTGTGGTTGCTTAGGGCTTAACTGTGCTCGGTTAAATCTCTGGTTAAATTGTTTATTATTTGAAAGTTAAATAATACACTATCAAATGTTGGCCAGTTCTTAAAGCTATCATTGTCATTTCGAAGAGACCTGGATTGGATATATTATCTGAAAACCACTTCGAACCAGCATAAACGTTCGAATTGAAGACATCCTGAAGATGATGAAATTGAAGATGGAGATCTTTGAAGTGCAAGGAAAACTTACTACTAATCATGAAGGTGATTCCAAAATGGATGTAGTAGAAGTAGTGACTTCGGTTTGTTCGTATCCTGAGTAACTTGTATGGACGAATGCTGGCACTGCATTTGCTGCTTGGAGGGCAGTGTTAGCATTCCAAGTGGGATTGCTATACAAAAGGCAAAGCGTTGCCTCTAGCCTCACTAATCATGAATGATTAAAACATGGGATATGCCACAAGGCTATGTGGGTCACACCCATTAGGATATTGTCATCACCCTTCAAGATTATTATTCATATTTGGTTGTGCATGAGAGCTCTTGGAAAAGGTTGCAAAGAAACTGGGGTGATGAAATATTCGGTACTATCCAGCAAGGGACAGGCTGGTCTTGCCATGCAGGGGTCGATGAGTTCGACCTTGGTATGTTTTATCTAGAGGTGTACTATGATAGGCAGTACCCTAATAGCCTTGTCATTGATGTAATCCTATCTCTAATAAGCGCCGTACATACTTAGTTGTGTCCAACTATGCTTGAACTTGAGATGTAAGATTCCAACTATATTCATAATTTATTTTAAATCTTATACACTATTATAATATTATTGCATTTTTCTATAAAATGGTTTGGTTATCGTAAGATAAAAACCCATCTGTGTATATGTGCGTTGTGGTCTTATGACATACCTTTTATTTTAAACGGTTTTTCAAAATATAATAAAATTTCTTGTGAATTGAGTTTCTCATGCTGGTTTACTAGATGGATCCAAGTGTTATTTTTCTTAAATTCTTGGGTCAGACTCGAGTATTTTCCAGAGTTAGCTTTGGATGCTTTAGAGCTTCAGGAGTTGAGTTGGATGCCAAAGACGTATTTTTGTATTTTATTTCCACTGTGTTATATGGATCTTGTTTTGTCAGCATTTGTAAGGATAGACTATTATAACCATCCATGCTGATGATAGGTTAGACTCTGATGTTATTTGTGTATTAAAGGATTTTCTTTTGTAAATATGAATTTGGAATATCATATATTATTCATCACATTGTGAGATTTAGTTCTATTGTTTTCATTTTCCTTTCCCCTAATAATCTGTCTTTCCAGCACTTGGGTGCTTGGCACGTGAATCCGAGGATGCACTAGTGTCGACTTCGAGGATCGAAAAGATGGCCCATTACACGTGGTATTAGAGCTTAGGTTGTGTGAATACCTAGGCTTTGGTGGGGTAGACTCATTTTAGATAGGGTAAGTGTGACCCTAGGATGAGTTTGAGTGTATTATATACATGAGCGCGTATTCGTTAGTGCTAAATAATATTTTATATTGTGTTGATTTATCAGTTGAGTGGTTTATGAATTCTGATCGATATGGAAGGTACAATTATATCGATAGGGGTTTCTAAACATTTGAACAAGACAAACTGATATAATATTATTTTGAATTGGGTAAATGAAATAATTTTACCTAGATTACATTTTACATATAAAAGAATAATTTCTAAAATTATTATATAGATTTATGAAGTGTTAGGAAATGATAATACTCAACTATTATCATTTATTGATTGATTATTTATGCTCGACCAGTTTATGAGCAGTTTTTCCTTTTTACTACATGGGTTGGCAAGATAGTAATTTTAGGGAACACTGAAATGAACACCTTGTGAATTCCGTTTCACAATTTGACTATAAGGCGTTCAGTGTTAATGTTGGGTTAAAATTTAATTTTATCAAGAGGTGTTTATTATAATAAACAAGGATATACAATTGTGAATTGATCTTATATAAGAAAGTGAAATTAGATAAGTATAGCCTATAAATATGCCTTATAAATAAAAAGAATTTAAACAGAGAATTTGAGGACTAAAAGCCCCATGTCTTTGGAAATTGTTTTTCAGTTTAAAATAATAATAATAATAGTATTATTTGATAGTATTTATGTATACGAATATTTCAAAAAGATTTTAAAGGAATAGAAAGCACTGAATTCACTCCGGTCGTTGGAAGATAACTCCGATGATAACTACAACATCATCGGTGTTCATTTTCGAGTTTCTAAGTTGGAATTGCTACTGTAGAAATTTTGCTTTAAAGTTTTTTGGTAAAACAAAGTTTGTTTTAGATTCCCAAAAGTTTGATTTAATATACGTAAAGGAGATGTATATTATTATTATTATTTCAAAAAGAACTGAAATAAAACCGTGTGTTTAGTTTTTAAATTTTTGGTTAAGTTATATTATGGACTCATGTATCATATCCATTAGGATAGTTGGGTTTGTGCATCTCATTTGAAATGTTGTTTGGTAATTTTCATTTATTAAAATGAAATGGAATTTTTGATGATTTTGGATGGTTGAAACTTCTGAATTGATGTAGAGATTGAAGTTAAGTGTATTGAGAAATTATAAGCAAATAAGTTTTATAACTTATAAATTTAAGGAGGGAATTAATGTGAAGGAAAAATCTGAAAGTAATTTTAGTTTGGAGGACACAACTTTTAAAATTTAGTCCAAAGGACAACGAAATGCTATATTCATATATCATCGTATATATAAAATATGATATATTCATATAGCATTATATAAATAATAAAGTATGATATATTCATATAGCATTATATATATATATATATAATACTATTTTCATATAGAATGCTACCCAAACTACGATTCATGACGCATTATACACTATATATTTCAATTTGTAAAATCTATCGCGAACACAGTGAAGCTCTTTCTATCTAAACAGAACAATGACAACTCCTATTATAGCTTTCTATCTAATTTTATGTTTATCTAAATGATATTCTATAGACTATGATCAATTTTTATGTAGCTCGTATTACATAATATACTTTTTTTACAAAAAGAATTTGCAAAAGAAAGCTGATTTCCTCTTTTCCAATTTTTATTCAGGTATTATTACTACAATAACATTAGCAACAATAACCTGTATGTATATTGAAACAATAACCCATGTTATGTTCTCAAAACACGTCAATGCAATGATTAGGAAATTTGACCTAAGTTATATCATTTGGAGCTTTATTTGCACTGTACAAATCAATTGATATTAATGTCATAAAAAGCAGGGGTACCCAAAGTGTACTGTTCATAAAGCATGCGACTCATACTTCAGTAAATGCTTTTAATACACAAGGAAGATAAGTTATGCAATTCCAAATTCTTTTGACTACATCAATATAATCATATATGATATATAATTTATTTTGTTAAAAAATCAGGCAGTTGGGAATCATATCGGATTAAATCTATATTGGACTAAATCTATGTGTAATGCTATATGAATATAGAATTTTATATATGTAATGCTATATGAATATATCATTTCGCTGTCCTTCAGACTAAATTTCAAAAGTTGTGTCCTTCAGACCAAAATTATTTTCAGATTTTTCCTTCAGACTAATTCCCTGTTTAAGGAGATAGTAAGTTAAAACCAGTTTTTAATTTGTTGAGCATCTAGTTAAGTAAAAAAATTGTATTGTATATATACTCTTAGGATTCAAAAGAGTATTATATGAATATGAATTGAGTTAGAAAATTTTAATAACTCGAGTTAAGATTTATGAAATGATTCGTAAATGAATTTTAGTATTAAAGAAAAATACTGTTGGTGTAATTAATTATGATTTAAAATGAATATGAATGAAAACAAATTGATATAACTAAGAAAACAAATGGTATAAATACATAAGTTGTACGTAGATCATTTCATCCGTATAGCTGTTTTGATCCAGATTCGAGTACACAATTTCGAGGTAATTTACACTGGTCCGAGTTAGGATTTTTCACTCGATTCTTGACGGCGAACACTTAATACAGGTTTTTGATTTGGTTCTAAAGATTTCTTTCATAGTATATGGCTATGCAAGGAGAATGTGGGTTTCTAATCAAGGAACCTGATCAGAGTCTGCACTAGAGTAGTCGAGTGAGCGATATTAGTTTGGAAATGAAATTGTGCGATCGAGCGAGTGACAAGATTGATATTGCATATGGATAATATATGTATATCGTATGGGTTTTAATATGATTATATGCTTTTGATATTAGAAATGTAAGTTATATGGATTGATGTCAA
The DNA here is from genome assembly GCA_030737815.1 of Allium fistulosum. Taxonomy (NCBI): domain Eukaryota; kingdom Viridiplantae; phylum Streptophyta; class Magnoliopsida; order Asparagales; family Amaryllidaceae; genus Allium; species Allium fistulosum. Next base: position 118,840,206 of record CM060908.1, on the reverse strand, counting down.
TTGTAAGTGAGATGCGGGTTAATGGAAGCAAAGGCTAGTTTGATGCATGTGGTTTCATGAGTGAAGTAGGTTCGCTCGACTAATAGGTACGTTTTTGTATTTTTTTTATTGATGTTTGTATGCCTCAGATATGGAAGGTCACTTTTTGGCTTTTGTTTTCTTTATTTGGTTTGGGCTCGTTGGGGCGAGTTGTAGTTTTTCTGATCAAGTCCTGCAAAGGAGGTGCTACCAAAATTTTCTGTAATTTTAAGATATTTAGAAAATTTAATAATCCATTTCAACTAATTGATTTTTGAAAGTTTAAGGGTTTAGAGCCATTTTTGTTTGGGAATTTCGAGGATGAAATTCATTTAAGGGGGAAGAATGTAACAACCTGGAATTTTATCGTTTGATTTTGAATATTTAATTAATTTTAAATATTAAATAATTGGTTTTAAAGTTAAAAAAACTTGAATTCAAATATAGGGACTATTTAAATATTTGAATTGTGAAATTAATATTAAAATAGTTATTTAAATATCTGGATTGTGGATTGAATATTAATTAAATAGATTTATTGGTCTTATTTAACTCCTTTTAATAAATAAATAATAACAGTTAGTTTATTTTGTAAATTCATTCGCAATAATAAATAATAAGAAAACTTATTTTTATTTTAATAACTCGGTTCTTATTCATGTATTTTTATTTTATTTTATTTTATTTTTCCATAACTTTTAATTGGAAAATTATTCAAATTTTCGTTTGATGATTTTTGGCAAATGACTGTATTTTCATGATTTTTCAGAATCAGTTAACCAGTGTATATTATTATTAATTTGAGGTCGTGTCGCTGTTTTGAGCGCGACCATTTTTTTTTGTCATTCGTGGTTCATACGCAAACGAAAATTTGTTCGGCGAGATGCGGGAAATTGAAACTTAACATATCTCTGATACTTAGAAGAAAATATCATTACACTCTTTCTCTTATACTTTGTTGTTTCATTGCATTTCAAAAACAAATACATATACATATACATATATAAATACACACACACACACACACACATATATATATATATATATATATATCTACTTCCTTGAAAATTAATAAAAAATCAAAAATAAAATAAAAGGTGAGGATCTTTGAGTGTAAAATGGGCAGATCTACTTGTAGATGGGTTGTTGGAGGTTTAGACTTCAATTTTAGAGGTTCGACGTTTTTAAACAAGGGCATAGCAAACTAGGGTCAATGATTACTTCAGCTATGGTCACAGGAGGCTAATCCAAGGGCGGTAGTGTGATTCTCTTATCGTAGGGCATCTCCGGACAGAGTATGGTAGGGGCGGTCATACTTTGGGAGTCGCGTGCATATGGAGCAGCAAACAGACTTGTTAGGGTGCAACTCCTAGGCCTCGACCGAGCTTGGCTTCGTTGGGTGGAACAGGTAGCTTTTGCGACAAGGAAACGTATAGCCAAGACGACAGTGGTTTTCGATGTTTATAGCCCACGCAAGGGGTGTGGGAAGGAGTGGTTATGGAGTGGGTAGTCTCAGTTTAGGCGGTAGTTTTAAAATGGAAGATGAATTAAGTATGGGTAATTAAGGTTTAAATTGTAATTAGTATTTAAATAATTATATTTAAATTCCGATAACTTATAAAATCAATAACTATTTCATACGAGGTCCAATTGAGACGCCGTCTTTTGTGTTGTCCTCGTAATGGCGATAGAATAGCAATGAAATTCGTTTCGGTGAATTTAGAGCAAGTGAAAATTCAAGCTAAAATTGGACGTCATTCGATTTTAGTTCAAACTGAAACGCCTAAGCATTCAGTAGAATTTCGGTGAGTTAAACTCACCTTTTTTAGATAATCAATATGACATATCGCAGATAAAATTTACTACTTGAGTTTGGATAATTGGTTGATTTGGTTATATATCCGCTTTTGAAAAGCGGTTGATTTTTAAATTGAAAGTACATAAATTTAGTAGATAAATCCGGATTTCTCGATATTGTGATTTTTAATTTCCAATTTTATTCCTGTTGATATTATTTCAGTTATATACATGTTATATAGATTTGTTAAATGTTAAAATTTGGTAGTTTGGCCATATTGGATGTGACACCAACATTTGTGAAAATTTGAACCATTTTAGTGGAAATGGCAGTAATAACATTTGTTAAGTGCTACAGCAATTAGTGGTCTCGATATAGTGTTTGAAAAATACTATTTATTGCTATTTGGGTTTGGAAATGGTTTCCAATTTGGAAAATGATTTTTAATTTGATCTTTTGGATTTTCTATGATATTTTATTTTGAAAACTAATTTTCGTGCTTCTCCATTTTACTTTAACTTCTTTTATTATTATTTTCTAATAATTTAAAATGTAAATATTTTAAAATCATTTTGAAAAGTATCAGGTTTGTATAGTAAAGGTTATTTTAATAATGAGTGTTTTATTTTAAAAGAAAATAAAAGGGTTTGTTCTTTATTTTAAAAAGCGATTCTGTTTTTGAAAAGAAGTTAGAAATGTTTTGAAACAAAGATTTGTGAGACATTTTATATAATATTTTGAAAATAAAGGAATAGATTTATAAATGGTATTTTATAAATCTAAGAAAAGATTTATAAGTGGTATTTTATAGAAAGCAAAGATATTACCATTTGAGAAATAAATCACATTTATGGATTTATAGTAATATGTGGAATGGTTGTTTTAGAAAAAGTAGTTGGATCTATTTTGGAAACTGAAAGTTTGTGATACATTCGGAGATGTATAAACGGTGTTTTAAAAATAGAAATGAATTAATAAAAGGAATTTATAAATACGAAAAAATATTAAAAAGGATTTTTATAAGTAAAAAAAAAAGAGTTTTATAAAGGGTTATAAATAGAGATGTGTTTTATAATAGAATCGTTATAAATGAAGCTAGAGTTTTATAATTATATTTGGGATCTATGAAAAGGAGTTTTATGTGATATCCCGGAAATTTGGCAATATCAATTTAATAATCTTTATTAATAATTAAATTGATTTGTTAATTTATTTTATAAATTGACAAGTTTAATTCTTTTAAAGGTTAATAATATTTTTAACTGGCAAATTTATTTCTTTTGAAAACTAATAACATTTTAATTTGGCAATATCTTTTCTAACAATTTTAAATTGAGAAGATTTATCTTTCTAAAACTTATATAAATGTTTATATTTATAATGTATGTATATATATATATATTGGTATATATATATTATAAATAGGGAGTCTTTAAGTTAAATAAAAGTTATGTTTTCAAATTATAATATATATGTATTAGAAATGTAGAAGCTTAATTTATAAAAGATAAATACATTTTATACTTGTAAATATTTCATAAATAAATATATATAACTTAAATAAATTAATAAAGAAAAGAATTAACACTTGTAAATCAATAATGAAGTATTAACACTTATAAGACACTTGTAAAGAAAATAGGCATATGTGTAAGTTAATTAACCTCTAAGAAGGACAAATGTCCACATTTTCTTTTTAATAATTAAATTAAATAAATAACATATGAAAGAAGAAATATATTTTTACTTTCAGCTGAATTAATCTATCTTCACTTCTTTCTCCACAAAAAAATACAATTCGAATCTAAAATCAAAAAGAAAAGTGAAAACCTGGAAATCAAAATTGAAAGCAAAGCAAAATCTAGAAATTTCAAATGAAAATCAAAGAAAGAAGATCAAGACAACAGCAATTTCAAATCTTCAATATGCAATCTAAAGACATGCAATCAGAGAAATAAATCAACAGCAAGTTTAAATTCATAGCAGCTAGATTCAAATTCAACTAATCAAAAGAAGTTCAAAAATCTGGAACATCAGCCTGGAAACAAATCTGTCTTCTGTTCTCTGTTCTCTGATATAAACTGGTGAGTAAACTTATTTTAAAAAAAAACAGTTTTTAAATCCTAGATTTCATATTGTTATTTTGAATAAATATCATGCTGTTATCTGAAATACTTGAATTGAATTATATGCATGTTTGTATTTGAATGTTTGAATGACTGTATAGTTAGATATAGACTCTGTTGATTTTGTCAGAGCTTAAATTCTTTTAAAAATCCAACTTCTCATCGTTTAGTCCCTATTAGCCTTTGGTTTATGAATGAAAAATGTTCAGAAACATGTAGTATAACTCCTAAAAATAAGACCTGGAACTTATATTAAGTATTCATCTGAAAATTTTATAAAGAACAGTGAAAATATAAATTGGGTCAAAAATTTATGAATTCAATTTTTAGTTTGGATTGCATGATTGAATTCGTAGTTGAAAATCATGAATTTTAGTATGTAAATCACGATTTTTAGTTTTGAAATAGTTGAGTATTGTCGAAATGAACGTTTGGGTTGTTTTGATTGATTTCCATCGATCAACGGCGATTTGGTCAGCGTGGTTGGGTTTGAAGGTAGATAGTATGATAGAGTTCATCGGAAAAATAGTATAGTGATTTATCATTAATCGTGGAGATCAGAAATCGAGATGTTAGGGTTTTTGGCACGGTGATTGTCGTGGGTTTTCATTTGGGTTTCGTGATAAAGAATTGGAGCCGGAGGTGATCGCGATTGTTGATATCGGGACTGGAGAACGTGGCGTGGTTGCGGTGAAGACGGCAAGGTGACTCGAGGCGAGGATCATCGGAGAGGGGAGAAATTCCGTTGGGTTTTGTTTCCAGGTGATGGGTTCGAAATGTCGAATTCGAGTCTCGTACGAATCGAGTAGATTTTGATGCTCGATCGTGATGTCGTGGTTGTAGATGACTTGCCGGAGGCCAGATCGTGGTTCGTCGTCGACCAGAATAGGCGTGCACGTGCACGAGCACGGTTACGTGCATCTGAGATGGGGTTTGGAGAAGAAAGTTTGGTCACGGGTTTTCTTCGGGGAATAGTCTAGTTCGACTCCAAGCAGGAAGTAGTGGAGTGACGCGAGGGATACTTCGAGTTTTCTAACGATTTACCCGGGTTTTTGGTGAAGGCAGATTTTAAGAAAATTAATCCAGAAAATGTTTTAAGTTTTAAACAAAAGAAACTTGTTTTTGTAATGGTTCCTGAGTTTTAAAACAAAGTAAAACAAGTTTTTCTGAAAAACTAAATTATTATCTTTTAAGAGTAAAGTATAATTGGTTTTAAATTTAAAACTGAAAAGTTTAAATTGTAAAATAGAAATTTAAAATAAGTTTAAATCTGAGATTTTAAAATCTGGAATTTGAATTAAATTTCAGTTCTTTTAAAATAAGTTTTAAAAACTTAAATTGTTTATCTATTCTAAATGGTTAAATAGTTAGAATTTCAAAATGAAGTTAAATATAGGAAAGCTTTAAAAATTTAAGTTAAATCTAGAATCAAGATTAAAATCTGTATTTAAGTTTGAAATTATAGGAAAGTTTTGAATTGAAATTGTTTTAAATAACAATAAAATGTTTTTCATTAATTAGAGATTATTAAATAATTAATTAATATGATTAATTTTGATAATCAATTAGATTAATTAACTAATGATAATCATTTGTGAATTGGATAAGTATAATTACTTAATGAAAGTAATTAAAGTAATTAATTACTTAAGGTAATTAATTAGATAAATTTGATAAGTTTAATTTATTAATTAAATTAAGATAATCACTTGGTGATTGATAAGTAATTACTTAAATGTAATTTGTGAAGTGTAATTACTTAGGAAAGTAATTAAAGATAATTAGTGGATGTAATTAACTAAAGAAGATTTTAATAATAAAAGTAATTTTAGTTTAATTACTTTGTATAATTAATCAGGGAATTAATTAAAGGATAATTAATTAAGGAGTAATTAATTTATGAAGTGTAGTAATTAAGAGTAGTTAATTACTAAATGAGATTAATCAAAGGTGATTAATAAATGTGACTAATTAATTATTAATTTAAATAAGATAATTAATTAAGAATAATTAAGGATCATTAATTAATATAATTAATGATGTAATTAAGAATTGATTAATTAATAAATAATAAGTGATTAAAGTAATTAATTAATTGTAATTAATTAAGGATTAATGTAATTAAGTATAATTAATTAATTAATGAAGTAATTAAAGATTAATTACTGTAATGGTTTAAGATTATTAATTTGTGAAATTAATTAAGTATTAATTACTTAAAGTAATTAAAGGATTATTAATCAGGAATGATTAATTAAGATGGATATTTAGAGTAATGATTAATTAATTGGTTTAATTAATGATTAAGTAAGCAGGATTTATAGAATGAAGTAATTAGTTTAATTCACTTTAAATTAATTAGATGATATAAATCATTGCTTAAGGATGGATGAATGAGATTGAATGTATTTCATTGTTTGATATCTCTGATGAGATATGATTGATATATGATATGGATGTTTGGTTGAATTATAATGATAATGTGAATTATCTGTTTGGGATGATAATGTAGATTATCTATTGAATTATCTATCTTTGTGTATATAGATAAGAATTGAATTGTTTTAACCTTAAAACAACTTGGCCCTTAAAAGATACGTTTTGGATTTCGATGAGACCGGGATCGGGTTTCCGTATACCGGTATTCCAGGTCTGGAGACCCGAATACCACATCGATCCAAATTAACGATAGGTCGTGAATCTCAAGTGAAGATGAAGATTCAGAGTGCAAGGGTTATTGTCGTTAACTCTGAGGGTGATTCCAAAACGAGTGTAATGAGATAATGCCTTCGGTTTCGTTCGAACCCGGAACGAACTTGTATGGATTGAATGCTTTCAGCACATCGTCAGGCGGACGATGAGCATTCTAAGTGATATGTTCTGATTAAAGGTAATCGTAACCTCAAGCCTCATCAACCGGGAATGGCTAAAACAGGGGAGGTGCAGCAAGGCTTCGTGGGTAGCACCCACTAAGAGCAAGATAGATCCCTGTCTAGAGGTCCCTTTTCTTTTATTCGGCTTAGTGTGTGGTTGGTCGCGCCAACTACGGGATTATCTTGTTCGGGATTATCCAGTAAGGGATGGTTCCGGCTTTGTGTTGCAGGGGAGCGGGCGTACTCCTCGGTACGGTGATCTAGGCCACGTACTGTGACGGGCGGTACCCCAGTAGCCCTGCCATTGTATGGAATCCAAACTCCAATAAGTGCCGTACGTATTAGTTGTGCCCAACTATGTTGAAATGTGAGATGCAAGCATTTCAGCTATTTCTGTATTTTACTTGAAAACCCTAGACCCTATTATAATACAATCAGATTTCCTATCAAACGTTTTAGTTAGCGTAAGGTAAAAACTTACCCATGTTTATTTGTGGGGAGTCTTACGTGATACTTTTGTTTTCAAAAGTTTTCAAAGTTAAGCAACCTAACCGTTTACTCACACCAGACCCATGTCTGACCCAAGTGTTTATTTCTGTTTTATAAACTCTTGGGTACTCAAAATTTTTACGAGTAGCCAAGGGATTCAGGTTTAGCTTTGACGAATATTCTGGAGGAGCAATGGAGCAGGAGGCTTCGGCGTTCGTAGATATAGTATTCCGCTGTGTTGAGATCTGTGTTAGAGTCTTGTATTGTATTGAGTTGTAATATCTAGACAGATGTTTATAACAGTCTAGTATGTGTTGTATAGTTGTGTAAACTCTGATAAGTGTTGTATACTATGTAATAGTTTATGTGATATATTATATTTTATTCGTTCCGCTGTGAGATTCTGATGTGTTGTTCTTTCTTCTTTTCTATCTTTTCTTTTTCTATCCCTTTCTTTCTTAATTAACGATGCGACTTTCTGTGGATAAAAAGTCGTGGTCGTTACAGTGGTATCAGAGCCAGGTTGAGTGAATACCTAGGCTCTGGAGTGGTGTCTATCTTGAGAGCGCGTAATTGTTAGTTATATAAAAATGATTTTATATTGTGTTAATTGATCGGTTGAGTGGTATATGGATTCTGGTCAATACGAGTAGCTAACGTTATTGATAGGGATCTCTAAACACTTAGACCAGGCCAACGGACACAATATTGTTTTAAAGAGGTAAATGAAATAATTTTACCCAGAAATAATTTCTATATAAAAAGTATCATTTTAAATATATATATTTCTACCTATTTGTTGGGTTACCTGTTCGGGTTTTCCAATATAAGTTATAAAGGTAGATAAGGTGGTAGTGTGAGTAACACGACTACCAATAGTTAGAATTTGAGTGTTGAGGTTGGAAGTATATCTGACGAGACTGTAGACCTAATACTGTCTCGAGTGAACTTTGTTGTGGTGTAAAGATTTCACCGATCTCTGAAGGAAACCAGTTATGGTTTAGAGTTTATCTTTGAAGTTGGATGAATAGAGTAGATCTATTGGATGAGCTGAAGAGAGTGATGGTATTTTGGTAACCTCAGGAAGTAGTAGCTGTGTGATGAGACACGGTGGCTATGGACGTTTCTGAAGATGTTTCTTCTGGAACAAGTTTGAAGAAGTAAGTCTGTGTCAGTGTTGTGGCTGAGTCCAGTGGGGTGTTTCTATTTGCTTTGAGGTCCGAGTTTCTCGAGGAGTTTCGGATAAGAAGTCTTTGGTTGGTGGCAGCAGTGCGACTCGGAGTGTTCTATGTTGGCAGAAAGTTTCTGGCTGAGCAGTTTTTCTGAAGGTGAAGTTCAGAAGCAGTAGAGTGAATCCATTTCTTCGATGGATTGGTTAGTTAAGTATGAGCTGTTCTGATTTGTGAAGAGAGAACAGTATCTGTGGAGATTAGGTCGGGTTGATCGCAAAAGAGACTTGCGATTATTTGAGTATTCTCTTGGGATTATTGGAGATTGAGATTCCGTATCGACTTGATTCATGGAGTTACCAGAAGTTCAGCTTAGTAGAAGGATGTCTCCTAGAGAATAATTTGGTGAAGCAGCTCAGGATTCTTTGGAAAGGGATTGACCACACCTAATTTTCTGGTGAGGATTCTGTTAAGGTGTTTTGACCAAGTAGAATGGTTCACTAAGATTTTATAGATATGGTAAACTGTGGATGATCAAGTTTGTGCTCGAATTTTTCCGACGGCATTCTCACCTGTTCAAGATCAGAGTTGTGCAACGAAAGCAAGATAGCAGCTATTCTAGAGTGGAAGCAACCGAGAGTTGTAATTTTCTTCGAGTAGAGGATTTCTATAGGAAATTCAAGTGTATCTCTAAGTGTGAAGAAATTTTCGGGATTTGGAGGTAAGATTGTCAAGTGCAACTGTTTGGCTATTTCAGATAGGAGAAATAGTTCGAAGTGCTCTTATGTTTGTGGAGTAAAGTTGTGTTCTTGATTTCGGTGATTTTTGGGAACCATTTTTGTTGAGTAGGATCCGGAAATTGGTTTGATGTTGGTCTAGTCTGTTTCAAGAGGCATCAGCAAGAGCTAAGCTAATCAGGAAGGATGAAGTGACTCAGGATCGTCAAAGGAGTTATGCAGTTAAGAATTGATGGAATTTGGAAATTAATGTTGAAATTGGATATTGTTTAAGTTTTTCTCCGATCAAAGGAGATATAAGATTTGGTAAGACTGGAGAGTAAGCTCCGGAAGTATTATGAGATTTTTCTGTGTTCTTTGGAGATTAGATTTTGATCCCCAGGATTGAGTTGCCAGTTCGGATAACTGGAATTCATTTTATTTCACATATCTCTGAGGAATATGTGTATGATTCATCGAGTGATGGAATCAGCAGTTCAGAAGGATAGTTGGATGGTTTTGAGTTAGTCTGATATCTTGTTCAGATTTGTGATCTAGAAAGGTAGGAGTTCTAGATTATTGTAGATAGTTAGTTAAGATCCTGTAAAACGAGTATCCCGGTTTATATATATATATACTTGGGGAAACTCGAGGGGATTCTATCCAGAATTTGTCTGGATAGTTAAATTTGTTTGATTAAATTGTTTGCTATGGTTGTTAGAATATGATTGATATGTATGATTGCTGTTTAAAATTAAAAATTTGCTGGGTTATTAAATTATCTTTGCTTTTAAATTTCGGGGACGAAATTATTTTAAGGGGGAAGGAATGTGATATCCCGGAAATTTGGCAATATCAATTTAATAATCTTTATTAATAATTAAATTGATTTGTTAATTTATTTTATAAATTGACAAGTTTAATTCTTTTAAAGGTTAATAATATTTTTAACTGGCAAATTTATTTCTTTTGAAAATTAATAACATTTTAATTTGGCAATATCTTTTCTAACAATTTTAAATTGAGAAGATTTATCTTTCTAAAACTTATATAAATGTTTATATTTATAATGTATGTATATATATATATTGGTATATATATATTATAAATAGGGAGTCTTTAAGTTAAATAAAAGTTATGTTTTCAAATTATAATATATATGTATTAGAAATGTAGAAGCTTAATTTATAAAAGATAAATACATTTTATACTTGTAAATATTTCATAAATAAATATATAACTTAAATAAATTAATAAAGAAAAGAATTTACACTTGTAAATCAATAATGAAGTATTAACACTTATAAGACACTTGTAAAGAAAATAGGCATATGTGTAAGTTAATTAACCTCTAAGAAGGACAAATGTCCACATTTTCTTTTTAATAATTAAATTAAATAAATAACATATGAAAGAAGAAATATATTTTTACTTTCAGCTGAATTAATCTATCTTCACTTCTTTCTCCACAAAAAAATACAATTCGAATCTAAAATCAAAAAGAAAAGTGAAAACCTGGAAATCAAAATTGAAAGCAAAGCAAAATCTAGAAATTTCAAATGAAAATCAAAGAAAGAAGATCAAGACAACAGCAATTTCAAATCTTCAATATGCAATCTAAAGACATGCAATCAGAGAAATAAATCAACAGCAAGTTTAAATTCATAGCAGCTAGATTCAAATTCAACTAATCAAAAGAAGTTCAAAAATCTGGAACATCAGCCTGGAAACAAATCTGTCTTCTGTTCTCTGTTCTCTGATATAAACTGGTGAGTAAACTTATTTTAAAAAAAAACAGTTTTTAAATCCTAGATTTCATATTGTTATTTTGAATAAATATCATGCTGTTATCTGAAATACTTGAATTGAATTATATGCATGTTTGTATTTGAATGTTTGAATGACTGTATAGTTAGATATAGACTCTGTTGATTTTGTCAGAGCTTAAATTCTTTTAAAAATCCAACTTCTCATCGTTTAGTCCCTATTAGCCTTTGGTTTATGAATGAAAAATGTTCAGAAACATGTAGTATAACTCCTAAAAATAAGACCTGGAACTTATATTAAGTATTCATCTGAAAATTTTATAAAGAACAGTGAAAATATAAATTGGGTCAAAAATTTATGAATTCAATTTTTAGTTTGGATTGCATGATTGAATTCGTAGTTGAAAATCATGAATTTTAGTATGTAAATCACGATTTTTAGTTTTGAAATAGTTGAGTATTGTCGAAATGAACGTTTGGGTTGTTTTGATTGATTTCCATCGATCAACGGCGATTTGGTCAGCGTGGTTGGGTTTGAAGGTAGATAGTATGATAGAGTTCATCGGAAAAATAGTATAGTGATTTATCATTAATCGTGGAGATCAGAAATCGAGATGTTAGGGTTTTTGGCACGGTGATTGTCGTGGGTTTTCATTTGGGTTTCGTGATAAAGAATTGGAGCCGGAGGTGATCGCGATTGTTGATATCGGGACTGGAGAACGTGGCGTGGTTGCGGTGAAGACGGCAAGGTGACTCGAGGCGAGGATCATCGGAGAGGGGAGAAATTCCGTTGGGTTTTGTTTCCAGGTGATGGGTTCGAAATGTCGAATTCGAGTCTCGTACGAATCGAGTAGATTTTGATGCTCGATCGTGATGTCGTGGTTGTAGATGACTTGCCGGAGGCCAGATCGTGGTTCGTCGTCGACCAGAATAGGCGTGCACGTGCACGAGCACGGTTACGTGCATCTGAGATGGGGTTTGGAGAAGAAAGTTTGGTCACGGGTTTTCTTCGGGGAATAGTCTAGTTCGACTCCAAGCAGGAAGTAGTGGAGTGACGCGAGGGATACTTCGAGTTTTCTAACGATTTACCCGGGTTTTTGGTGAAGGCAGATTTTAAGAAAATTAATCCAGAAAATGTTTTAAGTTTTAAACAAAAGAAACTTGTTTTTGTAATGGTTCCTGAGTTTTAAAACAAAGTAAAACAAGTTTTTCTGAAAAACTAAATTATTATCTTTTAAGAGTAAAGTATAATTGGTTTTAAATTTAAAACTGAAAAGTTTAAATTGTAAAATAGAAATTTAAAATAAGTTTAAATCTGAGATTTTAAAATCTGGAATTTGAATTAAATTTCAGTTCTTTTAAAATAAGTTTTAAAAACTTAAATTGTTTATCTATTCTAAATGGTTAAATAGTTAGAATTTCAAAATGAAGTTAAATATAGGAAAGCTTTAAAAATTTAAGTTAAATCTAGAATCAAGATTAAAATCTGTATTTAAGTTTGAAATTATAGGAAAGTTTTGAATTGAAATTGTTTTAAATAACAATAAAATGTTTTTCATTAATTAGAGATTATTAAATAATTAATTAATATGATTAATTTTGATAATCAATTAGATTAATTAACTAATGATAATCATTTATGAATTGGATAAGTATAATTACTTAATGAAAGTAATTAAAGTAATTAATTACTTAAGGTAATTAATTAGATAAATTTGATAAGTTTAATTTATTAATTAAATTAAGATAATCACTTGGTGATTGATAAGTAATTACTTAAATGTAATTTGTGAAGTGTAATTACTTAGGAAAGTAATTAAAGTTAATTAGTGGATGTAATTAACTAAAGAAGATTTTAATAATAAAAGTAATTTTAGTTTAATTACTTTGTATAATTAATCAGGGAATTAATTAAAGGATAATTAATTAAGGAGTAATTAATTTATGAAGTGTAGTAATTAAGAGTAGTTAATTACTAAATGAGATTAATCAAAGGTGATTAATAAATGTGACTAATTAATTATTAATTTAAATAAGATAATTAATTAAGAATAATTAAGGATCATTAATTAATATAATTAATGATGTAATTAAGAATTGATTAATTAATAAATAATAAGTGATTAAAGTAATTAATTAATTGTAATTAATTAAGGATTAATGTAATTAAGTATAATTAATTAATTAATGAAGTAATTAAAGATTAATTACTGTAATGGTTTAAGATTATTAATTTGTGAAATTAATTAAGTATTAATTACTTAAAGTAATTAAAGGATTATTAATCAGGAATGATTAATTAAGATGGATATTTAGAGTAATGATTAATTAATTGGTTTAATTAATGATTAAGTAAGCAAGATTTATAGAATGAAGTAATTAGTTTAATTCACTTTAAATTAATTAGATGATATAAATCATTGCTTAAGGATGGATGAATGAGATTGAATGTATTTCATTGTTTGATATCTCTGATGAGATATGATTGATATATGATATGGATGTTTGGTTGAATTATAATGATAATGTGAATTATCTGTTTGGGATGATAATGTAGATTATCTATTGAATTATCTATCTTTGTGTATATAGATAAGAATTGAATTGTTTTAACCTTAAAACAACTTGGCCCTTAAAAGATACGTTTTGGATTTCGATGAGACCGGGATCGGGTTTCCGTATACCGGTATTCCAGGTCTGGAGACCCGAATACCACATCGATCCAAATTAACGATAGGTCGTGAATCTCAAGTGAAGATGAAGATTCAGAGTGCAAGGGTTATTGTCGTTAACTCTGAGGGTGATTCCAAAACGAGTGTAACGAGATAATGCCTTCGGTTTCGTTCGAACCCGGAACGAACTTGTATGGATTGAATGCTTTCAGCACATCGTCAGGCGGACGATGAGCATTCTAAGTGATATGTTCTGATTAAAGGTAATCGTAACCTCAAGCCTCATCAACCGGGAATGGCTAAAACAGGGGAGGTGCAGCAAGGCTTCGTGGGTAGCACCCACTGAGAGCAAGACAGATCCCTGTCTAGAGGTCCCTTTTCTTTTATTCGGCTTAGTGTGTGGTTGGTCGCGCCAACTACGGGATTATCTTGTTCGGGATTATCCAGTAAGGGATGGTTCCGGCTTTGTGTTGCAGGGGAGCGGGCGTACTCCTCGGTACGGTGATCTAGGCCACGTACTGTGACGGGCGGTACCCCAGTAGCCCTGCCATTGTATGGAATCCAAACTCCAATAAGTGCCGTACGTATTAGTTGTGCCCAACTATGTTGAAATGTGAGATGCAAGCATTTCAGCTATTTCTGTATTTTACTTGAAAACCCTAGACCCTATTATAATACAATCAGATTTCCTATCAAACGTTTTAGTTAGCGTAAGGTAAAAACTTACCCATGTTTATTTGTGGGGAGTCTTACGTGATACTTTTGTTTTCAAAAGTTTTCAAAGTTAAGCAACCTAACCGTTTACTCACACCAGACCCATGTCTGACCCAAGTGTTTATTTCTGTTTTATAAACTCTTGGGTACTCAAAATTTTTACGAGTAGCCAAGGGATTCAGGTTTAGCTTTGACGAATATTCTGGAGGAGCAATGGAGCAGGAGGCTTCGGCGTTCGTAGATATAGTATTCCGCTGTGTTGAGATCTGTGTTAGAGTCTTGTATTGTATTGAGTTGTAATATCTAGACAGATGTTTATAACTGTCTAGTATGTGTTGTATAGTTGTGTAAACTCTGATAAGTGTTGTATACTATGTAATAGTTTATGTGATATATTATATTTTATTCGTTCTGCTGTGAGATTCTGATGTGTTGTTCTTTCTTCTTTTCTATCTTTTCTTTTTCTATCCCTTTCTTTCTTAATTAACGATGCGACTTTCTGTGGATAAAAAGTCGTGGTCGTTACATTTTATAATCAGGAAAATAGTGTGCTAGGCACTATTTTAACATTTTTTAGCCACTAGGACACTGCTCTTTTTTTTCTGCGGAAGGACAAATTTTTTATGTATTTTGTTTCTAAACCAAAAATTATGCCTCCAAGACATCATAGTCAATTTGAATCTTCACCGTGCTTATATAGATTTTAATTTCTCTTCAGAATTTTGCTCTTACCTCCAAATTAAATTTTATTTTGAAATTCGAACGCGATCCTTAACTCGATTTTGGTATTCATCTTGAGTTGAACAAAATTCAACTAGGAGGCATCTATGAAATTCAAATCGATTTTGATATTCATCTTGAGTTCAAGAAAATTCAACTTGATTTTAGGTCGTCTCTTCAAAATTTAATTCCATGTATCTTAAACTAGATTTTGAAATTGGTTCTATTTCTGATTTTGTTTTTTAATTGGAATTCTTCTATTTATCAATACGTCATTATTAATTTGTTTGTTTATATTTAACTGATTTAGGTTTGTCTCTATATTTTATCCATGGAGAATATTGGCAGTAGCAGCAGGTTTGATTTTCTTGTTAATTTGCAGTATCAGTTTTATTTGGTTTTTCTACTATTTTCTGCTATTATGTAGTACCATACTTTTCTTTTATTCTTCTTCGCAGTGGTGTTAATAGCATTCTTGTTGTTTTTATATTTGATGATAATACTTTCAGTACTTGGCTATCGGTTGATTGTTATTTTTATGATGTGAAGAATGAAATTTGTCACCACTGGTCTCAACTAACTCCTATGTCATATGAGGTTTCATATATTCTTGAGAATAAAATTGTTGTAGTTGATATTGATTCAGATGTTCAGAGCATAGTTTTCTATCAATCATGTAAGAAGAGCTCTGTGACAACCTGGATTTCCGGCTAGTCAAAATCACTGAAACCCGCCCGACTTAAACTACAAATGAAAACTATCGATTTAATACCTAGTATCGTTTGATAAATATTTAACACTACTAATGTATAGGATACAAATTCAATTTATACAACTTCTCAGAGGAATTTATTAATTCTACAAGGTGTGTTTAATACATACCAAATACCAATGTCTACAAATCTACCGCTGCACACTTTGATGAGAGAGGCAACAATATCCTTGCCTTCAAATTCAATACACATGTCAATGCGGAATAAAATGATAAGCAGGAAAGATACATGAACATCAGACAAATAACAACCCATAACAGATAAACAAGAAAAGGTTATATTATTTTTGGGGCTGCATCACTACCACTTGTGACTGCCAACATACCCCTATCTAATTGTGTACCCAATTAGATAGGAGATCAATCCAACATAGTTCTCCTATCACAAATAGGACTCATGGAGCCTACGATGCAATAAAAAATATGCAATTCTCTAATTATATACTTAGGCTTAATCTACATGTTTAGATTCTTCAAATCTGATTTACATCATTTATTCAAAAGCACTTTGAAAAGAGAAGAATCTTATAAGATCATGCCGCATATAAACACAGATGGGATTTTACCTTATCATAACTTAAAACACTTTATATGTAAAATCATTTAATATTATTTTTAGTGACATTCTTTAAAAACATTTGCAAATAAACTTATAAATCTTAGCTGAAATGCTTGCATCTCACATTTCAGTATTTGCACAACTAAGTCCGTATGGCACTTATTGGATATTGGATTTCCAACTGAAAATCGAGGTAAGGGACTACCTCCTGTACAGTGCATTCTAGAGGAATGCACCCGAGTCCCTTATATTGGTCCTCAAGCGAATTAAGACATGCCTATCCAAAAATATAATATACGAATAGCACCAAGTATTACATCACTCTGCCGTTACCGACCTATCCGAATTCAGAGAACACACCACATAATTTAAACCCGACGTTATAGCGGGTAGAAATTTTTTAATCTAGAAAGGTGATTTCATACCATGATGGTAGCGAGCCACTTAGCCTTAAAGAATACCCTATTTTACTATTCCCAGGTGTGAGGCTTTGAGGTAACGATTACCTTTCATATAGCACATACTCCACTTGGAATGTCACTTTGCCATTCCCTAATCACACAGTTGATTTCTAAAAATGTATAACTTTTGAGCTCGTACATCTCAGGAAAGTGTATTAAGCTAAGAGAAGTTGCCTTCTCTGCCAACAACATATGATACATTCATAGAGATCAATCAATATGATCTAGAAATGCAATGTCAGACATTCGTCCATGCAAGATGTCCAGGAACAGGACAAACCGAAGGCACTCTACTACCACATCTGGTCGGGCATTACCCTAGGATTAGTCGCGAGTCAATCCTTGCATACAAAGATTTTAGAATGAAGGGACCACTGCTACTTATTTCTTTCGGGGGGCCATTCCAAAATTATTAACAAGCACTCCTTCCGTTATGAAGAACCTCGCCTTCAAAATCAAGGTCTTCAATATATATATCTTTTCTTCACTTTCGAAACGTAAATTGGTTCTAATTGGTTTTAGAATAGGAATTACCCAAATCTGATCCTAGTTCCTTCGAATCAATTATCGATAAAAAGATGTTTTATAAGTAGGTGATTATCATTTGATTTATATCGAAAAATATCTTGGAGATATATATGTATATACATATACATATATATATATATATGTATATATCTATATGTATATACATAAATGTATATACATATAAATATATATATATATATATATATATATATATATATCTTTAAAACATTCTTGTTGGTATATAAGGAATCATTAAACCTCTCTTTATTAAACTTTTTGGTTTAATTAAACCCTTTTTAAACTTGGTATAGTTCCAAGACATTTTACTTGGGAAAATATTTCCAAATCATTTATTTAAATCTTAAGAATGATTTCGTATTTTCAAAATGTAACTTTTTAATAAGTTGAAAACATGTTATCTAAGATGGTAAATCCAAATTGTTTTAAATTTGGAAAATTTAATCTTTTATACTTAACCCGTTTCTGACATTTCGACCTTATATATCCCTTATTTGGGAGAGGCCAGATGAGCCAAGGCATTGGTAACTCCCAAACATCTCCTTGAT
Organism: Allium fistulosum; assembly: GCA_030737815.1. Lineage (NCBI taxonomy): Eukaryota > Viridiplantae > Streptophyta > Magnoliopsida > Asparagales > Amaryllidaceae > Allium > Allium fistulosum. The sequence continues at coordinate 118,822,259 of CM060908.1, read as the reverse complement.
TTAAGCACCTCACCATGATCTCACGAATAGAAAAATTAGGTGTACTCGTCGGCTTATTAGAGCCAAGATTAAAACATTTGCTTATAATAGATTTTCTTTAATTCATTTATTTAAATTTTTTTATATAAATTATAAAATCTTCAAATCATCTTTAAAACACTTAGTTATTTATTTAAAAAAATTACAAAAGATTTTGGGAAGGTATTATGAAATTTAAAACCATATTTTAATTGTTATTGAAAACCGCTGCAAATAGTGTCGCGAATAGTGTTTTTAAACTTATATTGATCAAAACGACTTTTCTATTATTTGAAAATTTATTTATATAACACAAATCTCTTTTAAAACATTTTAAAAGATTTACAAAGATTTTTCCATATTTTTATGGAATTTAAAAATATCAAATTTAAATCATTTTTAACTTTGGTCGTTAAACTGAAAAACCACGATATTTTTAAATATTTGTTTTACTTATATTTCAAAATCTGCTTATTGAAATTTCGATCATTTTCTTTTGTTTGAAAACTATGGATATAATAGTTCAAAAAATTCTTATCACAAAGAATTCCGAGCTATATTCCTCTTTATATACTCATTTAAATTGTACGGTGTGAAAATCGCGAACTACCGTTACGCGACGCGCCTAGTTTTTACTTGTTTTTCATTCCTTATTCAAACTTCACCAAATTTGTTGTGATGCTCCACCCTGAGAGCCACATTAGTAAAGAGAATTAACGAGTAATTCCGTCCACTAATGCAGAAAATAGGGCTGGTTAAGGGCGACCGAATAGTAATGCATTAGCTAAAGACTAAGTACGGTGATTTTTACCATATTTTTTTTTCGTGTATCTCAAGTGATCGACATACTCAATGTTTAACTAATACGATACTACACGGCTATAGGATCTATTCAAAAACAAAATGCAATAAATATAACAATCACATCACAGAACAGCAGCCACAGATATATATACTAATACAAGCCAAACATCAAATGTAATACCCTACATCATAGTGGCGTGTAACCACACAATATATACACATCTCCGTCCCTATAAAATAATATGTACAATAAGCCGACACAAAAGACACAGCACGAAAGATGTAGCCAAGTCCATTGTCATGAGCCCCTCAAAACTATGTTTGTTTGTTGCTGTTCCGAGAGCAAAACGACAGCAATAACAATTACTGACCTAAGAATTGTATTAACTTATTTTTGCTCTCATTCTTATTCGATTTTGATGATTGTTTTTGTATTTATAAAACATTATTAAATCATTTTAAACCATTTTCAAGGGGTTTAACATTTCATATATACCATTTCATCAATAAAAGGAAAGCGGTTTCCTTTATGATATTCGACGTGTATTTAACGTGACTTGTTAATGAAATCAAACATACCAAACATGATTAACAATCATCTTAAACAAGCATAGCAAAAAATATTATATCATCCAATATATATAATAGTATAAATGGAGTTATCTCACCCATTTCCAAGTCCAATTCTTCCTACCAACATTCAAACGAATCGACACTTCACTAAATCATCACTAAAACAACTCCACCACCCTCCTCTTGGAAATCCTTCCTCCACTACCATTGCTCACAATATAAGGGTCTAGGGTCAAAAAGCTCGAACATTGGAAAAAGAAGAGGTCTTTAGTTCACAATATTTGTACCCGAAAATGAGTCATCATCTCTTGGCTTTGTGACTATGTTGCACTCAAAATTTGGAAAAGTGGTCAACTTTAAAGTTGTTTTAAATTCTTTTCTCTACTATTTAAAAGAATTAATTACTTAATTTCGAGTGGATTTTAAGGAGATATGGTCAAAAGAAGAAGAGGTATTCTCGGATTCACAAAAATAAAATCCGAGAATGCATTGGAAAGAAGTGGTTTTTTGACATAGCTAAGGTCAGAATGGGAAAAAGTGGTAAACAAGAAAGTTGTAGCAACCGGAATTTTAGAGGATTTGAAAAAAAATTCTCAATTTGGTTTTGGTTTGGAGAAGTTATGAAAGATGAAAAATGAGCTAAGGAGGTGGTTATTTATAGGCAAGTTCATCAAAATATCTACAAGCATCATCATGAGCTATCACCTCCCGATTACTTCAACCACCTATCACCTCCTTCCTATACCACCCTAGGATGGCCAGAAGTCACCTCAAGCATGGGAAAGGCCGTGTGCCCCCTTGGATGTGGCATTTGATGTGACAAATGGTTATAATTACCTTAGATATTTTAAGTTTTTCTCTCTCCACCATCATTACCCCTATACGCCACCTCCTCCTTCATCATCACCTAGCACAGCCAAGTCCCTTCCACCACCACCTAGGAATGGCTAACATGAGCCCATTCAATGTGCATGTGATAATGGTTGTACTTTGACATATATTGTTGACTTAAGGTTGCTTAAATGTTGAGGAGTTATTAAAATATCTCTTATATATATTTTTGATTTTGTATATAATTAGTATATATGTATATACATGTATATATATGTGTGTGTTCATGTGCATGTGTACATGTCCATTGATGTGTATATGAATATGTACATATGTATTTTACATTTAATCAGCAACGTTGCACAACTTCTACACGTTGAATCCTTACGAATCCTGATTTTCATTTTCGGTCACATTTTCATTTCTTAGTTAATATATATATATATATATATTTGTAAACAAAGATTGAAAACTAATTTATTATTATTAATTAATTAAAACGATCCTATTTGAATTATAAAACCATATAAATCAATATTGAACAATTGTTTTCAAAAAGCATTATTATATCGATAAACCGATATCGATTTTCCTTATATTTTCAAATCAATTATATATCTTTATAAAACCAATTATCACTTTCATTTTAAACTATTATTTGAATAATAATTATTATTTATTATCACTTAAACAATATTATTTGTATTATCTACCTTTTAGTTGAATATTTTGGAAATAAATATAATTTATCAAAGTGATAAATTCGTGGGTTGTTACGGACTCCTATCCTTAAAAGAATTTCGTTCCCGTAAATACACCAGAACAAAAACCCAAAGGTGTTTGCCCTAAATATTTATTTTTAAACTAACACACGTACGATGTATATAGATCATTCATATGCCATATTTGATTCGATCTACTATTTGAATTTACAACTTTTACTTCCAAATTAATATCGATCCCCGATTCTCTAGTGCGAACTCTAATCAGGCTCTTTGATCGGAATACTTTGTTTAACTTACATAGCTTTCAACTATGATAGAAAACATAAGCACCCAACCATAAACCCTCATCAATGTTCATCATCAAGAACCGAGTGATAAATCCTTTTTCGGATTAGAGTAAACACCTCAAAATTCCGTATTCGAATCTTAGATTAAAATTATGTAACGAAATGATCTAGGTACGACATGCTACTTATTAACTTCCCAAAATCTTTATGAAAACTTTTTATTTATTAAGTTTCACTCAAAAGTCTACTCCGTTATAAAATCTTCATTATAGCACTTATTACTTTTTTTATAAAAATGACATTTATAAATATATCCCTTTATTAATCAAACTTTTTTTATAAATTGATCACTTTGAAAATGTTTATTTACAAAGTATTTCTATCTCTTTTCCTTTTCCAAAAGAAATCGTTTAAATTTAAAAGGTAATTTAACTTCTATTTTTCAATTTTACAATAAACTTCTCTTAATATAACATATTCCTTTTTAACTAACCTTTATATCCAAAATTAACCCATTAATTAATGATTCAAAATTATCCTTTTAACTTTAGAAAATTTTATAGATCGAGTAACTCCAAAATAATACAAAGGAACTGGGTAATACCAATAGTATTACATATTCCCTTAACAAGAAGGGTAATACCTAAAAGAAGCGTTTGCCATCCGAACACAACTCCTACCCATTTTTAGTTACTTTTGAGCCACTTGAACTAGTTAATCATTAAATTCTATTCAAAAATACCAGGATTTAGATTTTTATTAATTCCTTTATAAAACACATTTTATAAATCCAATTTATTTTATTACTTATATAAAACACATTCATAAATTTATTTATCTTAAATAAATTCCTTAAACCAATATTATTTATCGAACACCACACAGTCTAATTGTGAAACAAAATTCATAAGGTGTTTGTACTAAATTAAATTGAAGTGAATTAATATTATCGTTAAATATCTAATAGTCCAGTCGTGAATTAAATCCCAAAGCATTTAACCTACAATTGCTTTCTACCCAACCCATCACTACAATAAAATTTGCATTTGACTGCAATTATGAACAGCGTTTTTACGTTAGATGTAGTGGATTATCATTTTATTTGGTAAAATAAAACAATAGAACGCTGTATTAGGTATATTTTACGTATTCGCTTACGCGCGGTTCTTTTCCCTCTTCTATTTTCATCCTTTTTAGTTTGGCGGCCACATTCTCACTTATTTCATTATACACAAAATACTTCTAATTTCGACCTAATCCTGAGTTTTCTTTCTTGTTCCTCTTCTTCTCTAATTCCTATCCTTCACGTCTTCTTCATCGTTTTCTAGGGTGGAATTTCCAACCTATTCTCTTCCATCAGCCTCGAAAAGACAAGAAAGCTTCATTTCACTTATCTCTTGGTCGCTTTTCTTCAAGAAAATCAGGTTATTAATTTCTTCTTATTGTCAATCAAAGATAAAAATGTGAGCTATGTCATTTTTGGTTGATTTTGTACTAAATGTTGGTGTTGCTAGATGAATAATATATTGATTATGTAAATATAATTTTCATAAATAGATTTGAATCACTGTTTTTATTGAGGACCATCAATATACTGAATTAAGTTAATTGGTTTGAATTCGTAGGAGTTTAAGTTAATCATTTAAAGTTTTACGTTGAATATATGGATCAATACTGAATAAAATTAACTGGTTTGAATTAATTTCCTCTTCTGATATTGTTAAATCCATAATACTCACTTCTATAAAAATTGGTTGTTTAAAAAAATCATGCTTTTTAAGTAGCATGTAGATTTATTATGAGCTATTAAGTTTTGAAATCTACCTAAATCTGATTGTAAGTGTGAAGAAACTGATTTATATTTATAAAAGCAGTATGGAGGCATGTCTAGGATTGTGCAAACTAACATTTGGCAAATTTCACTATGTTGCAATTATAATATTACACAATGGTTATGGTGCAGCCCATTTTTCCGTTATTATTGAATGAGAAATAATATTAAAAAAACTTTGAACAACATGTGATCCAAAAGATTCTTCATTGTTTCACAACAGAAAGAATAAAATAACTAAAGATTTTTCAAGAGAAATAGAGTTGATTTTTATCAGTCTTGCAGTTTCGGAGATTTTCTTATCATTGAGATGGTTAAGTAGATTGCCACTCGGAATTTAGATTAGTTTTGATGAGATGTTATATATTTGACATTAGTTAATTTTAATTATTTGAACTAATTTGTTTTATATCCATATGCCATATAATTTTATTGGAAACCTACTACATTTTGTAGTCTACATCAATCAAACACTTAAAATGCCAGTTTCAAATTGGTGGTGAAATCATCCTTGCTCTAATGCAGGAAGCCTTCACTGTCATAATCAACCTATGACTTATCATTGCCAAAGAATAATTGAATTATTCTCAATTGGTTAAAGATATTGAAAAGAGTGCTTTGCCTAATAGATTTTCAATAATTTATGAATAAGGTAGTCCTATATGATCATAAGGCCCCCAAAGGTCTCCATAATGCAAAGATATTGCCAATTTTCTGAAGAGTCAAACATTTAGATATCAGTTATTAGATTTTAAGAGAAGGAACATGATGATATCAAATTTTACAGTAAACATGTTTTAGTTGATATTTAAGAAAATCTAAAAACAATAATAGAAAAATTCATTTATAATCTACTATTATCCCAAGAATTATTTATCTCCTTTCTTCTTCATGTAATCATCCATTGTAATGCAATTTCCTTTGCAAAACATTTTCAGAACTTCCTGACTTTTGAATTTTTTTATTGCCTTTTGTCTCCTAATATATATATATATATATGTATATTAAAAAGTTATGTGTCGAAGGGTTATTAGGATGATGTTCAAGGTTGTTTCTTATTTGTTCATATGTCTTTATAGGGTTGTAAGTTGTGTTTTTTATGACTTGTTCATTAATCTTTATGGCGTGGGAAATAAAAGAGGTATTGCAAAATATGTACATCCTGATTATTTGTTGATTGAGAAGTTTCATACAAATTTATTTGTAAAAAATATTTCAAAGGAGAGGTGGATGACTTTTAAATATTAACCTCTTTGAATAGATCAAAGTACATTAAATTTTCCATGCAAAAGTATATGCACTATATCAAACACACATGAATGTTTCTCTGAATAAACTAATGAATTACCTAAGTATTTTCCTATCTATTTACTGATTATATATGTGTTGGTACCATATAACATATTACTTGTAACATGTGAACCATGGTTTTCCAGGTCAATTTCTCATGGCATCTACAGCTAAGACATATTGCTTAAGAATGATTATGTGTCAACTACATATTGCAACTGGTAATTTAGCTAGTAGGCAATTATGTTCATTTAAGTTTAGACCAATTTCCTTGTACCTGAAAACACATCCAAAAAGCGATGATATGAGCTTATTTTACTTTATTTTGTTGTATTAAAGGGAGTTTAACCTAGAGTTCAACTTTAGTCAGATCAATTTTATTGCAGTTTTATACTTTGTTTGTACAGGCGGGTATAGTCCACATAGTATTGCCGAAGCTACAGTACGGATCCTCCAATCTGGTATATCAGTGCTGAAGCTATGTTGTACCGATGTAGTAATGCCAAAGTATGATGTATTGGTGTAGTATGTCAGATCATAATGCATAACAGTGCTAATTCAACATGGCTAATATTGCTTCAGAAAGGCTTAAAGTAGCTCAAGCAATCTTGAGTAAATATGCATTAAAACAGCTAATGTGCATCAGTGCTACCCAAAGCGGAGCACCTCCTAGTTCTTTGACTTGTAAAATGTGCAAACTTCCTAGTAGAACTGCAGTGTGATTGGGACTATCGTCTAATGCATGGTTTTGGTGCTATAAAATGCCATATTGAACATGTTGCAAGATGGAGGGACATTGTTGAAATGTCGAAAACTACTACAAGTCAGAGTCATGTTGAACATGCTGAAGACCAACGATGCACACGATCACATGGCTGGAATAGGCTAAATTGAAGCATGATGTTGAATTAGTGCATCCCCAAGCAAACACGAGTGGGTTAGGATCACCATGTGATGTCGCATAGTGTCTGAAGCAAGTTGCAAGCACCAAATCATCAAATAGGCTGAACCGAATGTTGTGTAAATGAAGTGACAAAGGTAAGCAGTGAATGAACTGTTTCTCATTTGGAAAAACTAAGTTTATTGTTTTATGACCAATGAAATAATATCTGATACTCCATGAAGTAATGATCATTTATGTTAAATTCTAATTTATGTTATATTTTTATGTCATAGATTTGTGTTACTTGCTCTCTTGTTTATTACATGAAAGTGGTCTACTGATTAAGTATTAAGAGATGTTTTTGCTATTAAGGAAAAAATATCAGATATCATAATGTCTGGCTTCTCCCTTATAATGTCACTGATGTTGTAATTCCTACAATTACTTAGCTTGAATTTTAGGAATAAGTCTAAGAATAAGAAAATCTTATTGTATGAACTAATTTATTGTATTGTTAAGAACAAATCATGATACAATGAATGATGAATCATGTTCAGTGCATGCAACCTGATTTATGACATGTTTGAAGTGGATGCAAACTGCATTAGTGTAAATAATCCATCAATTGATCGTTAAGACACACAATCTCATTATCTTGAAATATTTCAAAAACTAGTCTAAATACAGATGTTTTGATTTTGTTATTATGGGAGCATTAAAAATAGTTATAATTCTTATTTATCATTATTTTTATTTCTACAAATCCTCAAGATAATTATGTACTCAATTTAAAGCACCTATCTCATTTTTTCTCTGTCAAGTTAGAAAAGAGATAATATTTAGACTGGAATATTATGGTTGTTCAACCATGAATGCAACCTGCTTAGGTATGACCCTTTAACTTTTTACCAACGTTATTATTTATGAATAATACATGTATATTCATTAACCACTTTATTTACTCTTCATTTGGGTAAACATGTGCTTTATATCTGTGTATTACATATAAGGAGTTTCGAAAATTATATGCATCTTAAACCATATGACTATTTAATGCTTTGACCTTATAGAATGGCCTTGATAACTTACTAAAATAAAGGTATATTGGAGGGAGATATACAGTTAGAAATATAAAAGTAAGGTTTCCCTATGGTTAGATTTTGCCTCTTTTTTCAGCAATTTTTCTTGAAATAGTTTGGAATCTATTTTATACCAAATTGTGAACCCATGATAGCTAAAATTGGATAGTTTGGTATGTGATTTGGTGTTTTCTTTTATTAGTTTAGATTTGTCTACTATTATTTTGAATTGAGTTGACGTTATGCTGCACGCCATTTATGTCGCAAGCGCCATTTGCCGTGCCTTTTCATGTGCGCCGCGCCATACAAAAGAAAGGCGCAAACGCCATGCTGTGCCCACTACAACAAAAAGACCATTTTACAACTGTAATTTTACAACTGTCACAAAATGTCAGTTGTAATAAAGGTTTTTTACAACTCTTTTTTTCAAAAAGTTGTAATAGACTTATTTTTAACAACTCTTTTATTTTTCCAGTTGTAATAGATGCCTATTACAACATTTTATATTTGCCAGTTGTAATAGATGTCTATTTTTAACAACTCTTATTTTTTGCAAGTTGTAATTAATGATTCACAATTAATAATTAATAATTACTATTAAATAACTAATAATAAAGAATTAAGACTAATATTTAATAACCAATGATCAATAAGTATTTAGTATTTAATAATTATGAAATAATATTTATTATTTGGTATTTGATATTTAATTATTATAATTAATAATAATATTTAAAATTTAACATTTTAATTATGTTTTTAATAAAAGTTTATAATTAATAATAATGTTCGTTAAAATTAAAAAATTCAAAAATAAAAATTTAAAACAAAAACTAATAAATTCATATGCATCTAGATATTCTCTTTTATGACCATTTTTTGACATATATAGGTATTTCTTTGGTTTAACTAGCTGAAATTTTGGCTCCATCCCTCTAAAATTTTGGCTCCAATCCTCAAATGTTCTGGCTCCCATCCTATTTTTTATTATAACCCTCCGTCTTCTTAAACAGTTGATTAAAAAAATCACTGCTCAAGACAAATACTCTTCGTCTCAAAAGGCTTCTTCTCCTCAACAAAACAATCATGGCGGGAAAGATATAAGCAATTTTCGTCTGAAAAAATCAAGACTTCTAGATCTGGAAGCTGCTCGGGTTGCGTTGCCTCTAAAATCGACGACGAAAAAGTCAATAATGATCTGAACTTCTATCGCTCGCTTTAGGTAATCGATGTTCGTGCTCTTTTTCATATTTGAAATCCGAGTACTTGGAGGATATTGGGGTTTACCTCACGTTTGTTTCTTCTAATTTTCATCGCTCAGATCACTTATTTATTTTATTCCTTCATCACATGTCTGCTTGTTTTTTAATTTTGGAGAAATCAAATGAAAACGACAACTTCGAAGACTGGGAAATGATCCCGATTGCTAAACACGTCCACACCAACACAGATAGCAAGGACATCTTACTTGCTATAGATGCCGACTGCTTCTCTAATGAAATCAAAGTCATCCAAATTGTTTCGGAGTCGATGAACAATTCTGAGATTGCTGGTACCAAAATCGAGACTCCGAAGTTCGGTTATATTTTTCTATTAACTGTGATAATAATTCTGTTTTCTTAAGTAAATATGTTCATTCTAATGTCAACTTAACCAATGAATGTACTTATCATTTACAAACTTTAGGGAATTCATATACTGTTTTCCAATCTTTTCCACTTCATGAAGTTATTGGCAATAATCTTGATTTCTCATTTTTTTTCTTTTGCAAGTATTGTTATCTGGATAATCTATTTATTTGCATTGTTGTGTTTCTATGTTCTAATTCATGTGTTCTTCTTTCTCTTACAAATTTACCCTAGACTTCTTTTTTTCTAGGCTGTTTGATTCCATCATCTTGGTCAATTTGGAATCTGGTGGCCATGGAGTTTGGATGTGGGTCTGAGCCTCTGACTGGTCGTTTATCGTATCTTCCTATAGTTTCCTCGGCGATTGTGTATGCAATGGAGGTTACTTGGGATATTGCTTGTGGTGAGTCAATGGGCTTCCAGGTAGTTTCATTGGTTCATGTTCTCTATCTCCAAGGTCACATTTGATTCACTGGTTGGTTGTTTGGTTGTCATTTAGTTCTGGTGTTGTGTGGTTTCATCATGCAAGATGGTGTGTTTTTCTTCATTTAATTGGCATGCGCCAGGTTCCTCTCATTGGTTTGCTTTTGGGAGTCTCTTCATGAAATTTGGGTTTCTTCTATCCATTATATAGTGTGATATCCCGGGTTTTTGGGCAATATAAATTTATTAATCTTTATTAATAATTAAATTGGATTGATAATTATCCTATATAATTTTAATTTAAAATTGGTAATTTAATCTTTTAAAAGATAATAAATACTTAATCTGACAATATTGATAAGATTTGTTTGTTAAAGCTAATAAAATTTTATTCTATTTATAATATATATTTTGCTATATATATTGTGAATAGAAACCTTTTGTTTTAAATTAAAGATTGTATTTTCAAATTGTAATATATATGTATGTGTATGTTATAATTTGGATTGTTTTGAATTTAATTTAATCTATTGATAATTTATATATGTATGAAGTATGATTTAAATCTTTGTTTTAAAATTAATATTTTTCAAAGTTTAGTTTAGATTAATTCCATTAATTTCAAAATATAAGATAATTGTTTATTTTAATTATGATAGTTTAAATAAAGTTTTATTTTGTATTCTTTGAAATGTTTAAATTTAAGTGGTTATAAATATATATAGATTTAATTAAACCTTTCTTTTTAACATCTCTTAAACTAGAATAGTTGTAAACATAAGTAATATATACATAAATTACTAAATTTCACAATTACATAAATAATAGAAATTCATATTGCACAAATATATAAATACTTTTGTAAATAAGGTTTTAAAATATAAATATTTTTCAAAGGGTATTTGGTTTTATAATATTTTCTCTAAAAATAGTTTATATATACATATACTAAGATAAGTGTTTATTAATTAGTAAAGTAAGTATGAAAAGCTTTATATTAACATTTAAATTAAATAAAAAAATTATTTAATATATTAAAAAGGACATGTGTAAATACATTAACACTTGGTAGTAACAAGTGTAGGGTAATTAAGTGATAAAGGACACATGTATGTTTTAAAAAAATACAAGTGGCAAGATTCTATTTTCTCTAAAAATTGAGTTAAACTAATATAATGTTGTAAAAGAGAAACCTGGTTATTTTCTTTCCCGTTCAAAGTTTATTTCAGTTCAAATCTTCTTCCTCCATCTTCTTTTCTTTCCATCTTTTCTAAATTCAAAAGAAAAATCAAAAACTATAACAAAAATCAAACTCAACAAGTAAATCAAACTGTTTCAACCTAAGATCATGGAAGCAACTAAATCAAATCTGCAATTTCAAACCTGCATTTCAAAAGTGATGTTCAATCTACAACCTTCAAACCTGAAGTTCATAAAGATCTGCAGTTACAATCTTTTAAATCATCAAATTTCAACATGCAAATGGTTCTATTTCAACAACAAAGAAAATCAAAAACAGTTTCCAGAATTCAAATTTCAAAAGCCTGGAAGTAATAAAATCTGCCCTCTGTTTCTTATTTTAAGGTGAGTAAATTCTTTTTAAAACCAGTTTTAAACCTGTTCTTATGATTGATACATGTGATGAATATGTTGTGATATGGTTGCATAAATGTTATATCTGGAATATGGATTAAACTGCTATATGTGTAGGATGATCTTCCTTTGATATTTGCATTTATAGACTACAGAAAAATGTTCTCTGTCCCCTGTTTTAAACTAGTAAACTAACTTTATTATTTATTTAAAACCCGATCATTCTTAACTCTTATGCCTATGCTGCTGATGGTTCGGAATTATGTTTATACAGATGAAAATGTATTGTATGTATATATAAAAAGAGATATAGCCATGCATGTTTAAATACAGGTACATATATATAACTCTGTTAAAAACATATAGTCTTTAAACAAATTCGAAATTTAATTTCTCTTCTTCCAATCTTTTATAGTATATGATCTCTGAATGAAATGTGTTAGCATTACCCAGAATTCACTTTTAAAAATAATTTCAAGTAATTATATTAAGCAATTAATTCTAAAAATAAGGTATCACAGTGATAACTAATATTGGTCAGAAATCAAATGATTTAAACTCACGTTTTGATTCTATAATCTGATTAGTGTTTGTAAATGACGAATTTAGAAAAAGAAATCATGATTTTTAAGATGGGGATGATCGAGATTTTTCGAGTTGAACTGAAAACTTATTTCAGTCAATATCTGACGAACGAGGACGATCTATGTGTCGAGATTAATGCTGGAGATGGTCGGGGGTCTTGTGATCATCGGAAAAATACTAATTGGATTTATTAATGGCCGAGGTGATCAGATTCGATCGAACTAGGGTTTTATGTTGTTTCGACTGGTCTTGATTGTCGTAGCATTTGCGACGTAGAAGATGGACCGGAGGCGTTCGCTTTTGGGGAGAAGGTAGCTCGTGGTCGTGGTGTTCGATGGTGGGGACGGCGAGTTCAACGGCGTCGAGGTGTATGGCCGTGGGGAAGTTTTAGTGGTCGTTGTTTTCTGCAGTTCGAGCTTGAAGTTCGAAATTTTGATTCGCGAAGAAATTCTTCGATCTGGGTTCGATATCGTATTCGCATGTGAAGGTGGGATTGTAGGAGATCGTCGCGACGATCGACGATGGCCGGAGTTGCCTGTGCACGTGCACGTTGGTGGTGGGCTTAGCGTTGGAGAAGACGAAGAAGTCTCGGGTTTTGGCTCGTGCGAATGAAGGGAAGTCTCGAAGCAGATGAGTTTGGTGGTTGTCTCGGGACAGGATCGAGATTTGCTAATGTTTGACTCGGGTTTTGCTGTAGGATAATCTGGGTTTAAATAAACGATGTTTTGTAAAAAGAAATCGAGTTTAAATTGTAAAAGCAAGTTTTTTTCAAATAAATGAAAGTCAAGTTTTAGGAGTGTTTAAAATTATAATTTAAATCTTAAAATGCTTAAGATAGTTGATTTTAAAGGAGTTAACTAAATTAATTTTGAATTGAATTCAAAGGAGTTCCAATATAAAATACTAGATCAAAGTTTTAAGAAATTTAAACAAGTTTTAAATAATTTAAATATATAAGTTTTAAAAGATTAAGGAAGTGGATTTGAAAATAATCTTTGTATTAAAATTTATTTAATAACTTTGAAAGGTTTCAAAGATTTTAAAGGTTAAAATTTAAATGTTGAAATTGTTTAATTTTAAATAAGGAGTTATCTTAAGTAATTAAGAGTTTTGATTTATTAAAGGAAATTAATATGTGAAATTAATAAGGATAATTCATTTATATAAAATGATTTAAGAATAGATAATAATTTAATTAAGATAATGGTTTTCTTAATCAAGATCTTTTATAGTTAAGAAATTATTTAATTTAGTTAAATAATTAACTAAGTAATTAATTAATGATTAATTAAAGATAATCACTTATAAATTAATTAAGTATAATTACTTGATGAAGTAATTAAGAAATAATTACTGGATGTAAGTTAGTAAAGATAAAATATTTAATAAAGTAATTAGAGGATAATTATTTTATGAAAGTAATTAAATAAGAAGTGATTAAGAGTTAATTACTTAGTGTTATTAATTAAATAAATTATTTAATTAAGTTAATTAAAGGATTAAGATTAATTAATAAGGTAATTAATTATTTGTTAAGGTAATTAATTAAAGGTAATTAATTAAGGGAAGTAATTAAGGGAAGTTAATTACTGGATTAGATTAATCAAACATGATTAATAATTATGGTTTAATTAAGATTAATTATTTAATTAATTTAAATATAAATAAATAATTAAAGATTGTAATTAGGAATCATTAGTTTATAATTAATTAATGATGTAATTAAGAGTTAATTAATTAAGATTAATTAATCAAATAATAAGTGATTAATTGTAATTAATTAAGGCTTAAAGTAATTAATTATAATTAATTAATTAATGAAGTAATTAAAGGTTGATTACTGTATTTGGTTAAGGATAATTAATTTGTGAAATTAATTAAGATAATTACTTAAATGTAATTAAAGAATGATTAATCAAGGTGATTAATTAAAGTGGATAATTAGAGAAACATTAATTAATTTATTTGTAATTAATTAATGATTATATAAGTAAGATTTATAATGAAGTAATTAATTTAATTTATTTTAAATTAATTAAGAGATGAAGTGATTAATTTAATTCACTTTAAATTAATTAAAGATAGAGATAGTTAATTTAAATCAATTTTAAATTAATTATGTTATGATTAAGTAAATCATTGCTTATATAAGAATGGATGACATTGATTTGTCTTGAATGGATGTAATCTCAGAAATGAGATAAGTAATGTTGTGTGGTATGAATGCTTGGTTGTATTATGATGGTAATATAGATTAACTATTGTGATGTTGATATGGATTACCTATTTGATTATGAATCATCTGTTTAAATGATAATGTGATTATCAATTGTGACTTGTGAATTATCTATCTGTATAGATAAGTTAAATTGTTTAAACCTTTAAACAACTTGGCCTTAAAAGATACGTTTTGGATTTCGATGAGACCGGGATCGGGTTTCCGTATACCGGTACTCCAGGTCTGGAGACCCGAATACCACATCGATCCAAATTTACGATAGGTCGTGAATCTCAAGTGAAGATGAAGATTCAGAGTGCAAGGGTTATTGTCGTTAACTCTGAGGGTGATTCCAAAACGAGTGTAACGAGATAATGCCTTCGGTTTCGTTCGAACCCGGAACGAACTTGTATGGATTGAATGCTTTCAGCACATCGTCAGGCGGACGATGAGCATTCTAAGTGATATGTTCTGATTAAAGGTAATCGTAACCTCAAGCCTCATCAACCGGGAATGGCTAAAACAGGGGAGGTGCAGCAAGGTTTCGTGGGTAGCACCCACTGAGAGCAAGATAGATCCCTGTCTAGAGGTCCCTTTTCTTTTATTCGGCTTAGTGTGTGGTTGGTCGCGCCAACTACGGGATTATCTTGTTCGGAATTATCCAGTAAGGGATGGTTCCGGCTTTGTGTTGCAGGGGAGCGGGCGTACTCCTCGGTACGGTGATCTAGGCCACGTACTGTGACGGGCGGTACCCCAGTAGCCCTGCCATTGTATGGAATCCAAACTCCAATAAGTGCCATACGTATTAGTTGTGCCCAACTATGTTGGAATGTGAGATGTAAGCATTTCAGCTATTTCTGTATTTTACTTGAAAAACCTAGACCCTATTATAATATAACTGGATTTCCTATCAAATGATTTGGTTAGCGTAAGGTAAAAACTTTTCCATGTTTATGTGTGGGAAGTCTTACGTGATACCTTTGTTTTCAAAAGGTTTTGAAGTTAAACAATTTTAACCCGTTTACTCACACCAGACCCATGTCTGACCCAAGTGTTTATTTTCTGTTTTATTAAACCTTGGGTACTCAATTTTTACGAGTAGCCAAGGGATTCAGGTTTAGCTTTGATGAATTGTGGAGGAGCAAGGGAGCAGGAGGCTTCAGCGTTGTAGATATATAGTAGTTCCGCTGTGTCTGTATCTCTGTAGTGTATTTGAGTTGTAATGTCTAGACAGATGTTTATAACTGTCTAGTAAGTGATGTATATGCTGTGTAACTCTGTAAATTGTTGTATACTATGTAATAGTTTATGTTATTAATATAATTTATTCGTTCCGCTGTGAGATCGTTGTTGTTGTTTCTTTCTTTCTTCTCTTCTTTTCTATTTTCTCACCCCTTTCTTTCTTCATAACGATGCGACTTTCTGTGGAGAGAAAGATACGAGTAGCTAACGTTATTGTCTTTAGTCTTGTGTGGTAATTGCAAGATCACCATTTTTTTCACTTGATTTGTGAATAGTTTATTGCCAATATTGAATGTAGTTTGAACAATATTGTGTTTGTTGCCAATATTGTCATTTTATTTAATTAAATATATATGAGAATGAGTAATAAAATAATTAATCATGATAAATATGATTAAAAATGTGAGAAATAATTTATTAATGTCTAAACATGTATTTGTTTTGTTTTGGGTGCATAACATCTTTTTATTTAACCAATTGTATTAAATTTGCAAGTTATTTTGCAATTATGGGAAAATTGGTTAAATTGAATAATAAATGGAAATTAAATAAAAAAAAATTGGTACGATTTCGACATACTTAGTCATTAGCTAATGCATTACTATTCGGTCGCCCTTAACCAACCCTATTCTCCGCATTAGTAGACGGAATTACTTGATAATTCTCTTTACTAATGTGGGTTTCGGGGCGGGCGTTACAGCTTGGTATCAGAGCTAGCTTTCAGAACAAAATAGAATAAATACAGAACAACAGACGCTAAGAACCATACATCTAGTGTAACACCTTTATACATATCATCCCTTAGAAGTGGCCAAGCCTAGTCATGTCCTTATCCTTTCTATTCCTTCGGGGTAGATAGGAGGGAATACGTCTAGGAATGTTAAATACTATTCCGTAGTATTCCTTACCTACTGCATTTCTATTGCGATATATATATATATATATATATATCTACCCTGTGAATAATCTTTTCTTATCTTATCTAATAGCTATGTCTGGAAGAGGTAGAGGTCGCACTTCGGCAGCGGGACCGTCCAGTGGTTCCCGACCCGAAGGCATTTATATGACTACCAATCAGATTCGAGAGCTTCTTGGGAGCACTCAACCTCCCGCTTCTGTTCCATCTTCATCTCCTCGTAAGTCTGTGTTTGCACGACTTTGCAGTGACTTCTCTCACCTCGGAGGCAAGCCATTCAAAGGCTCTGAGTCGGTTCTTGATGTCCAAGCCTGGCTTCGTACTTGTGAGCGTATATTCTTACGCATGGAGCTTTCAGATCATCATCGAGTTCTTGTGGCATCTAGTATGCTACAAGAGCGTGCTTTAGATTGGTATGAGCTTCTTATTGCTGAGGTGGATGAGACTACCCTCACATGGCAGCAATTCCGAGATAGATTTGAGCTTAAGTTCGTACCTGAGTCTGAAAAAGCTTCTCTTACTCGCCGCTTCATCGAGTTGAAGCAAGGAAATTCCGCAGTATCAGATTATGTTTCTTCTTTCGAGGCTTTTTCTAAGTATGGGTTAGAATTCATTAGTACACCATACAAGAAGAATCTTAAGTTTGTTTCCGGACTTAAGAAATATTTGAAGAAGTCCTTAATGCTCCAACTTAAGCTTTCCTTCGAAGAGTTGGTTGATTCCGCTCTCCATCTCGAGGCAGTCGAGAACGAGAAGGAGAGTGACGAAGAAGTTAGTATTCAGTCTAATCCTAAGAAGAAGAGATTCCCTTTCCGTAAGCCTAGATTCCCTCATTCTAAGAAGAAGAAGCAAGGTGGATCATCTTCTTCACAATCCCAAGCTCCTTCTCAGCCTAAGCCTTTCGCATGCTTCAACTGTGGTTCTCCTAACCATCCAGCCCGTGAGTGTCCAAAGCCTAAGAGGTGCAATTATTGCAAGGCCGAAGGACATATGGCTTTCTCTTGTCCTAAGAAGAACAAGGGTTCTCGTCCGGGAAATCTTAATATAGCAGCAGCTTCTAGTGATGCATCTCAGCCGAAAGGTATATTTCCTTCTATTCTTGAAGGTTCCATTCTATTTCATGATCGATCGATTAGAGTGCTCTTTGATACGGGTGCGTCACACTCATTCGTATCAAAGGAACTCGTGGATGCTTGTTCTTTGAATGTTTCATGTTTGCTTACTTCTTTGCGGATTGCAAATCCTGTTGGGGGGTTTGCAACCCTTAGCTTATATTGTGATGATGTTGAGGTTATGCTTTGTGGATTTTCTTTCCATACGAATCTGCACGTTATTCCTTCGCTTGGTTTTGATATGATCTTTGGTATGGACTGGCTAGTTCGATACGATGCCAGGATTCTTTGTTCAGACAGAGTCGTTTATCTTCGACATCCAGATTCCTCTTCTCAGTTATCCCTGGTTCTCCAGAATACCGATGTTGATTCCTTAGCCTCTTTGCATGCTCTTGATTCACGAGATAGTGATGATGATGTGTCTCGTATTCCGATTGTTTGTGACTTCACTGATGTGTTTGAGCCTGTTTCGGGTTTGCCACCCAAGCGGGCCATAGAGTTTCGTATTGATCTCATCCCTGGGGCGCAACCAGCTAGTCGTCCTCCCACGAGGATGTCTACTAAGGAGAATGAGGAACTTAAGAAGCAACTCCTCGAGCTCGAAACCAAACATCTTACTACATTCGGATTCATTAAATAAAATAAATGCTTTATTTCACATACATGTTCATCATGTTTAGGCACATTCACAATTATTTATTCTTTTATTTTTATTATTAAACAATAAAAGGTGGTTATTGGTACATCACCAATATCATTTTATTAACTATAATAAATACCAACAATTGATATTTATCCACCCAAATTCTCAAATAAAGTAGTTAACTTTATTTTCCTCCATCTTAAATTTATTTCAACCATTAAAAATTGAAATAAATCTCATTTTATTACCTTCACCCAAGATTTATTCATACAATATTGTTTATTTCAAATAAACAATATTATACATCATTTTCTTCTTGTTAAATTATTTTTCTCCATTATTAAATTATAATTCTCATTATAATTTAATTAATTTTTTTTTTAAGATAAATCTCCAACCCAGGGTTGTTACAGACTCCCCCCCTTAAATAAATTGCGTCCACGCAATTTCTTAAGGAAATCCGTAATACCACAACAATTCAATCATGAAGGAGAAGGAAATTGCTTGAGAAAGAAAGTTCTCACCGATATCAAAAGAAGAAAGAAAACCCGGAAAAGAACGCTCGATAGATTCTCTGGTTTCCCAAGTGCAATCTTTCGGATTCTCTGACCATTGAATCTTAACAAGAGGAACGTTCTTGCTTCGAAGGCGTCTCACCTCCAAATCAAGCACGTTCCTCTTGTTAAGATTCAATGGTTAGAGAATCCGAAAGATTGCACTTGGGAAACCAGAGAATCTATCGAGCGTTCTTTTCCGGGTTTTCTTTCTTCTTTTGATATCGGTGAGAACTTTCTTTCTCAAGCAATTTCCTTCTCCTTCATGATTGAATTGTTGTGGTATTACGGATTTCCTTAAGAAATTGCGTGGACGCAATTTATTTAAGGGGGGGAGTCTGTAACAACCCTGGGTTGGAGATTTATCTTAAAAAAAAATTAATTAAATTATAATGAGAATTATAATTTAATAATGGAGAAAAATAATTTAACAAGAAGAAAATGATGTATAATATTGTTTATTTGAAATAAACAATATTGTATGAATAAATCTTGGGTGAAGGTAATAAAATGAGATTTATTTCAATTTTTAATGGTTGAAATAAATTTAAGATGGAGGAAAATAAAGTTAACTACTTTATTTGAGAATTTGGGTGGATAAATATCAATTGTTGGTATTTATTATAGTTAATAAAATGATATTGGTGATGTACCAATAACCACCTTTTATTGTTTAATAATAAAAATAAAAGAATAAATAATTGTGAATGTGCCTAAACATGATGAACATGTATGTGAAATAAAGCATTTATTTTATTTAATGAATCCGAATGTAGTAAGATGTTTGGTTTCGAGCTCGAGGAGTTGCTTCTTAAGTTCCTCATTCTCCTTAGTAGACATCCTCGTGGGAGGAAGACTAGCTGGTTGCGCCCCAGGGATGAGATCAATACGAAACTCTGTGGCCCGCTTGGGTGGCAAACCCGAAACAGGCTCAAACACATCAGTGAAGTCACAAACAATCGGAATACGAGACACATCATCATCACTATCTCGTGAATCAAGAGCATGCAAAGAGGCTAAGGAATCAACATCGGTATTCTGGAGAACCAGGGATAACTGAGAAGAGGAATCTGGATGTCGAAGATAAACGACTCTGTCTGAACAAAGAATCCTAGCATCGTATCGAACTAGCCAGTCCATACCAAAGATCATATCAAAACCAAGCGAAGGAATAACGTGCAGATTCGTATGGATGTTATAATTCTACACTTACTTGGGTTAATACTAGGGGATTCATGCATATAAAGAAAACATCCAAATATGATTCATGAATAAATAAACTTCTCAAAGTGGTAAATGAAACCCAAGTATAAAACCATAAAATTGAAATCACCAAAATCCTCAAGAATTCATATTTCGCCTTATTCATCTCTATAAGGCTAAGTAAACATATCAAAATATGGTGAAATCAAAATTCTCTTAACTCATAAAATAAATCTCAGATTGGCCAAAAAATTACATGCAAAGGCATGTTGCACGTGCTCAAGTTCTCAGACTAGTGCTAGTAATATAGTTAGGTACCCTACAAAGATCTCAGAGGCGACCAAGGTCACCTTTTCCGGATTTCTCAGATTCTCAGATGACCCGAAGGTCATAGCACTAGTAATTCTAGAATGTGTCGCTAACTTTCGGAGAGTAATCTGTAAAGTGTTAACCTGTGTCCCATACCACATGTTCGCACTAAACAGTTTACTAACCGTTAGTCAAATCCATATTGAAATAGAAACTCAGATGTTCCCAAAAGTCATATACCTTGCCTCATATCATCGGCATATGGTATAAAATACAAAGCTCAAACTATTCACAAATCAAGTGAAAAAAAAAACAAATCATCAGAAAACTAATCAACCAAAGCAATTACCACACAAGACTACATGCAAGTGCTCAAAATGGTGATCTTGCATCAGCTATTTCCATCCTTTAATCACAGAATTTCAAAAAGTGATACAAATGAAAGTTGTCACATTCTTTCTGCAGTTTCCAGAACTTTAAAAATTATAGGATTTGGACAAGAAATGCAAAAGTTATGCACAAAATACTAACTCAGGTTTGCACAAAACACTGTGTACACTACAACAACAAGACAGCGAGATTGCAAGAGGTTTTTCAACATTTTAATCAACGAATTTCAGAAAGTGATACAAATAAAAGTTGTCACACACTTTCTGAAGTATCCAAAACTTTAAAAATTTTGATATTCCGATCAGTATTGAAGAAGTTATGATTGAAATACTACCAAGAAAGAAATTATTTGCGCTGCCTGTCAACACAGGGCAGCGATGAAAATGACAATTTTCCACTATGTAGACTTCTAACTCAGTCAAAACCAAAAACATGAAAGTTGTGGAATATTTCACAAGGATTACAGAACATCCAAGAATTCGAAATTCTGATAAAAAAAACAAAAGTTATGGCAAAAACACTAATCAGCCACTAGAATATTCTGGGCTTAATCCCTCTCGGATTTTCATCTTTGACAGCAACTAAGAAGGTCCAAACGGACTCAAAACCCAATGAAATTTAGCATGAACAAACTATAATCAGTCCTCTACAATCTGAAAAAAGAGTGGCATCAATCCGACACCGGACGAGCCAGATATGAACAAAACAAAACAGGGCATTTTCAGCAACAATCAATATAGAACAGAGGTGAAATTCAACATATTTAACCAATTATTTCAAGCGAGAGATTAATTGCTACTGAAATTTGTTCAATTACAGTTGCTATAAGCCTTAGCTTACCTATTAGCAGCAAAAAGAAGGAGATTTGAGCTTCAAAATGGAGACTTTCCGCTGGTTATGCCTCTCAAGAACTCGAAGGAGCTGAAAAGAAGACATGCAAAGGAAGAAATCTTCAATAAACGAAATTACAGTAAACAAATATGAATTTCTCCTCAAATTCAAGATAGAGAAGGATGGAGATTACCCTTTTGTTGAATTAGACCTGAAATTCTATTGATTTAGCAAAGAACTTGTTAATTATGGCTAGGGTTTGAGAAGGCAGCCATTGTTTTTGTGTTTTAGAAGTTTTTGAGGAGAAGCGTATACAATCTGAGAAGAAGAACGTACTTTTCCTCCAGATGTTTCTCATTAGGACTAATGGGTATGGGTTAGGTAATTAGGCCCAAAAATAATTACTTAGCAAACAAAAAAAAAAAAAAAAAATTTGTTTAAGTTTATTTACACTTATACAATGTTTAAATCTTCATAACTTCTACATTTTTAATCCGTTTTTAATGATTTTGGATGCGTTGGATTCGTTAAGTCATCTAGTTTTTTATAAAATTACTGTGACGACCCGGCTTTCTCTCCACAGAAAGTCGTATCGTCTTGGAGAAAGAAAGGGATAGAAAGGAGAAAAGATAGAGAAGAAAGAAAGAAACACATCAGAATCTAAACAGCGGAACGAATAAATTATATTAATCAAATAAGATATTACATTGTATCATATACATCAGAGATACACAGCTCATACAACACATACTAGACAGTTATAAACATCTGTCTAATCATTACAACTCAAATATACTCAACAAATGACTCATACAGACTAACACAGCGGAACACTATATCTACGAACGCTGAAGCCTCCTGCTCCATTGCTCCTCCAAAGATTCGTCAAAGCAAACCTGAATCCCTTGGCTACTCGTAAAAATTTGAGTACCCAAGAGTTTAATAAAACAGAAAATAAACACTTGGGTCAGACATGGGTCTGG
Organism: Allium fistulosum; assembly: GCA_030737815.1. Taxonomy (NCBI): domain Eukaryota; kingdom Viridiplantae; phylum Streptophyta; class Magnoliopsida; order Asparagales; family Amaryllidaceae; genus Allium; species Allium fistulosum. The sequence continues at coordinate 118,799,308 of CM060908.1, read as the reverse complement.
TGTGAGTAAACGGTTTAAATTACTTAACTTCAAAACCTTTTGAAAACAAAGGTATCACGTAAGACTCCCCACAAATAAACATGGGTAAGTTTTTACCTTACGCTAACCAAAACATTTGATAGGAAATCCAGTTATATTATAATAGGGTCTAGGGTTTTCAAGTAAAATACAGAAATAGCTGGAATGCTTACATCTCACGTTCCAACATAGTTGGGCACAACTAAATCGTACGGCACTTATTGGATTTTGGATTCCATACAAGGTACAAAGCTAAATATCTCTACAGCCTATCATCCCCAGTCTGATGGGCAGACTGAGAGGGTGAATCGTGTGCTTGAAGACCTCCTCCGTGCGTGTATTCTTGATTTCGGACCAACTGTAACGACCAACGAGGCAGTGGCGACCGGTAGGCTTTGCAACCATCCCAGACCCACCGTGGCATACAGTGATACCTCGAATTTGCTTTTACGGCCAGCCTCTCGACTCGCAACCAACCCCTCAATGGGACATGTAGGGGTAAGAGTCTCCCGTTCGCCACCAAACCGCGAAGCGAGAACCCCCTTATCATGCTGTAATGTAGCAAACCCGATCTCGTTACTTTGGTCTCGATTTGTGCGTGTCATCCTTAACCATATACAGTAATTAAAGTAATTAATTACTAAAATAAAAGAATAAATAATTGTGAATGTGCCTAAACATGATGAACATGTATGTGAAATAAAGCATTTATTTTATTTAATGAATCCGAATGTAGTTTGAACAATATTGTGTTTGTTGCCAATATTGTCATTTTATTTAATTAAATATATATGAGAATGAGTAATAAAATAATTAATCATGATAAATATGATTAAAAATGTGAGAAATAATTTATTAATGTCTAAACATGTATTTGTTTTGTTTTGGGTGCATAACATCTTTTTATTTAACCAATTGTATTAAATTTGCAAGTTATTTTGCAATTATGGGAAAATTGGTTAAATTGAATAATAAATGGAAATTAAATAAAAAAATTGTTGAAACTTATATTTTGATAATTTTATAAAAAACTAGATGACTTAACGAATCCAACGCATCCAAAATCATTAAAAACGGATTAAAAATGTAGAAGTTATGAAGATTTAAACATTGTATAAGTGTAAATAAACTTAAACAAATTTTGTTTTGTTTTTTTTTGTTTGCTAAGTAATTAATTTTGGGCCTAATTACCTAACCCATACCCATTAGTCCTAATGAGAAACATCTGGAGGAAAAGTACGTTTTTCTTCTCAGATTGTATACGCTTCTCCTCAAAAACTTCTAAAACACAAAAACAATGGCTGCCTTCTCAAACCCTAGCCATAATTAACAAGTTCTTTGCTAAATCAATAGAATTTCAAGTCTAATTCAACAAAAGGGTAATCTCCATCCTTCTCTATCTTGAATTTGAGGAGAAATTCATATTTGTTTACTGTAATTTCGTTTATTGAAGATTTCTTCCTTTGCATGTCTTCTTTTCAGCTCCTTCGAGTTCTTGAGAGGCATAACCAGCGGAAAGTCTCCATTTTGAAGCTCAAATCTCCTTCTTTTTGCTGCTAATAGGTAAGCTAAGGCTTATAGCAACTGTAATTGAACAAATTTCAGTAGCAATTAATCTCTCGCTTGAAATAATTGGTTAAATATGTTGAATTTCACCTCTGTTCTATATTGATTGTTGCTGAAAATGCCCTGTTTTGTTTTGTGCATATCTGGCTCGTCCGGTGTCGGATTGATGCCACTCTTTTTTTCAGATTGTAGAGGACTGATTATAGTTTGTTCATGCTAAATTTCATTGGGTTTTGAGTCCGTTTGGACCTTCTTAGTTGCTGTCAAAGATGAAAATCCGAGAGGGATTAAGCCCAGAATATTCTAGTGGCTGATTAGTGTTTTTGCCATAACTTTTGTTTTTTTTATCGGAATTTCGAATTCTTGGATGTTCTGTAATCCTTGTGAAATATGCCACAACTTTCATGTTTTTTCTTTTGACTGAGTTAGAAGTCTACATAGTGGAAAATTGTCATTTTCATCGCTGCCCTGTGTTGACAGGCAGCGCAAATAATTTATTTCTTGGTAGTATTTCAATCATAACTTCTTCAATACTGATCGGAATATCAAAATTTTTAAAGTTTTGGAAACTTCAGAAAGTGTGTGACAACTTTTATTTGTATCACTTTCTGAAATTCGTTGATTAAAATGTTGAAAAACCTCTTGCAATCTCGCTGTCTTGTTGTTGTAGTGTACACAGTGTTTTGTGCAAACCTGAGTTAGTATTTTGTGCATAACTTTTGCGTTTCTTGTCCAAATCCTATAATTTTTAAAGTTCTGGAAACTGCAGAAAGAATGTGACAACTTTCATTTGTATCACTTTTTGAAATTCTGTGATTAAAGGATCGAAATAGCTGATGCAAGATCACCATTTTGAGCACTTGCATGTAGTCTTGTGTGGTAATTGCTTTGGTTGATTAGTTTTCTGATGATTTGTTTTTTTTTTCACTTGATTTGTGAATAGTTTGAGCTTAGTATTTTATACCATATGCCGATGATATGAGGCAAGGTATATGACTTTTGGGACATCTGAGTTTCTATTTCAATGTGGATTTGACTAACGGTTAGTAATCTGTAAAGTGTTAACCTGTGTCCCATACCACATGTTCGCACTAAACAGTTTACTAACTTTCGGAGAGTAATCTGTAAAATGACAATATTGGCAATAAACTATTCACAAATCAAGTGAAAAAAAAACAAATCATCAGAAAACTAATCAACCAAAGCAATTACCACACAAGACTACATGCAAGTGCTCAAAATGGTGATCTTGCATCAGCTATTTCGATCCTTTAATCACAGAATTTGAAAAAGTGATACAAATGAAAGTTGTCACATTCTTTCTGCAGTTTCCAGAACTTTAAATATTATAGGATTTGGACAAGAAACGCAAAAGTTATGCACAAAATACTAACACAGGTTAACACTTTACAGATTACTCTCCGAAAGTTAGCGACACATTCTAGAATTACTAGTGCTATGACCTTCGGGTCATCTGAGAATCTGAGAAATCCGGAAAAGGTGACCTTGGTCGCCTCTGAGATCTTTGTAGGGTACCTAACTATATTACTAGCACTAGTCTGAGAACTTGAGCACGTGCAACATGCCTTTGCATGTAATTTTTTGGCCAATCTGAGATTTATTTTATGAGTTAAGAGAATTTTGATTTCACCATATTTTGATATGTTTACTTAGCCTTATAGAGAAGAATAAGGCGAAATATGAATTCTTGAGGATTTTGGTGACTTCAATTTTATGGTTTTATACTTGGGTTTCATTTACCACTTTGAGAAGTTTATTTATTCATGAATCATATTTGGATGTTTTCTTTATATGCATGAATCCCCTAGTATTAACCCAAGTAAGTGTAGAATTATAACATCTTAGAGATAGATAATTCTTGGTATCAACCTTAGTCATTCTTATCAATTATTGATCCCTTGATGTATGTTTCCCTTATACCTTATCGTATTTCCTTTCTAACGATAAGATTCAGTTGCCTGACCCGTGTGTTTATCACTCGGGTCAGACCGAGTTGCAGGTTAGGTTGGATGACTATCCTTTATGCTTGGATCCGTTTTGCTATCTTTTGTGGGCTCATGACTATGGACTTGGATATCTCCACTTTTGATGGATCTTTTATCTACCACTTCATGTATATATTCTTTTATGGGATGATGTTGTATTATATTATGTGGTGAACGGTATTACATCAGATGTTTGGTTTTGTGTCAGTATATATATTATCTGTGACTGCTGTTTCTGTGACATGTTATGATATTATTGTGCTTTGTTCTGAATAGATCCGTTAGCCGTATAGTATCGTATTAGTGAATCACTGAGTATGTCAACTATATGCACTACAACAAAAAGACCATATTACAACTGTATTTTTACAACTGTCACAATTTGTCAGTTGTAATAGTAGTTTGTAACAACTGTTCATTTTTAACAGTTGTAGAAAAGATATTTTAACAACTCTATTTGTATAGCAGTTGTAATATGCCTCTTTAACAACTGCTTATCTACGCCAGTTGTAAAAAACTATTTATAACAACTGTTTTTGTCAGTTGTCCTCCAACATTACTTTCCTACCCTCCAAAAATTACAACTTCCCTCCCACCGTTTTCGTTGGCCGCTCAATTCATTAATTAGGGTAAAAGTTCCCAAAACTAAACTCATTGCCGATTCAATTCGCAAATCCCTAATTTCCCAAAAAAAACCTAATCTGCTCCTCTAAACCGCTGTTGATTTCGTACGATATTTCCATCTTCTTCCTCACGTTATCGTGCGACAAAAGATTTGTTCCATGGCCCCAAGAGATAAAGCTATGTGATTTCAGTACCTCATATACAGCTCCACCATGGTATATTTGATTTGTTTCAGTTTCTCCTGAAGAATATGATTATTACTGTTTTTCAGATCTCTTCGGTTATTTCATTTGATAATTGTTTGAAGTGCAGTTCTTTCAGCCTGAACTATTCGTTTAAAGTAAGAGGAAAGCTTTCAGATTATCCAGCTTTACATAGGTAAAGATTAAATGCAATTAAACTTTTATCCAGCACACCATATTGGAGATATGCCTCATACAGTTACCAGTAACCAAAAAAAAAAAAAAGTTGTAAGAACACCCTTGTTTGCATTGGTCAAATTAACATGTGCAAGAAAATCTTACTACTGTCTTTTATTTTCCTGATAAATTTGATTTGCTTCTAACTATTGTAAGGTTAAAATTTCTGTTTTTGTTTTCAATTCTCAGGATGATGAGGATTTAGTTATAGTTCATGATGCACTTGAATATGGGGGTTGCCGTTTGTCTATTGCTGTAAGTTCTCTCTGCCAAGCCCTCGTCAATGGGGAGTTTGAATCTACAAGTGGTTCAAAATTTTTAAGTAACTAATAAATATTCTTATAAATTTGTTATTAGATTCCTATGTATGGGATTTTTGAGAATATAAACTCAATGAAAGATCTTGCGCAAATGCCTGAATGGACAAATGAGAGGCCTTTACGAATTGCAACTGGATTTACTCATGTACAATACTCCTTCAAGTACTATGTTGTTTTTACCCTTTCCGATGAGTGAATATATTTTTAATTCATATCTACAGCTTGGACCTAAATTTATGAAAGAAAAAGGTCTGAAGCATGTCTGTTTTTCCACAGCTGATGGAGCACTAGAAGCAGCACCTGCTGTAAGGAATTTTTTTTTCTTTTACTATTTAGTCCCTCGAAACTAATTTTCATGAATAATTGCAATCACAAATGATAAGTCAAATGGTAAGTTACCTTTATTTATTATATCATTTTCTGATATCAATTTTTATGTCCTCTTATAAAATGTAGCTATTAATCACGCCTCTTGAAAAGTCTATTTTTTAAATATCTTGCAATGAGAGAAATTATATGTTTAGAGAAGCTACTATTCCAGTTACACTAAATTTTACTACGGAGTGAGTAAGTATTTATGTTAGTGAAATGGTAGGCAGTGTTAGTACTCCTTTCTCATTGGTAGAAAATCACATGGTTATCATATTTAATCAAGATCATTTGGTTAATCAATTTATTTCAAAAAGAAACTATATGGTTTTTAATCTATCAAAATGTTGTTTGTGAGTTTGATACTTCTAAATGAGTGTGAGGTAGCATAGGTTATTATTAGTTTTCATAGAAAAAGGGGGGAAAAAGGAAAAAGAGAAAAGTAAATGATAACATTCATCAGTTGCACATGTTAATTGGTATTTTCTCTATGTATTGCAATAAATAATTAACAATATTACTTCAATTTGAAAATTTTCTCTTGAAGTATATTTAAAAGTTCAAAATTAATGCCAACACCACCCTTGACATACAATTTACCCGGCTGACTAAAATTTATCAAATTGGAATTTGTATTAATTCAAACACGATTTGTTCATCTATCAAACACAGTAGCTCCTTATGTTTATCGTTTTAATTTCAAATACTATGCAAATAGTTTGTATTAATGAGATTTGATATCTCTTATCATGGATAAATGTACATCAATGTCTAATTATTAACAGTGAGCTATCATAAAGTCCTATAAATGGAACTTTCTATTAAAAAGCATTCCATAATAGATTCTTCTAAACTGAATGGTCAGGTGGGATATATTTATTCCGTAGAATCCGCCATTAGTTTCATGCAACAGAAGATCTGTGTACAAATAACAAAAAGGAACTTGATAACGAGCTAATAGTCTTACTAAAGTTTCTTGTTGTACATCTTGAAATGGCTTTTTGATTAGATTTTCCTGAATCTCTTTTGAGAAATCATCTCCAAAGATATGCGTCTATTGTGACATGTACATGTCATTCCCAATATTCTAACAAATTGGTCATTTGTTAGCTTTGACCTATTTATGCTCATACCATACATCAGATGGGTATAGCTGATGGTATTCTGGATCTAGTGAGTAGTGGGGTTACACTGCGTGAGAATAACCTGAAGGAAATTGAAGGTGGGACAGTGCTACAAAGCCAAGTAAGCTTATTCTAGTCACATATTTATTTATTTTTTGATGAAATCTTTACTAATTATCAAAGGTATGGTGCAGGCTGTTCTTGTTGCGAGTAAAAAATCCTTGATCAGACGTAAAGGTGTACTTGACATTACTCATGAAATTCTTGAAAGACTTGAGGCGCATTTAAGGGCCTCCAAGCAGTTTACGGTATTTCAAATATTATTTTGTCAGACTAATTTTTTCATAGGAAGTTTACCGTATTTGCAAATAGAGGAAGACATACTGCACCTCCTTTGGTTTGGCCAACTCTAAAAGCTTTAGCTTCTAATAAGTATGTAAATGCAGCTCACAGTAATTCTGGAGTAAATATATTTTACTTCCAAAAGTTGTGTTTTATTTTTGTTGCAGTTAGTTACACACACACACTCTTTGTAAAAATGGTACCGGATACTCGGTGAAGTGTAAGTATGTGCACCAAATATCTATTTGCATCCATTGTATATTCCAAAGGATCAATGATGCAGTTTTGTCTCGTGAAATGCTAGGTGACCGCAAACATGAGGGGGGATAGTGCTGAAGAAGTGGCTGAAAGAATTCATAGTCAGCCATTATTAACTGGGTTGTAGGTAAAAGTTATAAGAATCCTTATGTATGTAATTATAATATGGTATGCCCTTTGGTAATAATCATTTCTCTGATGTTGAGATTTATATGTTTTATCCTTAAACAATATTTTCTTATGTTATGTGTCACAGGACTCGTCAATTTGGTAATGTTAACCAATCCTTAAAGTCCATATGATACCCTCATTTGATTTCATGCCACATTTTAAATAATATGTTCACTTGGAAAGTCATTCCATAAATTTTTCGGACACTTATTTTCTACGCAATTAAAAGACAGAACACAGGGCAATCTTTTGAAAGGTGACCAGTTTTAAATGCCCCTTAACTTGTATTGTTTACATGAACAGGGCCCGACCATAAGTCCAGTTTACTGCAAACGGAATGGCAAGATATCAGTTGATTACTATGCAATAGTTGTATGCGTAGCACAAAAAGCTCTTTATGAATCTGTTCAAGAGCTTAGATCTGTGAGTAATTATCCCTTTGGAACTTGAACTAGTATTGTAACTTGTACATTACCGTCAAAAATATACTGGTCTGCAATCACTATTTAGCATTTCCAAAGAAATTGACTAAAAATTGAAATAATACTTAGATCTGTAAGACAGTAAGCATTTAAGAGATTTGTGTTTGTATTTGACAGCAACTTAAACAAATAAAAACACCTTAAATACGTAGTTAACAAAATGTTTCTGTTATGTGAAAAATAAATAAATTATTTACACCTTACAGCCACTGATTTGAACCTTAAGTATAAAAGTTTAATGGTACAACTGAACATTGTTTTAAATCAATGTGGAAACATATAACAGATATAAATCTATTTTTGCTAAGCTGGCACCAAGTTAACGCTCTCCCATGGTGCATTTGACACATTTTCAAATGGAGCCAATATAAGTTGCTGTAAAGTATTTTTAAAATGCACAATGAAGGAAACTTTAAAAAGAAAAAGGAAAACAAAGTTGGTGGACTAGGCGTGTATATTTGTAATATATTCTGAAAGTGGTCTAAACCTTTTGTTAGTTTTGGAAAATTGGTAGAATTTATAAAATCCTTATTAAATAGTGTAGTAAAGTTACTAGGATATAGGCAATTAGAATCGATAAACAATACAAGAGAATCATCAATGAATAGTCCTGTTTCAGTAAAATCCTGGAATAAAAGTAGCCCTTTTTGTGGAAAAAAAACAGGGAATGGCATATGCAGTACTGGGCACAAGCCTTGCTGCCGCACAAAGGTCTCTGGTAGTAGTAACAGGGGTGAAAGAGCTACAGTGGCAGAAGCTGTGCAATATTTACAATGGCATTAAAAATTTTCCCGAGGATATGTTACCAGAACTTTACCACTCATACTACGGATTTTCTGCATTAAGCTTATTGGAAGAGCCAGGACTGAATCCTCTTTGTGTCGAACTGGGTTTCTCAAATTTGTAGGTACTGTAAGTTAAACTTTGTTGTGTTTGGACTAGTCACCATCATATCTAGTGTGTAGATTTATTTCTTGAGTGAGTGTTTTCTTATTACCTCATATAAACCCTTAAGAGAGATAAACCCCTAAAGAGAGTCTGCCATGGTGGTAGAATGGCTAACCAGCATGATCCTATAAGTTGGATTGTAAGAGTGTACTGATAATGTTTCAAATCCTTGGATTGACAAGCGCAAGTTGATTTACCCTATTTTTACCGTGATATTTTATATATCTCGAACAGGTGTTGCAACTCTCATCTTATTTTATCAATTATCAGATATAATTTACTTATATGTGGTTCAGTAATCAACTTTTTTCGTGGTGACCTACATCTTTGTTGTTAGGCATTTATGAAAACGGTCACTATTTTTGGAATCGTTATTGCATCATATTTACTAGTAAGTCCAAAACATATTATTGCCATATTTTTGGAATCGTTAGAGCTTTTAAATTGTTATGTACAGTTAAGATTTAAGATTACATAGAAATCATTCTGTTAAAATTGCACTTCCGTATGGGGAATGATATAAATTTTTGGCAGATTGATGCTGCAAGACCCGTTGATGAGGTTTTTAACACTGTTAAGGGGATTTTCCCTCAATTTAGTAAAAAAGTAAGTCATTTATGCTTTCATCTTTTTACTTTATCTGATTAAATTTAATATGCAATTTTTTTTCCATGGAACTTGTAGAAATTCATGAATATTTATATTGTTAACAAAACTGAAGATGTATAACGTAATGCTAATGTACCTGTTGTAAATATACACGAATATTTGCATATGATTATTTTAAGCAAATTGCGTAATATATATGATCTTTCAAAGAGTATGAATATCGCACAGTTCTAATTTCTAACTATTATTATGCACAGATTTAGGAACAAGCTTGTTTTTCACGGTAACTACAAGAAGACTACTTAGAGCGCTGAAGAGTGGAATGCTTTTGTACTGCTCCAGTAAAAACTGAAGCAATTCATTGGCAAATGTTGACAAACCATGTGTGTATTCAATGCTGATCTTATGTAGGTACATTTTTCCAGTAAATATGTGTGATATTGTACTCCTCCAGTAAAAACATGTAGGTACATTTTTCAAATACAATTGTTGCTGATGTGAAAAGTGATATACCATATATTTATGAAGAATCGATTATATTTTGTAATAATAAAATTATGAATTCAAAAATGTGTAAAATTGAATTGTTTTAGCTTTTATTAAATGTGAATGGTTCATGTTGTTTCAAGTAATGTTAACAATTGTAGTTATTATTAGTGAAATATCAGTTTTAATTATAATGTTGTGAAATTTATGGTTAATGGTAGTTGTCGGAAGATGAATTGCAATTATTGGTAGCAGTTGTAAAAAGATTTATTGCAACTGTCAAAAACAATTGTAAATGAATCTATTACAACTGCCAAAAGCAGTTGCAAAAGTTATTGTTGCAACTGCTATTAGCAGTTGCAAAAGAGACCTATTACAACTGTCAATGCAACAGTTACGATAGACTTTACCACAACTTTCAAAAGCAGTTGTAAAAAGCTTTTTTACAACTGCTCCTACAACTGTCGGCAACAGTTGTAAAAATATTCAACTCTATTACAACTCCGGATATTAAGACTGGCGGCCGCCTGTTGTAAAAGTCCTATTACAACTGTTTTTGGCAGTTGCGAAAAGGTATTTTTGTTGTAGTGATGGAATGTGGAAAAAAAAAATTTTATTTAATTTCCATTTATTATTCAATTTAACCAAGCTGTAACGCCCCGCCCCGAAACCCACATTAGTAAAGAGAATTATCAAGTAATTCTGTCTACTAATGCGGAGAATAGGGTTGGTTAAGGGCGACCGAATAGTAATGCATTAGCTAATGACTAAGTATGTCGAAATCTTACCAATTTTTTTTTCGAATTCCATATAGTTGACATACTCAGTGATTCACTAATACGATACTATACGGCTAACGGATCTATTCAGAACAAAGCACAATAATATCATAACATGTAACAGAAAAAGCAGTCACAGATAATATATATATATACTGATACAAAACCAAACATCTGATGTAATACCGTTCACCACATAATATAATACAACATCATCCCATAAAAGAATATATACATGAAGTGGTAAATAAAAGATCCATCAAAAGTGGAGATATCCAAGTCCATAGTCATGAGCCCACAAAAGATAGCAAAACGGATCCAAGCATAAAGGATAGTCAACCAACCTAACCTACAACTCGGTCTGACCCGAGTGATAAACACACGGGTCAGGCAACTGAATCTTATCGTTAGAAAGGAAATACGATAAGGTATAAGGGAAACATACATCAAGGGATCAATAATTGATAAGAATGACTAAGGTTGATATCAAGGATTGTCTATCTCTAAGATGTTATAATTCTACACTTACTTGGGTTAATACTAGGGGATTCATGCATATAAAGAAAACATTCGAATATGATTCATGAATAAATAAACTTGTCAAAGTGGTAAATGAAACCCAAGTATAAAACCATAAAATTGAAATCACCAAAATCCTCAAGAACTCATATTTCGCCTTATTCATCTCTATAAGGCTAAGTAAACACATCAAAATATGGTGAAATCAAAATTCTCTTAACTTATAAAATAAATCTCAGATTGGCCAATAATTACATGCTAAAGCATGTTGCACGTGCTAAAGTTCTCAGACTAGTGCTAGTAATATAGTTAGGTACCCAACAAAGATCTCAGAGGCGACCAAGGTCACCTTTTTCAGATTTCTTAGATTCTCAGATTCTCAGATGACCCGAAGGTCATAGCACTAGTAATTCTAGAATGTGTCGCTAACTTTCGGAGAGTAATCTGTAAAGTGTTAACCTGTGTCCCATACCACACGTTCGCACTAAACAGTTTACTAACCGTTAGTCAAATCCACATTAAAATAGAAACTCAGATGTTCCCAAAAGTCATATACCTTGCCTCATATCATCGGCATATGGTATAAAATACTAAGCTCAAACTATTCGCAAATCAAGTGAAAAAAACAAATCATCAGAAAACTCATCAACCAAAGCAAATACCACACAAGACTACATGCAAGTGTTCAAGATAGCGATCTTGCATCAGCTATTTCGATCCTTTAATCACAGAATTTCAAAAAGTGATACAAATGAAAGTTGTCACACTCTTTCTGCAGTTTCCAGAACTTTAAAATTTATAGGATTTGGACAAGAAACTCAAAAGTTATGCACAAAATACTAGCTCAAGTTTGCACAAAACACTGAGTACACTACAACAACAAGACAGCGATTGCAAGAGGTTTTTTAACATTTTAATCAACAAATTTCAGAAAGTGATACAAATAAAAGTTGTCACACACTTTCTGCAGTTTCCAAAACTTTAAAAAATTTAATATTCCGATCAGTAACGAAGAAGTTATGATCGAAATACTACCAAGAAAGAAATTATTTGCTCTGCCTGTCAACACAGGGCAGCGATGAAAATGACAATTTTCCACTATGTAGACTTCTAAATCAGTCAAAACCAAAAACATGAAAGTTGTGGTATATTTCACAAGGATTACAGAACATCCAAGAATTCGAAATTCCGATGAAAAAAACAAAAGTTATGGCAAAAACACTAATCAGTCACTAGAATATTCTGGGCTTAATCCCTCTCGGATTTTCATTTTTGACAGCAACTAAGAAGGTCCAAACGGACTCAAAACCAAATGAAATTTAACATGAACAAACTATAATCAGTCCTCTACAATCTGAAAAAAGAGTGGCATCAATCTGACACCGGACGAGCCAGATATGAGCAAAACAAGATAGGGCATTTTCAGCATCAATCAATATAGAACAGAGGTAAAATTCAACATATTTAACCAAATATTTCAAGCGAGAGATTAATTGCTACTGAAATTTGTTCACTTACAGTTGCTATAAGCCTTAGCTTACCTATTAGCAGCAAAAGAAGAAGATTTGAGCTTCAAAATGGAGACTTTCCACTGGTTATGCCTCTCTAGAACCTGAAGGAGCTTAAAAGAAGACATGCAAAGGAAGAAATCTTCAATAAACAAAACTACAAAAAACTGAAATTCGTGTCAGTTTGCTACATTACAGCATGATAGGGGGTTCTCGCTTCGCGGTTTGGTGGCGAACGGGAGACTCTTACCCCTACATGTCCCATTGAGGGGTTGGTTGCGAGTCGAGAGGCTGGCCGTAAAAGAAAATTCGAGGTATCACTGTATGCCACGGTGGGTCTGGGATGGTTGCAAAGCCTACCGGTCGCCACTGCCTCGTTGGTCGTTACAGTGGTATCAGAGCAGTAGGTTGAGTGAATACCTAGGCTCTGAAGTGGTGTCTATCTTGAGAGCGCGTAATTGTTAGTTATATAAAAATGATTTTATATTGTGTTAATTGATCGGTTGAGTGGTATATGGATTCTGGTCAATACGAGTAGCTAACGTTATTGATAGGGATCTCTAAACACTTGAATCAGGCCAACGGACACAATATTGTTTTAAAGAGGTAGATGAAATAATTTTACCCAGAAATAATTTCTATATAAAAAAATATCATTTTAAATATATATATTTATGTATTTCTACCTATTTATTGGGTTACCTGTTCGGGTTTTCCAATATAAGTTATAAAGGTAGATAAGGTGGTAGTGTGTGTAACACAATTACCAATAGTTGGAGTTTGAATGTTTGAGGTTGGAAGTATATATCGAGACTGTAAACCCAATATCGTCTCGAGTAAGTTGGCAGTATGGAATAAGGATGTCTCGGATCTCTGAAGAAAATCCTTTTCAAGATTCGGAGTCCATTATTGGAATGTAAGATTGGTTGAGCTTGGGTGAGCAGATTTTCTAGGGTTTGGATCTGTCAGGAGTGCAGAAGTGAGTAATGGTAGCTTGGCAACTTCAGAAAGGAGTAGCTGTGTGATGAGACGCAGTATCTATGGATGTTCCCGAAGGAGATATTCTTTTTGGAGCAAGATTAAGAAGGTATTGGAGGAACAGTTGATGTCTACCGCAGGAAAGACTCGGCTGTATAGGAATTCTCTAGATATCGAGTAAGAGAGTTTTATCTATTTTGAAGTATGGGACTAAGGTCGATTAGTTGTTTCTTCAGACATGGTCTCATTGTCCTCTTAAGAAGAGTAAGTTATTGGCGCTTGGTTTGGAGTCTCGAATTTCTTGAGAGATTGTCTGTCCATCTCAAGAAGTCTTTTGTGAAGCTTGTTGATGGTTTTGGAGTTCGAAGAGCTTATGGATTAGAAGTTTTTGGTTAGCTGTGGTAGCAGTACAGCTCGAAGTGTTCGGTGTGCTGACGAGGAGGTCTTTGGCTTAGCAGTATCCTAGAGATAGAGTTTGGAAGCAGTAGTGTGGTCCGTTTCTCCGATGGTTCAGAAATCTTTGTGGTTCTTCTATCAACAGTCCGGGCAAATGGTGAAGTTTTCTTGAAGGGTTAACCTTGTTTGGGAAGCTTAAGGCTATTTTAATTGGTAAAGAGAAAATAGTTTCTTTGGAATCCGAACTAGGTAGGATCGCAAAAGTGACTTGCGATTTGTTTGGGAATTTATCTTGGGTAATCTTTTGTTTGAGATTGAGGTTTCTCATATGGAAATAGGAGATACTGAAGTAGTTAGCAATTTTTTTTGGATATCTTCGAGGAGGTTGAAATTTGTCTGCATTTGGAGTTTGAGTTCTGTATCGACTTGGTTTCAGAAGCGATACCGATGGTTATTCTGGTAATAGGATGGTTCTTAGAGAAAGAAGAGTTGGTGTAGCAGCTCAGGAATTTTTGGAAATGGATTGGTCAGATCTAGTTTTCAAGTTGGGATTTCAGCAGATTTTGGAAAGTTCATCTTGTTGATAGGATCTAGAGAAGAGAGGAGCTCTGGATCATAATGGTATTGTTAGTTTAGATTATGTAGAGCGAGTATCCCGGTGTTGTACTCGGGAAACTCGAGATAGTGTTATGAAGTCTATCCTGATTTGTATCAGAATAGTTAGTTAGGTTTATTTGTTTGATTGCTTGCTTTGGTTGTTAGTAATTGGATGATAGGTATGCTTTGCTGTTTGAGATTGAAATATTTGCTGGATTATTAAATTATCTTTGTTTTAATTTCGGGGACGAAATTATTTTAAGGGGGGAGGAATGTGATATCCCGGGTTTTTGGGCAATATAAATTTAATAATCTTTATTAATAATTAAATTGGATTGATAATTATCCTATATAATTTTAATTTAAAATTGGTAATTTAATCTTTTAAAAGATAATAAATACTTAATCTAACAATATTGATAAGATTTGTTTGTTAAAGCTAATAAAATTTTATTCTATTTATAATATATATTTTGCTATATATATTGTGAATAGAAACCTTTTGTTTTAAATTAAAGATTGTATTTTCAAATTGTAATATATATGTATGTGTATGTTATAATTTGGATTGTTTTGAATTTAATTTAATCTATTGATAATTTATATATGTATGAAGTATGATTTAAAGCTTTGTTTTAAAATTAATATTTTTCAAAGTTTAGTTTAGATTAATTCCATTAATTTCAAAATATAAGATAATTGTTTATTTTAATTATGATAGTTTAAATAAAGTTTTATTTTGTATTCTTTGAAATGTTTAAATTTAAGTGGTTATAAATATATATAGATTTAATTAAACCTTTCTTTTTAACATTTCTTAAACTAGAATAGTTGTAAACATAAGTAATATATACATAAATTACTAAATTTCACAATTACATAAATAATAGAAATTCATATTGCACAAATATATAAATACTTTTGTAAATAAGGTTTTAAAATATAAATATTTTTCAAAGGGTATTTGGTTTTATAATATTTTCTCTAAAAATAGTTTATATATACATATACTAAGATAAGTGTTTATTAATTAGTAAAGTAAGTATGAAAAGCTTTATATTAACATTTAAATTAAATAAAAAATTTATTTAATATATTAAAAAGGACATGTGTAAATACATTAACACTTGGTAGTAACAAGTGTAGGGTAATTAAGTGATAAAGGACACATGTATGTTTTAAAAAAATACAAGTGGCAAGATTCTATTTTCTCTAAAAATTGAGTTAAACTAATATAATGTTGTAAAAGAGAAACCTGGTTATTTTCTTTCCCGTTCAAAGTTTATTTCAGTTCAAATCTTCTTCCTCCATCTTCTTTTCTTTCCATCTTTTCTAAATTCAAAAGAAAAATCAAAAACTATAACAAAAATCAAACTCAACAAGTAAATCAAACTGTTTCAACCTGAGATCATGGAAGCAACTAAATCAAATCTGCAATTTCAAACCTGCATTTCAAAAGTGATGTTCAATCTACAACCTTCAAACCTGAAGTTCATAAAGATCTGCAGTTACAATCTTTTAAATCATCAAATTTCAACATGCAAATGGTTCTATTTCAACAACAAAGAAAATCAAAAACAGTTTCCAGAATTCAAATTTCAAAAGCCTGGAAGTAATAAAATCTGCCCTCTGTTTCTTATTTTAAGGTGAGTAAATTCTTTTTAAAACCAGTTTTAAACCTGTTCTTATGATTGATACATGTGATGAATATGTTGTGATATGGTTGCATAAATGTTATATCTGGAATATGGATTAAACTGCTATATGTGTAGGATGATCTTCCTTTGATATTTGCATTTATAGACTATAGAAAAATGTTCTCTGTCCCCTGTTTTAAACTAGTAAACTAACTTTATTATTTATTTAAAACCCGATCATTCTTAACTCTTATGCCTGTGCTGCTGATGGTTTGGAATTATGTTTATACAGATGAAAATGTATTGTATGTATATATAAAAAGAGATATAGCCATGCATGTTTAAATACAGGTACATATATATAACTCTGTTAAAAACATATAGTCTTTAAACAAATTCGAAATTTAATTTCTCTTCTTCCAATCTTTTATAGTATATGATCTCTGAATGAAATGTGTTAGCATTACCCAGAATTCACTTTTAAAAATAATTTCAAGTAATTATATTAAGCAATTAATTCTAAAAATAAGGTATCACAGTGATAACTAATATTGGTCAGAAATCAAATGATTTAAACTCACGTTTTGATTCTATAATCTGATTAGTGTTTGTAAATGACGAATTTAGAAAAAGAAATCATGATTTTTAAGATGGGGATGATCGAGATTTTTCGAGTTGAACTGAAAACTTATTTCAGTCAATATCTGACGAACGAGGACGATCTATGGGTCGAGATTAATGCTGGAGATGGTCGGGGGTCTTGTGATCATCGGAAAAATACTAATTGGATTTATTAATGGCCGAGGTGATCAGATTCGATCGAACTAGGGTTTTATGTTGTTTCGACTGGTCTTGATTGTCGTAGCATTTGCGACGTAGAAGATGGACCGGAGGCGTTCGCTTTTGGGGAGAAGGTAGCTCGTGGTCGTGGTGTTCGATGGTGGGGACGGCGAGTTCAACGGCGTCGAGGTGTATGGCCGTGGGGAAGTTTTAGTGGTCGTTGTTTTCTGCAGTTCGAGCTTGAAGTTCGAAATTTTGATTCGCGAAGAAATTCTTCGATCTGGGTTCGATATCGTATTCGCATGTGAAGGTGGGATTGTAGGAGATCGTCGCGACGATCGACGATGGCCGGAGTTGCCTGTGCACGTGCACGTGCACGTTGGTGGTGGGCTTAGCGTTGGAGAAGACGAAGAAGTCTCGGGTTTTGGCTCGTGCGAATGAAGGGAAGTCTCGAAGCAGATGAGTTTGGTGGTTGTCTCTGGACAGGCTCGAGATTTGCTAATGTTTGACTCGGGTTTTGCTGTAGGATAATCTGGGTTTAAATAAACGATGTTTTGTAAAAAGAAATCGAGTTTAAATTGTAAAAGCAAGTTTTTTTCAAATAAATGAAAGTCAAGTTTTAGGAGTGTTTAAACTTATATAATTTAAATCTTAAAATGCTTAAGATAGTTGATTTTAAAGGAGTTAACTAAATTAATTTTGAATTGAATTCAAAGGAGTTCCAATATAAAATACTAGATCAAAGTTTTAAGAAATTTAAACAAGTTTTAAATAATTTAAATATATAAGTTTTAAAAGATTAAGGAAGTGGATTTGAAAATAATCTTTGTATTAAAATTTATTTAATAACTTTGAAAGGTTTCAAAGATTTTAAAGGTTAAAATTTAAATGTTGAAATTGTTTAATTTTAAATAAGGAGTTATCTTAAGTAATTAAGAGTTTTGATTTATTAAAGGAAATTAATATGTGAAATTAATAAGGATAATTCATTTATATAAAATGATTTAAGAATAGATAATAATTTAATTAAGATAATGGTTTTCTTAATCAAGATCTTTTATAGTTAAGAAATTATTTAATTTAGTTAAATAATTAACTAAGTAATTAATTAATGATTAATTAAAGATAATCACTTATAAATTAATTAAGTATAATTACTTGATGAAGTAATTAAGAAATAATTACTGGATGTAAGTTAGTAAAGATAAAATATTTAATAAAGTAATTAGAGGATAATTATTTTATGAAAGTAATTAAATAAGAAGTGATTAAGAGTTAATTACTTAGTGTTATTAATTAAATAAATTATTTAATTAAGTTAATTAAAGGATTAAGATTAATTAATAAGGTAATTAATTATTTGTTAAGGTAATTAATTAAAGGTAATTAATTAAGGGAAGTAATTAAGGGAAGTTAATTACTGGATTAGATTAATCAAACATGATTAATAATTATGGTTTAATTAAGATTAATTATTTAATTAATTTAAATATAAATAAATAATTAAAGATTGTAATTAGGAATCATTAGTTTATAATTAATTAATGATGTAATTAAGAGTTAATTAATTAAGATTAATTAATCAAATAATAAGTGATTAATTGTAATTAATTAAGGCTTAAAGTAATTAATTATAATTAATTAATTAATGAAGTAATTAAAGGTTAATTACTGTATTTGGTTAAGGATAATTAATTTGTGAAATTAATTAAGATAATTACTTAAATGTAATTAAAGAATGATTAATCAAGGTGATTAATTAAAGTGGATAATTAGAGAAACATTAATTAATTTATTTGTAATTAATTAATGATTATATAAGTAAGATTTATAATGAAGTAATTAATTTAATTTATTTTAAATTAATTAAGAGATGAAGTGATTAATTTAATTCACTTTAAATTAATTAAAGATAGAGATAGTTAATTTAAATCAATTTTAAATTAATTATGTTATGATTAAGTAAATCATTGCTTATATAAGAATGGATGACATTGATTTGTCTTGAATGGATGTAATCTCAGAAATGAGATAAGTAATGTTGTGTGGTATGAATGCTTGGTTGTATTATGATGGTAATATAGATTAACTATTGTGATGTTGATATGGATTACCTATTTGATTATGAATCATCTGTTTAAATGATAATGTGATTATCAATTGTGACTTGTGAATTATCTATCTGTATAGATAAGTTAAATTGTTTAAACCTTTAAACAACTTGGCCTTAAAAGATACGTTTTGGATTTCGATGAGACCGGGATCGGGTTTCCGTATACCGGTACTCCAGGTCTGGAGACCCGAATACCACATCGATCCAAATTTACGATAGGTCATGAATCTCAAGTGAAGATGAAGATTCAGAGTGCAAGGGTTATTGTCGTTAACTCTGAGGGTGATTCCAAAACGAGTGTAACGAGATAATGCCTTCGGTTTCGTTCGAACCCGGAACGAACTTGTATGGAATGAATGCTTTCAGCACATCGTCAGGCGGACGATGAGCATTCTAAGTGATATGTTCTGATTAAAGGTAATCGTAACCTCAAGCCTCATCAACCGGGAATGGCTAAAACAGGGGAGGTGCAGCAAGGTTTCGTGGGTAGCACCCACTGAGAGCAAGATAGATCCCTGTCTAGAGGTCCCTTTTCTTTTATTCGGCTTAGTGTGTGGTTGGTCGCGCCAACTACGGGATTATCTTGTTCGGAATTATCCAGTAAGGGATGGTTCCGGCTTTGTGTTGCAGGGGAGCGGGCGTACTCCTCGGTACGGTGATCTAGGCCACGTACTGTGACGGGCGGTACCCCAGTAGCCCTGCCATTGTATGGAATCCAAACTCCAATAAGTGCCGTACGTATTAGTTGTGCCCAACTATGTTGGAATGTGAGATGTAAGCATTTCAGCTATTTCTGTATTTTACTTGAAAAACCTAGACCCTATTATAATATAACTGGATTTCCTATCAAATGATTTGGTTAGCGTAAGGTAAAAACTTTTCCATGTTTATGTGTGGGAAGTCTTACGTGATACCTTTGTTTTCAAAAGGTTTTGAAGTTAAACAATTTTAACCCGTTTACTCACACCAGACCCATGTCTGACCCAAGTGTTTATTTTCTGTTTTATTAAACCTTGGGTACTCAATTTTTACGAGTAGCCAAGGGATTCAGGTTTAGCTTTGACGAATTGTGGAGGAGCAAGGGAGCAGGAGGCTTCAGCGTTGTAGATATATAGTAGTTCCGCTGTGTCTGTATCTCTGTAGTGTATTTGAGTTGTAATGTCTAGACAGATGTTTATAACTGTCTAGTAAGTGATGTATATGCTGTGTAACTCTGTAAATTGTTGTATACTATGTAATAGTTTATGTTATTAATATAATTTATTCGTTCCGCTGTGAGATCGTTGTTGTTGTTTCTTTCTTTCTTCTCTTCTTTTCTATTTTCTCACCCCTTTCTTTCTTCATAACGATGCGACTTTCTGTGGAGAGAAAGTCGTGGTCGTTACATATAGGGTATACAACGATGTTGGAATGTGCGTATCTTAGCTTCTTCTTCGATTGGTTAATTGGTAATTATCTGATATTGTAGTTTTTTTTATGGCGTCATGTTTATTGCTGCTATGAGCCACATCGATGCTGAAGCCTAGCCTCTTTTCAATCGACACTAATAGGTTTTTTGTTCTCTTTGTTAGGTGCTTTATGTGAATATTTATGCCCAGTTTTCAATTTTTAATGCCACATACAATACACTATTATGAACTTATAATTAAATTATTCATAACAATACAAATAGAGGCATAAGAGTGATTAGTATTCAACAATATAAAATATATAACATGCAACTTTTTATGGTTTTTCTTGCAGTCACATCGGAGTAGCAACGTCTCCGATCCTAATTATTTGGTGCACTTTAAAAAACCCGGACCAGATGGTTGTGATGTTTGGATTGATATGGTGGTAGATCCAAAAACTTTCTTGTGGAGGTCGAATTCCGAGATGTGTACTATTGGAGAAGTTGTAGGATCAACCGTGGCTTGGCATAAAAACTTCGTTGCCTTCGACTAGTGTACTTCCTTAGGGTATGCGTTGTTTTGTGATACAAAACTTTATCTTTCTTATGTATTTTGTGTTGTATCCTTGTATTTGGAATGGTTATGTGAGAATGTTGTTTTGGTACTTTTTTAGTTGGTGATGTGAATGATTACTTTAGATTGTTTTGTTGGATATGTATTATACTATGTTGGAATTCTATGATTATTAATATTTATGAATGAATCTGATTCAGTTAGTCTCAGATGTATATTGGTAGTTTTGGTAAATTAATAATTGGTGCATATAATTATTATTTTTGGGTTTAAATTGCAACTGTCGATTATAGTTTAATAAAGTATATTACAACTGTCAGGAAAATCTGTAGAACATATCTACTATAGTTATTAAAAGTTGTAAGAAGGTTAATTGCAACGGTCGAAAACAGTTGTAATAGGGTATATGACAACAGTTTTATGCAACTACAGAACACAATTGTAAAAAGTTTTTAGTCTATTACAACTTCTCATAATACGACGGTGGTTCCACCGTTGTAATAGATCTTTTACAACAGTTTTCCACCGTTGTAATATGGTGATTCTGTTGTAGTGGCCTTGCGCTATGGCATTCGCTGTTGCATGCTTTTTATAACTATGGTTCATGCACGTAAGAGATTTGATACATATCATTATATCCAATGACAGGAAAAACAAAAGCTTTAATAAGTTCTTTCTTGCTCTGAAAATGATTAGAATTTTTTTATCCTTTAGGCGGGCATTTTCTTCCAATATTAAAGTTCAAAAGCTCTCAAGACCATTTCCATAAAATTGGCCATTTTTCTTCGTTAAATACATTCACTCGAGCAACTTCTTAGGCAAATTTAAGCCACGGAGCTATCTAAATTTTCACAGTGTCAGGATACCTAATATTCTCACTTTAGACCAATTTCCTTCTGTTGATATCTTTCCCTAAAATGCTCACATATTCTTTTAATTTTTTTATATTTATCTTCTGATCAGCACCTTCACTCCAATATGCTAATCTGAACATGACATCTATGAGCTACAATAATATTTGATTTCTTTATATAACCGGGAAAAGTGTATACAAAATTGGAGTTGCTATGTGCTTGGAACTATATATTAGTGTTACAGAATCAAAAAGTGCGCTTCTAAATCAATTGGAGACTCGATTCAATTGGAACTATATATGCATGTAACAGAAAGAGAATGACTAAAGTATATATTCACAAAAATAAGCACAACAACAACTATTAAATTGTGTATTTTTCCCATTGCTCTCACATGATTTCTTTTGACTGCATCGAAATTAATGCAATTATAGACTCATAAGACAATTTTGTCAACTTTATTGTGCATGCAAGAATATGAAGTGGATTAAAGTGTTGTGCCTATGATAAAAAAATCAATAAGGAATGCAACAAAGTCTTTAGATGCTTCTACCTTGAATCAATCTCAAATTCAGGGATATCAAATAGCAGTATGTTCAAGTCTAAATGTTGATAGAACAGGTTTGTTTGCATGTAAATTATTATGTTACTCCTTCATTGTTGGTTTATTGATAATTTAGTTATCATTAATGTACTGTTAGTTACCAGTGCATCAAGCATAATTTATTGTCTATCATTCCAATGCATTTCATTACATCATTAATGTGGTGGGCTGCTCATGTCTGCAGGTATTTGATGGACATGGTGGTACATATACAACATCTTTTTTGTTAAGAGGAATATCCTCAAGTATATATTTGACGATGCTCAATTTCCTAATTGTGTGGATAAAGCCATAAAGAGTGCATTTGCAAGAGCCTTGACTCACGTTCCCTTGACCGTTCTTCTAGAACTACTGCGCTTACTGCCATTATGTTTGGAAGGTTAGTTTTGACTTTTTGTGCTTACACTACTAGAAAACTGCTCTTTAATGGCAAAATAGTACAGTGTTTTTTTTATTTACGTGCAATTGTTATTTTTTTCCTTCTCTAATTCCTTTATTGAACACTGTCAGATGATTATTTTAGTAGGAAGATACGTAGGAACACTTCAATTTTTATAGGCCGCCCATTTCATAATTTAACTTGTGTGCTGAACCTATGTCGTATTAACTATTAACAAAAGTTGTGTTTTAGAATTCATTGCTGTTGATTTGATTTAGTTAAATGCAATAAAGGATAAAGGAAGCAAACAAAGCCGATAAATTTGATGCAGAGAACTGAAAAGCTTTATAAAAGATAAAGGAAGAAAACAAAGAAGAAGCATGGTGATGATCTCCAGGCATATAAGCCGATAAATTTCACTTGAAACCCCAGGTATGTACTTTACTTAAGTTATACTTCTTACCAAAATTTTGCTCCTGAAACCAGATAGCTTACCCTTCTTACTAAATGTTCTATATGAGTGATGTTGGCACCTGTGTTCTGATTATTTTTATCATGACATGTTAATGCCATAAACATAGTAAATATGGAGTCCCAAATAGAGATTAGGAATTTTCATGCATATAATTTAGGAACACATCAATTATTAGCACTATAGAAAGTGGTCAGTGTATGCAACTCGTATAGAAAGGATAGTACTGCACTTCTTCTGACATTTTTATCTTACCACAAACAAACTATTTTGTGCTGCGATAAAGTTGAAATTCCAAAATGCGATGCACAAGCTTTGGTTGCTTATTTGAATGTTCTTCACAAAGTTTGAATATTTCATGTTCTTATTATCTAGTGTAGCATATACATATTTACAATATCTGAAATGTAAATTTGGCAATATTAATATCATACCTTTTCCTTCATGAAAATGTACTAGGTAAAAAAACACTTCAGCACTCTTGATTATTGATTTATCAAGCTGCCTTCTTCATGCTTAAGGTAATTCACTTTTATTTTATGATCCAACATTGAACCAACTGGGCTTTGTTCATGTTAAGGCATTCATGGTCTTCAACATATATTTGGCGAACCTCTTGTCAATCTGAAATATATATAGGAACTGCATCACAGTATTAAGAGACATTCATTCTTAACCTTGTTAAATTAGTTCAACAAAACTTGCAACCCAAACATATAACAAAGCAAGCTTCCGCATTCATTTGGTACTAACTTGGCAATACAAATCCTTGTTTGATTAACTAGTGTCCATGTTAATTTACACAGGTTCCTCGTAACTCGTTTAAATGGAGTAAAGGAATAGGTTATGCCGATCATTATGAGTGAGCCATTACTAACAGCATTTTAAGCATTCAAAGAGGAGCTGAGCCTGGTATTATGATCTACATTCTTCCGCAAGGACCTGGAATGTCCAAGGCTCGCAGTAAGCATGGATGGGGAACACAGTTCGGTTCATTTTGGTGTTGTTAGGTAATACTGCTATTCATTATTTCCATTAGAAATTTTACAGTTAATATATGATATTTTTTGTATTGGCAATGGTTTATAGGTTGATATAGTTCTCTATCTAAATCAGAAATCATTTGGGTAATTTTTTTCTATAGAGACCATCTTATGATGAGGGATTTCAAGATGTAGCAGCTTTATTCAGATACATGTATAGTTTTTGCCACCGCTTTCACAAAAATACCCAAGTTAAATAGGATAACTCTTATGCACATCAATAAAGATTTCAGAGATGGAACCACAAAAAAAACTTCAAATTGATTTATAAAATATGAACATCTCCATAACTCATCTATTATGAAGACTAGAAATGTTAAAATTTTAAATACTCGATAAATATTCTGAGCTAAATAAAGTAAAATTTCTTTTTTTTCCAATAGAAATTTGGAGATCAATGGATTCAAAAGTGCTTGTACAAGATTGCTCGGGCTGGAAAAATCAAATGTTTTACTGGAGTAGTTGATCCATATGAGCACCATCGAATAATGAGGTACAACAATTTATGAATCAGCTGAGATTTTTTTTTCAATATTGAATTATGTGAACATGCTTCCTACTGACATTTCAAATAATATTGCAAGCACATGAACTATACCTGCCACTACTGCTAATCTATAAAAGCATAAAGTATAGATTTTGAGAAAATGAAATGGTTTTGATGGATTGAGATTTGCTTATTATAGAATATATTACATAAATCATGTATTGTCTCGGTAATAGCCAAGTGTCATTAAATTTTTCTTGCTAAAAGTTCATTGTTTAATTTTAAAATTAGTGAGGAACTGAGGATAATGACCACTGGCATTCAAGATGGTATACACGATTTAGTTTAGTGTTTGTATGATGAGTCCAATTTATCATCTCACATTATGGTGTATAAAGCAAACTATGAAATAAAAATGAAATAAGAGAGAAAAATTAATTTCTAAATTTAGTTTAACGTTAAAACATCAAAATAAGTTTCAAATTATGTAGAAACCTTAAAAATAAATCAAATACGTGTGTTTTTATTTTGTTGGGTTTACTTGAGTGAATTTAATAAAGTAAGTAGTGTCAACTTAGTGGCTACACTTCAAAATAGTTATGCGATATTAAGAATCAACCAAGAAAATATACCTTAATTATTTGTAAGAGCTTAGGCTTAATTAATTTGCTCTAATGGATCATTGTTTCCATGCTAACCTAAAACTTAGTGTACGTCACTTTCATAATGCTCAAAAAAGTTATATATATATATATATATATCCGATACAACATTTAATGATTTGGCTATACCTATTTACTCAGAAATCATACAACTTAATGACGTGGTAATATTTAGTGGGTTGACTAAACAATAACATTTCAAAAAAAGTTCCTAATCACTTTCACTAAAGAAAAAACAGAACTGTGATTATAAGATAATGTTTAGTTCTATATAGGCATTTAGCTTTAGCTAATATTTACTTTAAAGCTGCGAATTAGCTGTCATTTATGGATAAAAGATTTGTAATATCATTATTTACTTTAAAGCTACGAATTAGTTGTCATTTATGGATAAAATATTTGTAATATCTGAAAAAATAGATATTAAAAAATTCAAGAAAAAAAAAGGAAAAAGGGAAAACTGAAGAAGCAGAACAAAGAAACTGCAAAAATTCAATACTACGCTTGAGGATGTGAGTTACGTCTTAGCAGTCTTAGCAGTATGATTCTCTTTGTCTATCAGTTCTGTGATGTAGTTATGCAACATTGGAAGTCCCTAACAAATTATTTCATTGCATGATGCAGTGTACCATATATGGAAAAAGTTAATTTGATACGATTTTTAGTATTAGTGTTAATTCTACTTTCTTTTCCATCACAGCGTTTTAAATCAGGTGCGTTAGAGGCTAATCATTTGCTTAATGATCTGCAAAGAAGTCTCTTCAACCAAAGGGATAAACTGACTTCATTTGCAAACCAGCAGCGTGAGGTTGATTCTATACTACTGGTTTGAAATTCAGTTTTATTCCTTTTGTTATTCCCAACAAATTTATTAAATTGGCTAACTATTAGGGGCACTTAAGAGCTGTAGAGACAAGTAGTACAATTTCAAAGGTTACAACCATACTAATCCAATTAATACTTCAATAAAATAAATATAGTTATTCTCATACTTCCTAAAGTATCCAAACTGCCTCCATAAAATAAATATAGTTATTCTCATATAACAAGCATACTAATCCAATTAAATTCCTGATAGTTGTACACTTCATTATCAAATACTGTACTGAATGCTTATGATTTCATATTTATTAATATGGTAAAGATACCATCAATTTTTCTAACACTGATATATGTTAACACACTTGGTGTGATGAATGAATAATTCTGTTATTATCTAGGCATTCGTTGATATAATTTTCTGTACACTATTGCCCATCAACATAGCTGGAACTTGGTTGATGTTTCAACCGATTTGATATATTCACTAGAACTGCCTTATCAAGTAAAAGTATGTGACTGATAAAATTACCGCAACTTGAAAAATATGCATTAAATATATCACTGTGCAAATATTGCATAGAACTTCCAGTTACATGTTTATTGAAAAACGCATTTTTTTTCAACTGGAAATTGTACTCTTTATATTTAACTAATAGTTATACGTCTAAAGCTTACTGTAATTACTACTCACAGGATGTTGACAAAGCATTGGTTAGTGATAGCTCAACAACAAAAAGTCAAGAAAAAAAGACGGAAGGAGGAATCTTGCCGAGTTCAGACTGCCCTGTTGGCAACAATTCAGTAAACCAATGTCTAACTATCTTCGTACTGCCACTTTTCATTTTCAGCCTGTATTTGAACTACTTTTATGCACGTTTTGTCGATAATATTAGATGCAAACTTGCTTTCTAGATATTGTGCATTTGTCTAATTTTATATGCAGTTGGTTTATAAATTTTATCTCTCTTTACGGGTTTATGTAAACTTTGTTCATGGATATTGTGTTCAACTTATTTTATGGAAGTGATTAATAGTTATGCTTTTATTTTACAATTTTTAGTTTGATTTGTTTATGTTATGTACATTAACTGATTAAAATATAATTAAATGTAGTTTATATTAATGATATGTGTGAATATTGCAATGGCACAACATTGCTGTCAATTCTTTGGAAAAAAATGCATATCCCTACGACAGCGTTTATACATTGCTGTCAATTCATTGGAAAAAATGCATATCCCTACGACAGCGTTTATACATTGCTGTCAATTCATTGGGAAAAAAAATGCATATCCCTACGACAGCGTTTATACCTTGCAGTAGAAAACTATTAACAGCGTTTATACCTTGCAGTAGAAAATTATTAACAGCGTTTAAAAAACGCTGTAGAAAGTGGGTTTTTGACAGCGTTTATATTTTGCAGTTAAAAATTTAGGGTCAACGACCGCATGTCGTTATACAGCGTTTTTAAAAACGCTGTGAAAACTTTTAACCGCGTTTTTCAAACGCTGTGAAAAGTCTTTTTTGTTGTAGTGCATGTTTAAGGAAATTAATTGCTCATAAGTTGGCTGAGCAAAAATCAAACAATCAACAAAAGCTAAGCACACCAAAAATGATTATATCACCCATAACCCCAATCGAAGATACGATGCCTTATCTTATTCATTGTATTTATCAAATTAAGGTAGTTTCATTTTAAAATTCCTAGGTTGATTTACTAACCTAGACAAATTTTACATAGACACTAACCTATGCTCTAATATCAAATGTGACAACTTGGATTTTCGGACTTGTCAAACTCGCCGAAAACCCATTCGATTTAAACTACAAATGAAAACTACCAATTTAATACCTAATATTGTTTGATAAATATTTAACACTGCTAAATGTATAGGATTCAAATTCAGTTTATACAACTTATCAAAGGATTTTATTAGTTCTACAAGGTGTGTTTAATACATACCAAATACTAGTGTCTACAAATCTACCGCCGCGCACTCTGATTAGAGAGGCAAAAATATGCTTACCTGCAAACTCAATAAATATGTCAATGTAGAATAAAATGATAAATAGGAAAGATACATGAACATCAGACAAATAACAATCCATAACAAATAAACAGGAAAGGGTTATATTATTTTTAGGGCCGCATCACTACCACTTATGACTGCCTACGTACCTTATCTCATTGGGTACCCAATTAGATACAAGATCAAGCCAACGTAGTTCTCATACCATAAATATGACTCATGGAGCTTATGATGCAACAAACAAATATGCAATTCTCTAATTTCATATTTAGGCTTAATCTTCATGTTTATATTCTTCAAATCTAATTTACTTCATTTTTGTAACGACCCAGAATTTTTGATAATTAAAATTCGAATATTTAATTGATTTTAAATACTAATAAATGAATTTAATAAGTCGAATAATTTAAAATTCGAATAACTGGATTTAAATCGATAATTTAATGATTGAAATTCCAGAGATAATTGAAAAACGAGTTTAAAATGATTGAAATTGATTAGGAAAATTTTATTTAATCATACTGGAGTTATAGAAAGGTTATAGAACTTTTAAAATTGAATTTGGAGTTAATCTATGAAAATTGAATATTTTAATATTTAATTATCGACTGTAAAAATAGCCAATTTTCAAACAGTCTCAGAATTGAACGAAACCAGTTTCATCGGATCCGTAATGTGATATTATTGTAAGGTTTCAAATTTCGTAATTTTTGGATTTACCGTTTGTCCGGGGCAAGCCAAAACGCCTCGAAATCGATTTAAATCTGTTTAATTTAAATTGATCGTTTATTGCCATATCTCACACATACGATCGAATTAGCTTCCGAAACTTGTTCCATTGTGTCCGGATTAGGGGTTTAACCTAGGAAACGACTTTTGTTTCATCAAATTCGGAATCCGTTTGAGTTAAATAATAAAACGTGAATAGTAATCTCATCGCCTATAAATAGAAGTCCATACCCATTTGTTTTCACAAGCCCTAACCCTAAGTGATAGCCGGCCGCCACTTTCAAATTCGAAGGCCAGAAATGCTCGATTCTTTCTTCCCTTTTTTCTTCAAATCCGATAACAATTATCAAGTGTTTTCAACTACAAAAGTGAAGATCTAAGCGAGACCTTTAAATCCATACGGCAATGATGAGTTTTCGTCGACCATAGGCGGAGCTTTTGACCCGCGTTCGTGCTCGAGTCGACCACGTTTTCCAAGGCCATGAAGCGACCGAGCTTGCCATGGTTCCAGCCGAGTGTAGAGCGGGGCACGAGCTTTCGTTTGCCACTTCCTGATCGGCGGCACGTCAACGTTGGTGGTCGTAGTAATTCGATGATAGAGGCGGCAGTGGGTTTCAAAAATACGTGAGGAGCCTGGAGGAACGCGATGGGGAAGATGGCAAAGTCACGGTCCAGATCTAGGGTTCCTGAACGAACGGCTGCGATGGATTTTAGGTTAAATTAAATAAAAGAAAATGTAAATTTAATTGTTTTATAATTCGTGTATCTTTAAAACAATGTATCTCTTTCATGCGAGATCGGAAAATGACGAAACCAGAAGCGTTGGAATCGCAGCGACGCGCTCTACGCTGCAGCGTAGATCTGGGCGTGTTTGGAATCAGTGAAATTTTTGAGTAAAATTAAACGGCCGTTTAATTTTATTCGAAATAAACGCTGGAACGGAATTTAAAATCACGGTGAGATCTTCTCACTCAAATAAAATTTTGTATTGCAGTTATTTATTGATTGACTGTTTGGATGTGATATTAGATATAGTAGGATATATATATATATATATATAGCAATATATACATATTGGCATATGTATATATTGGATTGATGATTTCCCGCCTCGTATAGCGGATGAGACCCTATTGCGCCGTTAGTAAGCGGATAATATTTATTAAACCCATATACCGCGATAATTCCGTACTGGAGCGGAATTGGTATTGTGCTAACATCTTTGGATGCAGGGAAACAGGTTGGAGGGATCCAACTGGATTCCTCAACTGTATTTATTTATTTACAGATATTGATGTATATTCTGTTATCATGTTGATATATGATATTGAATGTTGTGATTTACAAAGGGGTGCTGTTGCATCATCGGATTCAAAATTTTGAAGTTTAAAAATAACGATTTTAACTTTAAAAGAGATTTTTAAGTATACGTTTTATTTGAAATTTTGAATTGATTTACTTTAAATAAATAAATGTTATAAATTTAAAGTTATGGAGATTATAATGTTAGTGGAATATAACCAAAGTGTCATTTTTAAAATAAAAATCGATTTATTTATAAAATGGTTTAAGTTGGGATTTTTGAATAACCATAAACGATTTGTATAAAAAGATTTATACAAATTGATATTTATAAATCAAATGTTGGAATTATAAAACGAGTTTTTTTATAAGTGTTAAAATGAAGTATAAATTGGATTTCGGCATTTTAATTGAGATTTTTGAACAAGTATGAATGGTAGATGAGATTTATAAATAGTATAAAAGTAGTTCGGTTATGGTTGAAAATAAGGTTATAAATGAAATCTTATAAGTAATAAGATTTAAAATCTGTGAAGTTTAAAAGAACGATTTCTTTTAAAATAAATGAATTGTAAGTTATTAACTTATAAGATGGACCTTTGGTATATACATTGAGTATAAATTGAATAGGTCATTAAAGAAGATTTATAAATCGAATTGTTAATAAAGGAGATTTATTAAATTGAAGTTGTTAGAAAATAGAAATAGAATTTATAAACGTTGTTTTATAAATTTGAGATCAATTGAATTTGATAAATTAAATATAGAAGGTTGTTAAAGGAGATATATTCGCGATTTTGGATAGCGGATTATTATTGAAATAAATGTGTAGAAAATAGTGAAATGTAATTAGTGAAGTATATTCACGATTTTGGGACAATGAATATATTATTAAATAAAATGGATATGTTTTGGAAAAGTGATATTACGAAATGAAGTAATTGTTTTAAAAGATGTTTTAAAACGTGTTAAATATCGAAATCATAGATTTCAACATTTATTGTTGAAATAGACGTTTTCGAGGAATTTAAGGAAATGATGGACTATAACACTGTTGTTATAGTAAATGATTTCCGAAAGGAAATGTTTTATGTAGTATTGGGATTTATATATATCTATCTAAATTTCGAATCCTTATACTAGTGATTTTGAGTTGTCGTAACGATGTTTTACGTAACATTCGTTTTGACTCAAATAAATGTGTTTAGAGAATGATTTCCTTAAAGAATGAAATATATACTTAACTTTGATTTAAGTATATCGAATATTTTCTAAGTGTTGAAAATAAATGATTTGTGAATTACTTATTTTTAAATAAGTATGGAATGCTTTTCCAATATGAAATGAACTGTTTTGAGATTTTATCTTTTAAAGATAAATTGAAATGTGGAAGTTGATTTGAAATTGTTTTCAAATGGTTAAGTGTGGAAATTTTATATCTAGTAAAGATATTTTTAAAGATGAAATAATTTGGGAAAATTATTTGGAATCTGATGATGTTGCGCATCTTTATTGATAGTTAAATAACCGGCTATCAATAATTACCCTGAATGGATGTTTTGTTGTGAATTGGATGAATTTGAATGCCACACTTATTTTTGAATAATCGCTCACTATTCGGGTTAGCCGGGAAAGGACCATGGGGTCATATAACCCATTCCAAATATGTGATACGTCGTTATGAATTGCATTTGAAGACCGGTGTTGAAGACCGGATATTTTTGAAAACGGAAGGATTACCGTCGAGTTACTCTACATCGGCTGATCTCTGGTTTAGAGGTTTTATCACCCTTAGTGACGGGAAGTCCGGACGTGATTAGAAATTATCCGGAATTGCAAGGGCTTCGTGAGAAGTGCCTTCGGTTCTGTTCGATCCCAGAACAGACTTGTATGGATTGTGTGTCTGACGTTACAAATTTGAGATATAAAGCTGATTTCTTTCAAATACATTTCTGTTAGTGGCGGAGAATTTATTCTCTTAGCTTAACACCCTTCTCTGAGACGTACGAGCTCAGTGGTTATGTAGTTGAAATTTATCAGCGATATACTCCCAATTTGGTAACGTGGCATGCTGAGTGTTGCTGTGAAATGATCAGTGTTTGATCATTTGTGATATGATCATTTGTTTGATCTTATATCTTTGTGATCATAGGTTGATCATTTTGTTTGACCCGAAGCAGGGCTTTGTAGAAAGCATAGCTTTGTGGACGAGACTTCGTCGAGCCTCACACCCCGGAAATGGTCGAAACAGGAAGGATGCGGCAAGGTTCTAGGGAGTAGCGCCCCTTAGTGTATGTCATTCCTTCTGGATAGAGGTGGTATCATGGTATGGAGCCCAGATACTTAACCTATGTGGTTGCTGCAAATTTATTACTTTGTGGTTGTTGCGAATCGGGGATCCTCGGGAAGATCGGTGACGATCGGGAGATGGCATACGTGTGTCAGTAGTTACCTATTTTTGCAGAGGTAACCCGGCCTTGTGTTGGCAGAGATCCGGTTAGGTTCTCGGGTCGTCTATTCCAGGGACGTACCCATCGTGGAAAAGGAAGTTCCTTAGCCTGACCATTTGTTGGAAATCCAAAGAAACAATACGAGCCTTTACGATTTCAATAGTATAACCTATCTCCTCAGGAGGCAGCTATAGCAGGCATAATATAATGGTACCTATGCTGGCTAAGATTTATATTCTACTTTCGAAATGTTTTCTACACTATGCACTAATAATAATATCAAAAAGAATTTGATTTTCGCGTAGTAAGCATCTTTGACTATCATAAGAAGAAATCTCCTCCAAGTCTGCGTTTGCATTGTGTGTGTGGCGGGAGGTCTTATGGTAGTTTCATTTTCCAAAAGCATTGCGAATTTACTTTAAAATTCTCTGCTATTTATTTTAAAGAATAACTGTTTTACGATCTCACACCAGTCACCATGACTGACTCGGAGTTTATTGTTTCCCTTCTAAACTCTGGGTGCCCACCAATTTCCACACGGGCAGTCTAGAGTTAGATTATCAGGATATTCTGGAGCTTTGGAAGCAAGCTGGATGGCGAGACGTAGTATTTGTATCTGATATATTTATTCCGCTGTGTATTCTGTATGAGGACAAGTTTATATAACTGTCCATTGTTGTATATTGACTCTGATGATTGATGTATGTATAAAATGATATAGTTCTTTGTTTTAAAGACTAGTGTTTATTTATTATATATATTGTTCCGCTACGATATGTGAGATTCTGATATTGTTTTTCTATTTCTGTTCTGATGTGTTGTTCTTCTTTTCTTTTTCTACTCTCTTTCTTCTATTTTCTTCTTCTTCTACCTTTTTCTTTTTCTTAAAACCCTCACTATTGGAGTTTCCGGCATTCGATTTCTCGACAGTCGATAAAGTGAGTATCGATGTCGAATTTTCGAAAGTCGAAAATTCCGGTACGTGACAATTTTATTCAAAAGCTCTTTGAAAATAAAAGTATCTCATAAGACCATGCCGTATATAAACACCGTCGGGTTTTTATCTTATGATAACTTAAAACACTTTATATGTAAAATCATATAATATTATTTTTATTGACTTTCTATGAAAACATTTGTAAATAAACTTATAAATCTTAGCTGAAATGCTTGCATCTCACATTTCCACTAAGTCCGTACGACACTTATTGGATATTGGATTTCCAACTGAATAGCGAGGTAAGGGACTACCTCCCGTACAATACATTTGTAGATGAATGCACCCGAGCCCTTTATGTTGGTCCTCATACAAATTAAGACCGGCCTATCCGAAAATATAATATACGAATAACACCAAGTATTACATCCCCCTTTCATTACTGACCTATTTGGGATCCCGAGCATACACCAAATAATTTAAACCCGAGGTTATAGCGGATGAAATTTTTTTATAACTAGAAAGGTGAATTCATACCTTGATGGTAGCGAGCTAATTAGCCTGAAAGCTGTTAGTCCTTGAGATGATGGTTTTGATGACAACAACCTTAGAATATATTATAAAACAGAAATACTAACATTACAAGTTTAGATATATATGTATTTGCAGGATCTAACCATGCAGGTATCAAGAATGAAGACTGTACAGTATAGAGATTCAAGATACAGAGATAGAAGACTCATGAGTATCAAGATTATTAAGAGTTCAAGGTTAAGTTTGTTTTATTAGGAATATTTGTTAAAACTCGTAGAAAAGCACTAGCATCTTAATATCCAATTTATTCGTGGAATGGAATCCACTTCGATCCCGTTAAAGGGATGGAACCCTAAGTAGGATGGAACCTACAAAAATCTAGTGGGACATTGTTTTGTATCCACTTATTTTAATTCAAATGATTTTACAAAATTTTCTTGTTTTTAAAATGATTTCAAAACTTTCCTTTTAAAAGATTCAAAACTCTCTATCCTGATTTTAAATAATTTTAGCCTCAAAACATCTTTAATTTCAAAGTCAAAATACTCCTGTTTTTAAATGTCTTTTCAAATAATATATTTAACTTTTAATATTTATACTTAGATTTAAATATAAAATTATAGTTAAATTATGTACTTATTGTTCTTTATA
Organism: Allium fistulosum; assembly: GCA_030737815.1. Lineage (NCBI taxonomy): Eukaryota > Viridiplantae > Streptophyta > Magnoliopsida > Asparagales > Amaryllidaceae > Allium > Allium fistulosum. The sequence goes on along the minus strand of CM060908.1, from coordinate 118,764,339 downwards.
TTTACTTAAGAATTTCAACTATATTCAAGTATATTTATAAAGTTTTAAATAGTTTTTATATAAGATAAATATTGTTTTTATAGAAATTCAAATTATCATTTTTGGCTGAGGGATGTCGACATGCCCCTAGGTAGTATGTCAACATAGTGACAGTTGAAGTTCAAATTCAAATTTCAAAAGAAGTGTCTATTCGCCATAACTCTTCATGAATGGTCATGGCTGTTGGTTGGGTCAGTTTCAACGAATTTTCAATCATATTTTTCTGATTTTCACTCCTCTTCATCTTCCACATTTCTTATTACAAAATCATACCATTACTCTGCCAAAATCAACGTCGAATCATACTCGATTACTTCTAGTTTGATTCTACATCACTATCTCTACAAGGTTCTCAGTGCTATTCAGAGTTATAGGTTTCTTTGTAATATATTAGCGAGAAAAGGTGTGATTGTAGCCTTGTAAATCAATCAAGCGAGAAAAGGTGTGATTGTAGCCTTGGAAATCAATTGGGTGAACTTGTTGCCCTGGAAATCAAGTATCCCTACCCAGAGGATTGGTATTTTGGAGGGTGTACCTCGTAGACTTGAAATCGAGGGTTGTAATTGTTGAATTGCTTTTGAAAGGAAATCCGTACTTAGTTGTACGGGACTGGATGTAAGGTAACTCCGAACCAGTATAAAATCCGGTGTGTTCTTTCCTTTACTGCTTTTACTTTATATTTGCATCTGTATTTGATTATGTGTTCATATCTGTGTCTAATTAGTGTATACATTGTTAATAAAGTTAGATAAACTCAAAAAGATTAACAAATTTCTTAAAACACTATTCACCCTCCCCTCTAGTGTTAATTCTAGCCTTAAGATCCTTAATCCGCATTTCTCACATTTGGTATCGGAGCTTTGTTTTCAAAAGTTTCATAATCTGAATTTTGAAAATTTTCAAAATGGCTACTAACACTAGTGCTGCTATTACCACCAACACTAGTTTATTTATAGAAGGTCAGTCTACTTCAAGACCACCACTTTTTAATGGCAGTAACTATGCATATTGGGCATGTAGGATGAGAATATATTTACAATCTGTAGGATTAGATACTTGGAATATCACACAAACTGAATATTCTGAACCCACAACTAATTTTTCATAGTGGACCACTGAGCAAAAGACTGTTGCACAAAATAACTCTAAGGCAATGAATATTCTGTTTTGTTCACTTGAAAGAAATGAATTTAATAGAGTGTCAGTTTGTAAGTCTGCATATGAAATCTGGAAAACTTTGCAAGTAACTCACGAACGAACAAGCAACGTTAAACAGACCAAAATTTCCATGCTGACAAATCAGTTTCAGTTATTTAAAATGAATACTAATGAGTCTATTTCAGATATGTATAGTCGATTTCAAGATATTGTGCATTCTTTAATATCTTTGGGAAAGGAATTTTCGGAAGAAGATCAAGTCAGAAAAATTTTAAATTCTCTCACTCCAGAATGGGATCAAAAGACACTTGCAATTGAAGAGGCAAATGACATCAGTACTTTAAAGATAGAAGAATTGATTGGAAATCTAATGTCGTTTAAAGTTCAAATGATCGGGAGAAGAGAAAGCAAAGCATCTGAAAAGAAATCAATGGCATTCAATGCATTGACCGATGGATCAGACTCAAACAGTGACAATGATGAAGAGATAGCATTTATGACTAGAAATTTTAGGAAATTTCTGAAGTACAGAAAATTGAATAGTTCCAAGAGAAACAACTTTAAGAATTCCGGTAATCAGACTACAATACCAAACTTTATCAAATGCTTCAATTGTGACGAACCAGGTCATATCAAAAAGAACTGTCCGTATCCAGAAAGGCAAAATCCTCCTATGAACATTGAACCAGCAAAGAAACGGAAGCATGCATTTACTGCTACTCTAGATGACTCAGACTCGTCCTCAAGTGATGATGATTCAGAAGATGGATAACTCGAATTTGTGTTTCACTGCAGTTCACGATTCCGACGAGTTCAACGAAACGGACTCAGAAAAAGGTACACGTTTACAATATAATTGGTTGAAATTGCTTGCATAGAATTAGTTGCTTGATTGTTTGATTGATTGATTTAAAATTGATATTCTGTTTGAATTTTAAAATTTATTTTCTATTTTTACTATTATTTTATTATTATTATTTTTATTATTTTTGACACATTCTGAAATATATTATAAGTAAAATAATATTTCAGAAATATAGACATTAATAATAATATTTATATATATGTATATTAGATATCTTAGGAAAATCATATCATGAAAATTCATAGGCACATGTTGACATGGCCCCTACCACGATGTCGACATGCCTACCTGAATTTGAATTTCAAATTTGGATTCAAATGTTTGAATTTCCCTCCACCTTTTCACTTCATTTATTTCTCTGAAAAGATACCTTTTGACCAGAGAATATGTCCTTTGAAAGTCTATTTATCCACTATCTTTTATCATATCTTTTCACTTTCATTTTCAAATTAAACTCTCTCTTCATATCTTCAAGCACTCTACTCTTTACTCTAATGGCTTCTTCAAGTAACCCCTCAACCATGAGAATTTCCAGAAAAATCAAAGAGCAATTATTCAATGATCCGGAGGCAATTAAAGCATACATCAATTATGCTAATTATGCCAAAGTCCATCCCGGAAAATTTGCTATTTTTCAAGATTTTTCTTCTTATGAAATTGATTCTCTTTTTGCAAACAATGGTGTTTTAAGTCATATTGACTCTTCTCAAAACGATTTTGTTTGCTATCCTAATCTTGTCAAAATCTTTTATGCTAATCTAAACCGTGCTTTTTATAATGGAAATGAGAATGAGATTTGGAGTAGTGTCAAAGGGACTCAAATTGTTTTGAATTGTGATCTCTTGGGTACCATTCTTAATTGCAAAAGCACGGGAATGGATCTTTCTAGTTTTAAAATCGATGAACATGATCGTGAGACATTTCATCATATTTTTGAAGGAGATGAAAACTTTGAATTTAAAAAATGAAACTTTCGTCCTAAAGCAAGGATTGTCAATCTTCTTTTACAACATATTTTGACCCCAAGATTGGGTAATTTTAACAATCCTACTTCAAAAGTGTGCAAAGCACTTTTTGGTATTTTCGGAAATTATGACATCAATTGGGCGCAAGTTATTTTGGATGAACTTCGTCCTAAAAATTTTGAAATGAGAGAAAACACTTTATATCATGGAATTTACCTTACTCGGATTTTTAACTATTTTGGAGTGGATTTCAAAGGTGAAGAATTTGTCTCTAGAAAAGTTTTTAATATCTCAAACATTTCTCTCATGAAAATCCCATATGCTTTTCAACCTTATGAGACTCTTACCGAAAAGGAAGAGCGTTTGGCTCATGAAGAAATGGAAGAGGAAGAAGAAGAAGAAAGGGATGAAATGGAAATAGAAGAAGAAGAAGAAGGTGAAACATCCTTAGAAAGTATTGAATATCCTTCCAATCCATCCAACAAAACCCTTCTCAGAAACCAAAAGATAATTGTGGAGAATCAACGAATTTTAAAACGATCCGTTAGTAAGAAGTTGGATAACATGTCTTCGAAGATGAACAAGTTCTTTTCAAAAGTCAGCAAGAAACTTGGACTATCTTCATCATCTTCATCTTCTAACTAGTTTTATCTTTTAGTATCTTATTGTATTTGTCTTAGTTTGTTTCGAATGTTCGTGTAGTTCCTTATGTTTAATCATTGTATTATCCAATTATGCAATGAAATTGAATATCCTTGCTGTCATCTAGCTTATTTTATATCTAGAATAAATGTTAGTATATTATAGAAATATATATACATCATTATTCATAAAATAAAATTATCATCAATTTTCACTGAAGTATGTCGGCATACCCCCCTTGACCATGTCGACATGTACTGGTCAGAAGTGACTATTGATTTTGAATTTGAAATTTGAATAACTACCAAATGTCTATTCATTTCAAACGAATTTCTACACCAATATATACCTTTGTCTTCCAGAAATCTTCACTGAAATTTATTTCTCATTATCTATATCCTTCATTTCTTTCTCTAATTCAATTATGGCCAATCCTATTCATAATCTATCTGAAAATCTTGAAGAAACACTCAATTCATTCAAGAATATTCTCTCTATCATCCTCCGTAATCAGCGTCACTTAGAATTAAGTCAAATGCAGATGATCAAGGAACAAGAGAGACACTTCGATGCAATTCGATGGATGATCTCCTCCCTGCACAAGGATGATAACGAAGCACATCCTCCCGTTTCTCTATTTGTTGATAATGAAAATTGGGATGCCATCAAACAAGACCCTATCTTTGGAGAAGAAGGATGGGTTAATGTTCCTCGTAACGTTTAATTTTCTTTCTTTGATTGATTTGTTTGAATTAATTTGTTTGATTTGATTTGGTTTGGATTGATACTTTGTGTGGATTGATTTCATTTGGTTTGAAGTTTGTTGTATGAATAATGTATATATATATACATTAAAATGAATATAGTCTTTAGTTAAGTTATTATGCTCATAAGTTTCATTATTTCTTAATCTATATATTATATATTCCGTTGTATAGTTTATCAATGCAGGTACTAAAGTCCAAGAGTAAGGGGGAGTAAATTTTTGTTGATGACAAAGGGGGAGAAGTATAAAATAGGGTAGTTGGGCATAGATTAAGGGGGAGTTGTTAGTTTTAGGAGAAGTTATTAGGATAGAAGGAATATTTTATAAACAAAGGTTGTCATCGTCAAAAAGGGGGAGATTGTTAGTCCTTGAGATGATGGTTTTGATGACAACAACCTTAGAATAGATTATAAAATAGAAATACTAGCATTACAAGTTTAGATATATATGTATTTGCAGGATCTAACCATGAAGGTATCATGAATGAAGACTGTACAGTATAGAGATTCAAGATACAGAGATAGAAGACTCATGAGTATCAAGATTATCAAGAGTTCATGGTTAAGTTTGTTTTATTAGGAATATTTGTTAAAACTCGTAGAAAAGCACTGGCATCTTAATATCCAATTTATTCGTGGAATGGAATCCACTTCGAGCCCGTTAAAGGGATGGAACCCTAAGTAGGATGGAACCTACGAAAATCTAGTGGGACATTGTTTTGTATCCACTAATTTTAATTCAAATGATTTTACAAAATTATCTTGTTTTCAAAATGATTTCAAAACTTTCCTTTTAAAAGATTCAAAACTCTCTATCCTGATTTTAAATAATTTTAGCCTCAAAACATCTTTAATTTCAAAGTCAAAATACTCATGTTTTTAAATGTCTTTTCAAATAATATATTTAACTTTTAATATTTATACTTAGATTTAAATATAAAATTATAGTTAAATTATGTACTTATTGTTCTTTATATTTACTTATGAATTTCAACTATATTCAAGTATATTTATAAAGTTTTAAATAGTTTTTATATAAGATAAATATTGTTTTTATAGAAATTCAAATTATCATTTTTGGCTGAGGGATGTCGACATGCCCCTAGGTAGTATGTCGACATAGTGACAGTTGAAGTTCAAATTCAAATTTCAAAAGAAGTGTCTATTCGCCATAACTCATCATGAATGGTCATGGCTGTTGGTTTTCTATAAATAGGGGTCAGTTTCAATGAATTTTCAATCATATTTTTCTAATTTTCACTCCTCTTCATCTTCCACATTTCTTATTACAAAATCATACCATTACTCTGCCAAAATCAACATCGAATCATACTCGATTACTTCTAGTTTGATTCTACATCACTATCTCTACAAGGTTCTCAGTGCTATTCAGAGTTATAGGTTTCTTTGTAATATATTAGCGAGAAAAGGTGTGATTGTAGCCTTTTAAATCAATCAAGCGAGAAAAGTTGTGATTGTAGCCTTGGAAATCAATTGGGTGAACTTGTTGCCCCGGAAATCAAGTATCCCTACCCAAAGGATTGGTATTCTAGAGAGTGTACCTCGTTGCCTTGAAATCGAGGGTTGTAATTGTTGAATTGCTTTTGAAAGGAAATCCGTACTTAGTTGTACGGGACTGGATGTAGGGTAACTCTGAACCAGTATAAAATCCGGTGTGTTCTTTCCTTTACTGCTTTTACTTTATATTTGCATCTGTGTTTGGTTCTATGTTCATATCTGTGTCTAATTAGTGTATACATTGTTAATAAAGTTAGATAAACTCAAAAAGATTAACAAATTTCTTAAAAAACTATTCACCCCCTCCTCTAGTGTTAATTCTAGCCTTAAGATCCTTAATCCGCATTTCTCACAAAAGCATCCCCTGTTTTACCATTCTCGGGTGTGAGGCTTTGAGGCAACGATTACCTTTCATATAGCATATATTCCACTTGAAATGTCACTTTGCCATTCCCCAATCACAAAACTGATTTCTACAAATTTATAACTCCTGAGCTCGTACGTCTCAGGAAAGGGTGTAAAGCTAAGAGAAGTTGTCTTCTCCGCCACCAAACAGATGATATGTTCATAGAGACCAATCAATATGATCTAGAAATGCAACGTCAGACATTCGTCCATACAAGTTGTCCAGGAATAGGACAAACCGAAGGCACTCTCCTACCATATCCTGCCGGGCATTACCCCTAGGATTAGTGGTGAGTTAGTCCTTGCATAGGAAGATTTCAAAATGAAGGGACCACTGCTATTTATTTATTTCGAGGGGGGAGGTGGGGGGGGGGGGGGCTATTCCAAAATTATCAACAAGTAGTCCTTAAGTTATGAAGATCATCGCCTTTAAAATCAAGGCTTTCAATATATATCTTTTCTTTACTTTCGAAACTTAAATTGGTTCGAAGTGGTTCTTGGATAGGAATTACCCAAATCCGATCCTAGTTCCTTCGAATCAATTATCGATAAAAAGATGTCTTATAAGTAGGTGATTATCATTTGATTTATTCATTTCCTTTTATCAAAAAATATCTTCAAGAGATATATATATATATATCTTTAAAACATTTTTGTTGGTATATACGGAATCATTAAACCTCTCATTATTAAATTCTTTGGTTTAATTAAACTCTTTTTAAACTTGGAATAATTCCAAAACATTTTACTTAGGAAAATATTTCCAAATCTTTTATTTAAATCTTAACAAAGATTTCTTATTTTCAAAACGTAACTTTTTAATAAGTTGAAAACATGTTATCTAAGATGGTAAATCTAAATTGTTTTAAATTTGAAAAATTTAATCTTTTATACTTAACTAGTTTCCGACATTTTGACCTTATCTATTCCTCGTCTGGGGGAAGCCAGGTAAGCTAGGGCACTAGTTGCTCCTGAGAATCTCCTTGGTTTAAACACCTTACCCAAATCTCATGAAAAAAAAAATCAAGTGTACTCGTTGGCTTATTAGAGCCAAGATTAAAATATTTTCTTATAACAACTTTTTTGAATTAATTTATTTAAATTCTTTTAAATAAATTATAAAATCTTCAAATCATCTTTAAAACACTTAATTATTTATTTAAAAACATTTATAAAAGATTTGGGAAATAATTGTTAAGTTTAAAACCATATTTTAATTATTATTGAAAACCGCTGCAAATAGTGCTTCGAATAGTGTTGTTAAAGTTATATTGATCAAAACGACTTTTCTATTATTTGAAAATTTATTTATATAACTCAAATCCCTTTTAAAGCATTTTAAAAGATTTATAAATATTTTTCCATATTTTTATGGGATTCAAAAATATCAATTTAAATCATTTTTAACTTTGGTCGTTAAACTTCAAAACCGCGATATTTTTGAAATTTTGTTTTTCTTATATTTCAAGATCTGCTTATTGAAATCTCGATCGTTTTCTTTTGTTTGAAAACTATAGATATGATAGTTTGGAAAATTCTTATCACAAAGAATTCCGAACTATATTCCACTTTATATACTCATTTAAATTTTACGGCGCGAAATCACGAACTACCGTTACGCGACGCGCCTAGTTTTGACTTGTTTTTAATTTCTTATTCAAACTTCACCAAATTTGTTTCTAGTATTTATAAAAAATTATTAGATCATTTTAAACCATTTTTAAGAGGTTAACATTTCATATACACCATTTCATTAATAAAAGGAAAGTGATTTTCTTTGTGATTTTCAACGTGTACTTAATGTGACTTGTTAATGAAATCAAACAATCATATTAAACTACCAAACATGATTAACAATATCACAACCAAGCGTAGCAAACAATATTATATCATCCAATATATATATACACACAATAGTATAAATGGAGTTATCTCACCCATTACCAAGTCCAATTCTTCCTACCAACATTCAAACGAGTCGACACTTAACTAAATCATCACTAAAACAACTCCCCACCCTCCTTGCTCTTGGCCATCTTTCCTCCACTACCATTGCTCATGATATAAGGGTCTAGGGTCAAAGAGCCCGACCATTGGAAAGCGAAGTGGTCTTTAGTTCACAATATTTGGACCTGAAAATGAGTCATCATCTCTTGGCTTTTTGACTATATTGCACTCAAAATTTGGAAAAGTTTTCAACTGTAACGTTGTTGCAAATTCTTTTTTCTACTATTTAATAGAAAGAATTACTTAATTTCGAGTGGTTTTTAAGGAGATATGGTCAAAAGAATAAGAGGTATTCTCGGATTCACAAAAATCAAACACGAGAATGCACTGGAAAGAAGTGGGTTTTTGACATAGCTAAGGTCAAAATGGAAGAAGTGGTAAACATGATAGTTGTAGCCACTGTTGTTTTAGAGGGTTTGGAAAAACAATTTCTCCATTTGGTTCTGGTTTGGAGAAGTTATGGAAGACGGAAAATGAGATAAGGAGGTGGGTATTTATAGGCAAGTTCATCAAAATATCTACAAACATGATCATGAGCTATCACCTCACGATCACTTTAACCACCTCCCTTCTACACCACCATAGGATGGCCAGAAGTCACCTCAATCATGGGCAAGGCCATGTGCCTCCATGGATGTAACATTTGATGTGACAAATGATGATAATTACCTTAGATATTTTAAGCTTTTTCTCTCTCTACCATAATTACCCCTATGCACCACCTCCTCCTTCATCGTCACCTAGCACGACCAAGTCCCTTCCACCACCACTTAAGCATGGCTGACATGACCCTCTCCCATATGCATGTGATGATGGTTGTACTTTGATGTGTAGTGTTGACTTAAGGTTGTTTAAGTGCTAAGGAGTTACTAAAATATCTCTTATATATGGTTTTGATTTTGTATATAATTAGTATATATGTATATATGTGTATACAAATGTTTGTTCAAGCGCCTGTGCACATGTCCATTGATGTGTTCATGGATATGTTTATATGTATTTTACATTTAATCCACAACGTTGCCCAACTTCTATACGTTGAATTGTTACGAATCCCGATTTCGATTTCCGGTCACATTTTCATTTCTTAGTTAATATATATATATATATATATATACATACATATATATATGTATGTATGTATGTTTGTATGTATATTTGTAAACAAAGTTTGAAAACTAATTTCTTATTATTGGTAATTAATTAAACGATCCCATTTGAATTATAAAATCATATAAATCAATATTGAACAATTGTTTTCGAAAAACGTTATTATATCGATAAACCTATACCAATTTTCCTCATATTTTATAATCAATTATATATCTTTATAAAACCATTATAAATGATTCATTATTACTTTAAAACTAATTACAATGAGTGGTTATCATTTTAAACTATTATTTGATTAATTATTATTATTTATTATCACTTAAACAATATTATTTGTATCATCAACCTTTTATTTGAATATTTTAAAAATAAATATAATTTATCAAAGTAATAAATTTGCGGGTCGTTACAAGCTCATTTTTTTACATTCACCATTAAAGTTTTGAATTCTTTGATTGAGATTGATTTTGATCATCCTATTTCGGTTGCTTCTAATTTTCATAGCGATTCTTCATGTAGTGCTTCTTTGTCTTTAGATGTTGTTAGAAGTAGAAATTATTTAAAAGAAATGTCAAATAGAGGATCAAAGTTATGTATTTCAGAGTTCCTTGGATTTTGTTTTGGAGGTGCTGAAGATTTTAGAGAATTTTTGATTGTATATCAAATTCAAAAATGATATGAGTTGGTGTTTTTGAAAAACTCTCCTAATAGAATCACCGTTATTTGTTCTTTAACCGAGGATGGTTGTTCTTTTAAAGTGCATGCTTCTTGTGATTATTTAAGTCATTTTTTATTAGATCTTTTGTTATTCAACATTCTTGTGGAGCTGGTCTTAGATATGTCATTAATTCACATATTTCTAGAAGATATTTGAAACCATTGATCCTAGATGAGATTCGTGATTGTCCTGGTAAAAAGCCAAAAGACGTAGTTGATGACTTTAGAAGAGAGTACAATTTTACTTTGACTTATTATTATGCTTATTATGGAAAACAACTTGCTTTGATGGAGTTGTATGGTGAAGATGCTATGTCTTATAATGACCTAAATTGGTATTTGGTGGCATTGAAGAATAGTAATCGAGGTAGTTATGTTGATAAGGATATTGATACTTCTCGTAATCAGTTTGAGAGAGTTTTTACTGGATTTGTGCTTGCAGACTCGGTTTTAAATACTGTAGACTTTGATATTTTTAGATGCTACTCATTTAAGGGGACATCCAGGTGTGTTGATGGGTGCTATGGCAAAAAATGGTAATCAAGGTATGTTTACTTTGTTTTCTTAAGAGTTCTAATGTGCATTATAAGTTTTCATCATGATATTCTTATGCAATTTTTATTATGTACAATGCTTTATCAATTTTTACTTTTACTGTGCAGTATCAGTTTATGTAATATGCAGTATACATTTTATACTGTGTCAGTTCAAATTTGACGTTGGTAGTTTTTGAATAAGGACTTTGGGCAGCTGATAGTTTCTATCGTGGTTACCATAAGTATAAAAATGGATTGGTGTAGGAAAGATGAATGTGTCAGTTCAGATTTATAAGTTATGTTGTAATACTGCAGATTTACAAGATACTGTGTAGTATCAGTTTCCTAATGTGTAGTATCACTATTTACTAGTACTTTGTAGTATTAATTTTCTACAGTGCATTATCATCTTTTAGTAGTACTATTTAGTATCAATTTTCTACTGTGCATTATCATTTTTTGATATGCTACTACTATTCAAATTTTATGGTGTGCAGTATCATCATTAATTGCTGCTCTGTAGTATCAATTTTCTACTATGCATTATGAGCTTTTACTACTACTGCGCAGTATTAGATTAAATTGTTTTGTAATATATATATAAATAGTTTTTTGTAGGTTTTTTACCATTAGCTATGGGTATTGTCTCTCATGAAAACGAAGATAATTGGAAATGGTTTCTGAAGAATTTAAAGGAAATGATTCAAGAACATCATGAATTGGTTTTTATGTCGGATCGTCATCAAGGGTTAGTTTTGGGGGTTAGTAATGTTTTTCCTTCCACATTTCATAGTTATCGTTACCAATATATGGAACAAAATCTTCTTTCAATGGTAAAAGCAAAAATGCTAATGTGTCTATTGTTGATTTGTTTAAAAAGTGTTCTAGAGCTTCTACCGTGTATGATTTTGAATAAGCTATTTCTAAGTTTTGTGAAATTGATGGCAGTGCTACTTTAAATTTTTTGAAGGATAAGTCTTAGGGTAGATGGACTGACTTGTTTTTTTTTGGGAAAGCGTTATGGCGAGTATAGTTCTAGTGTAGCTGAAAACTTTAATAGTTGGATTTTGGATGAATGAGCATTGCCTATTACTTCTTTCTTAGATGGTATTCCTGTTAAGGTTATGGTACAAATGGCTAGAAGGAGGGAGGAGGGTCGTTTGTGGAATTCAGTCCTTTGTCCTTCTATTGAGACTCGTTTAGGTGAATTGATCGAAGAAGGTTTCGGATGTGATGTTTTTAAGTCATAAGATTTAGTTTTTGAAGTTAAGTCATCTAAATCTCTTCTCATTGATCTGAAACAGTGGATTTGTAGTTGCAATCAATGGAAGATAACGGGATTACCGTGGACACATGCTATAAAGTGCATGAATAGGAGTAAATTGTCCATTTATGATTTTGTTGAGTATTATTTTACCATTGATGCTTACCGTTCTTCATATGCTAATGCAATAAATCCCATTCCTAATTTTCATAAGCCAGTTGTTGATTCTAATGATAAAGGTGTTATCAAGCCTCCTAAAGCAAAACGTTGTGCCGGAAGACCTATCAAATGAAAAGTGGTTTCTCATATTTTCAAAACAAGCAAAATAGGTGTGTGTTTGCAAGTAATATGGTCATAATAAACGCAATTGCCAGGCTTCTAAGAAGACATGAGTTGGTTTTTTTATGTTTGTTAGAATTATTATTTGGTTGTAGGACTTTCTTTTTTTGTTGGCATTTTTTTGTATTTCGAATATTAAACTATGATACAATACTTTTCTGAATGGGTTTATCAATGTTCTATTTGATTAGGTGTATGTGTTTGTGATGTTGTCTATTATTATTTTCATGTTTTTGTGATTGAACTTGTTATTTTATGCATGTTTATTTTTGTACTGTGTGCTATTTAGCTAGTTCTTTTTTTATGTATTTATGATACTGTTTATATTTTATAATGTTTCATATTTATATCAGTTAGTAGTTTGTTTTGCAAAATAGGTTGCACCAGATTTTTGATGTTATGATACTGCTTAGTATCATTTATAGGGTGCAGTTTATTTTTTTGATACTTTGTATTATCATTTTATGGAAGTTTCTTACTTAACAGGTGGACAAACTACCAAAATTACCAACCACCACTCCTTGCACCACCACCCGCCACCATCACCTGCACCGCCAGCCTCGCCGCCGCTCCCAACACCACCACAATCGCTAAAATATGAAATTTTAGTAACAGGTTCGACACTGCTACTATGTAGTATCAATTTCCTTTTATTAAATAAAATGATACTAGGCAGTATCATTAATGTCATTATAAGCTAAAATATACATATACTTCTAATTTTCCAATTTAAATTCACTCCTTCATAATCACGTCAATTGTTACCCGGTACCTTGGCTCGGCTACACAAGGGTGATTATAGATGCCAGACTCGACTGTTCATGGGAGAGATGGTCACGAGACGACATCTATATGACCAGAGTATAATGTTTGAACAGTTGTATCCAATCCAGGGTGGATAAGGACAACAGATAGATAATGCAGGATGTCGAAATTATGGAGTTTAGTCTGGTTTGAATAGAGGTCGGGAGGGATTTTTGACAAATCGAAGGGAGTATGGATGGGATCAGTATATTAGTGGCATATACAATAGGGGTAGGCATAATCTATTTAACTCAGTACAGGATATAAAGGCAGTGGGGTCGGCATAGTAGAAGATAGCATCTCAGGTTGGGATATTGGAGATCGGTATATTGATGGCTTCTACAAAAATGGTCGGCATACTGGCAATCAACAGAAGGGGTCGGCATAGTATCTTAGTATGTGATGGGTCGGAATAGTGTCTTCGTATGTGATGGGTTGGCATAGCGTCTTCATAAGTAATTGTTCGGCATAACATGGTCCAGGAAGGTGGGATCGACATGCACCTTACAGGGAGATGGATCAGTGTATGTTGAAGATTCGAATAAGGGTTGACATTTCCCTGATCAGTTTAGAACTCGAACCAAAGCACTACCAGAACCATAGCTCCACATGTCCAAATGTCGTAATGCTTGAAGTACCATCATGTTGCACCATAAGAGAGCCACCATAGGGGTTGCTAGCCCCAAACTCAACCCATGGAGCGGTCGTTACCGACCCCTATCCATACGATAGTTGGGCCTAGCCCTCCCTTTGGTGGGCCCAAGTGGTTAAGGGGGTCCAAGTACCGAAATTTCAGTCAGGTTGGAGGCTGCCTTCATCTATAAATACAGGGACAGGGGGCCATGCTGAGGGACTTTTCTCTTTGGCTGACAAGTGAAACTATGCCATATTTGTAATCAGTTTCCTTTTGTTCAACCTTGTTCTCAAACTATTTCTTACTGATTGTAATTATATTCAAGTGAGTTGTGAAGCAATAAAGAAAGTATTCAAAGTGGACGTAGGCAATCAATGCCAAACCACTATAAACCTTGTTGTTTTTGCTCTCTGTTGCAATTTTCTTTGTATTTAGTGTTGTTCCTCGGTTTCCATTTAATTTATTCATTTATTAAACTACATAAACTTATTCTCGGGTGTTTGTGACCAATTTGGTTGCAAACATTTTGGTGCTTTCGCTGAGAAAGTCGATTCTCAGGCTATTAGGAGTTGCTACTAGTTTGAAGAAATCCCCTGAAGGAGATTCTGGTTCATTTTCAAAAGCTTACAGATACTATTCAGATTCTTCAAGATCTAAGCAAAGGAATCTAAAATGGTAAGGTGCACCAGATTTACTTCCCACAATGTTGATGCCAACGAAACTGCCACTGTCCAACAAGGAGGCTCAAGCAACCAGCCTGCTAATTCGACTGTGGAGCCTGCTGCAGTCAAGAACCCCGTCGATTCTGTTACTAGAGTTGAATTTAATGGCTTGATGAGGGAGTAGATGGAGAGTCGTTGGCAGCTAAACGAGCAAATCCAGGCTAATGCCAACCTGATGAACCAGATTTCTCAACAGCAGCGCCAAAGCACCGGAGGAGGTCTCGCTTCGTACACGGCGTCAGATAGCTCAACTTCATCGGACGAACACCATAGGCATAGGTGCCGCAGGATTGAAACAATACAAGCTAGATCAATGGAGCAACATTTGGTAGACCATCATGGTCTGCTAAACCGGGTCGGTGTCAATCCTTCCCTAGGGTCGGTACCGATCCCTCAAACAGGGGCACGACTCCTCAACTGCAATTGGGGGGTCGTACTTGACTTGGAACCAGGAACTTAGACACTGGAGCACACTTGGATGCTGGTCAACAACCTCTCCAGAATGATAATGAGGTGAATGCTCAGGATACGCATCTGGAGGATAATAGGCCAAGGAGGCATGAGATGCTCCGAGGACACCGGCCAAAACATTCATACGGGACGAAGCACGACCACCACCTGGCGCCACCCATCCAGACACTAGATTTATCCGCAATGGTCAGACAGCTGATGAGGGAAAACCAGGGTTTGACAAATAATGACTGGGGAGTCTCAAGGAGTCATACCCCATTTACCGAGAACATTTTACAGGCAGAGTATCCTAGGAGGTTTAACATGCCTACGATGCTCGCTTATGAAGGGAAGACTGACCCTCGTCAACACGTCATGAGGTATGAATGGTTGATGGATTCGGCGAGAGTGAATACCAAGATTGCTACAATGTGGTTCAAGAGGTTACTCCCACGATCAATCTTAAAATTTGATGAGCTAGCTATGAGATTCATGGAGCGGTTTTGGATTCACGGCACACGCCCCAAAGATGTGATGTCACTATCTAGTGTAATCCAGGCTCTGGGGGAATCATTGAAGGATTACTTGCAGAGATTTCATGTTGTTGCCATTAAAGTTAGTAACCCAAACGACCACGCCATACTTATGTTTGTGACAAAGGGGGTTGACCCAGAATCCGAGTTTGGTGATTGGCTAGCTGGAAAACCGCCGCCCACGCTGGAGTGTTTCTACACAAAGGCAAACCAGTTCATGAGAAAGGAAGAGGCCAGATTGTCTAGAAGAAGAAATGCTACAGGGCCAAGTGGAGAAGCGGTACAAAGCAACATTGCAGTAAAGAAATCTGGCGAAAACTCTGGAAAGGTTCAGGTTAATGTTCAGAATAAACTGGGTCAATAAAAAAGGAGCAGAGAAGGAAATCCCAATCGGAAAAGGGAGCCTGGAAAGTGGAAGTCAAGGATTCCTATGTATAATAAATATACACCTCTGAATGCATCTTTGGAGAACATTTATCTGTCGACCTGTAATACTTTCCAATATAGGAAGCCGCGTCCAAAAGAACCGATTGAGGAACAAAAGCAAACCGGGAAATACTATCGGTTTCATGAATGCTACGGGCACAGTACTGACGAATGTAGTCATCTTCACGATGCCATGGAGAAATTGATTCGGTAGAAAAGGTTGCAGCATTTTGTCAAGAATCCATAGGAAGGCGGACATGGAACGTCTAATCCCAATCGAGGGCAAGCCTCGCGCCAGCCTGAGCAGCCCGCTCAGACTGGTGGGAGATTGGTAATAAACACGATAGTTGGTGGACCGCAATCTGTGGATCGGAGTTGGCACGAAATGGAGCGCTATGCTAGTTCAACGAGACATGTGGACTTTGAATGTGGTTCGAATACGGAGGATAGAACTTCGGCCAAGCAACAGCATACAATAACGGATGATATAGTATTCATAAGCAAAGATGCCAATAGAGTAGAGGCCCCTACTATTGACCCGATGGTTATCTCTGCCATGATTGGCCCTGCTCTGGTGAGAAGAATTTTGATTGATTATGGAAGTTTTGTGAACATCATCTTTAAGAAGGCTTATGATCAAATGAGGATGGAGGCTAAGGATTTGAAACCATCTAAAGCTCGTATGCACGGTTTCAACGGTATGGCTACTGAGGCGGTAGGTTATGTCGAATTACCGGTTGAGTTGGGAGAAGGTGAACGTAGGAGGGTGCGGATCCTATAGTCCATTGTCTTGGATGTTGATTCACCGTACAATGTTTTTCTGGGTCGTCCGGCCCTAGTTGAATTCTGGGCAGCTCTTGCCCCGTGGTGTTTGACGTTGAAATTTCCGACAGATAATAGAGTAGAGGTTGTGCATGGTGATCAGTCAACTGGCCGTGCTTGTTATGTGGTTGAGTTGAGAGAAGCCTAGCAGAAAGAAAAAAGAAAGGGTGTGAACAAGTCTGTCCACATCCAAGTTATTGAAGATTGACAAATAGTGCCTAAGCCTTGGCTTGGGCACCACAGTCGGTTCTATAGAGATATAGATCCGAGGGATGATAAGGAGGAACCCAAAGAGGCCAAGGCAGCACCGGCTAAACCGACGATTGATATCACAGTTAGCCACGACGACCCATCGCGGGTGTTGAAGATTGTATCACAACTCGGCCCTTCAATGATGAGAGAACTTACTGATTTTCTCTAAGCGAATCTGGATGTATTCGCTTGGACTCATTCTGACATGTGTGGGATCTTGCCCACCATCGCGGGCCACGCACTGAATATTGATCTGAAGTATGTCCCTATAAAATAGAAAAGACGAGGCATCGGAGAGATCCATTGCTCTTAAAAGAGGAGGTGGATAAACTTAAATCTAACGGGTTTATTCGCGACACCCTCTATCCTGAATGGATATCTAACCCCGTGCTGGTAAAGAAGGAAAATGGGAAATGGAGGACATGTATTGACTATTCGGATCTGAACAAGGCGTGCCCTAAAGATAGTTTTCCCATGCCTAGAATTGATCAACTAGTTGATTCGACTACGGGGCACGAGTTGTTATTGTTTATGGATGCGTACTCGGGATACAACCAAATTCAGATGCTCGTCGCAGATCAGGAGCACACCAGTTTTGTCATGGATGCTGGGTTATACTATTATATAGTCATGTCGTTCGGATTAAAAAACGTAGGAGCAACCTATCAGCGTTTGGTTAACCAAATGTTTAAAGATCAGATCAGGAGAACGATGGAAGTCTATGTGGATGATATGCTCGTGATGTCACGACAATCAAACGACCACATTCGAGACTTATCAGAGATGTTCGATATCCTTCGATTTTATAGCATTAAAATCAACCCTTTGAAGTGCTCATTCGGTGTTGCGTCAGGGAAGTTCCTAGGCATTATTGTTAATGCATGAGGAATCGAAGTGAATCCAGAGAAGATTCAAGCCATTCAGGATATACAAGCACCCAGAACTATTAAGCAAGTGTAGAACCTGAACAGAAAGGTCGTTGCCCTGAGTCATTTCATCTCTAGGGCAACTGATAGATGCATTACTTTCTTCAATTTGATAAGGAAGGGGAAGAGGAATTTCAAATGGACCCAAGACTGTGAAGGCACACTTCGAGCTTTGGTGAATCATTTGGAGAGACCCCTTGTTTTGTCAAAGCCGGTAGATCATGAGGAGTTGTACATTTATTTAGCTGTATCGCCGCATGCCATAAGTGCCGCTTTGATTCGTGAGGAGAACCGGATCCAGAGATTGGTGAACTACATCAATAAACAATTAATGGGGGCAGAAACAAACTACCCGAAGATAGAGGAATTGGCGTACTGCTTTGTGATCGCATCGCAAAAACTTCGCCCATACTTCCAGGCACATCCAATCAACATCTACACCGATCAGCCTTTACGGCAGGTCCTACAGCGACCCTTGACGTCTGGAAGGTTGCTTAAGTGGAACATGGAGCTCAGTCAGTTCGATATCACCTATCTGCCTCGGAGAGCTATCCAGGGACAGGCATTGGTGGACTTCATAACAGAGTTTACAATGCAGGACGAACCCCTAGAGAGTGGTGAAATCCCTACTGTACAATGGAAGCTATATACCGATGGAGCATCCAATAATCATTATTCTGGAGCAGGCATCGTTCTCTTAACCCCTAAGAACCGGTCAATTTGCTATGCTTTGAAGCTTGACTTCCCCGCTATGATCAATGAAGCCGAGTATGAGGTGTTAATTGCTGGACTTAAGCTTGCTAGAGAGCTCGGGGTGAAATCTATCGAAATCTTTTGCAACTCGCAGCGGTGGTCTACCAAGTTAGAGGGGACTACTAGGAAAAGGGGCAACAGCTTGCCCCATATCTTACCCAAGTTCAGGAGTTGTTGGAAGATATCAAATATTATGACATTTTGCATATCGCGCGTGAGTAGAACGGAGAAGCCAACTCATTGGCAAAGTTCGCAAGCACTGGTGATGCACAACAGATGGGCTTGGTTCCTGTCGAGACACTATATATCCCAAGTATAAATGTGATGGAAGTTGATCAAGTACCGGAAACTAAACTCGAAAGGGAATCATGGATGACACCATTTAGAGTACTTGTTGCATGGAATCTTGCATGAGAAGATGAACGGAAATCAACAAGTCCTTCGTAAAGCTTCACGGTATATCATGCAAGAAGGAACTATGAATCGAAAGGGATTTTCTGTTCCCTTACTCAGGTGTATCGCCTATGACGAGATAAAGCGTGTCTTGAAAGAAGTCCATGAGGGAGAATGTGGCGATCACACTGGGGGCAAATGTTAGCAAAAAAGATACTCCGTTATGGGTACTACTGGCCGACCGTGAACCAGGACGCCGCAGATCATGTGAGACGATGCGACAAATGCCAGTTATATGCAAAAGTCCCAAGCAACACCGACATAGATCACGCGAATGGTTAGTCCCTGGCTATTCGATGTATGGGGAATCGATATTATCGGCTCTTTGCCGGTTTCCAAAGGTGGCACGAGATATGCTATCGTTGCAGTCGACTACTTCACCAAATGGGCCGAAGCGAAGCCATTAGCTATGATCACAACCAAGAAGGTCATTAACTTCATTGTTCGACACATTATGTGTCGTTTCGGTTTTTCGCAAACTATCGTAATTGATAACGGGACTCAATTTGATTGTGCTGAGTTTAAGGAGTTTTGCCGGAGGTATCACATTGAGAAAAGATTTGCAGCGGTCGCTCATCCTCAGGCGAATGGACAAGTTGAAGCTATAAACAAGATTATAAAATCCATCTTGAAGAATCGTTTGGAAAAGGCTAAAGGCAAGTGGGTGGATAAACTTCCCACGGCATTGTAGGCCTATAGAACAACTCATAAGTCTACGACTGGCCACAATCCATTTGCTCTTGCTTACGGTGCTGAAGCAGTCATTCCTATAGAACTCGAAGTCCCTTCTGACGCTGTGGAAATTTCAAAACGATGTAAAACGGTGAATGTAGCAATCGGTGGATTGGAGAATGCTGAAATGCCCGAATTCGTTGATCCGAAGATACCGAACTCTAGCTATCTCGAACTCGTTGATCGCGCACGATACCGGGTTCCAAGATCTTCAATTCTTCAAGCGTTGATCAAGCGCACTTGATTCCGCGAATCGGCTTCTACAATCGTTGAATCGAGCGCACTCGATTATCCGAAAGAGGAGATAGGAGATTACACTCAACTACCAATTTGAATGAAAGCACAAAGCAATCAAAAGAGAATTTTATTCAATATTCAACCACCCTTACAAATGAGAGACTCGGCCTATTTATAGGCGTTTTACAACTCACACAAAAAAAACAACAAAATTCACTAACTCCTAAGTCGGTCACGGGTTATTGCCTCCGACCTACGACTTACCCAGTACACGACTCATGACTCAGCCAAAGTACACGACTTACAAGTTACAGACGACTTACAAACAAAGGCGACTCAACATACAACACAATCACCACGACTTACGACTTAAGGACCTCACGAGTTAAACTTCAGCGACTTAAGGTCTTCTTTAGATCGTAACTTGTCTACGACTTATCCCTTGGCTCGTTAAGTCGTTTACGACTTAAGTCTCCCCTTTTGTTAAGTCGGTCACGACTTATACTCTTAGTTCTGTTAACTCGCAAGTATCTACTGAGTCGTTCCAACGACTTAAAACTTTGTTAGGTCGGAGCTCTTTTTCCACAGCTTGGTTAAGTCGTAACCTCCTGGAATTAAGTCGTTGCTTCCCTTCATATGATTCTATAAGTCGTGGACGACCTATAGTCCCTTCCATAAGTCGCGTACGACTTATGCCTTCATCCCTAGACTGAGTTACATCACGGTAGGTCGCTGGAATGATGTAGCTAGGTCGTAACGCGCCTGAGTGACTTTCCAACTTGTTTTCCTGCATTTTCATCTCCTTAACTCGTTCACTCTTCCTCCTATTAAGTCGGGCGCGAATTAGACTTAGCTTGTGATCATGGTTAGGTTGTAGGTTGTTTGAGCGATCTATAGTATCATGATGCTGGCCTGCATCATCTTTCCCTGGTTGGGAGAAATTCGTCCTCGAATTTAAAAGCTTTCTTCTTCGAGATGCTGTCTTCCATTCATTATCTGGTTTGACACTGCCCTGGTGATATCCATTCTTGAAATTAAACTTGTTTTGTACTTTGGATGTTATGGTTCGAGCTAAATAATACATGGACTTGAACAGACGTGGCATTAGACAGGCAACATAAGAAAGTGATCTGAGGGAGATGGCATATGAAAAATTGCGGAATAAACTAAGCACTAGATGCCAGATCCACTTCAGGTAGCACAGAACTTCATAAGAATAGTGTCGTATACCATATTGCTTGTGCCAATAGGAAGATGTGATATAGAACCAAAACGTGTCGAAAATGTGAGACGTTATAAGGAAGTTTAAAATCATGGAACGACTTAGGAAATCACGACCGAAAAATTGTGATGACTCATGCTCAGATTCTTGTCTTTCTTTATCCCGTTCAGATGTGTCATCCTCTTGAATCTGCCCTTGATGTGTTGCATCAAACTCCCCTGACTGAAATGAACTCCCACTTGCTTCTACTTCAACATATTTATGTTTATAATTTGGTTCTAAGCAATCGACATTGGCAATGTTAGCAGCGTGGACATCATCCGACAACTTCAACTGACAATCATTCACTTCCTCCTGGTGTATCAACTCTTCTTGCTCTTTCAGACACATAAGATCATACGATCCTGGCAGTAAAATAGCATCTGGTATGAGTTCAGTTTGAGGTTGGATGTCCTGTAGAGATAGTAACTCTTCGGAAAACTCCTCAGAGTATTCGACTTCAGACTCATCGAATTATGACCCAACTTCCTCATAAACATCAAAATCTTCACTCGTTCCTTGCCGGGATAATACAAATAAGTCAGTACTAATTTCCACCTTTTCATCAGGCTCTTCCAAACATACAAGACTAGATTCTTCAAGCAGTTCCTCAGACATCTCATCTTCACATTCTTCAAATATTTCATCTTCTTCAGGATTCTCAAAATCAGAATTTTCTCTAGGTTCAATCATCATTGATAACTCATCATCATCTTCCATTTCAATGATGAAGTCTTTCAAAAATAACAAACTATCTGTTTCTGCCTTCTCTTCTGTTTCGCTCTCACTTTGTTCATGTTCCTCGGATACTAAGGAATTTATACATGGCTGACTCTCATCCATAAGCTCAGGTGCTAAATAAGAATCCTCCATTGTCAAATGAATTTCCTCCATCCCGAACACAGCTTCTTCTTCCATACTATCAACATCAAACTGTGGCAATGAAGAGTAATCACCTTCTACCTCCACATACTTTGACTCAACTTCTTCTTCATCGTCAAATTTTGACGGTTCATAAAAGTCAATTTCAATAGTCCCCCACAACAAGTTACCTCCTTTCGCTATTGACAAAACTTCTACTCTCCCTGATAAAGATTCCTCAAATCCTGGCAAAACTTCTTCATCGTCGTCAAATTGTGGTGGTTGATAAAAGTTAACTTCATCAATCAACTTACATTCTTCGTTCTCCAACTCGACCTCTTCATCTTCGTTGTCAAACTTTAGTGGTAAGGTTGCGAATGATTCTGTATGTCCGACCACTTCAAATTCTCCTAACATTGGTTTAACCTCCTCGAGAGTTTTAAGCTCTTCACTTGCCTCATACCTCACCAAGGTTTCAGCACTACCTTCCGATTCTTCAGCACTTTCGCCGAAAGGTAATGGATTAGTTGGTTCCTCTTCCTCTTCTGCCTTGCTTTCAGTAGTATCATCCACATCCTCACTTTCATATTCCTCTATAACAAAGGGTTTCTTCTGGGACTTTGTACATTCAAAACTTCGATGGCCAAATTCCTGACAATGATATTACTTAACTTGGTCATCAACATTTGTCTTAGTGATTCCACGTACAACTAGTTCGTTGACTCTCCTAGAAACATTCATACTGCAATTAACACCTTTAGTTTGATTGCTGGAGTTTGTAACCACACCCTTTCCTCGACTCCCTTGACTCAACTTCCGCAATTGTTGATCAAGACGAGCTTGATAATTGTAGGGTAAGAAATTTGCCTTCATCGTCCTTTTCATCTTATCCCACTTGACAACTTTAGACTTCTTCATCCTCTCTCTGGTTGACTTAGTTTGTTGCCACCAGTCCATGGCTTTTCCTTTCAAACTTGCAGCAACTAACTTCACTTGACGATCCTCAGGAACGTAGTTGAGCTCAAAAACATTTTCAATCGTGGATAACCAGTCCAAGAATTCCTCTGCTTGTAGTCCACCTCGGAATTCTGGAATCTCCGAATCATTTCTTGAATTTTAGGTATACCCATCCTCTTCGATATTCTTGTATCGATTTTGCCCTTGATCGGAATGTCGAAAATGAACACGATCACCATAACTTTCCTTTTCAAAATTAGTTGAACTTCGTCGTCGATTCTGAACATCGACTCTTCTATGCCCATGCACATCCTCTCTACTTCTTTTCTCATAATCATAAGATGGCTCATGCTCGTAACCACGATACGCTCTTCTTTCTTCCTTCTGATAATCACGATTGTCTCGAGCTCCACGATCTCGATTTATTGACAAAAATGATTCTCTTCTTTCTCTATCATAACGTGGCGACACTCTCCGTTGATTTCGATTCATGTCAAACTTCATTCTCTCTACTTTCTCGAAATCCTTATTGAATCTTTCATTACTACGTGGTTTCTTCTATTCAGGATCTTCTCTCTCATATAAATCTGCAACACTATGATGACGGTTAACATATCTCGGAGGCATGATCAAGCGTTCAAACATTGACTTTCGGCTCCACTCCAAATTTCAAACACCTTTCGAACTTAGATCCAACATGAAATGGATCGAAAACTTCCACTTTTTAGCAAATCGCGGTGAACACGATGGACAAAGTTTCGGCCTCCAATTCAAATCCGATCAAACAACAAATCCGAACTTCAATCTTCAAAATGATGCACGACTCAATGCTTCAAACCCTTGGCCGTGTTCAAATATATACTTCGATTCAAACTTCTTCCAAATGATTAGGCTCTAAGACTCGATCTAGCTATGATTGGCTAGAACAAGCTCTGATACCAAACTGACGCAGCGGAAATTTCAAAACGATGTAAAATGGTGAATGTAGCAATCGGTGGATTGGAGAATGCTGAAATGCCCGAATTCGTTGATCCGAAGATACCGAACTCTAGCTATCTCGAACTCGTTGATCGCGCACGATACCGGGTTCCAAGATCTTCAATTCTTCAAGCGTTGATCAAGCGCACTTGATTCCGCGAATCGGCTTCTACAATCGTTGAATCGAGCGCACTCGATTATCCGAAAGAGGAGATAGGAGATTACACTCAACTACCAATTTGAATGAAAGCACAAAGCAATCAAAAGAGAATTTTATTCAATATTCAACCACCCTTACAAATGAGAGACCCGGCCTATTTATAGGCGTTTTACAACTCACACAAAAAAAACAACAAAATTCCCTAACTCCTAAGTCGGTCACGGGTTATTGCCTCCGACCTACGACTTACCCAGTACACGACTCATGACTCAGCCAAAGTACACGACTTACAAGTTACAGACGACTTACAAACAAAGGTGACTCAACATACAACACAATCACCACGACTTACGACTTAAGGACCTCACGAGTTAAACTTCAGCGACTTAAGGTCTTCTTTAGATCGTAACTCGTCTACGACTTATCCCTTGGCTCGTTAAGTCGTTTACGACTTAAGTCTCCCCTTTTGTTAAGTCGGTCACGACTTATACTCTTAGTTATGTTAACTCGCAAGTATCTACTGAGTCGTTCCAACGACTTAAAACTTTGTTAGGTCGGAGCTCTTTTTCCACAGCTTGGTTAAGTCGTAACCTCCTGGAATTAAGTCGTTGCTTCCCTTCATATGATTCTATAAGTCGTGGACGACCTATAGTCCCTTCCATAAGTCGCGTACGACTTATGCCTTCATCCCTAGATTGAGTTACATCACGGTAGGTCGCTGGAATGATGTAGCTAGGTCGTAACGCGCCTGAGTGACTTTCCAACTTGTTTTCCTGCATTTTCATCTCCTTAACTCGTTCATTCTTCCTCCTATTAAGTCGGACGCGAATTAGACTTAGCTTGTGATCATGGTTAGGTTGTAGGTTGTTTGAGCGATCTATAGTATCATGATGCTGGCCTGCATCACCTTCTCATCGGGTAACTTGCTACGATCCCAGAACAAACCAAAATCTATTATTGGAGTTATTGGACTTTATTGATGAGAAGCGTGAGGAGGCCAATTTGAGAGTGGCTGCACATCGACACCGAGTCGG
Source organism: Allium fistulosum (assembly GCA_030737815.1). NCBI lineage: Eukaryota > Viridiplantae > Streptophyta > Magnoliopsida > Asparagales > Amaryllidaceae > Allium > Allium fistulosum. The sequence goes on along the minus strand of CM060908.1, from coordinate 118,739,011 downwards.
CTGGTACTATAATGCTAAAGTCTGGCCGAGAACCTTTGAAGTTGGCGACCTTGTCCTGAAACAAATTTTTACGGCCCCGTCGCACATGAACCCGACATGGGAAGGGCCATACGTCATTGAAAAGAGGCTTGGAGAAGGAATTTTAAAGCTAGTGACTGTTGACGGTTTGACACTTCCAAGAGCATGGAATAGCGAGCATTTACGATGCTATTTCACCTAGACTGTTTCTTTCATATTCCAGTAGTATTTGCTTTCAATATTTTCTTTGGTATTTGACTTTCTTTTGATATGTCATAAGGCAACTTATTCTGTTTCTATTTTTATGATAAATAAAAGCTTGAAGCTTTCTTTGCATAAACCACTACTATTGCATGATATGCCAAGTATATGTTGGAACTGATTGATATTGACATCTGCGATATACGAACGGATGCATAGACTTAAAATTCAACCAGTTGTACCGATCCCCAATAAGAATGAACAAGGGGGGTTCTTTGTAAGTCTGTTGGGCTAGCGATTTCCGTAGATGAATCAAAAAGCAATTTTCACAATGAGGGACAAAGGTCGCTAACGGTAGGAGAATGACAAAAATCTCTAGGTCCCCGGAGTGCGGGCTAGAGTACTCTAAGTCCTCAGAGCGTGGACTAGAGTATAAACGACATGACAAAAATCTCTAAGTCTCCGGAGTGCGGACTAGAGTACTCTAAGTCCCCGGAGCGCGGACTAGAATATAAACGACTCGACAAAAATCTCTAAGTCCCCAAAGCGCGGACTAAAGTACTCTAAGTCCCAGGAGCGTGGACTAGAGTATAAATGGCTCAGTTAAAATCTTTAAGTCCCCGACTACGGACTAGAATATAAGTGATTTGACGAAAGTTTCTAAGTCCCTAGAGCGGACTAGAATATAAACGATTTGACGAAAGTTTTCAAGTCCCTGAAGCGGATTAGAATATAAACGATTTGATGAAAAAACTTAAGTCCCTGACTACAGACTAAAAAATTCTAGTCCCCAAATCATAGGCTAACTCAAAAACCCAGTGGATGGACAAGTGAGCTTTCAGTCGTTTGCTATCCCACGAGTTACAGTCTAAGATCAACGAAAGAGGCTCGAACTGTTAGCGGCAGAATACAACCGTCGGTTACGGTTCTGGCTTGGCATCACTTGCGGCTTAAGATGGGGCCTACGGAAAGGCTTCAAGATCGAAGTAGTGAATTATCAATAAAACTTTTGAGAATTATTACAAGTACTTGAAATGGGAAGAAATCACTCTAGTATTGAAGTAATAATTCACTCGACGATTAACCAAGAAAAAAAACTTTTATTTACAATTTGAAAAACTCCTTACAAATTATTTGAAAGTTCGAGATCCGCGCCAGTACATGTGCTACTAAAAAAGGGAAGGAAAAGAAAATGACACATGTCTATTTTATTCGGACTAATTACAATAACACAAGACGTTGACTATTTCTTCAATTTCTTCTCCTTCTTCGGTTTTTCGGGGGTTGAATCGGTTCAGCGTCTCTTTCGAGACCCTTTGCCGCCTTGAGTGGATGAACTTGAGGAAGGAGGAGGAACCGCAATAGGAATTGTCCTGTCGGGTGGGATGAGTTGCAAAGGCCTATGATTAGGATCTTCAACTACCACCACATCCGGTTCACCCTTGACTTTGAGTTTTGGTTTTTCCTCTTCTTCGATTTGTTCTTTCAAGCTGAATTTAGCGGTATGCTCCGAAGCACTAATGACCATAACATCATCGTGCTCCTCAATAAAAGATGGGTCTTCGGGCTTGTCCTCATCAAGTGCCCCAATCACTTGAGCGTCGGGTCTCAGAGTATCTACGTCAGCCAGAGCCTCGGCCACTTTTCCATCCTGCTCCGTGGTGACATCGCTCCTAAGAGTTAATTCAGGACCGAGATGACCTACAAAGTTTCATAAAAACACAAGCATTAGTCTACAGTCGTTATGCGCTGGAAACAACAACTTTTTCAATTCGAAGGAGTTATATACAGTACCAGCATCCGGTTGGCTTTTGGTGGTCTCCGGGGTGCTCCATTCAACGATAGGAGGCAGCATGTGTGGGCCAAGTCTGGGCTTGTCTGGATCATAACCAATGTGTTGCTCCGATGAAGTCCCAGCTAGTTGAACAGGAGGAGAACCCTGGGGCTCAGTTCCAAAAGACCATACGATATCTTCCTTTTCCTTAATCGGTGAAGGAGCCTTGCCGAATTAGAAGTTTTGCGGCAGCCAAATCAGATAGCTCGTTCCCTCGGAGCACTTCCTGCACAAGCGCCCCTTCATCAAGCTCTGCTACCTCCAACTCATCTTTCTTGATCTTTGTGATGATATCCCAAGCCTCGGCAAGCGATTCGAGATAGCCCTTGCCCAAGAAAGTTAAGTCGTGGTGAAGGAGAACTTATGCATTGTATTCGGCAATGAGCGGATCGAATAAGTTCATGATTTCCTCCTTACTGGACTCAGTCGCTGCCTCAACTCGGGAGTTGGCTTCCATGAACACCTCTTTCTTGCTCTCTTTGCGAGCGGCTTCTTTCAAGGCTTCAATTTTGGAGAGTTGCTCATCAAGTTTCATTTTTAAATTCCTTGTTTCGACAATCTCCTTGCAATATTTGCAACTCTTCTTGTGCCTCGATTTTCTCCTCCCTCTCCTTGGACAGTAATTTTTCTAACTTCTCAACGCGGTGGGCTAAGACATCTTTCTCTTTTTGTAATGAGTCCTTCTCTAAAGCCAAGGTATCGCTTTGTTCAAGTGCAACATCTGGTTCCTTCTTATGTGAAGCCTCTAGGCGACTAACTGCCTCAGCCGTCTCTTTCACATTTTTCTTTTCCTCGTCAAGTTGAGCCTTAAATTCAAGTAGCTCAGCATCTTGATGTTTGATGATATCTTTGTCGTGGATGGCCTCTAGCTTAAGGCGATCAGTCTCATGCTGGCGCTCGATAGAAACTTCGGATAATTTTTCGGCTAAGTGAATGAACGCTTCATGCTGGACGTACACATCATTCATACACGCTAATGAGCTCTCTTTGGTAGTTCCAGGAATGATGTGTATGGAGGGTAGGAATTTGAGCCCATCAAAGAAGATTTTCGGGAACGTAGCCTTGAGTTCAACTAATTTCTCCGCTGTGGTAGGATCTTCGGTAGGAACCGGAGGGATTTGTTCAAACGTAACCCGTGTATGTTTATGACGCTCGTGAGATTGCCTAGTACTTGATGATCCAGAGTATTGGTCATGTAGAGTGGCAGATTGGAAACCCTGATGTGTAGACTTATCTTCGCTCTGTGCAGGAGAGTTGGATAGGTTTGCCTTGGCGCGGAGCATGTGTCTGAGACTTCCTTCTGGACAAAGTGGAAGATTCTAGAGAGTGATAGTCTCTATCCCATCCTTCATCTTTGTCTCGACGCCTTTTGGATTTGGAATCCCGACTCGAGCGATTGTAGGTGGAAGAGCCACGGAGGTGATCGAAGGCATGTGAATGAGACATTGCACCTGTAAAAAAACCAAACGGGAACATATTAGGAGTTGTTATATGAAGAGTTAATCACAAGTGGATGGTGGAGTGCAAGTGATTGTGTGTATCCTAGTGTTTCCCCCGACGGACCAATAACTTGCTTTACTCATGGGAGTTTCTTTTCCTCTGTTGGAAGGTTGCATGCCTTCGCCGCTTCTCGTGGGTGAGTTAAGCCCTTCAACGTCAAGGTTGATGAGGTTGTAATTTAATAAATCGTCTGGGATTGAAATGTCGGAAAGTCCCTTCAACACGCTCTCTATCTACTGAGAAGACGAGCCTTTTTCAACCGGGGTTATGAAAAATTTTATGGTTGCCCCGACTTTCCTTTTTCGAATCCTATACGCCCAACTTTTTCCCCTTTTCGAGGGAGGTTGCAATTGGCTAGTGTGTAGCACTTCAACTACCGGCGTTTTTCCAAGGCTTGTGTCTTCGTTTCTTGGCCCTACATCTTCTAATTCCTTTATCTCTCCCTCTTCGATGCCTTCTTGGGTTCCCTCGGTAGGGGGCATCTCGGGGTCGTTTAATTCTCCCCTTCTCTCGGTGACGATCTTCGGAATCGCTCTGCTTCCAGGGAGACCAATTCTGTGGCCATCTTCTAATAGCCCAAATAGCGAGACCAATTCGTCGGTGACGAGGAGTTTAATGTCTCGGTCATTCACCGGAGTAGCGCGAATAGCCACAACAGCCTTGGAGTATCTGATGCCTTCAGGCCGAGGGTGAACACCTGAAAGAGTTGAAAGAGTTAGTACGATTAAGGAAGAAGCTGTGATTTGAATCTTTAAACTAAAGGCAACGGCAGGAACAACACTTACGTCCTTCTAACTATCTTTTTGCAAAGCCGGGAGGACATCGTACGTAGAACCATTCATGTTTGAATAAGGAGAGTTTATTCCATGCATCCGTTAAGACCTGACATTTAGGCAAGGGTTTGAGAAAGACGTATGAAGGACCATCGACCCGTTTTTTGAAGTTGTAAATGTATCGGATGTCTTCAGGAGTTGGCGGACGAAATAAAACGTTCATGAAGAGAACAAAAGTGTCATGGATAAAAGCATAGCTGTTAGGGTGTAGCTAAATAGTAGTGATGCCTATGAACCTCAGCATTTCACGAATAAAAGAGTTGAATGGTGGCACGCATCCGGCCCACCACATGAATTTATTGCATGCTATATATCCGGCTAGGGGCAAGTGAGGTCTATCTTGCCTTGACGGAACCAAAACATCTTCAAAGGGGATCCCATGGATAGAACATAATCGACGAAGTGCGGCTTCGCCGATTTGGGAAGCTTGTAAGTCAGTTGGATTGTTCAAAATGATGGCATCCTCTGTAGCATCGGGAGCTGGGTCAATAACTTCCGTAGAAAGGACTGGGATGTCGGAAAAAGGGCGGGCTTGTGGGTCAGATCCTCCTACTTATTCTATTTGCTGACTCGGTATTGGCTTGTTAGATAAGGTAGTAGAACTTGCTCTCATGGGCGATTTAGAAGACATTGTGGTTGAACGCTTTGTATAACTCAAGATCCATGTCAGCTATACTCAGTAGACAATCAATATTAGAAATGATAACCTGTCCACCCGTGCTGTGTGTGAACTAGTGCAGTGCAATGTGAAATAAACATAAGCGGTTTGAAATCAGAAATGCAAAATTAAAATGTTGAAGCCTGGAGGTTTCATCCAGAGACACCATCATCGCTGACCATCTCAATTGATGTAAAGGGTGATCGGCAACCGAAGTTATAGGATTGAATGTCGACGTTCTGAATTATGAGGTCCATTGTTTGATTATGTTTAGCTAATTTTACACTCAGTTCATGTTGAGTAGATTGGAAATTTGTTCATTCAACCTTCTCTCTTGAGACGGGAGTAGGAGTTGAACCTACGTCCATTGGTCCTGATATGCTTGTCGGGTTGTTATCAGTCACTTTATGCTTGGGCCAGACAGTGTACAATCATATGTTAGAATAACTTAAGTTAAGATGGTCATTATAGTCAACACTGATCCATGCCTTTAATGCCGACCCCTATGCCAAAATCTCATAACTGATCCCTACACTTAGCCACACTCGACAATATCGACCCCTTCCTATTAACCTTCCTTGTCGATCCCTACACTTAACTCTTTAGGACGACCCCTCCTTGTCTATCCCTATATCGACCCCTATAAATAAATCCCTATACCGATACCTATAAATAAGTCTCTATACCGATTCCACCAAATATCCTTATGTACACCGATTTCTACATTACTAACACAAAGCCTATGCCTAACAACTACATACCGAGCCCTCAAGCAAAGATGTTCCCTACCGACCCTTCCCATCACTAATGCCGAACCCCCATTGACTACCTTACATCAATCCCTCGCCTGATGCCGAGCCCTTCTATTTGGTTCTATTTTTCCCTTTCCTTCTTCTTCTCCTTCTTCTCCCTCCTTCTCCTGCTCCTTCGTCTTCTCCACCTCGATTGCATAACATAATCAACCCCACTAGATAATACAACTAACAGACACCTAAACGATTCTGAGCTCGAAGATTCATGGCCTAAACACATAAATGAGAAAGAGATTATACCTAGTCGACTTGGATTGCAAGGCCAAAAACTTGTATTACGAATGAATGGATGGTAATGGAGGTTGGAGATGTGGTTTCGCACTTGAATTTTGGTTTGAAAGGGAGGTCTGTTCTCTTTCAAGGTGTTCGGCTATAATGAATGAGAAAATGAAAAGAGTCTAAGTGTTGAAAATATAAAGTGAAAGGAGAAGAAAAGGAGATGCAAGTTTTTATATGAGAGAAAGAAAGGGAAGAGGAACCGGTCACACCCTAGTGACTCAGTCATAAAAATAAGAGGGATCAACCTTAAGCTAAGCCGATCCCTATCCATGCAGATTCACTAAGGGATCAACATATCGAATGCCGACCGCTCTTACTAAAAAAATAAAAAAGGGGGGATGTGCATGAATGGTGGATGCAAATGAAATAGAAAGGGGAACACAAGGTATTGGCAAATGTTTGAAAACCGAAAGGCAACAGATATCGTGGAGATCGGACGGTAAACGGAAACATACAGAATAAAGCATTTCGGCAAAGGTCGATGAATGACTGAACAGTCCGGAAGTCAACAATGGAAACATGTGTATGAACGTACGCGGAAGGGATTTATCAATTCAACTTTTTGAAAGGTTAAGTCAGGAAGAAACCTGGAAACTGCATTTAACCAATTCTATGCATTCAAATAGGGCGAGACGTTAGACCTGTTCCATCGAAGTTTAATAAAAGGACAATGATCAACCAGTGACCTAGATAGGCCTGTTCCCGGGAACCTGGGTTTCTCCAATTCAAAGCACGTCATGTTATTCACAAGACGTACTTTGGGGGCAAGTGTTACCCGGTACCTGGGCCCGACTACACAAGGGTGATTATTGATGCCAAACTCGACTGTTCACGGGAGAGATGGTCACGAGACGACATTTATATGACCAAATAGATAATGCAGTATGTCGGAATTATGAAGTTTAGTCTTGTTGGAATAAAGGCCGGCAGGGATGCTTGACAAATCGAAGGGAGTATGGATGGGATCGGCATATTAGTAGCATATACAATAGGGGTCGGCATAGTCTATTTAACTTAGTATAGGATATAAAGGCAGTGGGGTCGGCATAGTAGAAGGAAGCATCTCAGGTCGGCATATTGGAGATCGGCTTATTGATGGCTTCTTCAAAAATGGTCGGCATACTGGTAGTCAACAGAAGGGGTCGACATAGTATCTTCGTATGTGATGGGTCGGCATAGTATCTTCGTATGTGATGGGTCAGCATAACGTCTTCATAAGTAATGGGTCGGCATAACATGGTCCAGGAAGGAGGGGTCGGCATGCACCTCACAGGGAGATGGATCGATGTATGTTGAAGATTCGAATAGAGGTCGGCATTTCTCTGATCAGTTTAGAACTTGAACCAAAGCACTACCAAAACCATAGCTCCACATTTACAAATGTCGTAATGCTTGAAGTACCATCATGTTGCACCATAAGAGAGCCACCATAGAGGTCGCTAGCCCTAAACTCAATCCATGGAGGGGTCGGTACCGACCCCTATCCATAGGAGAGTTGGGCCTAACCCTCCCTAAGGTGGGCCTAAGTAGTCAAGGGGTCTAGGTACCAAATTGTCAGTCGGGTTGGAGGCTGCCTTCATCTATAAATACAGGTTCAGGGGGCCATGCTGAGGGACTTTTCTCTTTGGCTGACAAATGAAACTCTGCCATTTTTGTAATCAGTTTCCTTTTGTGCAACCTTGTTATCAAGCTATTTCTTATTGATTGTAATTGTAATCAAGTGAGTTGTGAAGCAATAAAGAAAGTATTCAAAGTGGACGTAGGCAATCAACGTCGAACCACTATAAACCTTGTTGTTTTTGCTCTCTGTTGCACTTTTCTTTGTATTCAGTGTTGTTCCTCGGTCTCTATATAATTTATTCATTTATTTCACTAATTAAACCTATTCTTGGGTGTTTGTGACCAATTTGGTTGCAAACATCAATATATATCCTACTATACATAAAGAAAAGGTGCAACATTGATTTTTTTTAAAATAGAAAAACTGATATTAGCATAGATTAAGTCAAAACTACCATAGTTTCTTTTATGCAATTGATACCGTGTAATTACAAAAGTGATTCATAAAAATTACTATGTTATTGCAAAACTGACACTAATCCATTGATACAATATAACCAAACAATTTGTTAATATATTTAACAACTGTAATGTAAACAAACCGCTAAATGAAGATAAAATCATACTGCTACTCTACAGTATCAATTTGTTTGTTACTATAATATCGAGAATTATACTATATGGTATCAGTTTACAAGTAAATTCAAAAAAATTATAGTAGCATATTAAATATCAAACATTTACAAATTCTTCAACCACAAATTATCAACCACTCGTTATATGTCTTCATTTTCACGTTCTTAACTTGACAAGTAAATTTCAAAGCTCCAACTCTTGCATTATCAGTGAGTACACTATGAGCTATTCTGTCTCTTATTGCTTTCATCTTTTCTTTTTTGAATTTTAGTGGAATCTTGTTGGTTCTGTTGAATTCTACTATAAACCCTATAACATATATTGCACAATCAAGCCTGTTTGAAATTTAACATTTTTTTTCGTAGCAGTTTTATGATATTGTATGTAAGAATCTAATTGTAATACTTTGATATTAGCAGTTTTATCAATATTACAGTAGCAGTTTTATCATATTGATGATATAAACCCAATAATATATATACCACTATCAACCCTGGTTGAAATTTAACATTTTGTTAGTAGTAGTGTTATCATATTAAATGTAAGACTTTGTTTATGATACTGTGATAGTAGCAGTTTTATTAAAATGATACTAGCAGTTTTATCGTATTGATGTTATAAACCCAATAACGTATATATAGCAATATCAAATTTGTTTATAATTTAACATTTTTGTTCGTAGTAGTTTTAGCAAAAATACCAGTAACAGTTACTAAATATAGCATGCAGTATCAGTTTGTGCAAACATACCGGTATTAGTTACTAAATATAGTATGTAGTATCAGTTAGCAAACGTACCAGTAGCAGTTACTAAATATAGTATGTAGTGTCAGTTTTAGAAAAATACTTATAAATTACATATATGAAAGAATATCGTACGAGTTTGGAGGTTGTTGAGCGCAATCTGCTTGTTTAATACTATTTGTTTTCACTTTTTTATCCTTAATGTTATGCCCTTCCCACATCTTCTGCAGTATTTTTTCAACACTTTGCCTCTGCAAGAATTATAGTAGTGTGCATTGTAAATGTAGCTATTTCTTAGTAAAATATTTTATGTTTATTAAATATTACCAGATGAATGGCACTTTTAAAGCTTGAGCTGTTTGTCTCAATAGACCTTCTTGGTCTATTCGAGTCATAGTGGTACCATTCCATATTTGGATATGATAGTATCACTAATGTCCAGTGGTTGTCGCAGTGAAGGGGAAAAAATATTCTATGCATATTGATCAATTGAAATTTTTTCATGAAATGGATCTACCAAGTGATCGACAACATTCTGCCTTTATGGAAATAGATTTCTGTCCAAAACAAATTAAAATAGTGACTAGTTTTAAATAATTTTGTAAATATAGTTATCAAACTATTTAGATATTTTATTTACCATCATTAATGTGCTCATTGCATAGTTGTGTTCATAAAATTTAACCTTACGCATACACTAGTCAATGATCTTGAAAAAAAACTTTAGTATTAGGCATAGTTGTTAATAACAAAAATCTTGCTGATGTTAAATTCTAGAACCAACTTAATAGACAACAATAATACTGTACAGTGTCATATTTGATTTTAGTTTAGTGAAATAAAATATTTAAATGCAAATGCATTATTACAATGCTACTGAATAAACTAAATAAACAAAAATCATATTTAGTGTATGTTTTACTAACACAAATCTTGCTGAAGTATTGTTACAATGCTACTACGTGGTAGCATTTTTATTATAGTTTTAAATGAGCTAGACTTTTTAATTTTTAATTATCAGCAACAATTTTTTTTATAAACCCAACCATCCGTAAGACTGCTTTCTAGCAAATTTTTGAGCTTGTATTTTGTTATCATGCAACCTCCTACCGAATCCATTGTTTCTTTGTCATCCCAAGCCACTCCGTTCCTTGTATTTAACATATTTGACATAATATTAGGATTTTATCGAGTAAAATGTAATAAAAAAATTTATACATTAAATTTACTTACGTGTTGTCATCGCTTAAAACAAAGAAAGTTTTTATCGTATTATGTTCTTCTTCACTTAGATATTTCACTGTATCTTTGAACTTTGCCATCATGGACTTCGTTGTTGGAAGCAGCATGGCAATTGGTGAAGTGGAATCTGTTTTATCTTTGAATTTTTTATTTTTTGGTAGTTTTTTTACAAAAAATTCCAAATTCTCTTCTTTTGCTATCTTCCCTTTTTCAGTTTCTACATTCCTTTTTCATCTTTTTCTAGTACTGGTTTCTTCTTCTTCTCTTTTGTTTCTGCTACTAACTTCTGCTTTTTCCAGTTTTCTTATCGTAGTTGAATTCATTGTCAATTTTACGATTTCTTTGTTTTCCTTCCAATTTTTTAACATAGGAAGGAGGGCTTTTAGGTTCTTTGTCATTTTCGTTTTTTTTTCATTCCTTTATCTTGCTCATCCTCTTTTTTTGTCGCTTTATTGCCCACTTTTTTTTTATTGAAATTCATCATAATCATACAGCTTGAAGGATGGTGGTGTTATTTCCAAAATTTGATCTTTTTGTTTTACAATAGGCAATATTTTCCCTTTTTCAACATGTTTTTCACTTGACTTATTCTGCTTCTTCTCAGTATTAGTCTTGTGCTCAGCTTCAGTCGTCTCATTAGTACCAGTCTTCTCTGTTGTATCAATCTTCTGCTCAAATTCAGTATCAGTCTTCTTTTTTTCTTTGTTTTCACTGTGTATTTCTTTGCGATAATTTTCTACTCCATTATCATTTTTTTCTAAAGTTGTTCCTCATATTTGTTTTGAATGCCAATTGTTTCACCGTTGTTTTCTACTGCATTATTAATATTTTCTACAGTAGCGTGCTTCTTATCTTAGTTTTCTGAATTAGTCTCTCTAATCTCGTTATCTACTTTTTCTTGATCACTTTCAGTCCTTCCGAGTCAACCCCAAAATTTTCATTTCTAACCTTTTCTACCTCCCCAAAATCTTTGTTTTTTGCAACAGTCCTTTCCGTGTTAACCCAAGCATCTCTTATTTTCTTCTTTAAAGCTGTTAACTCCTTTTTAGTTTGAATCTGAATTTTCTTTTCTTTTCGTAGATCAATAACTGCCTTACTCAATTTCTTCTCTACATTAGCAATATGTTTTAATATTCAAATTTCGATTTCGTAAGTATTAATTGAGTCCTCCTCGTGTTTTCTTTTCTTGATTTTTTCAACTTGGATTTTCTATGAAGTGGTATTTTTGGACATTTTGTTGACAATAGCTTTATTTCGTGTGGCTAAATGCTTTGAAATGCTCCTACCTATTGTCAATTGGTTGAAGGAAATGTCATACTTCATATAAATTATACAATATAGTATCATTTTTTAACTATAAAACTGATACCGTGTATTATCATAATTATTTATTATATTATGTAGTATCATAAAAAATTATGATAATGGGTGGTGTCATAAATATTTTTTATGATACTGCCTGGTTACATTTTATACTTGTATACTCAATAGTACTGCTACTGTGTGGTATAATTTGAGAATATTACAGCTACTATACCTCATCCTACTGAATTTTATCAATGAAATCCTTCACAACAATGTCCTCCAGTTTCGTATGTCCCAGTTTGCAAACTTGGGCAATGTGATATCATATACATTTTTTGGTGGGATTAAATACTTCATTTTCTCACATATGCAGTACTGTAAAAAGAGTTTAATTTAATTAGAAATATATAGTTAAAAAAAGTCACAAATGCAATACTGCAATACCATAAACTGAATTGTAATACATAGTATCGATTTAAGTAGAAATATTGTATTAAGATTGCATTATGATAGAAAACTTACCAGTGGAAGCATCGAATAGCTTGACATGTTTCTAGACTTGTGTATGAACTTTTTTATGAACTTGTTAATAGACAATTCTATTGTCAGTGGCCATTAGGCTAAGTTCATTTTTTCTAGGTCCAAAAGAACTAGTAGTGTCCTCCATCTTATCTTTTGCTAATTGTTTGGAAAGATGAAAGTCAATAGCATTTCCATAATCAGAAGAATTGGTAAACCTTCCCTATTTTCTTTAGACTTTCTTTTCATTTCCTCTTTAATTCTCTTTGAACATTGGTCCTTTTGATGTATTGAATGTAAGGAAAATTCCTATAACAAAATCTTTGAACTTTGGTGGAATTGAATGCCTAGTCATTTTTGCTATAGGTTCTATGTATTTTCCTACAAGTAGAAAACCAAAAAAGAAAACTTATTTCTTCTGCTGTTATTTTTATTTTTGCTTGTCCTAACAAAAATGTTTCTTCTTCTATTGAATATGATTCCATTAGAACATTTTGGTTACTTTGTCTTTTCTTGATTTCTTTTTCTTTTATTTTGTTCTCATAGAAGACGCTGAAGAAATTGTAGAATGGAGTAGCTTTCATGAAGTCCAATCCTAGCTTAGTCGTTCCATTGTTTTTTTATTAGCTTAATCATTTGATATATGGCATTTAGTCTACATCTATAAGTTGTAGTTCCTGATTTTTTGTCTCTATTTTCTTCTTCTAGGTTTGAAGTTTCCTAAAAAAAGATATTTGTTAACAATATTTTCAAGTACTCTACTATATAGTAGAATCTTAATTTTTAAATTTGATTTTAACAATGATATTATATAAAAGTTTGTGAAAGCACTAATTTTTGAACATATTTGCAAGCATGACACTTCACAATATCATATTAAACTGAATTTACCTAAATATGATAAATAAAACTGACACTAAGAATATGATATAATATATCTGTCAAAATTATGCCAACATTTAATACTACTATTTAATGCCATTTTCAGTATATTCTATAATGCATTAATTGAGATTGAAACTTATACTAATACTATAAAGTGTCAAATTTTAATAAGCAATGTTCTAATTTGTGTAAATCATTTGTATTTAACATTGACTGAAACAAACTTCTTGTTCATACAACCGATATAATTGTACTACATAGTATCAATTTACAAATCTAATTCCAAAACTTTTGTAAAACATTTACATTGAAATAATTTACTCATTGCTACTACACAGTGTCGTTTTATTTGTAAACAATAATACGGAATATGATACTTCAACAAATTTCTAAATAAATCCTTTACCTCTTATTTCCCAAGCTTTGCGCCATCGGTATTCTTCTTAACTTTGTTCAGTTGATCTATATGTTCATTTTCTTTTTCAGCATGCTGTTAAAAATCATTTTATACCTAAAAAGGATGCTACAAAGTATCATAATTACCATAGTCTCTATAATCAGTTCATGCTTTTGCTTGGATCTTCTTTCTCTTTTTTGAATTTTGTCATCGACGTTTTGCCCTACTTTTGTCGACTTCGATGCAACATTTAAGGTATCAGTTTCTTCAGCATTTTCACTAGTAGAAGCTATATCTTTTCTTTTTTATGCCATTAGAACTACGATTTAATGGATTTCTATGTCCTAGGTTTTACTGGATTTGAATGAGAAAGTGAATTTCTAAGCATTATGTTTTACTAGATTTGAGAGAGAAAATGGTTAGAAACTGAATTGGAAATGAGAATGAGGCTTTGGGAGGAATGGTAAATGTTTTTAGCGGGATATGATATTGTTCTTCACGCTAAAATTAATGCCACATGTCCTTCATGCTAATTAATTTGAATTATCCATCCTTTAGGCTTAATTCCCCTTTATATTATACTTTGAGATTTATAAAAGGAGTTTATAAATGATATTTTATAGTGGTTACTTTTAAATTGTAATTTATAAAGAGATTTATAAATAAAGTTTTTGTAAAGAAATTCGTAAATGTTGTAAATATGAAAGAGTTTAGCAAAAGGAATTTTATAAAAGAGTTTATTTATAAAAGATATTTGATTTCCCTAAATGACCTTCTTAATTATGGTGGTATGAAACATTCATTTTCATACTCAACACCAAAGAAATAGTGTTTTGGGTTTTAGTATCTCTGTTTAAAATGACATTGTTCAACCCAAATAAGTATAGTTTTGGGAAGTGAAATCTTTCATAGTATTTTGGGAATATACTTATAGTGATGATATAAGTATATGGATAATTTTACAGGCATTGATAGAGGTAAATGAACAGTGAAGGAGTAAAATACATAGGTATATCTTTGTAAAAAAGTATTTTGATGCAAGTATTTACAAAGTGGTTTTAATTAACGAAATTATTAATTAAAGAGGCTTAGCAGTTGCTTAGAGTTTTACCATGCTCGGTTAAATCTCTGGTTGAATTGTTTGTTACTTGATAGTTAAATAACCGACTATCAAATGTTGGCTAGTTCTCAAAATTATCATTGTCGGTTCGAAGGGACTGAGATTGGATATGTTATCCGAAAACCACTTCGAACCAACATAAGCGTTCGAATTGAAGACCACCTGAAGATGATGAAATCGAAGAGGAAGATCTTTGAAGTGCGAGGGCAAATTGCTACTAATCTTAAGGGTGATACCAAAATGGATGTAGTAGAAGTAGTGCTTTTGGTTTGTTCATATCCTAAATAACTTGTATGGACGAATGATGGCACTGCATTTGCTGCTTGGATGGTAGTGTTAGCATTCCAAGTGGAATTTCTATATAAAAGGTAAAGCGTAGCCTCTAGCCTCACCTATTGGGAATGACTAAAACATGGGATATGTCACAAGGCTTTGTGGGTTGCACCCATTAGGATATTATCACACCCTTCTAGATGATTATTTATGGATTTGGTTGTGCATGAGAGCTCTCAGAGAAGGTTGTAAAGAAACCGAGGTAATGGAATATTCGGTACTATTTAGCAAGAAATAGGCTAGTCTTTCCAAGCAGGGGTCGATAGGTTCGACTTCGGTACATTTTATCTAGAGACGTACTGTGACAGATGGTACCCAAGTAGCCTTGTCATTGATGCAATCCATTCTCCAATAAGCGCCGTACAGACTTAGGTGTGCCCAACTATGCTAGTACGTGAGATGCAAGAATTCTGACTATATTCATAATTTATTTTAAACCCAAGACACTATTATAATATCATAGGATTTTTCTATAAAATAGTTTGGTTATCGTAATGTAAAAACCCGTCTGTGTTTATGTGCAGCGTGGTCTTACGAGATACCTTTTATTTTAAAGGGTTTTTTAAGATATAATAAAATTTCTTATGATTTGAGTTTTTCATGCTAGTTTACCAGACTGATCCGGGTGTTATTTTCTTAGATGCTTGGGTCAGATCCGAGTATTTTTCAGAGTTAGCTTTAGATGCTTTGGAGCTTAAGGAATCGAGTTGGATGCCTAAGAGGTATTTTCGTATTTTATTTCTGTTGTGTTATATTGATCATGTTTTATCAGCATTTGTAAGTGTTAGTTCCTGAGATGATGGTTTTGATGACAACAACCTTAGGACTTGTTATAAAATATAAATACTAATATCTTTGTCTAGATTTATATGTATATGCAGTTGCTGAGAATGAAGACTGTATAGTATAGAGATTTAAGACTGACGAATTCAAGGTAGAAGAAATCAAGACTGAAGACTCATGAGTATCAAGAGTTCAAGATATCAAGATAAGTAATAAATCTAGATTTACGTTAAAAATTCATAATAGCACTAAAATATTTATTCGGATTTTAATTGTGGAATGGAATCCACCTTCTCGCTTTAATAGTGGGATGGAACCCACGACATCTCTAGTGGGATGGAACCCACGACCTTCTCTAGTGGAATGGAATCCATGAAATTTTCAAAATGACTTATTTTTTGATTTTTTTCAAAACTATCTTTTTAAAAAAGACATCTCACTCGGTTTAAATATTTTAGCCTTAATTCAAAAACTATTTTTAATCGTATTAATTTCAAAATCATTTCTTGTTTTCAAACTATCTCTTGGTTTTAATGTTTTAGCTTTAATCTCAAAATATTTACATATTTAGTTTTTATTACTTTTATATTTCATAAGATCACTTTCCAAAGGTATTTATAATCATAAAGTATATTCAAAATAGTTTCAAAGTTCTAAGATTGTTTCGACAAACTTTAGAAAGAAAATCTCTTTTAAAGCAAAAATCAATTTTCAAAATATACTAGGGGATGTCGACATGCCTATACCCCCCATGTCGACATAGTAGCCGTAGATTTTAAAATTCAAATTTTCAAAAGAAGTTTCTATTCGTCATAACCTTTCAAGAATGGACATGACCATTATTCTCCTATATATACCAGTTGTTTTCAATGAATTTTTAGTTAGTTTTTCTTCATTTCTTTACTCCTTCTCCGCTCAAATATTATCTTATTTTTCAAATGCTTTAACAAAACTCTACTGAAATCCTAAGTGAATCAAACTCGATCGTCTCTAGTTTGATTTTCTGCCACTCTCTCTCTCAAAGATCTCAGTGCTATTTAGAGTTATAGGATCATTCGTAATCAAAGGTCGAAAGATCGAAGTGTATTGAGTCCCTATCTATCAAAGTGTGATCGTAAACGTTATAATTGTGGCCCGTAAATCAATTGGGTGTGATTGTAGCCTGTAAATCAATTAGGTGATCTTGTAGCCTGGTTAAATCAAGAGAGTTTGCCCTGGACCCAGAGACAGAAGGGTGTATCTCGTGGCTTTGAAATCGAGGTTGTAATATCGACATTATATTTGAAAAGAAATCTGCACAAGAAATTGTGTGGGACTAGATGTAGGGTAACTCCGAACCGGTATAAAATTTCGGTGTGTTCTTTCCTTTACTACTTTTATTTACTATTTGCATCTATGTTTGGGAATTGCATCTGTTTGGGTTTAATTTAAAAAGATTTCAAAAAGATTCATAAAATTAATTAAACACTATTCACCCCCTCTCTAGTGTTATTTTTGCCTTAAGATTCGTAATCCTAATTTCCTACATTTGGTATCAGAGCATTGGTTTTCAAATTTATCATAATCTGAATTTTGAAAAAGTTTAAAATGGCAATTTTTGGAGATTCTATTAACATTGGTTCAAAACTTTCCAAATCATCATTGTCTCATAAGTCTGCATATTGTTATTATAGAAAATCAAGTTATCTACCGAATTGTTGCGTTGTGCAAGAATAGATGTGTTATATGGCTTTTGAAGAATCAACACTCAATGGAAAAATGGTGCAAATCAAGAAAAACAAATGGATACTTGATAGTGGATGTTCAAGACACATGACTGGTAATCCAGAGATACTGAATGCCATAATATATGAAGATGAAGGACCGGTCAACTTTGGAGACATTTCAAAAGGATATGTGTTGGCATCGGCATTGTCGATAACTCTAAAACTCCTACTATTTTTGATGTTCTGTTAGTTAGGAATCTAAAACACAACTTACTAAGTATAAGTCAACTATATGACAAGGGCTACAAAATTAAATTTGAAAAGGATAAGTGTCACATCGAAGATAATAAATCAAATATTATCTTTGAAGGAATTAGGAAGAAAAATATTTATATTCTCAGTATGAAAATATCAAATGATAACTTATGTCTTTTGGCTAATACAAATGACCCTTGGATTTGCCATAAAAGATTTGGGCATTTGAATTTCAAACTCTTATCTAGACTTTCAAAACTTGATCTAGTAAGAGGTCTTCCTAAAATGGATTTTAAAGTAGATAGTATATGTGATACTTGTCAATTAGGAAAACTTAGGAAGAGTTCATTCAAATTGAAAGATATGATTTCAACTTCAAAACCTCTTGAGTTACTTCATTTAGATATGTTTGGTCCATCTCAAATTCCGTCAATAAATCATAGTAAATATGTTTTTGTAATTGTAGATGATTATTCTAGATTTACGTGGACAATTTTTCTGAAACATAAAAGTGATGCTTTTGATTTATTTAAAAATTTTGCGAAAAGAATTCAAAATCAACTTTCTTTAAAAATCAAAACTATTGGTAGTGATCACGGTGGAGAATTTGAAAATGAAAATTTTGAGAATTTCTGTAATCGAAAAGGAATAACTCATAATTTTTCTTTTCCAAGAACTCCACAACAAAACGGAGTGGTAGAGCATAAAAATAGGATGATTCAAGAGTGTGCAAGAACTATGCTTTCTGATAGTAAATTACCAATAAATTTTTGGGCTAAAGTAGTCGCTACAGCTTGTTACATTTTGAATAGGATTTTAATTAGACCTCTAACCAATAAAACACCATATGAACTTCTTTTCAATAAGAAACCAAAGGTATCTTATTTTAAAGTTTTTAGAAATAAATGCTTTATTCTAAATACAAAAGACAATTTGGATAAATTTGATCCTAAATACGACAAAGGAATCTTTATCGGATATTCTAATCGAAGTAAAGCATACAGAGTTTTCAATTTAAAAACTAACACCATTGAAGAAACAATGCATGTATCTTTTGATGAAAATTTCAAAGATTTTGTTTAAATAAATGATGAATATGGTTTTGTTACTTTAAATAATGAATCAAATGAAACAAATTGTGAAACTGTTTATCCTAATAAAAGGATCAGGGTTTTAAAAGATCATCCTATAGAAAATATACTAGGAAATATTGAATCTGTTGTTAGAACTAGAAATCAACTAAACAAGATGAGTAATGTAGCTTTTATATCAACTATTGAACCCAAAAATCCAAAGGAAGCATCATCTGATGATTCATGGATTTTTGCTATGCAAAAAGAGCTGAATCAATTCACCAGAAATGAGTGGGAACTTGTTCCTAGACCTAAGGAAAAAACTATAATAGGAACTAAATGGGTTTATAAAAATAAAATGAATGAATAAGGTGAGGTCGTTAGAAATAAAGCTCGGTTAGTCGCTCAAGGTTATTGTCAAGAAGAAGGAATAGACTTTGATGAAACCTTTGCACCCGTAGAAAGATTAGAAGCCATTAGAATTTTACTTGCTTTCGCAAACCACAACAATTTCAAATTATTTCAAATGGATGTCAAAAGTGCCTTTTTAAATGGTTTTGTTAAAGAGGATGTTTATGTTGAAAACCCTCCACTTTTTGAAGAAAAGTTTCCAAATCATGTTTACAAATTAAAGAAAGCTTTATATGGTCTGAAACAAGCTCCTAGAGCCTGGTATGACAGACTAAGATCTTACATATTACAATCAAAATTTGAAATTGGTAAAGTAGATAATACTCTTTTTATTAAAAGAAACAAAAATGATATCTAATTAGTACAGATTTATGTAGATGATATCATTTTTGGATCAACAAACAATGAAATGAACAAAGAGTTTTCTGAAATAATGACAAAAGAGTTTGAGATGAGTCATATGGGTGAACTTACTTTCTTTTTAGGATTGCAAATAAAACAATTAGATGGTGGTTTTTCATTAGTTAAGAAAAGTATGCTAGGGATCTAGTTAGTAAGTTTGGTATGACCACTGCGAGTGGAAAACCCACTCCTATGGCAACCAATGAAGCCTTGAATAAAGAAGACATGTCAAAAGATGTTGATCAAAAACTATATAGGGGAATGATTGGATCGCTACTCTATATAACTGCGAGTAGGCCTAATATCATGCATAGTGTCTATCTCTGTGCAAGATACCAATCTCAACCCAAAGAAACCCATTTAAAAGCTGTTAAACGTATCCTAAGATATGTTAAACACACTTCAGACTATGGCCTATTTTACCCTAAAAATGATTCATTTGATTTAATCTCATATTGTGGTGCTGACTATGCTAGTTGTAAATCAGACCGAAAAAGTACAAGTGGAACTTGTCACTTTTTAGGACATTCTCTGGTTTTTTGGTTTACTAAAAAGAAAAATACTGTCTCACTATCAACAACTGAAGCATAATATATCTATGCTACTTTGGCTTGTTCTCAAGTTATCTATATGCAATAGACCCTAAAGGATTTTGGATTAAATATTTCAAAATCATCAATTTATTGTGACAATACAAGTGCAATAAATTTATCCAAAAATCCTACTCGTCATGCCAGAGCCAAACATATTGATATCAGACATCATTTTCTTAGAGATAATATAAGTAAAGAGGTTATTTCTCTTGAATTTATCAACACTGAGAATCAAATAGCTGATATTCTGACCAAACCCTTAAATCAATTAACCTTTACTAATTTAAGAAGAGAACTAGGTATTTGTTCTATAACTGAGATATAGAATATATATATATATATAGTAACATATATATTTAAATAAATAGAGAAAAACAAAATTGTCAAAATTTTCAAAGGGATATCGACATGCCCCTACCCCCATGTCAACATACAACGGTTAGATTTGAAATTTTGATTTTCCCTCTAAAATCAGTTTGGTGGTTATATAACCACAATATTTCGAATTCATCTGTCTTCTCACTTCATTTTCTCTGTAATAAACTTCTGAAAATACAAAGTAATGGCCCCCTCTTCTAAGTCAAACCAAAATGCAACCATTTCCTTCCCTTCTCCTAATTCTGGTCCATTCCAACGTACTACATTGGCTCGAGTAATGAAGATCGAGGAAATTATATAGGATTCTCTGCAAATGCTGAATGAATTACAAGTCATGGAAATCAGGATGGCAAAGGAATAAGAGAAACAAGGTAAAATTCTTAGAAATTTGCAAAAATTTCTAATGAATAATACTGCAGACCCTATTGTGATTGAAGATGATTCCTCTAACATACATATTCATAATCCATTAGAGGACGACGAAGAAGAAGAGGAGGAGGAAGAAGCGCAAATGGACGAGGACGATAATATTGTTTGCATTGGAGAAGTCTATTTTGACAAAAATGGTAATTTGGTCGAACAATATGGAAACTTTTGTCTCCATTACCCTAATTGTTCGATTCACAAGTCACCAATTATCAAGGACTTTCGTTAGAATGTTATTATATTAATGTTTTTATATTTTGTGTACTTGTATATATTTGTGTCTATGTTTCATATATGTGTACGTAACATCATATATAATAAAATTAGATTTATGTTTCGCTTATTATACTTCATTATTAGCATTTAGTTCCATATTATTAGTTTAAGGGAGAGTTATGTAGTTTAGGCTTAGTTTTTGTTGATGATAAAGGGGGAGAATTAGAAAATAGGATAGTTAGGCTATTAGTTAAGCTTAGATTAAGAGTGAGTTAGTAGATTAAGGGGGAGTTGTTGGAATAAAGGGGAGTCAAAGTAGAATCAGAGTTTGGTAGAGTATATGTTATAAACAAAGGTTGTCATCATCAAAAATGGGGAGATTGTTAGTTCCTGAGATTATTGTTTTGATGACAACAACCTTAGGACTTGTTATAAAATATAAATACTAATATCTTTGTCTAGATATATATGTATATGCAGGTACTGAGAATGAAGACCGTACAGTATAGAGATTCAAGACTGATGAATTCAAGATTGAATAAATCAAGACTAAAGACTCATGAGTATCAAGAGTTCAAGAGTTCAAGATATCAAGATAACTTATAGAGTCTAGATTTATGTTAAAACTTCATAATATGACTAAAATCTTTATTCGAATTTTAATTGTGGAATGGAATCCACCTTCTCGCTTTAATAGTGGGATGGAACCCACGACCACTTTAGTGGGATGGAACCCACAACCTTCTCTAGTGGAATGGAATCCACGAAATTTTCAAAATGACTTATTTTTAGATTTTTTCAAACTATCTTTTTAAAAAAGGCATCTCTCTCGGTTTAAATATTTTAGTCTTAATTCAAAAACTATTTTTAATCATATTAATTTCAAAATCATTTCTTGTTTTTAAACTATCTCTTGGTTTTAATGTTTTAGCTTTAATCTCAAAATATTTATATATTTAGTTTTTGTTACTTTTATATTTCGTAAGATCACTTTCCAAAGGTGTTTATAATCATAAAGTGTATTAAAAATAGTTTACAAAGTTCTAAGATTATTTCGACAAACTTTAGAAAGAAAATCTCTTTTAAAATAAAAATAAATTTTCAAAAAATACCAGGGGATGTCGACTTGCCTATACCTCCCATGTTGACATGGTAGCCGTAGATTTTAAAATTCAAATTTTCAAAAGAAGTGTCTATTCGTCATAACCTTTCACGAATGGACATGACCGTTATTCTCCTATACATACCAGTTGTTTTCAATGAATTTTAAGTTAGTTTTTATTCATTTGTTCACTTCTTCTTCTCCACTCAAATATTCTCTTATATTTCAAATACTTTAACAAAACTCTGCCGAAATCCTAAGTTAATCAAACTCTATCGTCTCTAGTTTAATTCTCTACCACTCTCTCTCAAAGATCTCAGTGTTATTCAGAGTTATAAGATCATTTGTAATCAAAGATCGAAAGATCAAATTATATCGAGTCTCTCTTTATCAAAGTGTGATTGGAAACGGTGTGATTGTCGCCTGTAAATCAATTGGGCATGATAGTAGCACGTAAATCAATTAGGTGATCTTGTAGCCTGGTTAAATCAAGAGAGTTTACCCTGGACTCAGAGACAGGAGGGTGTATCTCATGGCCTTAAAATCGCGGTTGTAATATCGACATTATATTTGGAAAGAAATCTGCACAAGAAATTGTGTGGGACTGGATATAGGGTAACTCCAAACCAGTATAAAATTCCAATGTGTTCTTTCCTTTACTGCTTTTATTTACTATTTGCATCTGTGTTTGATTCTACGATTGTCTCTGTGTTTGTGAATTGCATCTGTTTAGGTTTAATTTGAAAAGATTTCAAAAAGATTCACAAAATTAATTAAACACTATTTACCCCCCCTCTAGTGTTAATTATGCCTTAAGATCTATAATCCGCATTCTCTACAGTAAGGACAGACTGCTATAACTATCCAGGCTGATGATAGGTTAGACTATGATGTTGTTTGTGTATTGAAGGATTTTCTTTTGTAAAGATGAATTTGGAATATCATTTATTATTCACCATGTTGTGAGATTTAGTTATGTACTTTTCTTTTTCCTTTCCCCAAACAATCTGTCTTTTCGGCACTTGGATGCTCGGCACATGAATACCATGGATATATTAGTGTCGACTTCTAAGAATTGAAAAGACGGGTCATTACAGTGGTGAAACCCTAGATTCAAATTGGGGTTTTTGATTTGGTGACCAACTGGTGCAATTGAAAATGAAAAATGATAGGGCTCAATGAAGGGAGCCTCATTTGGATTCGATTTGATGATTGGACCAGCAAGGAAGGTAAAATTCACCTTGAAAGGTCATGGCGCTGTCGATTTTGGAAGAGAAATTCCGGTGGTTGGTGGCATCTCTAGTGGAGGTGATGGTCGTGTTGGTAGTAGTGGAGGTTCTAAGGAAAGTGGTGGCACTCGTTTGGCTTATTATCGCACGATGGTAGTGAATTTTTTTGTCAAAGGTTATTGGTGACCAGGGCGATCTGATTTGGAGAAGAAGGTGAAAATTTTATTAAGCCTCTATTGATTTTATTATTGACAAAATAAATCCTGAAACTTCTAGCTTGAATAACTTTTGCATACGAATTCTGATTCACGCGCAGTTTCTTTCGTTGAACTCATGATGGAATTTCAAACGATTTGATGTTGGATTTGTTGAGTTTTGAGATTGTTTGCAAAAGAACGTTTATATGGTTAATTTAATTTAATTAATTGAATTTAAAAATATTAAATGCACATCAATAAATAAAAATATCATAATTATTAATATGTGTTGTGATATATTGGTGATTCTTTGGATGTTGCGGATGTTGCAGATATGTTTAGCCTTGGGCTGATTGTTTATTCTTGATTGCTGTAGTATTGGATTTGTTATTGTAATTAATTATGGATAAGAAATATGACTATAATTAATTAAAGTAAAATGGGTGAAATAGTATAATAAGGGGGAAAATTGGATAGACAAATGATAAATAAGGTTATTTATAGTTTTTGTATAATATTTGTAAATAAAAGTGGTTTAATGGGTTAAAATAAAATTAGTGAAAGAAATTTAATATGATTATTATTTATGAAATTATAGAGAAATTAATAAATAATAATGACAAATATATTTTAAACTAAAATCAGAAGGTATATTATTATTATTATTATTATTATTATTATTATTATTATTATTTAATGATGTGAAAATTCCCTGAGTATGTGAGATTTCATAACTAGTAATAAATTAGTTTTGGAAAATATTATAAAGGTTTAGTATCTATTATTATTTTGACATGAAATAATGATATTATTGTTTTGAAAAGTAATTTGATGTAAATTATTATTTTTGATGGAAATATGATGTTTTAAGAGATTTGAAGTAATGAGATTAGTATAAAGTATTTTGAAGTATATTATCATTTTGAAATAATTATTATTGTTTTGAAATAAATAAAGGTGCTTTTATAATAAACAATAATAAAATGATTTTATACTTAAGAGAAAACGTTGATCGTAAATATGATGTTTTGAATGGATGTAACATGTAACCAATGGTTGATTTTATTTATCACATATATTGTCTTATGACGATGAAATCGCATTTGAATGTGTGTGTATTTTTCCATTATTACTACGTTGTGCGTAGTTAACTATGATTTTATTGTGTTGATGTTTGTGTTACTAATATAATGGTTTAACACACATTTGAAGACTTGATGTTTGTGTCACTAATATAGTGGTTTAGTACACATTTATCACATATACTGTCTTTAGCGATGGAAAATTTCCGTCAACGGTCGTCGCTACCCATCGCCAACCAACAGAAAAAGCCGTCGCTTTTTTAGTCATCGATCAAAGAAAGAGGGATGGCCTTAGCGACGACCTCGTCGATGGCTTTTGGACGTTAAGCGACGTTATAAGCAGTCGCTAGCCGTCTATAATTGATGGACACGCGTCATGGTTCTGTGCACCACGAATGTGCCACTAGATCATCGTTTGCCGTCGCTAACCTGCGACTGATAAACTATCGCTAACTTGGAAGTTATGTTTTACAAAACAACCGCTATTTCAACCATCAAACCACACACACACACACACATACACACAGATATATATATATATATATATATATATATATATATTTAGTATATATATATATATATATATATTTGTCTATTTACCTCATATACAACACATATAAACCCAATTTTACCAGTACAAACATTGCATACATTGCATAATATCACACATATCACACAAAACTAAATTTATATCATAAAAATCCATATTTACAGAAGCATTACATCGAACAACACAACCACACCTACAAATCATCATTTCCATCAAACAACACAATCATCAAACATCCACAAAAACCCAAGTTTAACCATCAAACCTCAAACATCCACAAACAACACAACCATCAAACAAGTATCAAATTCACCAACACATATCAAATAAGTACAAAACAAAACAATCAAACATCCATCAAAAAATACAACCATACCTAGTCATCCTTATTTCCATCATTTCCTGACCACTGTTAAGGAAATGTCCCATGTAGTGCCATGTATGCCGCAATACGCTCATCAAGTAGCATAGTCAATCCACTCTTCCGCCAATCGTTCAATTCTACTATCTGAGCTCCTAGCTGTGTTATCTCCTCCACGGTTTGTGATTTTCTATAATCAGCCTGAGAAGTCCTCGCCTATAAATTAGTTAATAGCTAGTTATAATTTATATGTAATATTAAATAAAATTTATAAATTAGCTAATTAAGTAGTTAAACTTAATAAACATTATCTCATGATTACCGTAACTTTAGCGTCTGTTCTGCATCGGTCTGTCGGTCACAACATCAAAAATCATATCCTCCTCCTCAATGGTTAACTCCTGTCGACCAGTCGCCTCCCGCGCTCGAACTTGCTCCATTTCAAACTTTCCTATGATTAGAAATAGAATTTTGCCAACATAAATATTCAATTTATAATTTATGTAATGTGAAACAAGAGGAAAAAAAATTAAAGCATGTTTACCATGATAGCTTGTGATTTGGAGTCTGTTTAAGTAAATGATACCGAGCCATCTTCATTAGTGTGCTCGATGGTGTACGAGCAAGTGAAGACCTCCAATATGTAGGGTCATGACCCCTCTCTTTCACTTGAAATTATATATGATTAAGAAATGTATATATATTATTACCTAATGTTTAAGTATTTTATAATAGTAATTTATAAATTTACCATTTTCTTCCGATATTGTTGGAAGGATTTTACAACCCTTGGCAAAATGACATGTTTCAAGCTTAATTTTTTTCTGGCCATTTTTTCACTAATCCAACCTTATGAATTGGATCAACACATTACCAATATCAGTTGTTTGAATTTGGTCTCATTTGAAGGTCGTCTGGCCTTCGAATGAAGGGCTTTTAGTCTGAATGTCGACAAACGGCTATAAATTTAAAATTCAAGATTGAAACCCTATAGTTGTTTATTTTATAATCATCTTTTGGAAATAGGTGCAAAATACTTTAGATCGAAATAAGATCCAATATATTTATTTTTCTGCTGAATATTTTATTTTATATAATTTTATCATACTAAATATAGTTAAAAATTCATAATTAATTACCCAACGGTTTAAAAAATATATTTTAATTCGTAAAAATGTTACACATAATCAACTTTATTGAAGTTTCTGAATGAATTGACTAAAATTCGCATAGATTGGTTGTGAGAGTTAGATTTTCAGTAACGATAAATATTCGAACTACACGAAGATTGATCATCGAAAATGCTAATTATTCGATCATAAGCCGTCGTTAGGTTGAATGGCTGTGCTAAAATATCTTGTTTACTTTTTAGGAACTAAATCAGTATTTTTAAACATTTTTTAGAACGTAATGGGAATTAAATAAATTAATTATTTAGTTGGTTAATTAATATAATGGCTAGTCGTCGGAATGTATCGACGGATCGACGACGGTCATCGGCCCTACTCGCCACTATTTGATGCGTGTCTTGTAGTGATACTTATATTGATGGAGTATTACTAATAGTGATAATTAGTATACATAAGTATATATGTTGTGATTGGTTTATTTGACATTGGGATTGCCATTGTGTGTTTCCAAATGTTTGTAATGTTTAATGGTTAAGTGTGTTATTATTGTGGTTACCCTATATCTTATACTATATACATAAAAGATGGATCTCTCTTAACATCTTTTCTTTTTTCTCATAATTTTATCTTATTATATGTACATAAAAGATGGATCTCTCCCAAATGGTTTAATTGATAAATTATACATAATTTTATCTTATACTATGTACATAAAAGTTATTATTGGTTTATTTGATGTTGGGATTGACGTTATGTGTTTCCAAATGTTTGTAATGTTTAATGGCTAAGTGTGTTATTGTTGTTGTTACCCCATATCTTATACTATATACATAAAAGATGGATCTCCCTTAATATCTTTTCTTTTTTCTCATAATTTTATCTTATACTATACACATAAAAGATCGATCTCTCCCAATACCTTTTTATTTTCTCATAATTTTAGAATTGAAATCTTTAATTTTCCTTGATTCTTGTGTATATTTTCACGTTTGTCCTTTTAAATCTTCATATTTAACAAACATGAATATATTCGGGTATAAAATCATGTCCCTTTAACTTCTCCTTTTATTAAATTTACTCATTATGTTAAATTATGTTCTATTTATCTACAAATTTCAAACCATAACCAAAAGTCTTTTTTTCTCATAAAAATAAAATATTTGTTCTCCTCTTTTTCCTTCTTTCATTTTAGTTACTCTTTAATATCAAGCTCCACAACTTACACTATACACATAAAAAATGGATTTCTGCTAAAAAAATTTCTTTTTTCTCATTATCTTATACTATACACATAAAAGATGGATCTATCCTAAAAACATTTCTTTTTTCCCATTATTTTAGAATTAAAATCCTTATTTCTCCTTGATTCATGTGTATATTTTCACATTTTCCCCTCTAAATTTTCAAATTTAAAAAGCTTTGATATATTTGGGTGTAACACAATGTTCCATTGATATCTCCTTTTGTTAAATTTATTCATTATGTTAAATTCTATTTTATTTCACTATAAATTTCAAACACTAACAGTAGTTTCTCTTTTCTCATCGAAAATAAAATATTTGTTCTCTTCCTTTTCTTCTTTCATTTTAGTTCCTTTTTAATCCCAGGCTCAAAAAGGACTCAAAATCTTATCACCATTTAATTAGTACTATTCAAACAACAGAAGATCACATTATATGATGGTAAGTTTTAAAGTTTGGTGATATTCAACTCTCTTTCCTCCTAAATTCACTAGATTTTTGTTAAATATAGTTTAATTTAGTATTTTATATTCTATAAGTAACAACCCGTACCTCCATGGGCTTAAATTTCGACAAAAATAGAAATTCAAGTCCATCAAAGCACATATCGTTGGATTTGGTACCTACAAAAAAGCATGAGCATTATTAGAGATTGATAGAAATGTAAACTCATAGTGGAAACAATAATAGAATAAGAATACTGACTATGGCTACTATCTTGGAATTAATAGTATTTCTTAGATAGCGGATTGTCACATTAGCATCGAGCATGACAGAAAAAGAAGACTTCTCCAACACAAAGCACATCCAGCTCCAGTGTCCGGTTCACCTAAATCTATCATGTGGGTTGTAATGAGGAGGGGATCATAACAATGTTTTGGTGATTGGAAAATCTTTAAACAATCCATAACATAAATTTATACCAGTTGGCTTCAATTTAATAGTTATGTCCACTAAGGTTAGCAATTTTAATCTAACCTTGCACTACACACACGATTACTTACTTACCCCTTCCTAAGGTACAAAATACTAATGAAACTTTATCAACCACCCAATACATCCAAACCCATTGTCAGTTAACACTTCTAAATACGAAGCGGACTTCTAGAATCATCATAAAATACTTTTAAAGGAGAAATAAGCAGACTCTGCCATTTAAGACTTTATTCAAGTTAGACCCCGTCATTTAAGACCTAGTCCCCAGGTGGTTTTCTAAATATATTGTCAATGGTTGGTGGGTCCTACGACAAAGACTTCTACCCACTATTCAAGGCATCCAACATTTAATGTCCAATTATTACCGCATATATTGCCAATAAAATCATAGCCATGTAATAGACAGTACCCAAGCCGCTTAATACCTTTAAAAGGGCTAGGTTGACTTCTAACCATTTAATACCTATATTCTAGGCAGGTCCCCATCTCTTAATACTTATCCCCAGATGGACTCGTCACTGGTACTACCATTGTTGGCCTTAGCAATATGAGAGATTGTACCCAAGCCACTTAATACCTCATTAATAGGGACTAGTTAGACCCCTGACCATTTAACACCTATTTATAGGTAGGCCTTTGTTATTTAATACCTAACCCCAATGTGGATTCCTCACTGGTACTATCTAAAAAACACTGCTTGGAAATCTCATTGGGCTACTTAATACTTCTTTTTTAGGAAAGAGGCGAACCCTACAGTTACTTAATACCTCAAACATGAAGCGAACCTTCCCGACATATCCATTATCACTCTTAATTATAAATATCGAATCTCAAAAGGTTACTTCTTTCGGTAGGAAGGCAGGCCCTACAGCCACTTAATACCTCAACACTGAAGTGAACCCTTTTGAGATGTCCTTATTTATTTGGAATCTCACTAGGTTACTTAATACTTCCTTTTAGGAGAGAGGCAGACCCTACAGCCACTTAATACCTCAAACTAGAAGCAAACCCCTATGGAGATATTCCTCATCGCTCCTAATTCCAAATTTGGACCATTTAATACTTTCCAATTAAGAAAGCAGGCCCAATCTATCACGTTGTCATGGGTCCTAGGATTAGTGATATCTCACATCAGTAGTAAGTGCAACCGATTACTGGTGGCCTCAAAGTGAAGGGCAGTCTTCCATCAAGTGACTCTATTGACCTCGCATCACTAACCTACTAAGTCCAATTAACCATCCCAAGTCTTTACATATATTATCTTAAGTAGATATTGGACTTAGCTTACTCGTTCCTTTTTATTTAAGGCAATAAGATTTACCTTAAATAACTTATCTACTCATAAATCCTTGTTTAATGCTCATAAATGTCAATTTGTCCATAAAATCCCGACGAACATTAGTTAAGACATTTATGTATGATTACTAATTTCAAATTAATAACTTTTTATATCTATTCCATTTTTATCAGTTCCATTAATCTATTTACCCTATCAAATTATTGCAACTCTCATATTTATTACCATTTATTTTCCACTTATCGAAGTTACAATCTTTTAAATTCCTTTCCATTAGTTAATTATCCTAAACGCGAATATTACGTGCAAGCGTCGTTGTTAGCTAAGTTTTATTATTATAAGCAGAGTAAATTACGTACAAATATCTACTTTTATCAAATATATTCTAGCTATATATCTTCACTAGAATATTCTTTTCCATGTTCAATTATTGGAATCATATCTAAAAATATTACCTACTATAAATTCCATAAATTAGCCCGAAACGAAAGATTTAACTTTAAAAGATTACATTGTTTGAAATTACAAGGAATAATCATTTCTTTTTATTACTAAAATAGATAGTGTAAACTACAATGAATTCATACTTTACACGTCCCTTTCTCTTTCTATTTGCATCTACACCTTATTAGATCAAACACTGTATTTTTCTAAAAGGGAAAGAAATCAAACTAATTTACAAATATTAAACAAATCTAAATTCCAACAATTCCAAATATAGAAAAGTTGGCATTCCAACAAGATTAGGGTAATAATCCAAATTTATAGTATTATTATGCAACATATTTTAGATCTAGAATAAATTTCATTCAAATCAATATTCTAAATTCATACTTTTGTGACTGATTTCCAGTTCATGTTGTAAACAATTCTAAATCAAGTCATAAACAAGAATATGTAGGCAATATTTATTATATTCCTTATATCCAATTTGTTACCTACAACCCATATACAATTATCCAGTTAGGCATAAAAATCAAATAAACACCAACGGGACCATTTTCATATTATAACATTCTATAAAATTCCCCACTCACCTTTCAAAAGCGATCTAAATCTCTAGATCTGAATTAGAACCTTTGATTCATCTCAAAATCTTTTTTAATCCAAGACATATATATAAAAGGATATGTGCATACATTAGAATTACAGATCTGGGAATATATTTGGGATTGAGAGAGAAAATAGATACAAATACACACACATACACACACATACATACATACCTACGTACATACATACATACATACATATATATATATATAACCTCAAATACGTGTATAATTGATTCTTTTCTCTTCTTCTTTTTATTAGATTTATATTTTTCTCTTATTTCTATGAATATAAATACAAATATCTTATTTTTTTAAATTTAGAAAGAAAGTGGAGAAGAAGAAATGGCAGAGCTTTGCTACTGCCTTCAAAAAATATAACAAGAGAAGGGAGGGCTAGGCCTAAACTTATAAGCGCTAGAATCAACCAGAACCATTGGATCAAAATATATTTAATTCGAGCTTTAGAGCCTAGGCTAACCCTCACCGCCTGAAGGTGACGGGTTGACCGCCCATGGAGCACCGATCGACCGCTAGGGGTCGACCTATCCCAATGACAGGTCGGCCTATGGGCCCGGGCGATTAATTAATAAACGTTAATTTTTCTTATTTATTTATTTTCGTTCCGAATTCGTTTTTCATCCATAACTTCTTCATTTGGACTTCGATCCCAAAATTCCAAATATGAAAGTTGCTTAGAATTTCGCCACGAACGCAATTGTGCAAGTTTTGTGGTTAAATTTCATCGTTTGCACAAATTCCTTTTTTGGAGTCTAATAATTAACCAACTGACTAATTAAATAACTAATGCCAAATTACGGAGTGTTACATTCTTCACCCCTTAAAAAGAATTTCGTCCTCGAAATTTCACTAATAACTAAGTTATGATTTTGGCTCCTAATTATCCTAAATCACACAACCAATGAGTGTACAACAATTTTGCAACCAAATGTGCACAAGCGCATAGTGTATTATTGTATCACTACATAGAAAATATGTATGTAGAATGATTCTAAATTGGATCCTCCTATATGAATGCATTTCTTTTGAAAACATTTTTGGAAACATGATGCAAACAACCTACATATATACTGGCAGTTTTATATGTATGCAGCTTTTTGAAAAATCTTTTCAACCAAAACCGCCATACTCATACTTCTATGAATAGAAGTATGAAGCAACCGATTTTTGCATCCACTTTATACCATCCAATAGTTTAACGCATCGAAAAATCGCTTCCTAAATTTTACCCCTATGCTGGAAAAAGGAATTTAGATGGAAAATTTATCAATTTTACAACTTTATAATCTTTCTATTCCCGTAGTACAGTGGAAATTTCCTCGCTGTCCCGGATTGTACTTCAAATTTTCCACGCACAAAACGCAAAAGGGGGCCTATTTCAAGCTCTAAAACGGAATTAAGCCTAAAGATAGACTCGTGTGCGTCGTTGACAAGGTATGGAAATAAAAATTCCAAGCTGAACATCTTTTCCCTTGTTATCGCTTTCATTTATTGCATCGTCGACCCTAATGCACCACTAAATTCGCAAATTCTAACTCTATTTTCCTTTCCTACGTCTTTCATGTGGCCTTCAAAATCAAAGATTTCACAAAAATCTTTCTCACTTTTCCAATTTATATGTCATTTGGAAATTAAAATCCGAAAATTTATGGAAAAAAACTCTAAAAAATAATTTAAGAGTCAAAAATAACTAAAATACAAAAACTTTTTTTTAAGAAAAAAGCGAAATTTTCAAATCAAGGGGAAATTTTTCAAAATATTTTCCTTCTCAAAAATTTTGATAAATCTAGTCACACCGCAGCGTAGTCAGAAGTTGGTTATGCACTAAACGCATAAACCAAATTTCAAAATTCTACAACTAACCTTTACCCAAAAACATGACATTTTATTTAAAAATGTCATCACATTTATTATTCAAAAAATTTAGCTTTTAAGGAACATGAGTAATGACCCATGATATCAAAACAACTTTATCATGTCCTTTGCTAAAATTTTCAACTATTCTAAACTTGCAGTCTTATATTGAATTTACTGTTAGCCAAGTGTCTTTATGAGGTTCCCATATTTATACCGCTTCTTTACTATGCATATATAGGAGCGGTTCACATATCCAGAAACAATAATTCAGTAAATAAATAGAAACTCATAATATCGTGCGTGTCTTTTACAAGAGACAACTAACAGTTACAACCCAAACAACCTATAGAAAAAGGATAAATGCTGGAAATAAAAGATACAACAATCCAAAATAAAACACCGCTTACGAACTGTGAGAAGGTCTTGCTCCACGACAGGTGCTCAAACCATTGTCGTGACCACAGAATGGTCATAGCATGGCAGCTATGCACCCAATCTCACGCCCCCTGGTGCTGCTGCTGCTCCGCCCTAACCTCTTGGAGCTCTGCCTGAACCTGACGGATAGCAACAAGCTCAGGACTCAAGTATCCCTCAGCGCCCTACGCTATCCACTGCTATTGGTGCTGCTGCTCTGGTGCTGGTACAGGTGGTGCGGCTGGTGGTAAAGGAATATTCATCTTCTTAATAGTGGTCCGGTCGATGGCGGGAGGGACCTTCCTCACTACTGGCTATCCGTTCAAATTTACCTCGTAATGCCTAGACACTCGAGTGAGCAAGTGAAAAAATGGAAAGTGAGTCCTTAAGATACCAACTCCCTGATCGACTATACAAAGCAACCAACCATGAGCCCAATTGACGGCTTTGCCTCCAATTATAGCATAGGCGGCTCTCCGCATTGAGGTATAGATCTAGTCGGGACTTCCCATTTTCGGAATGATGTTGTGCTGAATGATGCGACGATAAGAAGGACAACCGGTCGCAAATTGCTCCTCCAATCAACGACATTTCTAGAAAAGATCTGATGTAAAATCTTAGGATCGGTCATCTCTATGTCTTCCATATCCGCGCTTACTGCAGATATCTCCAAAATCCCAACGAGATGATCATCTATTATCTAGATCCGAGCTCCCTTCACACAAGACTCAATATAGCTGTTGCCATCATCAAAATTATGCACTATATATGCATCGAAAAGATGGATGCAATGTGGGTAATATTCCTGCTCATAAGTCTCGAGTGGAGGATCGGTCCATGTCCTGCCATGACAAAAAGCTCTTCAAGCCCAAGAGCGGTGAAATCTCCCAATTTCACTAGTCTTTCATGGAGAAAATCAAAGTCAGCCATTCCGAGATAAGTGGCGATCTTCCGCTCGCTCCGGTCAAGCCAAGCGGTTTCATGCGGAGTAAGGCCACGATGATGAGAGAAAGAGCCGCCGGTGCGGGGTGGTGCCATAGGCTAAGAGGAGGAGTGGAAGGCTCGATCGAGGAGTAAGGGCTGGGCCCCTCTCCTCCCCCTTCCCAACCCACCCAGGAGGGGTCGCCGATCATTTTTCCAATTGCGACCGCCGCGATCTGGAACCGTCTCGGCCTTCGAACCGGGGGTCGACCATTGAATTTCTACGTTCGGCTCGCACGTGCAAAGCGCTAACCAAGCAGGCACCAAGGAGGAGAGGAAGGCTCGATCGAGGGTAAGGGCCAGGCCCCCCTCCTCCCCCTTCCCCACTTACCCAGGGGAGTCGCTGATCATTTTTTCCAATTGGGACCACCGCGATCCGGAACCATCTCGGACTCCGAATTGGGGTCGACCCGGGAATTTCTACGTTCGGCCCGTGCACGCAAAGCGCTAACCAAGTAGGCACCGAGGAGGAGAGGAAGGCTCGATCGAGGGGTAAGGGCCAGGCCCCCTCCTCTCCCTTCCCCACCCACCCAAGTGGGGTCACCGATTGATTTTCCAGTTGGGATAGCCTCGATCCGAAACCGTCTCGGCCTCCGAACCGCGAGTCGATACGGGAATTTCTACGTTAGGCCCACGCGCGGAAAGCGCCAACCAAGCAGGCATTGAGAAGGAGAGGAAGGCTCGACCGAGTGGTGAGGGCCGGGCCCCCCTTCTCTCCCTTCCCCACCCACCCATGAGGGGTCGCGCGATCATTTTTCCAGTTGGGACTGCAGCGATCTGGAATCGTCTCGGCCTCTGAACCAGGGGTCGACCTGGGAATTTCTGCGTTCGACCCGCATGCACAAATCACCAACCAAGCAGGCACCGAGGAGGAGAGGAAGGCTCGACTGAGGGTTAAGGGCTGGGCCCCCCTCCTCCCCCTTCCCAACCCACCTAGGAGGGGTCGCCGATTATTTTTCCAATTGCGACCGCCGCGATCCGGAATCGTGTCGGCCTCCGAACCGGGGGTCGACCAGGGAATTTCTACGTTCGGCCCGTGCGCGCAAAGCGCCAACCAAGCAGGCACCGAGGAGGAGAGGAA
Organism: Allium fistulosum; assembly: GCA_030737815.1. Lineage (NCBI taxonomy): Eukaryota > Viridiplantae > Streptophyta > Magnoliopsida > Asparagales > Amaryllidaceae > Allium > Allium fistulosum. The sequence continues at coordinate 118,703,361 of CM060908.1, read as the reverse complement.
GGCCTGACCGAGGGGTAAGGACCAGGCCCTCCTCCTCCCCCTTCCCCACCTACCCAGGGGAGTCGCCGATCGTTTTTCCAATTGGGACCACCGCGATCCAAAACCGTCTCGGCCTCCGAACCGTGGGTCGATCCGGGAATTTCTGCATTCGGCCTGCGTGCGCAAAGCGCCAACCAAGCAAGCACCGAGGAGGAGAGGAAGGCTCGACCAAGGGTAAGTGGAGGAAGGGGGAGGTGGAAATGGGGTTCAGTTGAAAATGGAGAGGAGGAAGATAATGAGGGGTGGTGTGACGGCTGATGTTTTGGATGCAACTTATAGTTGCTTTCTAGGTTCTTGTTCGGCACGAATCAGCCTAGCGGTCGACAACTATTAGGTTAACCGGTCGACCGCTGGCCCGAATTTGGGCACAACCTGAACCTGACCAAATAGGGCCGGGTTAAATTAATTAATATTCTAATGACCCTTCCGCACACCATCTTCAGCTTAACTCATGCAGAAAACTTCTACCTTCCACACGATGGTATCCACCTTACCATCTAGGCCCCTCCTCGGTAAGGTTTCGATAGCCTCAACAAAACTGTTGCGACCAACAACACTTCTAAAAACTCAAAATATTCCAACTGCTATTTCCCGCCTAATTCGCATAGAAATATTTCTTCCAATAGCTGGTGGGTACCACAACACTTCGAACTACATACCCCAATAAAATTGAATGTCATTCCTATTTTGTCTAAACCTTAAAGAGATAAAATTTAAAAAATCTCAATTTTATAAACTGAAAAATCATTGAGCTAAATATAAGTTCCTTTATACTTGTTTCTAAATAATAGAAACTATTTCTTACCAAAACTTCCCTTTTAAAATCAAATTTATATATATAAATACTTCAGGATTTCCAAAAACCCATTTTAAAATACAGATTTCCTAAATTGGAAAACTATTTCCTTGCCAAAAATCAAAATCAAGCCCATTCTGATATATATAAATATTTAAGGATTTGAAGAATTAATCTTTTATAAACTAAGAATTTCTTAACACGACCAACTTAGTGGTATACGTGTTTCTTTGAAAATTAAAATTTCAAAACTTTCCCAAAACAAAATTTCCAAAATAAATCTTTGGGAAAAGAAATCCTTTGAAAACCCCTTATCTAAATTCTAAGGCATTTCCAAAATATACATTATAAAAATTCTCTCAAAGGTTTTAGACTAAGGATTTGACATTAATTATCCAAATAAAAATCTGATTTGCCATCAAAGAGGTAATCAATGAATGCACCATAGCAAAAACTTGCGTCCTGACAATTACAACATACAGACTCTAATTTCCCACCCATCTAGAATAATTGTGTATCTCCGACTGGAACTCATCATCAAAATCCAAAATCACAAAGTAGCTAGAATCTCAACCATCAAGTCGAACACTTTCAGTCTCTAGGATTCTGTTATATGTTGTACTCATGCTCTTCATCAACAACGCTTTACGCATCGCCAGTCCTCCGTGGGGTACTTTGGAGTCAGTGTGAAAATTCTAACTTTAAGATATTTCCAACATGTTGTTGCTTTGTCCATTCCTTCAGAGTGGAATACAACTACTTCTATAGTCAGAACTCTTAGAATCTAGCATAAAAATATTATATTACTAGATAGGAATGTATGAATATGTTCTCTAAATTTATCCTAATTCTTTTGATCTACTAACCAAGGCTCTGATACCAAATGTAACAACCCGTACCTCCATGGGCCTAAATTTCAACAAAAATAGAAATTCAAGTCCATCAAAGCACAGATTGTTGGATCTAGTACCCGCAAATAAGCATAAGCATTATCAGAGATTGATAGAAATATAAACTCATAGCAGAAACAATAATAGGATAAGAGTATTGACTATGACTACTACCTTGGAATTAATGGTATTCTTTAGATAGCAGATTGTCCCATCGGCATCGAGCATGAGAGGAAAAGAAGACTTCCCCAACACATAGCACATCCACCTCCAATGACATGTTCCTTTAAATCAATCTTGTGGGTTGTAATGAGGAGGGGCTCAGAGCAACATTCTGGTTACTGGAAAATCTATAAACTGTCTATAACATAAATTTATACTGATTGGCTTCCATTTAATAGTTATGTCCATTAAGGTTAAAAATTCTAATCGAACCTTGCATTGCATACACGATTACTTACTTATCCCTTCCAAAGGTACAAAATACTGATGAAGCCTTATCAACCAACCAATACTTCCAAACCTATTGCCACTTAATACTTCTAAATATGAAATGGGCTTCTATAATCATCATCAAATACTTTTAAAAGAGAAATAGGCAGACTCTGCCATTTAAGACCTCAATCAAGGTAGACCCCATTATTTAAGACCTATTCCCAAGGTGGTATTTTAAAAAATGTTGTCAATGGTCGGTGAGTCCTAGCTACGAAGACCTCTAACCACTATTTAAGGCTTCCGACATTTAATGTCCAACTATTACCGCATCTATCGCTGATAAAATCGTAGCCATGTAATAAACAATACCCAAGCCACCGAGTACCTTTAAAAGGACTAAGCTGTAACGACCTAGAATTTCTATAGTTTGAAATTGGAATATTTAATTAATTTTAAATATTGAAAAGTTAATCTTTTAGATTTAATAACTTGAATTTCAAATATAATGATTTATTGGATAATTTAATTTTGAATTTAAAATTGAAAATCGTTTAAATAATCGAATCTTGGATTTTTATTTGGATAAAAATGATTTAAAGGCTTATTAAATTTCTATTTAATAAACTAAAGGTAATAAAGCTTTTAAATTTGATTTAAAAGTGATTTAACTAATTTTGAAATTAACTCGTTTTAATTAACGAGTGAAAATAGCCTTCCGGGGCATAGTCTCGGACTACGACGAAACCAGTGTCATTGGGTCCGTAATAATGAATTATAATACGACGTCAAATTTCATAGCAATTAGATGCATCGTTTGGTTGTAAGGGATAGAAACGCGTCGAAATCAATATCGGAAATTAAATATAATAATTGGAGTCAAAAATCTATCTTCTGCATACGATCAAATTAGGTCTCGAAACTTGTTCCATTACGTTCGGAATAGGGGTATAACATTAGGAACGTCGGGGTTAGAAATTAATATCTAGATATTTTTGAGTTTAAATTATATATATATATATATATATATATTGATATGATCACAACCTCCATCTATTCTTTTCAGCCCACTCTATTTTTTTCGTTCCAGCCCACCTACAAGACACCCTACGGCTGATCTGCATTTCTCCCTCTTTTATTTAAACTCAACGATTAGTGTTAGAAAAAAGAGAGAAATTTCAAAAATCAATTTCTCAAAAAAATTTCAACAAAAAAAATATATGAAATAAGCCTTAAAAATCTTCTTTTGTCGAGAGCTTCTCGCTGATACGTCTGGCTGGAGGTACGGCGCTAGGTCATGGACATCGATAGTGAAGTCGAGAGGATGTTGGCAGCTAGGGTTAGCGATTGTTGAGATGATAAGCCTCAATTTTGGAATTGAAGGTCATATTTGGATTCGTTGTGGAAAATCGCATCTCCGGTTGCAGTTTGGGGGATCGAATTGCCTTGGTGGCGATCGCGTCGCTGCTACAATGAAGGGGAAACGCACCAAGTCGTGTTTTTTTAGGGGTCATGGCATTGATTCGTGGTGTCGGTTGTGTGGAGATTGAGCAGTGGAGCGCAACGGCGAAGACAGAATTGAAAATCGTCAAGTTCTTGGCTGTATCAGTGATTTTCATGCACGCGTGGGTTACAGGTGATGCACAGGAGCGGGAGCTCGTTTGGGGAAGAAGGTATACAGTAGAGCAGTTTTGTAATATATAGTTAAGTAGTTAATTATAATTTGTTTAAACTATTATTAGTTTAAAAATCGTTTAACTTATAAAATGTATAACTCTCTCATATGAGGTCTGATCGGGACGAAACCTTTTGCGTTGCGCTCGTAACGACGAAAGCTTTGCAATGGAATCGATTTGGACGAATTTGGAGACTAGGGAAATTTGGGCTAAAATCGAATGTCGTTCGGTTTTAGTTCCAAACCGGAACGCTTCGGCGACAGCAAAGGATAACTATTAGTAAATCTCACTCATCTTGGATAATTGTTTTATTTTAATAGTTAAAATTATTTATTGACTGGTTGAATGGATTGATAAATTATCATCAGTTGGATGTTATATATATTAGTATATATATTAGTAGTTGGAATATTCCCGCCGATTGAAGCAGATGAGACACTATGCACCCCGTATAATAGCGGATGGCCCTCTTTATTACGATATCCCGCCTCGAAGCGGTGATTATATTTTTGTGATTATATAACATCTGTGGTTGCAGGAAAACAGGTTGGCGGGATCCAACTGGATTCCTCAAAAATGTTGATTTTAATTTCATATATGGTGATATGTGATGTGTTTGAATAATCTGTTATAGATTATGATGTGGATTGATTTATTGGATGTTATAGTAGCACTGACCTTAATTTTGGTATTATAAATACCATAAATAATACTTTTGAATATAAAAAAAGAAATTCAAAGGCAATTTTTGAAATGAAAATATTTATGTTGAATTTTGGGATTATTTAAAAGGGAATTGAATGGGATAAAATAAATGATTGGATTTTGAATATTTAGTTAGCTATTTCGGAAAATGGTTTCAAATAGGGAATTTTAAATGGAGAATTTTTTTTACAATGGATTTTAAATAAGATTCTTAAAATACGAAATGGACGTCAAAATCGAGATTTGAATGGTTTTGGAATATAGTTTGGGTTAATTAAGAAATAGATTTATTAAATGGAATTTTAATTAGAAATCGATTTATAAATAGATTTTTGTAATATAAACCTGTATAAACTGGGAATGAGTTACGAAATTTATAAACAATGTTTATAAATAAGTGGAATGATTATCATTTGATAAATTGGAAATATAAATTTAACAGTGTGAATTTAAAAGGAGATATAGAGATCAGGTTTGAAAGAAATAGTAAATTCTATTTTTTAATTTGGGGAATAGTTATGAAACTGGAATTGTGAATCCATTTTTGATAAATCAAGAGAGATTTATAAGTATGAAAATGGGAATGTTGAATTTTAAAAATGGTTTTTCACGAGAAGTTTGGGTTTGTTTTTAGAACGGATTTTTATGTATTAAGCTATATAGTTTTAAAAACTATTAATTGAATTAAAATATTTCAGAAAGTAGTTATTTAAATATTTAAAATTTTGAAATGAATCCTAAGTTTTATAAACAAGTTTTGTAAATCGATTAGAAATTTTATAAATGAATTGGAATTAGTTATTGACGTTTATTTTAAAAGTGCTTTAATGTTTTAAATAACTATTTAACCATGATTTTGAAATTAATTATTATATATATAGTTTAAAAGTAAGTGATTGAAATTTATTTATAAATGCTCTCAAGATTTGTGAACCGGGTTTTATTTAATGGATGTGATTTTATAAGTGAAATCTTAGAATGGAATTCGAGGACATAAGAAATTTGAGAAAAGAAATTACCAAATTGTTTAGATACAAAAACTTCGAAAATGAATCTGAATTCATAAAAGGTTTTATAAATTGTTAGTTGGATTATAAATAAGTATAATCGATAATTTTTGGAAATTTTAAAGGGAGTTAATAAATATTCCAGAGATTTATGAGATAAGTACGGAATATTTCCTAAGTTTGGATATTAGAAATAATTTTGGGAGTAGACTTATAATATTTTCCTAAGTGTTGGAATTAAAGGTTTGGAGATAATTTAGCGATGAAATGATTATTATAGAAATATTTTTCTAAGTAATGAATTATAAGTTAGATTTGGAAATATTTCTAAGTGTTGATATGGTTTGAAAATATCCTGTTATGGATTTAAGTATTTGAAAATCATTTCAAATATTGAAATACTGGAAGAGGTTTGAATATATATCTTTGTAAAAATATTTGAAATAAATGTTTTGAAAGATTTATAATATGGCCTAGTGACTGCTTATGTGTGTAATTTGATAGTTAAATAAACGACTATCAAATCTGACCAAATTTGTTGATCGTTTCGAAGAGACCGGGATCAGATTTAATTATCTGAAAACCACTTCGATCCGATTTGAGCGTTGTGAATTGTGATATCGTGAACATAATAAAGATGGTGATTTTGGAGATTCGGTTTGTTCAGACCCATATGAACTTGTATGGATAAATGCTACCATTGTATTGTTGCCTGGAAGGCAGTGTTAGCATTCCAAGTGTGAATGTTATTATTAAGGTAAAATATAGCCTCAAGCCTCATCAACCGGGAATGATTGAAAAGCAAGGGAGATGCAGCAAGGTTAAGTGGGTCGCATCCATTAGGGTATGTTGTCACCATTCTAGATTACCATACATCTACATATTTATGGATTGGTTGTGCATGAGATCTCAAAAGGGTTGCAAAGCAACCGAGGTGATGACATATTCGGTACTATCCAGTAAGGGTTTGGTCGGTCTTGTGTTGGCAGGGATCAATAGGTTCGATCTCGGTACATTTTCTAGACGGGTACCGTGATAGGTGGTACCCTAGTGCATAGTCATTAGTTAGAATCCATTCTCCAATATGAGCTTTATGGTTTTAGTTGTATAACAAATATGCTGAAATGTGAGATGCAAGCATTTCACTTATTTTATAGTTTACTCTCTATAGACACTATTATAATATAAGATGATTTTGATATAAAAGGTTTTGGTTACTTAAGGTAAAAAAACCCGTCGTATTTATGTGTGGCATGGTCTTATGAGATACCTTTATTTTTTGGAAGGATTTTTGAAAATAATTAAATTCAAATTGAGTGTCTTTTCTCACGCTGGTTTTCCAAACTGACTCGGGTGTTATTTAATTATAATGCTCGGGCCAGACCGAGTATATTACAGATTGGTTTGGATGTTTGGAGCTTCAAGAGACAAGTTGGAAGCTCCGAGACGTATTTACGTAAATGGTCATATTTTTCGATGTATTCATTGATGTGTTATCAGCAATTATGAGGACAGACTGTTATAACTGTCCAGGCTGAAATAGGTTAGTATACTCTGATTGATGGTTGTATATACACACATTACAGTTTTGCTTTTGTGTAAAGACTTGTGATATATTATAGATTATTCATTCCGCTGTGAGATTCTATGTTGTTTAGTTTTCTTCTTATCTTCTTTCTTAATTCTTTCCCCTAACAAATCGGGTTTTCTGAAATTCGATTGCTCGGCATGTAATAAAGTGAGTGTATTCGTGTCGATTTTCGAGCATCGAAAATCCCGATTCTTTACAAGGCGGACTTCTAACCATTTAATACTTATATTATAGGCAGGCCACCATCAATTAATACCTATCCCCAGGCCAATTCCACACTGTTGTTGTTATTACGGCCTTAGCAATATGAGAGACTATACCTAAGCGACTTAATATCTCATTAATAAGGACTAAGCAGACCCCTGACCATTTAACATCTATTTATAGGTAGGCCTTTGTCATTCAATACCTGACCCCAAAGCGGACTCCTCTTTGGTACAATCTAGCTAACATTGCTTGGAAATTTCATTGCACTACTTAATACTTCTTTTATAGGAATGAGGCGGACTCTACTGTCACTTAATACCTCAAACCTGAAGTGAACCCTTCCCGAAATATCCACTATCTCTCTTAATTATAAATATGGAATCTCATTAGGTTTCTTCTTTTGGTAGGAAGGCGGTCCCTACAACCACTTAATACCTCAACACTGAAGTAAACCCTTCATGAGACGTCCTTATTTATTTGGAATCTCACTAGGTTACTTAATACTTCCTTTTAAGAGAGAGACGAACCCTACAACCACTTAATACCTCAAACCAGAAGCGAACCCCTATGGAGATATCTTCCAATGCTCCTAATTCCAATTTTGGACCATTTAATACTTTCCAATTAAGAAAGCAGGTCCAATATCCCACGTCGTCATGGGTCCTAGGATTAATGATATCTCACATCAGTTGTAAGCGCACCCGACTGCTGGTAGCCTTAATGTGAAGAGTAGTCTTCTGTCGAATGACTCTACTAACCTCGCATCACTAACCTACTAAGTCCAATTAACCATCCTAAGTCTTTACTTATAATATCTTAGGTAGACATTGGGCTTAGCTTACTAATTCCCTTTTTATTAAGGCAATAAGATTTACCTTAAATACTTATCTACCCATAAATCCCTATATAATGCTCATAAATTTCAATTTGTCCATAAATCATAACGGACATTTCCTAAGACATTTATGTATGATTACTAATTTCAAATTAGTAACCTCTTATATATATTCCATTTTTATCAGTTCCATTAATCCATTTACACTATCAAATTATTGCAGCTCCCATATTTATTATCATTTATTTTCATTTATTGGAGTTACAACCTTTTAAATTCTTTTCCTATTAGTTAATTATTCTAAACGCGAATATTACTTGCAAGCGTTGTTATTAGCTAAGATTTATTATTATAAGCGCGGTAAATTACATACAAATATCTACTTTTATCAAATATGTTCTAGTTATATATCTTCACTAGAATATTCTTTTCCATGTTTGATTATTGGAATCATATCTAAAAAGATTACCCACTATAAATTCCACAAATTAGCCCAAAACAAAATATTTAACTTTAAAAGATTATATTGTTTGAAATTATAAGAAATAATCATTTCTTTCTATTACTTAAATAGACAGTGTAAATTACAATGAATTCATACTTTACACATCCTTATCTCTTTCTATTTGCATATATTCCTTGTTAGATCAAACTCTGCATTTTTCTAAAAGGGAAAGAAATTAAACTAATTTACAAATATTAAACGAATCTAAATTCCAACAATTCCAAACATAGAAAAGTTTACATTATAACAAGATTAGAATAATAGGCCAAATTCATAATATTATTATACAATCTTTTTTAGATCTGGTCGTTCAAATCAATATTCTAAACTCATACTTTTGGGACTGATTTCTAGATCATGTTGTAAACAATTCTAAATCAATTCATGAACAAGAATATGTAAGCGGTATTTATTATACTCAGAGTATATTCAATTTGTTGCCTACAACTCATATACAATTATCCAATTAGGCATAAAAATTAAATAAACACCAATGGGACAATTTTCATATTATAAAATTCTATAAAAATTTCCACTCACCTTTCAAAAGCGATCCAAATCTCTAGATCTGAAGTAGAACCTTTTATTTATCTTCAAATCCTTTTTAATCTAGGAAATACGTACAAAAGTGTATATACATATATTAGAATACATATCTGAGAAGAGATTTGGGATTGGAGAGAAAATAGATATATATATATATATATAACCTCAAATAAGCGTATAGTTGATTCTCTTATCTTCTTCTTTTTACTAGATTCCTATTCTTCTCCAATTTCTATGAATATAAATACAAATATCTTACTTTTATAATTTAGAAAGAAAGTGGAAAAGAAGAAATGGCAAAGCTTCGCTAGTGCCTCCAGAAAAATATGAGATGAGAAGGGAGGGCTAGGCCTAAATTTATAGGCGCTAGAATTAAGCAAACCGTTAGATCGAAATATATTATATATGGGTTGTTGGGCCTAGGCTAACCCTAGCCTCCTAAAGGCGACCGATCAATCGCCCATGGAGCACGGTCGACTGCTAGGGGTCGACCTATCCTAACGACAAGCCAACATATGGGCCCAGGTGATTAATTAATAAACATTAATTTTTCTTATTTATTTATTTTTGTTCCGAATTCGTTTTTCGTCCATGACTTCTTCATTTGGAATCTGATCGCAAAACTCCAAATATGAAAGTTGCTCAGAATTTCGCCACGAACGCAATGGTGCAAGTTTCATGGTAAAATTCCATCGTTTGCACAAATTACATTTTTGGAGCCTAATTAATTAACTAATAATTAAATAACTAATACCGAATTACGGGGTGTTACACTATAGCTATTAAAAATTTGCTTTGAATCATCACAGATCTTTAATTTTTGCTAAAATTGCATTTATTATCTCATAAGATACATCTGTACAATATTTAAGAATGGAAAGGTTCAACATATTTAGAGTATATTTTCTTATTCCTTTTACCTACAAATAAGTAAGGATTAGTTTTTACTATTTTTATTTATTATTTTTATAAATTAAGTTGACATCATGATTATTGATGTGTATTTAAAATATTAAAAGTTATTTCTATTATTTATTAGTTACCTTATCTTATCTTATACCATATCCATAAAAGATGGATCTCTCCTAATTCTCATAATTTTAGAATTAAAATCCTTAATTCTCCTTGATTTATGTGTATATTTTCATATTTACCCCTCTAAATTTTCACATTTAACAAACTTCAATATATTCAGGTGTAACACCATATCCCTTTGACTTCCCCTTTTAATAAATTTACTCATTATGTTAAATTCTATTTTATTTCTCTACAAAGTTCAAACCCTAACCAGAAGTTTCTTTTTTCTCATCAAAAATAAAATACTTATTCTCTTTTTGTTCTTCTTCCATTTTAGTTACTCTTTAATCTCGGGCTTCACGAGGACTCAAAATACTATCACAACTTCAATTGCATAATTCAATCAACAAAAGATCGCATAGTATGATGGTAAGATTTAAACTTTGATGATATTCAACTCTTTTCCCCTAAATTCACTAGATTTTTGCTAATTATAGAATAATCCAATTTTTTATATTCAATAGCTTTTAAAATTTTACTTTGAATCATCGTAGATCTTTATTTTTGCTGAAGTTGCATTTATTATCTCGGAAGATACAACTGTCCAATATTTAAGAATTAAATGATTCAATATATTTAGAGTTTATTTTCTTATTCCTTTTACCTACAAATAAATAAGGATTGGTTTTTACAATGTATTTTTATTTATTATTTTTATAAATTAAGTTAAGATCATGAATTTGGATGCGTAATTAAAATGTTGAAAGTGATTTCAGTTATTTATTATTTATCTTATACTGCATATATAAATGTTGGATCTCTCCTACTATATTTTTCTATCTCATTATTTTAGAAATAAAATCATTAATTCACCTTGATTCATGTGTAATACAGAGTTATTAGCTAGAAACAAATATGTTTTAGGTAATGTATAGTCAAAACAAATTTAATATAAATAATATGTTCTACCTAATCATATTAATGTTAATATCTAGTTCGTGGTAATATCCATCTCATGGTACATTCTTATAGCGATAAACTTGCTATCATGATTATTTTATCAAATTTTATATTTTGGAAACATTATTTCAATCATCACAAAAAAATAATTGCTCTAAATTATTTAACTTTTGGATGATGTATGCGTAGCATGGGTCTAGAATTTACCATATATACTAAGGTCGAATCTCACTCGAGATTTTTCCTTTTCTCATAATTTTAGAATTTAAATACTTAGCTCTACTTGATTTAGTGTTCTCTTAAGAAGGTCATAAGTTCGAATCCTACAATCATATCCAATGTATATTAAAATAACTTCACTTTCCTTGATTTACTTTGTTCCCAAACTTCAAAGTTCGAATCCTATTTACCTCGTTTTACTTAAAATATTTTGGAACCACTTAGTTCACTTTAAAACAATTATTTTCATTTAAAATTATCAAATATGAAAAGTATAAATTTGATGAACTAATATAATTTTATATTCTGTATTAATTTAGATCTATCTAGCTTAATTTATTTATCTTACAAATTAAAAAGGAAATCCAAACTTCTCAACGATCCATGAAAATTCAGGCTTTGCATTTCTTATACTATCTTATACTATATATATATAAGATGGATTTCTTTTAATATCTTTTCTTTTTTCTCATAATTTCTCCTTGATTCATGTGTATATTTTCATATTTGCCCCTAAAATTTTCACATTTAACAAGCTTTAATATATTCAGGTGCCACACCGTGTCCTTTTGACTTCCCTTTTTATTAAATTTACTCATCATGTTAAATTCTATTTTATTTCTCTACAAAGTTCAAACCCTAAACAGAAGTTTCTTTTTTCTCATCAAAAAATTATATTTATTCTCTTTTTTTCTTCTTTTATTTTAGTTACTCTTTAATCTCAAGCGCCACAAGGGTTGAAAATCATATCACAAATTCGATTGCACAATTCAATCAAAAGAAGGTCGCATAATATGATGGCAAGGTTCAAACTTTGATGATATTCAACTCCCTTTCCCATAAATTCACTAAATTTTTGCTAACGATAATATAATTCAATTTTTTATATTTATAGCTATTAAAAATTTGCTTTGAATCATCACAGATCTTTATTTTTCATTGAAATTGCATTTACTATCTTGGAAGATACAACTGCACAATGTTTAAGAATCAAATGATTCAACATATTTAGAGTTTATTTTCTTATTCCTTTTACCTATGAATAAGTAAGGATTAGTTTCTACAACATATTTTTATTTATTATTTTTATAAATTAAGTTGAGATAATGATTTTTGATACAAAATTAAATATTAAAAGTGATTTCAATTATTTATTACTAGTGTTACGGCACGAGCATCGCACGTGAATTGTTTTCCTTATAAATTGTATATGTTTAAATCAGTCAAAAAATGATTTTTTATTTTCAAGTGATATTAAGACATGTATATTTGTAAAGAAGTATTTTGAACTTGTAAAGGAAGTTTAATTTAGATCATATTTTTAAAAGCATTTTGAATTTGTAAAGCATGTTTACTTGTTAGATCCTACTTTTAAGGGCATTTGAACTTGTAAAAGAATTTTAATATTAGATCTTACTTTTAAGTGATTAAGATTTGATAATATATATATAGAAGGGTGTTTTTGGTAGTTCACGTTGATACCAAAAAAGCGTGACACCAAAGCTATTACAACTCTTATTAAAGATGAGCGTTAGGGCACGTTCTTCGTGCGTGATAATGACATGTGTCTGGCGCATGAATTATTTTTCTACAGATTATATACGATTAACACATTCAAGAAAAAATGGTTTGCACAAATATTTAGCCATGTTTTTACATTGAAATAATGTGTAGTTAATTAAAATTTTATTTATAAGTTTCAACATCTATTTTTTTTTTGTTAGTTTGAATTTTATTCATATTATTAATTAATAAACAACAAATTTGTAGTTAATTAAAGAAAAATTATTTATGTGTTAGATCCTATTTTTAAGTGTAGATGGACGTTTGAATGTGTAAAGAAGTTTAACTGTTAGATCCTATTTTTAGGGGATATTAAGATTTGTTAATATCGAGAAAGTTTAATTGTTAGATCCTATTTTTAAGGAATATTAAGATTTGTTAATACTGTAGAGGGGCATTTTTGGTGGTACAGGCTGACACCAAAAAAGTGTGACACCAAAGGTATTACAACTATTATTAAAGATTTATCTTATACTACGTATATAAATGTTGGATCTCTCCTAATTCTTTTTTCTCATTATTTTAGAATTAAAATCCTTAATTCTACTTGATTCATGTGTAATACGAAGTTATTATGGATAAATTTTGACTTAAAACAAATATGTTTTAGGTAATGCATAGTCAAAACAAATTTAGTATAAAGAATATGTTCTACCTAATTGTATCGGTGTAAATATCTATTTTGTCTTAATATCCATCTCATGATACATTCTTATAGCGATAAACTCGCTATGATGATTATTTTATCAACTTTTGTATTTTGGAAACATTATTACAATCTTCACAAAAAAAACTGTTTTAAATTATTTAACTTTAGCATGATGCCTACATACATGGTCTACGATTTAGCGTATATATTAAAGACAATCTCACTCGAGATTTTTCCTTTTATCATAATTTCAGAATTTAAATACTTAGCTCTACTTGATTTAGTGTACTCTCAAGAAGGTCACAAATTTGAATCTCACTAACCACACTTATATCTAATGTATATTAGAATAACTTCACTTTCCTTAATCCACTTTGTTCCAAAACTTCCAAGTTCGAATCCAATTTACCTTGTTTTAATTATAATATTTTGGAACCACATAGTTCACTTTAAAAAAATTACTTTCATTTAAAATTATCAAATATGAAAAATATAAACGAACTAATACAATTCTATATATTGTATGAATTCAAATCTAGCTTAATTTATTTCTGTTACAAATTAAAAAGAAAATCCAAACTTCTCGACCATCCATGAAAATACAGACTTTACTTTTTTTATACTATATACATAAAAGATGGATCTCTCTTGACATCTTTTCTTTTTACCTATAATTTTAGAATTAAAATCCTTAATTCTCCTTGATTCATGTCTATATTTTCATAATTGCCACTTAGAATTTTCACATTTAAAAAGCTTCAATTTATTCAGGTGTAACACCATGTAACACCCCATCTCTATACCCATATTACTCAAGAATATTAATGAGTAGTGCTATCGAGTAACACGGAGAATATGGGTGAAGCACGCATGAATATTCCCTTGGACCAACACTGAATACGTCTCATAATATAAAAATCACTCACCTCAACATAAACAGTCTCGGTACAAAGCAATAAACACATGTGATGCCCAAGGATAGAATACTACACAATATAAAATAAATCATAGAAACCAATCGAATAAACTTAAATAATATTTAAATTATGTACTGTTTGGCTAATGGGAAGTTTGGGAAGGGATACGCCAAATTGTTTAAGGTTGTATGAATAATCTATTAAGTAATTATCTAAGGCTGTTGAGCGTATGGTACACTTGGTAGTTTATTGATCACCCTTCAACGATGAGAAGTTTCTGAACCTGAACAAACCATTTGTTTTGGTTGTTATGGATGTATGATTGATTCCTTTGTTGCATATGATGGTCGTGTTGTTTTGTTTGCATATGCTCTATGTTGATTTGCTTTTGTTACTAATTGTAAACAACTAAATATTTCTCTTGTACATAATTCTCACTATTTTGGATTATATAAGTGAAATACAGGTTCATGGAAGCAATAGCTACTACTTTTGGTTTCATAAATAAAGTTGTTTGCCTGACAAATAGGTATGTTTTCATATTACGGTTTTGTAACGATATTTTATTGTTTTTCCCACAGTTTGGGATGTTTTATTATTGAAATATGATATATATATATGTATATATATTGTAATTATTGATATTATTATTTTTTCGGACCTATCCGTACAAAGGAGACTTTGCCGAAATTTTTCATGAATTTAGGACTTAGAAATATTTTGGAAAAGTTAAGTTATTTTCAAATTCTTATTAAACTAGATTATGTAAATAAATTGTTTATAAATTGATTATTTTGAATAAAAATATATTAGTTTCTTACTTCCTTCTCATTCCTTTTCGAGGACGAAAAGTTTTGAGTGAGGGAGAGTGTAACGACCCGTAATTTTCGATAATTAAAAATATTAAATTAATTAAGATTTTGCAATTTAATATTGTAAGAAATAAAATTTATGATTTATTATTGAGAAAAACAATTAGATAATGATTTAATAAGGTTGTTTGAATGTAATTGACAATTATTTTAATGAATTGCAATCGACTGAATTAATTGAAAAGTTAATTTGGTTATAATTGTAAATAAGGAATTAAATTGGTAATTAATGGAATTAATGAAATTGAAGTATTATAATTAATATGGTAAAAGGTGATAACTGTAAAATAATGAATGTAATAAAATGTAAACTTATGTTAATTATATTCATAAGGTAATAGTTGATTGAATAATGAGAGTGGAAATCAAAATAAAAGAGTTTATTGGAATTTAAATTCTAATTAATGAATTTATTACAATTGCAATTGAACTCTGAAATTGTGAAATTTTTAAATATTGGATTAGCATGGGAAATCTAATTTTAAAGGATTTTTAATTTCTATGTAATCAGAAATGATAAAATTGTTAATTATTAAATTTGAATTTAAAAGTGATTAAACCAATTTAATAATAATTTAATTAATTAACGTGTAAAAATAGTCATTTTGGCCACTGTCTCGGATTTTGACAAAACTAGTTTCATTAGATCCATAACAGTGAATTATTGTAGGGTTTCAAGTTTTGTAGCGATCGGACTAATCTTTTGATCGTGCGGGCTCGAAACGCGTAGAAATCAATTTAATGAATTCAATTAATATAATCTGATTTTAAAATCTAACTTTTGTATACAATGGAATTAGGGTTTGAGACTTGTTCCATTGAGTTCAGAAATATCGAAAACCTCATTTTTGATATATAGAATGCCATGGTTTCGTTTAGGGTTGGAAATGAGCTTTTTGGGACTGTGCGACCATTTGGGCCCAATTGGTCGTATGCTGTGAATATATGTTCATCCTAGCCCATTCTATTATCTCTAACCCTACCATCCTTCCATTTTATTTTGTACGTATATCAACTTCTTATTTGTTCCTCCTTCTCAAATGGCAGAAACCTAATTTTTAAATTCCAAACCCTAATTTCAGTTTCAAAATTAAATTTCGAAATTCAAACTCCTCAAACTATGTTAAATTATATATCATTGGAAAGCTCTCAAAGAGCACAATCTACTGCTGTAGTTCATTTTTTGATTTGATGTATCATTTGGACAGAAACCGCCGAAGAAGTCTTGGCCGTCGAAACTAGGGTTTTCGATCCAACGATGGATCATCGACCATTCGACGATCGGGGAGTGGCGTCTGGAAGAGGAAGGTGAGCATGTCTCAGATATGGTGTTAGTTCATGTCAAAGGGCGTCGAAATTGCCAGAATTCACGAATAAAAGGCACGGCGGCGGACAGCAATCGGTGGCAAAGTGGTGGTCGTGGGCGGCATGGACGGGGGCGGCCGGAAAGGAGCATCTCAGGCGTGACGGTAGATCGAGGTGAAAGGCCTCCAGGCGGCGAGCGACAGTAGGGTTTCTTGGTAGCTGTTCACATATCAGTGGGTTCGAGGGTTTCGTTCACGTTAGAGATGATGACGTAGTAATTCTATTATGCTTTGTTTATTTTAATTTTTAATTTAAATTCCAAACGTTCTAATTATCATAATTTCTTCATACGAGTTCGGATTCACACGTGGTTTTCTCCGGTGCGATCATATCGAAATTCTGGACATTATGGAACTGGTTTGGTTGCATTCTAAGACTGTTAAATTTTGGGCTTTAATTAGATTTTTATTCGACTAAAAATCAAAGAAGAGTGTTTTAACGCACTCACAAATACTAAACCATCTTATGTTGGTTAAATTAAATTTATGATGTGATTAGAAATTGAATGATTGCTGTTTGGTATATTTAAATTGTCATTCAAGTTTAATTTGAATTTAATTGCCATTTGAATTAATATTGGAATTGAATTGCTAGTTAGATACTTGATAATGATGACCAGTTAATTATTGTGATTTACTGGCTGAGTTGAATGATGATTTTGATGGATGCTTAATTGTTGACATTTTGGATGATTTAATGTTATGCTTATTTATATGTTGTTATCACACTACAAGTTCCCTTAGTTATTGTTAGGAAAATCACTATGGGTTGAAATGATACATACCCGAATGGTCTTATAGATTAAGGAAAAATCGTTAAGGGTTGAAATGATAATGTAATGGCCCGAGATTTTCAACCATTCGCATCCATACATGTCGGATTTGAATTGCTCAAAATATCAGATTGTTAATTTAAATTTGGCAAAACTCAGCATATACAGTAAATAAATAATCACAAAATCACAGACACAGAGTAATATAACAATAATGCAGCGGAAACAAAGAATAGTAGTTCATGAAGCTACTATATATATAACAGAGTTAAACAAGATACAATAGAAGTCACGAATACAAAGATGTCTCAATACAATAGTCAAATACAAGATCAGAATACATCACTGGAATCAACTGAATAACTGAAAGCAGAATCGATAGATAGCTGGACCTCCAAGCGAAGCTCCAACTCCAAAGGTGAGTCTCAAATGTTGTATTACTCAGTCTGACCCGAGCGTAAAGCAAAACACAAAACACTCCAGTCAAGATTAACATTCTTATATCAATTAATCCAACTCAAGTGAAATATCAACTGAAATACAAGTAACTCAGAGGATGTTTGGTATATCCATCCTCTAAGGATCCGTTAAACTATCTACTATGTAGTAATATACGCTATTATAATATGTCTAAAGTAAAGTAAACTATTAAAATAGCGTTAAGGCTTTATATTTTCCACCTTAACGCATTTTATATATTCCCATAGTTTATACAGTACCGTAATCTACCTCGTAATGGGCGTCGTCAGAGGGCACTCCATAGGTATGGTATAAAACAAACTCGTAGTAAAGCACGCTAGAGTAGATGACACGGCACAACTAGGCAATGCCAGGGTAGATATACCAATTACACTTCCGGGCCGATGGTAACGCAGAGCCGTAGCAATTGCCCACCTCGAGCCACACTCCCGAATCAAGGGTGCACACCAAATCAATCACAAAGTAATAGAATGGCATACGATGGAATGTGTTCGATCAGAGGAGCTACCTCATTAGCCCGTCGATTGCTCCTGTTTTAGCCACCTTATGCCAAATCATGGAAGTTGGGTCCACGTATATACCTCATATAGGATCGTCACCACCATCCTACTACATTCTGGAATCTCCACCGCGTACACAGTTGTTAAAGTGGTTTTTGGTATCGACAGAGAGTATGCCCATATCTGATCCCGGTCTCTTTAACAACCAATCATTATTATAACACCGCGGTCATTTAAAAATAGTTTTTATACTTCGAAACCAAAATATCATTTCCATTTCAAAACCATATCAATACGATATCATTTCTATTTCAAATATATTCACTTCCAAAAATCATAGTACTTTCAAAGATATAATACTTTCGAAACCAAAACAATTTGAAATAATAATACCTTAGAAATCATAATACTTTAAAATTCATAACTTTGGAAATCATAACACTTTCCTTCAAACAGTTAGATATTACTAATAGTGTATAAAATAAAATAGTTTATAAAATAGTTTATATAAAATAGTTATAAGTTAAAACAATTTATATTAAAATAATTAGTATGTTTGAAATAGTTTATATTAAAATAGTTAGTATATTTAAAATAGTTTATATTAAAATAGTTTATAAAATAATATAAAATAGTTTTAAATATAATTTAAAAATACTTTATATAAAAAATAGTTTCCACAAATTTCATAAATCAATTCAAATTAACTCGAATTCCAAAATTCACATTTAATTCAAACTCAATTCATCGATTTCAATTCAATTCAGTTCTAAATAAAATATTTCAAATTATATCGATTTCAAATACAGATTTGAACCATAAAATAAACCATTTCAATTTCAATATATTTCAAAGCTTTATATATTCCACCATTCCAAAACTAAATTTGATAATTTAACTTCATTATTATTTAGTTTTGCAATATTCACTACATAAATTCAATATCATTTATATAAAAGCCCAAAATTCAAATCACTAAATATTCCCTTCAATTTATTTTAACTTGAAATATTCATTTTAAATCATCTTAAACAAAAATCAAGTTATAAAATCATATCCCTTAAAAACCCCAAATTCCATAAGTTCAGATAGATTTATTTAAATATAATTCTTAATTAAATACAATTTCAAATCAATTTCAAATCTATCTTCTCAACCTTAATTTATTTTATCATTACAAACTCTATATTAAAATATAATTTAAATAAATACTCAACCATATTATATTTTAATAAAATCAAACATTATTATTAAACTTATTTTATATTAAAACAAATTTATACATAGCTTAAAATCAAGAATTTAACTATATATAAAATAAAATTTATATAATATCTAAAAATCAATATTTTTATAAAACCATATATTTCTTTCCAAAAACCATAGAAATCTTTTTCAAAATATTTATATATAGGCCAATGGTGTCTGTATATAATTTTCTATCATATGGTGAAGTGATACAGATATTTACCATTTCAATCCGCGGTTTAAAATATATTCGGGTATATATCTTTTCAACCCGAAATCCAAAATTCAATTCTATGAAAATCGCTTAGGTTTATCATTTCAACCCATAACGATTTTCTCATATTCTACAGATTGTTCGGGTATGTATCATTTTAACCCATAGGGAATTCTATACTAACAGGGGACTTTCACAGTGATAACAGATATGATAAAAATATAACAAGCATATAACATCAACATATATAACAGATAATGGTGTCAGATATCACAGGTGAACAGATACATATAATGGCATATATATAGCAATGTAAATAACTAACAACAGCATATTTCAATTGCCGTTTCAATTGAAATCAAATTTAATAGATATAAGAACGTAAATCATGAGTGATTGCTCACCTTTCGAGGCTAGAGATGAAGGAGAATGAGAAGAGTTACAGATCCAAGCACGAATTTCAAAGCAAAGCAAGACTGGTACGAAATTAGACGGACAAAGTTGATAAACAGAAATAGACGAATAAAATCAAAACTGGATCGATGATGATAAATGGTATAAGTGAATTCATATATACCACTATACATAACTATATATATAACCCATATTCTAAATTCAAACATATATTAAATTAAATTAAATATATATATATATTGATATAACAAACAAAACATTTTTTAGCTTAACTATATATATTGACACACCAACTAACATATAAACTATAACTATAACTATATATATATATATCATACACATACTTCTCATTATACAAACAGTTCCAAAAGGTATAATCATATCATATATAAACAAAATAGCTCACCAAACAGACAAATATATATAGTGCTATACTAGAACCATATCTATACTATAACTTTATATGGAATATATTTTAGTAACAATACTTATAAAGTATATACAATGCAATATACGGTACAATATGTATAGACAACAAGTAATAAAATCATCACAGAAGAGAAGCTTTATATACTGTATAAACTATAATATAAACCTTTATATATTATAACTACATATACTAAAATATAATGGAACTGTTATATATATATATATATTAACAACATATGCAGACCATACATATTACAATATATAACTTTTCTAAATATATACTTGCAAATAGAATAAAATATTCGTATAAATGTACAAACGGCAATTTAAAAAGTATATAACAACTCCTTTAACATTCATATAGCAGACTTATATAAACTATAAATATATATATATATATATCTCACTTCACATTAAAATATATATACGTAGGAACTATAGAAGATAAATTGTATTCAAACATCATGTATAAACTATAGCATATATGTGACGCCCCACCTCTATACTCACACTAGCCAAGGACACTACTGAGTAATGCCGTCGACTAGCACGAAGAATAAGGCTGTTGAGGAGCGACCATCTGTGTAATTGCTTTGTGCGAGTACCGATATGTCAGATAATATAACTTACATTTCATTTCAAGAGGAAATCCGACATATCAAATACAAACTCAAAGCTACCACACAGTGGCTATGTGGACTTCGGAAACAAATATAGAAATAAACATAACACAAATCAGTCACAGATATTCATATCACAAAGGCGGAAATAGATATGAATATAACACATAGAAGTGTACATCAAAGTAGCGGTCAAACAAGATCCACTACATCACAAAAGAATAGATACAAGTGCTAGACAAAAGAATAAGTATACATCAAGGAGTCTCTATCTCAAATGTATACTAACAAAAACTACTATGCTAAAGTAGTTAGCCAAAAATCAGGTGAAGGACCCTTATAAGAAGTCAAGCAGGAGCACCTGAAATGCCTCGGTCTGACCCGAGTATTATTTAAGAAGAAAATAATAAACGGATCAGTCTAGCTATAAATATCATATAAAGTGAGATAGAATAAGAGATATGAAAAAAACGTATGATAACAATAATGCCATACTGCGACAAGTATACATCAAATAATAACAAAAATCATACAATATCCCAAATCATCTCAAACATCCAAAAAGAATCGCATTCTTTAAATTATTCACCAAAACACAAATATTGATAGAGCCCATCAATGCCTATCATCAAAATTGGTGAAATACAAATTTTAGAAATCATCAATTAGAAATCCAGAAATCTCAAAAGGGGGAAGGCCTATCACAAACGGGAGCATGAAAACTCACCAACACGTGCATCACAAACGGGTCGCTAACCCATGGTTGCTAACCATAGAGCCGGTGCAATGACGTAGTACAATAACGGTATGCCCGATGAACCTGAAACTCAAATAAGCTGGAATAACGACGTAGTACAACAACGGTACGCCCGATGAACCGAACTCCATAAAGCCCGTAGGTTGCTAGCCTATAAAAATGAGACGAAGCTCAACAGAACGGGATACAGTCCCCCACGCGGACAAAGAGACATCGCATATCGCTAGTCTAAACCACAAAATGATCATCATCGATCACCAAGAAGTGTTGATTACACTAAGCTAATAAATAAATGAGTTTAGCTTCATGTCCCATAACCACTGGCTTAACTTAAATATTTACAAACAAATTGTAGATTTCCACTCGAAAATTGTCACAAGATTTCAATCGAACAAGTCTAAGAATTAACCGACAAAGTAAACGCAAGCGTTTCATACCACTTGTTTTGCTAAGCCATTTAATTAGATTTCTCATACGAACGAGGTAAAGGTTTGTATATACTAATAGATTGGAAAACGGTTTTAAAAACGAGCTCTGTATTTAAAAGTAGTGTTGAAATCGTTTTGGTGAAAGAGTTTGAATATTTACTACTAGTATAGAAACCTTTGTATTTTGAAGTGACAAATCACAAAAATGATTGTAAAAACAATCAATCACCAAAGATTCACATTCGAAGACGAGAATCAAAACCATAGAAATCGATATCAAATCCATCAAACGGATATTCCCAAAAATCCCTAAAAATAAGTCATCGAAGTCAAAAATAAGTGATAACAACTAACTGGATCGACAAGAATCGATTAAAAATTGGAAACCCACACAAAACTGCCTCAAATAGGCAAAAATGCAGATCTCCCAGATTCAGTCGACCGGACTGTAGGGTCAGTCGACTGAAACATGCCTAGAAACTCTCGGGTTTCAGGTTCAGTCGACTAACACTGCAGTTCAGTCGACTGATACAGGGACAGAAACATTTCTACCCTTAGTTCAATCGACTGAACTGCATAGTCAGTCGACTGACACAGGGCCAGAGAGTTTTCTGGTCCCAGATTCAGTCGACTGACACAGCAGTTCAATCGACTGAATTGTGGTTTCCAGTATTCTCAGCCTAGCCCCCCAAAAGGGGCAAAAATCCAAACGGGAGCGATCAGACGAGCATCGGAGATTAAGGATTTATGCCAAGTGACAACCCAGCCTTATAGGCTCTTCGATACACCCCAACAATATGTTCAAACATCAAAGATAGGATTTTTAAAGATTTGACTTCAAAACACTAAAAATTGGAATATTCATCAAACCAATTCAATTCAAAAGCAAATGAACAAGGAATAGATGTTAGGAATTACTACCTAACAACTATCAAAGATATAGACATAGATGTGAGTTCAAAAACTCACCTTTTAAACCCAAAACAACAAATGAGAAGCTCTAGAACAAGCAAAGATTGATTTCTCTTCAACAGCACCTCTAGAATCTTCAATCTATTATCAAAGGTGAAGTTTTTCCTAAGTTAGGTTATAGGAATTTCTGAAAATGAAGAGAAATTGAGATGGAGAAGATGAAGAGGATGCTTACCTAAGCTTCTCTTGGATTTTGGACTTGAATTTGTATTTCCTAAACAAACTAGGTTTTTGGAATTCTAATTTCCAATCTCTTCCCTCATTTTTGCTTTAGCTTGAGTGTTAGAAAATGTTATGAAGGAATGAAGAGGAGTGGAATGGGAGTTAGGGTATTAGATGGGTTGGGTGTTAGGTTATTGGGCTGAAACCCAAACTCAAAGCCCTAAATGAAAATATCAAAATTTCACTCAACTCCAAACATATTGATGTTTATACTCAAAAAGGTCGCAAATGCCATTTTAGACTCAATGGAAGTGGTCTTGAGTTCTAATTCCACTGTTTGCAAAAAGTGACATTTCGGACTAAAATCCGACTAACGATGCTATATTTAAATAAAACATTTAAATATACAATCGTAAAAATATGCGGGTTGTTACAATATATATATATATATATATATATATATATATATATATATATATCGCAACCAGAGAACTGCAACTTTTATATACTATAGTATATATATATCACATACTGCCACTAGTAAATGACTTCCAACATATAGTCTACCCTCTTAACATATTATGTACGATTTCATACAACTAAAACCACACAAATATTTACTCAGATTATAAACAAATATACAATTTCTAAAATAAAACACTTAATGTATACATATATAATAACAGACACATATAAAACGAATATATATATATACTTATACATCACCAAACTATTCATATTTTGATAAATTCAAATGTATGTAGTAAATATTTGGTAAACAACATATATGTTTAAACAAAGGGATTTCATATATAACAAACATATACCAATATATTATCAAACATATATGCATAGAATTCTTATAATACAATATACAGCAAAATACATCACTTACATATAATAAGTCTGAGTGAAAGGAGGATGCCCAGGTTTGGGCTCGGCCAGAGGGGAGGAATAGAAGAAGTGGTACGGCTGAGTAAGCTAGACGATGGAAGAAAGGGAGGTCGGCTATCTAGGTGACTGACGTAGGGTGTGGTGAAGGCGGCGCTGGCTCGAGTGGGGTCGGTCATGTGTGCTGCAGGTGGGAAAACATGTTTGCGTGAGGCGTTTGTTAAGGATGGAGCACGGTGTAGGCGGAGACCCTGGTGGAAGTGACGGCCGGAGGTGGGTGATCAAGCGTGGATGGGAGAGACGGTGGAAGAGAAGGACAGTGAAGTACGAGGGCTGATAAGTTTACGTGAAAAATATGGTGAAGAAGCAAATAGGAGAAAGAAGGTTGGAAAGTTGGACAAGCTTGTTCAAAATAAATTTTAAAAATAAATTCTCAAAGTAATAGGCACCGGGATATTGAAAAGTTGGAAGCCAGCTAAAGTGGACAACGAAGGGACAAGACACAGCAGCTGAATTCAAGGAAAATAAATAAATGCAAATGACTTTTGCTTCACGTGAACAAATGAAGGGACGGGAAGTCAAAAGACTCAAAGCGGATACCGCTACGGTTAACTATTATGTGATTTTCTACAACGCATCGGTCACCGAAATACAGAAGAGAATATACCGAAGAGATCAGCACAACATAACGATTAAAATGGTATACAGATGCCAGTGGTAGGATCTTCCTATCAAAAGTCGATATCGGTACCGAAATGCTGGTAAATTGCCAGAAATAAGATAAACGGAGCAAAAGAAGTCCAAATTTGACGAAATGAAATACGACATCTCACTCAGAAGATGATTTACAAATTTTCTATAGGAAAATATTCAGGTTTGGAAAACATTTTATTATCATCAAATATTAACTGATTTGAATTTAAATAAAATTACACAATAAAATAAACTTCCATATTATCCGATGAAAGTTTACCAGTTGCTATGTTTAATTAGACGTATCCCAAATATCAAGTTTATATTTCAAAATTTCATTATTTAAAATTTCACAAAATTTCAACTAATAAACCACTAAAATTTACGGGTCGTTACACTCTCCCCCACTCAAAACTTTTCGTCCCCGGAAAGGAAGGAGGTAGGAGAATAGAAACAACCAGAAGAAACTAGATTGAAAAACAAAATAAAACAATAAATTTTAAAACCATATAGATTTCAATTTAAATTAATTAATATTCAGCAATTGGTTTAAATTCAAGATGTTTCATTAAGTGTATTTAATTTCCATTTATTAATTCCTTCAAAACAAAATTGATTTTATTTATCTCATTTAACATTTTTATAATTAAAATTTAAGTGTATAACATTTATTATAAACACTCAAATTTTTGTTATAAAACATTTTATATTGTATGTAATTGGATATTATACAAGTGAAATTTTCCCAATTCAATTATTTCAAGTTTAAATATTTATTCAAATTTTGGCTTCATTTTATAATTAAATTTCTTTTAACATAAATTTAAGAATTTGATTCCCAATTAACTACAAACCATTTTATAGATACATATATATATATATATATATATATATACACACACCATATATATCAACATTTACAAAAAAAATATCAAATCAAATCATACCTATATATATGAAGTCATATTTAAGAAATTCAAAACAAAATTAATTTCTAAGACAAAAATGTAGCAAAGCTACTGAATGGTCTCTCCACTTCAAAACTCGAAAATGAATGTCGATGATGCGACCACCATCACCGAAATTATTTTCCAGCGACAAAAGAGGAGAGCACTGATTTCAACATTTTAAATTTCTTTAGAAACAAATTTCTATTCGAAAATACTTTAAATGATATACACTTTAAAACTTAAATCCAAAGTTTGAAATCACTGGAAATTAAATTCCCAAATTCTTAATTTAAATTCATTTCAATTCCCAAATCAATTTATAAACCATGTTTTATAATTTGCATTTATTTATTTGTGGAAATAGTAATTGGTTTTCAAAACAACAAATGATAATCAATTATTATCATTTCTACAACCGATTCAATCAACTATTAAATTTCAGAAAATCCACTTATATAACATAATATACAAAATTTTATTTCATTTACCATTGAAAATAATATTGTGTCAGTTTGTTCTGTTCAAGTGTTTTGGAAATCCTATCGATAGCATTGATCAGACGAATCGATCGAAAATCCAAATCAACATCAACAACTCAAACAACACAATATATAAAACATTTTAATATTAATACAAATACAAATACACTCCCTCACTCAATGATTCCAGAATGGATTTCAAAACAAGGATAGAGATCCAAATATAGAGGGATACTAACCAAAAGAGTTCAACTAGAAGATAGGCTCGATAAGGAGATAAATAGGTTTCAAAGAGAGAAACGAATGGATAAACTTATATAAATCGCGGGCAACCTTAACCGGGTCAACCGTGACTTCAAACTAGGATCGAGGTAGAATTCTAGAGCAAATCGACATTCGATCGCCAGAGATAGAATTCGGGTATAGCAAAAGATAGCATCATCGTAAACCGAGGGTACAGAAATCTTCGGTGAATCAATACCGAATGTAAAGGAGTTTCACTCTTTTTACATATCATTCAGTAAAGCTATGGGATGCTCCAGAATCAAGAAAACACGAATAGGGACAGATAAGAATGGACTTTGGAACCGAGGGAACGTTCCAAAATTCAACGAAAATCGAATCGAAGAGGAAGAGATTCAAGCTCGAACGAAAGTGATTCTGTAACCAAATTTACATTATGTGCTAAGTTTTGCCTAAAACCAGAGCTCTGATACCACATGTAACAGACCGTGATTTTCAACCATTCGCATCCATACATGTCGGATTTGAATTGCTCAAAATATCAGATTGTTAATTTAAATTAGGCAAAACTCAGCAAATACAGTAAATAAATAATCACAGAATCACAGACACAGATTAATATAACAATAATGCAGCGGAAAAAAAGAATAGTAGTTCATGCAGCTATTATATATATAACAGAGTTAAACAAGATACAACAGAAGTCACGAATACAAAGATGTCTCAATACAATAGTCAAATACAAGATTAGAATACATCACTGGAATCAACTGAATAACTGAAAGCAGAATCGATAGATAGCTGGACCTCCAAGCGAAGCTCCAATTCCAAAGGTGAGTCTCAAATGTTGTATCACTCAGTCTGACCCGAGTGTAAAGCAAAACACAAAACACTCGAGTCAGGATTAACATTCTTATATCAATAAATCCAACTCAAGTGAAATATCAACTGAAATACAAGTAACTCAGAGGATGTTTGGGACAACCATCCTCTAAGGATCCGTTAAACTATCTACTATGTAGTACAATACGCTATTATAATATGTCTAAAGTAAAGTAAACTATTAAAATAGCGTTAAGGCTTTACATTTTCCACCTTAACACATTTTATATATTCCCATAGTCTATACAGTACCGTAATCTCCCCCGTAATGGGCATCGTCAGAGGGCACTCCATAGGTATGGTACAAAACAAACTCGTAGTAAAGCACGCTAGGTTAGGTGACACGGCACAACTAGGCAATGCCAGGGTAGATATACCAATTACACTTCCGGGCCGGTGGTAACGTAGAGCCGCAGCAATCGCCCACCTCGAGCCACACTCCCGAATCAAGGGTGCGCACCAAATCAATCACAAAGTAATAGAATGGCATACAATGGAATGTGTCCGATCAGAGGAGCTACCTCATTAGCCCATCGATTGCTCCTGTTTTAGCCACCTTATGCCAACTCACGGGAGTTGGGTCCACGTATATACCTCATATAGGATCGTCGGCTCCATCCTACTTCATTCTGGAATCTCCACCGCGTACACAGTTGTTAAAGTGGTTTTTGGTATCGACAGAGATTATGCCCATATCCGATCCCGGTCTCTTTAACAACCAATCGTTATTATAACACCGCGGTCATTTAAAAATAGTTTTTATACTTCGAAACCAAAATATCATTTCCATTTCAAAACCATATCAATATAATATCATTTCTATTTCAAATATATTCACTTCCAAAAATCATATTACTTTCAAAGATATAATACTTTCGAAACTAAAACAATTTGAAATAATAATAATACCTTGGAAATCATAATACTTTGAAATTCATAACTTTGGAAATCTTAACACTTTCCTTCAAACGGTTAGATATTAATAATAGTGTATAAAATAAAATAGTTTATAAAATAATTTATATAAAATAGTTATAAGTTAAAACAATTTATATTAAAATAATTAGTATATTTAAAATAGTTTATATTAAAATAGTTAGTATGTTTAAAATAGTTTATATTAAAATAGTTTATAAAATAATATAAAATAGTTTTAAATATAATTTAAAAATACTTTATATAAAAAATAGTTTCCACAAATTTCATAAATCAATTCAAATCAACTCGAATTCCAAAATTCACATTTAATTCAAACTCAATTCATCGATTTCAATTCAATTCAGTTCTAAATAAACTATTTCAAATTATATCGATTTCAAATACAGATTTGAACCACAAAATAAACTATTTCAATTTCAATATATTTCAAAGCTTTATATATTCCACCATTCCAAGACTAAATTTGATAATTTAACTTCATTATTATTTAGTTTTGCAATATTCACTACATAAATTTAATATCATTTATATAAAAGCCCAAAATTCAAATCACTAAATATTTCCTTCAATTTATTTAAACTTGAAATATTCATTTTAAACCCCAAATTCCATAAGTTAAAATAGATTTGTTTAAATATAGTTCTTAATTAAATACAATTTCAAATCAATTTCAAATCTATCTTCTCAACCTTAATTTATTTTATCATTACAAACTCTATATTAAAATATAATTTAAATAAATACTCAACCATATTATATTTTAATAAAATCAAACATTGTTATTAAACTTATTTTATATTAAAACAAATTTATACATAGCTTAAAATCAAGAATTTAACTATATATTAAATAACATTTATATAATACCTAAAAATCAATATTTTTATAAAACCATATATTTCTTTCCAAAAACCATAGAAATCTTTTTCAAAATATTTATATATAGGCCAACGGTGTCTGTATATAATTTTCTATCATATAGTCAAGTGATACGGATATTTACCATTTCAATCCACGGTTTAAAATATATTCGGGTATATATCTTTTCAACCTGAAATCCCAAATTCAATTCTATGAAAATCGCTTGGGTTTATCATTTCAACCCATAACGATTTTCTCATATTCTACAAATCATTCGGGTATGTATCATTTTAACCCATAGGGAATTCTATACTAACAGGGGACTTGCACAGTGATAACAGATATGATAAAAATATAACAAGCATATAACATCAACATAAATAACAGATAATGGTGTCAGATATCACAGGTGAACAGATACATATAATGGCATATATATAGCAATGTAAATAACCAACAGCGGCATATTTCAATTGCCGTTTCAATTGAAATCAAATTTAATAGATATAAGAACGTAAATCGTGAGTGATTGCTCACCTTTCGAGGCTAGAGATGAAGGAGAATGAGAAGAGTTACGGATCCAAGCACGAATTTCAAAGCAAAGCAAGACTAGTACGAAATTAGGCGGACAAAGCTGATAAACAAAAATAGACGAATCAAATCAGAACTGGATCGATGATGATAAATGGTATAAGTGAATTCATATATACCACTATACATAACTATATATATAACCCATATTCTAAATTCAAACTTATATTAAATTATATATATATATTGATATAACAAAGAAACAAAAATTTAGCTTAACTTATATATATTGACACGCCAACTAACATATAAACTATAACTATATATATATTATACACATACTTCTTATTATACAAACATTTCCAAAAGGTATAATCATAACATATATAAACAAAATAGCTCACCAAACAGACAAATATATATAGTGCTATACTGGAACCATATCTATACTGTAACTTTATATGGAATATATTTTAGTAACAATACTTATAAAGTATATACAATGCAATATTCGGTACAATATGTATAGATAACAAGTAATAAAATCATCACAGAAGAGAAACTTTATATACTGTATAAACTATAATATAAACCTTTATATATTATAACTACATACACTAAAATATAATGGAACTATTATATATATATTAACAACATATGCGGACCATACATATTACAATATATAACTTTTCTATATATATACTTGCAAATAGAATAAAATATTCGTATAAATGTACAAACGGCAATTTAAAAAGTCTATAACAACTACTTTCACATTCATATAGCAGACTTATATAAACTATAAATATATATGTCTCACTTCACACTAAAATATATATACATAGGAACTATAGAAGATAAATTGTATTCAAACATCATGTATAAACTATAGCATATATATATATATATCGCAACCAGAGAACTACAACTTTTATATACTATAGTATATATATATCACATACTGCCACTAGTAAATGTCTTCCAACATATAGTCTACCCTCTTAACATATTATGTACGATTTCATACAACTAAAACCTCACAAATATTTACTCAGATTATAAACAAATATACAATTTCTAAAATAAAACACTTAACGTATACATATATAATAACAGACACATATAAAACCAATATATATATATATGTGTGTATATATATACTTATACATCACCAAACTATTCATATTTTGATAAATTCAAATGTATGCAGTAAATATTTGGTAAACAACATATATGTTTAAACAAAGTGATTTCATATAAAACAAACATATACCAATATATTATAAAACATATATGCATAGAATTCTTATAATACAATATACAGCAAAATACATCACTTACATATAATAAGTCTGAGTGAAAGGAGGATGCCCAGGTTTGGGCTCGGCTAGAGGGGAGGAATAGAAGAAGTGGAACGGCTGAGTAAGCTAGGCGATGGAAGAAAGGGAGGTCGGCTATGTAGGTGACTGACGTAGGGTGTGGTGAAGGCGGCGTTGGCTCGAGTGGGGTCGGCCATGTGTGATGCAGGGGGAAAAAGTGTTTGCGTGCGGCGTTTGTTAAGGGTGGAGTACAGTGTAGGCAGAGGCCCTGGTGGAAGTGACGGTAGGAGTTGAGTGATCAAGCATGGATGGGTGAGACGGTGGAAGAGAAGGACGGTGAAGTAAGAGGGCTGATAAGTTTGCATGAAAAATATGGTGAAGAAGCAGATAGGAGAAAGAAGGTTGGAAAGTTGGACAAGCCTGTTCAAAATAAATTTTAAAAATAAATACTCAAAGTAACAGGCACTGGGATATTGAAAAGTTGTAAGCCAGCTAAAGTGGACAATGAAGGGACAAGACACAGCAGTTGAATTCAAGCAAAAAAAATGCAAATGACTTTTGCTTCACGTGAACAAATGAAGGGACGGGAAGTCAAAAGACTCAAAGCGGATACCGCTACGGTTAACTATTATGTGATTTTCTGCAATGCATCAGTCACCGAAATACAGAAGAGAATATACCGAAGAGATCAGCACAACATAACGATTAAAATGGTATACAGATGCCAGTGGTAGGATCATCCTATCAAAAGTCGATATCTGTACCGAAATGCTGGTAAATTGCCAGAAATAAGATAAACGGAGCAAAAGAAGTCCAAATTTGACGAAACGAAATACGACGTCTCACTCAGAAGATGATTTACAAATTTTCTATAGAAAAATATTCAGGTTTGGAAAACATTTTATTATCATCAAATATTAACTAATTTGAATTTAAATAAAATTACAAAATAAAATAAACTTCCATATTATCCGATGAAAGTTTACCAGTTGCTATGTTTAATTAGACGTATCCCAAATATCAAGTTTATATTTCAAAATTTTATTATTTAAAATTTCACTAAATTTCAACTAATAAACCACTAAAATTTACGGGTCGTTACACTCTCCCCTACTCAAAACTTTTTGTCCCCGGAAAGAAAGGAGGTAGGAGAATAGAAACAACCAGAAGAAACTAGATTGAAAAAAAAATAAAACAATAAATTTTAAAACCATATAGATTTCAATTTAAATTAATTAATATTCAGCAATTGGTTTAAATTCAAGATGTTTCATTAAGTGTATTTAATTTCCATTTATTAATTCCTTCAAAACAAAATTGATTTTATTTATCTCATTTAACATTTTTATACTTAAAATTTAAGTGTATAACATTTATTATAAACACTCAAATTTTAGTTATAAAACATTTTATATTGTATGTAATTGGATATTATACAAGTGAAATTTTCCCAATTCAATTATTTCAAGTTTAAATATTTATTCAAAATTTTGGCTTCATTTTATAATTAAATTGCTTTTAACATAAATTTAAGAATTTGATTCCCGATTAACTTCAAACAAATATAAGAAATTCAAAACAAAATTAATTTCTAAGACAAAAATGTAACAAAGCTACTGAATGGTCTCTCCACTTTGAAACTCAAAAATGAATGTCGATGATGCAACCACCATCACCGAAATTATTTTCCAGCGACAAAAGAGGAGAGCACTGATTTCAACATTTTAAAATTCTTTAGAAACAAATTTCTATTTGAAAATACTTTAAATGATATACACTTTAAAACTTAAATCCAAAGTTTGAAATCAATGGAAATTAAATTCCCAAATTCTTAATTTAAATTCATTTCACTTCCCAAATCAATTTATAAACCATGTTTTATAATTTGCATTTATTTATTTATGGAAATAGTCATTGGTTTTCAAAACAACAAATGATAATCAATTATTATCATTTCTACAACCGATTCAATCAACTATTAAATTTCAGAAAATCCACTTATATAACATAGTATACAAAATTTTATTTCATTTACCATTGAAAATAATATTGTGTTAGTTTGTTCTGTTCAAGTGTTTTGGAAATCCTTTCGATAGCATTGATTAGACGAATCGATCGAAAATCCAAATCAACATCAACAACTCAAACAACACAATATATAAAACATTTTAATATTAATACAAATAAAAATACACTCCCTCACTCGATGATTCCATAATGGATTTCAAAACAAGGATAGAGATCCAAATATAGAGGGATCCTAACCAAAAGAGTTCAACTAGAAGATAGGCTCGATAAGGAGATAAATAGGTTTCAAAGAGAGAAACGAATGGATAAACTTATATAAATCGCGAGCAACCTTAACCGGGTCAACCGTGACTTCAAAATAGGATCAAGGTAGAATTCTGGAGCAAATCGACATTCAATCGCCAGAGATAGAATTCGGGTATAGCAAAAGATAGCAGCATCGTAAACCGAGGGTATAGAAATCTTCGGTGAATCAATACCGATTGTAAAGGAGTTTCACTCTTTTTACAAACCATTCAGTGGAGCTATGGGATGCCTCGGAATCAAGAAAACACGAATAGGGAGAGATAAGAATGGACTTTGGAACCGAGGGAACGTTCCAAAATTCAATGAAAACCGAATCAAAGAGGAAGAGATTCAAGCTCGAACGAAAGTGATTCTGTAACCAAATTTACCTTATATGCTAAGTTTTGTCTAAAACCAGAGCTCTGATACCACATGTAACAGCTCGAGATTTTCAACCATTCGCATCCATACATGTCAGATTTGGATTGCTTAAAATATCAGATTGTTAATTTAAATTTGGCAAAACTTAGCATATACAGTATATAAATAATCACAGAATCACAGACACAAAGTAATATAACAATAATGCAGCGGAAACAAAGAATAGTAGTTCATGAAGCTACTATATATATATAACAGAGTTAAACGAGATACAATAGAAGTCACGAATACAAAGATGTCTCAATACAATAGTCAAATACAAGATCAAAATACATCACTGGAATCAACTGAATAACTGAAAGCAGAATCGATAGATAGCTGGACCTCCGAGCGAAGCTCCAACTCCAAAGGTGAGTCTCAAATTCTATATCACTCAGTCTGACCCGAGCGTAAAGCAAAACACTCGAGTCAGGATTAACATTTTTATATCAATAAATCCAACTCAAGTGAAATATCAACTGAAATACAAGTAACTCAGAGGATGTTTGGGATAACCATCCTCTAAGGATCCGTTAAACTATCTACTATGTAGTAATATACGCTATAATATGTCTAAAGTAAAGTAAACTATTAAAATAGCGTTAAGGCTTTACATTTTCCACCTTAACACATTTTATATATTCCCAAAGTCTATACAGTACCGTAATCTCCCCCGTAATGGGCGTCGTCAAAGGGCACTCCATAGGTATGGTACAAAACAAACTCGTAGTAAAGCACGCTAGGGTAGGTGACACGGCACAACTAGGCAATGCCAGGGTAGATATACCAATTACACTTCCGGGCCGGTGGTAACGCAGAGCCGCAGCAATCGCCCACCTTGAGCAACACTCCTGAATTAAGGGTGCGCACCAAATCAATCACAAAGTAATAGAATGGCATACGGTGGAATGTGTTTGATCAGAGGAGCTACCTCATTAGCCCGTCGATTACTCCTGTTTTAGCCACCTTATGCCAACTCGCGGGAGTTGGGTCCACGTATATACCTTATATAGGATTGTCGCCACAATCCTACTTCATTCTGGAATCTCCACCGCGTACACAGTTGTTAAAGTGGTTTTCAGTATCGATAGAGAGTATGCCCATATCCGATCCCGGTCTCTTTAACAACCAATCGTTATTATAACACCGCGGTCATTTAAAAATGGTTTTTATACTTCGAAACCAAAATATCATTTCCATTTCAAAACCATATCAATTCGATATCATTTCTATTTCAAATATATTCACTTCCAAAAATCATAGTACTTTCAAAGATATAATACTTTCGAAACCAAAACAATTTGAAATAATAATAATACCTTGGAAATCATAATACTTTGAAATTCATAACTTTGGATATTATATACCCGTAAATTTAAATAAATTCTACTCGAGTATATAAATGTTATTTTATATATAGTTAAATTCTTGATTTTAAACTATATATAAAATAACATTTATATAAAATACTCGAGTAGAATTCAAATTTAAATTTTATTTCCTCCGATCGGGCGCATTTCTTCGATACCATATCTGTTACTTTGTGATTTTATTTAGTGGCCACCTTTGATTTTTATTATGGGAGTGTGTCTCGAGGTGGGCGGTAGTAGCTGCTATGTATTACCATTAGTCCGGATCCCCAAAACCGTAGAATCCTACCCTGGGCATTGCCTCACGTGCCTTGTCATATGCCTTATCGAGCCCACTACTATAACGACCCTGAAATTTCGACCCAATTTTAAATTTTTGAATCCATTGTTTTAACATAAAATTATGGAACTTTCTTACAATTTCAATTAGCGTCCAAACTTTGTTTAAAAATTGCGCCTAAATAGTTATAGATGTGGGAAAAGTTTCACGGAAAAATACCGCAGCAAATTTCGTTCGCGTTTACTTCACATCAGTTCATTTTAAATCCGAAAAATTTTATCTTCTGAACCAAAATATTTCTACATAGAAAAATTCTAAACCATCTTCTGATCAAGACGTCATTTTTCGTTTTTCAAATTTCGGACATCTTCAACTCCGTCGATCTTATTCTTCGGTGATTTTGCTGCATTTTTCACAATGGAAAATTTATAATTTAATCGTACCACTGATATCTATATTCCATTGCGTTCGCCTCGTCACGCTGAACAAAATGGTATATTTGTTTGTATCAATCGGAGTTCGGCGCTGCGAATTATAATTGTTTAACGGATTGCAAACTAGTCCGTTACGCAGCCCAAACCGGTACCCAATTACCTACTCAGTTCAGAATTCTAAGGGTCCTTGACTATTCAGCTGCTTAGAAACCCAACAGCCTTTCGGTTACCAAGGCAATAAATTGAGACTTTTTGAATCCCTGTACTATTTTATATAAACCAACCCTCGTTATAATCATTCTTTTGCAAACCCTTCTCTGGTACGTGACTTCTTCCCCCTTCATTCCTCTTTTTCATTTCCTTTGCCTCAGAAGATGAAGCTCCTCCCTCCTTCCCACAGCCTCCTCCGCCCAGACCCGCGCCCTCCACCTCCGCCAGACCCGCGCCCAGCCTCCTCCGCCCAGACCCGCGCCCTCCACCTCCGCCAGACCCGCGCCCAGCCTCCTCTGCCAGACCCGCGCCCTCCTCCCCATACCATCCCGCCACCACCTCCACCCTGCCCTGCCCGCTCCGCCAACACCCGCCAGCCAGGCCCTGCCCTCCAACCCACTGTCCCTACCCTACCCGAACCCAGACCCGCACCCGACCCACACCCCAGCCCAGCCCGACCCGAACCCAGACCCGCCCCTGACCCACACCCAGTCCAGCCCGACTCAACCCAGACCCACACCCAGCCCGCCCAAACCCACCGTACCTTGGCCCACTGACCCGCCGCGTCAAGCCTGCTTAGTCTGCTACTGCGTTCATTGTTTTATTTTACTTTATTTGTTCTTCTTTTGATAAATTTTATATCAGTTATAATTTGTAATTTACGGACTCCTTTATGCTTTGTCCGTGCAGTTCCAGTTGAGGCTAATTCAGCGATCTAGGCTTCCAACCACCCTATTTGCATCTAGTTGTTTGGTATGGTTTGTATATATTTACAAATCAAAATATATACAGCATATTAAGCTATTGTTGAATAACCTTTTGTTTGATTTATAGTTCGTATTCGTGCTTGTGTCGTCTATTCTAGTCTATTCAAATTCGTGCTTCGCCGTCATCTTCTTCAACCACGCAAGGTGAATATTTCATTCACGACTCAATCTATTATGCTATGATAATCAAGTGATTTATGTTATTGGAATTAATTTGAATGTTAAAAATAATTGATATTCAATTGTGATTTGAAGTTAGATATGAAAATAATTATGACATTAAACTTGTTATGTGATGTTGAATTTGGTTGTTAATATAAAGTGATAATTAATATGAAATTGGAATTGATATAGGATAGTCTAAAATTCAAAATAGATTACATATGATGAACTTGTACCTTTAAATGTTAAATAAACCGACACGTAGAAATAGGATTAGTTATACTTTGAACCATTGAATGTATGATTGCTGGAATAATTTGATAATAAACGCCAAGTGAAAATCTATTATGTAATAATATTTAATCCGCATGAAATGATAGTGTGGATTCTAGGAATAATTTTATTTAATTTACATAAATAACAAATGTAAATTAAATACGATTATTTTGGGATTATTTAAATAAACGGTTAAATTGTTATGTATGGTTGCTATTGCTTGTTTATTTACTTTGACACAATCCCAGCTATCACACTGCAAGTTCCCTTGTATGCTTTGTTTTATGTATCTATTTATATTGGGTTGAAATGATAAATACCCAAATTGAACAACTTTGGCTTAGGATAGACAATTAAAGATAAGAAACCCGATTGGTCAACAAAATCATTTTGAAATTGAAATTCATTTGAAATTAAGAAATGAACTTAAAATTTGTTGGAAAGTAAGTAGCGAAATTTATGGATCTAATGAATTAAATTAATAGGATTAATTGTAATAAATGAACGGATTTAATTGTAATTTATGAAATTTAATTATAATAAAACATTAGGTTTATTTGTAATAAATGAACGGATTTAATTGTAATAAATGAAATTTAATTATAATAAAACATTAGGTTTATTTGTAATAAATGAACGGATTTAATTGTAATAAATGAATGGATCTAATTGTAGTAAATGAATAGATTAATTGGAATAAATCAATAGATTTAATTGTAATGAATGACTAGATTGAATTGAAATAAAACGATAAATTAAATTGTAGTAAATGAATGGATTTAATTAAAATAAATCAATGGATGTAATGGTGTTAAATTAATGGGATTAATTGTAATAAATTAATGAACTTAATTGTAATAAATAAATGGATTTAATTGTAATGAATTAATAAGTGGACCTAATTGAAATGAATTAATGGACTAAATGAAAACGGACTAATGAATCTATTTAATTAGATAAACGAATTGACACATTTAATTTGAAAGGAGATTTGAATAAATAAATTTTAGAATCTAATAAATTGAATTTATTAGATTCGGGATAAAATCTAATTTGGATAAATTTAATAAATTTGGGATTGTTATAAATTAAATTTGAGATTAGGTAACAAAGTGACTCAAAAAGGAATGTAAAACCCACTAAAGTTAAGGAGATGATTTAGCTATTGAAATTGTTAAATTAAAGTTTTGATTAAATTTAATGTAACGATAAATGGGAATAGGAATTAAGTCGAACTTGAATACTTAAGTATTGGACTTGAATTAAAACTCCATTTGGAAATATGATTTTAATGTTCGAAATAAACTGAACTGTGAAATGTCAAAATTTAAAAGTCAAAACTTGCAACTTGACTTTTGGACTTTGATTTGTTTAAACTTTAAAAATTAAATGACCATCGGGTAATAAATGCGTAGTTATTAAAGAGACCGGGATCGGATATGGACATACTCTCTGTCGATACCGAAAACCACTTTAATAACTAATATACGCGGAGTGTTGATCCAGAACGAAGTGGATGGTTTTGGTGAACGCGTTGACTGAAGAAAGAGAACGATTTTCGATGAACCCTGACATGACTAAAACAGGAGCCGTGCCGGGCCATTGAGGATCGCCATCTCTAGCGGACACACTTCTTCGATACCATATCTATTACTTTTGTGATTCGATTTGGGTGCACCCCTTGATTTGGGAGTGTTGTTTCGCGGTGTTGAGATAGTAGCTGCTATGCTCAACATCAGTCCGGATCAGGCAACTACTAGTATCCTAGTTGGTATCGCCTCATGTACCTTGTCATACTAATTATCCTATTCGCGACCACTACATTTTGTTTTGTACCTTTAGTATATGGATTGCCCTCTGGTGACTTCTGGTTTTGGGGAAACTACGGTCTTGTATATGCTCTTGGGAATAAAAATGTGTTAAGGGTGGAATGGGCCACGACTTAACGCTATTTTGATATCATACTTTACTGATTAGACATTATCTATTTAGCGTATTCTATTGTATATATAGATAGTTTATCGGATCCTTAAAGATGTGTAACACATTCATCTTTGAGTTATGAACTTTATTATTTGCACCTAATTATCCTGTATAAGATTTTGAGTCCTGACTCGAGTGTTTCTTTTGTATATGCTCGGGTCAGTCTGCTATCCAGTTGCTGATCAAGGTTGGTTGAAGATGCTGAAGACTTAGCATTTATCTTTATCAGTTATTTCATTTCTAGTATTTGATGAACTTATGTATTGAACAGCTTGTATTTCTCTTAGTCACTTTATGTTGAGACATTGTTGTATTACTGTAGTAGCTTCATGAACTACTATTATGATGATGTACTTTTCCGCTGCATTATTTTGTGACTATTCTGTGTCTGTGATGTTGTATTGATTCTCATTTACATATATGTATTCATAATCCCATAATGATTCGTTTTTTGTATTATTTAAGTTGACATGTGTGGATTATTGTCAATTTAAATGGTCCAAATATACGGGTTGTTACAACTACGAGTTTGGTTTGTGTCGTACACTATGGAGTGCCCTCTGATAGCCCTCCAGTTTACGGAGAAATTACGGTACTGTATAGACTACGGCATTTATAAAAATGTGTTAAGGGGGATAAGAGTAATGCCTTAACGCTATTTTAATGCTTTACTTTACTGTAGACATATTATAATAGCGTATTGTACTACATAGTAAATAGTTTAACAGATCCTTAGGAGATGGTAATCCCAAACATCTCTTAAGTTATTGCACGCACGTTATACACTAGATAGGAGATGTAAAATCCGATAAACATCTTTGAAGCCATTACACTCATATTTATTTATTTTGATTTAACTTACATAAGATCTTTTAGTTCTGACTCGAGTGTTTTGTCTTTTCATTACGCTCGGGTCAGCTAGAGTATTTCAGCACATTGAAGACTATTTTTCTGGAGGACGAAGATGAAGATTTAGTATCTTATTACTATTTATTTTATTTATTCCACTACATCATGTTGTTCTGCTGCATCATTTATTTACTCCAGCTGTATGTATAACTCTGATCTGTATTATTAAAGTGGAGTCAAGTGTTATTTGTAAAACAACTTCATGATCTGTTTATTTGACTATTATATTTTGTCATTCCGCTGTGAGATTATATGTTTTGCTTTTCATTCTTTTCTCTTCTTTTTCTTATTTACCCCATTAACAATCCCCCTTTTTGAATGGTTTGAGTTGACATGTGTGGTTTATTGTCAATTTAAACCATCCAAAAAGATGGGTTGTTACAACACATCACACACAGCATACTTTGCAAACAGCACACACCACAAACATTAATTATTCATATTTATTTAGTAGTATTAAGTTTATTCATTTTATTCTTCATTATTAGTTTCGTTCTACTACTTCTATTTTATGTGTCGTTATTATTGCCACTACCAGAAGCTGAGTCTACACCTGAGCCTTGATGCTTCTCAGGTGCAAAGGGAGACCCAACTCATAATATATTTTTGAGCATCCTCACTGGTCTTTAGCTGCACAATACATCGCATGTCGCTTCCTCGCTCTTCAATGCCATTATCAACTTCCTCGCTCGTTCTAAATTTGTCCTATTGGCTCGTGCAAAAGACTCTGATCATGCGACAAGGGGGCCATGTCACCGCAACCATCAGGGAGCAACCCCATGGTCGATCTAGCTAGGATGGGACTAGCAAAATACTTCTGGCCGTCACATCTTCGTTAGGACTTCGTACTCCTCATTCCACTAAAAAGCAGAGATGATCATATTCGCGCTTTAAATTTAAATAAGTAATAATATAATTTACCTCACATGTCAAGTTAGAAATCCAAATAATATCAATCAATATGTGTATATAATATAGAATAATCCACCGACATCCAAATATCAAAGACTCGGTTCTCAATGAATTATTCGACATTATACTTGTGTTGAATAAATAGACACACCCCACACGGACGTCCTATAATGCCCAATGAAATATAATTATATGCACAACACCCTCAATTAATCGACATTAAACAAATTTCTGCTTCGCTTATTAAGTCACTCTCACTTAAATCGCTTCCAATAATTCATTATTTTTCATTTTTATTACTCTATAATTCAACACAACGGGTATGAAATGACCCTCTCTTCTCTACCTTCATTTTGTAAGGATTTTTTTTTAGAGATGATATATGTATATATCATTTATTAACAAATATATTTTTTCAGGGTCATTTTTTTTTCCAATAAACAAACGTTATCCAGGATCAAAAATTTTACCAATATAGATATATCAGTGCAACCACAAAAATATGCACACACATATGAAGATGCATGTGCCCCTCTGGTTTAATCAGGTTATGGCAAACAAGAGGTTACAGTGATTGATTAAATTTAATCAATCCCCACATAGCTTAATTTCATTTTATTATTTAAGTAATGAAAATCTTATTCATATAGGTAATAGTATGGTTTTTATTCTTTGATAGCTTGCTGGATTCTCCATGAAATATGATTCATAGAACCCAGATAATTATGTTATGATTATCTGTAAAATCAATTGTATAGTGTCTGTGCTTTGAAAATGATATAAGCTTATATCATTTCCTATGTTTGCTTTCTTATAATATCTACCTTATATGCAAACTCATGTCTGGGATATTCTTTAGTGAATCATCATATTCCAGAAGCTTGATTCCTTGATACCAAGGTACTAGACTAGATGAAATGCAGTCCGGGGTGAGTTTCCTCACACATGGATACTTAGCAAATAAAATATGGATTAAACAGACTCTCTACTCAGACATATTTCAGAAGGTCTTAAAATGCATTTTGCCCAAAGCTTTAGTAAAGAGGGATTCAGATTTTATGTTAAAATTACTAAGGTACTGGTGTGACAGTGTCTGAGCAAATCATATCTGAACATGTAAATAATTTACTAATATGGATCTAACATCACTATCTTATAAAATCCCTATTGGTGATCTAACTTACAAAATTATAGCTAAAACTTTTCAACATTATAGATAATAAAACTCAGATATTTTAAATACCAGTTCCAAGTCAAATTCTCAAAATACTTAACCAAATATCCAACATCAATCTGTACTTAGTACAATGGAATTTTTTTTTTAAATATCATACATGCAAATTTCATCTTGTAAGCTCTTATCTATCTAATTCTAGCATGCTATAATCTTCTTCTCAATGCTTTGCTTCTACTCCTATCTAGAGGCTGCTGTCCCTGAAAAAGCATTTGAAGCTGCCTCATTTTAAATGAGACACCCCAGATGCCATTAGCACACTAGGGTCAGACACATGTCTGGTATGAGAAAATTCACAAAAGCAATTAATTAATTAGGTTAAAATCAAGTTAAGTACATATACATAAAGTTCTGCCCTTTGGAAACAGGTAATACTTGTGTGCATGCTCTGTGTCATTGTGCATGTGCATGTGCATATTTTAATCTTTCTTTCCAAAGACTACATATATAAATATGGTACATACATTCAAGCATACAATTCAGTCATAGTCAAACAATCATTCACACCAAACAGGAAAATAACCAATATGAGTTAAATCATTTATTCCATCGTCATATTTCAATTCTGGGAAAAACTCTAGTTTCCTTATCATATCAAATATTTTTCCCTTGGTATATTTATCTATCCCGATCTCATCTGCAATTTTATGAATCAATGGACACACTGTAATGAACTAATTCACTCCATTACACAAAGATCTCAGGACTTGAACAAGCCATGTGTCAACTTGCATTACTCAAGAACACAAGTCATTCCTGCAGTAATCTTGACCCCATTTCCTAATCAAATTCTTAGGTACTTTCTCTTTTTAAATTTTTCAGAGCAAACCCAATCAGTGAGTTATTTTACAAAAACAAGCATTCACCTCATAGCATTCCTTATCATTCTCATAAACAAACAGAGACAACCAAGCAATTTTAGTATTGGTACTTATTAAAACATGTTCTTGCAATTTTAAAGAGATATAGACAACTAACATTGGTTTATGGCTCTATGGGAAGATTTTATTACAAACATCTGTGCTTTAGTTAACTCAGATTGACCAAGCTTCCTAAATCACAAAATCTATTTGCTGGGTGGATATTGTATATTTTCTTTGAATCAGGAGTGTCAGCAC
Organism: Allium fistulosum; assembly: GCA_030737815.1. Lineage (NCBI taxonomy): Eukaryota > Viridiplantae > Streptophyta > Magnoliopsida > Asparagales > Amaryllidaceae > Allium > Allium fistulosum. Next base: position 118,659,398 of record CM060908.1, on the reverse strand, counting down.
ATAGGCAAGCCTATTGCACTCCTAATTCCTTTTCATTTTAAGCCTCAGCACATATACATATGTATATTGCAGCCCATAAGTTTATCAATTCTTCTGGGTTGAGCCAAAACCAACACTACTTGCTTATATCCAACATTTTATTTTTCTGGGTATTTATTTGTTTCTAACCAGTATCATATTAAAAAAGAGATCTGGGTTTCAAAGATACTTATGTATGCATGCAGATCATATTTAGAATATTCACAAAATAAAACAACCAGAACAACCATTTAGCATTAAAGCATCCTTAACTTCTGAAGAACAATCACATATACTTTTAAGAAAAATTCATTTATAACTGGCTGCCTTTATTAGGACTTAGTGCCTTAAGTTGTTGAGTGAGTTTTCTCACCTAGCTCTCTTCTTTGCTTCCTTAATTAATTGATGAACTTCTGCCTTTAGCCTCAAGCTCTTTTCCTTCCCTTGCCTTATGATTTCTATGGTGTTGTTTCTTTTTTTTTCAAAGTTCTTTTCTGAGAAGGAGAGGAGGCTGCTGCATATACATATATATATACAGGGTCCTCCTTGGGGTTTTGGGTATTGGCTAAAGCCATTTTTGCCCACCAGAAAAATTATGTTATCTGCATTTTATTTGAACCCAAAATTCTACCCTTCCCGGCTTAATTTAGGTGAAGAGAAAAGTGGTTATATTCTTTTTGGTAAATTTCAGAAATTTGCTTTTCAGAAAATACTTTTTCCTTTGTCTATAATAATGCTAAAAATGTGACTTGATTTGTTATTTATCAAATACTCTTCCTAATTCTGCCTATACCAAGCATTTCCATGTTTTGTCTTATTTTTCCTATTTTTAGCTTTCATGTAAATGGTATGTACTTCCTTTATTTATTTACAAGAGGACTACTCCTTTTTATATCCTCATTTTTTTTTCTTTCTGCCTATATACTAAAATATGTCTGTATATTTTATTTTACTAATTTGAACTCTAGTATTTTATTAACATATATATATATATAAGTCTTACTGAAATAATTAGTACACCCATATATATATTTATACATCATTCTGTATTGACACACACATGCACATGTACACTCAAAAATATTCAATAGCATCCATATATGTATATTTACTTATGCATACAGCTTTTAAGGATTTAATCTATATATATATATATATATTCCCATACATATCAATATGTATTTATTCTTAGAGTTTAGGGATTTTAGCTTTAGTTCATGTGCATTTCCTGTGCACACATGTACACACATACTGATACACTATCAAGCTATATCAATTCCCTTTCAAAATTTATTTAAAAATTATTTTGAATTTATTTATATTTTTCAGAATAAATTCCTAAAATCTTGGGTCATTACATACACTCCTCCTTTTAGAAATTGTGTCCCACAATTTTCCTAAGCTTAAAATGAATTTTAAACTTAATTCAGAGAACAAGTACATTCTAAACCAAATAGATTTTTAGTTCTATAATAACTAAAAATATATGCATCTAAAACAATCAAAAATCAGAATTACCTTTAATCTGAAAATAGCTTAGGATAATTCATCCTAACTTTGTCTTCTAATTCCCATGTGCAATCACTAGGATCAAGACTCCACTGTACATTTACAAGTTTCAGAGATTTATTCCTCAACTTCTTCACATCTTTTGCCAAAATTCCCACTAGATCCTTTTCATAAATCAAATTAGGATTTATCTGCACTTGGGTTGGGGTCTCAAGAATTTCTGCCTTGTCATGGACCCATCTTCTCAATTGTGATACATGAAAAACATCATGTATACCTTGCATGTTTTCTAGTAATTCCAACTTATATGCCAAGGGACCAATTCTTTCCAGAATTTTGTATGGTCCAATATATCTTGGGGTTAACTTTCCTTGTTTCCCAAACCTCAGCACATTTTTCATAGGTGAGATTTTGATGAAAACAAAATTTCCCACTTCATATTCCACCTGCCTCCTTTTCATGTCTGCAAATTTCTTCTGCCTTTCTTGTGCTGCTGCCATTCTTCTTCTTATCAACTCAATTTTCTCCTTAGTTTTTTGTATGTACTCAAGTCCTAAAATAGACCTTTCTCCTGCTTCTACCCAACAAACAGGTGACAAACAGGGTTTACCATATAAGGCTTCAAATGGAGCCATTCCTATGGTGCTTTGATAGCTGTTGTTGTATGTAAATTCAACTAGATGAAGATAATCTTCCCAGTTGCCCCCAAAGTCCAGTACACATGCTCTCAACATGTCCTCCAAAACCTTGTTTACTACCTCGGTCTGCCCATCTGATTGAGGATGGTAGGCAGTACTTAGGCATAGTTCACTTCCCATTGCTTCTTGAAAGCTTCTCCAGAATTTTGAGGTGAAGATGGTATCCCTATCACTCACAATGGTTTTGGGAATGCCATGTAACTTTACCACTTCCTTTATAAAAATTTGAGCTAATTTTGGTGCTGTCCTTTCTGACTTGACTGGGATGAAGTGTGCTACCTTGGTTAGCCTATCAACTATCACCCATATGCTTGTATTGCCTCTCTTAGATCTAGGCAGTCCATCTATGAAGTCCATAGATATGTCTTCCCACTTCCACTGTGGTACACTAAGAGGCTGCATCAACCCTGATGGCCTTTGGGTTTCAGCCTTGACTTGTTGGCAAGTCATACATTTGGCAATGTATTTAGCTACATCAGATTTCATCCCCTTCCACCAGAAGTCTCTTTTCAAATTTTGGTACATTTTTGTGTTGCCTGGGTGTATGGAGTATTTACTTCTGTGATATTCATTCAATATCTCTTTCTTCAATTATGTGTCCTCTGGTACACACATCCTATTTTGGTATCTCATATAACCATTTTTATCAATATGGTGATTCATCACTTCCTCCCCTTTTGAGAGGAGCATTTTCTTCTCTAATAAGTTGGCATCCTGTTCTTGCATTTTTCCTACCTTCAGAATTAAATCTGGTTGAAGTGTCATTAAGCTTAACTTCCCTTTATCTTCTTGTGCACCATGCATCTGCTCATCAATGTGCACACAACCATTCTCCCCAATTTCTAACTCAGTTAGCAAAGACAAGTCCTTAAATTCTTCTATCATCATCATAGCCAATTTAGCATGCTGTCTACTTAGAGCATCTGCAACTTTGTTTGCTTTGTCTGGTGTATAGAGTATGTCAAAGTCATAGGCAGCTAAGAATTCCACCCATCTATGTTGCCTCATGTTCAAATCTTTTTGTGAAAATAAATATTTTAGAGACTTGTGGTCAGTGTAAAGTTCAAACTTAGTGCCTAACAAATAATGTCTCCAAAGTTTCAAAGCATAGATCACAGCTGCTAATTCAAGGTCATGTGTGGCATACCTTACTTCATGGGGTTTAAGTTGTCTGGATGCATATGCAATGACTTGGCCTTGTTGCATCAACACTGCACCCAAGCCAAATCCACTAGCATCAGTGTATACAACTAATTCTTCATTTCCATGAGGTACCTTTAAAATTGGAGCATTCACCAATGCCTCCTTCAACTGTTCAAAAGACTTTTCACATTTTTCTGACCAAACAAAAGCTTGGTTCTTCCTGGTTAGGTTAGTGAGTGGTGTAGAAATTTTTGAAAAATCTTTTATAAATCTCCTATAATACCCTGCCATCCCCATAAATGACCTTACTTCACTCACAGTGCTTGGCCTCTTCCATGCTTGAATAGCCACTACTTTATTGGGGTTCACGGAAATTCCTTGGGCAGATATAACATGGACAAGAAAATGCACTTCCTCTTTCCAAAATTCACATTTTGAGTATTTTGCCTTTAAGTCTTTTTCTCTTAGTCTAGACAAAACCATGTGCAGATGGCTTTCATGCTCTTCCATTGTTTTGGAATAAATTAAAATGTCATCTATAAAAATAAGCACAAACTTGTCTAAATAATCTCTAAAGGTTCTGTTCATTAAATCTACAAAGTATGATGGTGCATTGGTCAAGCCAAATGGCATAACCAAAAATTCATACAACCCATATCTAGTGTTAAAGGCAGTGTACTTGATGCTTGATTCTTCCACCTTCATTTGATGAAAACCAGATGCTAAATCTAGCCTAGAGAATACTCTTGCTCCAGCCAATTGATCAAAAAGATCATCTATTCTTGGCAGTGGGTATTTATTTTTAATGGTTACCTTGTTTAATTCCCTATAATCTATGCAGAGTCTCAAAGTACCATCTTGTTTCTTAACAAACACCACTGGTGCCCCCCAGCAAGAATTACTGGGTCTTATAAAACCCTTATTTTCTAATTCCTCTAATTGTTTCTTTAATTCTTTTAGTTCATTTGGCCCCATTCTTGTTGGCTTTTTAATCACTGGGCTTGCTCCTGGAACTAAATGAATTTGGAATTCCACTGGCCTATGGTTTGGAACACCATTAACCTCCTCAAAAACATCCAAGTATTCATTGACTATGGGAATTTCCTCAATAATATGTTTACTGGAATCTTTACCCAAATCAATCAAATGACACAATTTTCTTCCTTTGGACACTTCACACAAAATTGTGATCCTCTGGCTTCCATGGTTTTGCAATGATATGGTGGATGAGTCTAAGTTAATTATGGCCTTGAATTGCCTTAACCAGTCTACTCCCAAAATAACACCTATATTTGGGTAATTTAAAACATATAAATTGGAAATAAAATTATCTCCTCCTATGTTTAATCCCACATCCACACAGATCATATATAAAACACTAGAACTTCCCAGTGGACTTTGTATATGTAAAGGGGTTTCAACCAATATGCAACTTAATTTCAGCATTTTAACTAATTCATAGGAAATTAAAGAATGAGTTGCTCCTGTATCATATACTACTGCTATGGGTACATTACAAATAAATAGTGTACCTTCCACTTGACTGTGCTTCTCAGCATTGATCTCCACTGTTTTGCCTTTTTCTTCCAAGTTTGCTAATTTTCCTTGCTGCCTATTCTCAGGACAATTTCTTTTCATGTGCCCTTCTTTCCCATATAAATAACACTTGAAAGCTCCTCCTTTCAATTCTGGACATCTTGGTTTGATATGTCCTTCTTTTCCACACTGATGGCACACAATCTTCTTGGTTTCCTTAGCTTTGACATCTCCAGTGCCTTTGTTACTGGCCTCTTCCTTCTTCTTATCATAAGGGTGATACCTCCCCTTACCTTTCTTGGTGTTATTGTTCTTAAAATTTCTGAACTTCTCCCTTTCCTTGTCATGCTGCTCCAACCTCAAAGCTAAGTCTATCACATGGTCAAAAGTCCTGTCAGCATAGGGTAACATGGCTCTGCTAAGTCCTGGGTTCAAACCTTTTATGTACCTATCATTTTTGGATGCCTCATCTGCCACAAGCATTGCTCCATATGTGGAAAGCCCCTCAAACTTTTGAGTGTACTCTGTGACAGTCATGGTTCCTTGTCTAAGTTTAATAAATTCTTCTAGCAAGGTAGTCTTAGCTGATGCTGGTACAAACCTTGCTTCCAACATCTCTTTGAATTGATTCCAAGTGATTTCATTCTCACCTCTCCCTGCAATGATTACTTCCCACCAGCTTAAAGCTACTCCTTTTAGCTGTCTTGAAGCCACTTGCCTCTTTCTTTGATCATCAAGTTGCATATCATTGAAAATTCTTTCCAATGTTCTCAACCATGTTTGAATTTCCATGATACCCTCTGTCCCTTCAAAGCTTTTGCCTCCTAAATGAGTATATGTCTTAAGTAATTTTGAGAGTTCTTCATAGGGATTTTCTTGCCTTTGTCCTGCCCCATCCCTAAATGCTCTCACCAAGTCTTGCAGATTGACCATTGGTGGTGCATGGGAAGATCCTGCTCCCTGATTTGGTGGTCTCCCTACCATAGTTTGCTAATAATAATTTACATAGCTGGTTAGTTTGATTGGTAATTTTATTATTTCAGTGGTTTTTATTCACACTGAAAACATTGATATATATTTAATTCCTTTAAATTTTATTTCTATCTAAGAACTTGACCTTTACTTCTACTGTGTTGAATAACATAGCTCTGATACCAAATGAAATGACCCTCTCTTCTCTACCTTCATTTTGTAAGGATTTTTTTTTAGAGATGATATATGTATATATCATTTATTAACAAATATATTTTTCCAGGGTCATTTTTTTTTCCAATAAACAAACTTTATCCAGGATCAAAAATTTTACCAATATAGATATATCAGTGCAACCACAAAAATATGCACACACATATGAAGATGCATGTGCCCCTCTGGTTTAATCAGGTTATGGCAAACAAGAGGTTACAGTGATTGATTAAATTTAATCAATCCCCACATAGCTTAATTTCATTTTATTATTTAAGTAATGAAAATCTTATTCATATAGGTAATAGTATGGTTTTTATTCTTTGATAGCTTGCTGGATTCTACATGAAATATGATTCATAGAACCCAGATAATTATGTTATGATTATCTGTAAAATCAATTGTATAGGGAAGAGAATCCTCATGAGGAGCTAGCCAAACTGTTGAAGATATTTTCAAATTTAGGAGGCAAGGATGTTGAAGGCACTGAGGGAGTTAGGGGAGTGCAGACATGGCTAAGAACTTTGGAAAGGATATTTGCAGATATGCAAATTAATGACCAAAGGAAGAGGCAGATAGCTTCAAGGAGACTTAAAGGAGAAGCTTTAGATTGGTGGGAGGTGATCATCATAGGAAGGCCAGAAAATGAGATAACATGGGATCAATTCAAGGAGATGCTTGAGGCAAGGTTCGTTCCAGCAACAGCTAAGGCAACATTGCTTGAGGAATTTATAAGGCTAAGGAAGGTACCAATGAGTGTGACTGAATACACTCAAAAATTTGAGAGTTTATCCAAGTATGGAACTATGCTTATAGGAGATGAAGAATCAAATAATTCAAGATTTATCCAAGGACTAAATGCAGGTCTGGGTAGAGCAATGTTACCATACAAGGATAAAACATTTGATCAAGTCATAGACCTTGCTCTTTCCTTTGAACAACATGACAATGCAAGGGAAAATTTTAGGAGCATAAGGGCTAACAATCAAAAGAAAGGGAAAAATAGGACACATCCCTATGACAAAAAGAACGTGGATAAGAAAATGGGAGGAACAACCACTGGGGAAGCTAAGAAGAAGGTCACTTGTTACAATTGTGGCAAAGAAGGACACATGAGTAATAAGTGTCAAGCAGCCAAGAAGGCACCATTCAGCTGCTATAACTGTGGGAAGGAAGGCCATATTAAAAGGAACTGCCCAGAATTCAAAAGGGGAGCAAAGGTAGGAGCACTTGAGGGCAAAGCAAAAGCAACTGCAGTGGGAAGTTCTGGACAATTGGAAGGTATACTTCTAATTAAAGATCACCCCATCTCAGTTATATATGACACTGGAGCAACACATTCATTAATATCCCAAGACATAGTGAATAAATTGACTCTCACATGCTATTTAGTTGATAATCCCTTGTTTATTCAAAGCCCACTGGGTAGCTCTTGTTTGCTAGGATTAAAATGTCTGGGGGTAGAATTAAACATAGGAGGAAATGTGTTTAAATCTGATTTGTTTGTATTGAAATACCCTGGAATAGGAATTATTTTAGGGGTAGATTGGTTGAGCAAATTCAGAGCAATTTTGAATTTGGAAAATTTCACTATTTCTCTGAAAACAGAAAATGGTAAGAATATTATAATCATGAGTGAAATTGCTAAAATCAATTACCTTAACCAAATATATAGCATGATTGAGAAATAATTAACACTGGAAGACATACAAATTATAAATGAATACCCAGATGTCTTTGGTGAAGTCATAGGTATTCCAGAAAATAGGCAAGTAGAATTTCAAATAAGACTAATCCCAGGAGCAAGTCCAATCATCAAGAAACCTACTAGGATGGGTCCTAAAGAACTAGTGGAGTTGAAACATCAGTTGGAAGAACTGGAGCAGAAAGGCTTCATAAGGCCTAGTAGTTCAAACTGGGGTTCTCCAGTTGTATTTGTGAAGAAGCATGATGGTACTTTGAGGATGTGCATTGATTATAGGGAATTAAACAAAGTCACCATTAAAAACAAATACCCACTCCCCAGAATTGATGATCTATTCGATCAATTAAATGGAGCAAAGGTCTTTTCAAGGCTAGATTTAGCCTCTGGGTTTCATCAGATGAAGGTGGAGGAAGAAAGCATTAAGTATACTGCCTTCAACACAAGGTATGGATTATATGAATTTTTGGTGATGCCTTTTGGATTGACAAATGCACCATCATATTTTGTAGATTTAATGAATAGAACATTTAGAGATTTTCTAGACAAATTTGTGGTTGTCTTTATTGATGACATATTAGTGTATTCAAAATCAAAAGGAGAACATGCAAAACACTTGCATCTGGTTTTATCTAGACTGAGGGCACATGATTTAAAAGCCAAATTCTCTAAATGTACATTTTGGCAGAAGGAAGTAAAATTTTTGGGGCACATTGTATCACAACAAGGGGTTAGTGTAGACCCAAATAAGGTGATGGCAGTGCAATCTTGGAGTAGACCCAAATCAATGACTGAGGTGAGGTCATTTTTGGGAATGGCAGGCTATTATAAGAGATTTATAAAAGATTTTGCAAGGATAGCTATCCCATTGACCAAGTTAACTAAAAAGGAGCAACCCTATGTGTGGACAGAGAAGTGTGAACAAGCTTTCATATCACTAAAGAAGGCACTGGTAGAAGCTCCAGTTTTACAAGTGCCAGAGGGTAATGAAGAATTAGTAGTTTACACAGATGCTAGTGGATCTGGATTGGGGGCAGTGCTTATGCAACATGGTAGAGTCATAGCTTATGTATCAAGGCAACTCAAGCCAAATGAAACTAGGTATGCTACACATGACTTAGAACTAGCTGCTGTGGTTTATGCATTAAAACTATGGAGACATTATTTATTAGGTGCTAAGTTTGAATTGTTTACTGATCACAAGTCACTTAAATATTTGTTTTCCCAAAAAGACTTGAACATGAGGCAACATAGGTGGGTAGAATTTCTAGCTGCCTATGATCTTGATATATTGTATACCCCTGGAAAAGCTAATAAAGTAGCAGATGCATTAAGTAGACATCAAGCTAAATTGGCAAGCTTAATGATGGCAGAGTTCAAGGATTTGACAATTCTTAGTGAGGTGGAAGTGAAAGAAGAAACTAGTGTATCAGATAAGACACACAGTAAGATGATTGAATATGGTAAATTAAGCCTCATATCCTTAAAATCAACACTGGTTGATAAAATAGGACAAATGCAGAATCAAGATATAAATTTGAAGGAGAAAAAGAACATGATATCCCAAGGCATGACAGTGGAAAACTATGAGGTAGATGATAAAGAATACTTAAGGAAAAAGGGGAAACTCTGCATACCAAATGTAGAGGAACTAAAGCAAGAAGTTATGGATGAGCATCACAAAACAAAATATACTATCCATCCAGGTGGTACAAAAATGTACCATGATCTCAAGAGAAATTACTGGTGGCCAGGAATGAAAGGAGCAGTAGCAAAATATGTGGCAAATTGCTTGACATGCCAACAAGTAAAGGCAGACTATCAAAGACCCTCAGGCCTATTGCAACCTTTGGAAGTGCCTACTTGGAAATGGGAGAGTATATAAATGGATTTTGTGGATGGTTTGCCAAGAACAAGGAGGGGAAATGATAGTATTTGGGTAGTGGTTGATAGACTCACAAAAATAGCACACTTCATCCCAATAAGTTCAAACAGAAATGCTCACAAGCTAGCTCAATTGTTTGTGAAGGAGATAGTGAGATTGCATGGCATCCCCAAGACTATCATTAGTTATAGAGATGCTTTGTTTACTTCAAGGTTTTGGAGCAGCTTTCAAGAAGCTATGGGGACAGAACTAAGCCTAAGCACATCCTACCACCCACAAACAGATGGGCAAACTGTGATTGTTAATAAAGTTTTAGAGGATTTGCTGAGAGCATGCATACTTGATTTTGGAGACAACTGGGAGGATCATATTTATTTAGCTGATTTTGCTTATAATAATAGCTACCAGTCCACTATAGGAATGGCTCCATTTTAGGCTTTGTATGGGAAGCCTTGTTTATCTCCTGCATGTTGGATGGAGGCTGGTGAAAGGGTGTTGCTTGGACCAGACCATGTAAAAGAAACTTCTGCAAGAATTGAATTAGTGAGGCAAAGAATGAGAGTAGCTCAAGAGACAGAAAGCTTATGCAGATAAAAAGAGAAGGCCAGTAGAATTTGAGGTGGGAGACTATGTGTTTCTCAAAGTTTCACCAATGAGGAAAATATTGAGATTTGGCAAAGCAGGGAAACTGTCACCAAGGTATATAGGACCATATGAAATTGTTCAAAGAATAGGGACTTTAGCTTATAGGTTGAAGTTACCAGAGGAATTGAGCAAAATACATGATGTATTTCATGTATCCCAATTGAGAAAATGGGTGCATGATAAAGAGTCCATTCTTGAATCTCCTACACATGTTGAAATTCAAGAAAATCTGGTTTATAAAAAGGAACCAGTGGGCATTGTGGCTAGAGAAGAAAAGAAACTGAGAAATAAAATAATTAAACTAGTTAAAATCCAATGGAGTTTGGATGGGAATGATTGCACTTGGGAGGCTGAAGAGAGGATAAAGGATAAATATCCTAAGCTATTTTCTGCTTGAGGTATGTTTAAAAATTTTTTTATTATAAGACCTTAAAATTATTTATGTATGTTTGATTGATTGAGAATGAATGAGTTCCTGAAATTTCATTTAAAATAGAAATTAAGCTTTGTATACATTTGGATGGAAATGTATGAGAGAATAATTGTGGGACACAATTCCTTTTAGGAGGAGAGTATGTGAAGAGCCAAATTATTGAGATTAAAAAAAAAACCTTTCAAAACCAAACATATATATATGTAGTCTGAAGATAAATATTGAGGATGAGTTAAAAGTAATAATAGCTAAATTGAGTAAGTCTTATATTCACATGTATATATATATATATATCTTGAATATAAATAGTAATAAGAAATGGTATTTCAGAGGGAAGAGGATATATATATAACTGAGTGTATATATGGACATATATTACCATATGTTGTATTTATATATATATAGCCAGAAAGAATAAACATAAGGTAAATAAGGAAAGAACACCAGGGTAATTAAGAATATGACTACATTTACTTATCAAGAGAAAACAGATGGTTTGAAATATTAACCAGAGGTTAATTGATAAAGAGGATATACATATATATATTACAGTTTAACATAAAGAAAATAAAAAATAATTCTGTAAAGAGAAAATTGTTTTCAACAATTAAGTAAGGAGAAAATGATATATTCTTTGATAAATTAAAATGCTTTAAAAAAAACCAGTTTTATATTAGTTATACATAAGTAAAATTTTGAAAGAAGTCAAGAGAAAACAAATAGGCTGAGGTAATAGCTAGGAATGGAAAATAACTCGGGCATAATAAAAGGTATTAAAAAAAAAAAGATAAGCCACATGAAAATAATATACAAGTGAAACATGCAAATTGCATGTACACAGGGAAAAGCAGTGGATAACTGCTTTTACCAGAAATAGAAACCAGGGGAAAATGGCACATTTAGCCATAACAGCACACACATAATTCTTTGAGTGATGTGAGGATAAAAGGGGTTTTTCCCTTCAGTAAAACCCTAGTGAAAATGACTTAAATCAAGAAAAGAAGCAGAGGTTTTTCTCTGAGGGAAAACAGAAACATTTTGAAAAAAAGAAGAACATACACTGTTTGCAAGCTTAGGCAATCTCGGGGAAAAAGAAGGGAAAGGTGAGTGATTAATCAATCTCATGAGGCTAAGGCATTAAGACCCAAGTTAAGGGTAGCCACTTTATTTTCTTTTGTGCTTGATCAACTTGTTTTTCTTTCTCTGAATTAATGAATGCTGAGCATGGTTGGTGTATTGATAAATCTTTGGTTGATGCTTTGATATGTTTCATTTGATTGGTTGATAACAGTAATGCCATGATCTCTGAGATGGATCCAGTACCATAAACCATCAGTTTGTATTTATGATAGTAAGATAAATACAATTTTATTATGAAGTAGGGTAAAAATTGAAAGATAAGCCAGGCAGTGTGAACAAAGGAGGTTCATGCTTATGTCTAGTTTGTTTTAAATTAGAGATGAACAATGCAATGAATTATTTATGTGTTGATTTGTTCAGATCTAAGGCTAAAAATGTTTTAGGGGTTTTTCTCTAAAAACCTTACCCTATGTTCACAATAGAATTAAGCATAAGAATTTTTAATGGAACACTACTGGATTTGTTGAGAGATCATGACATTCTGGAATACAGAAGTATACAAGTGATAAAACAAATTTTGAATGAGACAACTGGAAAGAAAAATGAAATGAAAACATGATTTTCATGAATGAATGTAGGGTCAGTTGAAATCCCTGAGTAAGATTAACTCTCTCTATGATTCATATAAAAAGAAAGAAAGTAAAAGCAATCCAGGAGTTAATAAATCTTTCTGAAATAAGAAATGAGACTGGTCACTAGATTATAAAACTAATCTAGGAGAAAAGCCTTGATCTATTCATCATAAGGAGTATGATGGGTATGTGCATGACTTGTTTAAGTCCTATAGGCCTTTGTGCAGGGGTTAACAGAATTGAGTCCCTTGCAATGCACACATGGTGTTCAATGGCAAAGAGACATGACCAAATTAAATTGATAAATAAAGTTTTGAAGTTGAACTATGGAAATTAAAATGAGTTAATTCCATAAGAGTGTGTGTACATGTATACTGTATTGAATGATTGAATGGTTGCTTGTGTGCATGACTGTGGTAGGAGCTTAGATACATACATATATATACCCAGTTGCATCATGAATCCAAATTGCCTAAAGCATATTGATACTCTGCACTATAATTTAAAAATGACAAGATATTACATTTTGATTTCACTCATACCAGAATTATATTCTGACCCTATTTGTTGCTTTGTAACATCTGGGGTGTCTCATTTTTATGGAGGCAGCTCTAGATATTGCTGCAGGAAAGGAAGCATAGGAAACTTGTAAGCATGGACAATTGAAGACTTACTAGCATTTAGAATGTTTAAGGAGTTTGGCAGATTTGTTGTAATAATTAGGCCGAGCCAAAAATATCATTATGGTTTAAGTATTTTCTGGATTGTTATGTGTTTGTTTTTCTGAGAAGAGAACTTGTAGAAATTTTTAAGTATTATATATATGCATATGTGGGTTTCTGTTTTAAGAATCTGATCTTCATAGTCTCTGGTGAAGTAAGATATAGGAGATCATGTCATGTAATTTGATATGTGCTCATGTCTCCTTTAGTAAGGTCAGATGAACTTTTAAAATGGTAGAGTTGAAACAACCATAGGGGGAAAGGAATATAGCACTATCTATGAATCTTGTAAAGGTTGAGTTGAACCTAAATTGGCTAACCAGTAAGGCTTAACCATGACTTATAATTAATATAAGCCTATGCTAAGGCTGGAAGGCATAGCCTGTAATCTGGTTAGAGCATTTGATTTTCCCAGTGAAAACTTGTATTGCTTGGTGTAATAAGCTCATATGCATGCTTGGTATTTGTAGACTTCACTGCAATTATACTTAACTAATTCCTATTATCTAGATACTTAATTCAAATCTGGTAGTATGGGGCATGATCAAAACCTGTGGTAAATGGTAGATGCATATGGTCTTGTTTGTAATGAGCAATTCCATCATTCAATAGAATAGTGACTAATATCATTGTTCTCTTTCATAGAAAACATCAGATGTCTTCATCATAAGTTCACCTGGAAGTCTTGCATTTTGTCTGATCCTTTTTGTTTTCTTTGCCTTAAGCATACTGACTGCACACATGATCTTAGCCTCTATTTAGCATTATAGTTTGAGTTAGCACTTTGATCTGACTGAATTGTTTTCCTCTGCTTAGCCTTTAAATTAGTTTATCATTTCAACATTCACATGATTATTGCAACTTTATAAATCAAAGCATGGATATTTCACCTGATATAAAAGTTGTTCGAAATTAAAATGAGTAACACAAGCCAAACTAATAAGCATGAGTTAGGTTGAACACCTTTTACTTAATATAGAACAATAAGTATCAGATTACAAAATTCTCAGGATTAAAAGTAAGGCTTGTAAATTCAGGAGTCAATTAATTTGTGAGGTAGAACAAGAAAATAAGAGAACTAGGATATCTAATCCTAAAGTTACTCAAGCTTGAGTTCTAAAAAGAAATATATATATATATATATATATATATATATATATATATATATATATATATGATAATAGAAATGGCTATGTGACACCAAATCTATAATATGAGAAATAAGGTGGGAATGAGTTGCTTTGCTATTTTAATCACTCTGATAAGCAAAGAACCATTTATATATCTACATATATATAAATGATAGAATTTATTTAAATACTGATATATTTATATTAGTAAAAATTCAGGATCTTGGGAAATTAAATTAAGAGAAGTGATCTATTGAAAAGTATATATATATATACAATGTAAAAAAAAAATTCTCTAACAGAAAATTCACTATAAATAAATGATAAGAGAACGGGTAATTATAACTTCAAGTCGTTCGTAACAAGCAATCAACAATCATCCATTCACACATCATTGTATTACTCAATTATTATTTAACAAGATAAAGGGTTTATTTAAAAATATTTCACTTCATTCTTTTCTTTCATATAAATACTTAAATTTAATTTAACTTCAAAATTCTCTTTTATTTGTTTTCATCTTCTTAAAATAATTGGTTCTCACATCTAATTTCAAAAATCCATATTTCAAAATAATTTATTTGGTTCCAAAGAAACCTATTATTTAAACCCATTAATAATTTTAAAAACTCAAAAATATTTTCACTTTAAATTTCTCCTTTAATAATAATATGGAAATACTACTAAGAAATTTATATCTTTCAAATACCTCTTACATCTCAAATCCGAAAATAAATCAAAATCTACAACTTCAAAATTATTATTTAAAATCCTTCTTTACTTCGAACGCTTCTTTTTAAGCTATTAATCCATCAAAAATAGTAATAATAATATATATTACTTCCAAAATTCACTTAATATTTTATGCAAATGTTACTTTCCATTGTTAAATAAAATAATTTGCATTCATCTGACCATTACTTCAAAATATCATTTTATAGACTTTCCATTTTTAATTCAAATTATTCATCATTTTGTAAATATAAATTTCAAATTTCATTTCACAAATATCCTCTAGATATTTTTATAATCATTGGTATATAAAAATACAGATCTTTAAAGTTTCCTTATTTTATCCAAAATCCTTAAATTCATCTTTTACCCAAAATAATTTCTCCCAGACTTTCCATTTATTAATTCAAATTATTCATATTTTATAAATATAAATTTAAAATTTCATTTCACAAATATTCTCTAAATATTTTTATAATCATTGGTAAACAAAAATACAGATCTTTAAAATTTCCTTATTTTATCCAAAATCCTAAAATTCAACTTTTTCCCAAAATAATTTCTCAATTTCAAAATCCTCAAAATTATTACAGCTATACATTTTATTCAAAACTATTCCTCATTCAAATTCTCCATTAGTCCAAAATCTTCTTTGTAAATAATTTCAAGTTCCATTCAATTATTTTTGAACATCTAATTATTACTCAATAATTACAGATCAACAATTTAGCACCAGGCAAATCAAGTAAATAAATGAGGGATTACGCATCAATAAAAAGAAATAAATACAGTTGCGAGTGAGCTTAATTGACCGAGATTATGTGGGGAAAAGAAAATCGCTCGATCCTAAGTACCTCTTCTAGACTCAAACAAAACCATCATCCTCTACACGTTAATCACCTCCCTCGTTGTTACTGTTAGAGCCCCAGCCTCCTTCACGCCACCGTCTACTCGAGCCTATTCGTCTACAATATCACCATCAACGCCAAAAACTGGAAAGTTGCTCACATCCTCATCGTCGATGCCCTCATCAACATCACGACCTCCTCTGTTCCAGGTCGATTACGACTTCCACCCTACCATCCTCTAACACGTGGCAGTTCCAATCGCCAAAACTCCAACAGCCTCAACATCGCCGCGACTCCCATTTCCTCCATCCTAGATTGACCATGATTCCCCCATGTCTAAGTCGACAATGGCCATTCCATCCCTCGCGTCATCAAAGTCTCCACTATGTAACTTCCCTAGGTCACGACGCCACCTAAATTGCCGGTCGTTGCTGAATCGCGGTACTCCAACTCACCACCGTATCGTCGTTCATTGATTTTCTCCAGTCACATCGAAACCGATCGCAATTTCATTCGTCTTCTTTTTTTAGTGTCTGAAATCATGAATTTTCAATTGAATAATTAGGGCTCTATTCCTATAAAGTGTACGAGTTTGGGCATATCTGGAAATGAGGAGAGAGCTCAAGAAAAAGGGTGAAAGAACGAACTAAACGGGCTTGGACTTAAGCTAGTTTATTTTGTGCCTTGATTTTGGGTTCAATTAAAATCAAATGAATAGACATAGATTGTTTTTAAGAATTTAATTTTAAATTTTACTCTTTGAAATATATTTCAATTTGATTTAAATCTATTTACACTTTGTTATACTGAATATATTTCAATTACTTCCCAATTTCATTCAATTCAATGTTCGTTTATTTTTATTTTATCAATCATCATTTTATAACATAATAAGATTAATTTTCAACTATTTAAATCATATAATATTTATTTACACCTTAAAATAATTTATATTCAATTGAAACAATTCATTTGAATTCAATAAATTGCACTGAAAGAATTTATAAGTTTGATTTAATTTATTAAACCCCTTATTAAATAAAATTTAATCGGCTAACTATTTATTTTCAAAATATAATCATCACAATTTCGAATTCAATCTCTTTTATTTAATAAAATTTATTCATTTACACGGTGTAGAAAGCCAGGCTGTTACAGACTTCCCCCCTTAAGAATATTGCATCCTCGCAGTTTCTTATAAGAAAGTCGACATACATAACTCAACCTTAAACTTTTCTCGTATTCATGCTCTTCTGCAAGGTTCAACTACTCGATTTTCTATGTGGCTCAAACACTTCAACTCCTCTTATCGTATGCTACTAATTTAAATAGATTCAAATAATGACTCTCTATTCTTTACATACAATAAATTTGATAATAATATTCTAAGTGTTGGATTTTTAAAAAAATTTCGACAGAGTCTCCTTTGTACGGAAAGCACTCTAAAAAATTAAAACACAATATAATTACAAATTTACATCTCTAAAGAGGCATCCCAATATGGGGCATCCTGAAACACGGGGAACAATATAATATCACTATATATCTCTCTATAATGTAAAAACGTACCTTTATTTAGCATATTTAAGCAATTTACCTCGTTATTAGGCATGCATATGCAAGCAAAATCTAGCTATCTACGTGAATAAGTCCAAATAATCCTCTAAAACACCTATTCTCAACTCATTTACAAATATTAGCTTCATAAGAGATAATACAAGTAGGGCTGTTATGGTAATGGTAAATTTACCATTACCAGCAAATCGGTTACCATTTTCAAGTGAAATCGGTATACCAGTTTAATCGGTATGGTAACGGTAAATTTACCATTTTCTATGGTAAATCATCGGTAACATTTCTTTAATACCAGCGGTAACAGTAATTTTACCAATCAATTTATAATACATGTATATTCATGTAACATGCCTTATTATAGGCATTTAGAACCAAGCAAATGATTAAATTTAGTTTATTAATCAGGTGAAATAATGTTAAATACACTTCACATCTTTTTCATTTATGACTTTTACTAAGTAACACTATAAATTGTATAATGAAGCACTGTTATGGTGTGAATACGTGTTATGTTACTAATCTTTTTTAGACAACGGTAATTTACTATTACCAGTGTAACAGTTACCAGATTATCGGTATACCAGTCTTCGGTAAACCAGCCTATCGGTAACGGTAATCGTAAGCAATTTTCGCTTACTAGTAAAAATAGTACGGTAACGGTATTTATGAAATGGTGACGGTGACCATTACCATAATAGCCCTAAATACAAGCATGCATACTTGTAAATCAAACACAACATAACATCCTTGTTAATGTCACCATTCGACATAATTTTCAAAAATCAAAACAATAAATTTGAAAATGGTTGTAAGAAGTGAATTGTTGAATTGTATTTTAGCTTTCCCAAAACAACTTCTAGATCATCAAAACATCTAACATCCAAAGAATAATGCCATAATTCTCAAAATGTTAAAATCTGAAAAAGCTATGTAAGTGCTGGCCCACCACTATAAATCACGTTTTTAGCCTAGTAAATATCAAATTTTAAGAAACTCTTCAAATAAAAGTTGTAGCTTATGCTTTAAGCTTTTGGGGATGGGCAAAAACATTAAAATCAGACAAATGGTTCAAAAGTTATGAATAAAAGAATTATGCTCAGTTTTGAGCATCTTGTAATTCAGTACAGCGAACAACATATATAGTCGGTCATTTTTAAACCTTTACAGACTTAAAATTTTTGAAAATTGATAAATGAAAAAGGTTTTACTCATGAAAGTTTCTAACTAACGGAAAACGAATAGAAAAAATCGGTTCACTTGCTCACAAGTTATGGTCATATTAGTACAAACTCTAATCTCTTCTCTTTTGTCTTTCAAAACAATTGATACTTTTCATTTACAAATCTCTTTTTACAATACCTTATATCACTTATAATTATGTTTATCATCTTTATTTCAAAATCTTCAAATATTTCAAAACTACTTTTCAAAATGTTCATCGAGTTTTTTCCAAAATAATATTTTTCTTTTTTCATTATAAATCAATTTCAATATATTTTTATTAATATTAAAATCAAAATATACATATACATTCTTACTTTGCTTTAATATCATCAATTAATAAAAGATGTATAATACAATAAAGCAACTAAATCTTGATTTCAAATTGCAAACAAATTTGACTTATATAAAATTGATTAGCCAATGTAGATGTGCCATAGATGTGCAGTAAATAAGAATTAGTTAAAAACATTCATTGTTTATTAATTGCTTACGCTATGAACTAATTAAAGCAATTTGTATTTTAATAATGGTAATTGAGTAATGGTACTAAAAGGTTAAACTGTGTCTTAAAAATTTGACACCACCAAGAAGATTAATAAAAAAAAATTCTTCAAAGCATCTTTTCGATATATCAATTCACTTTTCAACAAATCATATTTTATTTCAAAACAATAATTTTTTTCGTTCTCTAAACCATTTTTCATGACAACATTTCTGAATAATATTTATTTTGTTTCAATACAAAATAATTTGATATATTTTATTAGCATCAAAATTTAATTATCATTTATTTTTTCGTTCATCTAAAAATTTTTTTTACAATGCATCATATCATAAACGTTACGCATCAAAATCGCAAATATCATACAATATAGCAGCCATGCAATCATAAAACATCACAATCATACTAATTTCAAATTTAAATATATTTATTAATTTAGCAATAATACCACCCCATGAATTTTTAGTGGTTTACTTCGTCTATTGGTTGTAGTATTGACCGTGTGATTAACATTGCCTGGATATTGAATACAGCTGTCCACTAATGCTCAATGGTTGCAATTATCACGTCAGATATCTAAATATTAAAAATTAAATTTATTATTTTTCAAAACAAAACTTTACCTCACTATAATAATACTTACTCTCATATACTCAAGTCAAAACAATTTCTAATACCTCAAAATATTATACAATTTTTATATCTCTTCTTTTCTTTACATACCTATATAAGTTAAAATGATTTTTAATATTTCAAAGTGTTATATAATTTCCATCTTAATTTTACTAAATCACCATCTTAAAGTATATTTATTTTTTCAACATTTTTTTTCCAAAACCTTCATTTATACTCTTTTCAAACCTCAACTCAAATACTTCTTTAAAATATCACTTCTTTGCAAAACATCCTTCTCAAAATATTCATTACATTTCTCCTCAAATTAAATCTCTTTTCAAAATATAACTCAATATGTTTTCTTTAAAATTTCGCTTTCGCTTCGAGCATCTTTCTTAAATACACTTATACGTTTCCTCAAAAATATTACTTCTTTTAAAACAATAATTTCCCATTCTCAAAATAATTTACTCATTTTGAAATATTCTTCAAATCCCTCTAATTTTTTTGAAATAATTAACCAAACTTCTTCGGATATTATTTCAACTATTGGTTTTTAATATAACTGAAAATATATTCTTCTTTTCAAAATAATTCATCACCCTTCAAAATATTGTGTCCATGAGTCTCGTTCTAGTGTTTAGGAATCTCTATCGACAACGTTGGCCGGACGCATCAATCAGAAATCTTAAATACTCAGCGGATAGTTAAACACAAAATTTTACTTCAAAAATTCTTTTATAAAAACATTTGCTAACTTCTAATAAAACATCCCTCCAAATCATACACACACACACACAATTCCCAAAAGATTTTAAATTAACATATGCTTGCTTATATCAAAAGTTTTATAAATAATCAATCGAGTATAATAAAAATACTTGACTTATAAAATCCCCAACATCATTAATCATCTAACTATAATAATATACAAGCAAGCTCTCATTTTATATTTATTTTTAATCACATCAAATTTTACATAAAAATTTATTATTTAATTAATACAACCATACAAAGAAATCAAAATATCAATCATCTAATCATAATAACCAAATAATCAAAATATTTAGCAGACCCATTATGCTTCCACTGTGCCACTCTGATCACTATTAGATCCGTCCACTCATCTCACGTCACCTCATCACAATTTCAAATCATGAAATAATCAATACATGATTCAAATTAGAGTCTTTTCAGCTCTAACAAAACAATTTTGTTCTCACTTCAGAGCCATGTAGAGTTCTAACATTCACCTTTAATACCAACACTACTAGCCAAACCAACTACTTCGACCTCTTTAGCTTCCCTCTAATCCTCTACATCTCATTTAATGACTTACGCTTAATAACAAGTAGAAAAATATACACTATACAATATGATAAGAAAAGTACAAATATGTCCCCAGATGATTACCCCCGTAATTATTGTATATTCTTCGATTATTTAAGCAATAAACAATAATCTAATACACATCAATGGGGACACGGACTCTATGTCCCTGAGATTAGGACTCATGTCTCTTATACTCTGTATTGTTCTAAACCTGCTCCGTTACCAACAATGTAACACTCCACATCTATACCCATATTACTTAAGAGTATTACTGAGTAATACTATTGAGTGACACGGAAAATGAGGCATATGGGAGAAGCGCACGTGAATATTTCCTTGGAGCAATACTGAATACGTCTCATAGTATAAAAATCACTCACCTCAACGTAAACAGTCTCGGTACGAAGCAATAAACATGTGATGCGCCCGAGAATAGAACAATACACAATATAAAATAAATCATAAAGAACACAGAGTCATGAATGTAGCGATAAAAATATAATACATCATATAAATCTGAGTGGGATATAAAAAGTCAAATTCCTACAAAATCTCAATTATATACGATATAAATCTGATACATCTAATCCAACCTCATATACATACACTAGTCCATGTTATAATATACAATGCATCTAATACTCTATCCTCCAACTAAGCCCAATAAGCCAGTCTGGTCACATCGTCCCTAATCCTGAAATATCTTGGACTGACCGAAGTATTATATTAATAATAAACGGGTCAGACTATGTCTAGATTCAATGGTTAGAATATATATGATATCTCAAGGAATAAGATACATGACATAATAAGAAATTGATCCAAAGGAATAATAAAACATCCACGACATATCAAACAACATCCATCACCCATCAAACAATCAAACATCCATCAAACAACATAACATCCATCGCACACATCACATATCATACACAACATACTTCGAAAACATCACACACTACAAACATCAATTATTCATATTTATTTAGCAGTACTAAGTTTATTCATTTTAATCTTCACTATCAATTTCATTATGCTACTATTATTTTATGTGATATTATTATTGCTACTGCGAGAAGCCGAGTCTACACCTTAGCCTCGATGCTTCTCAGGTGCAAAGGAAGACCCAACTCGTAATATTTTTGTAACTGTCTCACCAGTCTTTAGCTGCATAATACATCGCACATCGCTTCCTCGTCTCCTCACTCCTCATTCCCATCATCAACCTCCTCGCTTTTTCTGAATTCGTCCCTTTGTCCCGTGCAACAGACTGTGACCATGCGACAAGGGGACCATGTCATTGCAACCATTGGGGAGCGACCCCACGATCCATTTAGCATGGATGGGGCTAGCAAAATAATTCTAGCCGTCGCATCCTTGTTAGGACTTCATACTCCCATTCCATTCAAAAGCGAAGATGATCATATTCCCGTGTTAAATTTAAATAAGTAATAATATAATTTACCCCGCACGTCAAGTTGGATATTCAAATAATATCGATTAATATGGGTGTATTATATAGATTAATCCATAGACATCCAAATATCAAAGACTCGGTCCTCAATCAATTATTCGAAACTATACTTGTGCTGAATAAATACACCACACACGGACATCCCATAGCACCCGGTGAAATATAATTATATCTATAACACCCTCAATTAATCAACATTAAAAAAATTTCTGCTTCGCTAATTAAGTCACTCTTGTTTAAATCGCTTCCAATAATTCATTGTTGGTATCCAATAATTCATTATTCTTCTTTTTTACTACTTTATAATTCAACACGATAGGTAATTATAACTTCATCTCATTCATAACAAGCAATCAACAATCATCCATTCACACATCAATATATTACTCGGTTAATATTTAACGAGATGAAAGGTTTATTTAAATATATTTCACTTCATTCTCTTGCTTTTATATAAATACTTTAATTTAATTTAACATCGAAATTCTCTTTTATTTACTTTCATCTTCTTAAAATAATTGGTTCTCACATCTAATTTCAAAAATTCATATTTCAAAATAATTTATTTGGTTTCACAGAAACCTTTTATTTAAACCTGTTAATAAATTTCAAAACCTCAAAAAATTTATCACTTCAAATTTCACCTTTAATAATAATAATATGGAAATATGACTAAGGAATTTATATCTTCCAATACCTCTTATATCTCAAATCTAAAAATGTTCTCAATTCAAAATATTTGCAAATCAAAATCTACAACTTCAAATTATTTAAAATCCTTCTTTATTTCAAACAGTTCTTTTTAAGCTATTAATCCATTAATAATAATAATATATTACTTCCAAAATTCACTTCATATTTTATAACAAATGTTAGTTCTCCATTTAATAAATAAAATAATTGCATTCATCTAACCATTACTTCAAAATATAGTTTTATAAACTTTTCATCTTTTAATTCAAATTATTCGTTATTTTATAGATACAAATTTCAAATTTCATTTCATAAATATCCTCTAAATATTTTTATAATCATCGGTATAAAAAATACAAATCTTCAAAATTTCCTTATTTTATCCCAAATCCCAAAATTCATTCCCATAATAATTTCTCAGTTTCAAAATCCTCAAAATTGTTACACCTATATATTTTATTCGAATATACTCCTCTTTCGAATTATCGATTAATTAAAAATATACTTTCTAAATGATTTCAAGTTCTATTCAATTATTTTCAAACATCTAATTTTAACTCAATAATCACATATCAACAATCTAGCAACTAAGACAATCAAGTAAATAAATTGGGGATTATGCATCAATAAAAGGAAATATGCATAGTTATGACTGAGATTAACTCACCGAGATTATGCGGGAAAAAGAAACTTGCTCGACCCTAAGCCTTGCTACCTCTTCCAGACTCAAACAAAACCAGCATCCTCTATACGTCAATCTCCTTCCTCATTGTTACTATCAAACCATAGCCGCCTTCACTTCACCGTCTACTCGAGCCTACTATTTGCAACATCACCATCAATGCTAAAAACTACAGAGCAACTCACATCTTCATCATTGACACCCTCATCAACATCACGACCTCCTTCGCTTTAGGTCAATCATGACTTCCACGCTACCATCCTCAGGCATGCAATAGTTCCAATCGCAAAAACTCAAGTAGCTTAACATTGTTGTGACTCCCATTTCCTCATCCAAGGTTAACCGCGATTCGCCCATGCCTAAGTCAACAGTCGCCATTCCATCCCTCGCATCGCCGAAGTCTCCATGATGCGACTTCTCTAGGTCGTGACGCCACCCAGATCACTGGTCGTTGCTGAATCATGACACTCCAACTCGTTGATGTATCGTCATTCACTGGTTTTCTCTAGTCGCGTCGAAGTCGGTCGCGATTTCATTCGTCTTCTTATTTTTATGTCCGTAATCATAAATTTTCAATTGAAGAATAAGGGCTCTATTCCTATAGAGAGTACGGGTTTGGGCATATTAGGAAATGGGGGGAGAGCTTTGGAAAAAGGGCAAAAGAACGAATTAAACGGGTTTGGACTTAGGCTAGTTTATTTTGGGCCTTGATTTTAGGTTCAATTAAAATCAAATTAATGTATATAGATTTTTTGTAAGCATTTAAATTTAAATTTTGCTCTTTGAAATAAATTTCAATTTGATCTAAGTCCATTTACACTTCGTTATACTAAATATATTTCGATTACTACCCAATTTCATTCAATTCAATATCCGTTTACTTTTATTTTATCGATCATCATTTTATAACATAATAAATTTAATTTTCAACTATTTCAATAATATAAAAATTATTTACATCTCAAAATAATTTATATTCAATTGAAACAATTCATTTAAATTCAATAAATCGCTCAGAAAGAATTTATTGGTTTGATTTAATTTATTAAAACAAAACCCCTTATTAAATATAATTTAATCAGCTAACCATTTATTTTAAAATAAAATCATTACAATTTCGAATTCAATCTCTTTTATTTTAATAAAATTTATTCATTTACATGGCATAAAATGCCGAGCAGTTACACACCATGTTTATTTGACTTCCGCTTTTATAAATTTACTCATTATGTAAAATTATATTCTATTTCACTATAAAGTTCAAACCCTAACTAAAATTTTCTTTTTTCTCATTAAAAATAAAATATTTATTCTTTTTTCTTTCATTGTAGTTACTCTTTAATCTCAGGCTCCACAAGAACTCAAAATCATATCACAAATTCAATTGCATAATTCAATTAATATGTGGTCGTATAATACGATGTTAAAGTTAAACTTTGATAATATTCAACTCTCTTTTCTCCTAAATTCACTAGATTTTTGTTAACTATAGTATAACTCAATTTTTGATATTCTATAGCTATTAAAACTTGCTTTGAATCATCGCATTTCCTGAAATTGCATTTACTGTCTCGGAAGATGGCATAAAATTTAAGAAACAAACGATTCAACATATTTAGAGTTTATTTTCTTATTCCTTTTACCTATAAATAAGCAAGGATTAGTTTTTACAATGTATTTCGATTTATTATTTTTATAAATTCAATCGAGATCATGAATTTTGATTCATAATTAAAATATTGAAGTGTTTTCAACTATTTATTAATTATCTTATACTATATATATAAATGTTGGATCTCTCCTAATATTATTTCTTTTTTCTTGTTATTTTAGAATTAAAATCCTTAATTCTCCTTGATTCATGTGTAATAAGGAGTTATTGTGGATGAATTTCGACTAGAAACAAATATGTTTTAGGTAATGTATAGTCAAAAAAATTTAATATAAAGAAAATGTTCTGCCTAATCGTATCAGTGTTAATATCTACCTCATGATACATTCTTATAGCAATAAATTCACTAACATGATTGTTTTATCAATTTTTGTATTTTGGAAACATTATTATGATCATCACAAAGCAATAATTGTTTTAAATTACGTAACTTTAGTATGATGCATTCGTAGCATGGGTTAATAATTTACCATATATATTATAGTCGAATCTCACTTGAGATTTTTCCTTTTCTCATAATTTCAGAACTTAAATACTTAGCTCTACTTAATTTAATATACTCTCAAGAAAGTCACAAGTTTGAATTCCACAAACCACGCTTATATCTAATGTATATTAGAATAACTTCACTTTCCTTGATTCACTTTGTTCGCAAACTTCCAAGTTTGAATCCTATTTGCCTCATTTTACTTAAAATATTTTGGAACTACTTAGTTCACTTAAAAGCAATTATTTTCATTCAAAATTATCAAATGTGAAAAGTATAAAGTTGAATAAACTAATATAATTCTATATATTGTATGAATTTAGATCCAGCTTAATTTATTTCTCTTACAAACTAAAAAGAAAATTCAAACTTCTCAACGATCCATAAAAATACAGATTTACATTTTTCTAAATAAAATGGTTAATGTAATGGAAACTCAAACTTTATGAATTTGTTTGTCTCTCGGTGGCATAATTTAATTTTTGGCCATTCTTTTATTTCATCTAACCTTTTTTTAATCTTCATACTTCCAATTCATTATTTCTTTCCCTGTTTCTAAAAAAATGCAAGATAAATTGAATATAAATATCCTATGTAAGATCAATACTTCATTTTTTATATAGAGAAATTAATGATCTACATCACTCTCTTTTGTAAGAAATTGTTGTTCTTCTTTTACCATCACTACCATTAAAAAAATTATTTTCCCTCAACATTTTAATCTAACTCCCTTTCTGAAATTTGGTCGCATCTCAACTTATTAATATTTAAATGTAATTTAATGCTATATTTTTAATGTGAAATCCATTATATGTTGTTATTATTTCCTTTTAAATTTTTTGAAATTAGCAATGTAAAATATCACATTGATTAATTGATTATGTTGATTAATATTATTTTTATCATACCGCGTGCAAAGCAGGTTTGCACTAGTTTATGATGATTGATAGTAATGGTTTGGTATGAGTAGTGTTTTATGAATGCATTGGTTGCATGGATGATATGTTTGTTGCTAACAAGTATCTAGATGTAGGAGAAGAGCTGGAAATAGAACTACGTGGGCTTAATCCTCCCAAATGGGGTATTTAGACAGTCTTTTTCTATGCAATAGCCCATTCTCTTATGATCGGGATGTATAGAAATTGGCACAACCCCAAAAATAGTTGACACCTTATCCCTTTTATAATATGTATGTATGTATGTATGTATATGTGCGTATGTATGTATGTATGTATGTATGTATGTATGTATGTATACGTACATATACATAGACATACATATATGTATATTTATGTATACATATACATACATATATGTATATGTATGTACACACACACACAAACACATATATATACACACAGATGTGAAAATGCATGTAGGAGCAGAAGAGGAAATGGAAATATGAATGTAGGCTATGTCATGGATAGGTTAGTTGGTATATTCTTTTATACCATTGTTATATTTTTCATGAGTTAGTAATAATTGATGTATTGAAATGAAAATTGGTGTGATGATATTGTAAAATAATTGTATTATTAAGCTAATGCATATATATAGTAAATGTTTAAATTCCACTGTGAGGTTTCATTTTCCTTTTTTAACATTGAAAAATTAAATTATAAAACAAATGATGCACAACTTTTAATATTAGAAATTAGTTGCAATCGTATTTCGTGACTTTTGTAACTAATTTTATACATTAAAAATAGTGGGTGAAAGTGTGCTATGGATCGTGTAATATGGGTATATGATAATATATAGTATAGCGATGATAGTTATATAGTAAATAGATGGAATATAAAAGCAGTATAATAAAAAATGACACCAGAGATTTTATACTGGTTCGGAGCTCCATCCTACGTCCAGTCCCAGACTCCTTCTGGAATTTCACTAAAATAATAACCCTCACTTAATCCAGAGGAACAGGTCTATACAACCCTTGAGCAGCCAAACAAGGACCTGAGCAGCGGAACAGGATTTCGCCTCAGCAGTTGAAGAAGACTTCACACGCTTGAGCAGCAGAACAGGACTTCAACAAATACAAAAGATTTTTTTGACTTTGTGTGTTCTAATAACACGGATTTGTCACTTGTAGTACACCTTCCTATAATCTTCTCCTTGAGTATAAATATATATATTTGAAGTTTATGAAGAATAGAAAGGTATAATATTGCTTTAATGCAGAATATTTGAAAGTATAGTTGCTAGTAGATTCCAGAGTGTTAGATAAGAAAGATAAGAAAATTCGGTAGTTTGGAATCAAGTTAGAGTATGTATTTATAGATGTTAAAAAGCAGCGACTATTGATGAATAGTTTTGATTGAAGTGTTGTGTCCAAATCTTTTCGTAGAGGTTCGTAACTCTTCACAAATAGTCGTGTCTTTTCAGAAAAATAGCTGTTGTAGAAATTCAGTCAACTGAGCCTCTGAGTCAGTCGACTGAATATTCAAACGTTTTTTATTATAAAAATATATATATACTTGTGCACCTGTGCATACTGCACAGAAACTAGCAGGTCAGTCGACTGACCTGGTATTTTCTGTGCAGTTTGCACAGTTTATGCAGGTGTATATAATATATATATTATATATGATTTTAACTTTAAAATCTTGATAATATATATATTTATTATATGCTTATATATGTATAAATTATTTGAAAATAAGAAAATTATATATATAAGATAATATATATGTAAACGAGGAGAGATCTTAACAATAATGACCTAAGACTCAAAACAAAATAATATAAAAGTTGATGCACCGATTTTGATGTCTTGTCTCCACGTAGTATATATTCTCTTTTTGTCGTAACAGTGGTAGAATCTGTATGTTGTAGTGATAGCTTCGAGTCATAAATCAAAACCAAGTCTCAACATTCTCCCCCTTTTTGATTGATGACAACCTATAAATAGATATAGATTTCGACTGTATATAATATAATATGAATACTAACTCCCCCTGAATCTTTGACAATATGTTCAAGTTGCTAAAAATGGACAAACCAAACAATTTAGTGAGTGATGGTTTCTTTCTTGTATATCTCTACAATGGATGAAGTTATAGATGTATGAGTCATTACTTACACAAATTAGTATGACGACTTCAGATTATTATGACTAATTTCAACTTACAAAGTCTTTCGCATCAAGAAAATACAAGAATTTGCGATTCCCTTCATACATATAAAGATACAGTTAATTTTCACAACGTGAATATTCCAATCAAAATTCTGCTGGAACAATTTAATACGTGAAATCACTCATGATATCATAATTTTGAACCAATGCTACCATTTTTGTGATGGACACATGTTATGTTATCTCGTAAATAAACATAACTAAACCGATCGATTTACAAAATAAAGTTTCAAGATCTAAGAGTACAATTGTCATGTAACTAATGTGTAGATAATAAAGTGTAATTTATGGATTAATCCTATGTCATACCATATTCATCCGCATATTAACTTTCCAAAAAATATTTAATGAGTACTTTGTTCAGACACAACTTCAATTACAAACATCAACTAAAATATCTAAATACATATCAGCTCCGGGTACAATATTCCTCCAATAAAATATTAAAAATCAAAACCTTATGGAAAAAGATATTAATAATCAATATTTTTAATATTTAAAATAATCCGTATTTTTAGATTTCAATTGCTCAAAATCCAAATTATGCGTAGGTATAATCATGGAATCCTAATTTTACCTTAAACCTTAGAATCAATGTTTCTCATTAAATCAATAATGGATAACTATGATACCACTTGCTATGATTTATCCACTTTAGAATCCTTTATAAACAAGGTCTAATTAACTAAATACGTATGTGTGTGTAAATGTATGTAAACCCCCCCTCCCCCGTCTCCAAAAAAAATTGAATTTTCATTGTGGTATCTACACATTATTTACATGACAATAATAATACCAAGCCTAAAACTTTGTTTTATATATCGTCCACTTCAATTTGGAATATTTACAAGATAGCATATTACAAATTCGTTCGTAAATTACTTTGGTGTTTTTTTTCCTTTGAAGAGTGGAAGGAATTTTGGTTAATTTCAAACTCCATTGTACACCAACATAGTTTATGATTCATATGTGCATAGGTTATATAGACAAAATCTTGGTCTTTAGTTTTAGAATGCTTCGATTTTTGGATAATTGACATAAATAAACCAAAGATGGGTATGCGAACATATTACGAGTTCAATAATCATCCTAAAATGCTAGAACATTGCAATTTTGATCCAAAAGGTCATATGAATATAGGATCCAGTACTAAAATGTAAGAACGGTATATCTTGATATGCAAAACTGCAGATCACAATCTCACAAAATAAATAAGTAAATATAGCAATACCTTGCTGCATTTGATTTCTGAAGGCGTACTCTCAAATCATAAATTCCAAAGAATTTACAAGCTGCAGAGTGAATAAAATTAAATAATTTTTTTTAGGTATTTGTCTATTTGACGGTGGGCCTTCACATTGTCTGTAGGCCCAGTTGTTTTTGTTGGATAGTTTAAGCCATTCGCTTCGAGAATATTTGTTACAAATAATGGGCTCATTAAGCAAATGGCATAGAGCAACGTCGTAGTTTTACCAAAATTCAAAACGTAAAAAAGAAGATGAAAATTACAATACAAGACTCCATGTTCCACGGGTCAACCGGCAGTACATCATCAAAAGATAATTCATACATGTCTATATATCTGACCAATAGTGTTGAATGATAACATATCATCAATTCATTTGAGTGATATGACTTATTTATATTATGTTATAATAGTATATTGCACGTATGTTCATCTAATAGCTAAACCTATTTACTTTTTATTTAATAAATTTTGATGAGGAATGTGGTGTATAAGTACAAAAGTTTCGGTGGTCACAAAATAATTATGTCAGGCAGTATTGTTGTTAGTATCAGATGCAAGTCGATAATGAAATTTCGTTGATGGATGGTCGAGAAGGGATGATGATGAAGGCCGCAAATCGATGGTGAGATTCCATTGATGAGCGGTCATCAAAGAATACCACCTAGGGTATTTTGAAATTTAAAAAAGACACAGTAAAAATGTTATTGATTGAATTTTCTTTATTAATAGTATGTATAAGTATAGATAGAAATGAAACATAACATATAAACATGCATAAAAGGAGGACCGAGCAAAATGAAAAAGAAATTGGGGTGCATTCAAAATCAATGGATAAAGAGCAATTGTTCAAACGCTTTCATTTGCTTTAATTAATTGATCGAATCAGGATCAACTAGGGTAGAAATAAAGTATTTGTAGCTTTAGATTTATTTTCGTTAACTTGTAGGTGTTTTATGAACAATTGTAAGTTGTCCTCATATAAGTTAATATCTGTAAAATGACAATCAAGTTAGCGTAAATTCTATGTGGTCCCAAATAACAATATGATTCCTTTTTACTCTTTCCACGATGAACTATACAATACACAATCAATGAATATCATAAACAATAGGGAGAAATATTATTACACAAAAGTAAACAACTTCGTGAACAAGTCGAAAATCTTAATTATAACATTGTTATGACTTGATTGCATCCAAATAGCTATATTACAAGTTAATTACAAACACAAACTACTACAGACTAACAATGCAAGTGCACAAACAAATTGAACATAACCTTCATTTTTTTGGGATGGTTCTATTTAACTTGTCGGTGGTTAAGAATGCCTGACTTCTTTCACTCGTGATATACTCATCTATTATATTTGGTGATACAATATTTCCAATTACAGAAGAATTGGAAAATATTTGAGATAATGACTCAAATATATTGTCTCTTTTATCGCATTAAAAATGACAATGAATTAACTACATGAGAAGAAGAATTATTTTGGAAGATTGAATTAATCAATTAATTCCCCATTCAACTGATTAAGGAAGGAATCTTATCATGTACATGTAAACTAGGGAAAACTGGAAAATCAAATGGATAAACGTATCCCATATGAATATGAGAATTGATAAGGAATTGATTTATAATCATAAATCATTTACTTCAACTCTAAATAATATATATATATATATATAGTTATTCTGTAGGGATTAGAATCATCCTCTCAAGTTGTATTTCTTATTATTCGTCTTATACTCCATTATCTTGTAAATTTATTTTTCTCAGAAAATAATAAAATTTCCTCTCCCCAAAGTGGATGTACACTATCTCGCGATAGTGGAACAACTATAAATCCATATATGAACTCTCTATCTGTTTTCTATGATTTGTTGCTCAAAGTCTCTTGTTGTTGTTTGTTTTATAGCACCACAACATGATCTTATTGCTTTTGCATTTGTTTGGATTGATTTACAGTCATTTGTGTGAATTTACTCCAATAGTCTGGTACCATAGCTTTGAAGGTTTATATTGAAGCCTAGGGCTAAAAGGCGATAGATAAAATGGCAGGATTTGGAGATGGAAGTGGGGTTAGACCTACTCAGTAGTCTGCACCTTACACTAGGCTTTCATATGCAGCATCTGGTTCGCAATTGGCTATAGAGAAGTGGAACACAGATAATGATTTTGAGAAGTGGCGGTAAAAGATGAAGGTGGTGTTGAGAAAAAATCGTGTTCATCAGGTTGTGTTTGACGCATGTTCGTTGCCAGTGGATATTCCAGAATTGGAATGGAAAGAGATAGAAGAATGGGCCTTTACTACCCTCTAATTGGCTATGGTGAGAATGTTATCCCAGAGATTAGCAGTGAAACTACCGCTAGAGGCCTGTGGAAGAAATTAGAGGATCTCTATATAAAGAAGTCGCTCAGGAATATGCTAATTTTATTGAAGACTTTCTTCACTTACAAGATGTGGGAAGGTACGTCGTTGAAAGCACATCTTAACTTCTTTGATGACTTGATGATGAAGATGAAAGCTGTTGATGTGAATGTGGACGAAGAGCAAAAGGCTATGATGGTATTGTGCTCTTTTCCAAAGTGATACACGGTATTCGCTAATAGCTTGATCTATGATAGTAGCTCGCTGACATTAGAAGATGTGAAGAAGGGATTTCTAGGTGAAGACTCTAGTCTCATACAATTGAAATCACCTAGAAGTAACCATGGAGAGTTTATTGATGCACTACCAGATTCTAGTTTATCTCATAATTCTTTTATGAGATTATTATAATTCTTTGCATAAATAATGAGATAACTAGATGAGTTCCCCTTATGTTTTGAAGAGAAATTGTGATGTGTTGTTTGCTAGAGGATAATTGAGAGCAGGACCAACTATGGCTATTTATATACACTAAAATTATGCATTTGCAACAGAAATCAGTATTATCTAGAACACTCCAATTGCCATCCTAAAGTTTATTGTAAATGTGAAGATTGACTTTGCTGATTTTAGTTTCCGATAGAGCTACCACAGTACAGTTACTTTCTCTGACAGATTTATTTACTTCTATCCACCTGTCTAGGCCATTAGCCCCCTAACATTCCAAGCTAGCATGGTCGTTGATGTTTGGCAAGTCTGTCACTTCTCCTAATATGAGGAGAAGTAAGGTCAAAGAGATTACTGCTTTTCCTGTTTTTTCTTTTCTTGCCATCGTTCAAAGCATAAATAAATCTTTCTTGCTGACCGGTAATTCTGCAGGAGGGACACTTGGAGTGGTTAAAGGTTTAACATGAGTTAAAGTTTTAGAACTTGAATTAGCTCTTTCCTTCGTAGAAATATCAGCAACTTGGGTAGTAGCATCATTTGGTTCCCACAAAGTTTCAGAATTATCATTATTAATGTTGTAATTTAACTCAAACTCATGTGACTTATTATGAGAAGAGGTGAAAGAGGTGGAATTTTTTTCTCGATGATGAGACCGGAACAGCATGCACTTCATTCATTGTCTCTTCTCCTGGTATGAATAAAGAGTTGTTGGGTGTGTGTGATGCAACCTACATAAAATTGGGCCTGAGTTCCGCTGAAGTATACTTTGGACTTTGTGCCATGTTCTGTACCGGCACAACACAATCCTCCTCCTGTTCTTTATTTGCACTTTGAGAGGGATGAAGAAATACCCCAAAGTCTAAGAGCCTGTTAGCACTTGGTGCTACTTTTGTTGTTGAATTTTCTATTGCGTTTTGATGTTCATCTTCTGTTTGCTTCTTAGAGTTACTCGTTTCTGCTGTTTTCAAACTTCCAGTACCTTCTTCATTGTTGTTATCATTGCCTGTTTCTTGAGATGAGTTTATGTGCCTATTTTCAGTATTATCACCTTCTAGAATGAACTCTGAAATTATGGTTGTCTAAATGTTTGAATCCTTACTTGTACAGTTTTATCAGTGTTTCTCAGAATTATTCGCAAACATTGTATGCTCACTAGTCTCTGTAGTAGTTTTTCTTTTGGTGCATCTTCTCCTGAGTTATCTTCTAGATTCTATGGATTCTCACTAAAACTTACGTCTTCATTAACTTATTCTAATTCTCCTTCGGAATTACCAACATCCACAACCTCTAGTACAGACTTCTTCCCTTTTCACACATTGTTGAATGGACATTGGGTTTTATAATGACCAAAAAAATACAAGACCCATATCTTGGTGGTATCCATTCATACGTGACTGGTTGGTAAAATATTTCACCATTGTATAGAGCAACTAGAAATTCATTCGGGAAGGAAGAAACTGCTTTGGTTTCAATTAGACATCTTGCAAAACTGATTCTCTTACGTGTAGCTGTAGACAAATCCGATTTTATAGAATTGACTAATACATTGGAAATAGTACTAAGTCCATAGCGTTTAGTAAACATAATTTAATGTCAGGAAATCTCACCCATATCGATATGGAAGAAAGCATATCTTTATCAGTTTTGAGAGAAGGATGCCATTTTTTCATAACCATGATTCTACTATCAAAAAAGTATGGTCCAACTTCTAGCACTTTATTACAATCCTCTTCTAATTGAAATGATATCATATAAAACCCATTAGCTCTAGAAAAGATTTCTAATTCACCTTTAGGTTTGAAGACTCTGATAAGAAACGCCTTAAAATGAACATAGTAGGGTCGAGGACCGAGGACATAGGTCATGATGGAATTCTTCTAATCTACATCTCCTTTATTAATCATATCTTCCTTGATGAGTGATATTTTTAGATTCTTAACATCAGTCGAGTCAACAAAATGTAATTTAGTTTTAGGATTTCCTTTAGACTTAATACCTTTGGATAATTCACTCCAAGTAGCCTTATCAGATGCGATGAATAACATCGGGAATTTAGGGTTGCGAGCTGCAGAAGGGTTCCTACCAGCACCACCAAACCGCGATTATTTTTCAGATACACCATTTGTAAAGCCTTTGACGCCTCTTAGTTGATTCCTCTACCTCCTCCTTGATGGGCTACTTCAGATCAAATATGATCATCCCCTTTAGCTTTATTGAAACTTCCGCCTGTGTCCTTAGAACAATGAACTCCACCTGAATTGAATATTCTTGATGTGCCTCCTTCTGAATCCTAAAATATCTTTTGTTTTCCTTTTTATGTTTGGCTTCCCTCCATCCCTTTAAATCTTCCACATCTGGGGCTCTATTTTGAATATATATATATATATATATATATATATCATGATATTTGGAAGAATTTAGATGAGGATTAGCGTTGAGATTAGGAATTGAATGAGAATTAGGGTTAGAAGAACTAGGGTGTGGATCCGTCACTAAAATAAGGTTAACTATTAGATATTGATATATCAGATTGTAATCTTTTCATACATTGACTAAGACATATATGAATGTAGCTACAATAAGGATGATTTAAATCTAGTATGAGTTTGGGTATAACCACACCAAGATCAAGGTCACCTCTATAAAGATGGATCTCAGTCGATGGAGTAGACGAAGGAAGGGCTAGTAATGGATGTAGAAATGGAGTGACTATATCTCATGTGGTGAAAAAATAAGTCATGAGATGAGTTAGACATCATCAATATAGTACTCAATCCTCTCATCAAGGTCATCACTGAGAGATTAAGATGACAGAGGGATAATAGATGTAAAAGATGAGGAGATTATGGCAAATGAAGTTGCGACAAATTAAGTAGTAGTAGGGTATGTTTTCAATTGGAAAATCTTGTCATGAAGGGTTTGATCAACTGGCCTATCTAAAATCAAAGGGAAAGGATCTAAATCTCGAGGTCTAACTTGCTAAATAACAACTTGAAGGATTAGGATTTTAATTCAAAATGATGAATCGAGGTTTGGGTAATGTATTTTTGGTAGGACTAGAAGGAGGTATCGAGGGAACTTAATCATCTACCAAGTCAGGAGATGCATAGGTATAATAAGTCAAGAAGCCATGACCTAATGAATGATAAGTAACGTAGACCTTAAGTTTTTGAAGATAAAGCACATCAACATAACCAATCCATTCATCTGATAATCAAACAGGAAGACACATTGCAAAAAAAGATTATCCAGTACTATCGCAATATATGTTTACTTAAGTCTATCTCTATGCACATTGGAGACATTTATACATATAAGCTCTCTAATTTGACTCACCAACTAGTTAACACCAATCAGAGATTGAAAATAGAAGGGATATGTGACGCCCCACCTCTAAACCCACACTAACCAAGAACACTGCGATGTAGTGCTGTCAATTAGCATGGAGAATAAGGCTGTGGAGGAGCGACCATCCATGTAACTTCTTTGTGCGAGCACCAATATGTCAGATAGAACAAAATGCATATCTTTTAAAGAGGAAATCCGACATACCGATACAAACATAAAGCTATCACACGGTGGCTATATATAATCTTCGGAAACAAACATAGAAATAATCATAACATAAATCAGTCACAGACATCCATATCACAAAGGCGGAAGAAGATATGAATAAATATATAACACATTAAAGTGTACATCAGAGTAGTGGTCAGAAAGATCCACGATAATACAAAAGAATAGCAACACGTGCTATACAAAAGAATAAGTACACAACATAGATTCTATATCTCAAATGTGTACATCCAAAAACTACTAATCTATGTAGTTAGCCAAAAGTCAGAATAATCATGAAGAGAAGTCAAGCAGAAGCACCTGTAACATCTCGGTCTGACCCGAGTATTATTTATAAGAAAATAATAAACGGATCAGTCTAGCTATAAATATCAGATGATATGGTATAAAGTAAACGGCATGACATGAACATGTAATAACCATAACATCGTACTACTATAAGTACGTAGATGATAATCAACAAGAGATTAATCAATTTCACAAGGATCTTCTCAAAGATCCAAACCCATAAGCAGGTAATGACACACTAATTCACCAATACACAAAAACTGATATCATATTAATGAAAACCACAAAAGTTGGTGAAGCACTAAATCCAGAAATCAACACACGAAATCCAGAACAAATCCCAGAAATCAACACACGAAATCCAGAAATCACTAAAAGGGGGAAGTCCGAGCACACGGACGAGAAGCTATCTCATGGAAGCTATCCATTTAATTTTCCGAACACACGGATGGCCTGAAGGCTTTGACACACAAACGGCCCAAAGACCATGGGGTGCAGCCCCATATATTTGAGTAGAAACATCACCCAAGCGGGGTCTAGTCTCCCTCGCAGACAAAGAGACATCGCTCAATCGCTAGTCTAAATCACAAGAATGATCGTCATGATCATAAGGAAGTGTCAATCACACCAAGCTAGTAAATATATGAGTTTAGCTTCATGTCCCATAACCACTTGCTTAACTTAAATATTTACGAACAAGCTGTAAATCTTCACTAGAAAATTGTCACAAAAAGGGTTCAATCGAACAAGTCCAAGAGCTAACCGATGAAGTAAACGCAAGCGTTTCATACCACTCGTTTTACTAAGTCGTTTAAGTCGATTTCTCATCCGAGTGAAGTAAAGGCTTGTATATACTAGTAGATTGGAAATCGGTTTGAGAAAACGAACTTTTGATATTTAAAATAGTGTTGAAATCGCTTTAATGAAAGAGTTTTGATATTTACTACTAGTATTGAAACCTTCATATCTTTAAAGTGACAAGTCATAAAACGATTGTTGAAACAAATCAAATCACATTAATTCACGTTCAAAGACGTGAGTAAAGTCCAAAGAAATCAATCCCAAAACCATCATAGTAGA
Source organism: Allium fistulosum (assembly GCA_030737815.1). NCBI lineage: Eukaryota > Viridiplantae > Streptophyta > Magnoliopsida > Asparagales > Amaryllidaceae > Allium > Allium fistulosum. Next base: position 118,621,094 of record CM060908.1, on the reverse strand, counting down.
AATTCTGATGAATGTTTTTCAGATAAGATCCCCTACGAAGGGGAGTACGGGGTTCGACCTAAAGTTTATTAAGTCAAAACGGTACGACCTAAGTGAAGACAAGCGGCCTACGATCTAAAGCAAAATGAGGTCTGACGACCTAAGGGTTCACGCGACCCAACACAATGGCCGAGCGACCTAACTGGAGTTAAGGGAGGCAAGTGACTTAAGGACAGTCGACTTAACAACTTGCGACTTAGTGGTTGCGAGCGACTTAACATAATGGCCGAGCGACTTATAGGTCATACGACCTAACGGTGAGCGACTTAGGAGCAGCGAGCGACCTAAGGAAATCAAGGCCATGCGACTTAACGACTTAACAAGCCGAGCGACCTAGTGGATCAATGTCGAGCGACCTAACAAAGTCCAATGTTGAGCGACTTAAGGTCCAACGACTTAAGGAGATGCGACTTAGGGACAGAAGCAGGACCGAGCGACCTACGACCTAGGAGACTCACGACCTACGACCTACGACCTAAGACCCGCACGACCTAGTGAAATAGCTGAGGCAATATTAGGTCGGAGACGACCTACGACTTAAGGCCAGCGCGACCTAAAGTTTTAACACGCGAGCGACCTATGGCTTAACTTGCGAACGACCTACGACTTAAGGCTTAACTCGCGAACGACCTACGACTGAAGGCTTAACTCGTGAACGACCTAACACTGCGTGACATTTCAACGCGAACGAGGTACATTTCTGGGCGACCTATGGAGGCAGAACGACCTAAGCTCAGGAAATCTCCAAAAACACTAAAAATTTGGGTTTTTCGCCAATCCAATCCAAATCCAATACAAACAAACATGCTAAAGTGATGAGGAATCATTCCCAACAGTCCAATGACAATTATAGGCAAGATGTGAGATCAAAAATCTCACCTTTTCACGGAATTTGATGAAGATGGAGATTGAAAGCAAGGAGAAGCAATCCAAAGCTTGAATCCACTATCTTCTACTTGAATTTGGAGTTGAATCTCGGATTTGCAATAGAATTTGAGTTTGGAGTTTTAATTTCCACTTCCCACCACCATTTTTGATGAAGCTTGAATGTTAAAACAAATGGTGAATGAAGTGGGGAAGAGGGTTGGGCTGAACTAAGGAAGGTGCAGTCCAAACCAAAGTCACAAGCAGGAAAAGTGACGAAAATTTCACTATCTCCAAGCATATCGAAGTTTACACTTAAAAAGATCGCAAAAGTCATTTTGAACTCAATGGGGGTGGTCTCGAGTCCTAATTTGACCGTATGCAAAAAGTAGCTTTTCGGACTAAAATCCGACTAACGATAAAATATTTAAATAAAATATATAAATATAAAATCGATAGATATGCGGGTTGTTACAGGATATTTGAAAAATAACCCAAATGGTTGTTGGAACTAGGCCACCCTGCAGCAGAAGTAATGGGTGAATTTCAAAAAAAATCATCATTTTGGATCTTTATTGGGCCTATGAATTCTAATTTATTTAGAACATTTCTAAATTTCTTTTTCAATAAAATCGTTATTTAATTTAAAGTTATTATTTAATTTTTATTTTATGTAATTAGTATACATTATATGTGTATCACATACATATAAATATGTATGTGCATGTGTAACATAGTAATCCGTGCAAGGTATAATATGACCTTGTATAAGTGTTAGGATTTACATTGCAACGGACATATTAGCTCATATAGTATAAAAATATTGGACAAATGTATGTTTATATGTTTTAATTTATATATACACAATATTCAATTATAAATACACACATATATAAGCTATATTTTATTTATATAGTTATATATATATATATATCTAAACATATGCATGGAATTTTAACATTGTAAATGTATAATTATATAGGTATATTTTAAGATATTTATAAAATTAATTTAAAAAATTAACTGCAAATTTGAAAGCAATATATATATATATATATAAATAATTAAACATATATATAATAAATATGTACTTACATATATATATATAATATTACATATATTAATATTTAAAATATAAAATACATACCAAGTCAGGAGATGCATAGGAATTAGAGAGGGCTAGTTTAGTTCATCCATGAGGATCATGAGTTGGAACATTAGAGGTTTGAATGATTTAAACAAATGTGATAAGGTTAGAGTATTTTTTAAAGACTACTCTATAGATATTGCTTTACTTCAAGAAACTAAAATTAACTGTCCTGATATTCGTTTTTTTAGAAGATTAGGTGGTTATCACTTTAGAAAATTGGTTTTTTTACCTTCCGTCGGCTCTTAAGGGGGTCTTATGATAGGATGGCGAGATATTTGTTTTAAATTACTTCAATGTATTGTTAAGCAACATTCTATTCATGTTATTCTTATTAATCTTTCTGATAACTCTTTATTAAATATTTCTAATGTTTACGGGCCTTATTCTAAAATAAATCGGAGAATTTTATGGAATGAATGCTTAGAATTTAGATCCTTTGCCCCGGGTTCTTGGATTTTGGGGGGTGATTTTAATGTTACGCGTTTCATAGGTGTGCGTTTTCCGAGGGAAGGGGATTACTCTGCGATGGAGGAATTCGATCAATTTATTATTAATTCTAATTTGATTGAAATTCCCCTTTCTAATAGAGAGCTTACTTGGAGTAACGCTAGAGAATCTCCATCCATGGCTCTTCTTGACAGATTTTTTGTTAGTGATGAAATCGAAGACAAATTTCCAATCTGTAGAGTCACTGGTTTATCTTATACTTACTCCGATCATTGTCCAATTATTCTTACTTGTGAATTCCATAGAGTTATTATTAACAATTTTAAATTTGAAAAGATGTGGCTTTTGGAATCTAACTTTGTGAATCTAGTTAAAAGTAAATGGGTTTCTTTGAGTTTCCATAATATCATAAATAAGGAAAATTCTACAAAAGCTTTTGTTTCTAAACTTAGGGAGCTTAGGATCTTTCTTAAAAATTGGAACAAATATGTTTTTGGCAATCTAAAAATTAAAAAAGATAATATTCTTAATGAAATGTTTAAAATTAATAAAATAGAAGAATCTAGATCTCTAAATATAGGTGAACGTAATGTTCTTACTAATTTAAAAGATGTATTAAATTCTATTTTAGAAAAGGAGGAGGTTATGTGGAAACAAAGATCCATAATTCAATGGATCAACGAAGGTGATAATAATACCAAATTTTTTCGTAATATAGCTAATGGTAGAAAATGTAGTAATACAATTAACTCTATATTTGTTTATAATATAGAGTTAGTTGATCAAAGAGATCTTAATAAGGCTTTTACAGACTATTATAAGGATATTTTTGGTTCTAAAATCAAACATAGAATCAATGTTAGATGGATAGATCTGTATCCATCTGATTCTATTCTTGATTTATCAGAGTTAGATAATCCTTTTACTGAAGAGGAAATTAGAAAAGCAATTATTGACTTGCCAAGTGATAAATCCCCGGGACCTGACGGGTTTCCTATTTTATTTTATAATACTTTTTGGGACGTTTTAAAATTTGACTTAGTTAATATGTTTAATGATTTTTACAATGGTAATTTGCAATTAGGGAGATTTAACTTCGCAAATGTTATTTTGTTACACAAAAAAGTAGGAGCTAAAAACTTAAAAGATTTTAGACCTATTTCTTTGATTAACTGTTCAGTTAAAATCATTTCTAAAGTTCTAGCTAATAGACTTAGTAAAAGAATGAATGAATTAATTGATTGTTCACAATCGGCTTTTATTAAAGGGAGAAATATCACTGATGGAGTGGCAGTGGTTCAAGAATATATTAATTACTGTTGTAAGAATAACATAACTTGTGCGGTTTTAAAACTTGATTTTGCTAAAGCATTTGATTCAGTTGAGTGGGATTTTCTTGTAGATATTTTTCATGCTAGGGGTTTTAGTCATAGATGGATCTATTGGATTTTGACTTTGCTTAGAACTGGAAACTCTAGTATTATGGTTAACGGTATATTAGGTCATAGAATTCAATCTAAGAGAGGTTTAAGGCAAGGGGATCCCTTATCGCATTTATTATTTAACTTAGCTGTTGATGTTTTTGCTAAAATTATTAAAAGAACAGTGGATAATGGATCTCTTGGACGTATAGGCAATGAAATTTCACGTAATGGTTTATCGGTTCTTCAATTCGCTGATGATACCTTACTTTTTTCTTCCCATCTTCCTAGACACATCATTACCCTTAAGTTTATCCTTTACAGTTTTGAACTTTTATCCGGTTTAAGAATAAATTTTGACAAAAGTTCCGTGTTAATTTTAAATGATTTTGATAAAGTTGAAAACTTAGTTGCTAATACTCTTAATTGCAAAACTATGAACTTTCCTTTTGACTACCTCGGTTTTGTGATTAGACCGACCAAACTCAAACATGACAAGTGGATTATTATCATTAATAAAATCAAAAATCAGATTTCTAACTGGAATGGGAGATTTCTTTCTAGAGCAGGTAGACTAGTTTTAATTAATTCGGTTTTATCAGCTCTTCTGATTTATTGGATGTCCTTGCATTTGTTCCCGGATTGGGTAATTGATAAAATTGATAGGATTAGAAGAGTTTTGTTATGGAGTGGAGAAAATTCTAATAATAATATTAAATGTCTTGTAAATTGGGAAACCGTCTGTAAGGCTAAAAAGGAAGGTGGATTAGGTGTTATTAATTTGCGTAATATGAATTTGTCTCTGTTAGGTAAATGGCTTTGGAAGTTCAATGATATAAATGATAATGCTATTTGGAAAGAGATTATCTCTAAATATTACTATAATGGAAATAGCCATTTATTTCAAATTGCTTCTCCAGCCACTCAAAATATATCTAACTTTTGGAAAAACATTTTAAAATGTAATGAGATATTTAATTTAGAAATAAATACAATTGTTCACTCTAGTAATCGTACTTCGTTTTGGCATGACCGTTGGATTTCGATCTTGCCTCTTAAGATAGAATTTAAGGATCTGTATGAAATTTGTAACTTTAAGTATGCTTTAATCAATGAATTTTATTCTCCAGAAAATGATCCTCCATGGAATTTCAGTTTTAACAGAATTTTAGTTGATTCAACTTTTAGGCAACTTTCTTTACTTTATGCCAGATTAAATCTTTATAATATGGATAATGATAATGATTTTATTAGTTGGGATTGGGATAAAAGTAAGAAATATACTTCTAATTCTTTCTACAGATTCATTAATTTTTCAGGTACAATAAATAACTCATTTAAATATATGTGGAAATCTAATGCTCCTCCCAAATCCAAAATTCACATGTGGTTAATTCTTCATGGAAAACTTAATACAATCGAATTTTTAAAGAGAAAAAATATTCAAAATGATAATAAATGTTATTTTTGTAATCTGTATCTTGAGGACATTAATCATATATACTATAATTGTATGGATTCTAATTACATTCTAATTAACACTCTTAAAATTTTTAACTTTAATATAACAACTAAAATGTCGGATTGTGAATTTTACTGGAATAATTATAGATTCAAGTTCAAAAAGAATATTAGATTTTTACTAGACACTTTATTCATTATTATTAGTTGGTTTATTTGGTTTGAAAGAAATCAAAGAATTTTCAATAATAATAATTGTCATTTTAACAAATTGATTTTTACAATTTCTTCATTTTGTTATAATTGGATCTCTAACCCCAAATATAAATTAGCTAAAAATATCCTTTTCAAAAGGTATCTTAATAAGGTTAATCATAATATTAATTTATTTAAACACAACAATAATTTTTTTAACATTAATAATAGTATTATTAATATTTTCTCTAATTTAGATGATGACTTCACTTCTAATCATAACTTACTTATGATTAAAGGTTCATAAGATAGACCCGTCTCAATATTGGTACTAGTCTCTGTTTGGTATTGGCTTTTAGGTTTTTTATTTATTCTATTTATGTCTAGTTAGTCTTATTTAGGTTTTTATTTCCTTCCTTATTAATACATATATATATGTATGTTTATTGTATAAATATACATATATATGTATCATTCTAATTTTTTCTTTAGTCATTTTCCAGTTACAGGTATGCTAGATACACTACAACAAAACAACCATTTTACAACTACTCCTTTACAACTTGCAGAAATGGACAGTTGTAATAGGTGTTTTATAACAACTGTTTATTTTTAGCAGTTGTAAAAAATGCACTTTCAACAATTTTTTTTTACAGCCGTTGTAATATATAGTTTGTAACAACTGTTTGCTTATGCCAGTTGTAATTATTTATCTATAACAACTCTTTTGGATAGTTGTCTTTCTAAATTAGGTTTCTAAAAGTGCCAAAATTGATGTTTCCCTCCCATATTTCATTCGCCCGCTAAACGTTCCAAAATAAGAAAAATAGCCCGCAAAGTATTCTTATTCCAAGCCCTAACCCAATCTTGATTTCTCTCTATCATTCCCCTCTTCTGTCAAATCTTGCAAACCCTAACCCAAAGCTGCTCGTCTCCTTTGCGCGCGCCTCTGGTTCTACCTATGTCGCCCCCGTCCTCGTTGTTGCTCGCCTCTTTTTTCGCTCGTCGCCGTTGTACTCGTCGCCATTGCTTTGCCGTCGACGAAGTTGCAGGTATTTTTACTCGTCGCTGTTGTACTCGCTTCAAAGAAATTTTGTTACCGAATTTTCTTTGATTTGATTACTGCATTTTTTAATTGCTGTACTTGTAATAATTGTTTTGTTGAACTTGAAATTGATTTAATGCTATACTTGTAATAAGTATAATATGCTAATTAAAAAGTATTTGATGATGCTTGAAATCGATTCAATGTTGTATCTCAACATTTTGACCAAATAAGCTTTATTGATGTCCACTTTGAAGAATCTTTTTTTAGTTCGTGTGGTTGGAAACATCCTGCAAGAAATAATATTCATCTAATGCTTTACATAAATTTAATATAGCTCTAAAATCATATTGCATATAATGTCTTATGACATCATGGAAACTGTAATAATACATTGCATCCGGTACCTGTTCCTAATTGAAATCAAATGAAGATTGTAAGAATATGTACATGACATACTTGGATGTTTGAACTAATTAGCAGTGACAGCTGATATTACATTTAAGCACCGTAGATTTTGTTGCTAGTTTGCTACAAAATATGAGAAGGAGAAATCTGTATTACAATCACATATTTATATCATTTAATTTGTTTATTATCAATGGATGCATGACTCTGCATATGCAGCTGGCATAAATTCATTAATTTTTCTGTGTTCTCTGTGCCTTGCAGGTATTTAATTTCTGCTGACATAATTGTAGGTTAGTTCGTTTATGTTGTTCGTAAGAGAATTAAACTTGGTGCTGAAAAGGCCATTTTCATTTTCGTCAAAGACACGCTTCCTCCTACAGGTTTATTATTATTATTATTAGCAGCAGCATGCTAGCAAAAATCCAATGAACAATAGTGCCTTTGATTTACGAGTAGGTGAATGCTAGTTTTTGTTGCCATTCGGTTAAATTGCTTCATGTTCGTTGACATAACATAATTGTCGATATCCGAGGCTTGTAATTCAATTACATGTGTGATTCACGTTTGTTGAACCTTTCTGCATTTGCTTAATGTTGAGAGAAAGAAGTTACATTCTCTTAACAATTCATGTATCCTTTGATGTTTATATTCTATCTTTTTAAGAATTATAAATATGTACCGTTAGGGGTTTAGCTTGAGTTGACCAAAAAAATATATACTAATCGACTATGAAGATGTTTCTTGAATAAATCTCAAATGCTCTACTTCTGTATGTACATAATATCTTGATTAACTGTATGTATATTTATTTGTGCTACACTTCATTAATCCAAGATATACAAAATATCTTGATTAAAAATAAAACTAGTTGTCTGTTTTATTGAAACAACTGGTAATCAGATCATCTTATCTGATACATATTCTTGAAGATATATGTACTTATATCATGATGATTTTATATATACATATACATATACATACACATACACATACACATACATATACATATACATATACATATACATATACATATACATATACATATACATATACATATAATAAAGAATAAGAAAATATATAAATAAGAGTAGATGAATTAAATACCAAGAATAAGAAAGCAGCTAACCATCCACCAGTTTTTTTTTGGATGCTGGTTTGCCTTTGAAATTCATAGAGCCATCCATTGTACAGCACTCATCATCATAGCTTGATTTTTCTACACTTCCTCTTTTTGTCAAGGTCATCTCCTTCTTCATTGTTTTCATCATTTCACACTTTGTACTTAGCTTAAAATAATGCATGCATAATGTATGTATGTATGTATGCATATTTTAAATTACACTTTCAGTGCTCAATATCTGATGCATGGGTAGAAAGATAGAAACCTGTAACTTGTTAATGTATTCACCATTTGAATTCTTCCAGAGCTTTCCATTACATGAAATTACTAAAATAAGGGAAAATAGCTGAAGAACAATAGATTATATGAGGAATGAATGGGCAAGACTAGTGTATTTATAGAAGTTAAGGACTTTATTCAACATATTGCAATTGAAGCAAATGTTAAAAACTTAACCATTTATATTTACAGCACAGAGCAACGTATGATGTCTGTATGTGTATAAAGTTGATAAGAAGATAACAGTGGTTTATGAACATTATATTTTCCATTTATGCATTTCTTGTACAGTGAACTTTCAATCTACCTTAAAGGCTTTGGAAGAATCAGCTTTAATATCCATTTGTTGTAACGACCCGCTATTTTGGACTATTCGCATCCGCACATGTCGGACTTGAATAATTCAAAATACCGAATTGTTAATTTAAATTGGCAAAACTGAACATATACAGTAAATAAATAATCACAGATCACAGACACAGAGTAATAAATGCAGCGGAAAGAAAAGATAGTAGTTCATGAAGCTACTATATACATATCAGAGTTAAATAAGGTACAACAGATGTCTCAGATACAATAATCAAATACAATAATCAGAATACAATCACTGGAATCAACTGGATATCTGAAAGCTGGATAGATAGCTGGATCTCCAAGCGAAGCTCCAACTCCAAAGGTGAGTCTCGAATACTGGTACACTCAGTCTGACCCGAGCGTAAAGCAAAACAAAAAACACTCGAGTCAGGATTAACATTCTTATATCAATAAATCCAACTCAAGTGAAATAACAAATGAAATACAAGTAACTCAAAGGATGTTTGGAATAACCATCCTTTAAGGATCCGTTAAACTATCTACTATGTAGTAGTGTACGGTAAATAGATAATGCCTATCAGTAATATAAAGTATCAAAATAGTGTTAAGGCGTTACCATTATCCCCCTTAACACATTTTATATAAGCGTTATAGTCTATACAGCACTGTAAACTCCACCGTAAACTAGTGGGATATCAGGGAGTACTCCATAGGTATAACACAAAACAAATCGTAGTGGTCGTGTATACAGGGATACAAGTATGACAAGGCACATGAGGCAATACCCAAGGTAGTGAAACTACCGTTTGCCTGATCCGGACTGGTGAGAACGCATCGCCGCAGCGATCGCAACACCACGAAACAACACTTCCAAAATCAAGGGTGCACCAATCGACAACAAGTAATGAGTAGTTTTCGAAGAAGTGTGTTCGCTCGAGGTAGTTTTCAATTAGAATTTGTAAATCAACACTTCAATTGTCTTTCTAAATCAATTTCCATAATTTACGTTTCAAATTTCTAAATTTCAATTTCCAAATTTTATAATTCAATTTCAATTTTAATTTAAACCGTTTCAAATATTGATTCAAGTTCGTATATAAGCTTCATTCCAAAATCATTTAAATTAATTTAATTTAACATTCAAATCAATTTAACTTCATTTATCGATTTCATTCAATTATTCGTTAAGTAAATTTATCATTCAAACAACTTCTATTTAATTTCCAATTCACCAAATCAATTACTTAAGTTCAACTTCATTATATCAAAAACTTACAAATTTGAATTAAATTAGATTCGTCAAATCAATTCTTTAAATTACAAGTCTTACGTTAATTTCAATAAATCACATTTTATTTCTTGTTAAAGAAATTCAATTTCACTTATTTCTTTACTCGGTTACAAATTTCAAAACTCAATTAATAAAGAAACTGAATTTCACATATTCAAGCAGTTCAATTTCACTTATTAACTTACTTAAATAATTTTCCAAAACTTAATAAATAAAGAAACCCAATTTCATTTATTAATAAAATTCAAATTTCACTTATTCAAAAGTTCAATTTCTCTTATCAAAGAATTCAATTTTTATTCAATTATCAAATGATTCAATCTTATTCAATTATTAAATAATTTCAATCTTAATTATTAATAATTTCAAAACTTAATAATTTCAAACTTGATTTATAAATTCAAAATTTTTATTAAATCATTTCAAACTTAATTCAATTAATAATTACAAATTTAATTGTTAAATAATTCATTTCAAAACAACGTTATTTCATCAGTTATTCCATTAATATTTATTTCAAATTTCAATATTGACATTTTCCTTTTATCAAATTTACGTTCCAATTTTATTTCAAAACCTTATTATTCAAATAAAATCTTTATTTTATTTCAAATCAAATTATTGACCAATCGGGTTTATTTAATTCTCTATCCCGAGTCAAGTTTATTTTGGGTATTTATCATTTCAACCCGATTCCATTTCAATTCACAAATCAAAACATAGCAAAGGGAACTTGCAGTGTGATAACTGGGATGGTGTCAAAGTAAATAAACAAGCAATACAACAAGCAATAACAATCCAATATTTAATTCAAATAATCCCGAAATAATCGTATTAATTCACATTGTTATTTGTGTAAATTAATATAATTATTTCTAGAATCTACACTATCATTTCATGTAGATTAAAGATTATCACATCACGGTTCTTCACTTGTCAACTATTTACAATTTCATACATCATCAATTTAACAACATACATTTAAATGGTTCAAGGTGTAATTCCATATTTCTACATGTCAATTGATTTAACTATCCTATATCTAATTCAACCACATATTATTTATCACTTTAACATTAACAATTTTAATGTCCAATATAAGCATAAACAATTAACAGATAATGGAGTCAGATGTCATAGGTGAACAAGTTCAGGTGATAGCATATATAACAGTGTAAATAACTAAAAGCAGCATATTTCAATTGTCGTTTCAACTAAAATCAAATTTAATAAATAAAAGAACATTAATCGTGAGTGATTGTTCACCTTTCGAGGCTAGATAGGTTTGACAAGGAAACGAGCTATGAATTCCAATGCAAAGCTGGATTGGCACGGATTTTGACGACAAAGCTGATAAAAGAAATGGACAAAATCAAATCAACATTGGATCGATGATGATAATTGGTATAGATGGACCTATATATAACTATATAGATAAAATCATATTCTAAATTCAGATAGATTTCAATTTAAAATATATCTATATATGTATTTCAAAATCTATTATTCAATTTAAACCACGTATATTAATATCAACATCCAAATATTTCGTATTATTACAACCATTATTTAGCTTAAAACACGTATCTTAAAATAACGTATATCATAATATATTTTATAAAGGAAATGTATTTTAACGGATAACAAAACGTATTTTAATGTATATCATAAAATCTGTATCTTTATATACAACTCGGTAACCCAAAATGTGGCAATACACACCTAACTTATAATATCATGACTCACGCAAATTGCAAAATTCGCATACATTTAAATGCACAGAGTATATGTAAAATCTTATCTGCTTTTACAAAGAACTGTTCTATAGTTTATATGAATATAATTTCATCTTATAAATGATTATAACTTTTAAAAAAATTCAGATTTAAATAGCTTTAAATACGATAACTTACCATAATACTTTGTAATTGGGCTGAAGTTCATATATCAAAAATAAATAAATAAAACAATGGATACAGATCATATACATTTAAATAAATATAATTATAACGAATACCTTTATTCTTAAACCCCATTACCATTAGAATCATATAATAGCTACTAAGCAAAATGAACCCAATGTATAAATGTACATACAACACGTATATGAATATATATATTTTTTTAAAAAAAATGTAAAACTGTATAAACAATATACACCTCTGGATTTTAATATGATGAAGTATCAGGGAACCTGAATTATGCAGACCCATATATAAGTGTATACATTAAGTTACAAATATATTAGCTGTTGCATAAAATCTTATTAAGATATTAATATGAATTTTGTTGACATTTACAGCACTTTCCTATGGCACAGCAGTTTATCTAATGTATGCACCTACCTAAACATGCACGCCACTTATAATATACGCAACATACATACAAACCATTTTTAAAATCATCAATGACAGGTTAAAATATATACATTGGATAAACCAGATCTATAACTTCATAAACTTCCCAGGTATTAATAAAGTTGTGAATATAATATATCATATAAATATAAACATAACAATATGTTAACAAAACATAACAAATACATTGCCGAATTATATACCAGATAATATGCAGACATTATACCCTATAAATAAACTAAATAACACATATATAAAGATATATAAGTACACACTTACAAAACACAACAAAGGAGGAAGACACATCTGTCAGGTTGTGGTGAGAGGCTCGGCCAAAATGGAATATGCACGAGTAGTGCTTCGGGCCAAAACCAAGGAGGAGTGAGGCCAGAGGAAAGTCAGGGAGGATGGCTCGCCTTCTACAATTGGTGGTGGGTTACACCGGAGGATGCTTCAAGTCAGGGAATAGTGCTCTGGATTGAGGAGAGGTTTGTTTTTTTTTCTTGCGGCTGCATGCCTTCGACCGAAAAGAGGGCGAGGGAAGGGAATACGGGAGGCGCGGATCACGGCAAGGTCGGCGAGTGGGTTCAGGCATGGTTGTTGCGGAGATGATGGAGGTGGGGCTGTGGTTTTGCATGCTTGCGTGGAGAAAGGGATGGGTCACGGCTGTTGTGGTGCTAGGGTGGTTCGTCCATGGCCGAAGTAGTGGAGGAAGGTGGGCGGTGGTTCGGGTCGCTGATGAATTAGTTTGAGGGGCGAGATGAAATGTTCACTTTAAAAATGTTGGACGTGGCAGAGCTTTATATATAAATACTTTTAAGTAATGTTGTAGCCACTGTGAAATAATGCAAGCAGGTAGAGGTAAAGTAGAGGAGGAGAGGAGAAACTTACTAACCAGAGGTTTTAAATGAAGAAGCAATTGAAATTTTGAAAAGGCTGAATAGTAATTGCCACTAGTTGAATTCTAGGAGTTATTATTAGCCAGTGACTCCTAGTTTCTCACGTAGGATCATGAAACAGCACAGGGAAAAACAAAAAGGAAAAAAATATCGATAAGGCTGACCATTTTGCGAATTACACGGCATACCGGACTCCGGAAAACATAATTTAATATACTGAGGAGGTCAGTACAACGAGACGATCAGAACGGTATACAGATATTAGTGGTACGATTGGATTATAACAATTCGAATTTTCTACCAGCGAAAAATGCAACAAAAACGCAGGAAAATAAGATCGATGGAGCTAAAGAAGTCCGAATTTGGAAAAACGAAAATGACGTCTTGGCCTAAAGACTGTTTAGAATTTTTCTATGTAAAAATATTTAGGTTCTGAAAACATTTTATTTTCATCGCTTTTTAACTGATTAAATTGAAGTAAATTTACGCACGAATTAACTTTCATATTTTCGGACAAAATTTTACCAGTTGCTATGTTTAACTAAACGCATTCCAGATATTAAATTTTTATTTCAAAATTTTATTTTAAAATTCCATGAAAATCCAGTTAATCACATTATTAAAACAGTTAAAATTTACAGGTCGTTACACTCTCCCCCACTCAAAACTTTTCGTCCCCGAAAAGGAAGCAGGTAGGAGAATAGATATAACCAGAAGAAAATAGGCTCGAATTACAAAATAACAATTAATTTAAACCATATAAATTTCAATTTAAATAAATTTTGTATTCAATAATTGACTTTAAACTCAAGGAATTTATTAACTTGATTTATTTTCAATTTATCATTGTTTGTTACAAAATTTACTTCAAACAAAAATTTATTTTATTAATTCATTTATTATTCGACTAACGTAGTATTCTATTTATCACTATTAATCATTTTATAATTGAACTTTAAGTGTACAACATTTTTATACGCACTCAAATTTTATTCATAAAGACAATTTATATTGTATACTATCCAATTACATAGTTAACTTTTGAGTAATTTGGGTAAGTTGTATATATAATGCAATTGAGTATTATCCGAATGAAATTTTACAATTTGCTTATTTCAAGTTGAGTATTTAGTCAAAACCTTTGGCTTCATTGAAGATCATCCTTAAATCAAAATTTTAAGAATTAATTTTCAATTAACTTCAAACCATTTTATAAATGAAATAGATATATCAGATTTAAAATCTTTAATATATATTATAAATCAAGTCATGCTTAGAACTTCAAATCAATTTATTTTTCAAAACAAACCGTAGCAAAGCTTCCGAATAGTCTCTCCACTTCAAAACTCGAAAATGAATGTCGATGATGCGGCCGTCATCACCGAAATTATTTTCCAGCGATAAAGAGAAGAGCACTGATTTAGACTTTAAATTCTTTGGAATGATTCTTTTTTGAAGATATTTAAATACTATACACTTTAAAACTTTCAAATCAACGTTTGAAACCACCAAATATTAAATTCTCAAATTTAGTTTAAATCCATTTAAATTTAAAATCAATTTTAACCCATTTTTGTAAATTCATTTATTTATATTATCCAATAGTCAATGGTTTATGAAATTGTAACGACCACGACTGTCTCTCCACAGAAAGTCGCATCGTTAATAAGAAAGAAAGGGGTAGAAAATAGAAAAGAAGAGAAGAAAGAAAGAAACAACAACAACGATCTCACAGCGGAACGAATAAATTTTATTAATAACATATACTATTACATAGTATACAACACTTTACAGAGTTACACAGCATATACATCACTTACTAGACAGTTATAAACATCTGTCTAGACATTACAACTCAATTCACTACAGAGATACAGACACAACGGAACTACTATATATATCTACAACGTTGAAGCCTCCTGCTCCATTGCTCCTCCACAATTCGTCAAAGCTAAACCTGAATCCCTTGGCTACTCGTAAAAATTTGAGTACCCAAGAGTTTATAAAACAGAAATAAACAACTTGGGTCAGACATGGGTCTGGTGTGAGTAACAGGTTAAACTTGCTTAACTTCAAAACCTTTAGAAAGAAAAGGTATCACGTAAGACTCCCCACAAATAAACATGGGTAAGTTTTTACCTTACGCTAACCAAAACATTTGATAGGAAATCCAGTTATATTATAATAGGGTCTAGGGTTTTCAAATAAATATGAAATAGCTGAAATTGTTACATTATTAAATTCCAGCATACTAGCCACAAAGTGGGTTATACAATCAAAACCGTAAGGGCACGTAGGAAGAATGGGTTTCCATACAATGGCAGGGCTACTGGGGTACCGCCCGTCACAGTACGTGGCCTAGATCACCGTACCGAGGAGTACGCCCGCTCCCCTGCAACACAAAGCCGGAACCATCCCTTACTGGATAATTCCGAACAAGATAACCCCGTAGTTGGCGCGACCAACCACACACTAAGCCGAATAAAAGAAAAGGGACCTCTAGACAGGGATCTATCTTGCTCTCAGTGGGTGCTACCCACGAAACCTTGCTGCACCTCCCCTGTTTTAGCCATTTCCGGGTTGATGAGGCTTGAGGTTACGATTACCTTTAATCAGAACATATCACTTAGAATGCTCATCGTCCGCCTGACGATGTGCTGAAAGCATTCAATCCATACAAGTTCGTTCCGGGTTCGAACGAAACCGAAGGCATTATCTCGTTACACTCGTTTTGGAATCACCCTCAGAGTTAACGACAATAACCCTTGCACTCTGAATCTTCATCTTCACTTGAGATTCACGACCTATCGTAAATTTGGATCGATGTGGTATTCGGGTCTCCAGACCTGGAATCCCGGTATACGGAAACCCGATCCCGGTCTCATCGAAATCCAAAACGTATCTTTTAAGGGCCAAGTTGTTTTAAGGTTAAAACAATTCAATTCTTATCTATGCTACACACAGATAGATAATTTACAATAGATAATCCATATTATCATCCAAATAGATAATTCATATTATCATTTCAATCCAACCAAACATCTATATCATAGATCAGCACATCTCTTATCAGAGATATCAACAATGCAAATCATTCAATATCATTCATCCATTCTTAAGTATTGATTTATATCATCTAATTAATTTAAAGTGAATTAAACTAATTACTTCATTCTATAAATCCTGCTTACTTAATTATTAATTAAACCAATTAATTAATCATTACTCTAAGTATCCATCTTAATTAATCATTCCTAATTAATAATCCTTTAATTACTTCAAGTAATTAATACTTAATTAATTTCACAAATTAATTATCTTAAACCTTTCAGTAATTAATCTTTAATTACTTCATTAATTAATTAATTATACTTAATTATCTTAATCCTTAATTAATTACAATTAATTAATTACTTTAATCACTAATTATTTATTAATTAATCTTAATTAACCAATCCTTAATTACATCATTTAAATTAATTATATTTATTAATTAATTCTTAATTAAACCACATTTATTAATCACCTTTGATTAATAACATTTAGTAATTAACTACCCTTAATTACTCTTCCATAAATTAATTACTCATTAATTAATTATCTTTTAATTAATCCCTTGATTAATTGTTCAAAAGTAATTAAACTCAAATTACTTTCATTATTAAAATCATCTTTAGTTAATTATATCCATTAATTAACTTTAATTACTTTCCTAAGTAATTACACTTCACTAATTACATTTAAGTAATTATACTTATCACATAACCAAGTGATTATCTTAAATTAATTAATTTAACTTATCAAATTATTTCATTAAGTACCTTAAGTAATTAATTACCTTAATTACTTCTATTAAGTAATTATACTTAACCCATTTTCATATTAACTAATTAATCTAATTGATATTCAAATTTAATCATGTTAATTAATTATCTAATAATCCCTAATTAATGATCTCTCATTAATTATTAACAATTCTTTAATTACTTCCTAAGTAATTAATCTTTAATCAATTATTTATTAACTACAACTTAATAAATTCTTAATTACCAATTAATTAATTTCTAATTACTTAATTAATTCCTTAATTAATCTTTCATCACTTAATTAATTAATTTCTAATCATTTATTAAAAATCTATATTTATCTAAATAAATGATTAATCCCAAATTAATTAACCTTAATTAATTAACTTATAATCTTAATTATTTAATTAATTAACACTAAACCATTAATTAATCAAATTATTAAATTATACTTTAATTATCTTATTAATTTAATGACTCCTATATCATTAAACCTTAATTACTTTCTAAATTAAAGTATTAACCTTTAACTACTTTAATTATTATTAACAAAGACTTTAAAACATTTTACTTTAAAATATTTCTTTTAATTCATTTTAAATTAAAGATTTAAAATAAATTACAATTTAACTTTAACCAATTTTGAATCAAATTTACAAAATCTTCTTAAATTCAAATGTTAAGAAACACTTAACATTTATAAAAGAAATTTATAAGATTTTTGAACACATTCATTTATTCAAACCCTTTTTAAAAATATACTTTAAATATTTTTAATTTGATACAACATTAGAAATTTAATAAACTAATTTCAAATAGATACAAATCTAAATTTGAATCCATACTTTAAAAAAATTTGATTTAAAACTTTGTTTTAAATCCTGCTTAACATTTTAAACTTTATTTTTAAATTTTTAAAAATACTGTCAGGTTTTAACTGTAACCCAAAAAATCAACCCGAGCTAAATATCAAAATACCCGAGTAAAAACCCAATTTTCCCGAGTACTCCTTCGAGTTTCCCCTTCCTTTTCTATTTTTTTTTACTTTGTTATGTTTAAAATTTTTAAACACAGTTATAAACCCACGAGTCTTCCCTTCGAATTCCCGAGAACATCTTCGAGTCTCACGTGCAACAAAACGAGATCGACTCGAGCAATATTGTCTTCTTCCCAAACCAAACAACCAATGCCTGATACAAACGTGCACGTGCACAGACGAGTCGATCGTCTCCGATCATCTCTGCCAACGCCGGCATCTCGATCATGACTGCCACTCACGATTCCGATCACCAGATCATCGTTCATCTCCAAAAATCGAATTCGAGCGTTCATCATCCTGGAACAAGAATTCTCGAATCACCACAAAGCCTGTAAATTCCTCGAATCCACCTTGCCGACCACCGGAGCACTTGACCTTCCAGCCACGCCTTCGCCAGTCTTCCTACTACCAGTTCCCAAAGTCTGGTGGAACTCGGTCCACCAGAGACATCGTGATGACCACTTTTCCGACCACAACAAAACTAGGTCTACAGACTTAAATCTATCACTGTTACCACCACAACACCATGATCACCATCCTGGCAATTTTCCCGAACTCTATGATCGTTCTACTACCCCCAGAGAAGATCACGACCTTCCAGATTTCATCGATCGCCAGAATTTCATCATTTCCCCATTTCCGTTCAAACTAGCATATCTTACCATTTATAAATCTAAAAATTTCGATTTCTCTTCTAAAAATCATTATTTGGTTTAAAGATTCAATTTAAAATCCTGGAATGCTAAATTATCATCTTTGAATTTTATTCATAACTTAAACTTCGCTGTTCCTTTTTATTTACAGAGTAGTTTTCTTTTTATTTTACTTACTAAAATTCTAAACTGTAATCCATGATTTAAACAAACAAATATAGTTCGAATTCTAAGTCCTATCAGAGATTATATCAAGAGGAATTAAATTCGATCATGATTTTTAACTTCTAAAAGAAGAACAGATAAAAACATGTTCAATAGCAAGCATGCATCTAATACATCCAAATATATATATACATATATATACATCAGCATACACACATATATACATCAAGAAAATCTGCTTATATAAAATCACACAGACATATTATTTCCAGAAATTTAACATGCAACCAGATTTCCCTATATTTAAGTTTAAGAAGGAAGTTACTCACTTATTTGAGAACAGAGCATATCTTGAAACTGCTTTAAACTTTAAAACTGAAGTGCCTTTGAAACTTTTAAAACTCGATTTAAAAACTTGAATACTGGCTTTAGTTTGAAAGGATTGCAGTTGCATGCAGAGATGCCTTGTTTGACATGCCTCCAGATTTGAAAAGGATTTGCAGTCTTTTGTTTCCAGATTGAAAATGCAAGCTGAAGACTTTCAGATTGAAGAAATGCATTGCAGAGTTGAAGGAGCTTTCAGGTTTGAGAGGAATGATTATAAGATTGTTTTTGAAATGAATTGCAGATCTTTGTTTTTGGTTTTGAGGAAGATTATTGTCTTTGGGAATTTTTGTTTACAGGCTGAAAGTTTTCTTTAGTTTTGAAAAAGAAATAGAAAAGAGAATGGAATGAAAGCATGTGTTTATATAAGTAGAAATGATTTATTTAATTAAAAGAAAAACAAAAATACAAAACTTTGACATTTGTCACTAACCATCTTTAATTTGTTAACACTTGTTATTACTTAGCCTTAGGAATTTACACATGTCTTTATAGTAATTTGTATTTATTTTAAATGTAAATAAAAGCCTTTTCTTAATTTATTTAAATGCTTATCTATTTATAAATAATATACATATATTTTAAAATCCAAAACTATTTAAAATATTAACTCTTTTGAATTTCAAAATTAAATCTAATTCAAATTCAAATTATATTTTTAAAATCCAATTTAAAGTCAATTTAAAACAACACATTTAATTTGAAAATAACCATTTGTCAATTTTAAAATAATTTATAAAAGAGATTATAAATTACTACTATTACTAAATGAATTAACATATCATATGTTAATTGTATTTTAAACTTATATATACTCTTAAATCCATATTTATTTAGCAATATAAAATAATCCTCATTATTAACCTTACTTAAAACCATATAGTTATTTGTTTAAATAGCTTTGAAAAGCTTAATATTAAATAAATCATAATTTCCAAACTATCAAAATATATATATTAGAAATTTAAAAACAATATTTTATTTATTATTTAAATTTCAAATCCAAGCTTATCTATTTACAATATATACATATATATATACATTATAAATAGAAATCATTTTATTAGTTTTTTTTAAAGGATAAAATTCACTAATTAAATATTCATTTAATTAGATTTTTAAACCAATTCAAATATTTTTATCAAAGATTAACAAATCAATTTAATTATTTAAACAGATTATTAAATTGATATTGCCCCAAATTTCCGGGATATTACATTCCTCCCCCCTTAAAATAATTTCATCCCCGAAATTTAAAACAAAGGTAATTTAATAATCTTTTTAAATCACAAGGATGTATTATCATCCATATGCTAACAATCATAGCAACCAATCATCCAAACAAACAATTCTAACTATCCAGCGAAAAATTCTAAATAGAATTTCCTCGAGTTTCCCCAAGTATATATATACCGGGATACTCGCTCTACAAACAATCCAAACAACCAATACTACTAAGCTATAGAGCTCCTACTCATCTAGATCTACAAAACTAAACAGAATATCAGACTACAGACGAGTCTGACTCAACAACCAAATACTCCAGAACTGCTGGTTCCAAAACCAGAGATAGATCAAATACGTACTCCCTCAGAGATACGTAAAACACAATGAATTCCAATTATCCAAACTGACAATTCAATCCAGTAGATCAAAGCTTTTATCCAAATCAAAAATACAGAAAAGATCCAAAATAACTCGGAGCTAACTTCCCAGACTTACCTAATCTTATAGCTCCCTTTAATCAGAGAAAAACTTCACAACAACGAAGTCTCCAACTTCGAATTCCAAATTCCTCCGTCTCTTATCCACAAAATCTTCAGACGATCCTGGGCTAACTATAGATCCTTCCTGATCAGCTCAACCTTCGCTGATGCTTCTAGAAACCAACTAGACTAAAAATAACTCCACACAATGATCTCCTCAAGATCAACCAAGACCAAGAACACCAACTCTACTCACAAACATCAGAAGACCGAACTAACTTCTCCTATCTGGAAAAGACAAACAGGAGCACTCGCCAAACTGCTTCCGCTACACCACTCTGATCTGGAGTAGATAAGAATGCTGATGAAGAACACAAGCACAGACTGGACAACACATCCTAGAAAATCTCAGATAACTCAAGAGAATACTCAGCAATCGCAAGTCACTTTTGCGATCAACCCTGCCAAAATGCAAAGAAAACTGTTCTCTCTTTACCAATCAGAACAGTTTACACTTAACTATCCAATTCATCGAAGAAATGGATCCTCTCTACTGCTTTTGAACTTCACCTTCAGAAAAAAAACTACTCAGCCAGAAACTTCCTGCCAATGCACAGAATACTCCGAGCTGCACTACTGCCACGGATGCCAAAGATTTCCTAACCAAAGCTCTTCGAGAAACTCGGACCCAAACCAACACAAACACCATGTTGAACTCAGCCACAATACTGAAATATACACACTTCCTTAAAGTTGTTCCAAAGAAAACATCTTCGGGAACATCCATAGTCACTGCATCTCATCACGCAGCTACTTCTTCCAGAAGTATCAAGATACCATCACTCGCTTCTGCCTAACCGACATCCAACTCTACTCATCCAACTTCAAAGATAAACTCCGAACCATAACAGGTTTCCTTCAGAGATCGATGAAATCCTCACAATTGTAAAGTTCACTCGAGACGGTATTAGGTCTACAGTCTCGATAGATACACTTCCAACCTCAACACTCAGACTCCTAATCCTAGATGATAAATTATTATCATCTCAACCAATCATTACAAATACCATATACATTTAAAATGATACTTTTTTATATAGAAATTATATCTGGGTAAAATTATTTCATCTACCTTTTTAAAACAATATTGTGTCTGTTGGCCTGGTCCAAGTGTTTAGAGATCCCTATCAATAACGTTAGCTACTCGTATTGACCAGAATCCATATACCACTCAACCGATCAATTAACACAATATATAACCATTTTATATAACTAACAAATACGCGCTCTCGTATATATATACTCAGACTCAACAGGTTGCTACAGATCCTATCTCTAATGAACAATCCTTCCGAACCTAGGTATTCACTCAACCTAGTGCTCTGATATTCACTTAACCAAAAGCTTAGGTATTCGCTCAACCTATGCTCTGATACCACTGTAAGGACCACGACTGTCTCTCCACAGAAAGTCGCATCGTTAATAAGAAAGAAAGGGGTAGAAAATAGAAAAGAAGAGAAGAAAGAAAGAAACAACAACAACGATCTCACAGCGGAACGAATAAATTTTATTAATAACATATACTATTACATAGTATACAACACTTTACAGAGTTACACAGCATATACATCACTTACTAGACAGTTATAAACATCTGTCTAGACATTACAACTCAATTCACTACAGAGATACAGACACAACGGAACTACTATATATATCTACAACGTTGAAGCCTCATGCTCCATTGCTCCTCCACAATTCGTCAAAGCTAAACCTGAATCCCTTGGCTACTCGTAAAAATTTGAGTACCCAAGAGTTTATAAAACAGAAATAAACAACTTGGGTCAGACATGGGTCTGGTGTGAGTAACAGGTTAAACTTGCTTAACTTCAAAACCTTTAGAAAGAAAAGGTATCACGTAAGACTCCCCACAAATAAACATGGGTAAGTTTTTACCTTACGCTAACCAAAACATTTGATAGGAAATCCAGTTATATTATAATAGGGTCTAGGGTTTTCAAATAAATATGAAATAGCTGAAATTGTTACATTATTAAATTCCAGCATACTAGCCACAAAGTGGGTTATACAATCAAAACCGTAAGGGCACGTAGGAAGAATGGGTTTCCATACAATGGCAGGGCTACTGGGGTACCGCCCGTCACAGTACGTGGCCTAGATCACCGTACCGAGGAGTACGCCCGCTCCCCTGCAACACAAAGCCGGAACCATCCCTTACTGGATAATTCCGAACAAGATAACCCCGTAGTTGGCGCGACCAACCACACACTAAGCCGAATAAAAGAAAAGGGACCTCTAGACAGGGATCTATCTTGCTCTCAGTGGGTGCTACCCACGAAACCTTGCTGCACCTCCCCTGTTTTAGCCATTTCCGGGTTGATGAGGCTTGAGGTTACGATTACCTTTAATCAGAACATATCACTTAGAATGCTCATCGTCCGCCTGACGATGTGCTGAAAGCATTCAATCCATACAAGTTCGTTCCGGGTTCGAACGAAACCGAAGGCATTATCTCGTTACACTCGTTTTGGAATCACCCTCAGAGTTAACGACAATAACCCTTGCACTCTGAATCTTCATCTTCATTTGAGATTCACGACCTATCGTAAATTTGGATCGATGTGGTATTCGGGTCTCCAGACCTGGAATCCCGGTACACGGAAACCCGATCCTGGTCTTATCGAAATCCAAAACGTATCTTTTAAGGGCCAAGTTGTTTTAAGGTTAAAACAATTCAATTCTTATCTATGCTACTCACAGATAGATAATTTACAATAGATAATCCATATTATCATCCAAACAGATAATTCATATTATCATTTCAATCCAACCAAACATCTATATCATAGATCAGCACATCTCTTATCAGAGATATCAACAATGCAAAGCATTCAATATCATTCATCCATTCTTAAGTAATGATTTATATCATCTAATTAATTTAAAGTGAATTAAACTAATTACTTCATTCTATAAATCCTGCTTACTTAATTATTAATTAAACCAATTAATTAATCATTACTCTAAGTATCCATCTTAATTAATCATTCCTGATTAATAATCCTTTAATTACTTTAAGTAATTAATACTTAATTAATTTCACAAATTAATTATCTTAAACCTTTCAGTAATTAATCTTTAATTACTTCATTAATTAATTAATTATACTTAATTATCTTAATCCTTAATTAATTACAATTAATTAATTACTTTAATCACTAATTATTTATTAATTAATCTTAATTAACCAATCCTTAATTACATCATTTAAATTAATTATATTTATTAATTAATTCTTAATTAAACCACATTTATTAATCACCTTTGATTAATAACATTTAGTAATTAACTACCCTTAATTACTCTTCCATAAATTAATTACTCATTAATTAATTATCTTTTAAT
Organism: Allium fistulosum; assembly: GCA_030737815.1. Lineage (NCBI taxonomy): Eukaryota > Viridiplantae > Streptophyta > Magnoliopsida > Asparagales > Amaryllidaceae > Allium > Allium fistulosum. The sequence goes on along the minus strand of CM060908.1, from coordinate 118,596,621 downwards.
TAATCCCTTGATTAATTGTTCAAAAGTAATTAAACTCAAATTACTTTCATTATTAAAATCATCTTTAGTTAATTATATCCATTAATTAACTTTAATTACTTTCCTAAGTAATTACACTTCACTAATTACATTTAAGTAATTATACTTATCACATAACCAAGTGATTATCTTAAATTAATTAATTTAACTTATCAAATTATTTCATTAAGTACCTTAAGTAATTAATTACCTTAATTACTTCTATTAAGTAATTATACTTAACCCATTTTCATATTAACTAATTAATCTAATTGATATTCAAATTTAATCATGTTAATTAATTATCTAATAATCCCTAATTAATGATCTCTCATTAATTATTAACAATTCTTTAATTACTTCCTAAGTAATTAATCTTTAATCAATTATTTATTAACTACAACTTAATAAATTCTTAATTACCAATTAATTAATTTCTAATTACTTAATTAATTCCTTAATTAATCTTTCATCACTTAATTAATTAATTTCTAATCATTTATTAAAAATCTATATTTATCTAAATAAATGATTAATCCCAAATTAATTAACCTTAATTAATTAACTTATAATCTTAATTATTTAATTAATTAACACTAAACCATTAATTAATCAAATTATTAAATTATACTTTAATTATCTTATTAATTTAATGACTCCTATATCATTAAACCTTAATTACTTTCTAAATTAAAGTATTAACCTTTAACTACTTTAATTATTATTAACAAAGACTTTAAAACATTTTACTTTAAAATCTTTCTTTTAATTCATTTTAAATTAAAGATTTAAAATAAATTACAATTTAACTTTAACCAATTTTGAATCAAATTTACAAAATCTTCTTAAATTCAAATGTTAAGAAACACTTAACATTTATAAAAGAAATTTATAAGATTTTTGAACACATTCATTTATTCAAACCCTTTTTAAAAATATACTTTAAATATTTTTAATTTGATGCAACATTAGAAATTTAATAAACTAATTTCAAATAGATACAAATCTAAATTTGAATCCATACTTTAAAAAAATTTGATTTAAAACTTTGTTTTAAATCCTGCTTAACATTTTAAACTTTATTTTTAAATTTTTAAAAATACTGTCAGGTTTTAACTGTAACCCAAAAAATCAACCCGAGCTAAATATCAAAATACCCGAGTAAAAACCCAATTTTCCCGAGTACTCCTTCGAGTTTCCCCTTCCTTTTCTATTTTTTTTTACTTTGTTATGTTTAAAATTTTTAAACACAGTTATAAACCCACGAGTCTTCCCTTCGAATTCCCGAGAACATCTTCGAGTCTCACGTGCAACAAAACGAGATCGACTCGAGCAATACTGTCTTCTTCCCAAACCAAACAACCAATGCCTGATACAAACGTGCACGTGCACAGACGAGTCGATCGTCTCCGATCATCTCTGCCAACGCCGGCATCTCGATCATGACTGCCACTCACGATTCCGATCACCAGATCATCGTTCATCTCCAAAAATCGAATTCGAGCGTTCATCATCCTGGAACAAGAATTCTCGAATCACCACAAAGCCTGGAAATTCCTCGAATCATCCTTGCCGACCACCGGAGCACTTGACCTTCCCGCCACGCCTTCGCCAGTCTTCCTACTACCAGTTCCCAGAGTCTGGTGGAACTCGGTCCACCAGAGACATCGTGATGACCACTTTTCCGACCACAACAAAACTAGGTCTACAGACTTAAATCTATCACTGTTACCACCACAACACCATGATCACCATCCTGGCAATTTTCCCGAACTCTATGATCGTTCTACTACCCCCAGAGAAGATCACGACCTTCCAGATTTCATCGATCGCCAGAATTTCATCATTTCCCCATTTCCGTTCAAACTAGCATATCTTACCATTTATAAATCTAAAAATTTTGATTTCTCTTCTAAAAATCATTATTTGGTTTAAAGATTCAATTTAAAATCCTGGAATGCTAAATTATCATCTTTGAATTTTATTCATAACTTAAACTTCGCTGTTCCTTTTTATTTACAGAGTAGTTTTCTTTTTATTTTACTTACTAAAATTCTAAACTGTAATCCATGATTTAAACAAACAAATATAGTTTGAATTCTAAGTCCTATCAGAGATTATATCAAGAGGAATTAAATTCGATCATGATTTTTAACTTCTAAAAGAAGAACAGATAAAAACATGTTCAATAGCAAGCAAGCATCTAATACATCCAAATATATATATACATATATATACATCAGCATACACACATATATACATCAAGAAAATCTGCTTATATAAAATCACACAGACATATTATTTCCAAAAATTTAACATGCAACCAGATTTCCCTATATTTAAGTTTAAGAAGGAAGTTACTCACTTATTTGAGAACAGAGCATATCTTGAAACTGCTTTAAACTTTAAAACTGAAGTGCCTTTGAAACTTTTAAAACTCGATTTAAAAACTTGAATGCTGGCTTTAGTTTGAAAGGATTACAGTTGCATGCAGAGATGCCTTGTTTGACATGCCTCCAGATTTGAAAAGGATTTGCAGTCTTTTGTTTCCAGATTGAAAATGCAAGCTGAAGACTTTCAGATTGAAGAAATGCATTGCAGAGTTGAAGGAGCTTTCAGGTTTGAGAGGAATGATTATAAGATTGTTTTTGAAATGAATTGCAGATCTTTGTTTTTGGTTTTGAGGAAGATTATTGTCTTTGGGAATTTTTGTTTACAGGCTGAAAGTTTTCTTTAGTTTTGAAAAAGAAATAGAAAAGAGAATGGAATGAAAGCATGTGTTTATATAAGTAGAAATGATTTATTTAATTAAAAGAAAAACAAAAATACAAAACTTTGACATTTGTCACTAACCATCTTTAATTTGTTAACACTTGTTATTACTTAGCCTTAGGAATTTACACATGTCTTTATAGTAATTTGTATTTATTTTAAATGTAAATAAATAGCCTTTTCTTAATTTATTTAAATGCTTATCTATTTATAAATAATATACATATATTTTAAAATCCAAAACTATTTAAAATATTAACTCTTTTGAATTTCAGAATTAAATCTAATTCAAATTCAAATTATATTTTTAAAATCCAATTTAAAGTCAATTTAAAACAACACATTTAATTTGAAAATAACCATTTGTCAATTTTAAAATAATTTATAAAAGAGATTTTAAATTACTACTATTACTAAATGAATTAACATATCATATGTTAATTGTATTTTAAACTTATATATACTCTTAAATCCATATTTATTTAGCAATATAAAATAATCATCATTATTAACCTTACTTAAAACCATATAGTTATTTGTTTAAATAACTTTGAAAAGCTTAATATTAAATAAATCATAATTTCCAAACTATCAAAATATATATATTAGAAATTTAAAAACAATATTTTATTTATTATTTAAATTTAAAATCCAAGCTTATCTATTTACAATATATACATATATATATACATTATGAATAGAAATCATTTTATTAGTTTTTTTTAAAGGATAAAATTCACTAATTAAATATTCATTTAATTAGATTTTTAAACCAATTCAAATATTTTTATCAAAGATTAACAAATCAATTTAATTATTTAAATAGATTATTAAATTGATATTGCCCCAAATTTCCGGGATATTACAGAAATAATAAATGAAAATTAAATATTAACATTTCGGACAACAACTGATTAACAATTTAATTTCAGAAAAGTTTATACTTGTATATATAATATAATCATTCAAAAATTTATTTTGTTTACCAAATTTGAAAACGATATTGTGTCGGTTTGCTCTGTTAAAGTGTTTTGGAAATCCTATCGATAGCGTTGATCAGACGAATCGATCGGAAACCCAAATCAACATCAACAACTCAAACAACACAGCATACGTTAAAACATTTATATATATTAGTTTACAAATACATTTCTTTGCTTGACGACAGGAATGAATTTTCAAAATAAGGATAGGGTTTCAAATTTGATGGACTCAAATCAAAGAGAAATTTGATTCAAAGATAAGTTCGAAACAAAGATATGATGATTAATAACAAAGTAGGAAGATTGATGAATTTATATAAATCGTGGAAAACCTTAACCGGGTCGACCGTGACTTCAAGAATAAGATCGATGCAGAATTTCGAGGCAAATCTACATTCGATCTCCAGAAATAGAATTCAGGTATAGCAGGAGATAGATAGCATCGTAAACCGAGGATACAGAAATCTCCGGTAAATCAATGCCTATCGTAAAGGAGTTTCACCCCTTTACAAATCATTCGAAGATCGGCGAACCCGCCAAGTTATTATAGAGGTTATTTGAAGTGGAGTTATGGGATACTCCAGAATTAAAAGAAGACGAATAGTGAGGGACACGAATGAATTTTGGAACCGTAGGGAATGTTCCAAATTCAAGGGAATTGAGTCAAAAGGAAGAGATTGAAACTCGAATGAGAGTGATTCTGTAAATACATTTACCCTATATGTTAAGTTTCGCCTAGAGCTACCAAAGCTCTGATACCAACTGTAACGACCCGCTATTTTGGACTATTCACATCCGCACATGTCGGACTTGAATAATTCAAAATACCGAATTGTTAATTTAAATTGGCAAAACTGAACATATACAGTAAATAAATAATCACAGATCACAGACACAGAGTAATAAATGCAGCGGAAACAAAAGATAGTAGTTCATGAAGCTACTATATACATATCAGAGTTAAATAAGGTACAACATATGTCTCAGATACAATAATCAAATACAATAATCAGAATACAATCACTGGAATCAACTGGATATCTGAAAGCTGGATAGATAGCTGGATCTCCAAGCGAAGCTCCAACTCCAAAGGTGAGTCTCGAATACTGGTACACTCAGTCTGACCCGAGCGTAAAGCAAAACACAAAACACTCGAGTCAGGATTAACATTCTTATATCAATAAATCCAACTCAAGTGAAATAACAACTGAAATACAAGTAACTCAAAGGATGTTTGGAATAACCATCCTTTAAGGATCCGTTAAACTATCTACCATGTAGTAGTGTACGGTAAATAGATAATGCCTATCAGTAATATAAAGTATCAAAATAGTGTTAAGGCGTTACCATTATCCTCCTTAACACATTTTATATAAGCGTTATAGTCTATAAAGCACTGTAAACTCCACCGTAAACTAGTGGGATATTAGGGAGTACTCCATAGGTATAACACAAAACAAATCGTAGTGGTCGCGTATACAGGGATACAAGTATGACAAGGCACATGAGGCAATACCCAAGGTAGTGAAACTACCGTTTGCCTGATCCGGACTGGTGAGAACGCATCGCCGCAGCGATCGCAACACCACGAAACAACACTTCCAAAATCAAGGGTGCACCAATCGACAACAAGTAATGAGTAGTTTTCGAAGAAGTGTGTTCGCTCGAGGTAGCTAACCCCCATTTGGCCCGGCACGGCTCCTGTTTTAGTCATTTCCTATTTGACACAAGTGTCAAGGCTATCCATTATCGTTCTCTTTCTTCAGTCATCACGTACATCATTCCAACCACTTCATTCTGGATCACACTCCGCGTATAGTTATTAAAGTGGTTTTCGGTTTAGACAGAGAGTATGTCTCTAACTGATTCCGGTCTCTTTAATAACTTTCATAATTATTACACCGATTGGTCGTTTAATAAATTTCAAAACCAAATCAATTACAATTTCAATTAGAATTTGTAAATCAACACTTCAATTGTCTTTCTAAATCAATTTCCATAATTTACGTTTCAAATTTCTAAATTTCAATTTCCAAATTTTATAATTCAATTTCAATTTTAATTTAAATCGTTTCAAATATTCATTCAAGTTCGTATATAAGCTTCATTCCGAAATCATTTAAATTAATTTAATTTAACATTCAAATCAATTTAACTTCATTTATCGATTTCATTCAATTATTCGTTAAGTAAATTTATCATTCAAACAACTTCTGTTTAATTTCCAATTCACTAAATCAATTACTTAAGTTCAACTTCATTATATCAAAAACTTACAAATTTGAATTAAATTAGATTCGTCAAATCAATTCTTTAAATTACAAGTCTTACGTTAATTTCAATAAATCACATTTTATTTCTTGTTAAAGAAATTCAATTTCACTTATTTCTTTACTCGGTTACAAATTTCAAAACTCAATTAATAAAGAAACTGAATTTCACATATTCAAGCAGTTCAATTTCACTTATTAACTTACTTAAACAATTTTCCAAAACTTAATAAATAAAGAAACCCAATTTCATTTATTAATAAAATTCAAATTTCACTTATTCAAAAGTTCAATTTCTCTTATCAAAGAATTCAATTTTTATTCAATTATCAAATGATTCAATCTTATTAAATTATTAAATAATTTCAATCTTAATTATTAATAATTTCAAAACTTAATAATTTCAAACTTGATTTATAAATTCAAAATTTTTATTAAATCATTTCAAACTTAATTCAATTAATAATTACAAATTTAATTGTTAAATAATTCATTTCAAAACAACGTTCTTTCATCAGTTATTCCATTAATATTTATTTCAGATTTCAATATTGACATTTTCCTTTTATCAAATTTACGTTCCAATTTTATTTCAAAACCTTATTATTCAAATAAAATCTTTATTTTATTTCAAATCAAATTATTGACCAATCGGGTTTATTTAATTCTCTATCCCGAGTCAAGTTTATTTTGGGTATTTATCATTTCAACCCGATTCCATTTCAATTCACAAATCAAAACATAGCAAAGGGAACTTGCAGTGTGATAACTGGGATGGTGTCAAAGTAAATAAACAAGCAATACAACAAGCAATAACAATCCAATATTTAATTCAAATAATCCCGATATAATCGTATTAATTCACATTGTTATTTGTGTAAATTAATATAATTATTTCTAGAATCTACACTATCATTTCATGTAGATTAAAGATTATCACATCACGGTTCTTCACTTGTCAACTATTTACAATTTCATACATCATTAATTTAACAACATACATTTAAATGGTTCAAGGTGTAATTCCATATTTCTACATGTCAATTGATTTAACTATCCTATATCAAATTCAACCACATATTATTTATCACTTTAACATTAACAATTTTAATGTCCAATATAAGCATAAACAATTAACAGATAATGGTGTCAGATGTCATAGGTGAACAGATTCAGGTGATAGCATATATAACAGTGTAAATAACTAAAAGCAGCATATTTCAATTGTCGTTTCAATTGAAATCAAATTTAATAAATAAAAGAACATTAATCGTGAGTGATTGCTCACCTTTCGAGGCTAGATAGGTTTGACAAGGAAACGAGCTACGAATTCCAATGCAAAGCTAGATTGGCACGAATTTTGACGACAAAGCTGATAAAAGAAATGGACAAAATCAAATCAACATTGGATCGATGATGATAATTGGTATAGATGGACCTATATATAACTATATAGATAAAATCATATTCTAAATTCACATAGATTTCAATTTAAAATATATCTATATATGTATTTCAAAATCTATTATTCAATTTAAACCACGTATATTAATATCAACATCCAAATATTTCATATTATTACAACCATTATTTAGCTTAAAACACGTATCTTAAAATAACGTATATCATAATATATTTTATAAAGGAAATGTATTTTAACGGATAACAAAACGTATTTTAATGTATATCATAAAATCTGTATCTTTATATACAACTCGGTAACCGAAAAATGTGGCAATACACACCTAACTTATAATATCATGACTCACGCAAATTGCAAAATTCGCATACATTTAAATGCACAGAGTATATGTAAAATCTTATCTGCTTTTACAAAGAACTGTTCTATAGTTTATATGAATATAATTTCATCTTATAACTGATTATAACTTTTAAAAAAATTCAGATTTAAATAGCTTTAAATACGATAGCTTACCATAATACTTTGTAATTGGGCTGAAGTTCATATATCAAAAATAAATAAATAAAACAATGGATACAGATCATATACATTTAAATAAATATAATTATATCGAATACCTTTATTCTTAAACCCCATTACCATTAGAATCATATAATAGCTACTAAGCAAAATGAACCCAATGTATAAATGTACATACAACACGTATATGAATATATATATATTTTTAAAAAAAAATGTAAAACTGTATAAACAATATACACCTCTGGATTTTAATATGATGAAGTATCAGGCAACCTGAATTATGCAGACCCATATATAAGTGTATACATTAAGTTACAAATATATTAGCTGTTGCATAAAATCTTATTAAGATATTAATATGAATTTTGTTGACATTTACAGCACTTTCCTATGGCACAACAGTTTATCTAATGTATACACCTACCTAAACATGCACGCCACTTATAATATACGCAATATACATACAAACCATTTTTAAAATCATCAATGACAGGTTAAAATATTTACATTGGATAAACCAGATCTATAACTTCATAAACTTCCCAGGTATTAATAAAGTTGTGAATATAATATATCATATAAATATAAACATAACAATATGTTAACAAAACATAACAAATACATTGCCGAATTATATACCAGATAATATGCAGACATTATACCCTATAAATAAACTAAATAACACATATATAAAGATATATAAGTACACACTTACAAAACACAACAAAGGAGGAAGACACGTCTGTCAGGTTGTGGTGAGAGGCTCGGCCAAAATGGGATATGCACGAGTAGTGCTTCGGGCCAAAACCAAGGAGGAGTGAGGCCAGAGGAAAGTCAGGGAGGATGGCTCGCCTTCTACAGTTGGTGGTGGGTTACACCGGAGGATGCTTCAAGTCAGGGAATAGCGCTCTGGATTGAGGAGAGGTTTGTTTTTTTTCTTGCGGCTGCATGCCTTCGACCGAAAAGAGGGCGAGGGAAGGGAATACCGGAGGCGCGGATCACGGCAAGGTCGGCGAGTGGGTTCAGGCATGGTTGTTGCGGAGGCGATGGAGGTGGGGCTGTGGTTTTGCATGCTTGCGTGGAGAAAGGGATGGGTCACGGCTGTTGTGGTGCTAGGGTGGTTCGTCCATGGCCGAAGTAGTGGAGGAAGGTGGGCGCTGGTTCGGGTCGCTGATGAATTAGTTTGAGGGGCGAGATGAAATGTTCACTTTAAAAATGTTGGACGTGGCAGAGCTTTATATATAAATACTTTTAAGTAATGTTGTAGCCACTGTGAAATAATGCAAGCAGGTAGAGGTAAAGTAGAGGAGGAGAGGAGAAACTTACTAACCAGAGGTTTTAAATGAAGAAGCAATTGAAATTTTGAAAAGGCTGAATAGTAATTGCCACTAGTTGAATTCTAGGAGTTATTATTAGCCAGTGACTCCTAGTTTCTCACGTAGGATCATGAAACGGCACAGGGAAAAACAAAAAGGAAAAAAATATATCGATAAGGCTGACCATTTTGCGGATTACACGGCATACCGGACTCCGGAAAACATAATTTAATATACTGAGGAGGTCAGCACAATGAGACGATCAGAACGGTATACAGATATTAGCGGTACGATTGGATTATAACAATTCGAATTTTCTACCAGCGAAAAATGCAACAAAAACGCAGGAAAATAAGATCGACGGAGCTAAAGAAGTTCGAATTTGGAAAAACGAAAAATGACGTCTTGGCCAGAAGACGGTTTAGAATTTTTCTATGTAAAAATATTTAGGTTCCGAAAACATTTTATTTTCATCGCTTTTTAACAGATTAAATTAAAGTAAATTTACGCACGAATTAACTTTCATATTTTCGGACAAAATTTTACCAGTTGCTATGTTTAACTAAATGCATTCCAGATATTAAATTTTTATTTCAAAATTTTATTTTAAAATTCCATGAAAATCCAGTTAATCACATTATTAAAACGGTTAAAATTTACAGGTCGTTACATTTGTAGAGGACCAACTTATAATACGAGTTCTCAACTTTCAGGAGACTGGTGGTTGGTAATGGAGATTCAGCAGTGGGTGTATAAGGAAGGATAAGTCATGATACATGACACTCTCAATCTCGCTCATGATATGTTAAGATGGTTAAACGTTCAGTAATCAGGTGCTTGATTGTTTTCTGTTCATTTATAAATTTATTACATGCTATGCTTATATTCTTATATTCCTTAAAAAGCTCGTAGTTCTGATGTACTATAGTTTCTTCTAAGGTACAAAATAATTTTGATGCTATATCTACACTTAGGGACAACTAGAGGATTATATCTGATTATGTATAGGTTGAGTATACTTTAGTGTTAGATAATCTAGTCTAGATAGTAGTAACTTATGTTTCGTTATAGGCATTGACATTTTGTAATGTACCCCTTTTTGGAAGTATATTGCTTTTGACCAATATTTGACTTTGGATGCTTTTCATACCCATCCCCTTTGCCTCTAAAAGTTTTTTAGTCAAAGTAGAGGAACGCATATATTCCATGTCATTGTATCCATCTCTTCTGCCCATGAAAAACTCCTTTTCTACCAAAAAATGGAGAATTCCTTTTTTTTGAGTTTCCTATGAATTTGGAGCTAGCAAATTCTCTCTGAATTTATGAGCACTAGCTCTTTATATTCCAAATTTTAAATTAGGCTTCAAAAGAAAAACTTATTTCAACAATGGGTTTAGTTTGAAACAACTGTTATATATACACTCATGTTCTGTTTTTGTAAAATAATTGCACTAATATGATATGCTGAGCTCCATTTTTTTTTGCGAATGTAGCCTATTACTCCTTTCTAAGGCAAATACACTAAATCAGACACTCTCTTTGTTGGAAATTCATCTTTTAATGGTTGAAGGGACGATATGTATGTGGTCTCCAAACCTGTATCGTCAATGGTTGACTAATTATTTTACTCCACTTTCTTATTAACTTTTTTCTTCATGTTATCAAATCTGAGTTTTTTTTAATAAGGTTGGGGAAGTTGTTGCTGTTCGAATGGTTTCAGATCAATAAGGCAATTTAAGAGGTTTTGATTATGTTGAATTCTCCAGTGAAGCTGAGGCAGAGAAGGTGATCTTTCTTTCTGAAGTAATATGGGTGTGTTGTGCGATCAATTTTGAAGCCATGTCAGCTATACAAGTTGGTTTTGACATGTGCAAGTTGTTCAAATAGCTATTGCACACCTATTGAATCTAATCACATTTGCCAAATTTTATTGCTCCTAATGATTTTTTTCTCCAGTCATTTTGATCTTCTTCTCACTTCCGTATAAATTTATATTTTTTTTATTAAGGTTTCTTCCTCGATAATGTATTGCTTTAATATTGCAGCAGGAATAACTCCATCACTAATTTGTCCTTCAGCTTCAGGTGCGGATTACTTATGTACATTAAAGATAGTAACTCATATACTCTCTTCAAATTCTGTTCGTTATTCTGTGTACCCACTTTCATCATTTGATAAAATTTTGAAATTCCCCAACTTGGATTTTTAGAACCTAGACCAGCCTGTTTCAACGCTTCTAATAAACTGGGGCTGTCATTGGGATATGAAAAAATATTTGAATATCAATTTAAATGATAAGGTGTTTGTTATTGATAGCTATCGACCAATTCATTTACATAACTTAAGTAACATAGACGAGCAAGTTATTGTTTTTTACTCTATAAAGGATGAGGAACAAGCTGATTTGGTGTATGATTTTGATATTTCTGCATTAGCTAATGCGTCTGATTTGAATAGTGATGATGAATTAGGTGATGATATGCATAGCGATGGTGATGACAGTAGATTGTAAGAAGAAGTTTCAGTATATGAGTACCGAAGTAAAGCAACAGATGAAAGATAAGTTTGAATCTTTTTTGCCTGAATACGGGTTAACTGATTTATATTATAGGAGTTTCTTAATAACTAATGGTTTTGCCTGAATACGGGTTAACTGATTTATATTATAGGAGTTTCTTAATAACTAATGGTTTTGCCTGAATACGGGTTAAATGAATACGGGTTGTTTGACATTTCAGGTGGATGTTTGGATGATGGTTTGGAGTTGCTTGCTGATATAAGACAAGGCAGTGGTGAAGAGGAACTGCTCTGGTTAGTGGGAGTCGAAGTGTGTGGATATGGCAGAGTAGGCAAGAAGGGCAGGGGAACTGTTATGTGCTGGTGACTGTTGATAGTTTGTTGATATGGCAGTGGTGGGCTGGTGATGTAGCAGTTACCTTTGGTTGAGGAAATAATGATGGCAGGTAAGATGATATGTAGATGAGCAGGTGGTTGTGTAGTGAATGTTAGGTGCTGCTGTGATGGACAGAGAGGGGTTGCAGGCAGTGATGTTGAGAAGTTTGGTGGAAGTGAAGTAGAGGCAACTGTTTGCAGAAGGGGATGATGACTGATATGGTGGTGTTTGAAGGTGATAAGGTACAGTTTGATGAATATGTTGTAGTATGGTTGTGGCGAAGTGTTTGAAAAGGTTGTGACGTAATTGCAGGCAGGGTTGTGGGGTAATGTGCTGATGAGGTAGGAGTTGTGAATTTGTGTTGAAGGCAAGTAAAGGAGGATGTTAGAAGTTGCAGTAGTTTGTATCTTGGCAGAAGTTGGTGTGTTGATGTAGCAATGTAGTTGTGACAGTGAAAAACTTGTTGAGACAGAAGTATGCACTGGTGTGTGCAATGGTATGCAAGGGGCACATGTAGTTCAATGGTTGTGGCAGGGTATGTGATGGCTGACAGTTTGGTTTGTGTGATGCGCAGTAGAAAGAATTGTCGATGGCAGTATATGGTTGTGGTGATGGTGAAGTTGGGATGTTTGCAGTGAATGTTTGACAGTTGATGTTTAAGCTTGAATTCAAAAATGGTGTAAAATTATGAATTTAGTTATATTTTGTAATAAAATTATGAATTCAAAAATGGTGTAAAATTGAATTGTTTTAGCTTTTATTAAATGTGAATGGTCCATGTTGTTTCAAGTAATGTTAACGATTGTAGTTATTATTAGTGAAATATTGGTTTATATTATAATGTTGTGAAATTTATGTTGCAAAAGAGACATATTACAACTGTCAATGCAATAGTTACGATAGACTTTACCACAACTTTCAAAAGCAGTTGTAAAAAGCTTTTTTACAACTGCTCCTACAACTATCGTCAACAGTTGTAAAAATATTCAACTATATTACAACTCCGGATATTAAGACTGGCGGCCGTCCGTTGTAATAGACCTATTACAACTGTTTTTGGCAGTTGCGAAAAGGTATTTTTGTTGTAGTGAAAGGATATCAGGTTTATTTTGTAGGTTTTCATATCTTCAGATTTCTGGACACCAGATGGTAGAGAGGTCACGAGAGCAGAGTTTTCATCCAGGACTACTAGCAGTTTCTCCTCAGATTTAGGATTCTGCTATTCTCTTTTCAGCAGATCCCTTCAGAGTAGATGCTTATTCACCTCTCCTGATTCAGTTGGTTGGAGCTTCCTCATTAGTCTGGGACGTCATCCAGTTTTTCCTCTAGTTTTTTAAGGTTGGTACTTCTAACACCTTAATATCGGGCGGGGACCATGCCAGAGCTCGATTTCGGGGTGTGATGGGTGGTGGTCTTGCCGGAACTCATCTTAGGAGTACCTGAGATTTGATATACATGTATTTGGTTTTTGTTACCTGCCAGGCATGTTGGCAGCACTCTATATTAGTGATTTATATATATATTCGCATGTGTGCTCTCCTCTATTCGAAGAGGATCACACATTTTTCTCAAAAAAAAATATAAAATACATACATACATATATAATCTATACATATACTAGATAATTCGCATGGTAGAAAAAATATTTTTTTATTTTAATTTTAAATATATTTTAGATAAAATATCCATACATATATTGTTTCAAATTAATATGAAATTATTATTTTCGAAATAAATTTTGAATTTTAAATTTTTAATAAAATTATTAGTGATATTTTTTTGTTAGAATAATTAATACATAATTTTATAATTTAAAAATCAATTTTAAGTTTCGGTTTATACATTAAATATTTAAAATAAATAAAAATTATTTTTTATCAAAAGTCTGTCTAGTACTAATTTTATTTTATAAAATATAAAATATATTTTATATGATGATGCTTATATGTTAATATAATTAATTTACATATTTATTAATTTAAAACAATATTTAAATAATAATAATAATATACATATATGATTGTTTTGTCTCTACCGAAAATATTTTATATATGATACTACTTATATAAAATTATAAAATCATATTTGGATATAATAAGATGTATTATTAAATTATAAAGCTTATATGTATAATTAAATATTGTATATTAAATTAATAAAATAATAAAAAATGTTTGTTGTTTGAGCCTTGCACTTTATATATATAAATGACAGAAAAAATTAATATAAAAGAATATAAACATACAACCAATCTAATTGTGACAATATATTAATATATTAGAATCATCACATAACTAACAATTTAATAAACATTATATATAATGAATAATATTCATAACTTTGTTATAGATTTAACATATATGCAATGCCTGTGAGAACACCTTGAAACTTTGAGATCTAGTCCTAGAACAAGTTTCCAATCCAGTAGAGTGCTAATCCTTGAACCGATAACCACCAGTTATCGAAAAGGATCTGTTATACCTTGATTTGACTTTGGAAATAGAGATATAGGAGCACTAGATTTCAGCCAGAGGTAGGAGATAAGGAGGCATCAAAAAGTATAAAATGTGAGTAGGTTGAGATGTTTATATGGAGGAGGAATGAAGAGAGTGGTTAGGATCAAAATCCATGTTTTTCTCTTACTCCTTTCCCTTTTATCTACTTAACCCTAGTCCATCTTATCCAATCATATAGCAGCCCCCTATGTCCCAATATATCTAAACCACCCAACCCTCATTATGGGCTTTAAACCCATTTAATGCCCAAACAAAATATTTTGCATTTAAATCCAATTTAAATGCGTATCGATATCATATATTGATTAATATATTTATAACTATTATAAATATATTTAATAATATTCACTCATCAAATCAAGATAAAATTTTATAACTAATATTTCACAAATATTAATTAACTTATAACTATTACAAATTAATTAAATCGTTTGGTCAAAGAAGTATTCATCATTTCTATTGTGTGACCCCGTATGTGTAAATTTAGTTCGCAATTAATATCGAACTATTCGAATATTAATGTTCACACATCACTTAGCAGGTGGTGTGACATTTTGGCCAAATTTATCCCTTACTTAGTTTTGGTAAAATTCAATTATTCGGTTGTGACTATTTTTTACACCAATTTTCTTCGTTAAAACTATACCACTTTGGACTTATGGAATTTGGCAATGGTCAAATACCATCCATATTCAACTCTATAGTCCAAACACAAAGTCCCTTTTTCAATAATAATTTTTTTTATTAACCGAACTACTCAAGCCAGAGATTTTGGCTTTAGCTTCACTTAGGTTGACTGTGATACTAGCCTCATGTAACTAAGAATACCAATCCTCTCTTGAATCGTGTTTCACTTCCAATACTTCCACTCTACCAAGCAATAGTCTCTCAATGGACGTCGTGCCATGATATGACTATAATCAAAGTGGAGCTTTTATATTGAAGATCAATAGTATTCTCAAGTCGAAAGAAATGTGTAAATTAGTCGCACCAATATTTTCTGTTTGACTTTTGTTAAATTAACCAATAGAAAACCATCGAATGGGTCATTCCATAGTTATCTAATAACCATCAGTACGTAACCCCTTGGTGCCCCCACCAGTCATGAGTAATACATTGCCCAACATTTAAAGAGCGTTACGAACTCTAGTTTCAACGGATGCATCGATATCCAGTCTCGATGTATCTTGACTAAGAATATTTAAAATGATGTGTTTATTTTATTATGCTACAATACTCATGATTATAACTATTTGTAATTACTATCACAAACACATCCTTTTTGGATTTTCTATTAAATATACTTTAATCAAATATTTAATTATTTATAACACGATATAACAAATATATAATAGAAAGAAAAACACCTTTATTATGAACGAGAATTGATTACATAGCTAATTAATTTACAATGAATTCTATAATTGCCCTTGGTTCATACCCCTAACTTTATCAATATTCCACTGTACTTGGGGCCAATTATGGAATCTCAATCTCATCCCTTCAATCAGCCTCTTGAGAGCCAATTGCAATGACCCAGATTTTCGGACTAGTCAAAATCGCCGACAAACCTGTTTGTTCTGAAACTACGAATGAAAACTACCATTTTAACATACATTTGATAAATAGTCAACACAATTTAATGTATATGATACAACTTCAGTTATATAAGTTATCAGAGTAATCAATTTAATATACTAGGTGAGCTTTGATACATACTAAATACAGATACAAATATCTAACGTTGCACAACTCTTATGAGAGAGAGACAACAATAGCCATTTCTGCGAACTTAATAAACATGTCAAATGCGGAATAATATAGTAAGCAGAAAAGAGATATCAACACACGATAAATAGGAAACAATAGACATGAAAAATATATATTGTTATTGGGGCTACATCACTACCACTTGTGACTGCTTAAGTACACCTATCTAATTGGGTACCCAACTAGATATAGGATCAAGCCAGCGTAGTTCTCCTACCGCAAATAGGACTCCATAGGAGCCTATAATGCACATGATATATATGCAAATCTCAAACTACATAGCATATATCATGCAAATGTAGGTTCCAAAATCTACCCACTTAGCTTAATCTTTACTTTTATATTTTCTGAAATCCAATTAACTTTATTATTTTCAAAATATAATCATTTTTGAAAATATGTTCTTTGGACTAAACTCCTGAATTTTTTATTTCATAACCTTTGAAATAATATATAACATCTTTTGTATCAAATTATACTTTACTTCAGGATTTTAAAACAAATCACTTTTGAAACATTTATTTGGAAATCTCAAAATATTACTATAAAAGTA
This sequence comes from Allium fistulosum, assembly GCA_030737815.1. NCBI lineage: Eukaryota > Viridiplantae > Streptophyta > Magnoliopsida > Asparagales > Amaryllidaceae > Allium > Allium fistulosum. The sequence continues at coordinate 118,579,585 of CM060908.1, read as the reverse complement.
TATCAAAATATATGCAACCAGATTGGGAGGTTTCTCCTAATAAAAAGGCAATTGGGTCTCATCCTTTATACAATCGATAAATAAGTACATCCTTTTATTCCAAGAGCGGACTATACAAAAAACATATGCTCACTATTTAGTTACGGGTTACACGAATCATTGGTAACATAACAAACCATTTTATATCCCGAAGCGATAAATTATTTTCACTAATATTCACAAATACTTTAAATCATAGTATTTTCATTTCCCAAACCTTTTGAAATCATTTTCAAACACTGGGTTTTTAGTCCTCAAAATTTTCTTCGTTTATAAAACACTTTTATAAACCATTTTATAACCCCTTCAAAAATATTTGTTCTTAAAATATTTTTATTACTTTCCAAAAGAAATCATTTCAATTCAAAAGATAAAATATCTTTTATTTCCAAAATCATAATAAGCATCTTTTATTATAATTCCTGCTTAACCAATATTTGTATTGAACATCTTATAGTCAAACTGTGAAATTCTATTCACAAGGTGTTCGCATTTAATCATTCTCAATTTATTGTCTACCTAGCCTATGCATATAAAAAGGTAAACTACTCATAAACTGGTTGATCCTAATTCAAACAATCAGTTAATGGAATAAACACAACAACAACTGATAAACAACGCTTCATTCTATCAAATATTTATAACATTTTTATTTTATCCTGGGTTAAAATGGTTTAATATTTATTTTAGAGCATCCGAGCTTTTCCTTCGACATGTTTTGTCCCTCGCCCAAGTCTCCTTGGATCTCATAAACGAAACATGTGTACTAGCCGTTTCTACATACCCCATCAAGTATTTAACTTCTAAATTTTAAAATACTTAATTAACCATTCAAACACAATATCAAGCAACACAACAATTACAAAAGCATGTCATAACATCACAAAAAATAAGAGTAGAGAAGATGTAGAGTTTTCTCAAAAAAATTGCTTTCTGATCTAACTTTGTTACAATGGATTTGAATATAACTTCGCTACTACTTCCCCAAACTTCTTGAAATCTGCTATAGCTCCGCTATCTTGATTTTGAACTTAAGTGGACTATTAACTTCCGATATTTTGAGAGAACTTTGTTATTACATCAAATTATTTTAAGCTAGCATGGAAGCCATTAAAGCTCTAAGGAAGAAGAAGGAGAAATCTTAGAAAACAAAGAAAAAGAAGAATGGAAAGTGTAATAACCCAAAATTTAATCCATAATAATTAATTCGTTAATTAATGAAATAATAAAATAACTTTGTGAAATTATCAGAATTGAGTCATGAGAGTTGCACCGTTGTGTCCGTGGTAATTTTTTGGTCAATTTACATATATAGAATGTCAGAATCCAAGCTAATATGAGCTAGAAACAAAATAAATAAGAAAAGAAGAAAAACGAAAAGAAAAAATATATCGGGCAAGGTCGACCCAGAGGTCAACCTAAACACGTCCTAGGTCGACCGGTCGGTCGACCAAGAGGGTGGGGCGGTCGACTGCCCGGTAGACCCACCTACGGGTTTGAGGCGAAGGAATTCCTCCTTCGTCCTACGCGATTTTAACATGTCAATTTCCCTATTTTGCTCAATCTGGTTCCTTCGTGCTTCCATCCGATGACTCCTATTCAGCCTATGACGTGGTTGCATCCTATTCAATCCCCAAATCCAAGGGCCTGAGATCCACTTCTACACCTATAAATAGAACCCTAGACCTAACACTTTTTCTCATTCTAGATTTTCTCCAATTGGGTTCACCTTTTCAGGAAGGACCCTAAAAGGAATAATTTTCCAAGGAGAGAATCTTTTTAATAAAAATATTTTAATACCCTCAAGTGGATCCGGGAAGACCAAATGGGAAGAGCTTAGGACCACAGGTGAGTGATTGTAATTATTTTAAAGATTTCTTTAAGTGATTTAAAATAATAGGGTTTCTAATAGTTGTAGTTTTACTACGATATTTGGAATAACCTTTTTAGTTGTTTATTTACAGTTTTAAAATTGTTTTCAGTCTATTTCTTTTAGCTTTTCTTTTCAGTTGATTTTTGTTAATTATAGTTTTTCCATTTAATTACAGTTTATTTACAGTATTTTAATTTATTAACTGTTATTTATGTGTTATTTACATATTTTTCCTACGCTTTGGATTTTCTTCTATTTTCATTTTTCTTTTATTCTCCTTCTTCTTTGCGTATGGATTAGAATAGATTAAACGCGAATATGGATTAAAATTATAAATACTAAAATACCAGAAGATAAGATATAAATTGTAAAGACTGTAATAAAAATGGAATGAAGACTGAAATTGAGCCTAATTATGATATTAATGTTGGAATTTGACTAATTAAAGATAATTGGCCTAGTTATAACTTAGAATTATAATTAAAAAGAGTACAAGATAAAAGAGGCTTATTTTCACACTTAGACCTTGGGTTAAGTAAAAAGCATGATTATAATGTAGGTTATAATAAGCAAAAGAATGGAATGAGGCTTATTTTAAGGCTTAGGATAAATTAATAATCAAAGATAGTGAAGATAATAATAAAGGCTTATTTAAATAATTTATCTAAGTTAATATGCGAAGATGAAAGTAGGACCTATACCAAAAAGCATTCCCTATTAGACAAAATGGTAGGCTCACATTAGCCTGAAGTGAGATGAGGGCACGCTTATGCTTATAACGGTAGTAATTAGTCAAATAGAAGTCCAAATCATGAGGGATTTGGACAAGGGGCGCAACTAGATATTGTTTGGATGACGGGCCAGCACCAACAGCATTTCCCCTATTTTTCTATGGACACGGTGTTTCTCATAATCTTGAAATGAGACGAGGGGCATGCTTATGTTGGAGCACAGGTGATAAGGAGACCCAATAGGTGGAGAAACATGTAGCATGAGCATGGTGGCAGTTACGCCCGCGACTTCCATTTCGGTGCTCAGTAATTGATATGACTTCCAAGCACTTAGTGTGTGCCTTTCGTAGGCACCATTGCCTTTTATGTAGGGAGCTATATAACGTCTAGTCCACAGTAGATACTTTGCATGTCATTCGTAGACACCAATTCTATGTAGGGAGCTATATAGCGTCTAGTCTGCAGTAAGGTCTATGAAGTAGCAGGCCGATCAAAGGGTAGAATTAGGATTTCAGCCTAATTATAGGATTAGAAATTCAGCCTAATCAAAACAGCTATCAAAGACAAGTGCAAACAATTAAAGTCAATCAATTATGTTAATTCGTATTTATTTCCAGCTTATTCCTTATCCCCGTTTCCTTTGTTTCCTTTTATATACTAGAACTGTTGTAAGGTCCATTACTTTTACATTGCTTAAAGATTCTAGTAATTACTATCATTCACCAGACTTTTAGTCTGACCCACTCCTCTATTTCCTCCCTTTTCTCCCCATAGGCAATCCGGGGCAAGGAAGATAGACTGCAGATTCTTGGAGACCATATCATGTATTCCTTCTTTTTATTTCCAACTTTTTGTTCCTTTATTGTACTGGCACTGTATTGAGGGAAAGTTTGTGTTTGTACTTTGGTTTTTCTAATAAGATTGGGATTTTATTTTCATAAGACAATTGTATTTGGTATTTGGAACATATGTGGTTTGTCTGAAGTATTTATGAAGTATTAATTTTTTAAATCACTTATTGTTTTTAATTACTTCTACTGTGTTAATATCAATCTATTTTGTCTTGTGAATCTTAGTCTCTGCTAGTTTTAGTTATACCTACAATGCACCATGCCTTTTAGTGTGTCCTTTTGGGTATACTATAGGGTGTGGGGTGTTTCATTTAGTATCAGAGCCTAAGCTTATAGGATTCCTAAAAATTTGTTTTTAAAATGAAGTATTTTCCAAAATAACTTGTTTTAAAAAGTATTTTTAGAAAAGAAACTCTTAGAAATAGTTTTTAAGTATAAAAGAGTTTTTATAAAAATCCCCTCAAAGTCCAGTTCAACCTTCTTTTGATTCTTTCAAGCCTAAGTTTCCTTTTCTTTACATAGTATGGCTGACTGGTTCCATAGAGCTAAGGCACTAGAGGTGCAAGGGCAAGTGCCCAATACAACACCAGTAGGTGAAAATCCCTTTAATCCACCTACACCAGCCAATTTTTCAAAGCTATGCAAGGATTTCGCTAGCATAAGGGGCGGAATATTTTCTGGCATGGAGGATTTTGAGGAGACACAAGCTAGGTTGGAGGATATGGAGCGAAGGTTCAGGCGGTTAGGTTTAGAGGGCCGACAGCGAATTCAACCTACATATTGGCAGCTGGAGGGAGAACCTAAGGAGGTTCCTATAGGTTCTAAGAAGCAGTGGTGGAAGGACAAGAAAGAAGGATAAGAGGAAAGAGGAAGACCCTCAGAAGAAAATCAAGAAGGGAGCGAAGTGCCATAGTTGTGGGATTATTGGTCATTACGCAAGAAACTGCAAGAAAGAAAAGATGAAGGGAAATTGTTATACTTGCGGACAGCTCGGTCACCTGAGTAGGAATTGTCCCTGGAGGACGGGACAGGGAGCGAGTGCACCGGTGGCGCAGATTCAGGCGTTAGACGCGACACCTTCTAGCAGCATTCCGGATAGAGGTAGGAAAGTAACCGTTGAAGGTTTGATTTCTATTTTTGATTTTCCCATTCAGATTCTTTTTTATTCTGGAGCATCACACTCTTTCATCTCTAGTTCTTTGGTAGATTGTTTGCACTTAGACATCTCTTTAGTAGTAGACCGCATTGTTGTTTCAAACCCCATAGGAGGATCGACACACTTGTCTATGGTTTGTAGGGGTTTGAAAGTTTTTATCGTAGGCGTAGAATTTGACTGTGATGCCTATGTATTGGGATTCTCGGGGTATTGGATGATTTTTGGGAATGGATTGACTATCCACATATGGAGCTATATTAAACTGCGAGAGGAGAGTCGTTAGACTAGAGACATGCAACGGTAGGACTCTCGAGGTTTCTTACGACCCGCTAGGGTCAGTCATGTTGAGTTTCCTTTATTCCGTCGATTCATCATCATCAGAGTTGGATTCAGTTCCTATCGTCAGAGATTTTCCAAATGACTTCGAGGAGGTTAGGGGACTACCCCCTAAGAGAGAGATTGACTTCAGGATTTATTTGACTGGTAATGCTAAGCTAGTAGCATTACCTATGGCACCTAGGGAGAGGAAGGAATTAAGAAAGCAAGATCTGTCAGCTTTTGGAGAAAGGTTTCATAAGAAGAAGCATATCGGAGTAGGGTGCACCGGCCATCTTTGCTACTAAGGTAGACGGTTCCCTTTAACTTTGCGTAGACTATAGGGAGTTGAATAAGCTCACGAAGAAGAATCGTTATCCACTTCCTAGGATTGATGATCTTTTTGACCAATTAGTTGGCTCTTCGGTACTCTCCCAACTTGATTTACCCATAGGATTTCATTAGCTTAGGTTCGTTGATGATAGCATTAATAAGACCGCATTTAGGACACCCGACGGATTCTTTGAGTGGTTGGTTAGGCCTTTTGGGCTAACCAATGCGCCGACCTATTTTGTTGATTTGATGAGCCGTGTTTTTAGAGGCGTCCTAAATAAGTTGTGGTGGTATTCATAGACGACATTTTGGTGATTTCCAAGAGTATGGAGGAGCATGTTGTTCATCTAGAGGAGGATCTTCGCACACCTCTCATTCTTCAGTTAAAAGCAAAGTTATTGAAGTATCACTTTTGGCATAAGGAAGTGTGTTTCTTGGGGCATAGAGAAGGTCTACACATGGAAAGAGTTTGAGAAACAGTTTTGTGCATTTAGGCTCAGATTTTGAAAATCCAAGGAGTGGTAGGAAAAGATTGAGGATGTACAATAGAAAAGGAGGTAAGCCCTTGTATAGATAATTTCATAAATTATAATTGCTTCAGATAAGTGGAATTAACAGAAATACCTTAGAATAAATATGAATATAGGAACAAAATACTTTAAGTAAGAAAATGAGATTTCCAAGGTTTAGCGAGGATACTCCTAGGGTAGTAAGTAGGAAAATCAACTTTATGTCTAACCCAATAAAATGAAATTATTAGAATTGAAAAGAAGAATTGTCAGTATTAAAAAAAAAAGTAAATACTGGGTTTTCGGGAATATAGTAAGAAATTTAAATTGGTTTTTATATGATGTAAATTTCGTTGAAAGAGTGAAATTCTTTTTGAAGAATTATAGAGCGTATATAGCTCACTAATTTCTTTGAAAGTAAACAAAGATTTTAAATATAAAAACCTAAAAAGTATTAAGTATCAAAAACATAGATTACAACATTTATTGTTGTAATAGATGTTTTCATGAAAATAAAGGGAGCATAGACTATAACGCTACCGTTATAGTAGGTAACTCCCAAAGGAAATGTTTTTACTTAATATGTGATGTTTATTATTATTTATTTTTAATTAAATTCGTACACTAGTATTTTTTTGGGTTGTAGTAACAGTGTTTTACGCAACATCGGTTTTAAACCCAAATAAAAATGTATTTTTAAAAGATAATTTCTAAGAATAAAAATAAAAGTGATTTCTGAATACACCTATTAATTAAATAGGTATAAGAAAATGTTTTTGGTTATGGATATATTAAAAACAGTTTTGAAGATGAGTTTTTCTGAAGAGAAAAAGTTAGATATTAGAAGATGTCTATCATAAGAAAATATAATTTAAACATACTTTAATCTATTGGAATGAAAAGAATATTGGTATAATTTTCTATGAAACCAATAAAAATGTTTTGTGCAAGTTACAAGGAATGCATGAAAGAGATATACAAGGTATGAGAGCACCATATTTTGTATAGCCTATTTCGAAAAATATAAAATAAGTTTCTTGTAATTTCACATAAACATGAAATCCTCTTTTTAAAGGTTCATAGAAGATTTTAGCTTTAATAATTTCTCATAAGAGGAAGTAATTCCAATACATTAAGGTATGAGACCGTTAGGTGTAATAAGAAGGTGGTTTGAAAACACATAAGGATATTTTAAAGGTATTTTATAAGTAAATGATTTGGTGAAAAAGTAAATAAGTTTTTGAAATGAAAAACTTAATAAAAGTAGAATTTGAATGTTTTTCCCTCTAGGTTTGGGAAATAATGTAAATTCAAAAAGATGTAAGGATGGAAATCTAGAAACATAAAATGTTAAGCAACTGAGTATTGTTGAATTTAAGAAGAACTTAAAGATAACACTTTTAAGGACAAAGATTTTGGGATTTGAAAATTTAGAAGCCTTAGTTTTTAAAATAAAGTAATTAATACCAAACCAAGCTCTTAAATGTAGAGTAGATAGGAATCATTTCCTAGGTGTAACGGAAAAAGTACGAGGCTATAGTAGTGGTTACTTTTAAAAGTAATGATAGAAGTTCCCGTGGAGTGTGTAGGACACTAGTAAGAACCTAGGAATGTTGATTCATGTGTGCAGACTAAAGGAGAGCAGTAAAGTGAAATTAGTAAGATAGTAAGACACGCATGGTTGAGAATGAGTATTCTTGATTTTGAGAAACTTGGGAGAAGCATCCTCCTTTAGTGGAATTCCCATATGATAGTAGTTTTCAAGCTAGCATTGGAGTGGCACCTTTTGAAGCTCTTTATGGAAGACTGTGCAAGTCGCCTTCGTGTTGCTTAGAGTCTATAGAGAGATTGCTACTTGGTCCCGACATGGTTAGAAAGACTTCGGAGAAGATTGGTTTGATTAGGAGAAAATTTGTATCCCGTATCCTCATCTTTTCGATAATAAGTTTTAGAATTTCCTATTTCCATCTTTAGTTTTGAATAGGTTCTTTCCTTTATTATCCTTTGGGAGGGTAGAACTTAGGATTTAACCTATGCATGGTAGGATTTGCTGTAAACATGTTATTAGAACATGTTATGTATGATGTATGCTAGTGATTGCAAGTGTTTGCTAGTGGATGCTAATGGACGCATATACTTACACTAGGCACTATTATCTTTTAGGGATCGGCCTAATTAGGACACTAGAGGATATGCATATGGATGTGTGGGCATTTGCATTTTTAGTTATTTCCATGATTGCTATAAATGGATGATTTTCACATGATTGTTGAAGTTGGATGATATTTGTAGCACACATATAGAACTGTCAGTTATCATTAGGAATTTTTGCATATTTTTGGATACATGGCACGGACATGATTGCATAAAAGGAGGTCAACTGAATCAGTGGATCGCCTAATCTTTTGCATTAGTTAGGGACATTAACTCTACACTAATTGCATAAGTACCATAAATGCGTTAGAAAAACTTAAGGTCAATGGATGAATGGATGATGGTTGAGTAGTTGGTTGTAGAACTTGGATGAAAACATTAGTTCATTCTTTTATCCTTATAGATTTCGGGGACGAAATCCCTTAAGGAGGGGAGAATGTAGCAACCCAAAATTTAACCCATAATAATTAATTCGTTAATTAATGAAATAATAAAATAGCTTTATGAAATTATCAGAATCGAGCTACGAGAGTTGCCCCGTTGTGTCCGTGGTAATTTTCTAGTCAATTTTCATATATATAATGTCAGAATCCGAGCTAATATGAGTTAGAAACAAAATAAACAAGAAAAGAAGAAAAACGAAAAAAAAATTGGTCTAGGTCAACCCAGGGGTTGACCTAACCACGCCCTAGGTCGATCGGCCGGTCGACCTAGGGAGAGGGGCGGTCGACCGCCCGGTCGACCCGCCTACGAGTTTGTGGCGAAGGAATTCCTCCTTCGTCCTGTGCGATTTTAACACGTCAATTTCCGTATTTTGCTCAATCTGGTCCCTTCATGCTTCCATCCGATGGCTCCTATTCAGCTTATGACGTGGTTGCATCTTATTCAATCCCCAAATCCAACGGTCTGAGATCCACTTCTACACCTATAAATAGAACCCTAGACCTAACACTTTTTCTCATTCTAGATTTTCTCCAATTGGGTTCCCCTCTTCATGAAGGATCCTAAAAGTAATAATTTTCCAATGAAAGAATCTTTTTAATAAAAATATTTTAATACCCTCAAGTGGATCCGGGAAGACCAAAAGGGAAGAGCTTAGGACCACAGGCAAGTGATTGTAATTATTTTAAAGATTTCTTTAAGTGATTTAAAATAAAAAGGGTTTCCAATAGTTGTAGTTTTATTACGATTTTTGTAATAACCTTTTTAATAGTTTATTTATAGTTTTTAGAATTGTTTTCAGCCTACTTTCTTTTAGCTATTGTTTTCAGTTTATTTCAGTTTATTTCTGTTAATTATAGCTTTTCCATTTAATTACAGTTTATTTACAATATTTTAATTTATTTACTGTTATTTATGCATTATTTACATACTTTTCCTACGCTTTGGATTTTCTTCTATTTTCAGTTTTCTTTTATTTCTCCTTCTTCTTCGTGTATGGATTAGAATAGATTAAATGCGATGGATTAAAATTATAAATACTGAAATAACGGAAGATAAGATGTAAATTGTAAACACTGTAATAAAAATGGAATTAAGACTGAAATTGAGCCTAATTATGATATTAATGTTAGAATTTGACTAATTAAAGATAATTGGCCTAGTTATAACTTAGAATTATAACTAAAAGGAGTATAAGATAAAAGAGGCTTATTTTTACACTTAGACCTTGGATTAAGTAATAAGCATAGTTATAACGTAGGTTATAATAAGAAAAAGAACGGAATGAGGCTTATTCTAAGGCTTAGGATAAATTAATAAGCAAAAATAGCGAAGATAATAATAAAGGCTTATTTAAATAATTTATCTAAGTTAATAAGCGAAGATGAAAGTAGGACCTGTACCAAAAAGCATTCCCTATTAGACAAAATGGTAGTCTCACATTAGCTTGAAGGTAGATGAGGGCACGCTTATGCTAATAACGGTAGAAATTGGTCAAATAGAAGTCCAAATCATGAGGGATTTGGGCAAGGGGCGCAACTAGATATTGTTTGGATGACGGGTCAGCACCAACAGCATTTCCCCAATTTTTCTATGAACACAGTGTTTCATATAATCCCGACGTGAGACGAGGGGCACGCATAGTACAGATGATAAGAAGACCCAATAGGTGGAGCAACAGGTAGCATGAGCATGGTGGCAGTCACGTGTGCGACTTCCATTTTGGTGCTCAATAATCGCTATGAGTTCCAAGCGCTTAATATGTGTGCCTTTCATAGGCACCATTACCTTCTGTGTATGGAGCTATATAACGTCTAGTCCATGGTAGATACTTTGCATGTCATTCGTACACACCATTTCTGTGTAGGGAGCTATATAGCGTCTAGTCCGCAGTAAGGTCTATGGAGTAGCAGCCGGATCAAAGGGAAGAATTAGGATTTCAGCCTAATTATAGGATTAGGAATTCAGCCTAATCAAAGCAGCTATCAAAGACAAGTGCAAACAATCAAAGTCAATCAATTATGTTAACTTGTATTTATTTCCAGCTTATTCTTTATCCCTATTTCCTTTGTTTCCTTTTATATACTAGAACTGTTGTAAGGTCTATTACTTTTACTTTGCTTAAAGATTCTAGTAATTACTATCATTCCCCAGACTTTTAGTTTGACCCACTCCTCTATTTTTTCCTTTTCCCCCCATAGGCAATCGGGGGCAAGGAAGATAGACTGCAGCTTCTTGGAGACTTGGAGACCCTATCATGTATTCCTTTTTATTTTCATCTTTTTGCTCTTTTATTATACTGGCACTGTATTGAGGGAAAGTTTGTGTTTGTACTCTGGTTTTTCTGATGAGACTGAGATTTTATTTTCATAAGACAATTGTATTTGGTATTTGGAACATATGTGGTTTGTCTGTAGTATTTATGAAGTATTAATTTTTAAAATTACTTATTGTTTTTATTTACTTCCGCTGTGTTATTATCAATCTATTTTGTCTTGTGAATCTTAGTATCTGCTAGTTTAGTTAAACCTACAATGAACCATGCCTTTTAGTGTGTCCTTTTGGGTATACTAAAGGGTGTGGGGTGTTTCAGAAAGTGTGTATGAAAGTGAAGAAGAAGATAGGTATTTATAGAAAACTTTTGGAATAAAATATTATAACTTGAAATGACCAAAATGCTCTTACTTAACCATAAAGTAAATCATGTTTTTCAACCCTTCCCATCAGCTTTTCACATCATTGCTTTATATCATAGTCACTTAAGGTTTTAGAAATGTAAAGTAAAGAATTTGTTAGATTTTGATGTAATTTGATTTGACTTTCTTACTTACTTTTACTAATTACTTTCTAGATTTTTCTAATTATGATTAGTAAAAGTAAACTTGTTTAGTTATTTAAAATGTTTACATGTATATGTAAATAAAGTTGCAACAACGTTGCGACAACTTTTGTTGAACGAAACATTGATTTTTGACAAAACGTTTTACGGTAACATTTTGACGTTTTTGTTAAACTGTTTATTTATTTAAACAAAACTTGAAAATTGATTTGTTATCCTCCTTAAATAATTAAAGAAAGTTTATTTTAGTTATAAAACCATATTTAATAATATTAAAATCCAATTGTAAAATACGATGTTGATTTGTCAAAGTGCGACGAAATTTGTCAATCATTATAAAATAAGAACACATGTTTATAAAATCATTATAAATCAAATTTATTTTATTATTATATCATTATATAACCATTAAAAAGAGTTAGTTACCATTTACAACAGTTATCGAATGTACATTAAATTTTGTCGAAAACCGGCTTTCGCCATTTTTCCACGAAAATCCAAATTTCTTGATTTTGTAATCAAATTCTAAAAATCAGTTCATTATTCTTATTTATCACATAAAACATGATTATCAAGTTTGAAAATTCTATATTTTAATATTTAAAATCAATTAAATATTCCATTTCAAAGTGATATAATTACGGGTCGTACATACTTCCCCCTTAAAAGAATTTCGTCCCGGAAATTCCAAGGACGGAAAAATATAACAAAACCAAACAATTAAGTACACTTAAAAATAAACATCACCCATAACCACGGTCGGAGGTACGATGTCTTATCCTATCCATTTTTATTTATCAAATTAAGGTAGTTTCATTTTAAAATTCGTAGGTTAATTTACTAACTTAGACAAATTTTACTTAGGCACCTAACCTAAGCTCTGATACCAGCGGTAACGACTCGGATTTTTGGACCTATTAAAATCGTCGAAAAACCCATTCGTTCTGAAACTACGAATGAAAACTACCATTTTACCGTACAATATTTGATAAATATTCAAAACTATTTAATGTACAGGATACAATTTCAGTTATATAAGTTATCTGTTATCCCACCTTTTGGCAAGGCCGAGATATCAAAAAACTTGACTAGAACCAATAACGGTTCGTCTTAGAGATCGGTTATACCCAGTTTCACTATGGACATCGACGAATTTTGCCCGAGTCCGGATCAAGCTACGATCGACAAGACACGACAAGCAAAGCCATGGAAGCCAGCATTCCAAATCTCAAGTCAATCCGATTTCGTATGATCAAGTTATTATCGATGCAAGATTAAGGAAATAATCCCATTTTCATATCCATCATTGAAGCCCGGTTCGAATCCATCACTTTCGTATCGATAAGAGCGACAGCGACCTCGCATCCATCCTAGAGCCTCACTTCGAATCGATCGAGTTCGAATCCATCGACTGGCCACTGTTCGAATCGATCGAGTTCGAATCCATCAGGGAAAGCTTTGTTCGAATAGGTCGGCCCATGTCCACTTCGTATCGATCGACTTCGCATCCATCAGGAAGCCACAGTTCGACTCGATCATCCAATGTCCACTTCGTATCCATCCAAAAACTCCTACTTCGTATCCATCGGCAAGAAGCATGAGCATCTGTTTCGCATCGTTCAATCTTAAACTCGCTTCGTATCGATCGATCACCAATCGATACGAAATGCACACCTTCCATAGATGCGAAACAAAGCACAACAATCGATACGAACTAAGGAGCTTTCATCGATACGAACTATGCGACCTTCACCGATACGAACAGAACATAACAATCGATACGAAATAAGAAACTTCCATCGATACGAATTGTGCATCCTTTATCGATGCGAACAAGACAAATACCTCGATACGAACAAGGAAAAGGTCCTGGAACGACTCGATCAACTCGGCGAAGGATGTGGATCGATACGGAGAATGCGCGCCACGTCACCACCTGATTATACACAACCATCGATTCGAAATGATCGAGTCGAAGTGATCGATTCGAACGAAACAGCCTGCCGAGTAACTCCAATTCGAATCGATCATAACTCGAGATCCACAAGTCCAAATGCTATGAAATTTTCACAGGAGCTTACGTGCATGCTAAAGAATGTCCACGCCAAATTTCGACTCCATTGGACACAATCTTGATCGATACTAAATTCGTTCGTTTCGATCACGAATCGGGCCGAAACTTCACGGGCTTGGTCGCGTGGGCCCACTCACGTGCCAGAAGAAGTCTCCCGAGATCCGGGCAAAATATCAGCCTCCTACGCCTATAAATAGACCCCCAGAGCCTACAGAAAAGGTATCTTTGAATTCTCTAGCGCCCAGACTCTGCCGGATTCAGTTCTAAACTCCATTGCTGTTGCAGCCAATGAATTTTACTGCTGTAATTCATTGTTATCTGCTGTAACCTACTGGAATCAATTGTAATCATCAAAGAAACATCAATAAAGCGATCAATTTCATAGTGGACGTAGGCAACACGCCGAACCACTCTAAATTCTTGTGTTTCTGTGCATTCTTATTATTTTCATTATCTATTTTTGGAGTTTTTGTTAGATAATCCTCTTTTTCCATTTAATTTCTTCATTTTATCTCTTCAAAAACTTCCGAAGAGTGTTGTGCCCAATTTTGGTACAAACACTTTGGTGCTTTCACTGAGAAAAAACCCAATTTTTCTCCTGCTCTTTGGATCTCCTATTGATACCGGATTGCAAAAATCCAAGAAGAAGATCCAGATCTAGTACTTTGAAGCCCTTCCATTCTATTCAGATTTGCATTAGATCTAGGAATGGACTTTCATCAATTCATCAAGGTAAGTACACGAACTGCCTCTACAACTGCTGATCAAGAAGGACGGGACAGACAGAATCCCGTGTAGTTGCCTCCATCCAACCAAGATGCCGCCGGACCTTCAGATCTATCAGGCCCGGTCACCAGACAAGAGTTTCAAATGCTGTTTCAAGAGTTGATCCAGAGTCGACAACAGCTAACTAAACAACTGTGCGCCAACATAGAGTTGACCAACCAGCTGAATCGCCAAAGGCGCAGAAGATCCAGAAGAGATCAAGGTTCTTATTCTTCCACGGAGAGTTCAGCCTCCTCTGATGACCATCACCGGTCCACACGCCCACGGCTGGATGTAAGCTACACTCGGGCCATGGGACACCTGCCTGCCTTGAATCTAGGACAACCCAGAGCTGGACCATCTGCTAGCCATCATACCAGACCTTCATCCCGAGGAGGTGCTGCTCCTTACAATGTCACAGGCAACCTTGCTGCTACCACCACCACTACCGAACAAGGAGTTGATGCCAGAAATCAAGCTGATCTACATCGTCATCAACGAGATCATACTCCAGAACCTTACGTCCCTGAAAACATTGAACCAAGGAGGCGAGGCACGGACCGTCGACCGCGTCCGGTCTAGACTCGCGCTGTGGAACCCGACCATACCTTGGCACAACATCCTCCAAATATCCAAATGCCAGATATACCGACGATGATTCATCAGATGATTCGTGAAAGTCAGGGTCTCACTAACAACGACTGGGGAATCTCTCGGAGTCATACCCCTTTCACTGATGACATATTATATGCTGAACCACCTCAGCGCTTCAGGATGCCAACCCTGCCAGTCTATGAAGGAAATTCTGATCCAAATCAACACATCATGAAGTATGAATGGCTGATGAATGTTGCGAGAGCTGATGATGCAGTAAAATATCGTAGTTTCCCCATTTCCCTGGGGGGCATTGCAACTATGTGGTTTACTCGTTTGCCACCACGATCTATCTCTAACTTTGACCAAATGGCCACCAAGTTTGTTGAACAATTCCGTATGCACGTAGAGAGGCCTAAAGATGTTAATACCCTGTCTAGTGTCAATCAAGCTCCCGGAGAAACACTCGGACGTTACTTGGAGCGATTTCATGCTGCGTGCGTAGAAATAAGCAATCCCAATGCAACTCTATCCTGATGGCATTGACTAAGGGGATTGATCCTGATTCCGAGTTCGGAAGTTGGTTAGCTGGGAAACCACCTACATCATTGGACCGTTTCTATTCCAAGGCAGCCCAATTCTTGAGAAGGGAGGATGCGAAACAGTCTAGGAAGCAGGATGACGCAGGGCCCAGCATTGAAGGAATTCAAAGTAACATCGCAGTTAAACAATCCGGGGATAGTTCCGGAAAAGTTCAGTTGAATATTCAAAATAAACAGAACCAGTAGAGGGACAGTGGAAATCAAAGGAAAAAACGAGATCAGAATCGTGGTCCACGACGTAGAGCTCCCATGTTCGACAAATATACTCCATTGAATACGTCACTGAAAAATGCATAATTACAAACCTGTAATACCATGCAATACAAGAAACCTGCCCCGAAGCCGTCAACAGAAAGACAGGTCCAAACAAGAAAGTTTTGTAGATTCCATGAAAGTTATGGCCATAATACGAATGAGGGTCGTCATTTGCAAGATCTCATTGAAAAACTGGTATGTGAACGGAAGTTGGATCAGTATGTTCGGGCGCCGCAGTCAGGAGGTGCGGGTCCATCAAATCAGAATCGTGCACCAAATCAAGAAAGGCTGGAGGAACTCGCTCGAACTGGCGGGAGATTGGTTATTAATACAATAAGTGGTGGTCCTCATCCAGCAGACCGAAGCTGGAAGGAAATGGAGTCGTATGCCAGCTCTATCATGCATGCGGACTTCGAGTGTTATAGTAGTTTTGATGAAGGGGCTCCGGCCAAACAACAGAAGACGATGATCGATGACATCGTATTCAGAGACAGGGATGCTGATAAAGTTGAATCCCCCACTATCGATCCACTGGTCATCTCAGCTCAAGTAGGTCCTTCTTGGATGAAGAGGATCTTAGTTGATAGTGGAAGCTTGGTGAATATTTTGTTTAAACGAGCTTACGATCAAATGAAGATGGAAGCCAAGGATTTGAAACCTTGTCAGTCCCGAATCCACGGTTTCAATGGGAGCGCTACCATACCCACTAGAGTAGTGGAACTACCCGTGGAGTTAGGAATTGGAGAACGTCGGAGAGTGCGTATATTACAGTTCGTTGTGTTAGACATAGACTCCCCATATAATGCTTTTTTGGGCCGATCGGCCCCCGTTGAGTTCAGGGCAGCTATTGTCCCATGGTGTTTAACCCTGAAGTTTCCCACTGATCGTGGAGTGGGAGTCATTCAAGGAGATCAAGCTGCAGCGAGAGCCTGCTATGTAGCCAAGCTGTGGGAGGCGCAGTGAAAGGAGAAAGGAAAGGGTGTAAAGGAATCTCTCTGCGTCCTTTTTGCTGATAATTGACAATTAACGCCTGGGCCTAGGCCCGGGCACCCCAGCCAATTCTAAAGGGATTTTGACCCAAGAGAAACTAAAGACGAAGGAGAATCTAAAGAAAGTCAAGCATCCCCGGCCGAACTGACGATCGATGTCCCGATTGACAATAATGATGATTCAAAGATGATAAAGATCGGTTCTCAGCTAAGCCAGCAAACTCAAGAGGAATTGGTTGAATTTCTACGGGCGAATCTTGACGTATTCACCTGGACGCATTCTGATATGTGTGGGATCTCACCGGACATCGCGAGCCACATTTTGAATACTGACCCGCGGCATGTCCCGGTCAAACAGAAAAGGCATGGTATGGATCTAGAGAGATCTGTCGCCCCTAAAGAAGAGGTAGAAAATCTTAAAGCAAACGGGTTTATTCGAGATGCGCTATACCCCGAATGGGTGTCGAATCCCATGCTCGTCCGAAAGTCGAACGGAAAATGGAGAACATGTGTCGATTACTCTGATCTGAATAAAGCTTGTCCCAAAGACAGTTTTCCGCTTCCCAGAATTGATCAACTAGTAGATTCAACAGCTGAGCATTAGCTCTTATCCTACATGGACGCGTATTCTGGCTACAATCACATACTGATGCATTTACCTGATCAAGAACATACCAGCTTCGTAACCAATCTGGGACTCTATTGCTACAAAGTTATGCCATTTGGACTCAAGAATACAAGGGCTACTTATCAATGATTGGTCAATCGGATGTTTGCCAATCAAATCAGGAAAACCATGTGAAGTCACGATTTTCCACTGACCATATTAAAGACCTAGAAACTATGTTCAACATACTTCGAGAATACAGAATGAAACTCAACCCACTGAAATGTCATTTTGGAGTTGCATCCGAAAAATTTCTTGGGTTTATCGTCAATGCTAGAGGGATCGAAGCTAATCCCAAAAAGATCTGGGCAATCAGGAAACTTGAAACTCCGAAACTATAAAGCAAGTCCAGAGTCTCAATGGGAAAGTAGCAGCATTGAGCAGGTTCATTTCAAAGTCCACTGACAAATGCATTCCCTTCTTCGATCTGATCCGAAAAGGGAAACGAAACTTTGAATGGACCACGGAGTGTGAGGGCGCTTTCCAAGCACTAATTCAGCATCTATCCACACCACCTATCTTGTCAAAGCCTATTGATCATGAGAAGTTGTACGTTTACTTGGCAATATCAGAAAACGCTATCAGCGCTGCCTTAATTCGAGAAGAAGACAGGATACAGAAGCCAGTATACTACATCAGCAAACGATTGACTGGAGTTGAGAGGAATTATCCAAAGCTGGAGAAGTTGGCTTATTGCCTTGTTATTGCGTCAAGGAAGCTCCGACCATATTTCCAGGCACATCCTATTATTATTTACACCGACCAGCCATTACGACAGGTCCTTACGCAGCCTGAGACGTCTGGTAGGTTACTCAAGTGGAACATCGAACTGAGTCAGTTTGATATTACTTATACTCCAAGGCGAGCCATTCAAGGACAAGTCCTAGCTGATTTCATAGCTGAGTTTACCATTCCAAAGGACTTGCCCGAAACCAGTGAATCTCCTGAATACATCTGGAAGCTGTACACTGATGGTGCATCAAACGACCGGTGTTCGGGCGTTGGAGTTGTACTTGAAACCCTCGAAGGCCGATCTATATGTTATGCTTTAAAGTTCGATTTTCATGGAACTAATAATGAAGTTGAATATGAAGCCTTCTTAGCTGGACTAAAACTTGCCAGAGATTTGAGAATTATCGCTGTGGACATTTATTGTGATTCACAATTAGTTGTGTGTCAGGTTCGGGGAGAATATCAAGCGAGAGATCGGAGGCTGGCTGCCTACTTAGCTCGAGTCTAGGAAATACTGGATCAGTTTGATTATTATGCAATTTATTGTATACCTCGGGAACGTAATCAGAAAGCCGATTCATTGGCAAAGTTAGCCAGCACAGGTGAAGCTCAGCAAATGGGACTCATTCCCGTAGAAACGTTAACTTCCCCGAGTATTGACCGGGCAGAAGCAAATCGGTTTGTGAAACTATTCCCGATAAGGAGTCATGAATGACTCCATTCAGAAATTACCTTGAGCACGGAACCCTGCCAGAGCGCAGAAGTGAAAAGAGACAAGTCCTTCGGAAGGCCTCACGATTCACCATCCATAATGGAATCATGTACAGAAGAGGGTACTCCGTTCCTTTACTCCGGTGTATCGCTCACGATGAAATTAAACGAGTGTTACACGATGTACACGAGGGAGAATGTGGCGATCACACTGGGGGGCAAACACTAGCCAAGAAAATACTTCGATACGGATATTATTGGCCGACTGTGAATCGCGATGCGTCAGATTATGCAAAAAAGTGCGATAAATGTCAAAAACATGCTCGAATTCCTAGAGCCCCACCTACCGAGATAACGCAAATGGTCAGCCCATGGCCGTTTGCAATATGGGGCATCGACATCATTGGTACTCTACCTCTTTCAAAAGGTGGTGCTAAATACGCCATCGTCGTAGTTGATTACTTTACAAAGTGGGCTGAAACTGAAGCTCTTGCTACCATAACGACGAAAAAAGTAATCAACTTCGTAGTCCGCAACATTATCTGCCGATTTGGTCTCCCACACACCATTATTACTGACAACGGAACCCAATTCGACAGTGTTGAATTTAAAGATTTCTGCAAACGATTTCACATTCAAAAGAAATTCTCTGCAGTTGCACACCCTCAAGCGAACGGACAGGTAGAAGCAATTAATAAAGTTATAAAGTCCATTCTGAAAAAACGACTGGAAAAGGTCGGGGGCAAGTGGGTCGATGAACTTCCTATGGCTTTATGGGCTTACCAAACAACCCACAAGTCCACGACCGGTCACACTCCATTCTTTCTCTCTTATGGTTCAGAAGCTGTTATTCCAGTCGAGCTAGAAGTACCTTCTCATCGTGTGGCATAATATGATCCGAAGACAAATGCTATATTACTTGCTAAATCTCTCGATTTAATAGATGAGAAGCGTGAAGAGGCTGATTTGAGGGCAGCCGCGTATCGAAGTCGATTCGCCCGATTGTACAATGCCAAGGTCCACCCGCGAACCTTTGAACTCAGCGATCTCATCCTGAAAAGAATTTATCCGGTTCCTTCGCACATGAAGCCAACATGGGAAGGACCGTATGTTATTGAACGAAGGCTCGGAGATGGCACATTCAAATTATCGACCGTTGACGATCTTACTCTGCCAAGAGCCTGGAATAGCGAGAGTCTTCGTCGCTACTACACATGACAGGCTATGTTTATTCATTTAGTTTATTTTCCATTTTGCAATTTGTTTCTGCATTTCGAAATTAGAATTTGTAATAAGGCAACTGACTTTGCCATATTTTCTTATTTCAGCAATAAAATGCAATCTCTTCGAGCCAGAGCTGTGATTTACTTGAAATACTTCATAATGATCATCACCATGCACGGAGAGCTAAGTTCCACCCTACGGTGGGATTTATTCAAATAGGGAGTGACTGTGATGCAACCGGTCACTCACTAAGTGAAACCCGAGCTTGGGGACAAGCCATCACACCAAAGTCAAAAAAGGATTGATACACGACAATCCTTCGCTTAACTCCAGATTCCCAGAGTGCGAACTGGAGTATAAACTTACAAATACGTCTACCAAGAGGGTGGATCCGTCCACCCAATGACTTCGTCCGTATCCGAACCAAGTTTGAGGAGGGTGGACCCGTCCACCTAACGACCTCACTTGTTAACTCAGGGTGGATGTGATCCGACCATCCACGATCTCGATACACCGTTCATTCCCAAAGTGCGAGCGAAATCCAAAAACATATAGCAGTTGTGACTGACCTTCTGTTTATCAACTCCGAACTCCCAGAGTGCGAGTCGGAGTAAAAACATCAACTTCGAACTCCCAGAGTGCGAGTCGGAGTATAAACATCAAATCCGGATTCCCAGAGTGCGAGATGGAGTATAAACATCAACTCCAAGTTTCCAGAGCGCGAATTGGAGTATAAACACCAACTCCAAACTCCCAGATTGTGAGTCGGAGTACAAACATCAACTCCGAATTCCCAGAGTGCGAATTGGAGTATAAACATTAACTCTGAATTCCTAGAGTGCGAAACGGAGTGTAAATGCCAACTCCGAACTCCCAGAGTGCGAGTCGGAGTATAAATGTCGATTCCGAGTCCCCAGAGCACGGACGTACAATTAAAACTTAAGCCGGCGTGACCAACCGCCAGAAAGCAAATGAGAATCCCCGGAGTGCGGATATGATCATCTATAATCGAGCAAGTATGGATGAACCACTCAATCTCCACATGTTCCAAACATCCGTTCAGCGGCACTAGGCTCAACGTGCTGTTAGTGAAATGCAATCGCTGGCTGATGTTCAACAACTCATCCCCAAGACTGGGGGGCAGGACTTAAGCATCGACCATTGACTGAAGCGGCACGACGTCAAAATTCAACTCGCATCCCGGTCGCGAACCATGTCCACAGTTTCCAGACCTGGCGCAAAAAAGACAAACTTGACTCGGAAGCTGGAACTTTACAAGTGCATTTCAAACATTGGAACACTTAAGCAAGTACACAAGGAGCTAAAAAGAAAGGTTTAATTTCTACTATTTATGAAAGAAATTCATGTACAAGTTTGTTCCATAAAATTCCTACTAGCAGGGGCCGAACCCGCATCTATACACGGCCAACAAAATGAAAGTCAAAATAAACCAAGGAAGCATGTCTAATCTTTCTTCTTCCTCGGCTTCCTTTTCGGTGTAGACCCGCTGGAGCCTCCATACCCTTCCTCTTTGAGCCTTTGCTTTTTGGTGGTCGATCTCCAGGCGGGGGCATGATCTCAACATCCTCCTCCGAGCTCGAATGAATAGGAATGCTTCCTGCAGGCGGAGTCGGAGGAACAGGATCGAGTGTAGAAGATGGAACGGGCACACTGGTGTCAAAAACTGTACCACCAGGAGATATCATTCTGAGTGGGGCTGGACCAGGCGCCACTATCCCACCTCCAAAACTGCCACCATGTGCCTCTGCTTCCATCTCAGCGTCGATCTCGGCCAATATTTCCTCTTCAGTAACCACTCGGGCCTCGCTAGGAGCATCAGTAGTTGGCATTGAAGAACTTATAGCAGGCGCGCCTCCACCCAAGACAAATAGCAAGTCGGCGAGAGGATCGCCATGACAGCGGAAGAGTTCCTCCATCAGCTGCTCATCAAAAACAAGTGAGCTCCCCTACATCTCGTCAAGCGACGCAGTCGTAGTTACAGTGGTCGCTTCAATAATGATAGCCCCCTACGTCTGATATGATTCTTGAGTAGCAGGAGGCACGATCGGTGCAGCATCGATCACTGGAAAAAAAGTGAGAGAATTGTTAGAACTTAATTCGAGTAAAGATTCCGACTTAAGACAGATATGTGGAATGTTTAGAATACCTTCCTCAGTTTGACTTGTAGGCGGCTGAAAGGCTTCAGCAACATGCTCTATAGCCGGAGACATCTGCGGCTGATCTAGATTGTAAGCAGGAACAGCTTGGGGATGGACCGTAGGCAAGGATTCAGGCTGGGTTGAGGTTGGAAGTTCAAGACTTGCATCATGGTGTTCAACCCCAGAGCCTTCTCCTATTTCCAGGTGTTGGGTGCCGAGCCTTTCCTTCTCATAAGAAATCATTGACACATGAAGAATCTTCTTTTCATCTTCATTTAGTAGACGATTCTCGAGCTCAAACTCATCAATAGGCTCACCCAAATGCATCGCTTTCTCCTCCTCAACCAATCGGCCCTAGGCGTTATATAAGTGTGCCGGGCAATCATCGAGCCAGGCTAGACCTCTGTGCCTCAGCACATTAGCGTTGTAAACAACGAGAAGGTCTTCAATGTCGGCTTCTAGCTTGGACTCGGCCGATTTCACCTTCTCCTCGACCTTAATCTCCACCTTGTGGACCTTAGCCACGGCCGTATCCCGTTCACCCCGGAGCAGAACAGCCTGTTCGCATGCCTCCTGGGCTGCGTTGTTCGCATCATCCCTTTCCTTGGCCATGTCAGAGAATTTGGCCTTAAGCTCGTTGAGTTCCTTGACCGCCTCATCCCGTTCGGCGGTGATTGTAGTATTTCGATGGCCCATCTCCTCCACCAAGGCAACATGTGTCTACCTCAACCTATCCATCGCCACAGTCGCTTCATCAGCTTTTTTGGTGGCCTCAATTTCAGATTTCCGAGAAGACTCGGCCTCGGTATTGAGCACTTGTATAATTCGGTATTTTTGGGCGAGCTCAGATTCCATCTTCTCAATTGCTTTGGCTCGATCGAAAGCCACCTTAGAAGCTTTCTCTGCAGCCTTTACCCACTCTCTATACTGGGTGTAAACGTCATGAACGTAATCATGCACCGTGTTTTCCACCCCTGATGGAATTCTTTTTAAGTGTGGTGGGAAGACATAGCCATCGAAGCATATGTTCGGGAACTCCTTCCTCATCTAAGCCAATTTAATGGCCCCTTCTCCTGTGGGCTCAGTTGGGACCTGCTCTGGAATTATGGAGGCCGTGGTTTCGACTCTCTGAGATGAGTCTCGGATCTAGATGTGTGAGAAGATGGCCTGTGACGTGGAGGCTCTGGTGGATGTGAAACATGAACAGGAGGGGGAGATGGGATTCTAAGAGGTGGAGAGCGAGACCTAGATCGGTGTCTATGTTCTCTGTCCCTATCCCGCTCGTACCTCTCTTAAATAGCGTACCCGCGATCGCGGTCTCTATCCGAATCTCTCCTATGAGAGTCATAGTAGGTAGAAGATTTTCGAACCGAGCGAAGGCTCCTAAGCATTGATCCTCTCACGGACATTGTACCTGAAAATGAGAAACGAAGGAAAAGTTAGTGATCTCTTGGGTTGGACGATTTACAGTTATGAATCATGTAGTGCAGTGAAGTGTATGTATGTGCAACCCCCCGACCAACCAGAAATGTCGGCCGCACTCATAGCAAGCGACCCGCTCAGCTCAAGAGCATTGTCAAGCTCCTTCATCCAAGTGTCGTGTTGAAATGACACATAATCCAGAATCAGAATATCTGCAAGCCCTTCGAAAGGATTCTCTACTTGCGGGGAGGAGCTTCCGAAATTCTAATCCCCGGAATGGGCAAAGACATAACCACGGATTTCAATCTCACGGATTTAGAACGCTTATGAGCAACTGCCTTGCCTTTTCTCCTTCCTCCTGAATCTTGAAAACTGGAAGAAGGCCCAGCTTGGAGTTCGTTATCAGTGGGCGTTCTCTCCGGATCAACTTCTTCAGCTATTACGACTCCGGGCGCTTTGCGTTTCACCAGCTTCTTCGAGACCGTTCTAAGTGTCCCTTCCAGCCGTATGCTTTGCTTACGTTCAATCAGCCCGACAATTCTCAAGTTTTTGTCGGTTAGAACCAAGTCAATGTGCCTCTCTTCACCCGGAACTACTTGGAGTATCCGAACTAGCTCTCTGAAATATCCACCATCGGGTCGTGAGATTGCGGCTGTAAAGGAAGAGAAGTATGTCAGTTTTGAAAACGATTACTATTATCCCGATAATTCATGAGAAGGACTGCAACACTTACGTCTATCCAACCATCGCCTAGCGAATCCAGGGGGGCATCAAACGTAGAACCATTCCATCTTAAAGTAACTCAGCCTTCCCCAGGACCCCGTTACTATTTGGCAGTTCCTAACCACTTCCAAGAATGTGAAAGAAAGGCTATCTCTACGGCTCTTGATGTTGAAGAGATATCTAATCTCGATTGGCTTTGGTGGTCGGAAGAGAATTTTCATAAACAGAATGAAAGTGCTATTCAACAAGGCGTATCCGTTGGGGTGTAGCTAGCACGGGGCGATTCCAAGGAATGACAGCATTTCCCTTATATACTGATTGAATGGAGGAAGTGTCCCCGCCGTGAAAGCATGACGGTTGAAAGCAGTAAACCCCTCCGGGGGAGCATGTGGCCTATCATTTGGCCCTGGAAGTAACACGTCGTCAAGCGACAAGCCGTGCCTTAAACAAATCCGTCCCAGCATATCTTCGGAGATGCCGGACGGCACAGGATCTTGTGGACGACAAATGAACCGGGCGCCTGGGAACTCGTCCGGTGCTGGATCTATGACTTCGGCCTTGATGGCTGGTATCTCGATTATTGGAGGGATTAAACCTTGAACTTCCTGCTATTGTGAACTTGAAGGTTCCATGACTAACTAGCTTATGAAAAATCATCGTTAAATAGATATAAAAACCCGTGCATCCTACAGTGTGAAGTGTGTGAATATGTTGTGCAGTGCAGTGCTGTATATTACTTGAAAAATTCCACAGAGTTAAGGAAAGCATGTGAACGACGAGACTTCGAAATTCAGTCGGAATGACCGTCATTGCTGACCGTCACAACCGTGCCATCCAGATAACAGAAACTGATCTGAGTTAAAGTTTGTTAGAATTTTGTTAAGTTGCAGTTCAATCGACGAGCTTCGAAGGGAAATCAAATATGCAGTCCAACGGTTAAGTCCAATTATGCCAAAATGAAGCTCGTCGGAGTTAGATGTTAAAATGCACAGGAGTTTTCAAGATCATCGAAGTTGGGCTCATTGTCGATCATCAAAGTTCGAGTTCACATCGATCCGTGTAGTTGTTCGTATCCATCAGGGATACAGGTTCAAATTCGTATCGATCGTTCAGGTTCAAATTCGTATCGATCATTCAGAGACAATTTCGTATCGATCCCATGGCATGTAGTTCGTATCGATCAGAAAACATCTGCTTCGTATCGATCAGAAGAGATCTGCTTCGTATCGATCGATATCGTCTACTTCGTATCGATCGATACCGTTTCGAAATAGCAGATGCTAAGTAACTGTTCCATGATCGATACGAAGCCCAAAGCAAGACAACGATACGAGATTTCCCATCCGGATCGATACAAGATCGATTCGAACTCCATCTTCTCCTTTCTCGACCTCGTACAATATCTTCTTCCCCAAAATGTTCAAACACCATGGCAATTTCCGAATAGTCGACTCCGATCTTAGAATCACCAGAGATCGATAGTATATGCAAATAGATTGGCAATCGATTTCGAATCTCGTCGCAACAACGTGGGTCAGCCGTTCATTTACCTGATTTCAAAGATTGGTTCAAGGACTTACATATTAGAATCGATTCGAAGGCAAGCAGTTTTCCTTTTCCAAGTCTCTGGAGCGATACGAAGCGTAAGAGTAAAAAGTGAAAAACGGCTAAGTCCACGGTATTTATATGGAATCGAGTGTGAAGGTAACAAATGATTCGCATCCCAGTGGTCTCGACCGGTTACGATGTGTCACCACATAATCGATTCGAACAAGCTATTCGAATCCATCAACTCAAGATTTTAGCGAAGCGAAGTTTCCAACGAAGGCTTTTCCGAGTCACCAAAATCCATCGATACGAAGCCATTGTTCGTATCGATCATCTTCGAGTCCATCCCCAGTGTAGCGATATGGACAGTGTTGTTTGAATCCATTAAATCGCAACTTCCAGAGGCCAATATTTATCGATACGAATGCATATTTCGTATCCATCTTTGTGACCCACGCATCGATTCGAAAATGAAGACCACTGCAATGGAATCCACCGAAGTTCGTTACCGTCGATGCGAAATGTTAATTTCGTATCCATCAATACGACGTATACCGATGCAAAGACAATGTCTTAACCTTTTTACATCGATTCAGGAGAGGATTGATAAGAAGGAACATTCAGAAACAACCATCGAGCGTTGTTTCAACTCGAATTTCACATCGGTTCAGGAGAGGATCGATACGGAATTCAATGCGAGATAAACTGACAACGACTCGTGAACGTGCAAACGTCAATGAGAGTCAGATTAACATATGTGCATATATGTCGGACTAATATTCAATTTTCCACATTCTCAGGAATTGGATACTTCTCTGATAACGATTACAACAACAAACAGCTAATCTCAGTCAAGAAGCTATCAGTTACAACAATACAGGGTACAACAGTTGACAAAAAACAGTTCATGTTACAGAGAAAATCAGTTAAAGATTACAACTTTCCGCGAAAAAACGATAACTGTTCAGAATGAAAATTACAGCTTTTCAAAGCACATCATGTTTCCACAAGACGTACTTTGGGGGGCAAATGTTATCCCACCTTTTGGCAAGGCCGAGATATCAAAGAACTTGACTAGAAACCAATAACGGTTCATCTTAGAGATCGGTTATACCCAAGCTCACTATGGATATCGATCAATTTTTCCCGAGTCCGGATCAAGCTACGATCGACAAGACACGACAAGCAAAGCCATGGAAGCCAGCGTTCCAAATCTCAAGTCAATTCGAGTTCGTATGATCAAGTCATGATCGATGCAAGATTAAGGAAATAATCCCATTTTTGTATCCAACATTGAAGCCCGGTTCGAATCCATCACTTTCGTATCGATCAGAGCGGCAGCGACCTCGCATCCATCCTAGAGCCTCACTTCGAATCGATCGAGTTCGAATCCATCGACTGGCCACTGTTCGAATCGATCGAGTTCGAATCCATCAGGGAAAGCTTTGTTCGAATCGATCGGCCCATGTCCACTTCGTATCGATCGACTTCACATCCACCAGGAAGCCACAATTTGACTCGATCATCCAATGTCCACTTCGTATCCATCCAAAAACTCCTACTTCGTATCCATTGGCAAGAAGCATGAGCATCTGTTTCGCATCGTTCAATCTTAAACTCGCTTCGTATCGATCGATCACCAATCGATACGAAATGCACACCTCCCATCGATGCGAAACAAAGCACAATAATCGATACGAACTAAGGAGCTTTCATCGATACGAACTGTGCGACCTTCATCGATACGAACAGAACATAACAATCGATGCGAAATAAGGGACTTCCATCGATACGAACTGTGCATCCTTTATCGATGCGAACAAGACAAATACCTCGATACGAACAAGGCAAAGGTCCTGGAACGACTCGATCAACTCGGCGAAGGATGTGGATCGATACAAAGAATGCGCTCCACGTCACCACCTGATTATACACAACCATCGATTCGAAATGATCGAGTCGAAGTGATCGATTCGAACGAAACAGCCTGCCGAGTAACTCCAATTCAAATAGATCATAACTCGAGATCCACAAGTCCAAATGCTATGAAATTTTGCATAGGAGCTTACGTGCATGATAAAAAATGTCCACGCCAAATTTCGACTCCATTGGACGCAATCTTGATCGATACGAAATTCGTTCGTATCGATCACGAATCGGGCCGAAACTTCACGGGATTGGTCGCGTGGGCCCACTCACATGCCAGAAGAAGTCTCCCGAGATCTGGGCGAAATACCAGCCTCCTACGCCTATAAATAGACCTCTAGAGCCTACAGAAAAGGGATCTTTGAATTCTCTAACGCCCAGACTCTACCAGATTCAGTTCTAAACTCCATTGTTGCTGCCGCCAACGAATTTTACTGTTGTAATTCATTGTTATCTGCTGTAACCTACTGCAATCAATTGTAATCATCAAAGAAACATCAATAAAGCGATCAATTTCATAGTGGACGTAGGCAACACGCCGAACCACTCTAAATTCTTGTGTTTCTGTGCATTCTTATTATTTTCATTATCTATTTTTGGAGTTTCTGTTAGATAATCCTCTTTTTCCATTTAATTTCTTCATTTTATCTCTTCAAAAACTTCCGAAGAGTGTTGTGCCCAATTTTGGTACAAACATTATCAGAGTATTCAATTTAACCTACTAGGTGTACTTTAATACATACCAAATACAGATACAAATATCTAACGTTGCACAACTCTGATGGGAGAGACAACAATAGCCATTTCTGCAAACTCAATAAACATGTCAAATGCGGAATAAAATAGTAAGCAAGATATCAACACACGATAAATAGGAAACAATAAACAGGAAAAATATATATTTTTATTGGGGCTACATCACTACCACTTGTGACTGCTTACATATCTCTATCTAACTGAGTACCTAATTAAATATAGAATCAACCCAATGTAGTTGTCCTACCGCAAATAGAGCTCCATGGGAGCCTATGATGCATAAACAAATATGCAAATCCAAACTACATAGCATATATCATGCAAATGTAGGTTCCAAAATCTACCTACGTAGCTTAACCCTCACATTTATATTTTCTAAAATCCAATTAACTTTATTATTTTCAAAATATAATCTTTTCGAAAATATTTTCTTTGAACCAAACTCCCGATTTTTTACTTCAAAAACTTTGAAATAATATATATACATCTTTTGTATCAAATTATACTTTACTTCGGGATTTTGGAACAAACCACTTTTGAAATTTTTTTTTTGGAAACCTCAAAACTATAAAAGCATATCAAAATATATGCAACTAGATCGGGACGTTTCTCCCAATAACAAGGCAAATGGGTCCCAGCCTTCATACAATCGATAAATAAGTACATCCCTCTATTCCAAGAGCGGACTATACCAAAAACATATGCCCATTTTATAGTTATGGATTATTTGAATCATTGTTAACATAACAAATCATTTTATATCCCGTAGCGATAAATTATTTTCACTAATATTCACAAATACTTTCAACCATAGTATTTCATTTCCCAAAACCTTTTGAAATCATTTTCAAACATTGGGTTTTTAGTCCTCAAAATTCTCTTCTTTTATAAAACACTTTTATAAACCATTTTATAACCCCTTCAAAAATATTTATTCTCAAAATATTTCTATTACTTTCAAAAAGAAATGATTTCTATTCAAAAGATAAAATATCTTTTGTTTTCAAAATCATAATAAACATCTTTTATTATAATTCCTTCTTAACCAATATTTTTTTCGAACACCTTATAGTCAAACTGTGAAATTCTAATCACAAGGTGTTCGTATTTAATCATTCTCAATTTATTGTCTACCCAGCCCATGCATATAAAAAGGTAAACTGCTCATAAACTAGTCGTGCCTAATTCAAACAATCAATCAATGAAATAAACACAACAATAACTGATAATCAACACTTCATTCTACCAAATATTTATAACACCTTTTATTTTATCTTGGGTTAAAACTGTTTGATATTTATTTTAGAGCATCTGGGATTTTCCTTCGACATGGACGGTCCCTCGCCCAAGTCTCCTTGGATCCCACAGACGACATGTGTACTATTTGCTTTCGCATTACCCATTAAGTATTTAACATCTAAATTTTAAAATATATAATTAACATCCAAACATAATATCAAGCAACACAACAATTACAAAAGCATGTCATAACATCATAGAAAATATGAGTAGAGAGGGGTGGAGTTTTCTCACAAAAATTTGCTTTTCGATCTAACTTTGTTACAACGGTTTTGACTATAGCTTTTCTACAATTTCCCGAAACTTGTTGAAATCCGCTATATCTCCGCTATCTTGATTTTGAACTTAAGTGGACTATTAACTTCCGATATTTTGATAGAACTTTGTTATTACATCAAATTATTTTAAGCTAGCATGGAAGCCATTAAAGCTCTAAGGAAGAAGAAGGAGAAAGCTTGGAAAGGAAGAAGAAGAAGAATGGAAATTATGTGTGAAAGTGAAGAAGGAGATAGGTATTTATAGAAAACTTTTGAAATAAAATATTATAACTTGAAATGACCAAAATGCCCTTACTTAATCATAAAGTAAACCATATTTTTTAACCCTTACTATCACCTTATCGCATCATTGCTTTATGTCATAGTCACTTAGTAAAGATTTTGTTAGATTTTGATGTGATTTGATTTGACTTTTCTTACATACTTTTACTAATTACTTTCTAGAATTTTCTAATTATGATTAGTAAAAGTAAACTTGTTTAGTTATTTAAAATGTTTACATGTATATGTAAATAAAGGAACAACAACGTTGCGATAACTTTTGTGAACAAAAAGTTGATTTTTGACAAAATATTTCATGGTCACATTTTGACGTTTTTGTTAAACTGTTTATTTATGTAAACAAAAATTGAAAATTGATTTACTATCCTCCTTAAATAATTAAAACAAGTTTATTTTAGTTATAAAACCATATTTAATAATATTAAAATCAAATTGTAAAATACGATGCTGATTTGTCAAAGTGCGATGAAATTTGTCAATCATTATAAAACAAGTATATATGTTTATAAAATCATTATAAATCAAATTTCTATTATTATCATATCATTATATAACCATTAAAAAGAGTAATTTACCATTTACAACAATAATTCGAATGTATATTAAATTTTATAAAAAACCGGCTTTTGTCACTTTTCGACGAAAATCCAAACTTCTTGATTTTGGAATCAAATTCTAAAATATAGTTCACCATTCTTATTTATCACATAAAACATGATTATTAAGTTTGAAAATTCTATATTTGAATGTTTAAAATTAATTAAATATTCCATTTAAAAGTGATAAAATTATGGGTCGTTACACTGATTGTAACGAACCGTAAATTTTAACTGTTTTAATAACGTAATTAGTTGAAATTTTGTGAAATTTTAAATGATAAAATTTTGAAATATAAATTTGATATTTGGAATGCATCTAGTTAAACATAGCAACTGGTAAATTTTCATCCGAAAATATGAAGTTTATTTTCATGCGTAAATTTATTCAATTTAATCAGTTAGGAATTGATGAAAATAAAATATTTTCGAAACCCAAATATTTTTATATAAAAAAATTCTAAATCATCTTCTCAGCAAGACGTCATTTTTCGTTTTTCCAAAATTGGACTTCTTTAGCTCCGTCGATCTTATTTATCTGCGTTTTTGCTGCATTTTCCGCTAGTAGAA
This sequence comes from Allium fistulosum, assembly GCA_030737815.1. Taxonomy (NCBI): domain Eukaryota; kingdom Viridiplantae; phylum Streptophyta; class Magnoliopsida; order Asparagales; family Amaryllidaceae; genus Allium; species Allium fistulosum. The sequence continues at coordinate 118,548,172 of CM060908.1, read as the reverse complement.
AATTCTAATTTTTATAATTCAATCATACCACTGATATCCGTATGCCGTTTTGATAGTCTCGTTGTGCTGTGCTCCGCGGTATATTCGTATGTGTGCTTCGATTTCCGGTGGACGGCGAAAACTACGAAAACAATTTCGTATCGGTATCCGTATTTTGTGCGTTTTGTTTTCTCCTGTCTTTTCGTGTGTCCACCCTTCCAGCCTGTTGTCTTTATTAAATTATGAAACCACAGCTGTCCATTCACATTTCATTAAATTTTATATTTAATTTTTTTGTAACTTTTCATTTGCTTTTGGTTCAATTGGAGATTATACATGCGTATTAATATACTGCATGTTCATTTTCATTCTTTTGTTAGCCACTACCTATCACCTTGCTTCATCAATCTTCGCCCAGTCCTACAAACGTGAACAGCCTTCTCCAACCAAGTAACAGCCCGCCTTGGCCACCTCTGCTCTGGCCATTCGCCTCCACTCTGTTAAACTCCGCTGCCACCTCGCCTTTCACCGCCGTCCACGTGCTCTCATCCCCTGCAACCTCTGTCCCAAGCCGTCCACTGCCGCCTCCATAGCACTGCAACGCCTCAGTCCTCTGCGCCTAACACCACACGACACACTGGCCAAGCTCAAGCGCACGCCGGATCTCTTCCTTCCCCTCTCATGCTTTCACCTTCCACCGTCGTTCACCGCCAAGACTGACTCCGCCACATCGTGCCTCCTCCACCTGCTGGCCGAACAGCCCGCTGTCGTCTTCCTTTGTGCATTTATATAGGTGTGTGTATATAGTTATATATATATATATATATTGGTTTATATATATGTTTTGCTGTGTATAATTTGATTTTCGAATTTTAATACAATTTTATTAACACGGTTGTGACAGCATTTTAGATTCTTTGAAACAGTTTAATATATATAGTGTACAATGTTTGTATATCTTAGTTTATATAAGCCATTATAACTAGTGTTTGTAGTATGTTTATATATATTTATAGTTTGCGCATAAATGCAGTTTTGTTAAATTATTATATCTATAGCTTATATCTAATATTTTTCTAGTGATATATTAGTTATATGTATATATTAATAGACACGAGCTTGTTTTCAGTATATAAATTTAAGGGTAGAACCGCATTCCAGTAAACCATCTCACGGCAACGTATATATTTTAGATTTGAAGAATATATGCATATAAATGTGTAAATCTGTATATAAATATGTAAATAAATCTTTATATAATTATATACATATTAAGTATGCATTTATATATTTAAAATTTTATATGGTCAGTACATATTTCGAGTAGCATGTATGTTGCCTAAGTGTGTGTATAGGTTTTGGTAACTCATATGCATATTTTGATAGTCTGCTTATATATATTATAATATATGCACGTTACATGTTGTTTTATAAATAATGGGTAGGTACTGTGAGTCTGCATATATATATAATATGTACATTAGTATTTTATATTATCTGTTTACATGAATTTATATTAGCATACTTAGTTTTGGCAGTTCTATAATAAGTTTGAATCATATATATATATATATATAATTTTATTTTATTTTATTTGTCGTATTGATTTTATAAAATAATAATAATAATATAATATGCATTTTTGTTTCTGTTATATCAAACTGATTTTGATCCTTGATTTCCTATCTATCAGCCTTGTCCGTCAAATTCATGCCAATCCTACTTTGCTTTGATTTCGTGCTTGGATTCGTAACTCATCTTAGTCTCATTCACCTCTAGCCTCAAAAGGTGAGCAATCACTCACGATTAACGTTCTTTTATTTATTAAATTTGATTTCAATTTAAACGACAATTGAAATATGCTACTGTTAGTTAATTACACTGTTATATATGCTATTACCTGTATCAGTTCACCTGTGACATCTGACACCATTATCTGTTACTTATGCGATGATTATACAAGTTTGGTTGATAAATGATTGTTGTATGATGTTGAAATTGGACGTTAATTGAAAATGTTAAAGTGGTAAATAGTATGCAATTGAATTTATTATAAGATAGTTAACAATTAAAATGGATTTATATGTTGAATTTGATTAGTTAAATATGACCCCTTTTAAATGTTAAATAAAGTGACATGTAGAATAGTGTTAACTACACTTTGAACCATTGAATGTATGTTGAATAATTTATGTAGTAGAAAATTGAATAATGAAAGACAAGTGAAGAAACGTATAAATAATTAGTGTAATAATCTTTAGTCTACATGAAATGATAGTGTAGATTCTAGAAATAATTATATTAATTTGCACAAATAACAATGTAAATTAATACGATTATTTCGGGATTATTTGAATTGATTATTGGATTGTTATTGCTTGTTTATTTACTTTGACACCATCCCAGTTATCACACTTCAAGTTCCCTTTGTTATGCTTTGATTTTTGAATTGAAATGGAATCGGGTTGAAATGATATATACCCAAATAAAACTTTGACTTAGGATAGAAAATTAAATAAAACCCGATTAGTCAATAATTTGATTTAAAAATAAAATAAAGATTTTATTTGAATAAATGATAAGGTTTTGAAATGAAGTTGGAATTTGAATTTTTATGAAAGGAAAATGTTAATATTTAATAATATGAAACAAAATATTAACAATGTAATTGATGAAAGAACGTTGTTTAATTTGAGAAACGACTGAATTAAGTTTTGAAATTATTTAATAATTAAATAAGATAGAATTATTTAATAATTAAATAAAATTGAATGCTTTAATAAGTGAAATTGAACTTCTTGAATAAGTGAAATTATGTTTCTTTATTAATTAAGTTTTGAAATTTGTAACTAAGTAAATGAATAAGTGAAATCGAATTTCTTTAACAAGAAATAAAATGTGATTTATTGAAATCAATGTAAGACTTGTAATTTAAAGAACTTGATTTGACGAATTTAATTTAATTCAATTTGAAGTTTTGATATAATGAAGTTGAACTTAAGTAATTGATTTAATGAATTGGAAATTAAATAGAAATTGTGTTGAATGACAAATTTACTTAACGAATGTTGAATGAAATCGATAAATGAACTTAAATTGATTTGAATGTAGATTAAATCATTTTAAATGATTTTGGAATGAAACTTATATACGAATTTAAATGAATATTGGAATGGTTTCAAATAAAAATTAAAATTGTATTATAAGATTTTGAAATGGTAATTTGGATGTTTTGAAACGTAAATTTTGGAAATTGGTTTAGGAAGACAAATGGAATGTTGGTTTACAAATTCCAATTGAAATTGAATTTGATTTGGTTTTGAAATATATTAAACGACCAATCGGTATAATAATTACGAAAGTTATTAAAGAGACCGGAATCGGTTCGGGACATACTCTCTGTCTAAACCGAAAACCACTTTAATAACTATACGCGGAGTTGTGATCCAGAATGAAGTGGTTGGAATGATGTACGTGATGACTGAAGAAAGAGAACGATAATGGATAGCCTTGACACTTGTGTCAAATTGGAAATGACTAAAACAGGAGCCGTGTCGGGCCAAATGGGGTTAGCTGCCTCGAGCGAACACACTTCTTCGTAAAGTACTCATTACTTGTTATCGATTGGTGCACCCTCGAAATTTTGGGACTGTTGTTTCGCGGTGTTGCGATCGCTGCAGCGATGCGTTCTCACCAGTCCGGATCAGGCAAACGGTAGTTTCACTACCTTGGGTATTGCCTCATGTGACTTGTCATACTTATATCCCTATATACGCGACCACTACGATTTGTTTTGTGTTATACCTATGGAGTACTCCCTAATATCCCACTAGTTTACGGTGGAGTTTACAGTGCTGTATAGACAATAACGCTTATATAAAATGTGTTAAGGGGGATAATGGTAATGCCTTAACACTATTTTGATACTTTATATTACTGATAGGCATTATCTATTAACCGTACACTACTACATAGTAGATAGTTTAACGGATCCTTAAAAGATGGTTATTCCAAACATCCTTTGAGTTACTTGTATTTCAGTTGCCATTTTACTTGAGTTGGATTTATTGATATAATAATTTTAATCCCGACTCGAGTGTTTTGTGTTTTGCTTTACGCTCGGGTCAGACTGAGTGTACCAGTATTCGAGACTCACCTTTGGAGTTGGAGCTTCGCTTGGAGATCCAGCTATCTATCCAGCTTTCAGATATCCAGTTGATTCTAGTGATTGTATTCTGATTCTTGTATTTGACTATTTTATTCGAGACATCTGTTGTACCTTATTTAACTCTGATATGTATATAGTAGCTTCATGAACTACTATCTTTTGTTTCCGCTGCATTTATTACTCTGTGTATGTGATCTGTGTTCTATTTATTTACTATATATGTTCAGTTTTGCCAAATTTAATTAACAATTCGGTATTTTGAATTATTCAAGTTCGACATGTGCGGATGCGAATAGTCCAAAATAGTGGGTCGTTACAGTTGGTATCAGAGCTCTGGTTTTAGGCAAAACTCAGCATATAGAGTAAATTCAATTACAGAATCACGTTCGTTCGAGCTTGAATTTCTTCTTCTTTGACTCGGTTTCTTTGAATTTTGGAACGTTCCCTTCGGTTCCAAAGTCCATTCGTGTCTCCCCTAATCGTGTCTTTTAATTTTGGAGTATCCCATAACTCCACTTCGAATGATCTCTATAATGAATCGGCGGTCTCGCCAAACTTCGAATGATTTGTAAAGGGGTGAAACTCCTTTACAATAGGCATTGATTTACCGGAGATTTCTGTATCCTCGGTTTACAATGCTGTCATCTTCTGTTATGCCTGAATTCTATCTCTTATGATCGAATGTCGATTTACCTCGGAATTCTACATCGATCTAATTCTTGAAGTCTCGGTTGACCCGGTGAAGGTTGCCCGTGATTTATATAAACTTATCTATCTTTCTATTTTGTTATTTAATCATCTTATCTTTGTTTCGAACCTATCTTCGAATCAAAATTCTCTTTGATTGAGTCCATCAAATCTGAATCTCTATCCTTGCTTTGAAATCCATTATTGTATCGGCGAGCAAGGAAGTGTATTTGTAAAATTAATGTTAATAATGTTTTATATATTGTGTTGTTTGAGTTGTTGATGTGATTTGGGTTTTCAATCGATTCGTCTGATCAACGTTATTGATAGGATTCCCAAAACACTTGAGCAGAGCAAACTGACACAATACGTTTTCAAATTTGGTAAATAAAATAAATTTGTGTGATTATATTATATATAAGTAAATTTTCTAGACTGTTAAATGAATGGGTCAACAAAATGGTAATATTTGATTTTTATTTATTGTTTTTAAACCATTGACTATTCCAATACGATAAGTAAATGAAATTATAGAACATGGTTTAAGATTTTAATTAGGAATTGGAATGGATTTAAATTAGAATTTGAGAATTTAATTTCCGGTGATTTCAAACTTGGATTTTTAAAGTTTTAAAATGTATATTATTTGAAATATTTCTGAATAGAAATCGTTTCTAAAGAATTTTAAAATGTTGAAATCAGTGCTCTTCTCTTTGTCGCTGGAAAATAATTTCGGTGATGGCGGTCGCATCATCGACATTCATTTTCGAGTTTCGAAGTGGAGAAACCATTCTGTAGCTTTGCTACGGTTTGTTTGGAAAAATATTTTAATTTGAATTGCTTAAGTATAACTTGATTTATATATATATATATATATATGGGTATATTATTTTAATTTTAATTTGATTTAATATATATAGTATATACATAATTATCTCTAAAGGGTTTGAAATTAAACGGAAATTTAATTCTTAAAATTATGTTAAAGGATGTTTTCAATTATAAAAAAAAGCTAAATTTTGGATAAATATGTAAACTTGAAATAATTGAATTTGAAATCTTTATTTGTATAGTACTAAATTGCATTTCAATATAACTTACCTAAATTATTCAGAAGTTAAAATGTAATTGGATAATATATAATATAAAATGATTTTATAAATAAAATTTGAGTGTTTATAATAAATGTTATACACTTACATTTTAATTATATATATATAAAAAATGCTAATAAAGATGATAGAATAATAAGTTAATTGAATGAGATGAATATAATAAATTTTGTTCTGAAGGAATTAACAAATTGAAATTAGATCAACTTATGGGAATACCTTAAATTTAAACCAATTATTAAATATAAATTAATTTAAATTGAAATTTATATGGTTTAAATTGATTTATATGGTTTAAATATATGTAATAAGATATATTAAGTGGAATAAACTTAATAATAATTTGGAATAAAAGAATTAAATTTGTTGAATAAAATATGAGTACAATAAATGATTATACAAATGGATGATTTAGAAATTGTTAATTGAGGATGACTAGATAATAAGATAATGAATTTAGAAATAGATAGATTGATTTAACTTAAGTGAACTCAAAGGGATTTAACCAAATTGTTAAATACTAATTAATTTAAATTGAAATTTATATGGTTTAAATTAATTGCTTTACTTGTATTCCAATCTATTTCTTTCTGGTTGTTTCTATTCTCCTACCTCCTTCCTTTTCGGGGACGAAAAGTTTTGAGTGGGGGAGAGTGTAACGACCCGTAAATTTTAACTGTTTTAATAACGTAATTAGTTGAAATTTTGTGAAATTTTAAACGATAAAATTTTGAAATATAAATTTGATATTTGGAATGCGTCTAGTTAAACATAGCAACTGGTAAATTTTCATTCGAAAATATGAAGTTTATTTTCGTGCGTAAATTTATTCAATTTAATCAGTTAGGAATTGATGAAAATAAAATGTTTTCGAAACCCAAATATTTTTATATAAAAAAATTCTAAATCATCTTCTGAGCAAGACGTCATTTTTCGTTTTTCCAAAATTAGACTTCTTTAGCTTCGTCGATCTTATTTATCTGCGTTTTTGCTGCATTTTCCGCTAGTAGAAAATTTGAATTTTTATAATTCAATCATACCACTGATATCTATATGCCGTTTTGATCGTCTCGTTGTGCTGTGCTTTGCGATATATTCGTATGTGTGTTTCAACGTCTGGTGGACAGCTTTTGAACGCTAAATGCTACTATTTCTTTGGCCCCACTATAATTGAAGCATTTTAGTTTTAAATACGTTCTAGGCGGGCTTTGTTTTCTAGTTCCTTTTTACCATGCCATCTAATTTTCATTCTCTTTTATTCCTAGTGCCAAAACAAAATAAAAACCTAAAATTTATCTATTCCAACTCCTCTTCCCAAATCTTTAAGACATCTACCGCCTAGAGATCGTCCCCACCATCAATAAAACTAGATTGTTATTTATCAATCACGACATTCACCGCTTAACTCAACTATTGCTTTAAAAATTCCGCCTCGAGTCAGATCTTGCTACGTTAGATCAAAGCCACCTACCTTCAAATCGGTGCCGGGGTATGAGAAATTCGACCCCACCTAAAGTTGCTCTACCTTGTTTTGAACTATCACCTGTCACCGTCGATTTTGAGATGCCAATGTTGCTTAGATCTTATGAGTGGGTTGTGTTGTCCGGAGTCGTGACCTATCTTTGAACTGCGTGTGTATTGGAAGCTGATGTCATTTGATGTTCTTTGATGTTAGAGTTTTTACTACTGTTGACTGCGGTTTGTATGCTACTTTGGAGATGCATTGTTGATGAAGTTTCAAATTTTAAACTAGGTTCCTTGATGTATGTAGAATACAATAGCCTATGATTTTTGTTTGATGATAATAAACACACACACACACACACACATATATATATATATATATATTCGTTTAAATGTATTTGATATTGTACTATTTTATTTTTCACATAATTAAATAAATATTTGTTGGATAAAATATATAACACAGAATTCAAATTCAAACGAATATTTTATTACAAATTCGAATAGTACAAATTTGAGCCCTCACTACATATATACATTTTCAATTACATTACAATTTCAGTTACATCACAAATTTTAATTTACAATTTTGACCTCACTACATATTCACTCATCACTTGTATTTTTTTCTTCAGCTTTGTTACAGCTTGAATCCAGCATCTGAGCTATCTGCAAAATAAAAATTGATGCAGTAAAATTGAAAAAGAAAATATTTTGCAATGCAAATTAAAGTGTGTGTTTTGAAAATGTTATTTGCCTCAGTTATTTGGATTGTTCGTCATTTATTTCTTTTGAATTCATCTACACGAACAACTTGTGACATGCACAGTGTATCATTGTACATGCCACAAGGCCGTGCACACCGATATACACTTGCGTGTTAGAACTACAGGGATAGGTGAGCACAAGGTCAAACCCGAGCCAAAGCTGGATTCAACCCTGGTGCAATACACAAAAACTTCATACCATCATAGCCCAAGCACATGAAAACAAGTCTGGCCACAACAAGTAACATATGTATACATATGCATATGGTCAGATACAAGGCAATGTCAAAGTCTGAAAACAATGCAAGCTTAACTCGAAATATGTACAATGGAGCATGCAAACACATATACATATTCAACCAGACCAGGCACAAGCTTAAACTCAGAGGCAACAACAAAAGGCATCAGATCATGTAACCTGAACCAAAGACCAGCTCATATGTACACAGTCAAGTGTGAGAACAACTAAATGAACCAGAGGACAGAGAAAACAAGTATGTACAAATGAAATCAAGGCAGTTTTCAAATCAGTGTACACATAAACACTTGAACCAGACTCCAAGAAGATCACAGAAAGATTAGTGGTAGCATACAAGTAAATGCAAAACATGAAGCATCAACATCAGTTCAGGTATGGGGTGCAACTAAATCAGATAAATGAACTGGGTCGATTCAAATGATACCAGATCCCATGAAATAGATGTCACAAGTCATGTACATATTCAAGTGGTACAAACTATTCAGTGGTAAACTCTAAGGAAACAAGAAATGCAAGTATGAGTAGGCAGTAACATGAAATGCCTCAAACAAATGAACACAACAACAAGACTACTAACACTGCAACCAAACAAACTTGAATATCAATGTAACTCAAGAAAACAGGTGCAGGCATACAACAACCAAGTGAAGACTCCAAGAGGAACAAGTGAAGGCAACAACAAAGAAACAGATTAACTTGAATACATCAACATTCAAACAGTTTTCTAAAGCAATGCAGACAACAGTTCAATATGCTCAGGACATACACATATATACATATATGTATGTATGTATGTATGTATGTATACACATGATATCCTCGGTTTGGACAAACCAAATCACTGTCTTCACTATTTTCACGATATCCATTCGTAACTTTCAAATTGGATCGAAGTGGTTTTCAGATAATTAAATCCGAACCCGGTCTCTTCGAAATGATCAACGAAATTGGACAATATTTGATAGTCGGTTATTTAACTATCAAATAACATCCATAAGCAATCACGAGGCCCATATTATAATTTCAAAAATCTTTATTTTCAAATATCCTTATAAGATTTATATATTCAAATCTCTTCTAGAACTTCGATATTTGAAAACCATTCAAACTTATATCCATAATAGGACAATTCAATTATTTCAATACTTAGAAATATTTTTCTTCCAATTTTGTTTTATGATTCGCACTTGAAAATACTCCTAATATAGAAGACCTCGTAGTTAAACTATCTTCAATTTCTTCCCGTCCAATACTTAAGAAATATTTATAAGCATATCTCCCCAAATCATTTATCCCAAAAACTTAGGAGTTTGCTTCCACTTATTTCTCAAATCTTTTACCATTTTATATTGTAAATCCTTTAACTCATTTATATGAATTTCTTAAGTTCCGGAATTTCTTAATTAATTTCCTTTAATATCTCCAAATCAAAACACTTGTCTAAAATTCCAAATGTCCATTTTCTAACCTCATTTATGAATCCTAATTCATTTTCTCGAAGTTCAAGTAATTATTTTTACAACATGTTCAACTAATTATTTAAAATATCGAAACTCTTTTTTTTAAAACATCAATAACTCATTTTAAGATAACAAATCGATTTACAAAGCCAACTATAAAAAATTAGAATTTATTAAAATAATTATTAAAGTATTTGAAAAATTCACCTTTCGATGTTTTTCAATTCTACTAGTTCGAAATTACTTAGTTTGATAAATAAAACTTCCCTTTTTAAAAACAACTTAACTTCTTAAAAATAAAAATATATTTTCAAAATCTCAATAACCAATTAATTTATAAACTCCTCTCGATTCAAAACCCATCGATTTCATTCTGATTCACCTAACCATTTCCACATTTCAAAAATAGTATCCACTATTTTCCTCAACCTTGTTTCCATATTCTAATATCATTTCACCCTATGCATTTTAAATTCCCAATTTAGCAAACGCTATCATTTTCCCTTATTTATAAACATCGTTTATAAATTTTATAGCTCCTTTGAGTTTCAACTTTTTATAAAACTAATCTCACTTATAAAATTCCATTTTTATAAGTCCGCTTCTTAATAAATTTCATTTATTCCACAAATCTATTTAAAATATCGATTTCAACTCCTTTCCATATTTTCTAGAAATATTGTTTAAAAATCCATCGTTTAAAAATCCTTTATATAAATTATTTTAAAATCTCTATTTAAATATTTTTACGAATAGTTAAATACAAACCAAAATCAATTATTGTTCTTATCCAAATCAGTTTCTTAAAAATAATCCAAATTTCGATATAAATATTTTTTTATATTCAAAATCTCCTTTTAAATCCTTTCAAATTCCATAAAAAATATTTATGGTATTTAAAATAACAAAAGTAGGCTAGTGCTATTATAGCATCCAATAATTCATATCACAACAATAATCTATAACAGATTATTCTAACACATCATATATTAGTATATATGAAAAATAATCAATATAAATTTGAGGCATCCAGTTGGATCCCTCTAACCTATTTTCCCTGCATCCATAGATGTTAACACAGGATAAAAATACCAATCCTACTTCGTGGGAGTTATCGTGGTATATAGGGTCATCTGCTATTATGCGGAGCGCATAGGGTCTCATCCGCTCCAATCAGCGGGTATATATCCAACTACTAGTATATATATACTACTATATATAATATAACATCCAACTGATAAAAATTATAAATTCATCCAATTAACCAATAATTAATTTTAACTATTTTAAATTAAATTCGGTAATCCAAATGAGTGAGATTTTACTCACCTTCATTTTTAATTTGCCGAACACACAGATTTTAAATTTTCTAAAATCCCAACTGTAACGACCCTGAATTTTTAGACATTTGAAATAGAATATTTAATTAATTTTAAATATTTGAATGATGGTTTAACTTGAATTTCAAATGTAAATATGAAATTGGCAATTTAATTAGTAAATTTAATTATTGCAATTGGGTAAAAATTTGAATCTTCAATTTTAAGCCTGTTAAAAATGATTTGATGGCATAGGAAATTTATATTGATAATTCTAAAGGTAATAGAACTTTTGTAACGACCCGTATTTTTACGGATCGAAAGATCGTAAAACTATTATTTTTAGGTCATTAGTGTTGTTAAGTCGTTCAGAGTTTAAGACGTCTAGAGTTAGGTCGCTTAGCAGGTTGGGTTGTGGAGCGATGTAGTAGCTTAGGTCGTACAGTAGTTTGGGACGACTTAAGAGATTGGAGCGACCTATAGGATTGGCAGGGACTTAAGTCAGTGACCGACCTATGGAAGTTAGCGGCTTAGGGGAGTTAACGACCTAGGGGGTTAAGCGGGTTAACGACTTAAGGAAGCTAGGTCGTTCGAGCGACTTAAGGATTATGGGATAAGTCGTTGAAGTTTAGGTCGTGAGACCCTGTGTGTGTAGTTAGGTCGTGAGACGACCTATATCAGGTTGATGTTGTAGTTAGGTCGTGTAAGGGCTTAAGCAGTTAAGTCGTTAGGTCGTGTCTGTGTTAGGTCGTAGACGACTTATGTTAGGTCGCGTGGGTGCTTAAGTCGTTAGGTCGCGCATTAGTGTTGAGTCTTAGGTCGTGACATTTTTAGACCGTGGATGCGCATATGTGGTAGGTCGTGGAAGCGCATATGCGTTAGGTCGTAGGTCGTGTGGATGGGTAGGTCGGCAAGAGTTAGGTCGTGGACGACATAAGGGGGCGGACGACCTAAGGATTTCCAGCCTATAAATACACGTCCTTGCCTCACTTTTTGGGATCCAGATTTTGAAGCGACGAAGTGCTGTCATTTTGAGAACTAGAGAACTACACTTCTTCACTTCTTATCTCTTCTTAAATTTAGTACTTCCTTCCATCCAAGAGCTAAAGTTGAAGATCTACATTCTTCGAAGAGAGATTTCATCGTTTGAAGCGGAATTGTTAGATCCTTCGCTGTCCAGATCTAAAGTGTGTTGCTTTTGAAGTGTTTAGGTGATTTGGTGAGTGGTGGTTATCTCTCACACGGATACAGAGGAGTATATCGGATCGGTGGCTTGATTATGTGTTAAAAATAGTGATTTCCATGCATTTTCTTAAACTTAAGTATAGATCTATTGTTCATGATGATTTGACATCCATTTTACTACATGTTAACCGATGCAAGCTCATTCATCAAGTTGTAGAGATATTGCTCATGTTTCATGCTTGTTAGATTTGGACTCTTTATTTACAAAATTGCCATTTTAGCTATAATTGTTTTTAGATCTTGTTTGCATGATTGATTACTTGGATTAATGATTGATTTGATTTATTGTTATAAATTAGTTAGTTAGTTGTTGGATTTAGACAAGATGGTCGAAGAAGATTCAAAGGCTAAGGGAAAGGCTCTTGAATTGGAAAAGCTGCTCGTGGCATATGTGGCGGATGATGAAGCTCATATGGATAGATTTGATGATGATGATGATGAGATGAGGCTTTGCTTTGATGTGATGTAGCTTTGGTGTAATCCAGACGGGATCATTCCAAGCATGTTGATAACTCGAGGGATAGTTCGAGTTCGTTGATAATGGATGGCTCGAGAGTGGTTTGAGCTAGTATGAGAATAGTCGTCGAGGAGGATGACTAGAAGGCTGAGATTTCATCGTTGTTGAAGGTTCTAGCAGACTCAAAGCAAGAGTACACTGGGCAGATTCGATAGTCCCAAAAGATTACAGTTGGTAGTCGAGTACTCTGGGCAGATTTGATAGTCCTAGGCACGGGCTGTGACGACGTGCGGAGTTCTGTCTAGAACCGGGGTTACCATTAGCCCTTGACGGATGGCTGAAAGAATGTGCCGGTCATTCAATTAACGGTGGTATCGAAGCAATGATAACAGTGATAGCCAGAGTCATGGATGTTTGGTTGTACCGTCATTCGGTCTCAAGAGCGATATTTTCTGGGTGCTTATCTGATCTTGGTTTAGGCCTTGGGGGTTTGTGCTTGGAAAACATCGACCTTGACTCGAGTGATAATTGCTTTACTTTAAATGTTTGCCTTACTATGTTTACTTCTGCTTAGTGTGTCTGGGAGGCTATCACTGTAGAAAGAGGTGGAGTGGGAGGGTTGGGTTCCTATTCCTTTTACCTTTATGCTCTTTTGGTATGTTGTTAGTTAATTTACTGCTCACTAAGACTGTTGTCTGACTCAAGGTTTTATGTTCAACTCTTATTACCTTGGGCTGTTCATCCATTTTGGGATTGGCAGACTATGTAGCAAGTGACAGGTGCTGTTCTTAGTTTCCAACGATGCTGATGACGAAGACGAGCTGGAGGCTTGCATATTATTTTCTTATTATATGTACTGGATGTTCCGCTGCTTGTATATTCTCTGAGTGATATGTAGTGAGGCTGGATGTATTGACTATTCAGATTTTTGTATCAAACTACTATGAGGCTTATTTGATGCGATTCTGTTCTATGTAGCTTCACTACTATTGTATTTTATCCATGCGCTGTGAGTAATACGATAGATTCTGCTGCTTTAATTTACCTCCAACGATCATCCATGGCTGCCTGGCACACTTTACACCGCACTATTTCCTTGATTTGTGCAGGGGTCATGGGCGGTCGTCACATTTGGTATCAGAGCCTTGGTTAATCGATTTTACCCAACGCTCGCTGATGTAACTACGTATGAGAGACGTAATTGTATTTTGATGGATGATTACTATATATAATATAATAGCTTAGAAGGATTTGAGTCCTTTATTCAGTTGTTTCTCAAGGTGTGCTGATCATTTCTTTTATAGATATTAAGGATGAGTCGAAGAGGGAGACCAGCTGCTAGGGAAAGCCGTGCTGCTGAGGGGGCTACTGATTATTCTGCTATGTTCGAGGCTATGATGACTTCGATCATGAGAAGGATGCCAGCCCCGGGGCCAGCAGTTGATGTTGGAATTCAAGTTCAAGCTCCAAGACCGGTGGATTTTGCTAAGCTGGGTAAAGACTATACTGCTCTTGGAGGGAAGGTTTTCTTAGGAACAGAGTCAACCATTGAAGTCCCGAGATGGATAGATGCTTGTAGAAGAATCTTTGGTGACTTGGGAATCGAGGATGCAACTAGAAGGAAGCTCGCATCAAGACAGCTTCAAGGGAGAGCTTCTGACTGGTGGAACTCTATCACCATTGATACTCCGGAGGAAGAAATTACTTGGGAGCAATTCCAAGCCAGATTTGAAGCTAAGTTCATTTCTACAGCTCAGAAATCTGTTCTGTTTAAGAAGTTTGTAGAGCTCAAGCAAGATGGAAGACCAGTTCTTGAGTATGTTTCTGAGTTTGAAGCTTTGTCCAAGTATGCCCGGTCGTATATTGAATCTCCTTATCAGAAGAACGAGAAGTTTGTGACAGGCTTGGACATTTATCTTGGGAGGCAGTTGGTGGATCATCTGGACGATCCATTTGAGAAGCTTGTGGAGAAAGCTCTCAGGCACGAAAATCTGTTTCCTAAAGAAGGATCTATTGTTGCTATGGCCAAGGAAGAGCCTAAACCACAGCAGGGTGGAAACAAGAAGAGGAAGCAGCAGCAGCAAAAGGGTAAGATGGCCAGAAGAAGCCGAAGGGCGAAGTGACCTGCTACAATTGTAAGCAGAAGGGCCATTTCTCCAGAGATTGCAAGAATCCAAAGGTGCCGGTGAAGTGCCACAACTGTGACAAGCCGGGGCATATTAAGAAGAATTGTCCACAACCGCGGAAGGACAAGCAGATTGTGCAAGCTTATGCTTTGGGGGCTGTTCCATCATCTTCAAAAGCTCCTACCGCTGAAGAGAAAGGAAAGAGTGTGGTGGTTCAAGGTACTCTTTCCATATGTGGTGTTCCAGTTAGAGTGTTATTCGATACTGGGGCGTCACATTCTTTTGTTTGTAATGAACTTGTATGCCGGTTGGGTTTAGAACCAGATATTGTTGATAAACCATTGGTTGTGACTAATCCAGTTGGGGGTTCATCCTGTCTGTGTATGCTATGCCGTGGTTTGGTTGTATCGAGTCATGATTGCTCTTTTGTTTGTGATTGTTTTGTTCTGAACTTTGCGGGGTTCGGAATTATTTTGGGTATGGACTGGCTTAGGAAGTATGCGGCAAAGGTTGATTGTGAAAGGTTGGAGGTGACAGTCGAGAATGTGGAAGGGCGAAAGGTTGTGATACGATGTAAGCATGAGGAAGGCGTCTTCATGAGCTTCATGTATTCGTTGGTTGTTCCACGGGATGGACTATCATCGGTGCCAATCGCTAATGGATTTGAGGATGTCTTTGATGAGGTCAAAGGGTTACCGCCGCATAGAGAAATCGAGTTTAGTATCGATCTAGTTGAAGGAGCCAGACCTGTTGTGATGCCTCTTAGGCGGATGGCGCCTAGGGAACAGTAGGAGTTGAAGGTGAAGGTTGATGATCTTTTACAAAAGGGATTCATTCGGCGTAGTGTGTCCGAATGGGGTGCACCAGTTGTGTTTGCAACCAAAGCAGGTGGATCGTTGAGGTTGTGTGTGGATTATCGTGAGCTGAATAAAGTGACTAAGAAGAACAAGTATCCATTGCCAAGAATAGATGACTTGTTCGATCAACTTCACGAAGCTAAGGTGTTTTCTCAGATGGATTTGGCAACGGGATTTCACCAGTTAAGAGTGGCTAAGGATAGTGTGCCGAAGACTGCTTTCAGGACACCATCCGGTTTCTTTGAGTGGCTGGTAATGCCGTTTGGATTGACCAATGCGCCAGCATATTTTGTGGATCTTATGAATAGAGTGTTCAGAGATCAGTTGAACAAGTTTGTACTAGTGTTCGTGGATGATATTTTGATTTATTCCAGAACTGAAGAAGAGCACATGACGCACTTGCGTATTATTTTGGAAATCTTACGGAAACATCAGCTGAAGGCTAAGTTTTCGAAGTGTCACTTCTGGAAGAGTGAAGTGAGGTTCTTAGGCCGTATTATCTCTGGAAATGGAATAGCGGTTGATCCCGCCAAGGTGGCAGCAATCCAGGATTGGGTTAGACCTAAGAATACGTCTGATGTGAGAAGTTTTCTTGGATTAGCAGGATATTATCGTAGATTTATCAAAGACTTTTCCAAGGTAGCTGCACCATTAACAGGATTGACGAAAAAGAACCAAGTATTCAGATGGGATGCTAAGTGTGAGCAAGCTTTCGGAATTCTGAAAGAGCGACTGACAAGTGCTCCTGTTTTGACTATTCCAAGTGAAAATGATGAGATGGTGGTTTACACCGACGCATGTGGTACTGGGCTTGGAGCAGTGCTGATGCAGAAGGGTAAAGTTGTTGCGTATGCAAGTCGACAACTGAAGCCCCATGAAAGGAATTATCCGACTCATGATTTGGAGTTGGCAGCGATTGTATTTGCTCTGAAGATGTGGAGACATTACCTATTGGGAGTTCGATTCAAGTTGTTTACAGATCATAAGTCGTTGAAGTATCTTTTCTCCCAAAAGGATTTGAATCTTAGGCAGCAACGATGGCTAGAGTTTTTGGCATCATATGATTTTGGTATAGCCTATACTCCGGGAAAGGGTAATGCAGTGGTAGATGCGTTAAGTCGAAGACATGCAGGATTGGGAGCCATGTTTTCAGAATGGAAGAGTCTCGAGTATTTAGCTGGATTTGACTTCAGGCCCAGATGTGAATTGCTGAAATGTTGGGAAACTTATCGATAAGACCGACTCTTATGGAAAGAATTGGCGAGAGCCAAAAGCGAGACGATAAGCTTGTCAAGATTATCCGTGATTTGGAATCTGGATTGGACCCAGAAAAGGATAAAGGATTCGAGGTCGATCGAGAGGGTTGGCTTCGGAAGCAAGGACGACTAGTTGTTCACGATATAGATGAATTGAGAAATGAAGTTCTGAAGGAAAGTCATCGCTCGAAGTTGACAATTCATCTAGGTGGAAATAAGATGTATCGGGATATGAAGAGAATCTATTACTGGGAAGGTATGAAGAAGGATGTTGGAAATTTTATTTCCAAGTGCATGAACTGCCAGTTGGTAAAAGCAGAGCAAAAGAAGCCCAGTGGATTGCTTCAGCCATTAGAAGTTCCTACATGGAAGTGGGAGCAAATATCGATGGATTTTATTGATGGGCTACCTAGAACAAGAGCGGGAAATGAAGGGATTTGGGTCATTGTAGATCTTTTGACTAAGAGTGCAAGATTTATTCCTATTCGATCAACTAGGACTGCGTCGAAATTGGCTGAGTTGTATGTTATGTGGATAGTTCGATTCCATGGTATTCCGAAAAGTATAGTGAGCGATCGAGACCCATTGTTCACTAGTAGATTTTGGAAGAGCTTCCAGGAAGTTTTGGGAACCGAGTTGTGTTTGAGTACAACTTATCACCCCCAAACAGATGGTCAGACCGAGAGAGTCAATCGAGTTTTGGAAGATCTCCTTAGAGCATGTGTTTTGGATTTCGGAGGATCATGGGAAGATCATCTTCATTTGGTAGAATATTCGTATAATAACAGTTACCAGTCAAGCATTGGTATGGCACCGTATGAGGCATTGTATGGAAGACCGTGTAACTCTCCGACATGTTGGTTAGAAACAGGAGAAAAGCTGATACTTGGGCCAGAAATGATTCGACAGACTTCGGATTGCATAGAGATCATTCGGCAACGAATGAAGGCAGCCCAAGACCGACAGAAAAGTTATGTCGATAAGCGTCGTAAGGATTTGGAATTCGTCGTAGGTGATATGGTTTTTGTGAAGATTTCTCCACTGAATAATGTTATTCGATTCGGGAGGAAAGGAAAATTGACTCCGAGATTTGTTGGACCATTCCCGATCATCGAGCGAATTTGAAAGCTCGCCTACAAATTGGAGTTACCAGAAAAGATGGCGGGTGTGCACAATGTTTTTCATGTATCGTATCTACGGAAGTATGTGCACGACTCGAATATGGTGGTTTCTGCTGATAGCTGTGAAGATTTTGAGGTTGACCTAGTTGATAAGAGACCTCGTAAGCCGCTTTGTGTTGTGGAAACTGACACGAAACAGCTTAGGAGGAAGGTAGTTAGGTTGCTCAAGATACAATGGAGTGATGATGTTAACGACTGTACATGGGAGGTGGAAGAGAGGATGAAGGCAACTCATCCTGAACTCTTCGAGGTATGGCCATAAGGTGTCGTGTCATCTCACGACATTGTAACTTGTTCTATTTTTAGAATTCTGCATGTTAGGCTAGTAATTGGACGCATGATTTGTTGATTGCTATGGATGGTAGGCATGCAGAATAGTTTTTGATTGCTCTTGTTTGTTTGGAATTTCGGGGGCGAAATTCCTAAGGGGGAGAGAATGTAACGACCCGTATTTTTACGGATCGAAGGATCGTAAAACTGTTATTTTTAGGTCGTTAGTGTTGTTAAGTCGTTCAGAGTTTAAGACGTCCAGAGTTAGGTCGCGTAGCAGGTTGGGTTGTGGAGCGATGTAGTAGCTTAGGTCGTACAGTAGTTTGGGACGACTTAAGAGATTGGAGCGACCTATAGGATTGGCAGGGACTTAAGTCAGTGATCGACCTATGGAAGTTAGCGGCTTAGGGGAGTTAACGACCTAGGGGGTTAAGCGGGTTAACGACTTAAGGAAGCTAGGTCGTTCGAGCGACTTAAGGATTATGGGATAAGTCGTTGAAGTTTAGGTCGTGAGACCCTATGTGTGTAGTTAGGTCGTGAGACGACCTATATCAGGTAGATGTTGTAGTTAGGTCGTGTAAGGGCTTAAGCAGTTAAGTCGTTAGGTCGTGTCTGTGTTAGGTCGTAGACGACTTATGTTAGGTCGCGTGGGTGCTTAAGTCGTTAGGTCGCGCATTAGTGTTGAGTCTTAGGTCGTGACATTTTTAGACCGTGGATGCGCATATGCGGTAGGTCGTTAGGTCGTGGAAGCGCATATGCGTTAGGTCGTAGGTCGTGTGGATGGGTAGGTCGGCAAGAGTTAGGTCGTGGACGACCTAAGGGGGCGGACGACCTAAGGATTTCCAGCCTATAAATACACGTCCTTGCCTCACTTTTTGGGATCCGGATTTTGAAGCGACGAAGTGCTATCATTTTGAGAACTAGAGAACTACACTTCTTCACTTCTTATCTCTTCTTAAATTTAGTACTTCCTTCCATCCAAGATCGAAGATCCAAGAGCTAAAGTTGAAGATCTACATTCTTCGAAGAGAGATTTCATCGTTTGAAGCGAAATTGTTAGATCCTTCGCTGTCCAGATCTGAAGTGTGTTGCTTTTAAAGTGTTTAGGTGATTTGGTGAGTGGTGGTTATCTCTCACACGGATACAAAGGAGTATATCGGATCGGTGGCTTGATTATGTGTTAAAAATAGTGATTTCCATGCATTTTCTTAAACTTAAGTATAGATCTATTGTTCATGATGATTTGACATCCATTTTACTACATGTTAACCTATGCAAGCTCATTCATCAAGTTGTAGAGATATTGCTCATGTTTCATGCTTGTTAGATTTGGACACTTTATTTACAAAATTGCCATTTTAGCTATAATTGTTTTTAGATATTGTTTGCATGATTGATTACTTGGATTAATGATTGATTGTTATAAATTAGTTGGTTAGTTGTTGGATTTAGACAAGATGGTCGAAGAAGATTCAAAGGCTAAGGGAAAGGCTCTTGAATTGGAAAAGCTGCTCGTGGCGTATATGGCGGATGATGAAGCTCAATGGATAGATTTGATGATGATGATGAGATGAGGCTTTGCTATGATGTGATGTAGCTTTGGTGTAATCCAGACGGGATCATTCCAAGCATGTTGATAACTCGAGGGATGGTTCGAGTTCGTTGATAATGGATGGCTCGAGAGGGGTTTGAGCTAGTATGAGAATAGTCGTCGAGGAGGATGACTAGAAGGCTGAGATTTCATCGTTGTTGAAGGTTCTAGCAGACTCAAAGCAAGAGTACGCTGGGCAGATTCGATAGTCCCAAAAGATGACAGTTGGTAGTCGAGTACTCTGGGCAGATTTGATAGTCCTAGGCACGGGCTGCGACGACATGCGGAGTTCTGTCTAGAACCGGGGTTACCATTAGCCCTTGACGGACGGCTGAAAGAATGTGCCGGTCATTCAATTAACGGTGGTATCGAAGCAATGATAACAGTGATAGCCAGAGTCATGGATGTTTGGTTGTACCGTCATTCGGTCTCAAGAGCGATATTTTATGGGTGCTTATCTGATCTTGGTTTAGGCCTTGGGGGTTTGTGCTTGGAAAACATCGACCTTGACTCGAGTGATAATTGCTTTACTTTAAATGTTTGCCTTACTATGTTTACTTCTGCTTAGTGTGTCTAGGAGGCTATCACTGTAGAAAGAGGTGGAGTGGGAGGGTTGGGTTCCTATTCCTTTTACCTTTATGCTCTTTTGGTATGTTGTTAGTTAATTTACCGCTCACTAAGACTGTTGTCTGACTCAAGGTTTTATGTTCAACTCTTATTACCTTGGGTTGTTCATCCATTTTGGGATGGGCAGACTAGGTAGCAGGTGACAGGTGCTGTTCTTAGTTTCCAACGATGCTGATGACGAAGACGAGTTGGAGGCTTGCATATTATTTTCTTATTATATGTACTGGATGTTCCGCTGCTTGTATATTCTCTGAGTGATATGTAGTGAGGCTGGATGTATTGACTATTCAGATTTTTGTATCAAACTACTATGAGGCTTATTTGATGCGATTCTGTTCTATGTAGCTTCACTATGTATATTTTACTCTATTGTATTTTATCCATGCGCTGTGAGTAATACGATAGATTCTGCTGCTTTAATTTACCTCCGACGATCATCCATGGCTGCCTGGCACACTTTACACCGCACTATTTCCTTGATTTGTGCAGGGGTCATGGGCGGTCGTCACAACTTTCAGAATTGAATTTGAAACTGTTTTGTTCAGTTTTTATTTTATTGTTTAAATTGAATTTGAAAATAGCATTCCAGGGTACAGTCTCGGAATTCGACGAAACCAGTTCCATTGGATCTGTAATATTGTATTATTATCGGATTTCAATTTTCGTAATGTTTGGAGTGATCATTTGGCCGTACGATAAGCGAACTCGCTGAAATTAAATCGAAAATTTAATTTAATAACTGGTCCAAAAAGTTATCTTCTCCATACGATCGAATTTGGACTTGAAACCTTTTCCATTATGTTCGGAATAGGCGTATAACATTACGAACGCCTGGCGGCACGCCTTAACAGGAGGTCGAGATTTCAAGTTGTGTTTATCGATACAATTTGAATTTAAATTAAATATATATTTATATATTTGTCAACATCAGCTGTTTTTCTTTCATTTCGTGGTCACTATAGCAAGACACCTTCCTCACGCAACCATCGCTTCCTGTCTCCCTTAGTTTCTTTTTAAAATGCACGCATCAGAGCAAGATTTCGAACAAAGAAAAAATTGAATACAAAATCAAAGAATAATGGCCGAATGAATAAATTCTTCTCGTTCGAAATCTTTTTTCTCCTCTTCAATCAAAATCGCGATTTCCCCTTCCTCGTTCAAATTCAAAATCGTGAGCCAGTTAAAATAAAAATCTCGATTCCTTCCCTCTTCATAAATCAAAACGAACAAGAAGAAAAAAAATTGGCGAGTCTCGAGTAGGGCTTGCGGAAGCATTGTGGGCGAAGAGGCGACGTGCTTCGATTTGGCAGTTTCTCGTCGAGGTAGCGAGTGGATTGGTTCGCAGCGGAAGCGTGGTAGGGCTGGGGCTCCGTTCGAGTTCGACAGTGGTCGAGTGAAGGCTTGGCGAAGCTCGAAACTCGAGGCTCGACGGCAGCAGTTTTGGGATTGTGGAGTGGTGGAGCTCGCGAGCGTGACTTGGGGTACTCGATGGTTTCGCCGATCCAAATCTTGCTTGGGTTCGTGATTTAGTTCTTTTGATCGTCGATTGGGGAACTGAGTTCGAGTTCGTGGATGGAACTTCCATTCGATCAACTGGAAGCGGCGAAGGTGAAGCTTGGTCTAGAATCGGGTTGTGATCGATTTGGGCTTGATTGCAGTGAGGTATATTTGCATTTATTTTTATTCTCTTTAGGGATTTAAACTTTGCAGTAAAAGAAAATTTTATACATGCAAATAGATTTATAATTACTGAAGTTAAAATGGGAAAGCAGTGGATTTTAAAAAAATGTTGATTTTGAAAAAATGTGTTTGCTGCCCAGTTTTTAAATTTACAAAGTTTAATTTTATATGTAAGTACAGAAAGTTTATATAAAATTTTGGAAGAATAGAAATTTTTGGGTTTAAATAAAAATCAGATTTTTATCTACATATATTTTATAATTACATATATAGTTTCAAAAGGAAAATTTCTAGTAAAAAAAATTAAATCATTGGTTAATTAAATTTATCCAGTAGAAATTTATTAAACGATAGTTAATTATTCAATTATCTCGAATATTAATAAATTATATAAATTATTTATACAAGGTCAAAACCGTGAAGAAATGGTCAAAATGGAAATGAATTGCAAAATTAAAGCTAAGGTGAGATCTTCTCACTCAAATGAAAAGTTGAATTTTCAGTTATTGATTGCTGATTGGATGTGATATTAGATATAGTAGAATATCTATATATTAGTATATAGCAATATATATATATATATATATATATTGGCATATACATATATTGGAGTTGTGATTTCCCGCATTATATAGCGGATGAGACCCTATTGCGCCGCATAATAGCGGATGATATTTTTATAAATCCCATATACCGCGATATTCCACCTCGAAGTGGAATGGGTATTGTGCTAACATCTGTGGATGTAGGGAAACAGGTTGGAGGGATCCAACTGGATTCCTCAAATTGTTTGAATATTATTTCATATGTGAATGATGTGATTTATTGATAATCTGTGGATGATTTATTGATAATTGAAATTGTTGAAGGCTAAAATTTAGCCGAATGTATTTTGGTATCGTTGGATACCAGAAATGAATATAAATTGGATTTTGAAATTAAAGTGGAAAATTTTAAATGAATTTATTTTTAAGAGTTGAATAAATTTAAAAGAAAGAATTTAACGGTTAAATTTGATTTTTAGTAATCTTATCGAATAAATTTCCAAAATATGGCAAAGGATTTTAATAAAAGGATTTTTAGTAATATTGTTTAAAAATTGAAGAATTTATGGAAAATGGAATTTTAAATAGTTTGGAAAGAATAAAGGAATTTATTAAAAAGGGGATAAATCTCTAGAAATCAATTTGATAAATGATTGCGTATTTGAAAATAAATCTTTGGGAAATCGATATGAGAACTTATTTGGTGTTGAATTAAAAATGGATTTTTGTGTTGAAATAAATTCGAAAATCGATTTGTAAAATGATTTGGCATTTGGAAATAAACTTAGAAATCAATTTGTAATTGATTTGTGTTGAAATGAATTTTGAAATCAATTTGTAATTGATTTGGTGTTGGAGTAAATTTTGAAATTAATTTGAAATTTGATTTTGGGGTTAAAAGTGAATATTTGAAAATGTAAATTCAAATGGAATTTATAAAGGAAAGGGAAAGTTGTTTTAAAAATAAACACTGATTTGTTTTTAAAGTATGGAAATAAATCTACAGATTTGAGTATAAATTTAAAATAAATCGATAAGGATTTATTTAATTGGTTTAAATGGACCATTTTGAAGTGAAAGTGTATTCTCACTATAAAGCCGAGTATATTTCCAAAGTAGCTTTTAAAATATAAATTAAAAGTTCTAAAGTGGGTTTTTAAAAGATATATTTGGAAATATATTCCGTGCAAGGAAAAAATGATTTGAAATTTGTTTCAAAGTTTTGAAGTGGAAAAAATATATATCTTGTGAAGATATTTTGAAAATAAATAATTTGGGAAAATTATTTCAATCTGATGATTGTGCGAATGTTGTTGATAGTTAAATCACCGACTATCAATATTGCCTTTGAAATAGCACTTGAATTTGTTTTTAAAACAAACGCTTATTATTCGGTTTAGCCGGGAAAGGACCTTTGTGTTAGATAACCCCTTCCGAATAATGATATGACGTGTATGAATTGAAATTGAACACCGGTGTGAAGACCGGGTATTTTTGAAAATGATAGGACAACCTGTCGAATGTATCTGCACCGAGTTGCTCCGGTATAGAGATTTATCACTCTTTTTGTGATGAGAAGTCCGATCGGGATTGTGAATACCCGGATTGCAAGGGCTTCTTTGGAAGTGCCTTCGGTTCTGTTCGAACCCGGAACAGACTTGTATGGTTACGTGTCTGACATTACATTTTGAGATATAAAGCCGATTTCTTTCAAATACATTTCTATGGGTGGCGGAGAATTTATTCTCTTAGCTTAACACCCTTCTCTGAGACGTACGAGCTCAGAGGTTATGTAGTTGAAGGTTATCAGCGATATATTCCCAATTTGGTGATGTGGCATGCTTAGTATTGCTGTGTGATGATCATTTATTGATCATTTGTGATCAAAGCGTGGCTTTGTGAAAAAGCGTAGCTTTGTGGACGAGACTTCGTCAGACCTCACTCTCCGGAAATGGTCGAAACAGGAATATGCGGCAAGGTTATGAGGGTCGCGCCCTTTAGGATATGTCAATTCCTTCTGGAAAATGGTGGTATTAGGTATGGTGCCCTGGTATTTAACCTATGTGGATACTCCGATCTCATTTATTGTGTGATTGTGTGTTTATCGAGGCGCCTCGGATAAAGGTCCCAAAGGACCGAGGGATGGCATATTCGTGAGTTACCTGTTATAGGGGTAACCCGGCCTTGTGTTGGCAGAGAGCAGTTGTCTCTCGGGACGTCCAGCCAGAGGCGATCCCATGTGGCGGTAGGAAGTTCCTTATCCTGACCATTTGTTGGAAATCCATTTCCCAATACGAAACTTGTACGGTTTTAGTTGTAGAACCTGCCATTTACTTATTGTGGCCCCCACTGTTTAGATGGTAGCTATAGTAGGCATAGTGTGAAATGCCTATGCTGGCTAAGATTAATATTATACTTTCGAAATGTTTTCCACACTAGACATTAATAATAATAATCCAATGATTTGCGTAGTAAGCATCTTTGACTATCATAAGAAGAAATCTCCTCCAATTCTGCGTTTGCATTGTGTGTGTGGCGGGAGGTCATATGGTAGTTTCATTTTCCAAAAGCATTGCGAATAAATTTATTTTCTTTTTGAAAAATAACTGTTTTACGATCTCACACCAGTCACCATGACTGACTCGGAGTTTATTCTTTCCTTTCTAAACTCTGGGTGCCCATAATTTTCCACACGGGCAGCCTAGAGTTATGTTATCAGGATATTCTGGAGCTTTGGAAGCAAGCTGGGTGGCGAAACGTACACTCGTACTTTTTTATTTATTCCGCTGTGTATTCTGTATGAGGACAGGTTGATGTAACTGTCCATTGTTGTATTGAGTTGTATATTGACTCTCATTGATGTATGTATAAACTGATATAGTTCTTTGTTTTAAAAGACTAGTGATTATCTATTGTATATTGTTCCGCTGCGAATGTGAGATTCTGATATTGTTTCTGTTTCTGTTTTTCTGTTCTCTTTTTCTTCTGTCTTCTTCTACCTCTTCTTTTTAACCCTAATGGTTCGGTTTTCCGGCATTCGATTGTGCGGCATTTGATACAGTGGACGTATTAATGTCGACTTTCGAGCGTCGAAAAGTCGAGACGTTACACCAACCGACTCTGAAAAATCCCAAACCAATTCCTATGCGTAGATTACACAACTACGAACCAAAATCGACCGATTTCTTGATTTTTGGACCTCGTATGAATTTTATACGGATTAATGAACTTCGAAATAAATTAATTGATAATTAACTTACATATATAATTTTTCTCAAATAAATTACCTTTTCCTTTTTAAACAACAACCTGCTCGACTCCATCTCGAACCCATCTTTGCTGCCACCCCCTTTGACCGTTACGTACTCCCTCCCCCATTGCAGAAAACCACTATCGACACCATCAATAAGCTCCTCTCCTCAAGTACTCCACCACCATGCCCTCGGCATCGAGCCCATGTCCCTCCTTTACATCGCGACATCATAGCCCCGTTGTAGTCACTTCGAGCCACGTGTGCGTGTGTGCCCCTCTAATCGATCGCCACCACTTCGTGTCGTAGCCACCATCACCTAGACCTGACCAATGCCTCCAACCCACGTGCATGCGAACCCTAACATCATGAACCCCAATTCGACTTCATCGCACCGCTGACACCACTGCCTCCTCCAGTCGTGGCCCACCCCAGCATATCGCAATTTAAGTTTATAATTTTTTTCTTCGAATGCGAACCGATTTCAATCTCGTGAGTGGTAGAAGGAAAGAGCCACGTTTATACGAGCTGTGATTTTTTTATGTTTGAGACGATTTCGATTTTCTTTGTCTCTGATTTGAATTTGATTTCGTGTTAAAGAAGGGAAGAAGAAGCGATTTTAAATTGAAGGGGTGGCATGTTTGAATGATTTTGAATTGAACTGATTTGAAGGAAAAATACGTGATTAAACATGAATAGGCGGCTATGATTTTGCCCTTGATTTGATTATATATAATTTATTTTATTTCAAATATCTCACAACACATACCGTGAAATCTCGACTTCCTATTAAGGCATGTCGCTAGGCGTTCATAATGTTATACCCCTATTCCAAACGCAATGCAACATGTTTTGAGTCCTAATTTGATCGTATGGAGAAGATAGCTTTTTGGACCCAATTATTATACTAAATTTCGATATTAAATTCAACGCGTTTATATCCCATACGCCCAAATGATAACTCCAAATGCTACGAAATTTGAAATCTAATAATAACATACTATTACGGAACCAATGGAACTGGTTTTGTCGAATTCCAAGACTGTGCCCCGGATTGCTATTTCAAATCGTCGATTAAATCGACGATTTCCTATTATTATGAAATCGTTTAAAATTTCAGTTTTAAAAACTTACTAACTCAATTATAATTCCAGTAGAATTTATATCAACATTAGAAATCTTTTTCGATTCATATTCTACTCCAATTCAATTATTTAAACGATTTCCAATTATTAATTCAACAATTAAATTCATCCAATAAATCGCTATATTTGGAACTTAAGTTTTATTCCACTTATTTGATCGTTAAATTCCATTTTAAAATTCTATTCACATTTCAAAACTCAACATTTAAAATAAATTAAATGTTCAAAATCAACGACCAAAAATCCAGGTCGTTACATTCCTCCCCCCTTAAAAGAATTTCGTCCCCGAAATTACTAAGGCAGGAAGATGCTCCAAACCCATTAACTTAACAAAACCCACTTAGTTAAAACTTAACATTCACTTTTCTAAACCCTTTAGTCCTATCCAAAACATTTAGTTTCCATTTCTAAACCAAAACCTCTGATTTCAATTTCAATTTGAACATCAACTTTTTAGTTAACAAAATTTTCAAAAAAAATTCTAACTCCCTAAATTCCCAAATTTTTTTAGCAGAGTCTCCCTTGTACGGAGAGCCTTTTGCAATATGACAAGAGAGATAAAAATTTATACATCGACCCACACGGTCGGAAAACAAAATATATATCAATATTTTATATTTTTGCTATAAATAATCGATAACGTACCTTATATTAGCGTTTTTAAGCGAGCGACCTATTTTATATGCAATTACGCAACCCAACTCTAGCCCAATAGCCTCCGGGTACCTGGACTTACTCAATTTAACCACGTAAGTACTAAAATATGAAATTCACTAACATTTCATTCATTTAACTAATTTAAAACATGAATGCCAATATAGATTTATAAGCAATTTAAGGTTCCGATACTAATTTAATTACTTTCAATCGATCCATATACCATTTCATTCAATTTAAATGATTTACAACCAAATTATCTGCATTTAATTCATATTTATACCAAACAAACTCATATCCATTTCAAATTGATTTAAAAATCAATTTTCTCACTTCCTATTAATTTACAGAAGTTTATTTACTTTCGTTTGAGTCGAACAACAATATTTCCATGCAAATTCGGCGATATACATTTTATAAAATACCCATTTCAGTTTATAGCTATTTTAAATTGATTCCAAATCAATTTATATTTGATTCTATTCCATTTCAAATTCAATCCATTCATTTGCATTCCATTCATACCCACATTATATTCAAAACCATTTTATTAAGCTCGGAACCATCCCATGTTATTTACTTATGCATCATGGTTTTATTTGAGCCAAGCTTCGATCCAAAATAATTTACTTAAGTTGATTTGTTTATCTCCAATTAATTCAATTCTATAACATAAGTTTATTTCCCTTGCCATCAAATTCCGATTCAATTTTTAGATTAATTCTCTTGCAATCAAATTCCACCCCGTTTACTAATTTATTTAATTAGTCCCTTCATTTAATCCACTTCAAA
This sequence comes from Allium fistulosum, assembly GCA_030737815.1. Taxonomy (NCBI): domain Eukaryota; kingdom Viridiplantae; phylum Streptophyta; class Magnoliopsida; order Asparagales; family Amaryllidaceae; genus Allium; species Allium fistulosum. The sequence goes on along the minus strand of CM060908.1, from coordinate 118,519,278 downwards.
TTTCAAATTCATACTCAAATTCATTCCCTAATTCATTTAAAATAATATTCAAGGCCATATTCAATTTATTTACACTCACATTGAATTTATTTATAACTCAAGCCATTTTTATTTCAATCTAAATCCATTTTATTTGATCACATTCAACATATATTTAATCAGCTTATATATAAGTCGAATTTTATTTATTACTCTAGTTCCACATTCAACTTCAGTTTCAGTCCACAATCCATTCTATTTAATCAAGTTAAATTCCATTCTCATATTCAATTAACTAATTAATTTATCTAATTAGTTCACTTCCATTTTACAATTCAATATCTGATTTTTATTTCAAAAATCACTTCACTTAATTTACTTGAGCTCATACTCATCTTAAAATTCAAGTTTGGATTTTTATTTCTTTACTACAACATCCAATTATTTTTATTTTGGTTTTTCTATTCCAATTTTCCAATTTTTATAAGTTACACAACTTATTTTCTCCCATTCCCCTCAATTTTATACTCGAGTATATCCATATTTTACTTTTAACTCAAGATTATCACTTTATAGCTTAAATATACTTTTATTCCACTAATTTCAAATTTTATAAGCTATTCAAATTTATTTATTCACAATCTCGAAATTTTCACTTAAATTTTATTTCATTCAGAATTCATATCTTATGGTTATATAATATTTCACAACTCAAATTTTATATTTACTTCAATTCGATATTATTTCTAATCCAATCCAATTTTATAACTTATAGTTATATAGTCACTTTATAATTCACATTTACATATTTAATTCAATTCAATATGATTCAAATCCAGTTCACCTTTTATTTAAATTTCAATTCCTTTTAACCAACTTTTCAAAACCATATTCGAGTTATTCATACTTAAACTAATTCCACTCCAACAAATTTATTTTTAATTCATTCAATTTAATCAAGTAAGAATTTAATTCAAATTTCAAATTTTTCCACACTTCCTTACTTATATTTATTCGTTCCATTCACTTACACGTTCATATCAACTTATATTTAGTTAGCATCATCACATTCTATTCATTTCATTCTATTTATTATAATCACTTCATTTAATTAGTTCACTTCACCAATTTATTCCAATTTACTTTGCTTGAGTCAACTCATCATTTCATTAATTTATCCCATTAAATTCATTCAAATCACGATCAATTAAATTTTTTAAATTTTATTCATTCAACTTAACTTAAGTTGAATTCCATTTAATTTTATATCTCAATTCCAATCGATACCATTTCCAATCCAATTTTATTTAACTTAGCTGAAATTAAATTTTATTTAACTTACTCAAGTTAAAATTGATTTCCAAAATTTAATTTACATATTTTTCTTTAAAATCATTCACCATTTATAGGTTCATAACTTATTTTCTGATATTTCTAGAACATTTAGCTAGCAATTCAAAATTCAAATACTTGGTATTTATTTCAAATCACTTTGAAGTCAAATATATATATATATTTGTATATATATACACACACATACACACTCTCTGTGGTTTAACAAACCACTTTCTTGGATTTTCAAATCCAACCTTGTTTTTTTCTCCAAAACAATTCCTTTCAAAATTTCCAAAACAGTACTGGTTTTCACCAAAAATCTCCATATCGATTAACTATGGTAGCAATCCATTACTTAGAAACTCGAAAGTGAATACTGATGATGCGACTGTCATCACCAGAATTATTTTCCAGCTACTGAAGTGAGTTCAGTGCTTCATCACTTCAAAAATCCATTTTTAAATCCAATATGAAGCATTTTTTTAACCCAAAAATAATATCACCATTATTTATTTCAAAATACTTTAGAAAACATTTCCAAAAAATCTCTAGGATTTAATTTTCCAAATTCTGGTTTTAATCAAATTATAGTCTTAACTCAATTGTATAATCCATACTTATACAATTTCCATTTGGTTATATATAACCATTTCAATTTTTTTAAATCTTGTTTTGGTTATAACATCCAAATACGTCAATTTATAATATAACAATTTCAGAAAATTATTTCTTTTATATCAAAATATAATTTGTGTAAAATTATTTCAATTACCCACTTCAAAACCATACTGTGTCAGTTTATCATGTTCAAGTGTTTAGAAACTCCTATCGATTTAGTGGCGTCCCACTACTCGACCAGAATTTATATGCCACTCAATAGATTAATCAACACAATATAAAACATTTTATATTCACTAACAATTACGTGCTTATATCTATTAATACTCTTAAATCATTTTAGAGTACTACTGACCCTATCTCTAATGAGTAATACCCACCAAAGCCAAGGTTCTCGCTTAACTTTGTGCTCTGATACCAAATGTAACCGACTGGATTTTCGACCCTCGAAAATCGACATCTATATGTTCACTATATAACATTCTGAATATTCAAGTGCCGGAAATACTGATTGCTAGGGGTGAAGAAGAAAAAGGTAGAAGAAAATAGAAACATAACATAGAATCTCACAATCGCAGTGGAACAAAAATATAATATATAATAACAGATTTTATACAAAGGAATCTATAACTGTTTTATATTTACAATCATCAGAGTACAATAATCAATACATCTATCTGGACGGTTATAATAACTTGTCCTCATACAGTGGAAATATAAATCAAGTACGGAAATACGTCTCTGTCATCCAGCTCGTCTCCTGAGCCCCATAGCATCGTATCCTAAATCCGTATACTCGGTCTGACCCGAGCATTATAATAAAATAACACTCAAGTAAGTCTAGAAAACCAGCATGAGAAAACACACTCAATTTGAATTATTAACTTTTATCCAAAATCCTTTGAAAACAAAGGTATCTTGTAAGACCACGTCACACATAAACACGACGGGTTTTTACCTTATGATAACCAAAACAATTTTTTATCAAAATCATTTGATATTATAATAGTGTCTATAGAAATTAAATAGAAAATAGCTAAAATACTTGCATCTCACGTTTCTACATAGTTGGGCATAATCAAAACCATACGGCACTTATTGGAAAATGGATTCCATACAATGACTAGGCACTGGGATACCACCTATCACAGTACACGTCTAAAAACATGTACCGAGGACCTCCCCGGGATCCCCCACAACACAAGACTGGCCCTATCCCTAACCTGGATAGAACCGAATATGTTATTACCTTGGGTGTTCCCACCCTTAAAATCGAGCGCTCACTTTTCCATGCACAACCATATCCATAATTTTAATATATCCGAGGGAAACTAGAAGGTGATAACATACCCTAATTGGATGCGACCCACTTAGCTTTGCTAAACCTCCCCTGATTTTTAGTCATTCCGGTTGATGAGGCTTGAGGCTACAATTACATTTCAAGAACAATTTCACTTAGAATGCTCATCGTCCTCAAATGACGATGTACTGATAGCATTCGTCCATACAAGTTGTCCTGGGTCTGAACAAACCGAATTACCGTCTTCACTATCTTCACGATATCCATTCGTAACGTTAAAATCGGATTGAAGTGGTTTTCGGATAATTAAATCCGATCCCAGTCTCTTCGAAATGATCAACGAAATTGGCCAATATTTGATAGTCGGTTATTTAACTATCAAATAACATCCATAAGCAATCACTAGGCCCATATTTTAATTTTCACTAATCTTTATTTTGAAATATCCTTATGAGATTTATATATTCAAATCTCTTCCAGAACTTCGATATTTGAGAACCATTCAAACTTATATCCATAACAGGACAATTCAATTATTTCAATACTTATAAATATTTTTCTTCCAATTTCATTTTATGATTCGCAATTGAAAATACTTCTAATATAAAAGTCCTCGTAGTTAAACTATCTTCAATTTCTTCTACTCCAATACTTAAGAAATATTTATAAGCATATCTTCCCAAATCATTTATCCCAAAAACTTAGGAGTTTACTTCCACTTATTTCTCAAATCTTTTATCATTTTATATTGTAAATCCTTTAACTCATTTATATGAATTTCTTAAGTTTCGGAATTTCTTAATTAATTTCCTTTAATATCTCCAAATCAAAATACTTGTCTAAAATTCCAAATGTCCATTTTCTAACCTTTTTTTATGAATCCTAATTCATTTTCTCGAAGTTCAAGTAATTATTTAAAATATCGAAACTCTTTTTTCTAAACATTAGTAACTCATTTTAGATAACAAATCAATTTACAAAGCCGACTATAAAAAATAGAATTTATTAAAATAATTATTAAAGTATTTGAAAAATTCACCTTTCGATGTTTTTCAATTCTACTAGTTCGAAATTACTTAGTTTGATAAATAAAACTTCCCTTTTTAAAAACAACTTAACTTCTTAATAATAAAAATATATTTTCAAAATCTCAATAACCAATTAATTTATAAACTCCTCTCGATTCACAACCCATCGATTTCATTCCGATTCTCCTAACCATTTCCACATTTCAAAAATAGTATCCACTATTTTCCTCAACCTTGTTTCCATATTCTAATATCATTTCACCCTATGCATTTTAAATTCCCAATTTAGCAAACGTTATCATTTTCCCTTATTTATAAACATCGTTTATAAATTTTATAGCTCCTTTGAGTTTCAACTTTTTATAAAACTAATCTCACTTATAAAATTCCATTTTTATAAGTCCGCTTCTTAATAAATTTCATTTATTCCACAAATCTATTTAAAATATCGATTTCAACTCCTTTCCATATTTTCCAGAAATATTGTTTAAAAATCCATCGTTTAAAAATCCTTTATATAAATTATTTTAAAATCTCTATTTAAATATTTTTACGAACAGTTAAATACAAACCAAAATCAATTATTGTTCTTATCCAAATCAGTTTCTTAAAAATAATCCAAATTTTGATATAAATATTTTTTTTACATTCAAAATCTCCTTTTAAATCCTTTCAAATTCCATAAAAAATAATTATGGTATTTAAAATAACAAAAGTAGGCCAGTGCTACTATAGCATCCAATAATTCATATCACAACAATAATCTATAACAGATTATTCTAACACATCATATATTATTATATATGAAAAATAATGTGACAACCCGGATTTTAATGTCTATTTATCAGGTGATTAACTGATGTAATTATTGGAATATTAGTTTTGATTAGTCGAACAAATGAATTTCTGATATTCAAAATATCTAAATAAATATATATATATATATATGTTGATTTAAAAACTATATTCAAACTTAAGTTATAACATTTTAGTTATGATAAATTTCATAGAAAATATATAAAAACTCTTACATTTGAAATTTAGATGGAATATCCATAAAAGTGTATATAACCATACAAGCTTTATGATAATTAAACATGTAAAAGGTTATGATGTTTAAATATATACACAAGCATATAAGTAATATGTATACATACACATGAACTAATATACATGAAAAGTTGTGTAAATGTGAATATATATATATATATACAATTAATGATAAAACATACATAAGTAATGTATATGAATAGAAAACATATGCAAGTAAATAAATGAATGTACCTATAAGTGTGTAAGGGTAAATCATCATGGGCTATGCATGTAAATACATAAGGTAATTCTAGAAAATATATAAACTATAGAAGTACATGTATGCAAGGCAAGAAATAATATTTGTACATACAAAATTAGAGGATAAGGATGGAAACAGTAAATGCTATCACTTCAGCCTCCACAAGAAGAAAAAAATCTCTAAACCAATTTTGTACCAGTCAATACCTATCCCTGTAAAACCTTTCCTATTTACATATTCTTCTTATTCTATTTTCGTTCATCAAAACTAAGTATACCAGATAATAATCTTACAACTGAAGCTTAATAAACAACTCAACTCAACTAACAAGAAGATCAAAACAAACCAAGACCAAAGGCAGTTAGCAGCTTCCAGATATTGGTTCTCTGTTCAATAAATTAAGTGAGTAAACTAAACTTTATTCTGTCTTAAATCTGGATGCATGAAATAAATCTTTGAAGTCTGATGTAATAATTATTTGCATGATATAAATTGTATGTACACATATCTGAATATATGGATGTGTATGTCTATATACAAAACTGTTGGCTCTGTTCTTGTTGTTCAGGTTTTAAACTTTTGAAGAAAATTCAAGATCTTCTTCTCTGAATCTCGTTAGACTTCAAATATAAACAAAATTGGTTTGTTATAACAAGAGATCAATTTTAAAAATATTTTCAAGTTAAATCTGAAACTAATTTTAACAAGAAGGAAGAAGAACAGTAGATTTGAAAACATATCGAAATTTCGAGCATAATAATTGTTAGTTTCAGTTATATAATCCGATTCGTCATCGAAATCTTGGATTTTAAAAAATAAAATCTTGATTTTTAAGGTTGTTAATCGAGAGAAATTTTGAGATGAACGGAAATCGATTTTTCTTCGATTTCTGGCGATCGGCGAGGTGATAAGTGTCGGGGTTTGAGCTAGGGGTAGCGGGTGGCCTGGTGATCTCTGGAAAAATGGCATGGGAATTTAATAATGGCCGTGGGGGCCGAAGCAGAGAGAAGTAGGGTTTTCTGGAGATTTTGGTGGTCGGGTTTGACGAGGTGGTTACGGCGACTGGGGCGCATCGAGTCGGATCGCATGGTGGGGAATTGATGTAGGAGGATGAGGCGACTCTCTGGTGGGGTCGGCAGGGTTCATCAATTATGGTATCGTCGGCGATTTGGAATTTCCGATAATGGTGAAATCCAGGCTTTGGCCTAGTAGCTCGATTTCGTTTTTCGATTTGATATTCATTCCTGGGTGGTCGAATCGAAGGTAGAGGTCGTTGATGACTTGCTGGAAGGAGCATCGATGGTCGGAAACTAGTTTGGTGATCGTGCACGTGCACATTCGTATATGTGTGTCTGTGTTTAGAGTGGAATTTGGAAGAAGGATATTCCTCGGGTTGAACTCAAAGTTATACGTGTGTTGACTCGAAGACGAGTGAGGCGAGGGAAAACTCGAAGTAAAGCTCAGGATTATTGCAGTTTTGCTCGGGTCAGGGAATTTAGTGTAATAACATGTTTTAAATTTAAAAAAAAACTTTGTCAAGTTTAAACAATTTCTTACCCATTTCTTTTTGAATAATGAATGTTGATTTAAGTCGGGATTTATTAAGATTTTAAAACAAATTATTTTGAGTTTAAGAGTGTTTAATTTATATATATATATATATATATATAACTTTATTTTAAAGTTTACTTTAAATAAACTTAATATTGAAAATTAAGTGGGTAATTAAGAAATGAAATGTTTTAAAGAATTATTAAAGGTAATTACTTAATGAAGTAATTTAAAGGAATAAATTGCTCAGTGTACTTAATTAAGTTAATGTGGTCAATTTTAGTTAATTAATTAAGTTTAATTAATTATAGCGAATTACTTGAGGATGGTTAAGTATAATTCCTTAATGTAATTAATGAAGTGTAATTACTTAGTGAGTAATTAATGGATAATTACTGGATTAATTAATTAAGAAATAAGATTAACTAATTGATAATTAGAGGTTAATTAATTAGATAATTATTTGATGAAAGTAATTAAAGGTAAAATACTTAAGGGAAGTAATTGAGAATTAATTACTTAGTGTAATTAAATAAAGGGTCGATTTATCAAGGTAAGTGATTATAGGATAATTAATTTGAGTAATTAATCAAGGATAAATGTGATTAATGTGAATGGGTAAAGGTTAATTAATTTGTGTAATTAATTTAGAGCTAATTACTTAATATAATTGAAGGATAATTAATCAAGGGAGATTAACTAAGATGATAATTAAAGGATGATTAATTAATCGGTTTGTAATTAATAAATGTTAAGTAAGTAATCTAAGTGATTAAAGACTAGTAATTAATTTAATTAGAGATAAATTAAATTAATTTTGGAAGTAATCAATCTTGCTTATGAATGATTAAATGATATAAATGTCTTGAATTGGTTGATATCTCTGATCTGAAATGTTTTCTGGTATGATATGTTTGGATAGACAGTAATAGGATGGTTATCTATCGTTGATGAATTGCTGTGTATGAAAGTGGCATCTTGTATTTAATGTTGAATTGTATTTCTCTTGAATAACTTGGGTTAAGAAGGTATTGAATTCGAAGAGACCGGGGTCGGGTATCGGTACATACCCGAAACCACTTCGATTTGAAACCTACATTGATTCTTTATAGATTGATTTGTGAAATCAATAGGCAGAAATGGAATAATTTAAATGACTGGGCCATTTAAAACTAAGCAAAGGTACTTAGGAATTGAAAATAGTGTTGACTATAGCAAGTTGAGAACTTGTAGTGATGAACATGTTACCCCGGGTTTTAAATAAGTTTCATATAGAATATTTCATGTTAGATGGGTTTACTCACGATGGTTTCCAGCCTGACCCGGGTGTTACTTTGATGTAATGCTCGGGTCAGACCGAGTATTACAGATTTTTAGGTAAGGACGTTCTGGAGCTCAGGAGATGAGCTGGATGGCAGGAACGTATGGAGTGTTTCCGCTATGATATTATTTCTATTTATCTGAGATATGTTGATTTGTATATGTCATGTGATGGTGTATGTGTGTAACTCTGAAGTATTAAAATATAATTGACAGATACAATATTCTTTGTATAACTGATATTATTATTTGATATTGTATTTTGGTCCGTTGCGAATGTGAGAATCTGTGTCTTATTCTGTTTCTTCTTCTATCTCTTTCCTTTTTCTCCTAACTATCTGGAATTTTCGGGTTCGAAAATTTCGGGTTGTTACAAATAATCAATATAAATTTGAGGCATCCAGTTGGATCCCTCCAACCTGTTTTCCCTGCATTCACAGATGTTAACATAGCATAAAAATACCAATCCCACTTCGTGGGAGATATCGCGGTATATAGGATCATACTCTATTATGTGGGGCGCATAGGGTTTCATCCGCACCAATCGGCGGGTATATATCTAACTACTAATATATATACTACTATATATAATAAAACATCCAACTGATAAAAATTATAAATTCATCCAATTAACCAATAATTAATTTTAACTATTTTAAATTAAATTCGGTAATCCAAATGAGTGAGATTTTACTCACCTTGATTTTTAATTTGTCGAACACGCATATTTAAATTTCCTAAAATCCCAGCCGACTCCGAAAAATCCCAAACCAATTCCTATGTGTAGATTACACAACTACGAACCAAACTCGACCGATTTCTTGATTTTTGGACCTCGTATGAATTCTATACGGATTAATGAACTTCGAAATAAATTAATCGATAATTAACTTACATATATAATTATTTTCAAACAAATTAACTTTTCCTTTTTAAACAACAGCTTGCTCGACTTCATCTCGAACCCATCTTTGCTGCCACCCCCTTTGACCGTCACGTACTCCCTCCCCCATTGCAGAAAACCACTATCGACACCATCAATAAGCTGCTATCCTCCAGTACTCCACCATCATGCCCTCGGCATCGAGCCCGTGTCCCTCCTTTACATCGCGACATCACAGCCGCCGTTGTAGTCACTTCGAGCCACGTGCGCATGTGCACCCCTCTAATCGATCGCCACCACTTCGTGTCGTAGCCACCATCACCTCGACCTGACCAATGCCTCCAACCCACGTGCACGCAAACCCTAACATCGCGAATCCCAATTCGACTTTGTCGCACCGCTGGCACCACTGCCTCCTCCAGTCGTGGCCCACCCCAGCATACCGCGATTTATGTTTATATTTTTTTTCTTCGAATACGAACTGATTTCGATCTCGTGAGTGGTAGAAGGAAAGAGCCGTGTTTATAAGAGCTATGATTATTTTTATGTTTGAGTCGATTTCGATTTTCTTTATCTCTGATTTGAATTTGAATTTGTGTTGAAGAAGGGAAGAAAAAGCGATTTTAAATTGAAGGGGTGGTGTGTTTGAACGATTTTGAATTGAACTGATTTGGAGGAAAAGGACGTGATTAAACGTGAATAGGCGGCTATGATTTGCCCTTGATTTGATTATATATAATTCATTTTATTTCAAATATCTCACAACACATACCGTGAAGTCTCAACTTCCTATTAAGGCGTGCCGCTAGGCGTTCATAATGTTATACCCCTATTCTAAACTTAATGGAACAAGTTTCGAGTCCTAATTCGATCGTATGGAGAAGATAGCTTTTTGGACCCAATTATTATACTAAATTTCGATATTAAATTCAACGCGTTTATATCCCGTACGCCCAAACGATAACTCCAAACGCTATGAAGTTTGAAATCCGATAATAATACACTATTACGGATCCAATGGAACTGGTTTCGTCGAATTCTGAGACTATGCCCCTGATTGCTATTTTAAATCGTCGATTAAATCGACGATTTCCTATTATTACGAAATCGCTTAAAATTTCAGTTTTAAAAACTTACTAACTCAATTATAATTCCAGTACAATTTATATCAACATTAGAAATCGTTTTCGATTCATATTCTACTCCAATTCAATTATTAAACGATTTCCAATTATTAATTCAACAATTAAATTTATCCAATAAATCGCTATATTTGGAACTTAAGTTTTATTCCACTTATTTGATCGTTAAATTCCATATTAAAATTCTATTCACATTTCAAAACTCAACATTTAAAATAAATTAAATGTTCAAAATCAACGACTAAAAATCCGGGTCGTTACATCCCCTCCCCTTTAAAGAATTTCGTCCCCGAAATTGCTAAAAGGTAGGAAGATGCTCCAAACCCATTAACTTAACAAAACCCACTTAGTTAAAACTTGACATTCACTTTTCTAAACCCTTTAGTCCTATCCAAAACATTTAGTTTCAATTTCTAAACCGGGTGTTCCCACCCTTAAAATCGAGCGCTCACTTTTCCATGCACAACCATATCTATAATTTTAATATATCCGAGGGCATCTAGAAAGGTGATAACATACCCTAATTGGGTGCGACCACTTAGCTTTGCTGCATCTCCCCTGATTTTCAGTCATTCCGGCTGATAAGGCTTGAGGCTACGATTAACTTTTAAGAACATTTTTACTTAGAATGCTCATCGTCCTCAAAAGACGATGTTCTGATAGCATTCATCCATACAAGTTGTCCTGGGTCTGGACAAACCGAATCACCGTCTTCACTATATTCACGATATCCATTCGTAATGTTCAAATCGGATCAAAGTGCTTTTCGGATAATTAAATCTGATCCCGGTCTCTTCGAAATGATTAACAAAATTGGCCAATATTTGATGGTCGGTTTTTAACTATCAAATAACATCCATAAGCAGTCACTAGGCCCATATTATAATTTTCAAAAATCTTTATTTTCAAATATCCTTATAAGATTTATATATTCAAATCTCTTCTAGAACTTCAATGTTTGAGAACCATTCAAACTTATATCCATAACAGGATAATTCAATTATTCAATACTTAGAAATATTTTTCTTCCAATTTCATTTTATGATTCGCACTTGAAAATACTTCTAATATAAAAGTCCTCGTAGTTAAACTATCTTCAATTTCTTCTAGTCCAATACATAAGAAATATTTATAAGCATATCTTCCTAAATCATTTATCCCAAAAACTTAGGAGTTTACTTCCACTTATTTCTCAAATACTTTACCATTTTATATTGTACATCCTTTAACTCATTTATACGAATTTCTTAAGTTCCGGAATTTCTTAATTAATTTCCTTTAATATCTCCAAATCAAAACACTTGTCTAAAATTCCAAATGTCCATTTTCTAACCTCTTTTATGAATCCTAATTCATTTTCTCGAAGTTCAAGTAATTATTTTTAAAACGTGTTCAACTAATTATTTAAAATATCGAAACTCTTTTTTTCTAAACATCAATGACTCTTTTTTAGATAACAAATCGATTTACAAAGCCGATTATAAAAAAATTAGAATTTATTAAAATAATTATTAAAGTATTTGAAAAATTCACCTTTCGATGTTTTTCAACTCTACAAGTTCGAAATTACTTAGTTTGATAAATAAAACATCCCTTTTCAAAAACAACTTAACTTCTTAATAATAAAAATATATTTCAAAATCTCAATAACCAATTAATTTATAAACTCCTCTCGATTCACAACCCATCGATTTCATTCTGGTTCTCCTAACCATTTCCACATTTCAAAAATAGTATCTATTATTTTCCTCAACCCTGTTTCCATATTCTAATTTCATTTCACCCTATGCATTTTAAATTCCCAATTTAGCAACTGCTATCATTTTCACTTATTTTTAAACATCGTTTATAAATTTTATAACTCCTTTGAGTTTCACCTTTTTATAAAACTAATCTCACTTATAAAATTCCATTTTTAAAAGTCCACTTCTTAATAAATTTCATTTATTCCACAAATCTATTTAAAATATCGATTTTAACTCCATTCCAATTTTCCAGAAACTTCATTTAAAAATCCATCGTTTAAAAATACTTTATATAAATTATTTTAAAATCACTGTTTAAAATATTTTTAAGAAAGTTAAATACCAACCAAAATCAATTATTGTTCTTATCCAAATCAATTTCTTAAAAATAATCCAAATTTTGATATAAATATATTTTTTTATTCAAAATCTCCGTATAAATCCTTTCAAATTCCAAAAATAATCTTTATGGTATTTAAAATACCAAAAGTAGGCCCGTGCTACTATAGCATCCAATAATTAACATCACAACAATAATCTATAACAGATTATTCTAAGATATCATATATTATTATATATGAAAAATAATCAATATAAATTTGAGGCATCCAGTTGATCCCTCCAACTTGTTTTCCCTGGATCTACAGATGTTAACACAGCATAAAAATACCAATCCCACTTCAAGGGGGATATCGTGGTATATAGGTCATCCGCATTATGCGGGGCGCATAGGGTCTCATCTGCTCCAATCGGCGAGTATATATCTAATTACTAATATATATACTACTATATATAATATAACATCCAACTGATAAAAATTATAAATCCATCCAATCAACCAATAATTAATTTTAACAATTTTAAATTAAATTTGGTAATCCAAATGAGTGAGATTTTACTTACCTTGATTTTTAATTTGCCAAACACCCAGATTTTAAATTTTCTAAAATCCCAGCCGACTCCGAAAAATCCCAAACCAATTCCTATGCGTAGATTTCACAACTACAAACCAAACTCGACCGACTTCTTGATTTTTGGACCTCGTATGAATTTTATACGGAATAATGAACTTCGAAATAAATAATTGATAATTAACTTACATATATAATTGTTTTCAAATAAATTACCTTTTCCTTTTTAAACAACAACCTGCTCGACTCCATCTCGAACCCATCTTTGCTGCCACCCCCTTTGACCATCACGTACTCCCTCCCTCGTTGTAGAAAACCACTATCGACACCATCAATAAGCTCCTCTCCTCGAGTACTCCACCACCGTGCCCTCGACATCGAGCCTGTGTCCCTCCTTTACATCGCGACATCACAACCGTCGTTACAGTCACTTCGAGCCACGCTGTAACGACCCGTAAATTTCAACTGTTTTAATAACGTAATTAGTTGAAATTTTGTGAAATTTTAAACGATAAAATTTTGAAATAAAAATTTAATATTTGGAATACGTCTAGTTAAACATAGCAACTGGGAAATTTTCGTCCGAAAATATGAAAGTTTATTTCGTACGTAAATTCACTTCAATTTAATCAGTTAAAAAGCAATGAAAAAAAATGTTTCCGAAACCTAAATATTTTTACATAAAAAAATTCTAAACCATCTTTTGAGCAAGATGTTAGTTTGTCGTTTTTTCAAATTCGGACATCTTTAGCTCTGTCGATCTTAATCTTTGGCGTTTTCTTGCATTTTCCGCCAGTAGAAAAATTCGAATTTTTATAATCCAATCGTACCACTGATACATGTATACCGTTTTGATCGTCCCGTCGTGCTGATCACCATGGTATATTCATTTCTGTGTTTTAAGGCCTGGTATGCGACACAAACGTCGAACGGTACGTCGTATCGGTATCTTAAATTGTGACCGATAACGTTTCTTCACTTTTTTTAAAAAATTTGTAACGTCCAGCCTGGACCACAATAGTAATTCGTTTTCAATGAGCTAGTTGAATGTTTGCACAACCGTTGCTAACATACAACCCCTGTATAATTCGAAGCCTATTCCTATTCTCTGTTATAAAAGTTTAGATTATAAATGGCATTGTGTCAGAGGTAGCACGTTCTTCCACCTTTTGGTATGCCCATTCACACCTTTTGATATGTCCATTCACTGCTTCATACATATTGTTCACAAGCATATTTTGGTTTGCCAAACCTGTTGCATTCTTTAAATCATAAAAGCTTTTACCTCTTATCCTCTCAATCCCCACCATCCCTTCGAAATCCATGGCCTCTGTCCATCACACCAACCCATCCCTCATCACAACCTTGCTTCATGGCCGATACAACTAAAAAAAAGAAGAGAAAATCCATTCACATTCTTCCACCCGCCCTCGTCAAGGTCTCCCCTCTGCCTCCTCCTACCGCGAAACCCACGGCTGTGCCCACTGCCTCGGTCTCATCAGGCAACAGCGTCGCCCAAAACAATAGCCGCCGTGCCTCACCCTCCTCCCAGTCGCGACCTTCAACTCCGGCCTTTCCCCAAACCGCACTTCCATTCCTTGCCGAGCCTCTCACCTCCGCCTTCATCTACTTCCCCAGCTCCGGCCTTCCTCTAGACCTTCGTATCGGTCTCAAGTGCTCGCATTTTTTTCGTATCATCACCGGTTATCCCTCTCACTTGATGGCTGGCCGAGCACTTCTACCTCCCTTATATCGTATAGGTAATTTATGTGTGGTTTGGTGTATATGAATATAGTTATAAGGTTGGTACTGTTTTCTAGTTATAAAGTATTTATGAAGTTTTTTTTATATATACTGTTTTCAAAGATAATACTGTTTAGTATAACTCATGCTGCTTTAAAGAATGTAGATGTTTTGTTAAATATATAAGTGTATAAACTGATTGGGTAGTTTGCTTCTATAAAATGCAACGTGTTAGGCACCGTGAACTTTATTATATTTGCTTGTTTTTCTTTACATTTGGTAGTGACATTTTTATAACTTACGGTCGGTTTTATATATATGAGTTTTGTTTTGAGTATATAGGTTTGTATATGTTTGTTCGTCATATTACATAATATAAAATATAATTATTATTATTTTTCTAGCTTGGGCATTGCCTTATTTATGTGTACAAGCTTATGATAGTAATATTATGTTTTGTATAGAGGAGACATTCGTTAAAGGTCTGCTTATGTATATTTTTTGTCTGCATTTTCTAGGTGTAATCTACAAGTTTTCAAAAAGTTTACATATATATATATATATATATTTCTTATGTATAAAAAAAAGAATGAAAAGAAAAATTTTGGATAACCAATGTTTACAGAAAAAATAGACTGGGCTTGTTTACAGTTAGCCTATGTCATATCAAGTTCTTATGCGTGTTTATAAGTAGCTTGGATATTACAGTAGATAAGCATATTGGTTACAATATTATATATATAGTACACGTTTTCTCTGCACTAGTACACATATATTATATATAAATGAGTGTCTGCATCTATATTATAGAATATAAGATTTGTCTACTTAGGGTACTTTTATATATATAGTTTGTTGCTATGTGTTTCGAAAGTTGCATGAGTACAGTTGGTCTAGTTGCTAGCTGTTTGAATTGATGATAACTGTTATATTCAAGTTATGTTATTTTATTCGAATATAAATGTCTTCGAGTGTATGAGTTTATATATATATTTCGTTTGAATATTTTATTTTATTTTTGGTTACACTATCTATATGTTGATATATAGCTTTGAACATATGTGTGTGTATATGTCTATTGTATAGCTACATCAAGGGTTGTTTTAAAATTTTACCATGTGTCTGCATATGCATGTTTAAAGAGTATGTATATTAGATGATTTGTTATATATATTTGAAGGAATTTCTTTTATATATGTTAGTTCATACGTAATTTATGGGTTTTGTAATATATGAATGCACGGGTTTATATATATATTATATAGGATACGTTGTTCGTATCAGTATATTGTATTTTAGTGTATATATCTATAGAAGTTGACGTGGTTCATATGTAAAAAAAAGGCAAGTTGTATAAATTTTGTTTTTAATATTAATGTTGAGATATAGCCGGTAGGTAAGCGTTTTGCACTTTATAAGGGATATACGTTTGATTTTATATGTGGGTTTTAATTTAAATCAATGATTTTATTTACATGTGCATTTTACTGGATATCGGTTTTAAAAATGAAATATTGATTAAGTAAGAAAATAATAATGTTATATATATATATATATATTTAGTTTATATCAAAAATTTATTCAAATTGTTTCCATCGGTCCAGTTCTAATTTGATCTCGTCAATTTTGATTTATCAGCCTTATTCGTCAGTTCGGGCCAATCTATCTTGTTTTGGAATTCGTACCTGGACTCGTAACTCATCTCTTTCTCGTTCGTCTCTAGCCTCGAAAGGTGAGCAATCACTCACGATTAACGTTCTTTTATTTATTAAATTTGATTTCAATTGAAACGACAATTGAAATATGCTGCTGTTAGTTAATTACACTGTTATATATGCTATTACCTGTATCAGTTCACCTGTGACATCTGACACCATTATCTGTTAATTATTTATGCGATGATAATACAGTTTGGCTGATAATTGATTGATTGTTGATGTTTATATTGGACGTTAAATTGTTAATGTTAAAATGATAAATAGTATGCAAATTGAAATTGATATAGGATAGTTAAATGTTAAATTTGATTAAATGACATTTGTATAATATGACCCATTTAACTGTCAAAATTTATTGACACGTAGGATTTGTTTAATTACATCTTGAACCACTGAATGTATGTTGTTAAATTGATGATGGATGAAATTGTAATAGATGACAAGTGAAAACCGTAATGTAATAATCTTTAATCTACATGAAATGATAGTGTAGATTCTAGAAATAATTATATTAATTCGTACAAATAACAATGCGAATTAATACGGTAATTTCGGGATTATTTGAACTGATTATTGGATTGTTATTGATTGTTTTTATTGCTTGTTTATTTACTTTGACACCATCCCAGTTATCACACTGCAAGTTCCCTTTGCTATGCTTTGATTTTGAATTGAATTGGAATCGGGTTGAAATGATAAATACCCAAATTGAACTTTGACCTAGGATAGAAAATTAAATAAAACCGATTGGTCAAATAATTTGAGTTAAAATAAAATAAAGATTTTATTTGAATAAATGATAAGGTTTGAAATGAGGTTGGAATTTAAATTTTAATGAAAGGAAAATGTTAATATTTAAAAATATGAAATAAAATATTAACAATGTAATTGATGAAAGAATGTTGTTTAATTTGAGAAATGATTGAATTAAGTTGAAATGATTTAATAATTAAGTTTGAAATTATAATTAAGTTTGAAATTATTAAACTTTGAAATTATTTAATAATTAAGTTTTGAATTATTTAATAATTAAATAAGATTGAATTATTTAATGATTAAATTGAAGTGAATTCTTTAATAAGTAAAATTGAATTTTTGAATAAGTGAATTTTACTTCGTAAATAATTGAAATTGAGTTTCTTTATTAATTAAGTTTTGGAAAATTATTTAAGTAATTAAATAAGTGAAATTGAATTTCTTTAACGAGAAATAAAATGTGATTTATTGAAATTGATGTAAGACTTGAAATTTAAAGAAATTTGATTTAATGAATTTAATTTAATTCAAATTGTAAGTTTTGATATAATGAAGTTGAATTTAAATAATGGATTTAATGAATTGGAAATTTAATAGAAATTGTTTTGAATGGCAAATTTACTTAATGAATATTGAATGAAATAGATAAATGAATTTAAATTGATTTGAATGTTAAATTAAGTTAATTTAAATGATTTTGAAATGAAACTGATATACGAACTTGAATCAATATTTGAAGTGTTTTAAATAAAAATTGAAATTGAATTGTAAGATCTTGAAATGGTAATTTGGAGGTTTTAAACGTAATTATGGAAATTGATATAGAAGTCGAACGAATGTTGATTTATGAATTCTAATTGAAATTGAAATTGATTTGGTTTTGAAATTTATTAAAGACCAATCGGTGTAATAATTACGGAAGTTATTAAAGAGACCGGAATCGGTTATGGACATACTCTCTGTCTAAACCGAAACCACTTTAATAACTATACGTGGAGTGATGATCCAGAATGAAGTGGTTGGATTGGCGAACGTTGATGACTGAAGAAAGAGAACGATAATGGATAGCCTTGACACTTGTGTCAAATTGGAAATGACTAAAACAGGAGCCGTGCCGGGCCAATGGAGGATTAGCTATCTCAAGTGAACACACTTCTTCGAACTACTCATTACTTGTTGTCGATTGGTGCAACCTTGATTTTGGGAGTGTTGTTTCACGGTGTTGCGGGAGCTGCGGCGTTGCGTTCTCACCAGTCCAGATCAGGCGAACGGTAGTATCACTACCTTGGGTATTGCCTCATGTGCCTTGTCATACTTGTATTCCCTATTCGCGACCACTACGAATTTGTTTTGTACCTTTAGTATATGGATTGCCCTCTGGTGACTTCCGGTTTTGGGGAAACTACGGTCTTGTATATGCTTTTGGGAATAAAAATGTGTTAAGGGTGGAATGGGCCATGACTTAACACTATTTTGATATCTTTATATTACTGATAGACATTATCTACTTATCGTACACTACTACCTAGTAGATAGTTTAACGGATCCTTAAAAGATGATTATTCCAAACATCCTTTGAGTTACTTGTATTTCAATTGCTATTTCACTTGAGTTGGATTTATAAATATAAGAATGTTAATCCTGACTCGAGTGTTTTGTATTTTGCTTTACGCTCGGGTCAGACTGAGTGTACCAGTATTCGAGGCTCACCTTTGAAGTTGGAGCTTTGCTTGAAGATCCAGCCATCTATTCTGCTTTCAGTATTCGATGATTCTAGTGATGTATTCTTATTTGTATCTGATGTATCATATTACTCTTCCGTTGTATCTGGTTTAACTCTGATGTAACTTATACATTTATATAGTAGCTTCATGAACTACTATCTCTTTTATTTCCGCTGCATTTATTACTCTGTGTCTGTGATCTGTGATTATATTTATTTACTGTATATGTTCAGTTTTGCCAAATTTAAATTAACAACGCGGTATTTTGAGTAATTCAATTCCGGCATGAGTGTCTACCTATACACTTATAATGGATGCGAATGGTCCAAAATATCGGGTCGTTACAGTTGGTATCAGAGCTTTGGTAGCTCTAGGCAAAACTCAACATATAGGGTAAATGTATTTACAGAATCACTCTCATTCGAGTTTCAATCTCTTCCTTTTGACTCGATTCCTTTGAATTTTGGGACGTTTCCTACGGTTCCAAATTTCATTAGTATCCCTCACTATTCGTCTTCTTTCAAATTCTGGAGCATCCATAACTCCACTTTGAATGATTTTTATAATGGATCGACGGTCTCGCCAATCTTCGAAATTTTGTAAATGGGTGAAACTCCTTTAAAATAGGCATTGATTTACTGGAGATTTATGTATCCTCGGTTTACGATGCTATCTATCTCCTGCTATACCTGAATTCTATTTCTTGAGAACGAATGTCAATTTATCTCGAAATTCTACACCGATCTTATTTTGAAGTCACGGTCGACCCGGTTAAGGTTGCCCGCGATTTATATAAACTTATCCATCGCCTTATTTTGTCATTTAATTATCTCGTCTTTGTTTCAAACCTATCTTCGAATCGAAATTCTCTTTGATTTGAGTCTATCAAAAATTTGAATCTCTATCCTTGCTTTGAAATCCATTATTGTATCGTTAAGTGAGGAAGTGTATTTGTAAATTAATTTTAAAATGTTTTATATTGTGTTGTTTGAGTTGTTGATGTTGATTTGGGTTTTCGATCGATTCGTCTGATCAACGCTATCGATAGGATTCCCAAAACACTTGAGCAGAGAAAACTGACACAATATCGTTTTCAAATTTGATAAATAAAATAAAAGTTTTATATGATTATATTATATATAAATATAAGTTTTCTGAAATTAAATTGTTAATGGATTTGCTGTCTAAAATAATAATATTTGATTTTCATTTATTGTTTTGTTAACCATTGACTATTGCATAATATAAATAAATGAATTTATAAACTTGGTTATAAATTGATTGGAATTTGAAATGAATTTAATTCAAAAATTTGAGAATTTATTAGTTTCCGGTGATTTCAAACTTTGGTTTTTAAAATTTTAAAGTATATATTATTGAAAGTATTTTCGAATAGGAATCGTTTTCAAAGAATTTTAAAATGTTGAAATCAGTACTCTTCTCTTTGTCGCTGGAAAATAATTTCGGTGATGGCGGCCGCATCATCGACATTCATTTTCGAGTTTCGAAGTAAAGATACTATTCTGTAGCTTTGCTATGGTTTTGTTTTGAAAATATTTTGATTTGAATTTCTTCAGTATATTTTGATTTACATATATATAGGTATCTTATTTTAAAATTTAATTTGATTTGATATAAATATATTATATATATCTCTAAATTGTTTAAAGTTAATCGGGAATCTAATTCTTAAATTTTGTTAAAAAATGATTTTAATTATAAATAAAACCAAAATTTGGAATAAATATTTAAACTTGAATAATTGAATTGGGAAAATTTTATTTGTATATTGTTCAACTGCATTCTAATACAACTTACCTAAATCATTCAGAAGTTGAATATGTAATTGGATAATATATAATATAAATTGAATTTAGAAATAAAATTTGAGTGTTTATAATAAATGTTATACACTAAATTTTGATTATAAAGATGTTAATAGAGTTAGATAGGATAATAAGTAAAACTCAATTAATAATGAAATAAATTTGTTTTGAAAGAAGTAATAAATTGAAATTTGATCAACTTATGAAAATACCTTGAATTTGAAAGCAATTAGTAAATATAAATTAACTTAAATTAAAATTTATATGGTTTAAATTAATCTATATGGGTTAAATATATGTAAGTAGATATATTAAGTAGAATAAATTTAACAGAAATTTGGAATAAAGAAGAATTTAAAATTGTTGAAGAAAATATGATTATAATAAAAGACTATTCAAATTTAAGGTTTTAGAAATTGTAAATTGAAGAAAATGGGATAATAAGATAATGAATTTAGAAATAGTTGAGATTGATTTTAGTGAAATCAAATGGATTAAATCAATTATTGAATACCAATTAATTTAAATTTGAATTTATATGGTTTAAATTAATTGTTATTTGTATTTCAAATCTGTTTTTCTTTCTGGTTGTTTCTATTCTCCTACCTCGTTCCTTTTCGAGGACGAAAAGTTTTGAGTGGGGGAGAGTGTAACGACCCGTAAATTTCAACTGTTTTAATAACGTAATTAGTTGAAATTTGTGAAATTTTAAACGATAAAATTTTGAAATAAAAATTTAATATTTGGAATACGTCTAGTTAAACATAGCAACTGGGAAATTTTCGTCCGAAAATATGAAAGTTTATTTCGTACGTAAATTCACTTCAATTTAATCAGTTAAAAAGCAATGAAAAAAAATGTTTCCGAAACCTAAATATTTTTACATAAAAAAATTCTAAACCAACTTCTGAGCAAGATGTTACTTTGTCGTTTTTCCAAATTCGGACATCTTTAGCTCCGTCGATCTTAATCTTTGGCGTTTTCTTGCATTTTCCGCTAGTAGAAAAATTCGAATTTTTATAATCCAATCGTACCACTGATACATGTATACCGTTTTGATCGTCCCGTCGTGCTGATCACCATGGTATATTCATTTCTGTGTTTTAAGGCCTGGTATGCGACACAAACGTCGAACGGTACGTCGTATCGGTATCTTAAATTGTGACCGATAACGTTTCTTCACTTTTTTTTAAAATTTGTAACGTCCAGCCTGGACCACAATAGTAATTCGTTTTCAATGAGCTAGTTGAATGTTTGCAGAACCGTTGCTAACATACAACCCCTGTATAATTCGAAGCCTATTCCTGTTCTCTGTTATAAAAGTTTAGATTATAAATGGCATTGTGTTAGAGGTAGCACGTTCTTCCACCTTTTGGTATGCCCATTCACACCTTTTGATATGTCCATTCACTGCTTCATACATATTGTTCACAAGCATATTTTGGTTTAGCAAACCTGTTGCATTCTTTAAATCATAAAAGCTTTTACCTCTTATCCTCTCAATCCCCACCATCCCTTCGAAATCCATGGCCTCTGTCCATCACACCAACCCATCCCTCATCACAACCTTGCTTCATGGCCGATACAACTAAAAAAAAAAGAAGAGAAAATCCATTCACATTCTTCCACCCGCCCTCGTCAAGGTCTCCCCTCTGCCTCTTCCTACCGCGAAACCCACGGCTGTGCCCACTGCCTCGGTCTCATCAGGCAACAGCGTCGCCCAAAACAATAGCCGCCGTGCCTCACCCTCCTCCCAGTCGCGACCTTCAACTCCGGCCTTTCCCCGAACCGCACTTTCATTCCTTGCCGAGCCTCTCACCTCCGCCTTCATCTCCTTCCCCAGCTCCGGCCTTCCTCTAGACCTTCGTATCGGTCTCAAGTGCTCGCATTTTTTTCCTATCATCACCGGTTATCCCTCTCACTTGATGGCTGGCCGAGCACTTCTACCTCCCTTATATCGTATAGGTAATTTATGTGTGGTTTGGTGTATATGAATATAGTTATAAGGTTGGTACTGTTTTCTTGTTATAAAGTATTTATGAAGTTTTTTTTATATATACTATTTTCAAAGATAATACTGTTTAGTATAACTCATGCTGCTTTAAAGAATGTAGATGTTTTGTTAAATATATAATTGTATAAACTGATTAGGTAGTTTGCTTCTATAAAATGCAACGTGTTAGGCACTGTGAACTTTATTATATTTGCTTGTTTTTCTTTACATTTGGTAGTGACATTTTTATAACTTACGGTCGGTTATATATATATGAGTTTTGTTTTGAGTATATAGGTTTGTATATGTTTGTTCGTCATATTACATAATATAAAATATAATAATTATTATTTTTCTAGCTTGGGCATTGCCTTATTTATGTGTACAAGCTTATGATAGTAATATTATGTTTTGTATAGAGGAGACATTCGTTAAAGGTCTGCTTATGTATATTTTTGGTCTGCATTTTCTAGGTGTAATCTACAAGTTTTCAAAAAGTTTACATATATATATATTTCTTATGTATAAAAAAAAGAATGAAAAGAAAAAATTTGGATAACCAATGTTTATAGAAAAAAATAGACCGGGCTTGTTTACAGTTAGCCTATGTCATATCAAGTTCTTATGCGTGTTTATAAGTAGCTTGGATATTACAGTAGATAAGCATATTGGTTACAGTATTATATATATAGTACACGTTTTTCTCTGCACTAGTACACATATATTATATATAAATAAGTGTCTGCATCTATATTATAGAATATAGATTTGTCTACTTAGGGTACTTTTATATATATAGTTTGTTGCTATGTGTTTCGAAAGTTGCATGAGTACGGTTGGTCTAGTTGCTAGCTGTTTGAATTGATGATAACTATTATATTCAAGTTATGTTATTTTATTCGAATATAAATGTCTTCGAGTGTATGGGTTTATATATATATTTCGTTTGAATATTTTATTTTATTTTTGGTTACACTATCTGTATGTTGATATATACCTTTGAACATATGTGTGTATATATGTCTGTTGTATAGCTACATCAGGGGTTGTTTTAAAATTTTACCATGTGTCTGCATATGCATGTTTAAAGAGTATGTATATTAGATGATTTGTTATATATATTTGAAGGAATTTCTTTTATATATGTTAGTTCATACGTAATTTATGGGTTTTGTAATATATGAATGCACGGGTTTATATATATATTATATAGGATACGTTGTTCGTATCAGTATATTGTATTTTAGTGTATATATCTATAGAAGTTGACGTGGTTCATATGTAAAAAAAAGGCAAGTTGTATAAATTTTGTTTTTAATATTAATGTTCAGATATAGCCGGTAGGTAAGCGTTTTGCACTTTATAAGGGATATACGTTTGATTTTATATGTGGGTTTTAATTTAAATCAATGATTTTATTTACATGTGCATTTTACTGGATATCGGTTTTAAAAATGAAATATTGATTAAGTAAGAAAATAATAATGTTATATATATATATATATATATTTAGTTTATATCAAAAATTTATTCAAATTGTTTCCATCGGTCCAGTTCTAATTTGATCTCGTCAATTTTGATTTATCAGCCTTATTCGTCAGTTCGGGCCAATCTATCTTGTTTTGGAATTCGTACCTGGACTCGTAACTCATCTCTTTCTCATTCGTCTCTAGCCTCGAAAGGTGAGCAATCACTCACGATTAACGTTCTTTTATTTATTAAATTTGATTTCAATTGAAACGATAATTGAAATATGCTGCTGTTAGTTAATTACACCGTTATATATGCTATTACCTGTATCAGTTCACCTGTGACATCTGACACCATTATCTGTTAATTATTTATGCGATGATAATACAGTTTGGCTTATAATTGATTGATTGTTGATGTTTATATTGGACGTTAAATTGTTAATGTTAAAATGATAAATAGTATGCAAATTGAAATTGATATAGGATAGTTAAATGTTAAATTTAATTAAATGACATTTGTATAATATGACCCATTTAACTGTCAAAATTTATTGACACGTAGGATTTGTTTAATTACATCTTGAACCACTGATTGTATGTTGTTAAATTGATGATGGAAGAAATTGTAATAGATGACAAGTGAAAACCGTAATGTAATAATTTTTAATATACATGAAATGATAGTGTAGTGTAACAACCCGCATATCTATCGATTTTATATTTAACTATTTTATCGTTAATCGGATGTAAGTCCGAAAAGCTACTTTTTGCATACGGTCAAATTAGGACTCGAGACCACCCCCATTGAGTTCAAAATGACGTTTGCGATCTTTTTGAGTGTAAACTTCGATATGTTTGGAGATAGTGAAATTTTCGTCACTTTTCCCACTTGTGACTTTGGTTGGGACTACACCTTCTTAACTCAGCCCAACCCCCTCTTCTCTTCATCACTTCATCAAATACTTCAAGCTTCTTCAAAAATGGTGGAGGGAAAGAGAAATTAAAATTCCAAGCTCGAGATCTTTAGTAAATTCAACATCAAACTCCGAATTCAAGGTGAAGAACATAGATTCAAGCTAGGGTTGATTCTTGCTTTGCTCTTAAGCTCTCCAACATCAATTTCGTGGAAAAGGTGAGATTTTTGATCTCACATCTTGCCTATAATCGTCATTGGACTGTTGGGAATGATTCCCTATACTCTAGCATCAACATTTGCTTTTGGTTTGGATTGGATTGGCGAAAAACTTCAATTTTCGGTGTTTTGGTGATTTTTCTGGCACTAGGTCGTTCTGGCCTTCGCTAGGTCGTGCGCGAGTTAAGGAGTTAGGTCGCTGCGTTGAAAAGTCATAGAACTTAAGTCGTTCACGAGTTAAAAGCATAAGTCGTTCATGAGTTAAAGGCATAAGTCGTTCACGAGTTAATGGCCTTAAGTCGTTAGGTCGCGTGCCTTGCTAACTCGTTAGGTCGCATGCCTAGTTAAGTCATTAGGTCGCATGCCTAGTTAAGTCGTTAGGCCGTGAACACTTAGGTCGTAAGACTTTTTTGTTCCTTAGGTCGTAAGACCTTAGGTCGTGCACTTTTAGGTCGCGACCAACCTTATGTCGCGAACCTCTTAGGTCGTATGACCCTAATTTTTCTTAGGTCGTTGGACCTTTTTAACCCGTTAGGTCGTAGACCCTTAAACTGTTAAGTCCCTCGCCACCTTAGGTCGTAGCTCGTAAGTCGCTCGACCCTGCTAAGCCTTTAGGTCGCGTATCCTTAGGTCGCCAGTTTTAGGTCGCTGGTTCGTATGGCTCTTAAGTCGTAAGTCGTTCGCGAGTTAGCACTTAGGTCGTTTGACCTGTTTTCCCCTAGGTCGTTCGACCTGTTCTTCTGCTAGGTCGCGTGGCATTCTTTCCTTAGGTCGTTTGGCTTCTCGAGACCGCTTGCCTTCACTAGGTCGAACCCCGTATTACTCTGCGTAGGCAATCTTATCTGAAAAGCATTCATCTGAATTTCCACTTTGATACCTTTTGAGCTGATTTCCTTGGATTTTTGTTCACGTCTTCGAATGTGAATTTTTGTGCTAGATTGTTTCTACAATCGTTTTATGACTTGTCACTTTAAAGATATGAAGGTTTTAATACTAGTAGTAAATATCAAAACTCCTTCATCAAATCGATTTCAACACTATTTTTAATATCAAAAATTCGTTTTCTCAAACCGATTTCCAATCTACTAATATATATAAGCCTTTACTTCACTCGAATGAGAAATCGACTTAAACGACATAGTAAAACGAGTGGTATGAAACGCTTGCGTTCACTTCGTCGGTTAGCTCTTGGACTTGTTCGATTGAACCATTTTCGTGACAATTTCCTAGTGAAGATTTACAGCTTATTCGTAAATATTTAAGTTAAGCAAGTGGTTATGGGACATGAAGCTAAACTCATATATTTACTAGCTTGGTGTGATTGACACTTCTCGCTGATCATGATGATCATTTTATGATTTAGACTAGCAATTGTGCGATATCTCTTTGTTTGCAAGGTTAGACTAGACCGCAGTGGTGTGATTCCGACTCACACATATCTCTTTGTCCGCAAGGTTAGTCTAGACCGCAGTAGTGTGATTCCGACTCACACATATCTTTTTTGTTTGCGAGGTTAGGCTAGACACCACTTGTGTGATTCCATTCACACATACCTTTCTGCTTTTTGGTTAGCCTAGGCCTCAATCAGTGTGATTCCGACTCACACATATGGGGTAGCGCCCCATGGTCTTCGGACCATCTTGTGATAGGCCTCTTTCTCTTTTTATGATTTCTGGATTTCTTGTTTGATTTCTGGATTTTTATGTCATTGACTTGTTATGAGTACAAGTTTAGGGTATGATGCCCTCTTTGGATCTTTGAGAAGATTCTCGTGATATTGATCATTTCTCATCGGTTGATCTCCTGTTGATCATCATTTTCATACTTATAGTAGTATGTCAGTATGGATATTTTATGTTTATGCCATATCTTTTATTTTATATCACGTCATCTGATATTTATAGTTAGACTGATCCGTTTATTATTTTCTTAAATAATACTCGGGTCAGACCGAGATGTTACAGGTGCTTCTGCTTGACTTCCTTTCGGGATTTGCTACTCTGACTTTTGGCTGACTATTTAGTTTAGCAGTTTTTGTTGTATACACTTGAGATATGGACTCATAGTTGTATTCTTTTGGTATAGCACGTGTTGCTATTCTTTTGTATTATTGTGGAACTTTTTGACCACTACTCTGATGTACACTTTCATGTGTTAGTTATATATTCATATCTTCTTCCGCCTTTGTGATATGGATGTCTGTGACTGCTTTGTGTTATGTTTATTTCTATGTTTGTTTCCGAAGATTATTTTATAGCCACCGTGTGATAATCAATTACATGGATGGTCACTCCTCAACAGCCTTATTCTCCGTGCTAGTTGACAGCACTACATCGTAGTGTCCTTGGCTAGCGTGGGTATTGAGGTGGGGCGTCACATGTAGATTCTAGAAATAATTATATTAATTTGTACAAATAACAATGCGAATTAATACGGTTATTTCGGGATTATTTGAATTGATTATTGGATTGTTATTGATTGTTTTTATTGCTTGTTTATTTACTTTGACACCATCCCAGTTGTCACACTGCAAGTTCCCTTTGCTATGCTTTGATTTTGAATTGAATTGGAATCGGGTTGAAATGATAAATACCCAAATTGAACTTTGACCTAGGATAGAAAATTAAATAAAACCGATTGGTCAAATAATTTGATTTAAAATAAAATAAAGATTTTATTTGAATAAATGATAAGGTTTGAAATGAGGTTGGAATTTTAATTTTAATGAAAGGAAAATGTTAATATTTAAAAATATGAAATAAAATATTAACAATGTAATTGATGAAAGAATGTTGTTTAATTTGAGAAATGATTGAATTAAGTTGAAATGATTTAATAATTAAGTTTGAAATTATAATTAAGTTTGAAATTATTAAACTTTGAAATTATTTAATAATTAAGTTTTGAATTATTTAATAATTAAATAAGATTGAATTATTTAATGATTAAATTGAAGTGAATTCTTTAATAAGTAAAATTGAATTTTTGAATAAGTGAATTTTACTTCGTAAATAATTGAAATTGAGTTTCTTTATTAATTAAGTTTTGGAAAATTATTTAAGTAATTAAATAAGTGAAATTGAATTTCTTTAACGAGAAATAAAATGTGATTTATTGAAATTGATGTAAGACTTGAAATTTAAAGAAATTTGATTTAATGAATTTAATTTAATTCAAATTGTAAGTTTTGATATAATGAAGTTGAATTTAAATAATGGATTTAATGAATTGGAAATTTAATAGAAATTGTTTTGAATGGCAAATTTACTTAATGAATATTGAATGAAATAGATAAATGAATTTAAATTGATTTGAATGTTAAATTAAGTTAATTTAAATGATTTTGAAATGAAACTGATATACGAACTTGAATCAATATTTGAAGTGTTTTAAATAAAAATTGAAATTGAATTGTAAGATCTTGAAATGGTAATTTGGAGGTTTTAAACGTAATTATGGAAATTGATATAGAAGTCGAACGAATGTTGATTTATGAATTCTAATTGAAATTGAAATTGATTTGGTTTTGAAATTTATTAAAGACCAATCGGTGTAATAATTACGGAAGTTATTAAAGAGACCGGAATCGGTTATGGACATACTCTCTGTCTAAACCGAAACCACTTTAATAACTATACGCGGAGTGATGATCCAGAATGAAGTGGTTGGATTGGCGAACGTTGATTACTGAAGAAAGAGAACGATAATGGATAGCCTTGACACTTGTGTCAAATTGGAAATGACTAAAACAGGAGCCGTGCCGGGCCAATGGAGGATTAGCTATCTCAAGTGAACACACTTCTTCGAACTACTCATTACTTGTTGTCGATTGGTGCAACCTTGATTTTGGGAGTGTTGTTTCACGGTGTTGCGGGCGCTGCGGCGTTGCGTTCTCACCAGTCCAGATCAGGCGAACGGTAGTATCACTACCTTGGGTATTGCCTCATGTGCCTTGTCATACTTGTATTCCCTATTCGCGACCACTACGAATTTGTTTTGTACCTTTAGTATATGGATTGCCCTTTGGTGACTTCCAGTTTTGGGGAAACTACGGTCTTGTATATGCTTTTGGGAATAAAAATGTGTTAAGGGTGGAATGGGCCATGACTTAACACTATTTTGATATCTTTATATTACTGATAGACATTATCTACTTATCGTACACTACTACCTAGTAGATAGTTTAACGGATCCTTAAAAGATGATTATTCCAAACATCCTTTGAGTTACTTGTATTTCAATTGCTATTTCACTTGAGTTGGATTTATAAATATAAGAATGTTAATCCTGACTCGAGTGTTTTGTATTTTGCTTTACGCTCGGGTCAGACCGAGTGTACCAGTATTCGAGGCTCACCTTTGAAGTTGGAGCTTTGCTTGAAGATCCAGCCATCTATTCTGCTTTCAGTATTCGATGATTCTAGTGATGTATTCTGATTTGTATCTGATGTATCATATTACTCTTCTGTTGTATCTGGTTTAACTCTGATGTAACTTATACATTTATATAGTAGCTTCATGAACTACTATCTCTTTTATTTCCGCTGCATTTATTACTCTGTGTCTGTGATATGTGATTATATTTATTTACTGTATATGTTCAGTTTTGCCAAATTTAAATTAACAACACGGTATTTTGAGCAATTCAATTCCGGCATGAGTGTCTACCTATACACTTATAATGGATGCGAATGGTCCAAAATATCGGGTCGTTACACACGCGCGCGTGCGCGCCCCTCTAATCGATCGCCACCACTTCATGTCGCAGCCACCATCACCTCGACCTGGCCAATGCCTCCAACCCACGTGCGCACGAACCCTAACATCGCGAATCCCAATTCGACTTCGTCGCACCCCTGGCACCACCGCCTCCTCCCGTCGTGGCCTACCCCAGCGTATCGTGATTTATGTTTATATATTTTTTTCTTCGAATACGAACTGATTTTGATCTCATGAGTGGTAGAAGGAAAGAGCATTTATACGAGCTGTGATTTTTTTAATGTTTGAGTCAATTTCGATTTTCTTTGTCTCCGATTTGAATTTGATTTCGTGTTAAAGAAGGGAAGAAGACGTGATTTTAAATTGAAGGGGTGGCATGTTTGAACGATTTTGAATTGAACTGATTTGAAGGAAAAGGACGTGATTAAACGTGAACAGGCGGCTATGATTTTGCCCTTGATTTGATTATATATAATCTATTTTATTTCAAATATCTCACAACACATACCGTGAAATCTCGACCTCCTATTGAGGCGTTCCGTTGGGCGTTCATAATGTTATACCCCTATTCCAAACACAATGGAACAAGTTTCGAGTCCTAATTCGATCGTATCGAGAAGATAGCTTTTGGACCCAATTATTATACTAAATTTCGATATTAAATTCAACGCGTTTATCCCGTATTCCCAAACGATAACTCCAAACGCTATGAAATTTGAAATATGATAATAACACACTATTACGGATCCAATGGAATTAGTTTCGTTGAATTCGGAGACTGTGCCCCAGATTGCTATTTTAAATCGTCGATTAAATCGACGATTTCCTATTTTTACGAAATCGCTTAAAATTTCAGTTTTAAAAAATTACTAACTCAATTATAATTCCAGTAGAATTTCTATCAATATTAGAATTCATTTTCGATTCATATTTTACTCCAATTCAATTATTTAAACGATTTCCAATTATTAATTCAACAATTAAATTTATCCAATAAATCGCTATATTTGGAACTTAAGTTTTATTCCACTTATTTGATCGTTAAATTCCATATTAAAATTCTATTCACATTTCAAAACTCAACATTTAAAATGTTCAAAATCAACGAAAGCTCTAAAAGCTGCTTCTTGAGTTCCTCATTTTCTTTTGTAAACACCCTCGTAGGAGGACGACTAACTGGCTGCGCGCTAGGAATGAGATCGATGTGGAACTCAATCGCCCGCTTGGGTGGCAAACCCAAAACAAGCTCAAATACATCAGAGAAACACAAACAATATGAATACGAGATATATCATCATCATCTCGTGAGTCGAGAGAAAATAAAAATGCTTTGGAATTATCCACATTCCGAAGAACAAGTGATAGCTGAGCAGACGAATCTGGATGTCGAAGATATAAAATTCTCTTAGAACAAATAATCCTGGCATCGTATCGCACTAGCCAGTCCATACCCAAAATCATATCAAATCCCAAATAAGAAATAACGTGCAGATTCACACGAAAAGAAAAGCCACATAAAAAAATCTCAACATTATCACAAAGCATGCTAAGAGTTGTGGATCCCCCGATAGGATTCGCAATCCTCAATGAAGTAACCATACAAGAAACATCCAAAGATAAATCATCGACGAGCTTCTTCGATACGAATGAATGCGATGCACCCGTATCAAAGAGGGCTCGAATAGAACGATCATGGAACAACAATAAACCTTCAAGAATAGAAGGAGAAGTAACTCTGCATTGAGAAGACCCTCCAGAAGCATCCACTACATTCAGCTTGCCAGGCTGGGTATTCGGAGTAATAGGACAAGTTGTAACTCGATGACCCTCCTTCTTGCAATAGCGGCAAATAATAGGCTTAGGGCAGTCATGGATCATATAGTCAGAAGAACCACAATCGAAACACCCCTTCCAAGTAGGAGGTGTTCCACTAGGCTTGGAACTAGGACTAGATCCAACGGGCTTCTTCTTCTTGGAGGGGAAAAACATCGGCTTATGAAATGGGAACTTCTTCTTATTGGTGTTATTGCGAACCTCAACCTCATCACCACTCTCGCACTCCTTCTCCACGGCTTCGAGATGAAGCGTTGAGTCAACCAACTCATCAAAAGAAAGCTTGAGCTGGAGCATCAAAGACTTCTTGAGATACTTCTTAAGACCAGAGAAAAACTTCAGATTCTTCTTATAAGAGGTGCTAATGTATTCAAGACCATACTTAGATAAGGCCTCAAATGATGAAACATAATCAGAGACGGATGACTTCCCTTGCTTCAACTCAAGGAAGCGATGGGTCAACAAAGCTTTCGCAGATTCAGGAATGAATTTGAGCTCGAATCGTTCCCGAAACTGAGTCCAAGAAAGAGTAGACTCATCAAGCTCGGCCTTAAGAAGCTCGTACCAATCAAG
Source organism: Allium fistulosum (assembly GCA_030737815.1). NCBI lineage: Eukaryota > Viridiplantae > Streptophyta > Magnoliopsida > Asparagales > Amaryllidaceae > Allium > Allium fistulosum. Next base: position 118,486,684 of record CM060908.1, on the reverse strand, counting down.
GGCACGCTCTTGCAATAAGCTAGATGCTACAAGAACTCTATCGTGGTCAGAAAGATTCATGCGAGAGAAGATGCGCTCGCACGTACGAATCCAAGCTTGGACCTCTAGAACGGACTCGGAGCCTTTGAACGGCTTTCCTCCGAGATGAGAGAAATCACTGCACACAAGCGCGCAAAGACAGACTTGCATGGAGGAGATGCTCGAGTAGGAGCTGGAGGCTGAGTGCTCCTAAATAACTCCATAAACTGATCGGCAAACATATAAACACCGTCCAGATGCGAGCCTCTAGATTGCCCAGCATCCGAGCATCGTCCTCTGCCTCTTCCAACCATTAGCTAAAAGTTAAGATGAGATAAAGATTATTCACAGGGTAGATATCATTAATTTAATAAGGAATACTACGGAATTAAAATGCATTCCTAAACGTATTTCCAAACTACTATCTACCCCAAAGGATATGAAAAGTACAAGGCATAATGATTCAGAGATTCGTAACACTTATATTACTCTTAGACCATAATATGTGCTTCTGTTCTGTGTTTATCATATTTTGTTCTGAACTCAGCTCTGATACCAAGCTGTGATGCCCCACCCTGAGACCCACATTAACAAAGAGTATTACTGGGTAATATTGTCTGCTAATGCAGAGATTAAGGCTAGATAGGAGAGACCATCTATAGCCTTGTCTTAAATATCTATTGAATACGTCGACAATGCCATATTTTTTTCCTATCTCAAGTGGATCGACATATCCAATAAATACTTAATACAAAGCCATAGGTGGCTATAGGATCTATTTGAATAAATAACAACAACTCGAATGCAAAACACATCACAAAATAGTAGATCATTACATATACATACATATACAGATACATCACAGAGTATACAAAATGATATATGTCAACTGGTATAGCAACCACAATATACAAGCGAGTCAAAAGAATATACATATCAGAGTAGCAACAAAAGGACTACACAAAAAGCTATAACAAAAGGAGGTAGCAGAATAATCCATGCGGAAGCAGAATTGGCTAAGTCCAAATGTACCTAACATGAATCACCTCGGTCTGACCCGAGTATAAAATACATGGGTCAGTCTAGCTAAACAAATCAATTAACAAGGATAAGCGATAATATGAGCATAAGGATAATGTGATTATATTCCCGAATGGGAAGGAACAATCTAAAGTGTATGATTACATCAACTGATAATATGGTATCACTACGCAAACGTATAATCTCAAAGGAGATAAAATACCCATAATGCGCTAAAAGTAGCGAGCCTCATATCATCGGCATTCATAAAACATCAAATATGGTTTAGGGAAAAACCTAAACCCGCCATATTGGCAAACCCAAAACATGCATAAAGAGGTCCCATCTCAAACACGCCATAAGGCAAATATATCTCCAAAGAGGAGAATAAAATCACAAGTAAACGCCAAAAGGCAAATCTCATATAATGCAAGTGTAGGCAACTCAAATCTCAAAATAGAACTCCCAAGAGTTCAAATTCTCGAAAGGTAATCACCACAAATATATATCGAATGGTTCAAAGGACCAATTCCGAAAAAAGGGCGATACACTAGGGAAATCACAAATATCAATGAAATCATCTCAAAGATATAGCACGTGCATATGGCCGAAGCCTGCCAAGTACTGCTCTCTCAAAATAAGGCGCCACGTCTCTTAGAAAAACATCTCGAAGGACAAATAAATAAGTCTCTTAGACAAACATCCCGAATGACAAATACCTCACGATGACAAATGTCTCTTAGACAAACATCTCGAAGGACAAATGACCCGAAGGTCCAGTACTGGCTTATATGCCTTTTAGACAAATGTGTCACAAACTTTCAAATAGTAACCCGAACAGTGTTAACGTGTGTCCATACCACACGCTCGCACTAAACGGTTTACTAACTGCTAGTAAATTTCACACCCAAATCAGTAAAAAGTTTACCTCATCTCATTGGTAAACTCGACCCGAAGGTCAAAACGATCAAACGGACAAGTCGGGAATTAACCGATAAGATAAACGCACGTGTCCCATACCTCATATTTTACCAAACCGTTTAATTCTCCTTCTCATTCACTCGAATAGTGCAAAAACGTATATTATATATATAAAATAATTTACTTGAGAAAACAAGCTTTTAAAACCAATTTCGAAATCAATTTTGAAAACCGTATTTGAAAATTCCCTTATTATAGAGAATAAGTAGAATTTATATTTGAAAATACTTTAAAAATATCATGCAATAATTATTTGAAAAGCCCATTTATTTTAAATATTATTTCAAAATTGTTTGGAAAATCCGTGCTCGAAATCAAAGAAATCACTCAAAACCGTCGTTTAAATTCAATTCAAATTTGAATTTCAAATTCATTAAAACTTGGCTAGCCTATCGATAGGCATCATAGCCCTCAAATCATTTCAGAAATATCACAAAAACATGAAGTAAAAGTCAAAAGTCGGACGGAAAAAGAACACAAATGCAGAGGCAAAATAATACCCAGGTCTGAAATCTTCTCTGGGTTCAACTTTCGGACATGAAACAGGTGGCCAAACTACCTCTGATTGAAATAATATTTAGTATGCTCATAGTAGAAAACTTCATCTTCCAAACAAAAATAGAATCAATGAATTCTGACTGGAAATGAAAAAGTTACGCCGTCTCAAACATGGATTCAGGCCATGTTTGCAACAGTTCAAAAACAAAAATGTGTCCAGGCCTGAAAACCATCTTGGGTTCAACTTAAAGGCCTGAAACATAGGAAGAAACGACCTCATATTGAGCTGAAAATTGGCATGCACATACCAGAAAACTTTAGCTTTCAAACAAAAAAATAATCAATGAGTTCCGAATGGAAATGAAAAAGCTACATTGTCTTAAACATGGACTCTGGCCATGTTTGCAACAATTCAAAAAAACAAATGTACAGGCTCGAAAATCATCTCGGGTTCAACTTTCAGGCATGAAACAGAGGAACAAACGACCTCGGATTGAGCTGAAAATTGATAATCATATAGTAGAAAACTTTATCTTTCAAACAAAAAATGAATCGATGAATTTCATTAAGAAATGAAAGAGCTATGCTATCTCAAACATGTACCTAGGCCATGTTTGCAGCAACTCAACAAACAATTTCTATAGGCAAAAATCTGTGTTTGAGTTGATTTTCTATCACAGTTTTGAACATCCAAATGACAATATTTTTTCAGCCAAAATTTGCAGAGATGAAGTTCTACATGCAAGCTACCAATTGCAAGAAATCCGGCAGCATTTCGTTGCCGAAATCAAAAGTTATAGGCTTTCAAAGAGGCAATATGAAACAGATTTCAAACAGAGAAACTACTACAAAAATTTATCAACAGAAGCTAAATTTTGACTACTTTTGCAATTTTTTGAGCTTGGCTCAGCTAGATAATGTGAGTATTTCAACTCACCTCGCTGTTTAGATGCTAAAGCTCGGATTTTTACAGCAAGAAGGAAGCTTTTTGCAAGATTAGAGCTTCTAAGAACCTGTAGAGGAAGAGACTAATATGCAAACCAATATACAGTAAATTAGAGAAATTTATTCACTGTAATAAGAAATCTTTTGATGAAATTGGGTGATTTGGAGTTTATTACCTTTGATTTGTCTCTAGATTGCAAAAAGACTTTGATTTGGTTGAATTTAATGAAGAAATTATTTGGATTTTGCAATTTGGAAGAAGGGGTTTACTGTTTTCTTGTTTACTGGAAAGAAGAAGAAGGTGGTGAGGTAAAAATGTACGTACGGTAACTTTTTCTCACTTCCTCTTTCAGGTAATGAGCACTAATGGGCCAAATGGACTCAAAATTAAAAGAAAACAATTTATGTTAAGCTAATATAATTAACACAAAGCCAAATGTATTCATATTTACACTATGTAAATAAACAAATGTCATTTTCTTTCAAATTTTCACACAACAATGTATTTAAATTTACATACTTATAAAATAACATATTTTATACTATATAAAAAGATTAATTTTAATTTTTAAAACATTTTTATTATTAAAAACCTTTATTTTACAAAAATACATAATTTTCACAAATAAATGCACAAAACCTTATTTTTAACTTCTAAAATTCCCCAAAAATATTTTTCTTGCTTAAAAAAATATAACTAGCCAGTCTAAACTCAAATTATAATTAAAATTCATTTTTAAACCAATTTACACCTTTTTATTTGATTAAACAACCTTTAGAAATCACATACTTCTTTTAAAAATTATTAGAAGAAGTAATTGGCAATAATTAATACAATTATTACAGTTTCTCTAAATAAAACATTTTCCATTTATTATTAACCCAAACAAATAAAATAAAGTTCCAAACTTTATTTTCTCATTTTATTTTTTAAATTCATTGTTTATTCCAAATAAATAATTTGAAATCTCTAATTTTAATTTAAATCATAATATTAAATTATAATTACCGTTATAATTTAATATTGATAGGTAATCTCTAAACTAGGGTTGTTACATTGGACTAGGGCTAGTTTATTTTGGGCCTTGATTTCGGGTTCAATTAAAATAAAATGAATGTTTATAGATTTTTTTAAGCATTTAAATTTAAAATTTTCTCTTTGAAATAAATTTCACTTTGATTTAAGTCCATTTAGACTTCATTATACTGAATATATTTCGATTACTACACAATTTCATTCAATTCAATGTCCGTTGATTTTTATTTTGTCAATCATCATTTTATAACATAATAAATTTGATTTTTAACTATTTCAATAATATAAAAATTACTTACATCTCAAAATAATTTATATTCAATCGAAACAATTCATTTGAATTCAATAAATCACTCAGAAAGAATTTATTAGTTTGATTTAATTTATTAAAACAAAACTCCTTATTAAATAAAACTTAATCGACTAACCATTTATTTTAAAATATAATCTTTACAATTTCGAATTCAATCTCTTTTATTTTAATAAAACTTATTCATTTATATGGTGTAGAAAGCTGGGTTGTTGCATACCATGTTCCTTTGACTTCCTCTTTTCTAAATTTACTCATTATGTTAAATTCTACTCTATTTCACTACAAAGTTCAAACCTTAACCAGAATTTTCTTTCTTCTCATTAAAAATAAAATATTTATTCTTTTTTCTTTCATTTTAGTTACTCTTTAATCTTGTTCTCCAGTAGGACTCAAAATCATATCATAAATTTAATTGCATAATTCAATCAATATAAGGTCATATAATATGCTGTTAAAGTTAAACTTTGATGGTATTCAACTCTCTTTTCCCCTAAATTCACTAGATTTTTGTTAACTATAGTATAATTCAATTTTTGATATTCTATAGCTATTAAAAATTTGATTTGAATCATCGCATTTGCTGAAATTGCATTTACTGTCTCGGAAGATGGCAGATATTTAAGAATCAAACGATTCAACATATTTAGAGTTTATTTTCTTATTCTGTTTACCATAAACAAGCAAGGATTAGTTTTTACAATGTATTTCTATTTATTATTTTTATAAATTAAGTCGAGATCATGAATTTTGATGCGTAATTAAAATATTGAAAGTGTTTTCAACTATTTATTAATTATCTTATACTATATATATATATATATATATATATATATATGTGTGTGTGTGTGTGTGTGATGCCCCACCTCTATGCCCACGCTAGCCAAGAACACTACGGTGTAGTGCTGTCAACTAGCATGGAGAATAAGGCTGTTGAGGAGCGACCATCCGTGTAATTGCTTTGTGCGAGCACCAATATGTCAGATAGTATAACATGCATTTCATTTTTGGAGGAAATCCGACATACCGATACAAACTCAAAGCTACTACACAGTGGCTATAATAGTTTAGGATAATAAATATAAAAATAACACAGATAATATAAGTGCGGAACACAGATAGAACAAAAAGTCTCATATATATAATAACTGATGTCAGTTACAATACATTTGACACAATACAAATGATACAACTATAACGTCGACTCTGGAAGTTATATATATACAAGTACATTATTGACTAATATACATGAATACATATCAACCTAAAACAATACACTGACTACTACGAAAAGACGAAGAACCCTTCAAAAGATATGAAAAGTCTTCATAGCTCACAAGCAACTCAAAGTAGGAAATCTACGACCTGAAATAACTCGGGTCTGACTCGAGTATTAAATTCAAAAGAAAATAATACATGGGTCAGTCTAATTCAAACTCAGTAATTAATGCACGGAAGCAATAATAATCAATATCAAAAAGACGACAGTCACAGAAATCTCGTATATCCGACTCCTCGATAAGAGAATCGGATAACTGCAGATATAACACTAAACAGTGTTAAACAACATATCAGCAAATCCAAATCATCAACAAAGATAAATAAAAAGAATTATCAATGAAGATAATTTTAGAAAAAACAACAAAATTATCAATTCTGATTGGCTGCAGTACACGCTAACGTGTACTGCCTCGCCAATACGGCATACGAAATACGCAACAGATCAATGAATCAAGAACAAAAGAAATATCAATTAAAATCTGTCAATTCTATGTGGCTGCAGTACACGCACGCGTGTACTGCCTCGCCACCACAGTACAAGATGTCATCATAACTCCAACCATGGACAGCAAATCAATACTACAGAGGTCAAGTCATGGCTATCCGAACACAACACAACTGTAGACATAAATGAATACAAGGGCAATCTGCAACAAAACTGCAGTCACCACAAGATCACAAAGGCGAAACTGCACAAATGAAAGCAGAAACAACTGCACAATAAAACTGCAGTTGAAACAAGCGATTAACCAGGAAACTAAATAGTCAAACAACGACAACTCAAGTGTCAAACTCAACTGGATAGCACAACCTGGCCAAAATATACAAAAAAATACAAAGCAACCACCACAATAAAACTGCAGTGGCAAACATGTACAAAGACATGAACCAGACTAGACTACAATATCAAAGTCAATGATAGGCCAAACATCAAGGGCATCTACACTGAACAATAGATCAGAGACAAGTTGATGCTCAAGTAAAGTTAAGAACAGACCAACTACAACCTAATACCAACAAGGACCAAAAATACAACATGCAGTATGCTGTGATACAAGTAAACAAAAGTATAAGAGCAAGCAATGCAAGTTCGAACATACATATATACATATCAAAAGATGTATATGCATACATGAATGCATACATACATATATATATCAAATGATGTATACGCATACATGAATGCATACATATATATATATATATATATGAAGACTAAAATGCAACTGTATGCAAACAGCCTCAAAAACCTGAATGTACAAATTGAAAACATAAATATAGTACTGTAAACTGGACAGTACTAGCATCATAATCATACCACAATGACGACCGAAAGTCGAAGTCAGGTATGTCACAGGAGAAACTCCTAGACTAAGGCTACAATATGCATAGATATGCAAATAAATGCGTAAAGGCCAAAGCCAAAAAGGGAGACAAGAACAGTCGAACACATTCATCTCAACAGCCAAAAATAACGAACAGGCCAAACTCAAGCTGTGAAACCCAAAATCACGAAATATATGAATTCGAACAAAGTCCTGGTAAACAAAATTGGAATAAGTCAGAAAATCAAACAGTGAAAGCGAAACCATGTTCGACAGAAATTGAAGTCATGGTAGCCCCAAAAATCAAAACCGAGAGGGTCAAGCGTAGACAAAAAATGAAAACCAACTGGACAAACAAATGCCACAGTGAATCGTCAAAATAAAAATCAAAGCCGAAGCTTAGTATTGTCAACCAAAACAATGCAACACTCCAATGATCAGAGAATCGAGATAACCAAGGTACAAGTTTAAACAAATTCAAGTGGCCAAAGTCAATTAGATCAATGCCAAAGAAATGGTAAAAATCGAACTACCAAAATCAACACTGTAATGACCATGAAGATCAAATAGATCAAAAATCATCGAATGCAAAAGAATTCGAACACTGATAGCCAAGAGAATGAACAGCCTAAAGAACAAGTAAATATTGAAGTCGCAACAATTCAACCAATGGCCGAAGGCAATACCCAAACGCTCGAAACAACTCAAAGTCATTACGGCAACTCATCGAGGCACAGAAGATAACCAAGTCAGAAAAACATCAACTTCCCACGCAGTCGAATGGCCAACAAAACGAATAAAGAAATCGACAATCGAATACGAATGAAAATCCAAGAATTTAAAGCCATGGAAATCACCAACACATGTAAACGAAGTTGAATTAGAAGCGAGTAATACGAATTACTCACCTTCGCCGAAGACCCAAACCCAACTCGCCGTTTAACTAGTTCGAATTGACGAAGCCGGCATCGCGAGGTTGATCGGAGAAAACGAGCGAAGCTCGTCCCATTGCAGCCTTTCCTTCGATTCCTATGCCCTAATTTCGAACGATGAAGAAGGGACGGGCCGCCATTATTTTGTTTATCTCGTATAGGGCTTCGAACAAAAATGAAAGAGGGGATCGGGTTTTTCAAAAGAAACCAAGAGAGGAACCGGTTATACCCTTCAACGTTTATAACAACATCACAAAGAATCGTGGGTTAAATTCAGTTTTTAAATGCCCAACTACACTTAACAAATTGTTAAAGCTCGTTTAACATTTTTAACAAAATTGTAAAAGAATCACAAATGATTAAAACACTCAACATTTAACATATAGTTTAAAAGAATTCCAACAGCTTTAAAAATTCCAAACAGCGATTAACAAAATTTTATCCCCAAATTTCAACTCGATTAAAATGCCAATAGCTATTAGCAACCAGATTTAATCGTCTAGAGACGATAATTAATTGGTACGAAATCTCGGGTTGTTACAGACTCCCCTCCTTATAGAAATTGCGTCCCCGCAATTTTCATAATTAAGGTCGTCATTAACAATAAATTTTCTAACATAAACTGGTTAAGCTAGAAAAATAAAGGTAGAGAACTAAAAGAAATCTTTTAATTTCATAAAAGAAATTCACAATTCTCAACAAAATATAACTATCAAATAAATAATCAGAAAACAACAGAACTGAATGAACGCAATTATCAGCAAAACTAGCAATTACCTAATTATCAAAACGATAATCAGATCTCAAATCGCAAATATTCAATTATCAAAAACGATAATCGAATTTTCAAATCACAAATATTTAATTATCTCAAATGATAATCAAATCAACAAATATTTAATTATCAAAACGATAATTAGAATCTCAAATATCTAATTATCACAAGCGATAATCAGAAACAACAAATATTGAATTATCAAAAACGATAATCAAATCTCTAATATCTAACTATCACAAGCGATAATCAGAAACAACACGATTATCAAAAACGATAATCAAAAATCACAAACATCCGATTATCAAATACGATAATCAGAAACACAAATATCCGATTATCAAAAACGATAATCAGAAACCACAAATATCCGATTATCAAAAACGATAATCAGAAATCACAAATATCCGATTATCAAAAACGATAATCAGAAATCACAAATATCCGATTATCAAAAACGATAATCAGAAATCACAAATATTCAATTAACGAGTCCGGAATTAACCGAAATAGCAAACGCACATGTCCCATAATCAACGAGTTTTAATAAATCGTTTAATTCTCTTCATCGTTTCCTTGAAAGTGCAAAATTGTGTATTCTAAAAATAACATTTCACATTCTCAAACGGACAAGTCTGGAATTAAGCGAATCAGTAAAAGAAAGGTGTCATAGTGCTCGATTTTGCTGAAACGTTTAAATCGCTTCCTCATTCTTTTGAAAATGCAAACTGTAAAAATTTTGAAAACAATTTTAATTTATATTTTGAAACAACTTTTAAAAATAATGAATTTTGAAAACACGTGATTAAATTAGAAACATCAGTAGCAACTTTGATAAGGAAATTTTACTTCTCAAAATAACAAACGGACAACAAAATTAGCATTGCGGGAGAACCGCTTGTAAATCCATTTTAAAAATTGACGGTTACTGAAGTTAACACGTCAAAATCTTATCAAAATAACTGGCATCAAAATATAATACCAATGAATTTTCATTCATCAAAAATGTCACAAGAATCTTCTCAAAGATCAAAAGGAATGTCAAACTCCTTAAACTTTTATTCATAAAAAGTTAATGACACACTAATTCACCAATGCACAAAAATTGATAAAACATATCAATGAAAATCACGAAAATTGGTGAAGCACAAATTCCAGAAATCAACACACGAAATCCAGAAATCACAAAAAGGATGGCCAATCCCAAGTGGGAGCATGAAAACTCACCAATACGTGTATCACAAACAATTCGGTACATTGACGCAGTACAAACGGTACGTCCAATGAATCGAAAAGCCGAGACATCGATGTAGTACAAACGGTACATCCGATGAATCGAAACACAAAACAATTCGGTACATTGACGCAGTACAAACGGTACGTCCAATGAATCGAAAAGCCGAGACATCGATGTAGTACAAACGGTACATCCGATGAATCGAAACACAAAACAATTCGGTACATTGACGCAGTACAAACGGTACGTCCAATGAATCGAAAAGCCGAGACATCGATGTAGTACAAACGGTACATCCGATGAATCGAAACACAAAACAATTCGGTACATTGACGCAGTACAAACGGTACGTCCAATGAATCGAAAAGCCAAGACATCGATGTAGTACAAACGGTACATCCGATGAATCGAAACACATTAAAAGTACATGGGTCGCTAGCCCACAAAGAAATGAGACGAAGCTCAATAAAATGAGGTAAAATCCTCCAAGTGAACAAAGAGACATCGCACCTTGCTAGTCTAAACCATAAAATGATCATCATCGATCATCAAGAAGTGTCGATTACGCTAAGCTAGTAAATATAATAGTGTAGCTTTATGTCCCATAACCACTTGCTTAACTCAAATATTTACGAACAGATTGTGAATCTTCACTAGAAAATTGTCACAAAAGTTTCAATCGAACAAGTCCAGGAGTTAACCGACGAAGTAAACACAAGCATTTCATACCACTTGTTTTACTAAGCTGTTTAATTCAATTTCTCATACGAGTGAAATAAAGGTTTGTATATACTAATAGATTGGAAAATGGATTAGGAAAAGAGCTTTGTAGTAAAATAGTTTTGAAATCGTTTGGAGAAAAGGATTTTAATATTTACTACTAGTATAGAAAACCTTTATATTTTTAAATTGACAAATCACAAAAATGATTGTAGAAACAATCAATCACAAGAATTCACATACAAAGATGTGAATAGAATCCAAAGAAATCTATACTGAATCCATCAAAAAGTATGTTCACAAAAATCCCGAAGAAAATGTCATTAAAGTTGCTAACAAATGATAGCAACAAATCGGGGAAATGATCAAGAATCGAGTAAATTTGGAAACCAAATCAATTCACTAAAATTCACATTCGAAGACGTGAATAAAATCTAAAGAATTCGATTCCAAATTCATCAAAGTAGAAACACCCAAAAAATTCTAGAAATAGAAGTTATCAAAGTTGACAAAGGTGATAACAACTAATTGGAAAAGAAGAATCGATTATCAATTGGAAAAACAAAGCAAAACGAGCATAAATGCATAAATGACTTCAACAAAAATAAGAATCAAGTCAATGCCGAAGTCAACAATTAATGGCCACTGTCGAGTACAAAATGAATCAACATCACCATCAAAGAATCCAACGGCAAACAAAGCCAGAGTCTTGGAAATCAAGAAATTAGCAATTTCACAAAAAAAGTGACCGAAGTCGAATGGAAATCAAGCCGAGGAAAACACAAGAACAAAATCCTCATCATCAAAAACCCAACTTGAGTTCGCAAAGCAAACGGAGGCAGAAGCCAAAATACTTTCACGAAATCAAAATCAAATGCACATGAATAAGCGTTAGGAATTCATACCTAAAAATCAAAGATAATCATAGACAAAGATGTGAGATAAAACATCGACAAATAGTTGTAACACATGCTCCATCTAAGTTATGTTTTATAATTGTCCTAAACCCCAAGCTCTGATACCAAGCTGTGACACCCCACCTCCATGCCCACGCTAGCCAAGAACACTACGGTGTAGTGCTGTCAACTAGCACGGAGAATAAGGCTGTTGAGGAGCGACCATCCGTGTAATTGCTTTGTGCGAGCACCGATATGTCAGATAGTATAACATGCATTTCATTTTTGGAGGAAATCTGGCATACCGATACAAACTCAAAGCTACTACACAGTGGATATAATAGTTTAGGACAATAAATATAAAACTAACACAGATAATATAAGTGCGGAACACAGATAGAACAAAAAGTCTCATATATATAATAACTGATGTCAGTTACAATACATTTGACACAATACAAATGATACAACTATAACTGTCGACTCTGGAAGTTATATATATACAAGTACATTATCGACTAATATACATGAATACATATCAACCTAAAACAATACACTGACTACTACGAAAAGACGAAGACCCCTTCAAAAGATATGAAAAGTCTTCATAGCTCAACAGCAACTCAAAGCAGGAAATCTACGACCTGAAATAACTCGGGTCTGACCCGAGTATTAAATTCAAAAGAAAATAATACACGAGTCAGTCTAATTCAAACTCAGTCATTAATGCACGGAAGCAATAATAATCAATATCAAAAAGACGACAGTCACAGAAATCTCGTATATCCGACTCCTCGGTAAGAGAATCAGATAACTGCAGATATAACACTAAACAGTGTTAAACAACATATCAACAAATCCAAATCATCAACAAAGATAAATAAAAAGAATTATCAATGAAGATAATTTTAGAAAAAACAACAAAATTATCAATTCTGATTGGCTGCAGTACACGCTAACGTGTACTGCCTCGCCAATACGGCATACGAAATACGCAACAGATCAATGAATCAAGAACAAAAGAAATATCAATTAAAATCTGTCAATTCTATGTGGCTGCAGTACACGCACGCGTGTACTGCCTCGCCACCACAATACAAGATGTCATCATAACTCCAACCATGGACAGCAAATCAATACTACAGAGGTCAAGTCACGGCTATCCGAACACAACACAACTGCAGACATAAATGAATACAAGGGCAATCTGCAGCAAAACTGCAGTCACCACAAGATCACAAAGGCGAAACTGCACAAATGAAAGCAGAAACAACTGCACAATAAAACTGCAGTTGAAACAAGCGATTAACCAGGAAACTAAACATTCAAACAATGACAACTCAAGTGTCAAACTCAACTGGATAGCACAACCTGGCCAAAATATACAAAAAAAATAGAAAGCAACCACCACAATAAAACTGCAGTGGCAAACATGTACAAAGACATGAACCAGACTAGACTACAATATCAAAGTCAATGACAGGCCAAACATCAAGGGCATCTACACTGAACAATAGATCAGAGACAAGTTGATGCTCAAGTAAAGTTAAGAACAGACCAACTACAACCTAATACCAACAAGGACCAAAAATACAACATGCAGTATGCTGTGATACAAGTAAACAAAAGTATAAGAGCAAGCAATGCAAGTTCGAACATACATATATACATATCAAAAGATGTATATGCATACATGAATGCATACATATATATATATATCAAATGATGTATACGCATACATGAATGCATACATATATATATAAAGACTAAAATGCAACTGTATGCAAACAGCCTCAAAAACCTGAATGTACAAGTTGAAAACATAAATATAGTACTGTAAACTGGACAGTACTAGCATCATAATCATACCGAAGTGACGACTGAAAGTCGAAGTCAGGTATGTCATAGGAGAAACTCCTGGACTAAGGCTACAATATGCATAGATATGCAAATAAATGCGTAAAGGCCAAAGCCAAAAAGGGAGACAAGAACAGTCGAACACATTCATCTCAACAGCCAAAAATAACGAACAGGCCAAACTCAAGCTGTGAAACCCAAAATCACGAAATATATGAATTCGAACAAAGTCCTGGTAAACAAAATTGGAACAAGTCAGAAAATCAAATAGTGAAAGCGAAACCATGTTCGACAGAAATTGAAGTCATGGTAGCCCCAAAAATCAAAACCGAGAGGATCAAGCGTAGACAAAAAATGAAAACCAACTGGACAAACAAATGCCACAGTGAATCGTCAAAACAAAAATCAAAGCCGAAGCTTAGTATTATCAACCAAAATAATGCAACACTCCAATGATCAGAGAATCGAGATATCCAGGGTACAAGTTTAAACAAATTCAAGTGGCCAAAGTCAATCAGATCAATGCCAAAGAAATGGTAAAAATCGAACTACCCAAAATCAACACTGTAATGACCATGAAGATCGAATAGATCAAAAATCATCGAATGCAAAAGAATTCGAACACTGATAGCCAAGAGAATGAACAGCCTAAAGAACAAGTAAATATTGAAGTCGCAACAATTCAACCAATGGCCGAAGGTAATACCCAAACGCTCGAAACAACTCAAAGTCATTACGGCAACTCATCGAGGCACAGAAGATAACCAAGTCAGAAAAACATCAACTTCCCACGCAGTCGAATGGCCTACAAAACGAATAAAGAAATCGACAATCGAATACGAACGAAAATCCAAGAATTTAAAGCCATGGAAATCACCAACACATGTAAACGAAGTTGAATTAGATGCGAGTAATACGAATTACTCACCTTCGCCGAAGACCCAAACCCAACTCGCCGTTTAACTCGTTCGAATTGACGAAGCCGGCATCGTGAGGTTGATCGGAGAAAACGAGCGAAGCTCGTCCCATTGCAGCCTTTCCTTCGATTCCTATGCCCTAATTTCGAACGATGAAGAAGGGACGGGCCGCCATTATTTTGTTTATCTCGTATAGGGCTTCGAACAAAAATGAAAGAGGGGATCGGGTTTTTCAAAAGAAACCAAGAGAGGAACCGGTTATACCCTTCAACGTTTATAACAACATCACAAAGAATCATGGGTTAAATTCAGTTTTTAAATGCCCAACTACACTTAACAAATTGTTAAAGCTCGTTTAACATTTTTAACAAAATTGTAAAAGAATCACAACTGATTAAAACACTCAACATTTAACATATAGTTTAAAAGAATTCCAATAGCTTTAAAAATTCCAAACAGCGATTAACAAAATTTTATCCCCGAATTTCAACTCGATTAAAATGCCAATAGCTATTAGCAACCAGATTTAATCGTCTAGAGACGATAATTAATTGGTACGAAATCTCGGGTTGTTACAATATATGTTGGATCTCTCCTAATATTTTTTCTTTTTTCTCGTTGATTTTAAATTAAAATCCTTAATTCTCCTTGATTCATGTGTAATAAGGGGTTATTGTGGATGAATTTTGACTAGAAATAAATATGTTTTAGGTAATGTATAGTCAAAAAAATTAATATAAAGAAAATGTTCTGCCTAATCATATCAGTGTTAATATCTACCTCATGATACATTCTTATAGCAATAAATTACCTATCATAATTATTTAATCAATTTTTGTACTTGGAAACATTATTACGATCATCACAAAAAAAATTGTTTTAAATTATTACGTAACTTTAGTATGATGCATGCTTAGCATAGGTCAATAATTTACCATATATATTATAGTTGAATCTCACTTGAGATTTTTCCTTTTCTCATAATTTCAGAACTTAAATACTTAGCTTTACTTAATTTAATGTACTCTCAAGAAAGTCAAAAGTTTGAATTCCATAAACCACGCTTATATCTAATGTATATTAGAATAACTTCACTTTCCTTGATTCACTTTTTTCGCAAACTTCCAAGTTCGAATCCTATTTGCCTCATTTACTTAAAATATTTTGGAACTACTTAGTTCACTTAGAAGCAATTATTTACGTTTAAAATTATCAAATATGAAAAGTATAAAGTTGAACAAACTAATATAATTCTATATATTGTATGAGTTTAGATCCAGCTTAATTTATTTCTCTTACAAATTAAAAAGAAAATTCAAACTTCTCAACGATCCATAAAAATACAGACTTACGTTTTTCTAAATAAAATGGTTAATGTGAAGGAAACTCAAACTTTATGAATTTGTTTGTCTTTCGGTAGAATAATCTATTTTTTGGTCGTTCTTTTGTTTCTACTAACCTTTTTTCAATCTTCATTCTTCCAATTCATTATTTCTTTCATCCCTGTTTCTAAAAAATGCAAGATAAATTGTATAAATATCCTAAGTGAAATCAATACTTCATTTTTTATATACAACAATTAATGATCTGTCATCACTCTCTTTTGTAAGAAATTGTTGTTCTTATTTTACCATCACTACCATTAAAAAATTTATTTTCCCTCAACATTTTAAACTAACTATCTTTCTGGAATTTGGTCGCATCTCAACTTATTATTATTATTTTTTGAAATGGTACTTAGATACAATATGTCATTGGGATAATAGAACACAAACCATATGTCAATATATGTTCGGATCACGCTACGCAAGTTTCAAACTTGTGAACTCTCGCACCAAAGCCGAATCGCTTAACCACTGGGACAATGGTGCTTATTAAAATTTAAATGTAATATAATGCTATGTTTTCAATGCAAAATACACTATATGTTATTATTATTTCCTTTTAAATTCTTTAAAATTAGCATTGCAAAATATCACATTGATTAATTAGTTGTGTTGATTAATATTATTTTTATCATACCGTGTGCAAAGTAGGTTTGCACTAGTTTATGATGATTGATAGTAATGGTTTGGTAAGAGTAGTGTTTCCTACATGCATTGGTTGCATGGATGATATGTTTGTTATATGCTAACAGGTACCTGGATGCAGGAGAAGAGCTAGAAATAGAACTTCATGTGCTTGATCCTCCCAAAAAGGGTACGTAGATAGTCTTTTTCTATGCAATAGCCCATGGTCTTTTATGATCGGGATGTATAGAAATTGGCACAATCCCAAAAATAGTTGACACCTTATCCCTTTTATTATATATGTATATATATGTATGTATGTGTGTGTGTATGTATGTATACATAGATATGCATCTACATATACGTAGAAATATGTATATGTATGTATATATACACATACATACACACACACGCACACATATACAGCCTATGAAGTTGCAGTTAGGAGTAGAAGAGGAAATGGAAATATGAATGTAGGCTATGTCATGGATAGCTTAGTTGGTATATTCTTTTGTAGCATTGTTATATTTTTCATGAGTTAGTAATAATTGATGTATTGGAATGAAAATTGGTGTGACGATAATGTAAAATAATTGTATTACTGAGCTAATGCATATATATATATATAGCAAAAGTTTAAATTCCATTGTGAGGTTTCATTTTCCTTTTTGAGTATTGAAAAATTAAATTATAAAACAAATGATCCACGGCTTTTAATATTAGAAATTAGTTGCAATCGTATTTCGTGACTTTTGTAACTGATTTCATACATTAAAAATAGTGGGGTGCTACATTCTCTCTATTAAAACTTCGCCTTCTAAACTCATTTAATTTTCAGTTAAGCCAAACATTAATCTCGACTATAATTTTCAAATAGCTTGTTAAGAAATTAATTCTATCTAAAGCCCTGTTTAAATATATACTGATATCTAATATCAATATGCACATATATTACTTTTATATATACATCCAAATAATTACTAACAACACCCAAAACATCAAATAAATTTATAATCAATATTTTGTATATATTACTTAATTTAATTAGTTTATAAGATTTTATAAACTAATTAAATGGTGTGGGTTTTCTTGTTTATAATCACTTCCAATGTCTCAACTCAGACTTAACTATAGTCGCTCGATGGATCTTCATGTCATGATTTAACAATAATCAAATTAAAGTATTCATATTAAAACTTCATAGTATTCTCAACTTGAGTGAACTATTTATCACTGTCACATTGAGATTCATGTTTAACCTAGTTGTATCAACCAATTGAAAACTTTTGGACGAGTCATGCCATAGTTGTTCAATAACTACAAGTATGTAACCTCTTAGTGCCCCCCAACAGCCATGAGTAATACATCACCAAACATTTGGAGAGCGTTACACACTATTCTCTCAACAGATATATCAATATTCTTTTTCAAAATTTCTTGACCAAGAATATTTAAAACAAAATGTCATTTTATTTTGTGATTAGTTACCTACGATTGTAACTATTTGCAACTACAATCACCTAATATTTTATTCAAGGATTTTCTTATGTACTTTATATTAATTGCTTAATATATTATAGCATAATATAACAAAGTATATAAAAGAAAGCAAACTCCATTATTACGAACAAGATTGAATATAGAGTTATATATATGTAACAAATTATATAGTTGTCCATAGGGCATACCACTAACTCTTTCAAAATCATTGTTGTCGCCGGAGCTATTGTTGTTAGCATCTTCTGTTGCTTTCTCATCCCAATCAACCCCTCCACAAACAATGTCAACGCAAACCCTATTTCAGCCGTCACGACCTCAATATGAACGAGATAATGAATTTTTTTTGAAGATAATAAATTTGATCTTCCATTGTATTTTGAGATAAAAAATTTCCCTGGCACTAAGAAAAGTTGATGTCATTATGGTCAATAAACTATTGAAGCTTGTCCTTTGCATAATCTCACAATATCTTATGGAGTAAATATCACTCAATTCGATAAGCAAAAAAATTCAAGATACACTCTTTCTTTTGTATGTGTAACGACCCCACTGTTATGCCCATATTATTAAAGAACATTATAAATAATGTCATCTAATAATACGGAGAATACGGTTTGTTAAGGACGATCAAATGTGAATATATCTTTAAAAATAACACTGACACGTCATACTTATAGTTTTTCTTAATCTCTAGAATAAAATTTGATGTGTATAATCTCAGTCCAAAGAAATAAACACATCGATTACTCAGAATCAGAACAACATATCATATAAAATAATAATCACTGATCATAGGGGAATAATAAATCTCCTATTCATATACAAAACTAAGAGTCTATCAATATAACACTAGACTCACATAATATACATCCGGTACAAATCTCTAACTTAAACATACATCTCATAAACAAACATGAATCCTAGAAGAGAAAAACTAAAAGTCAAAAAATTTTATTTCCTTGCTAGCACAACCATCTAAAGGTCAACCTGTCCTGTAATCTTAAAAGTCTCGACCTGACCCGAGCATTAAAATAATAGTCGGGTCAGACTATCTCTAAATATCTGAAAGGGTGAGAACAAGATATAACACAAGAATATATGATATATAAAAGTAAATCCAGATGTCTAAAATATAACAAGTCACTTAATTAATTTATCTCAAAATTTACTTCAAGGCATAAGTATATATATATTTGGTCACAAAAACACATTAGTCACTAAACACAGAATCGCATAATAAATCACAGTATTCCTAACACAAAGAAACCAGTTCCATACCATGGAAAACAAACAATTGTGGTATCACTCGTACTGATCTAATACCAAAGACCGGGAACATAGAATCTCGACACGATCACAAGGATTGGGGAACATAGAATCTCGACACGATCACAAGGATTGCAGAAAACCAAATCTTGACCGATCGTGGCAACCATGACTTGAAAACTCAAGATTATTCAATATTATTATATATTTATGTTCAGAAAGAAATCCAGGAGTATACCTTTTACGGATTTATCGGTCCCACCGAACACCAAAAGATAGTAAACTCTAAAGTGTCAAATACTATCACTTTTAGTAATCACAAGAACTTAATCAAAACGTCCCATACCGCTAGGTGGAATTCAAATATTTACTAGAAGCTAGTAAATCTCACTTGTTACGGATACCAACGGAAAACTTGAACTATATTCTCTTAAGGATCTATCGGTCCTACCGAACATCAAAAGAGAATACAACCCTAAAGTATTAAATACTTCCTAAAAGCAATCACAAGAACTTAACCAAGGCATTCCATACTACCTGGTGAAATTCAAGTGTTTGCTAATAGGCTAGTAAGTACCACTCGAACTTTCTATCCAATGAGTTGTACAATATTCGATCAAGCGTTACTCGAGAGCATTTAAAATAATCAGTAACACTAAATCGATTATTAGTACTCCCTATATTATAGAACTAAGGCTCTCAAAACATTTCTAATTTTTGATTTTAAAGTTGAGAAAATAAATATTACAATTTTCCATGAATACCTTTATTATTTAACTTTATATAAATATTCACTATTTGATAAAATTTTCCATAAATCCAAATTGTTGTAAAGTTGCACTTATATATACATAGTTGTCTCAAATTTCCATAAGGTTGTATTGTTCACAAACCATATTCCATAACTACTTATATAAGTTATCATTTATTTTGAAGACCATAATTACTCATAACTCAAACCCATATAGGTATTAAAACATTTGTTTATACACAATTGAAGTATAAAATTCCAAAAATATAATTAAGAAATCCATATCTATTTCTACAACAACACTTAATAAATATATTTACTTATTTAAATTGGATTTTGGGTTGATTTCATTGCCCAACCACCCACCATCGATGATATAGCAAGTATATGTAGTGTTAGAGTGGATATTAAGACCAGATGTGATCTCTAATACCTTCAGCAAGTGGCCAAAATCGATCATCTACGCTCATCGATCTCGGAATGGCATTGCTACCCGAGAAAATTACTGCCCAAGTTACGTATGAGGACCCATTTCTTCGACCCTTGGAAATCGACACTAATACATCCTCGGTATTCACATGCCGCAAATCTGAGTGTCAGAGAGGTGGTTCCTGAAGGGTAAAAGGAAAAATAGACATAGAACAGAATTTTTCACAAAAGGAATAACATATATTATTTCAATATATAAAATTTTTATAGAGGAAATTTTAAATACATTTTTCAGAGATAAACATGGACAGTTATAAATCTCTGTCTGTAGAAATGCGGAATAAAATAGTACACAAATGTGGTGGAAAAAGAGGTAATAGTCTACTGAAGAATCTTCTAACTCCATGCTCCGAGCACTTCCAGATTTCTTCGGACTAAACCTGACTACTAAGTTGCCCGAAAAAATAGGGCACCCAGAGTTTAAGAAAGAAAAATATACTCTAGGTCTGCCATGGGACTGGTGTGAGAAACCCAATACGAGTTTTGAAAACAAACGGTATCTCATAAGACCATGCCGCATATAAACACGGAACGGGTTTTTACCTTGTGATAACCAAAACATTTTTACGTGGAAATTTGGTAATATTATTTTTAATGACATTCTTTTGAAAACATTTTCAAGTAAACTTATGAATCTTAGTCGAAATTGTTACCATATTAAATTCCGAACCTAATTTTTAAGGTTCTACAAAACAAAACCGAATGCACTTATTATTGATTGGATTTCCATCTCAATAGAGAGGTAAGCGACTATCTCCCATATAGTGCATTTCTAGAGGAATGCACCCCAGCCTCATATGTTGGTCCTCATGCGAATTAAGACCGGCCTATCCGAAAATATAAAATATGAATAGCATCGAGTATTACATCACCCGGACATTGCCGACCTATCCGAGACGTCTCATAGAATACACCACTTAATTTAAACCGTTATAGCACATATAAATTTTTAGACCTAGAAGGTGATTTCATACCATGATTGGTTGCATCCACTTAGCCTTAAAGCATCCCTTGTTTTACTATTCCCGGGTGTGTGGCTTTGAGGTAATGATTAACTTTTATATAGAACATATTCTACTTTGAATGCCACTTTGCCATTTCACAATCATACAACTAATTTCTACAAACGTATAACTCCTGAGCTCGTATGTCTTAGGAAAGGGTGTTAAGCTAAGAGAATTTGCTTTCTCCACCACCAAACAGATGATGCGTGTGACATCCCGGAATTTCGAGCAATATCAATTTAATAATCTGTAATAAATATTAAATTGAATTGATATATTATTGGATTATAAGATCTGAATTAATATTTTTCTTCTGATAAATATTTAATTGATTTGAAATATCTTTGGATTATAACATTTGAATTGGTACTTTTCACTTAATTAATATCGTATTGTGAATTATTTTCTATCTATTTTATATGTATTGGTATATACTGCAGATAGGGAAGTTCTGTTTTAAATTCAATCGATAAATTTTGTTTTAAATTTCTAATATGTATATTCTAGTGGTTTGGAAATTATTATTTATTTCAAAGTAAGTTTTTCAAAGCTATTAAATTCACAAATATATTGTTTTAAATATTGTAGATAAATGTTTAAATTGTTTTGAGCTATTTTTAACTTTGGTTTAGATTTATAATTATTAACAAAAGAATTTGATTTTCTTTTCTTTTAAAGTATTGCTTGTTAAAAATAATTTAAAATGTATATATGTTATAAATTCAATTTTGGTCAAATGATATTCTAGTATATATTATAAAATAAGAAATGTAAATGAAAGAATAATTTCTTTGTTTAAATTTATTTTTAAATTTGATAAATGAGCTTTTATAAATAAAATATTCAATAGAAATACAATACGATAATACGCATAACAAATACACATTAATATAATACAACAACATATTTAAATAACATTCATTTTGTTTTGTAAAACAAACATATTAAATAATCAAACAACGTGTTGAAACAACATTACAATTCATAATCAAGCAATATACTAGGATAACAATAAAATAATATGTGAGTTAAACTTTATCGTTTTGTAAATGATAAAACAATCACTAAACAATCTAACAACTTAATCAAATAGCATCCACCACATTTTAAAATCAAATAGTATATTACAATAACATCTTACTTACACAATAACTATTACACTTCATAAATATACTAGAGTAACATCTTAATTGTTAAAAAGTAAGACAGATCTGAAGAGTCAATTGAACCAAGAAAATATAACTAGAGTTGTACAAGGCAGCATAAAAACAAGTAGATGGTTCGAATATGTGTATGACATGCAGACTTGAAGTTACAAAGTAAAAGAATGAAAACATACAAAGCAAAATATGAGATGCTGGTAGCTTGCAAATGAAGTCACAGGCAAGTATATAAAAAAATAGATAAGTATAAAAATGAAACAACCAAGTACAAGAAGCATTAAATACTAGTCATGCATACATCTGCTCTAGCTCACAAAGATGAAAATCTCGGCCACCAAACCAGGGAAAAATCTCTGAAAAATTTGTACAACTTGTACACTATTTTATATAAAAATTATACCCTGTAAATGTTTTAAAACACCACCAGTAAGCTATCTTTCTTTTATCATTTTCATTCCAGTCGAGCTAGATACAAACTGCAAAACTACTTCATTTAAAAACTTAAAACAAGACTCCATTTAAAATCAAAACCAGATTCTACAACTTAATTCAACAGAGAAGTAGGATGGGCAGGAAGATCAAGTGGAGACATTCTTCCAGTTTCAAAACTGTTTCAACTGGGTGATCTGTTCTTTCCCCTAAGGCTGGTGAGTAACAAATGTTTTTAAAAAATATAAGTATATAGTTAAATTGCAAAATCATCTCTGATCTTTTATAAACTCTGGTGAGTAACACTTTGTTTAAACTTATAACTTAAGTCATTATGGCATGTTTTTCTTCTTTGTTTTCTCTGTGATGATAAGCATCTTGTATATATGTGTCTGTGCTAAATTTGTCTGCCTCTGTTATTCGTGATACATGTTATCTGTGTTCCTGTTATTGTTAAACATGAAAACCAACCTCTATCATTTGATCTAGCAATTATGTGAATGTAAATCATAAACAATAGTTGTTCGTTTATCTATAATCTAAGTGTTAAAATTTATTTAAGATTGAATCAACTTATATTTTCTCTGGAAATCAAGAAGCAGGTACAACTTCACATAAGTAAAAAAAATCAAACTTCATGTTTAAGGGAATCAGGAGTATAAATTGAAATTACATACCAAAATAGGATTTTTAAGACAAAAATTGTAATTTTAAAAGCTTGGGTTGAAGAGCAGTTCCGGTTTCTCTGTTTCATGTATTTTAAGTTGCCGTGGTCGTTGGAGTTGACCGGAAGTGTCGTGCTTCCTCCAATGGGTAGAGGAGTGACCAGTGAAGTCCGAAAAAATATTGGATGGCGATAATCTTCGTCGAGGTGGCGGCGAGAAGCTTTTGAAACTGGGTGACCTAGTTTTAGGTTGCTGTGAATTTTCATTTCGTTCAAAGCCAAGAGTTGATCGAGCGCAACGAAACTCCGGGATATGGTGGCGGAGGTGTTCGTCGAAGTGTACACGAAGTGTCACGTCATCTGATGGTCGGAATCGCCTGGACGAGGATGCTTTGGTCGGAGTTGTTTTACTAGGTGGAGTTCGAGAGTGCTCGATTCTGGTTGGAGCTTCGTGGAGTGGTTTTCGAGGGTCGAGGTCGACTTGGTGGTGGTTCGTCGAGATGTCTGGAAGATCGCCAGAGGTAGCGGCGGCGGGAATTACGTGTGCACGTGCACCATAACTGATCTGGTATCAGTTCTTGTAGTGGGGAATGATAGAGTTAGCCTCGAGGAAATCTCGTGAAAATGGGTGATGGACTCGGGTAAATTGATATATTTCTGGAAGTAAAAGTATGGAAGCCTCGGGTAGCTCTGTTTCCTAGTTTCTAACAGTAGCCAAGTATAACTCACGGGTAGATTAGAGTTTGGCTCGGGAAATTTCACATTTTCTCAAAGCAGTTTGAAGAGGTCTCGGGTCATATGCCTCAAGTGTAAACAGTTCCAGTTTTAACAGATTTTAAATTTTGATTTTTTTAAAATTTAAACCAATGTTAAACTGAATTTTAATTAAGCGGTCAAGTTCTAGTTTTGTAATAAAGAAAAGTTTAAAAATTTAAATACTTTTAATAAATTTAAATATTTGAACTTAGGGGTTTTGACTTAAATCTTTCATAGTAAAGTATTGTTTAAACTTCGTAATTGAAAAGGGTAGTTGTTTATAAAGTAATTTAAATTTAATTAGTGTTCGTTTAAAACTTGGTATTTAAAATGAAAATTTAAAGGAAAGGAGAAAATAAATGTTTAAATATTTTGTAAGTAAAATTTTATTAGGAATGAAAGTGTGTTTACTTTAAGGGATAAAGATAAAATTTTAAACTCATTAACGATTAAGAGGATTTGAATGGTAATGTATGGATTTATATTGATTTCATTTGTAATTCAAGTTTAAAAATAAATTAAGTGATTAAATTTGTAATTACAAGTTTAAATTATATTAATTAAAGTTTGGATAATGAAATAAGTAAATTATATGTTATCAATGAATGGTAAGTTGAATTTATAATTAATAATAAATTAATGGGAGTTAATTACTTAGATTGTAGTTAAATAAATGTTAATGGAGGTCATTAACTGAATTATTTTATAATTAATCAATATAACTGTTTATTTATAGTTATTTGGATTAATTAATTAAAACCAACATTTTAACTGTTAAGTATAGTTAATTGAATGGAAAGAAATTAAAGAGTTAATTTCTCATTTAATTTGTTGAGTAATCATTTGGTAATGTGAGATGTATAATTTCTCAGAGAAGTAATTGGTAAATCGTTACAAGACGTAGTTAATGGGATGAAGTTTGTTAATAAAGTAATTAGAGTATAATTACTTTTTATAATTAATCAAGGGATTAATTAGAGATAATTATTTAATAAATTAATTAAAGGAGTTAATTACTGATTTGATTAATCAAGGGTGATTTATATTGTGGATTAAATTAAAGATTGATTACTTTGATTTAACTAAATTAAATTGTAAATGTAATTCGAGATCATTAATTATTATAATTAATGTTGGAATTTGGAATAAATGTATTTGGATTAATTAATAAATGAAGAAATTTATTAATATAATTAATTATGTAATGTAATTAACTTTAGTTAATTAATAAATGAAATTATGTAAAGGTTAATTTCTATAATTGGTTAAGTAATTAATCTGAGAAGTAACTCAAAGAATTTACTTAAATGTAATTAAAGAAAATTAATCAGGGATGATTAATAAAAAGGAATAATGGGATGATGATTTATTAATTGATTGATAATTAATTAATATAGGCAGGTTTAATAATGATGAAGTAATTAATTTAATTAACTTTAAATTAATTAAAGGTAAGGTAATTGATTTAATTCATTTTAAATTAATTATCAACGATGTAATTATTATCCTTGTTTATGAATGGATGATATGGATTCCCATTGATTGATTGAAAACTCAGTTATGTGATGAGTAATCTCTGTTTGATTTGGATGCTCTGATTTAAGTATGGTATCATAGATTATCCATTTATGCTGATATGTGATTATTTATCTGTGATATTGTGATTTATCTATCTGTGTTGATATGGATAATTGAATTGAATTGTTTTAAACCTTTAAAACAACTTAGCCTTAAAAGACACGGTTTGGATTTCGATGAGACCGGGATCGGGTTTCCGTATACCGGGATTCCAGGTCTGGAGACCCGAATACCACATCGATCCAAAATAACGATAGGTCGTGAAATCCAAGTGGAGCAAGTGAAGACTCGAGGTATAAGAACTATTCGTCAGTATAACTCTGTGGGTGATTCCGTAATGAGTTTGACGGAGATAGTACTTATAGATTCGAGATGGTGATTCAGAATGCAAGGGTTATCGTCGTTAACTCTGAGGGTGATTCCAATACGAGTGTAACGAGATAATGCCTTCGGTTTCGTTCGAACCCGGAACGAACTTGTATGGATTGAATGCTTTCAGCACATCGTCAGGTGGACGATGAGCATTCTAAGTGATGAGTTCTGATAAAGGTAATCGTGACCTCAAGCCTCATCAACCGGGAATGGCTAAAACAGGGGAGGTGCAGCAAAGCTTCGTGGGTAGCACCCACTTGAGAGCGAGATTTTCTCCTGTCTAGATGTCCCTTTTTATTTCGATTGTGTGGGCAGTGGAGACGTCCAACTGCCGGGGTTGTCTCGTTTGGAACTGTTCAGTAAGGAACGGGTCCGGCTTTGTGTTGCAGGGGAGCGGGCGTACTCCTCGGTACGGTGATCTAGGCCACGTACTGTGACGGGCGGTACCCCAGTAGCCCAGCCATTGATGGAAACCCATTTTCCCTACGTGACCTTACGGTTTTGATTGTATTACCCACGTTGTGGCTAGTATGCTGGAATTTAATAGATGTAACAATTTCAGCTATTTTCTATTTACTTGAAAACCCTAGACACTATTATAATATCACTGGATTTCCTATCAAATGTTTTGGTTAGCGTAAGGTAAAAACTTTTCCATGTTTATGTGTGGGAAGTCTTACGTGATACCTTTGTTTCAAATGATTTTTAAAGTTAAACAACTTTAACCTGTTACTCATACCAGACCCATGTCTGACCCGAAGTTTATTTCTGTTTTTCATAAACTCTCGGGTACCCAAATTTTTACGGGTAGTCAAGGGATTCAGGTTTAGCTTTGACGAATTCTGGAGGAGCATTGGAGCAGGAGGCTTCAGCGTGTAGATATATATATTGGTTCCGCTGTGTCAGTGTTATTCTGTATATTCCGCTGTGTTGTATCTCTGTGATGTTGAGTTGTATTAACTAGACAGGTGTTTATAACTGTCTAGTATGTGATGTATTATCTGTGTACTCTGATGTATATGATATTTATGTGATATATTATATTTTATTCATTCTGCTGTTGAGATTCTGATGTTGTTTCTTCTTCTTTCTATCTTTTCTACTTTCTCACCCCTTTCTTTTCTTCAAAACGATGCGATTTCCTGGGCGTAAGAAGTCGGGTCGTCACAATGCGTTCATAGAGATCAATCAATATGATCTAGAACTGCAACGTCAGACATTCGTCCATACATGTTGTTTAGAAACAAGACAAACCGAAGGTACTTTCCTACCACATCCTGTCAAGAATTTCCCATAGGATTATTAGCGAATAGTCCTCGTGTTTCGAAGATATTCAGAAAGAAGGGACCACTTCTACCTATTTATCTTAGGAGCTACCCAGAGATTTACCAACAAGCAGCCCTTCCAAAATGAAGATCCTCTATCATCAAAATTATGGTCTTCGGTATATATCTTCATTTTCAAATGCGTGAATTAGTTCGAAGTGGTTTTCGAATAGCCCAAATCCGACCTCAGTTCCTTCAAACCAATCATTAATAAAAAGATGGTTTATAAATAGGTGATTAATATTCCATTAATTAATATCTTTTTATCCAAAATATCATCTAGAGATATTTATCTTTTGAAAACCATTTCTTTTCAGTATATGTGGAATTCATTAAAACTCTCTTTGTTAAATTATTTGGTTTAATTAAACTCTTTTTCAAACTAGGAATAATTCCAAAATGTTTTACTTAAATTTTAACAAAGATTTCTCAGTCCCGAAACATAACTTTTTAATAAGTTGAACCATGTTATCTAAGATGGTAAATCCAAATTAGTTAATATTTGAATGAAACGGATCCATAGAAATCATTCAAATTACACTTGATGTTAATTTCCATATTCAACAAGTACTATCCATCGAATAACGATGAAATCACCTTTTAAATTCATATGAGTAGTATGAGTTTCCATCTCGGAATTTAATATCAGTTATAAGAAGATTATCTCTATACAACCTAAGTTGTTTAAAGTTGGGAAAATTTAATCTTTTATACTTAAATCGTTTCCAACATTTCGACCTTATCTATCCCTCGCCTAGGAGAGCCAGGGTAGTGGTTGCTCTTGAATATCTCCTTAGTTTAAGCATCTCAACTAGATCTCACGAATAAAAAATCAGGTGTACTCATCGACTTATTAGAGCCAAGATTAAAACAATTGCTTATAACAACTTTTTCTTTAACTCTTTTATTTAAATCCGCTTAAATAAACCATTAAATCTTCAAATCATCTTTAAAACACGTAATTATTCATTTAAAAACATTTATAAAAGATTTGGGAAAGAGTTGTTAAGTTTAAAGTTGTATTTCAAAAGTTATTGAAAATCGCTACAAGTAGTGCTGCGAATAGTGTTTTTAAAGTTATATTAACCAAAACGACTTTTCTATCATTTGAAAATTTATTTATACAACTCAAATATCTTTTAAAACATTTAAGAGATTTATAAAGATTTTTCCATATTTTTAAAACATTTAAAAATATTAAATTCTACTTATATTTCAAATTCTACTTATATTTCCAAATTCTACTTATATTTTAAAGTTATATTGACCAAAACGACTTTTCTATCATTTGAAAATTTATTTATACAACTCAAATATCTTTTAAAACATTTTAAAAGATTTCTCTATCATTTGAAAACTTGTTTTACTTATATTTCAAATTCTACTTATTGAAATCTCGATCTTTGTTCTTTATTTGAAAACTATGGATATAATAGTTTGGAAAATTCTTATTAAATAGAATTCTGAGCTATATTCCACTTTATATACTCATTCAACTTTTGATGCATGAAACCGCGAACTACCGTTACACAACAAGCCTAGTTTTGACTCGTTTTTTCAATTTTCATTCAAAACTGATCGAGGCAAGTTTATAGGTTTCTAAAACATTTTCAAATCAATTTCAAATCATTTTAAATAGTTTTAATGATTCCATATTACTTTTATAACTTGATTCAAAAAGTGGTTTCCTTATGTAATATTGACGTGTATTTAATGTGACTTGTTTATATGTCCAAACAACAATATTTTCACAACATCCCAACATGAGAAACAATCATTATAAACAACCAAAGAATCCAATATATGTATATATAATATAAATGGAGTTTCTAAGTTTTTATATAACATATCTAACTTTTTATTACTAATTACTTTCAAAATATCCACTAATTACTGTAATTCATCCAACCAAACATCTTAAGCATTTCAATGGTCATGTTAAACATTTATAACTATTTATAAAGATTTAATTTAGGAGTTTTATGTTAGTTCCTAAGATGATGGTTTTGATGACAACAACCTTAGGACTTGTTATAAAATATAAATACTGATATCTTTGTCTAAATATATATATATATATATGTATATGCAGGATATATATATGCAGGTACTGAGAATGAAGATTGTACAGTATAAAGATTCAAGACTTAGTATAAAGATTCAAGACTGAGTATAGAGATTCAAGACTGACGAATTCAAGATTGAAGAAATCAAGACTGAAGACTCAAGAGTATCAAGAGTTCAAGATATCAAGATAAGTAATAGTGTTTAGATTTATGTGAAAACTTCATAATAGCACTAAAATCTTTATTCGGATTGTAATTGTGCATTGGAATCCACCTTCTTGCTTTAATAGTGAGATGAACCCACGACCTCTTTAGTGGGATGGAACCCACGACCTTCTCTAGTAGAATGGAATCCACGAACTTTTCAAAATGATTTTTTTTAAATATTTTTCCAAAACAAATACAAAGCAACCATCACAATAAAACTACAGTGGCAAACATGTACAAAGACATGAACCAGACTAGACTACAATATCAAAGTCAATGACAGGCTAAACATCAAGGGCATCTACACTGAACAATAGATCAGAGACAAGTTGATGCTCAAGTAAAGTTAAGAACAGACCAACTACAACCTAATACCAATAAGGACCAAAAATACAACATGCAGTATGCTGTGATACAAGTAAACAAAAGTATAAGAGCAAGCAATGCAAGTTCGAACATACATATATACATATCAAAAGATGTATATGCATACATGATTGCATACATATATATATATATATATATATATATATATATATCAAATGATGTATACACATACATGAATGCATACATATATATATGAAGACTAAAATGCAACTGTATGCAAACAGCCTCAAAAACCTGAATGTACAAATTGAAAACATAAATATAGTACTGTAAACTGGACAGTACTAGCATCATAATCATACCGCAGTGACGACCGAAAGTCGAAGTTAGGTATGTCACAGGAGAAACTCCTGGACTAAGGCTACAATATGCATAGATATGCAAATAAATGCGTAAAGGCCAAAGCCAAAAAGGGAGACAAGAACAGTCGAACACATTCATCTCAACAGCCAAAAATAACGATCAGGCCAAACTCAAGCTGTGAAACCCAAAATCACGAAATATATGAATTCGAACAAAGTCCTGGTAAACAAAATTGGAACAAGTCAGAAAATCAAACAGTGAAAGCGAAACCATGTTCGACAGAAATTGAAGTCATGGTAGCCCCAAAAATCAAAACCGAGAGGATCAAGCGTAGACAAAAAATGAAAACCAACTGGACAAACAAATGCCACAGTGAATCGTCAAAATAAAAATCAAAGCCGAAGCTTAGTATTGTCAACCAAAACAATGCAACACTCCAATGATCAAAGAATCGAGATAACTAGGGTACAAGTTTAAACAAATTCAAGTGGCCAAAGTCAATCAGATCAATGCCAAAGAAATGGTAAAATTCGAACTACCCAAAATCAACACTGTAATGACCATGAAGATCGAATAGATCAAAAATCATCGAATGCAAAAGAATTCGAACACTGATAGCCAAGAGAATGAACAGCCTAAAGAACAAGTAAATATTGAAGTCGCAACAATTCAACCAATGGCCGAAGGCAATACCCAAACGCTCGAAACAACTCAAAGACATTACGGCAAATCATCGAGGCACAGAAGATAACCAAGTCAGAAAAACATCAACTTCCCACGTAGTCGAATGGCCAACAAAACGAATAAAGAAATCGACAATCGAATACGAACGAAAATCCAAGAATTTAAAGCCATGGAAATCACCAACACATGTAAACGAAGTTGAATTAGATGCGAGTAATACGAATTACTCACCTTCGCCGAAGACCCAAACCCAACTCGCCGTTTAACTCGTTCGAATTGACGAAGCCGGCATCGCGAGGTTGATCGGAGAAAACGAGCGAAGCTCGTCCCATTGGAGCCTTTCCTTCGATTCATATGCCCTAATTTCGAACGATGAAGAAGGGACGGGCCGCCATTATTTTGTTTATCTCGTATAGGGCTTCGAACAAAAATGAAAGAGGGTATCGGGTTTATCAAAAGAAACCAAGAGAGGAACCGGTTATACCCTTTCACGTTTATAACAACATCACAACGAATCGTGGGTTAAATTCAGTTTTTAAATGCCCAACTACACTTAACAAATTGTTAAAGCTCGTTTAACATTTTTAACAAAATTGTAAAAGAATCACAAATGATTAAAACACTCAACATTTAACATATAGTTTAAAAGAATTCCAACAGCTTTAAAAATTCCAAACAGCGATTAACAAAATTTTATCCCCGAATTTCAACTCGATTAAAATGCCAATAGCTATTAGCAACCAGATTTAATCGTCTAGAGACGATAATTAATTGGTACGAAATCTCGGGTTGTTACAGACTCCCCTCCTTATAGAAATTGCGTCCCCGCAATTTTCATAATTAAGGTCGTCATTAACAATAAATTTTCTAACATAAACTGGTTAAGCTAGAAAAATAAAGGTAGAGAATTAAAAGAAATCTTTTAATTTCATAAAATAAATTCACAATTCTCAACAAAATATAACTATCAAATAGATAATCAGAAAACAACAGAACTAAATGAACGCAATTATCAGCAAAATTAGCAATTACCTAATTATCAAAACGATAATCAGATCTCAAATCGCAAAAATTCAATTATCAAAAACGATAATCGAATTTTCAAATCACAAATATTTAATTATCTCAAATGATAATCAAATCAACAAATATTTAATTATCAAAACGATAATTAGAATCTCAAATATCTAATTATCACAAGCGATAATCAGAAACAACAAATATTCAATTATCAAAAACGATAATCAAATCTCAAATATCTAACTATCACAAGCGATAATCAGAAACAACACGATTATCAAAAATGATAATCAGAAATCACAAACATCCGATTATCAAATACGATAATCAGAAACCACAAACATCCGATTATCAACAACGATAATCAGAAATCACAAATATCCGATTATCAAAAACGATAATCAAAAATCACAAATATCCGATTATCGAGTCCGGAATTAACCGAAATAGCAAACGCACATGTCCCATAATCCACGAGTTTTACTAAATCGTTTAATTCTCTTCATCATTTCCTTGAAAGTGCAAAATTGTGTATTCTAAAAATAACATTTCACATTCTCAAACGGACAAGTCCGGAATTAAGCGAATCAGTAAAAGAAAGGGGTCATAGTCCTCGATTTTGCTGAAACGTTTAAATCGCTTCCTCATTCTTTTGAAAATGCAAACTGTAAAAATTTTGAAAACAATTTTAATTTATATTTTGAAACAACTTTTAAAAATAAAGAATTTTGAAAACACGTGATTAAATTAGTAACATCAGTAGCAACTTTGATAAGGAAATTGTACTTCTCAAAATACCGTAAAAACGGACAACAAAATCAGCATTGCGGGAGAACCGCTTGTAAATCCATTTTAAAAATTGACGGTTACAGAAGTTAACACGTCAAAATCTTATCAAAATAACTGGCATCAAAATATAATACCAATGAATTTTCATTCATCAAAAATGTCACAAGAATCTTCTCAAAGATCAAACGGAATGTCAAACTCCTTAAACTTTTATTCATAAAAAGTTAATGACACACTAATTCACCAATGCACAAAAATTGATAAAACATATCAATGAAAATCATGAAAATTGGTGAAGCACAAATTCCAGAAATCAACACACGAAATCCAGAAATCACAAAAAGGATGGCCAATCCCAAGTGGGAGCATGAAAACTCACCAACACGTGTATCACAAACAATTCGGTACATTGACGCAGTACAAACGGTACATCCAATGAATCGAAAATCCAAGACATCGATGTAGTACAAACGGTACATCCGATGAATCGAAACACAAAACAATTCGGTACATTGACGCGGTACAAATGGTACGTCCAATGAATCGAAAAGCCGAGACATCGATGTAGTACAAATGGTACATCCGATGAATCGAAACACAAAACAATTCGATACATTGACGCAGTACAAACGGTACGTCCAATGAATCGAAAAGCCGAGACATCGATGTAGTACAAACGGTACATCCGATGAATCGAAACACAAAACAATTCGATACATTGACGCAGTACAAACGGTACGTCCAATGAATCGAAAAGCCGAGACATCGATGTAGTACAAATGGTACATCCGATGAATCGAAACACAAAACAATTCGGTACATTGACGTAGTACAAACGGTACGTCCAATGAATCGAAAAGCCGAGACATCGATGTAGTACAAACGGTACATCCGATGAATCGAAACACAAAACAATTCGGTACATTGACGCAGTACAAACGGTACGTCCAATGAATCGAAAAGCCGAGACATTGATGTAGTACAAACGGTACATCCGATGAATCGAAACACAAAACAATTCGGTACATTGACGCAGTACAAACGGTACGTCCAATGAATCGAAAAGCCGAGACATCGATGTAGTACAAACGGTACATCCGATGAATCGAAACACATTAAAAGTACATGGGTCGCTAGCCCACAAAGAAATGAGACGAAGCTCAATAAAATGAGGTACAATCCTCCAAGTGAACAAAGAGACATCGCACCTTGCTAGTCTAAACCATAAAATGATCATCATCGATCATCAAGAAGTGTCGATTACGCTAAGCTAGTAAATATAAGAGTTTAGCTTTAGGTCCCATAACCACTTGCTTAACTCAAATATTTACGAACAGATTGTGAATCTTCACTAGAAAATTGTCACAAAAGTTTCAATCGAACAAGTCCAGGAGTTAACCGACGAAGTAAACGCAAGCATTTCATACCACTTGTTTTACTAAGCCGTTTAATTCAATTTCTCATACGAGTGAAATAAAGGTTTGTATATACTAATAGATTGGAAAATGGTTTAGGAAAAGAGCTTTGTAGTAAAATAGTTTTGAAATCGTTTGGAGAAAAGGATTTTAATATTTACTACTAGTATAGAAAACCTTTATATTTTTAAAGTGACAAATCACAAAAATGATTGTAGAAACAATCAATCACAAGAATTCACATACAAAGATGTGAATAGAATCCAAAGAAATCTATACTGAATCCATCAAAAAGTATGTTCACAAAAATCCCGAAGAAAATGTCATTAAATTTGCTAACAAATAGTAGCAACAAATCAGGGAAATGATCAAGAATCGAGTAAATTTGGAAACCAAATCAATTCACTAAAATTCACATTCGAAGATGTGAATAAAATCTAAACAATTCGATTCCAAATTCATCAAAGTAGAAGCACCCAAAAAATTCCAGAAATAGAAGTTATCAAAGTTGACAAAGGTGATAACAACTAATTGGAAAAGAAGAATCGATTATCAATTGGAAAAACAAAGCAAAATGAGCATAAATGCATAAATGACTTCAACAAAAATAAGAATCAAGTCAATGCCGAAGTCAACAATTAATGGCCACTGTCGAGTACAAAATGAATCAACATCATCATCAAAGAATCCAACGGCAAACAAAGCCAGAGTCTTGGAAATCAAGAAATTAGCAATTTCGCAAAAAAACAAAGTGACCGAAGTCGAATGGAAATCAAGCCGAGGAAAACACAAGAACAAAATCCTCATCATCAAAAACCCAACTTGAGTTCGCAAAGCAAACGGAGGCAGAAGCCAAAATACTTTCACGAAATCAAAATCAAATGCACATGAATAAGCGTTAGGAATTCATACCTAACAATCAAAGATAATCATAGACAAAGATGTGAGATAAAACATCGACAAATAGTTGTAACACATGCTCCATCTAAGTTATGTTTTATAATTGTCCTAAACCCCAGGCTCTGATACCAAGCTGTGACGCCCCACCTCTATGCCCACGCTAGCCAAGAACACTACGGTGTAGTGCTGTCAACTAGCACGGAGAATAAGGCTGTTGAGGAGCGACCATCCGTGTAATTGTTTTATGCGAGCACCGATATGTCAGATAGTATAACATGCATTTCATTTTTGGAGGAAATCCGACATACCGATACAAACTCAAAGCTACTACACAGTGGCTATAATAGTTTAGGACAATAAATATAAAAATAACACAGATAATATATGTGCGGAACACAGATAGAACAAAAAGTCTCATATATATAATAACCGATGTCAGTTATAATACATTTGACACAATACAAATGATACAACTATAACTGTCGACTCTGGAAGTTATATATATACAAGTACATTATCGACTAATATACATGAATACATATCAACCTAAAACAATACACTGACT
This sequence comes from Allium fistulosum, assembly GCA_030737815.1. Classification (NCBI taxonomy): domain Eukaryota; kingdom Viridiplantae; phylum Streptophyta; class Magnoliopsida; order Asparagales; family Amaryllidaceae; genus Allium; species Allium fistulosum. The sequence goes on along the minus strand of CM060908.1, from coordinate 118,450,294 downwards.
ACTACAAAAAGACGAAGACCCCTTCAAAAGATATGAAAAGTCTTCATAGCTCAACAGCAACTCAAAGCAGGAAATCTACGACCTGAAATAACTCGGGTCTGACCCGAGTATTAAATTCAAAAGAAAATAATACACGAGTCAGTCTAATTAAAACTCAGTCATTAATGCACGAAAGCAATAATAATCAATATCAAAAAGACGACAGTCACAGAAATCTCGTATATCCGACTCCTCGATAAGAGAATCGGATAACTGCAGATATAACACTAAACAGTGTTAAACAACATATCAGCAAATCCAAATCATCAACAAAGATAAATAAAAAGAATTATCAATGAAGATAATTTTAGAAAAAACAACAAAATTATCAATTCTGATTGGCTGCAGTACACGCTAACGTGTACTACCTCGCCAATATGGCATACGAAATACGCAACAGATCAATGAATCAAGAACAAAAGAAATATCAATTAAAATCTGTCAATTCTGTGTGGCTGCAGTACACGCACGCGTGTACTGCCTCGCCACCACAGTACAAGATGTCATCATAACTCCAACCATGGACAGCAAATCAATACTACAAAGGTCAAGTCACGGCTATCCGAACACAACACAACTGCAGACATAAATGAATACAAGGGCAATCTGAAACAAAACTGCAGTCACCACAAGATCACAAAGGCGAAACTGCACAAATGAAAGCAGAAACAACTGCACAATAAAACTGCAGTTGAAACAAGCGATTAACCAGGAAACTAAACATTCAAACAATGACAACTCAAGTGTCAAACTCAACTGGATAGCACAACCTGGCCAAAATATACAAAACAAATACAAAGCAACCACCACAATAAAACTGCAGTGGCAAACATGTACAAAGACATGAACCAGACTAGACTACAATATCAAAGTCAATGATAGGCCAAACATCAAGGACATCTACACTGAACAATAGATCAGAGACAAGTTGATGCTCAAGTAAAGTTAAGAACAGACCAACTACAACCTAATACCAACAAGGACCAAAAATACAACATGCAGTATGCTGTGATACAAGTAAACAAAAGTATAAGAGCAAGCAATGCAAGTTCGAACATACATATATACATATCAAAAGATGTATATGCATACATGAATGCATACATATATATATATATATATATATATATATATATATATATATCAAATGATGTATACGCATACATGAATGCATACATATATATATGAAGACTAAAATGCAACTGTATGCAAACAGCCTCAAAAACCTGAATGTACAAGTTGAAAACATAAATATAGTACTGTAAACTGGACAGTACTAGCATCATAATCATACCGCAGTGACGACCGAAAGTCGAAGTCAGGTATGTCATAGGAGAAACTCCTGGACTAAGGCTACAATATGCATAGATATGCAAATAAATGCGTAAAGGCCAAAGCCAAAAAGGGAGACAAGAACAGTCGAACACATTCATCTCAACAGCCAAAAATAACGATCAGGCCAAACTCAAGCTGTGAAACCCAAAATCACGAAATATATGAATTCGAACAAAGTCCTGGTAAACAAAATTGGAACAAGTCAGAAAATCAAACAGTGAAAGCGAAACCATGTTCGACAGAAATTGAAGTCATGGTAGCTCCAAAAATCAAAACCGAGAGGATCAAGTGTAGACAAAAAATGAAAACCAACTGGACAAACAAATGCCACAGTGAATCGTCAAAACAAAAATCAAAGCCGAAGCTTAGTATTGTCAACCAAAACAATGCAACACTCCAATGATCAGAGAATTGAGATAACCAGGGTACAAGTTTAAACAAATTCAAGTGGCCAAAGTCAATCAGATCAATGCCAAAGAAATGGTAAAAATCGAACTACCCAAAATCAACACTGTAATGACCATGAAGATCGAATAGATCAAAAATCATCGAATGCAAAAGAATTCGAACACTGATAGCCAAGAGAATGAACAGCCTAAAGAACAAGTAAATATTGAAGTCGCAACAATTCAACCAATGGCCGAAGGCAATACCCAAACGCTCGAAACAACTCAAAGTCATTACGGCAACTCATCGAGGCACAGAAGATAACCAAGTCAGAAAAACAACAACTTCCCACGCAGTCGAATGGCCAACAAAACGAATAAAGAAATCGACAATCGAATACGAACGAAAATCCAAGAATTTAAAGCCATGGAAATCACCAACACATGTAAACGAAGTTGAATTAGATGCGAGTAATACGAATTACTCACCTTCGCCGAAGACCCAAACCCAACTCGCCGTTTAACCCGTTCGAATTGACGAAGCCGGCATCGTGAGGTTGATCGGAGAAAACAAGCGAAGCTCGTCCCATTGCAGCCTTTCCTTCGATTCCTATGCCCTAATTTCGAACGATGAAGAAGGGACGGGCCGCCATTATTTTGTTTATCTCGTATAGGGCTTCAAACAAAAATGAAAGAGGGGATCGGGTTTTTTAAAAGAAACCAAGAGAGGAACCGGTTATACCCTTCAACGTTTATAACAACATCACAAAGAATCGTGGGTTAAATTCAGTTTTTAAATGCCCAACTACACTTAACAAATTGTTAAAGCTCGTTTAACATTTTTAACAAAATTGTAAAAGAATCACAACTGATTAAAACACTCAACATTTAACATATAGTTTAAAAGAATTCCAACAGCTTTAAAAATTCCAAACAGCGATTAACAAAATTTTATCCCCGAATTTCAACTCGATTAAAATGCCAATAACTATTAGCAACTAGATTTAATCGTCTAGAGATGATAATTAATTGGTACGAAATCTCGGGTTGTTACAATATATGTTGGATCTCTCCTAATATTTTTTCTTTTTTCTCGTTGATTTTAAATTAAAATCCTTAATTCTCCTTGATTCATGTGTAATAAGGGGTTATTGTGGATGAATTTCGACTAGAAATAAATATGTTTTAGGTAATGTATAGTCAAAAAAAATTAATATAAAGAAAATGTTCTGCCTAATCATATCAGTGTTAATATCTACCTCATGATACATTCTTATAGCAATAAATTACCTATCATAATTATTTAATCAATTTTTGTATTTGGAAACATTATTACGATCATCACAAAAAAAATTGTTTTAAATTATTACGTAACTTTAGTATGATGCGTGCGTAGCATAGGTCAATAATTTACCATATATATTATAGTCGAATCTCACTTGAGATTTTTCCTTTTCTCATAATTTCAGAACTTAAATACTTAGCTTTACTTAATTTAATGTACTCTCAAGAAAGTCAAAAGTTTGAATTCCATAAACCACGCTTATATCGAATGTATATTAGAATAACTTCACTTTCCTTGATTCACTTTGTTCGCAAACTTCCAAGTTCGAATCCTATTTGCCTCATTTACTTAAAATATTTTGGAACTACTTAGTTCACTTAGAAGCAATTATTTATGTTTAGAATTATCAAATATGAAAAGTATAAAGTTGAACAAACTAATATAATTCTATATATTGTATGAGTTTAGATCCAGCTTAATTTATTTCTCTTACAAATTAAAAAGAAAATTCAAACTTCTCAACGATCCATAAAAATACAGACTTACGTTTTTCTAAATAAAATGGTTAATGTGAAGGAAACTCAAACTTTATGAATTTGTTTGTCTCTCGGTAGACTAATCTATTTTTTGGTCGTTCTTTTGTTTCTACTAACCTTTTTTCAATCTTCATTCTTCCAATTCATTATTTCTTTCATCCCTGTTTCTAAAAAATGCAAGATAAATTGTATAAATATCCTAAGTGAAATCAATACTTCATTTTTTATATACAACAATTAATGATCTGTCATCACTCTCTTTTGTAAGAAATTTTTGTTCTTATTTTACCATCACTACCATTAAAAAATTTATTTTCCCTCAACATTTTAAACTAACTATCTTTCTGGAATTTGGTCGCATCTCAACTTATTATTATTATTTTTTGAAATGGTACTTAGATACAATATGTCATTGGGATAATAGAACACAAACCATATGTTAATTCGGATCACGCTACGCAAGTTTCAAACTTGTGACCTCTCGCACCAAAGCCGAATCACTTAACCACTGGGACAATGGTGCTTATTAAAATTTAAATGTAATATAATGCTATGTTTTCAATGCAAAATACACTATATGTTGTTATTATTTCCTTTTAAATTCTTTAAAATTAGCATTGCAAAATATCACATTGATTAATTAGTTGTGTTGATTAATATTATTTTTATCATACCGTGTGCAAAGTAGGTTCGCACTAGTTTATGATGATTGATAGTAATGGTTTGGTAAGAGTAGTGTTTCCTACATGCATTGGTTGCATGGATGATATGTTTGTTATATGCTAACAGGTACCTGGATGCAGGAGAAGAGCTAGAAATAGAACTACATGTGCTTGATCCTCCCAAAAAGGGTACGTAGATAGTCTTTTTCTATGCAATAGCCCATGGTCTCTTATGATCGGGATGTATAGAAATTGGCACAATCCCAAAAATAGTTGACACCTTATCCCTTTTATTATATATGTATGTATGTATGTATGTATGTGTGTGTATGTATGTATACATAGATATGCATCTACATATACGTAGAAATATGTATATGTATGTATATATACACATAAATACACACACGCACACATATACAGCCTATGAAGTTGCAGGTAGGAGTAGAAGAGGAAATGGAAATATGAATGTAGGCTATGTCATGGATAGCTTAGTTGGTATATTCTTTTGTAGCATTGTTATTTTTTTCATGAGTTAGTAATAATTAATGTATTGGAATGAAAATTGGTGTGACGATAATGTAAAATAATTGCATTACTGCGCTAATGCATATATATATATAGCAAAAGTTTAAATTCCAATGTGAGGTTTCATTTTCCTTTTTGAGTATTGAAAAATTAAATTATAAAACAAATGATCCACGACTTTTAATATTAGAAATTAGTTGCAATCGTATTTCATGACTTTTGTAACTGATTTCATACATTAAAAATAGTGGGGTGCTACATTCTCTCTATTAAAACTTCGCCTTCTAATCTCATTTAATTTTCAGTTAAGCCAAACATTAATCTCGACTATAATTTTCAAATAGCTTGTTAAGAAATTAATTCTATCTAAAGCCCTGTTTAAATATATACTGATATCTAATATCAATATGCATATATATTACTTTTATATATACATCCAAATAATTACTAACAACACCCAAAACATCAAATAAATTTATAATCAATATTTTGTATATATTACTTAATTTAATTATTTTATAAGATTTTATAAACTAATTAAATGGTGTGGGTTTTCTTGTTTATAATCACTTCCAATGTTTCAACTCAGACTTAACTATAGTCGCTCGATGGATCTTCATGTCATGATTTAACTATAATCAAGTTAAAGTATTCATATTAAAACTTCATAGTATTCTCAACTTGAGTGAACTATTTATCACTGTCACATTGAGATTCATGTTTAACCTAGTTGTATCAACCAATTGAAAACTTTTGGACGAGTCATGCCATAGTTGTTCAATAACTACAAGTATGTAACCTCTTAGTGCCCCCCAACAGCCATGAGTAATACATCACCAAACATTTGGAGAGCGTTACACACTATTCTCTCAACAGATATATCAATATTCTTTTTCAAAATTTCTTGACCAAGAATATTTAAAACAAAATGTCATTTTATTTTGTGATTAGTTACCCACGATTGTAACTATTTGCAACTACAATCACCTAATATTTTATTCAAGGATTTTCTTATGTACTTTATATTAATTGCTTAATTAATTATAGCATAATATAACAAAGTATATAAAAGAAAGCAAACACCATTATTACGAACAAGATTGAATATAGAGTTATATATATGTAACAAATTATATAGTTGTCCATAGGGCATACCACTAACTCTTTCAAAATCATTGTTGTCGCCGGAGCTATTGTTGTTAGCATCTTCTGTTGCTTTCTCATCCCAATCAACCCCTCCACAAACAATGTCAACGCAAACCCTATTTCAGCCGTCACGACCTCAATATGAACGAGATAATGAATTTTGTTTGAAGATAATAAATTTGATCTTCCATTGTATTTTGAGATAAAAAATTTCCCTGGCACTAAGAAAAGTTGATGTCATTATGGTCAATAAACTATTGAAGCTTGTCCTTTGCATAATCTCACAATATCTTATGGAGTAAATATCACTCAATTCGATAAGCAAAAACATTCAAGATACACTCTTTCTTTTGTATGTGTAACGACCCCCCTGTTATGCCCATTTTATTAAAGAACATTATAAATAATGTCATCTAATAATACAGAGAATACGGTTTGTTAAGGACGATCAAATGTGAATATATCTTTAAAAATAACACTGACACGTCATACTTACAGTTTTTCTTAATCTCTAGAATAAAATTTGATGTGTATAATCTCAGTCCAAAGAAATAAACACAACGATTACTCAGAATCAGAACAACATATCATATAAAATAATAATCACTGATCATAGGGGAATAATAAATCTCCTATTCATATACAAAACTGAGAGTCTATCAATATAACACTAGACTCACATAATATACATCCGGTACAAATCTCTAACTTAAACATACATCTCATAAACAAACATGAATCCTAGAAGAGAAAAACTAAAAGTCAAAAAATTTTATTTCCTTGCTAGCACAACCATCTAAAGGTCAACCTGTCCTGTAATCTTAAAAGTCTCGACCTGACCCGAGCATTAAAATAATAGTCGGGTCAGACTATCTCTAAATATCTGAAAGGGTGAGAACAAGATATAACACAAGAATATATGATATATAAAAGTAAATCCAGATGTCTAAAATATAACAAGTCACTTAATTAATTTATCTCAAAATTTACTTCAAGGCATAAGTATATATATATTTGGTCACAAAAACACATTAGTCACTAAACACAGAATCGCATAATAAATCACAGTATTCCTAACACAAAGAAACCAGTTCCATACCATGGAAAACAAACAATTGTGGTATCACTCGTACTGATCTAATACCAAAGACCGGGAACATAGAATCTCGACACGATCACAAGGATTGGGGAACATAGAATCTCGACACGATCACAAGGATTGCAGAAAACCAAATCTTGACCGATCGTGGCAACCATGACTTGAAAACTCAAGATTATTCAATATTATTATATATTTATGTTCAGAAAGAAATCCAGGAGTATACCTTTTACGGATTTATCGGTCCCACCGAACACCAAAAGATAGTAAACTCTAAAGTGTCAAATACTATCACTTTTAGTAATCACAAGAACTTAATCAAAACGTCCCATACCGCTAGGTGGAATTCAAATATTTACTAGAAGCTAGTAAATCTCACTTGTTACGGATACCAACGGAAAACTTGAACTATATTCTCTTAAGGATCTATCGGTCCTACCGAACATCAAAAGAGAATACAACCCTAAAGTATTAAATACTTCCTAAAAGCAATCACAAGAACTTAACCAAGGCATTCCATACTACCTGGTGAAATTCAAGTGTTTGCTAATAGGCTAGTAAGTACCACTCGAACTTTCTATCCAATGAGTTGTACAATATTCGATCAAGCGTTACTCGAGAGCATTTAAAATAATCAGTAACACTAAATCGATTATTAGTACTCCCTATATTATAGAACTAAGGCTCTCAAAACATTTCTAATTTTTGATTTTAAAGTTGAGAAAATAAATATTACAATTTTCCATGAATACCTTTATTATTTAACTTTATATAAATATTCACTATTTGATAAAATTTTCCATAAATCCAAATTGTTGTAAAGTTGCACTTATATATACATAGTTGTCTCAAATTTCCATAAGGTTGTATTGTTCACAAACCATATTCCATAACTACTTATATAAGTTATCATTTATTTTGAAGACCATAATTACTCATAACTCAAACCCATATAGGTATTAAAACATTTGTTTATACACAATTTAAGTATAAAATTCCAAAAATATAATTAAGAAATCCATATCTATTTCTACAACAACACTTAATAAATATATTTACTTATTTAAATTGGATTTTGGGTTGATTTCATTACCCAACCACCCACCATCGATGATATAGCAAGTATATGTAGTGTAGAGTGGATATTAAGACCAGATGTGATCTCTAATACCTTCAGCAAGTGGCCAAAATCGATCATCTACGCTCATCGATCTCGGAATGGCATTGCTACCCGAGAAAATTACTGCCCAAGTTACGTATGAGGACCCATTTCTTCGACCCTTGGAAATCGACACTAATACATCCTCGGTATTCACATGCCGCAAATCTGAGTGTCAGAGAGGTGGTTCCTGAAGTGTAAAAGGAAAAATAGACATAGAACAGAATTTTTCACAAAAGGAATAACATATATTATTTCAATATATAAAATTTTTATAGAGGAAATTTTAAATACATTTTTCAGAGTTAAACATGGACAGTTATAAATCTCTGTCTGTAGAAATGCGGAATAAAATAGTACACAAATGTGGTGGAAAAAGAGGTAATAGTCTACTGAAGAATCTTCTAACTCCATGCTCCGAGCACTTCCAGATTTCTTCGGACTAAACCTAACTACTAAGTTGCCCGAATAAATAGGGCAACCAGAGTTTAAGAAAGAAAAATAAACTCTAGGTCTGCCATGGGACTGGTGTGAGAAACTCAATACGAGTTTTGAAAACAAACGGTATCTCATAAGACCATGCCGCATATAAACACGGAACGGGTTTTTACCTTGTGATAACCAAAACATTTTTACGTGGAAATTTGGTAATATTATTTTTAATGACATTCTTTTGAAAACATTTTCAAGTAAACTTATGAATCTTAGTCGAAATTGTTACCATATTAAATTCCGAACCTAATTTTTCAGGTTCTACAAAACAAAACCGAATGCACTTATTGTTGATTGGATTTCCATCTCAATAGAGAGGTAAGCGACTATCTCCCATATAGTGCATTTCTAGAGGAATGTACCCCAGCCTCATATGTTGGTCCTCATGCGAATTAAGACCGGCCTATCCGAAAATATAAAATACGAATAGCATCGAGTATTACATCACCCGGCCATTGCCGACCTATCCGAGACGTCTCATAGCATACACCACTTAATTTAAACCGTTATAGCACATATAAATTTTTAGACCTAGAAGGTGATTTCATACCATGATTGGTTGCGTCCACTTAGCCTTAAAGCATCCCTTGTTTTACTATTCCCGGGTGTGTGGCTTTGAGGTAATGATTAACTTTTATATAGAACATATTCTACTTTGAATGCCACTTTGCCATTTCACAATCATACAACTAATTTCTACAAACGTATAACTCCTGAGCTCGTATGTCTTAGGAAAGGGTGTTAAGCTAAGAGAATTTGCTTTCTCCACCACCAAACAGATGATGCGTTCATAGAGATCAATCAATATGATCTAGAAATGCAACGTCAGACATTCGTCCATACATGTTGTTCAGAAACAAGACAAACCGAAGGTACTTTCCTACCACATCCTGTCAAGAATTTCCCATAGGATTATTAGCGAATAGTCCTCGTGTTTCGAAGATATTCAGAAAGAAGGGACCACTTCTACCTATTTATCTTGGGAGCTACCCAGAGATTTACCAACAAGCAGCCCTTCCAAAATGAAGATCCTCTATCATCAAAATTATGGTCTTCGGTATATATCTTCATTTTCAAATGCGTGAATTAGTTCGAAGTGGTTTTCGAATAGCCCAAATCCAACCTCAGTTCCTTCAAACCAATCATTAATAAAAAGATGGTTTATAAATAGGTGATTAATATTCCATTAATTAATATCTTTTTATCCAAAATATCATCTAGAGATATTTATCTTTTGAAAACCATTTCTTTTCAGTATATGTGGAATTCATTAAAACTCTCTTTGTTAAATTATTTGGTTTAATTAAACTCTTTTTAAAACTAGGAATAATTCCAAAATGTTTTACTCAAATTTTAACAAAGATTTCTCAATCCCAAAACATAACTTTTTAATAAGTTGAAACCATGTTATCTAAGATGGTAAATCCAAATTAGTTAATATTTGAATGAAACGGATCCATAGAAATCATTCAAATTACACTTGATGTTAATTTCCATATTCAACAAGTACTATCCATCGAATAACGATGAAATCACCTTTTAAATTCATATGAGTAGTATGAGTTTCCATCTCGGAATTTAATATCAGTTATAAGAAGATTATCTCTATACAACCTAAGTTGTTTAAAGTTGGGAAAATTTAATCTTTTATACTTAACTCGTTTCCAACATTTCGACCTTATCTATCCCTCGCCTAGGTGAGCCAGGGCAGTGGTTGCTCTTGAATATCTCCTTAGTTTAAGCATCTCAACTAGATCTCACAAATAAAAAATCAGGTGTACTCATCGACTTATTAGAGCCAAGATTAAAACAATTGCTTATAACAACTTTTTCTTTAACTCTTTTATTTAAATCCGCTTAAATAAACCATTAAATCTTCAAATCATATTTAAAACACGTAATTATTCATTTAAAAACATTTATAAAAGATTTGGGAAAGAGTTGTTAAGTTTAAAGTTGTATTTCAAAAGTTATTGAAAATCGCTACAAGTAGTGCTACGAATAGTGTTTTTAAAGTTATATTAACCAAAACGACTTTTCTATCATTTGAAAATTTATTTATACAACTCAAATATCTTTTAAAACATTTAAGAGATTTATAAAGATTTTTCCATATTTTTAGAACATTTAAAAATATTAAATTCTACTTATATTTCAAATTCTACTTATATTTCCAAATTCTACTTATATTTCAAATTCTACTTATATTTCCAAATTCTACTTATATTTTAAAGTTATATTGACCAAAACGACTTTTCTATCATTTGAAAATTTATTTATACAACTCAAATATCTTTTAAAACATTTTAAAAGATTTCTCTATCATTTGAAAACTTGTTTTACTTATATTTCAAATTCTACTTATTGAAATCTCGATCTTTGTTCTTTATTTGAAAACTATGGATATAATAGTTTGGAAAATTCTTATTAAATAGAATTCTGAGCTATATTCCACTTTATATACTCATTCAACTTTTGATGCATGAAACCGCGAACTACCGTTACACAACAAGCCTAGTTTTGACTCGTTTTTTCAATTTTCATTCAAAACTCATCGAGGCAAGTTTATAGGTTTCTAAAACATTTTCAAATTAATTTCAAATCATTTTAAATAGTTTTAATGATTCCATATTACTTTTATAACTTGATTCAAAAAGTGGTTTCCTTATGTAATATTGACGTGTATTTAATGTGACTTGTTTATATGTCCAAACAACAATATTTTCACAACATCCCAACATGAGAAACAATCATTATAAACAACAAAAGCATCCAATATATGTATATATAATATAAATGGAGTTTCTAAGTTTTTATATAACATATCTAACTTTTTATTACTAATTACTTTCCAAATATCCACTAATTACTGTAATTCATCCAACAAAACATCTTAAGCATTTCAATGGTCATGTTAAACATTTATAACTATTTATAAAGATTTAATTTAGGAGTTTTATGTTAGTTCCTAAGATGATGGTTTTGATGACAACAACCTTAGGACTTGTTATAAAATATAAATACTGATATCTTTTTTTTTTGTAAATTGGTAAATTTTATTAAGGCATTAAAGCCTAGAACAAAGTCATCCCAAACTGAATAGTACAAAGAATAAAGTATACATCTTTCCGACAGTAACAGACGCCTTTCCAAAACAAACTACCCAAATCATGGCGGCTGGTACTGAAGGCTCATTCCTGGGGTTTCTTGCAATGGACAGCTCTGATCCTCTTCTACAGCATGAACTTCGGCTTGTGCCTTCCTGGTAGTAATCTCCCTCTTAATCCTCTTCAGAATTATCTGCATGTCCACAAAAGCTAATCTATTTACATCCGTGTGATTTCTATGCTTGCTCTGGAAAATTCTTCGATTCCTTTCTTTCCATATGCTCCACGCAGTCACAGTGATGGCGATTTTATGCAGCTTGGATTCAACGTCTTTATCGCTTCCTCTCCTAGTCAGGTACTCAACTTGTTCAACTAAGTTATTAGAATAAGGATTTATGTTTAAGTACTTGTTGCACGAGATCCACACCGAATTAGCAAAATTACATTCAAAGAAGAGATGTCCATGTGATTCCAAGCTCTGATTACATAGAACACAAGCAGTTTCATTGGTCACTCCCCATTTCGATAATCTATCTCTTGTCGGCAGCCTCTTCAGAATTGCTTTATATGCTGTAAAAGCCATTTTGGGGTTGTTGACATGGTCCCATATAATTTTGCTCCAAGCAACTTTGTCTAAATATATATATGTATATGCAGGATATATATATATGCAGGTACTGAGAATGAAGATTGTACAGTATAAAGATTCAAGACTTAGTATAAAGATTCAAGACTGAGTATAGAGATTCAAGACTGACGAATTCAAGATTGAAGAAATCAAGACTGAAGACTCAAGAGTATCAAGAGTTCAAGAGTTCAAGATATCAAGATAAGTAATAGTGTTTAGATTTATGTGAAAACTTCATAATAGCACTAAAATCTTTATTCGGATTTTAATTGTGCATTGGAATCCACCTTCTCGCTTTAATAGTGAGATGAACCCACGACCTCTTTAGTGGGATGGAACCCACGACCTTCTCTAGTGGAATGGAATCCACGAAATTTTCAAAATGATTTTTTTTAAATATTTTTCCAATTTTTTTTTAAAGTCATCTCTCTTAGTTTAAATATTTTAGCCTTAAACTATTTTGATTTTCTTTTATATTTTGATTTCAAAATCATCTCTTGTTTCTAAACTATCTCCTAGTTTTAATATTATAAGCTTTAATCTCAAAAATATATTCTATACTTAGTTTTTAATATTACTTTTATATTATAGATTATATATTTTTAAGATTACTTTTTAAATCTCTTTTATAAGTTTAAACTATATTCAAAATGGTTTAAAAACTTCAGAAATTGTTTTGACAAGTTTTAGAAAGAAAATATCTTTCAAAAAACAAAAATCATTTTTCAAAATATACATAGGCATGTCGACATACCCCATCCCCCCATGTCGACATGGTAGCCATAGAAATTCAAATTTCAAATTTTCAAATGAAATGTTTATTCGTCGTAACTTTTCACGAATGGACATGACTGTTGTTCTCTTATAAATACCAGTTGTTTTCAACGAATTTTAAGTTAGTTTTCCTTCATTTCTTCACTCCTTCTTCTCCACTCAAATATTCTCTTATATTTCAAATGCTTTAACAAAACTCTGCCGAAATCCTGAGTGAATCAAACTCGATCTTCTCTTGTTTGATTCTCTATCACTCTCTCTCAAAGATCTCAGTGCTATTCAGAGTTATAGGATCATTTGTAATCAAAGATCGGAAGATCAAAGTGTATCGAGTCTCTCTCTATCAAAGTGTGATTGGAAACGGTGTGATTGTGGCCCATATATCAATTGGGTGTGATTGTATCCCGTAAATCAATTAGTTGATCTTGTAGCCTGGTTAAATCAAGAGAGTTTACCCTGGACTCGAAGACAGGAAGGTGTATCTCGTGGCCTTGAAATTGAGGTTGTAATATCAACATTATATTTGAAAAGAAATCTGCACAATAAATTGTATGGGACTGGATGTAGGGTAACTCTGAACCAGTATAAAATTCTGGTGTGTTCTTTCCTTTACTACTTTTATTTACTATTTGTATCAGTGTCTGATTCTGTGATTGTCTCTGTGTTTGTAAATTGCATCTGTATGTGTTTAATTTGAAAAGATTTCAAAATTTTCATAAAATCCATTAAACACTATTCACCCCCCCCCCTTTAGTGTTAATCCAGCCTTAAGATCTGTAATCCGCATTTCCAACATTCTCGCCTTTATTAGATATCATATTGACTAGATTTCGCTATAGCTTCACTAACTCAAACTAAAACTCTACAACTCGATCCCCGAAGCCTTAACGTGGCTCGACCTTGGTCCTTGTGCTCACGGGTAAGCAAGGAGGTGGCTTACGGCCAAGGTGGTGGATGATGGTGGTCGTGGGTTTTGATGGTGAAAAGGAGTGATTTTGAAGTGTTTTGAGGAGTACATACTACTATATATATTATATAAATTTAATTTATTTCCACAAATATTTTCTTCATTATTTTATTAAGTGGAGAAGCCATAGAAATAGCTTAGAAATGAGGAAGAAGATGAAGAAAAAGTTGTTGGAAATTATGAAGAATGGATGGGGTATTTATAGTAAAATTTTGGAATCAAAATATCTTAACATGAAATTACCAAACTACCTTTGCCATCACCTTCAACCCCCGCTAGGATGCACGGAAGCCGCCCTCTCCACCTAGCCATGTAGTGGTGGTAATGATGGTGGATAGTGGTGATGTGATGTGGTGTAAGGTTGATTTGATGTTTGCTTTTTAAAGTAATTATTACTTTAGATATTTTATTCTTTTACCATTAGTAAATATATATTTATTTTCTACTCTTATCATGTGTATATGTACATGATAATGTGTGTGTATGCATGTCACAAATGTGTACAAGTCATTTGAACAACGTCGTATAACTTATATATGTTAAACCGTTATGAATTCGAATTTCGATCTTCGATCATATTTTCATTTATTAATAAATGTACATATATTTGTAAACAAAGTTTGAAAACTATTTTCTTATTATTATGCATTAATTAAAATGATCTTATATGAGTTATAAAACCATATAAATTAATATTAAACGATTGTTTACAAAAAGTGCTATTATATCAATAAACCGATATCGATTTTCATTACAATTTCAAATTTTATTTATAAATTTATAAATCAATCATTTGATTTATTATCACTATATTACTATTATAAATGAATCATTATCATTTTAAAACAATTATTTGAATATTTATAATAATCATTAAATCGATAATCTCAATTTAAAATCATAAATTAATTATTATATATAATGGCATCACTAATGATATCATTAATCAATTAAATCTTTGTTGAATAGGTTTACCATTTTTATTTATGGTTCAAAACATTATTATTTGGGTTATAGATCCTTATATTTGAATATTTCAAAAATAATCTTAATTTATTAAAGTGATGAATTTGCGGGTCGTTACAGACTCCCTTCCTTAAAAGAATTTCATCCTAGAAATTAAGCGCAAAGTTGGTAATACTTATTCTTAAGTTGAAACTTCAAATATATCATCGAGTGGTACTTACATATTATTCATATGCGCTTATCTTATTCGATCTTAAATTCGAATATATCATTTTGCTTTCGAACTTGTACTGATCCTTCGATTTTCTAGTGCGGATTTTGATTAGGCTCGGAGGCTGTTATTCTCCTTAAATAACCCTCAACTATGATAGAAAATGTAAGCAATCTGACTACAAACCCTTATCAATGTTTTTCTTTCAAACCTCACATGATAAATCCTTTTCGGATATCAAAATCTTACATCCAAATCTAAGGCCAAATTGTACTTAGTGTATAATACTTTTATACTTTATTTTTTTCCAAAATATTTTAGAAAACCTTGGTTTAAGTTTTAAACATTTCATAAAAATATAGTTTTATTCTTTTTCAAATGAAACTCTTACTTATATATTTTACCAGAAGTTTTATGAAATTTTTCTTAAGTGATTCGTGTATTCGCTATCAAACAAAGTTATGAATGAAGGTCATAAAATTTTTATAGATAGTTTCTTTCTTACAACACCATACAAACCATCTCAACATACATACTAAAAACATTTTTAAGTCATTCTAACTCTACAGGGATTCATACTACAGACACTAGTACATCACTAAATATCATCTCCTCAAATCTCTGGTTCATATACGAGCTAATACTAAATACCACTAGATAGACAACTAGCTTCCAAACACTACCATCATTCTGAAGCTGATTCATCTCAATAACCAACATTAGATATCTCCCCATCATTTCCTTCATCGTCGTCGTCGTTATTATCATTATTCCCATGCTCATCATCTGCCTCGTTTCCATCCTCATACTGTTGCATCCTACCTTCCGCATATGGCAACCATGGTTGGTTCCACAGAACATACCCCATTCCTACTGGAACTCCTTGGATTACTTCCCTAGCTTCTTGTTCCTCGAGATCGTGGATTTCCCATGGATTTTCTTCCTCGATCTCCTCTATCCCCTGCACTTCCTCCTCTTCATACATTTCAACTTCTACTTCCTCAGGTTCTTCCTCCCAGTTGTAGTTAACATACGGGCTTGAAGATTCTTCTAACCAAATGATATGGTCTCCATCTAAATCACATGTAATATAGTTATTTATGCGGTTGTTGTTTGATTCATGGGGTATCATGGAATTTGGATCTTCCATAGGCTCAGATTCCTCCTCCTCTATCGGTTCCTCAGAGGCTAAAGCACCTTCTTCGTCGCTTGACACAATGATAAGTTCAAGAGCGGGTGGAGGTATAAGCATTGCGGCTATAGGATAGCCGTCATCATCTAACCTAGTTTACCGATCTAATTCTTCCTCTATGATGGGCCGATCATTTCTAGGTGGCCACTACGTGGGTTCTTCATCGCTCGATAGGACATCAAATTGTCTTTCCTCTTCCCCTTTCTCTGTGAGGACTCCCCCTTCGAATACTTTCCCATGAATGCGTTCTCCCAATGCAAACAAAGTCTTCTTAGATATGGATACTAACTTATTCTAATGTCAAGGTTTAAATTTAAATGTATCCTATCACAAATTCATTTGACAGTTAAGGGTAATAATTCTTTAAGTACTTTAGTGTTTTCTTTAAAAACATACTTGATCAAATTTTAGAAAGCCAATCGATATTTGGTTAAATCCTTGCCAAAACGTTTTCCTAGCATTATTATCATCAACTTTCAAAATCCTTTAAAAATTTCTTTCTCAAAAACCTTTTTAGATGAAAGTTTCTTTATTCGCTTTATAACCTTTCGGTATCATAATTTCAGTTGACGGTTGAATAATTTGCTAAACACTTGGTTTTGTTTCTCCTAAACCAATAAAAAATCCTTTGGAAATTTTCTTCAAAAAACGCCTTTAGATAAAAATTCTCATTATCCAAATTCTTAGGCTTTATATACATCCCATTATTACTCTTAATTTTTTGAGTATTAGTAATAAACATTTTATAGTCAAACTGTGAAATTATATTCACAAGATGTTATACATAAATCTTTTTATTAACTTGTTTTTAAACAATCATTCAAGTTACTATATATCTTTTAAAAACATATCTTTTATATTCAAAATATAACCCTGTGTAAAATTATTTCATTTACCATTTTTTTAAAATCATTTTTATATATGAACAAATACATGCTCATATATAATACTCTCAACCTCATTATAGGGTGTTATTAATCCTATCTCTAATGAGTTACTCATCCTAGGATATTACTAATCCTATCTCTGATAAGTTCTTACCTCGGTCGGGCTCAGGTATTCGCTAAACCTAAGCTCTGATACCAAACGTGAGGAACTATTTCTTCAACCCTTAGAAATCGACACTTATACATCCTCGGTATTCACGTGCTGCAAATCCGAATGCCGGAGAGGCGGTTCCTTAAGGGTAAAAGGAAAAATAGACATAGAACAGAATCTTACACAAATGGAATAACATATATTATTTCAATATATAAAACTTTACAGTGGAAATTTTAAATACATTTATCAGAGTTAAACATGGACAGTTATAAATCTTTGTCCATACAAATATGGTGGAAAAAGAGGTAATAGTCTACTAAAAATCTTCTTACTCCATGCTCCAAGCTCTTCCATATTTCTTCTAACTAAACATGACTACTAGGCTGCCCGAAAAAATAGAACACCCAGAGTTTAAGGAAAGGGAAATAAACTCTGGGTCAATTATGGGATTGGTGTGAGAAACTCAAAATACGGGTTTTGAAAACAAAAGGTATCTTATAAGACTATGCCGCATATAAACACGGAACATGTTTTTACCTTATGATAACCAAAACATTTTTACGAGGAAATTTGGTAATATTATTTTTAATGACATTCTTTTGAAAACATGTGCAGGTAAACTTATGAATCTTAGCCGAAATTGTTACCATATTAAATTCTAGACCTAATCATTTATGGTTCTACAAAACAAAACCAAAGGCACTTATTAGAGATTGGATTTCAACTGAATAGCAAGGTATGGGACTACCTCTCGTATAGTGCATTTGTAGAGGAATGCACCCGAGGCCCCTATGTTGGTCCTCATGTGAATTAAAATCAGCATATCTGAAACTATAATATACGAATAGCACCGAGTATTACATCACTCGGCGGTTACCGACCTATCAGAGATGTCTCATAGCATACACCACTTAATTTAAATCCGATGTTATAGTGGGTATAAATTTTTAGATCTAGAAGGTGATTTCATACCCTGATTGGTTGCGAGCCACTTAGCCTTAAAGCATTCCATGTTTTACTATTCCCTGGTATGAGGCTTTGAGGTAACAATTACCTTTAATATAGAACATATTCCACTTTGAATGCCGCTTTGCCATTTCACAATCACACAACTAATTTCTACAAACAAATAACTTTTGAGCTCGTACGTCTTAGGAAAGGGTGTTAAGCAAAGAGAAGTTGCCTTCTCTACCACTAAATAGATGATATGTTCATAGAGATCAATCAATATGATCTAGAAATGCAATGTCAGACATTGGTCTATACATGTTGATAGGAACAAACAAACCGAAGGTACTTTCCTACCACATCCTGTTGGGAATTGTCCATAGGATTAGTAGCGAATAGTCCTCGTGTTTCGAAGATTTTTCAGAATGAAGGGACCACTGCTATTTATTTATCTTGGGAGCTACCCAGAGATTATCAACAAGTAGTCCTTCCGAAAAGATCTTTTATCTTCAATATTATGGTCTTCAATATATATCTTCATTTTCGAAAGCGTAAATTGGTTCAAAGTGGTTTGTGGATAGGAATCACCCAAATCCGATCCCGACTCCTTCAAACCAATCATCGGTAAAAAGATGGTTTAAATGTTGGTGATTAATATTCCATTAATTAATATCTTTTTATCCAAAATATGTTCTAGAGATATTTATCTTTTGAAAACCATTTCTTTTCAATATATATGGAATTCATTAAAACTCTCTTTGTTAAATTCTTTGGTTTAATTAAACTCTTTTTAAAACTAGGAATAATTCCAAATCGTTTTACTTAAATTTTAACAAAGATTTCTCAATCCCAAAATGTAACTTTTTAATAAGTTGAAACCATGTAATCTAAGATGGTAAATCCAAATTAGTTAATATTTGAATGAAACGGATCCATAGAAATCATTCAAATTATACTTGATGTTAATTTCCGTATTCAACAAATACTATCCATTGAATAACGGTGAAATCACCTTTTAAATTAATATGTGTAGTACAAGTTTCCTCCTTGGAATTTAATATCAATTATAAGAAGATTATCTCTATACAACTCAAGTTGTTTAAAATTGGGAAAATGTAATCTTTTACACTTAACTCGTTTCCGACATTTCGACCTTATTGTGAGAAATGCGGATTACGGATCTTAAGGCTGGAATAACACTAGAGGGGGGGTGAATAGTGTTTTGTGGATTTTCTTAATCTTTTTAAAACTTATGTAAATTTAATCACCAACAAATGCAATTCACAGACACGGATATAATCACAGAATCAGACACAGATGCAAATAATAAATAAACGCAGTAAAGGAAATAGCACACCAGGATTTTATACTGGTTCGAAGTTACCCTACATCCAGTTCCGCACAAACGTACGGATTTCTTATCAAAAAATAATCTCCCAGATTACACCCTCGATTTCAAGGCCACGAGG
Organism: Allium fistulosum; assembly: GCA_030737815.1. Taxonomy (NCBI): domain Eukaryota; kingdom Viridiplantae; phylum Streptophyta; class Magnoliopsida; order Asparagales; family Amaryllidaceae; genus Allium; species Allium fistulosum. Next base: position 118,430,324 of record CM060908.1, on the reverse strand, counting down.
TACACCATCCTGTATTCGAGTCCGGGGCAACTTTCTTGATTTACTAGGCCACAAGATCACCTAATTGATTTTTGAGGCAACAATCACACCCAATTGATTTTAAGGCTCAACTGCACCTTTTACTCAATAGTTTGATTTACAAATAATCCTATAACTCTGAATAGCACTGAGATCTTATGGAGAAAGTGGTAGAGGATCAAACAAGAGATAATCAAGTTTGATTCACTCGTTATTTCGGCAAAGTATAGTTTGGGATTCATTAGAATAAATGTGGAAGATGAAGAGGAGAGAAAATAAATGAAAATATGGTTAAAAATTCGTTTATAACTACTGGTATTTATAGGAAATCAACAGCCATATCTATTCGTGAAAGGATACGATGAATAGACACTTCTTTTGAAAATTTGAATTTTGAATTTAACGGACACCATGTCGACTTGGGGGGTTGAGAGGTGTCGACATGCTCAAGGCAAAAATTGATGTTTTGATTTTCTTATTAAAATTGGATTCTATAATTTGTCAAAACAATTTCTAAACTTTGTAAATATATTTGAATATAGTTTAAACATATAAAGAGTTTAAAAAATAATTTTTAATATATATAATCTTAATCTATAAAGTGATTTAAAATCTGAGTATATAAATATTTTAAAGCTAAATATTTAAAATAAGAGATAGTTTAAAATCAATGAAAATTTTGAAATCAAAATATTAAAAATGATAAAGATAGTTTTGAGGCTAAAATATTTCAAACAAGAGAGATGTCTTTTTGAAAAGAAGGTTTTGAATACATTTAAAATAAGAGATATATTTTTTAAAAACATTTTTATAAAATTAGTGGATATCAAAATAGGACCACTATATTTTCCACTAGATATTGTCGTGGGTTCCATCCCACTAGGGTTCCATCCCTTTAGCAGGCTCGAAGTGGATTCCATTCCACGAATAAATTTTGAATAAAGATGTAAGTGCTTCCAAGAAGTTTTAACATAATTCTAGACTAACTACATTATCTTGTACTGTTTGAAATCTTGAACTCTTGATAACTTGATTTCTTGATACTCATGAGTCTTCAATCTTGATATCTTTAATCTTTAAATTCATCAGTCTTGTGTCTCTATATTGTACAGTCTTCATTCTTGGTACCTACATGTTTATATCCTGCATATACATATACATATATATATATATATCTAAGCTATAATGTTGGTATTTATATTTTATAACAAGTCCTAAGGTTGTTTTCATAAAAACCAACATCTCAAGGACTAACAATCTCCCCCTTTTTGATGATGACAACCTATGTTTATAAAATATACTTCTCCTTCACAATAACTCCCCCTAAAACTAATCACTCCCCCTTAATCTAAGCCTAACTACTCTACTTTATATTTCTCCCCCTTTGTCATCAACAAATACTAATCCTAAACTAATATAACTCCCCTTTAGTCTTATATTGGAGTACCTGTGACAAATTAAGATGGAGTGTCTATATATATATATATATAATAACATGAGTTAATTAATGAAAACATAACCAATATTATAGTTTAAATCCAATAAAAATATACTATGTTTCATATAATTTTATACATTCCATTCAAATCAAATCAATTCTAATCAAAGAAAATCAAATCAAACAATTTAAATCAAATCAAACAATTCAAATCAAATCAAACAATTCAAATCAAATCAAAGAATTCAAATCAAATCAAAAATTCAAAAACAAGCAATTCAAACCATAAGGAGATCAAATAATTTTAGGAACTTCAACCCATCCTTCTTCTCCAAACATAGGATCTTTTTTAATATCTTTCCAATCTTTATTATCTTGAATTAAAGTTCCTTCAGGATTTGCATCGAGATCATCTTTGTTTAGGGCAGAAATCATCCAACGGAGGGCATCGAAATGCTTCTCTTGTTCTTTTATCATCTGCATTTGACTTAGTTCTAAGTGCCTTTGATTGGGGAGAATAAAAGTAAGTATATTCTTGAATGAATTGAGAGTTTCTTCAAGATTTTCACTTAGAGTTTGAGAAGAGGAAACCATTTTTGATAAGTAGTTAAAAGATATAAATAGAGATAAGTGGAAATGAAAAGATTACAAAATTCTGAAAGAACGGGTATTTAAATAGGCAGAAATTCATTTAAAATGAATAGACATGAGTTAGTTATTTTAATTTAAAATTTTAAAAAAATAACCAAATCAGACAGTTATATGTCGACATAGTGGGTTGGGGTATGTCGACATAGGTATGTTAATCTATGTGTCTTCTTTGTTTTATGAATAAGTATGTATATATATAAACTTATATACTATACTAACATTTATTCCAGAGACACGATAAGGTAGAAAAACATAAGATAGATAAAAAAATTTTATAGATAAATGAGTTAATACATGAGATACTTCATAACATGGTAAAAGAGCGATACAAGTTTATACAAAATAAACTAGTACATCACATCCTAGTTTTTAGAATGTGCTAGTGGACAAGGAGGAGGAGGATAAGCCGAGTTTCCGACCAACTTTAGCAAAGAACTTGTTCATATTAGTGGTCATTTTATCCAATTTATTCTTAACGGATCTTTTGAGAATCCGTTGATTTTCCACTATGATCTTTTGATTTTTGAGGAGTGTTTTGTTGGAAGGATTGTTAGGATATTCAATACTTTCCAAGGAGGTATCTTCATTTTCTTCCTCAATTTCCATTTCCTCCCCTTTTTCTTTCTTCTTCCTCATTTTCTTCCTCCATCTCTTCATGTGCCAACCTTTCATCCTTTTCGGCAAGAGATTCATATTGTTGAAATATGAAAGGAATTTTCATAAGAGAAATATTGGCATGATTAAACACTTTTCTTGAAACAAATTCTTCCCTTTTGTAATCAACACCAAAATAATTAAAAATCCGAGTGAGATAGATTCCATGATACAAAGTATTCTCACTCATTTCCAAATTTTTAGGACGAAGTTCATCCATAATTACTTGCGCCCAATTAATGTCATAATGACCAAAAATGGCAAAAAGAGCTTTACAAACTTTTAAAGTCGGGTAATTGAAATTTCCCGATCTAGGAGTGATAGTATGTTGCAAAAGAAGATTAACAATACGTGCTTTCGGATGAAAGTTACGATTTTTAAATTCAAGGTTGTCATCTCCTTCGAAAATGTGATGAAATGTCTCACGATCATGTTCATCAATATTAAAAGTAGAAAGATCCATTCCCGAATTCTTGCAATTGAGAATGTTGCCCAAAATTTCATAATTTAAAAAAAAATTAGTGCCTTTAACACTACTCCAAATTTCATTTTCATTTACTTCATGAAAACCGCGATTCAAATTTGGATAAAACATTTTAACAAGATTTGGATAACAAACAAAATCATTTTTAGAATTGTCAAAAAGACTAAGAATATGGTTCTCTTCACGAAGAGTATTGATTTCATATGTAGAAAAATCGCTAAAGATAGGAAATTTTCCCATATCCATAATTAGCATAGCTTATATAAGCTTTGATTGCTTTCGGATCATTATAGAGATACTCGTTGATGGTTTTAGACAGCCTCATTGTGGATGGAATGCTTGAAGAAACCATTTTTGAAGAGAGTAGAAGTTTGAAAGAGTGAAAGAGAGTTTGAAGTTTAAAATGAAAGTGAAAAGATATGATAAGATAAGAGAAATAAATAGATAATCAATAGTCATGTTCTCTGGTCAAGAGGTACCTTTCCAGAACATTGGCGTTGGTGAAAAGGTGGAGGGAAGTTCAAGGATTTGAATTCAAATTTGAATTTCAAATTTCTGACAAGGACGTCGACATCATGGGTAGGACTATGTCGACATGGGTCAGAGAATTCATGTGACTTATATTTTCCTATATACTATAATCTCTATATATTTATATATTATTTTTAATGTCTATATATTTTCTGGAGTAATATTTAATATAATAATATTACTTTAATAAAAAATATTATAATATTAAAAAATAAAAATAAACCTAATAAAAAGTTAAAATTCAAACAAAAACAATCAATCAATTTTAAGCAAACAATTTCAACCAATATATTGTAAACGTGTACCTTTTTCTAGATTCGTATCTCTGAGATCATCGGAATCATGAATAGCCGTAAAGCACATATTTGAATTTTCTGTCTTCTAATCATCATCGCTTGAGGATGAGTCTGAGTCTGAGTCTGAATCGTCTAGTGTAGCGGTATATGCTATCTTCCTTTTCTTTGTGTAATCATTGCTTGCAGGAAACTTTTGCTTATCAAGGTGTGGACAGTCTCTTTTGAGATGACCTAGTTCATCACAGTTGAAACATTTGACGTGGTTTGGTACTTCATTATGATTTCCAGAATTACTATGATCATTCTTTTTGAAGTTGTTTATCTTTCTGTATTTTAGAAACTTCCGAAAATTCCTTATCATGAAAGCTATTTCTTTATCATCATCACTTCCCGATTCTGATCCATCTGTTAATGCATTGAATGCAATTGACTTCTTTTCGAATGCCTTGCTATCTCTTCTTTCTTGCATTTGTACTTCAAATGACATTAAATTTCCAATCAATTCTTCAATCTTTAAAGTACTGATATCATTTGATTCTTCAATTGGAAGAGTTTTCTGATCCCATTCTGGAGTAAGAGAATTTAGTATTTTTCTGACTTTATCTTCTTCGGAAAAACATTTTCTCAGGGATATTAGAGAATGCACAATATCCTGAAATCTACTATACATATCTGAAATGGAATCATTAGAATTCATTTTGAATAATTGAAACTGGTTCATGAGTATGGATATTTTGGTCTGTTTGACTTTGTTGTTCCTTCACGAGTAACTTGCAAAGTTTTACATATATCATATGCAGACTTACAAACAGATACTCTATTGAATTCATTCCTATCAAGTGAACAAAATAAAATATTCATTGCTTTGGAATTATTTTGTGCAATAGTCTTTTGCTCAGCAGTCCACTGTGCAAAATTAATTGTAGGTTCAGAATATTCAGTCTGTGTGATATTCCAAGTGTCTAATCCTATTGACTGTAAATATATTTTCATTATACATGCCCAATATGCATTGTTACTACCATTAAAAAGTAGTGGTCTGGCAGTAGACTGACCCTCTCCAAATGAACTAGTGATAGTGTTAACAGAACCAGTGTTGGTAGCCATTTTTTAAAAAAAAATTAAAAATTCAGACTATGAAAACTTTGAAAACCTCACTCTGATACGAAATGTGAGAATTGCAGATTATGGATCTTAAGGCTGGAATAACACTAGAGGGGGTGAATAGTGTTTTGTGGATTTTTTAGATCTTTTTGAAACTTATGAAAATTTAATCACCAACAAATGCAATTCACAGACACAGATATAATCATAGAATCAGACACAGATGCAAATAATAAATAAAAGCAGTAAAGGAAAGAACACACCAGGATTTTATATTGGTTCGGAGTTACCCTACATCCAGTCCCGCACAAACGTATGGATTTCTTTTCAAAAATAATCTCCCAGATTACACCCTCGATTTCAAGGCCACGAGGTACACCCTCCTGTATTTGAGTCCGGGGCAAACTCTCTTGATTTACCAGGCCACAAGATCACCTAATCGATTTTCGGGGCAATATCACACCAATTGATTTCAAGGCTCAACCGCACCTTTTACTCAACAGTTTGATTTACAAATAATCTTATAACTCTGAATAGCACTGAGATCTTATGGAGAGAGTGGGTATTTCGGCAGAGTATAGTTTGGGATTCTTTAGAATAAATGTGGAAGATGAAGAGGAGAGAAAATAAATGAAAATATGGTTAAAAATTCATTTAGAACTACTGGTATTTATAGGAAATCAACAGCCATATTAGAAAGGATACGAAGAATAGACACTTCTTTTGAAAATTTGAATATTGAATTTAACGGACACCATGTCGACATGGGGGGTTAAAAGATGTCGACATGCTCAAGGAAAAAATTGATGTTTTGATTTTCTTATTAAAATTGGTTTCTATAATTTGTCAAAACAATTTATAAACTTTGTAAATATATTTGAATATAGTTTAAACATATAAAAGAGTTTAGAAAATAATTTCTAATATATATAATCTTAATCTATAAAGTGATTTAAAAATCTGAGTATATAAATATTTTAAAGCTAAATATTTAAAACAAGAGATAGTATAAAATCAATGAAAATTTTGAAATCAAAATATTAAAAATGATAAAGATAGTTTTGAGGCTAAAATATTTCAAACAAGAGAGATGTCTTTTTGAAAAGAAGGTTTTGAATACATTTAAAATAAGAGATATATTTTTGAAAACCATTTTTATAAAATTAGTGGATATCAAAATAGGACCACTATATGTTCCACTAGATATTGTCGTGGGTTCCATCCCACTAGGGTTCCATCCCTTTAGCAGGCTCGAAGTGGATTCCATTCCACGAATAAATTTTGAATAAAGATGTAAGTGCTTCCAAGAAGTTTTAACATAATTCTAGACTAACTACATTATCTTGTACTGTTTGAAATCTTGAACTCTTGATAACTTGATTTCTTGATACTCATGAGTCTTCAATCTTGATATCTTTAATCTTTAAATTCATCAGTCTTGTGTCTCTATATTGTACAGTCTTCATTCTTGGTACCTGCATGTTTATATCCTGCATATACATATATATATATATATATATATATCTAAGCTATAATGTTGGTATTTATATTTTATAACAAGTCCTAAGGTTGTTTTCATAAAAACCAACATCTCAAGGACTAACAATCTCCCCCTTTTTGATGATGACAACCTATGTTTATAAAATATACTTCTCCTTCACAATAACTCCCCCTAAAACTAATAACTCCCCCTTAATCTAAGCCTAACTACTCTACTTTATATTTCTCCCCCTTTGTCATCAACAAAAACTAATCCTAAACTAATATAACTCCCCTTTAGTCTTATATTGGAGTACCTGTGACAAATTAAGATGGAGTGTCTATATATATATATATAATAACATGAGTTAATTAATGAAAACATAACCAATATTATAGTTTAAATCCAATAAACATATACTATGTTTCATATAATTTTATACATTCCATTCAAATCAAATCAATTCTAATCAAAGAAAATCAAATCAAACTATTTAAATCAAATCAAACAATTCAAATCAAATCAAACAATTCAAATCAAATCAAACAATTCAAATCAAATCAAAAATTCAAAAACAAGCAATTCAAACCATAAGGAGATCAAATAATTTTAGGAACTTCAACCCATCCTTCTTCTCCAAACATAGGATCTTTTATAATATCTTTCCAATCTTCATTATCTTGATTTAAAGTTCCTTCAGGATTTGCATCGAGATCATCTTTGTTTAGGGCAGAAATCGTCCAACGGAGGGCATCGAAATGCTTCTCTTGTTCTTTTATCATCTGCATTTGACTTAGTTCTAAGTGCCTTTGATTGGGGAGAGTAAAAGTAAGTATATTCTTGAATGAATTGAGAGTTTTTTCAAGATTTTCACTTAGACTTTAAGAAGAGGAAACCATTTTTGATAAGTAGTTAAAAGATATAAATAGAGATAAGTACAAATGAAAAGATTACAAATTTCTGAAAGAACAGGTATTTAAATAGGCAGAAATTCGTTTAAAATGAATAGACATGAGTTAGTTATTTTAATTTCAAAATTTAAAAAAAACCAAATCAGACAGTTATATGTCGACATAGTGGGTTGGGGTATGTCGACATAGGTATGTTAATCTATGTTTCTTCTTTGTTTTGTGAATAAGTATGTATATATATAAACTTATATACTATACTAACATTTATTCCAAAGACACGATAAGGTAGAAAAACATAAGATAGATAAAAATAATTATAGATAAATGAGTTAATACATGAGATACTTCAGAACATCATAAAAGAGCGATACAAGTTTATACAAAATAAACTAGTACATCACATCCTAGTTTTTAGAATGTGCTAGTGGATGAGGAGGATGATGATAAGCCGAGTTTCCGACCAACTTTAGCAAAGAACTTGTTCATATTAGTGGTCATTTTATCCAATTTCTTCTTAACGGATCTTTTGAGAATCCGTTGATTTTCCACTATGATCTTTTGATTTTTGAGGAGTGTTTTGTTGGAAGGATTGTTAGGATATTCAATACTTTCCAAGGAGGTATCTTCATTTTCTTCTTCAATTTCCATTTCCTCCCCTTCTTCTTTCTTCTTCCTCATTTTCTTCCTCCATCTCTTCATGTGCCAACCTTTCGTCCTTTTTGGCAAGAGATTCATATTGTTGAAATATGAAAGGAATTTTCATAAGAGAAATATTGGCATGATTAAACACTTTTCTTGAAACAAATTCTTCCCTTTTGTAATCAACACCAAAATAATTTAAAATCCGAGTGAGATAGATTCCATGATACAAAGTATTCTCACCAATTTCCAAATTTTTAGGACGAAGTTCATCCATAATTACTTGCGCCCAATTAATGTCATAATGACCAAAAATGGCAAAAAGAGCTTTACAAACTTTTAAAGTCGGGTAATTGAAATTTCCCGATCTAGGAGTGATAGTATGTTGCAAAAGAAGATTAACAATACGTGCTTTCGGACGAAAGTTATGGTTTTTAAATTCAAGGTTGTCATCTCCTTCGAAAATGTGATGAAATGTCTCACGATCATGTTCATCAATATTAAAAGTAGAAAGATCCATTCCCGAATTCTTGCAATTGAGAATGTTGCCCAAAATTTCATAATTTAAAACAATTTTAGTGCCTTTAACACTACTCCAAATTTCATTTTCATTTTCTTCATGAAAACCGCGATACAAATTTGGATAAAACATTTTAACAAGATTTGGATAACAAACAAAATCATTTTTAGAATTGTCAAAAAGACTAAGAATATAGTTCTCTTCAAGAAGAGTATTGATTTCATATGTAGAGAAATCGCTAAAGATAACAAATTTTCCCGTATCCGTAATTAGCATAGCTTATATAAGCTTTAATTGCTTCCGGATCATTATAGAGATACTCGTTAATGGTTTTAGACAGCCTCATTGTGGATGGAGTGCTTGAAGAAGCCATTTTTGAAGAGAGTAGAAGTTTGAAAGAGTGAAAGAGAGTTTGAAGTTTAAAATGAAAGTGAAAAGATATGATAAGATAAGAGAAATAAATAGATATTCAATAGTCATGTTCTCTGGTCAAGAGGTACCTTTCCAGAACATTGGCATTGGTGAAAAGGTGGAGGGAAGTTCAAGGATTTGAATTCAAATTTGAATTTCAAATTTCTGACAGGGACGTCGACATCATGGGTAGGCCATGTCGACATGGGTCAGAGAATTCATGTGACTTATATTTTCCTATATACTATAATCTCTATATATTTATATATTATTTTTAATGTCTATATATTTTCTGGAGTAATATTTAATATAATAATATTACTTTCATAAAAAATATTATAATATTAAAAAATAAAAATAAACATAATAAAAAATTAAAATTCAAACAAAAACAAACAAACAATCAATCAATTTTAAGCAAACAATTTCAACCAATATATTGTAAACATGTACCTTTTTCTAGATTCGTATCTCTGAGATCATCGGAATCATGAATAGCCGTAAAGCGCATATTTGAATTTTCTGTCTTCTAATCATCATCGCATGAGGATGAGTCTGAGTCTGAATTTTCTAGTGTAGCGGTATATGCTCTCTTCCTTTTCTTTGTGTAATCATTGCTTGCAGGAAACTTTTGCTTATCAGGGTGCAGACAGTCTTTTTTGAGATGACCTAGTTCGTCATAGTTGAAACATTTGACGTGGTTTGGTACTTCATTATGATTTCCAGAATTCCTATGATCATTCTTTTTGAAGTTGTTTATCTTTCTGTATTTTAGAAACTTCCGAAAATTCCTTATCATGAAAGCTATTTCTTCATCATCATCACTTCCCGATTCCGATCCATCTGTTAATGCATTGAATGCAATTGACTTCTTTTCGAATGCCTTGCTATCTCTTCTTTCTTGCATTTGTACTGCAAATGACATTAAATTTCCAATGTATTAGAGAATGCACAATATCCTGAAATCTACTATACATATCTGAAATGGACTCATTAGAATTCATTTTGAATAATTGAAACTGATTCGTGAGTATGGATATTTTGGTCTGTTTGACTTTGCTTGTTCCTTCACGAGTAACTTGCAAAGTTTTCCAAATATCATATGCAGATTTACAAACAGATACTCTATTGAATTCATTCCTATCAAGTGAACAAAATAAAATATTCATTGCTTTGGAATTATTTTGTGCAATAGTCTTTTGCTCAGCAGTCCACTGTGCAAAATTAATTGTAGGTTCAGAATATTCAGTCTGTATGATATTCCAAGTGTCTAATCCTATTGACTGTAAATATATTTTCATTATACATGCCCAATATGCATAGTTACTACCATTAAAAAGTAGTGGTCTGGCAGTAGACTGACCCTCTACAAATGAACTAGTGATAGTGTTAATAGAACCAGTGTTGGTAGCCATTTTTAAAAAAACTTTTCAAAATTCAGATTATGAAAACTTTGAAAACCTCGCTCTGATACCAAATGTGAGAAATGCGGATTACGGATCTTAAGGCTGGAATAACACTAGAGGGGGTGAATAGTGTTTTGTGGATTTTCTTGATCTTTTTGAAACTTATGTTAATTTAATCACCAGCAAATGCAATTCACAGACACGGATATAATCACAGAATCAGACACAGATGCAAATAATAAATAAAAGCAGTAAAGGAAAGAACACACCAGGATTTTATACTGGTTCGAAGTTACCCTACATCCAGTCCTGCACAAACGTACGGATTTCTTATCAAAAATAATCTCCCAAATTACACCCTCGATTTCAAGGCCACGAGGTACACCCTCCTGTATTCGAGTCCGGGGCAAACTCCCTTGATTTACTAGACCACAAGATCACCTAATCGATTTCCAAGGCAACAATCACACCCAATTGATTTCAAGGCTCAACCGCACCTTTTACTCAACAGTTCGATTTACAAATAATCCTATAACTCTGAATAGCACTGAGATCTTATGGATAGAGTTGCAGAGAACCAAACAAAAGATAATCAAGTTTGATTCACTTGGTATTTCGGCAGAGTATAGTTTGGGATTCTTTAGAATAAATGTGGAAGATGAAGAGGAGAGAAAATAAATGAAAATATGGTTAAGAATTCGTTTAGAACTACTGGTATTTATAGGGAATCAACAGCCATATCTATTCGTGAAAGGATACGACGAATAGACACTTCTTTTGAAAATTTTAATTTTGAATTTAACGGACACCATGTCGACATGGGGGGTGGAGGGATATCGACATGCTCAAGGCAAAAATTGATGTTTTGATTTTCTTGTTAAAATTGGTTTCTATAATTTGTCAAAACAATTTCTAAACTTTGTAAATATATTTGAATATAGTTTAAACATATAGAAGAGTTTAGAAAATAATTTTTAATATATATAATCTTAATCTATAAAGTGATTTAAAATCTGAGTATATAAATATTTTAAAGCTAAATATTTAAAACAAGAGATAGTTTAAAATCAATGACAATTTTGAAATCAAAATATTAAAAATGATAAAGATAGTTTTGAGGCTAAAATATTTCAAACAAGAGAGATGTCTTTTTGAAAAGAAGGTTTTGAAAACATTTAAAATAAGAGATATATTTTTGAAAAACATTTTTATAAAATTAGTGGATATCAAAATAGGACCACTATATGTTCCACTAGATATTGTCGTGGGTTCCATCCCACTTGGGTTCCATCCCTTTAACAGGCTCGAAGTGGATTACATTCCACGAATAAATTTCGAATAAAGATGTAAGTGCTTTCAAGAAGTTTTAACATAATTCTGGACTAACTACATCATCTTGTGCTGTTTGAAATCTTGAACTCTTAATAACATGATTTCTTGATACTCATGTGTCTTCAATCTTGATATCTTCTGTAATATCCCGGAAATTTTGGACAATATCAATTTAATAATCTGTTTAAATAATTAAATTGATTTGTTAATCTTTGATAATAAATATTTGAATTGATTTAATAATCTAATTAAATGAATATTTAATTAGTAAATTTATCCTTTAAAAATTTATAAGATGATTTCTATTTATAATGTATATATGAGTATATATTGTAAATAGATAAGCTTGTGTTTGAAATTTAATTAATAAATAAAATCTTGTTTTAAAATTTCTAATATATAATATTGATAGTTTGGATATTTGGATTTATTTAATATTAGCTTTTCAAAGTTATTTAAAATTTATAACTATATGGTTTTAAACTAGATTAATAATAAGGATTATTTTATTTTCTTATTAAATATGATTTAAAAGTGAATATATATATAGGTTTAAAATACAATTTACCTATGATATGTTAATTCAATTAGTAATAGTGATAATTTATAATCTCTTTTATAAATTATTTTAAAATTTATAAATTTGTTATTTTCAACAATATTAATAATGTATTGTCTTATATATAAATATAAATTCATATGTGCATGATAATAAAAGTACAAGAGTTTTTAAAGCAAGGGTTTAGACATAAAATTCTTGATTCTTACATTTGTAAAATAATTAAAACATGTATGGACACTTGTGTGATTATAAGTACATGCAAATACAAGTAGTTTGATTTTTCTTGTAATTGAATTATATAAATAGGTGTTAGAGAAACCTGGACAATTTTGATATCAGTTCAAAACCTTTTTCCTTCTTCATCTCTTCGTTTCTTCTTTTCTTAAAATTAAATCAAACTAAAATCTGAGAATCAAAACTAAAGCCTGCAACATTTCTTCAAAACCTGTAATGCATTTTCCAAAATCAAAACAAAAGACTGCAACTTCTTCAAAATCTAGAATCAATTCAAAAGCCGCCTGCATTCATCTTTCAAACCTGGGTTTTATCAAAGCATGCATGCAGGATTCAGTAACAAGCATTCAAGTTTAAAGTTTTCAAATAGGCAAGCAACTCAAGTTTTAAATCAAAAACCAGAAGCTAAGGCATTTCAGTCTCTAAAAGATTCAAAAGCTTTTCAAATAAATCTGGAAACTCTGTTTGTCTGGTGAGTAACAATTTTTTTAAAAATAAACTTAAGTTGATCTGAAATTCATGTTAAGTATTGAATGGAAGTTGGTTGCATGTGAATATTATAGTAGTTCTGCATATAGATATATTGATGTATGAATATATGTGTGCATGCTAGTTTACCTGTACATTTCTGTTTCAAAGAATAAACTCTGTTTGTCATTTTATCTGTGAGTAACATCATTTTTAAATGAGTTTAAGTATTTAATCTGTTGCATGTTGATTTATATGTTAAGTATGAATGATATGTATATATATAAGTAGATCTTCTGTGAACATATGAATAGAAAATTTTATACATGCTATTGTCTCTGCATTATACTATTTTTAAGTTCCCAGGTTCAAGAATTTTGTTCAAAACCCATTATCACACAATGTAATCTATGTTATTGTCTAAGATTCATATAAAATATGTTTGTTGAACCATGAATTTAAGTTTAAAAATTTATTCGAGTTAAGATAATTTTGAATTGTCTGTAAAAATCAATAATAACAGAGCAAGTCTGAATAAAGTGAAAATCCAATCATTTTAGTTCATCAATTCAGGAACCTAAACTAAATCCTTAACATAAATCATGATTTTTAAGAATAAAATTATAATTTATAGCTTGAGGAGGAAGGTGTAGTTCGGGAATGAACATAAAATGGAAATTAGGAGATTTCTGGTGATCTATGGGATTGGAAGGATCGGGTTTCTTCTAGTGGATGAAGGAGTGACCAGCGAAGATCGGAAAAATATTGGATAGTGATAGTCTTCGTCGAGGTGGTGGTGAGAAGCTTTTGAAGCTGGGTGACCTAGTTTTGGGTCGTTGTGAATTTTCCTTTCGTTCAAGGCCAAGGGATGATCGAGTGTACTGCGACTCGGGTAGGTGATAGAGGGATGGTAGTTTAGGCTGTAGCCGGAGGCATGGTCGATCTGGTGATCGGAATGGCGAACACAAGGCTGTTCCAGGTTTTCGATGGGTTTTTGTGTTGACAGTTTTGAACGTGGAGGTCGATTTTGATGGGCCGGGGTTATTGGCGATCGAGGTGGTCAGTTCGACTGAAGGGGGTCAGCGGCGACTTGTCTGAGATAGGAGTGATGGTCGGAGCAAGGCATAGCGACTGTGCACGTGCACAGTCGAACATTCGTGGTAACCTGTTTTTCTCTGGGAATGGGTTCGAGATTCCTCGAGTAAACCCTTGTTTCGGTCCGGGAGATTTCACTTTTTGCTCGAAGTAAATAAGATTTTTGACTCAGGGGAAAATCGAGTTGTCTCGGGTAGATTTAGTAATTAAAGCCTGACTTTGTTTTAAATTCAAATTGAGTTTTAAACTTTGAAAACAGGATTTAAACCCAGTTTTAAATCAAGGTTTCATTCAAGTTCGAGTTTAAAATTTATCCTAGAATTTGAGATAAAATAAGTTTATAAATTATGATGTTTAAACAAATTTAAAATGTTTAAAGTATAAATTTTTAGAGGATTTAAATTTAAACAAATTGGTTTAAAATCTTTAATGTTAAGTGTTCTTAACATTTGATTTAAAAAGATTTTGTATATTTAAATATTGGTTAAAGCTAAATTGTAATCTATTTTAAATCTTCTAATTTAAAATGAATCAAAAGAAAGATTTTAAAGTAAAATATTTTAAAGTCTTTTGTTAATAATAATTAAAATAGTTATAAGGCTAATCTTTATTTTAAAGATAAATTAAGGGTTAATGATTTAGGTTCATTCAATTGATAGGGTAATTGAAGAATAATTTATTAATTTAAGTAATTGATTAATTTGGTGTTAATTAATTAAATGATAAGTTAATTAATTAAGGGATTAATTAATTTGAAATTAAGGATCATTTATTTAGATAAGTATAGGTTAATAATAAATGATTAGAAATTTATTAATCAAGTGATTAAAGTTTAATTAAGGAAATTGATTTAGTAATTAGAAGTAATAAATTGATAATTAAGAATTTATTAAGTTGTAATTAATAAATAGTTGATTAAGACTTAATTACTTTGAGAAAGTAATGAAAAGATTGTTAATAAATTAATGAGAGATCATTAATTAGGAATTATTTAATAATTAATAAAGGGGATTAATTTTGATAATCAATTAGATTAATTAACTAATGATAATCTTTTATATATTGGTTAAGTATAATTACTTAATGGAAGTAATTAAAGTAATTAATTACTTAAGGTAATTAATTAAATAAATTTGATAAGTTTAAATTAATTTGTTTAATTAATTTAAGATAATCAATGGGTGATTTGATAATTACTTAAAGGTAATTAGTGGAAGTATAAATTACTTAGAAAAGTAATTAAAGTTAATTAGTGGATGTAATTAACTAAAGATGGTTTAATAAAAGTAATTTGAGTTTAATTACTTTTGAATAATTAATCAAGGGATTAATTAAAGAATAATTAATTAAGGAGTAATTAATTATGAAGTAGAGTAATTAAGAATAGTTAATTACTAAATGAGATTAATCAAAGGTGATTAATAAATGTGACTAATTAATTATTAAATGTAATTAATTTAAATAAGATAATTAATTAAGAGTAATTAAGAATCATTAATTAATATAATTAATAATGTAATTAAGGATTGATTAATTAAGACTAATTAATCAATAATAAGTGATTAAGGTAATTAATTAATTGTAATTAATTAAGGATTAATGTAATTAAGTACAGTTAATTAATAGATGAAGTAATTAGAGATTAATTACTAAAATGGTTTAAGTTAATTAATTTGTAAAATTAATTAGGGATTAATTACTTAAAGTAATTTAAGGTTTATTAATCAGAAATGATTAATTAAGATAATACTTAGAGTAATGATTAATTAATTGGTTTAATTAATAATTAAGTAAGAAGGATTTATAAAATGAAGTAATTAATTTAATTCACTTTAAATTAATTAGAGATGATAAATCATTACTTAAGAATGGATGAATGATATTGAATGCTTTGCATTGTTGATATCTCTGATAAGAGATGTGCTGATCTATGATATAGATGTTTGGTTGGATTGAAATGATAATATGAATTATCTATTTGGATGATAATATGGATTATCTATTTTAAATTATCTATCTGTTTGTAGTATAGATAAGAATTGAGTTGTTTTAACCTTAAAACAACTTGGCCCTTAAAAGATACGTTTTGGATTTCGATGAGACCGGGATCGGGTTTCCGTATACCGGAATTCCAGGTCTGGAGACCCGAATACCACATTGATCCAAATTAACGATAGGTCGTGAATCTCAAGTGAAGATGAAGATTCAAAGTGCAAGGGTTATTGTCGTTAACTCTGAGGGTGATTCCAATACGAGTGTAACGAGATAATGCCTTCGGTTTCGTTCAAACCCGGAACGAACTTGTATGGATTGAATGCTTTCAACACATCGTCAGGAGGGCGATGAGCATTCTAAGTGATGTGTTCTGATTTAAAGGTAAATCGTGACCTCAAGCCTCATCAACCGGGAATGGCTAAAACAGGGGAGGTGCAGCAAGGTTTCGTGGGTAGCACCCACTGAGAGTAAGGTCATCCCTGTCTAGAAAGTTCCTTCTTTTATTTCGGCTTAGTGGTGCAGTTGGCGACGGCCATCTGTGGGGTGATTTTATTCGGAATTATCCAGTAAGGGATGGTTCCGGCTTTGTGTTGCAGGGGATTGGGAGTGATCCTCGGTACGGTGATCTAGGCCCCGTACTGTGATGAGCGGTACCCCGGTAGCTCTGCCATTGTATGGAAATCCAAATTCCAATAAGTGATAACGGACTTGATTGTATACTTATGTATGCTGGAATTTAATAATGTAACAATTTCGGCTATTTCATATTTATTTGAAAACCCTAGACCCTATTATAATACAATCGAATTTCCTATCAAATGTTTTGGTTATCGTAAGGTAAAAACTTTTCCGTGTTTATGTGCGGGAAGTCTTACGAGATACCTTTTCTTTCCAAATGGTTTTCAAAGTTAAACAAGTTTAACCTGTTACTCACACCAGACCCATGTCTGACCCAAGTTGTTTATTTCTGTTTTATAAACTCTTGGGTACTCAAATTTTTACGAGTAGCCAAGGGATTCAGGTTTAGCTTTGACGAATTGTGGAGGAGCAATGGAGCAGGAGGCTTCGGCGTTCGTAGATATAGTATTCCGCTGTGTTGATATCTGTGTTAGAGTCTTGTATTGTATTTGAGTTGTAATATCTAGACAGATGTTTATAACTGTCTAGTATGTGTTGTATAGTTGTGTAAACTCTGATAAGTGTTGTATACTTTGTAATAGTTTATGTTATTAATATAATTTATTCGTTCCGCTGTGAGATCGTTGTTGTTGTTTCTTTCTTTCTTCTCTTCTTTTCTATTTTCTACCCCTTTCTTTCTTATTAATGATGCGTCATTCTGTGGAATGAGTGGCGGGTCGTTACAGTGGTATCAGAGCTTAGGTTGACCGAATACCTAAGCTATTGGTTAAGTGGATATCAGAACACTAGGCTGAGTGAATACCTAGGTTCGGAAGGGTTGTTCAATTAGGATCTGTAGCAACCTGTTTGAGTCCGAGTGTATATATATATATACGAGAGTGCGTATTTGTTAGTTATATAAAATGGTTTTATATTGTGTTAATTGATCGGTTAAGTGGTATATGGATTCTGGTCAATACGAGTAGCTACCGTTATTGATAGGGATCTCTAAACACTTGGACCAGGCCAACGGACACAATATTGTTTTAAAAGGGAAGGTGAAATAATTTTAACCAGATATATTTTCTATATATAAAAAGTATCATTTTAAATGTATATAGTATTTGTAATGATTGGTTGAGATGATAATAATTTATCATCTAGGATTAGGAGTCTGAGTGTTGAGGTTGGAAGTATATTTGTCGAGACTGTAAACCTAATACCGTCTCGAGTAAACTTTACTGTGGTAAAGAATTTCATCGATCTCCGAAGGAAACTGTTATGGTTCGGAGTTTATCTTTGTAGTTTGGATGAGTAAAGTTGGAGCTGTCGGTTGGACAGAAGCGAGTGATGGTATCTTGATACTTCTGGAAGAAGTAGCTGCGTGATGAGATGCAGTGACTATGGATGTTCCCGAAGATGTTTTCTTTGGAACAAGTTAATGAAGTGTGTCTGCTTCGGTGTCGAGGCTGAGTTCAGCAAGATGTTTTTGTTCTGTTTGAAGTCCGAATTTCTCGAAGAACTTTGGATTGAGAAGTCTGTGGCATCTGTGGCAGTAGTGCAGCTCGGAGTGTTCTGTTTTCGGCAGAAGTTTTTCTGAAGGTGAAGTTCAGAAGCAGCAAAGAGAATCCATTTCTTCGATGGATTGGATAGTCAAGAGTGAACTGTTCTGATTGGTAAAGAGAGAACAGTTTTATTTGGCTGGGTGGATCGCAAAAGTGACTTGCGATAGTTTGAGTATTCTTTTGAGTTATCCGATATTTTCTGGAATGTGTTGTCCAGTCTGTGCTTGTGTTCATCATCAGCATTTTCATTTCTACTCCAGATCAGAGTGGTGCAGCGGGAGCAGTTTGGCAAGTGCTCCTGTTTATCTTTTCCAGATAGGAGAAGTTAGTTCAGTCTACTGATATGGTGAAGTAGAGTTGTGTTTTGGATTATTGATAAATCTTGAGAGGATCATTGTTGATTGGGTTATTTCTGGTCCAGTTATTGCTAGAAGCATCAGCGAAGGTTGAGTTGATCAGGAAAGATCTGTAGACAGCTCAGGATCGTCTGAAGGATTTTGTGGATAAGAGACGATAGAATTTGAAATTCGAAATTGGAGACTTCGTGGTTGTGAAGTTTTTCTCTGGTTAAAGGGAGCAATAAGATTTGGTAAATCTGGAAAGTCAGCTCCGAATTGTTTTGGATCTTTTCTGTGATCTAATTTGGATAAGTGCTTTGATCTACTGGATTGAATTGTCAGTTTGGATAACTGGAATTCATTGTGTTTTACGTATCTCTGAGGGAGTACGTGTTTGATCTATCTCTGGTTTTGGAACCAGCAGTTCTGGAAGATTTGGTTGTTAAGTCAGACTCGTCTGTAGTCTGATATCTTGTTTAGTTCTGTAGATCTAGAAGAGTAGAAGCTCTATAGCTTAGTAGTATTGTTTGTTGGATTCTGTAGAGCGAGTATCCCGATATATATATACTTGGGGAAACTCGAGGAAATTTTATCCAGAATTTTATCTGGATAATTAGAATTGTTTGATTGGGAGAATTGTTTGCTATTGTTGTTAGCATATAGATAATAATATATGCTTGTGATTTAAATAGATTATTAAATTACCTTTGTTTTAAATTTCGGGGACGAAATTATTTTAAGGGGGAAGGAATGTAATATCCCGGAAATTTTGGACAATATCAATTTAATAATCTGTTTAAATAATTAAATTGATTTGTTAATCTTTGATAATAAATATTTGAATTGATTTAATAATCTAATTAAATGAATATTTAATTAGTAAATTTATCCTTTAAAAATTTATAAGATGATTTCTATTTATAATGTATATATGAGTATATATTGTAAATAGATAAGCTTGTGTTTGAAATTTAATTAATAAATAAAATCTTGTTTTAAAATTTCTAATATATAATATTGATAGTTTGGATATTTGGATTTATTTAATATTAGCTTTTCAAAGTTATTTAAAATTTATAACTATATGGTTTTAAACTAGATTAATAATAAGGATTATTTTATTTTCTTATTAAATATGATTTAAAAGTGAATATATATATAGGTTTAAAATACAATTTACCTATGATATGTTAATTCAATTAGTAATAGTGATAATTTATAATCTCTTTTATAAATTATTTTAAAATTTATAAATTTGTTATTTTCAACAATATTAATAATGTATTGTCTTATATATAAATATAAATTCATATGTGCATGATAATAAAAGTACAAGAGTTTTTAAAGCAAGGGTTTAGACATAAAATTCTTGATTCTTACATTTGTAAAATAATTAAAACATGTATGGACACTTGTGTGATTATAAGTACATGCAAATACAAGTAGTTTGATTTTTCTTGTAATTGAATTATATAAATAGGTGTTAGAGAAACCTGGACAATTTTGATATCAGTTCAAAACCTTTTTCCTTCTTCATCTCTTCGTTTCTTCTTTTCTTAAAATTAAATCAAACTAAAATCTGAGAATCAAAACTAAAGCCTGCAACATTTCTTCAAAACCTGTAATGCATTTTCCAAAATCAAAACAAAAGACTGCAACTTCTTCAAAATCTAGAATCAATTCAAAAGCCGCCTGCATTCATCTTTCAAACCTGGGTTTTATCAAAGCATGCATGCAGGATTCAGTAACAAGCATTCAAGTTTAAAGTTTTCAAATAGGCAAGCAACTCAAGTTTTAAATCAAAAACCAGAAGCTAAGGCATTTCAGTCTCTAAAAGATTCAAAAGCTTTTCAAATAAATCTGGAAACTCTGTTTGTCTGGTGAGTAACAATTTTTTTAAAAATAAACTTAAGTTGATCTGAAATTCATGTTAAGTATTGAATGGAAGTTGGTTGCATGTGAATATTATAGTAGTTCTGCATATAGATATATTGATGTATGAATATATGTGTGCATGCTAGTTTACCTGTACATTTCTGTTTCAAAGAATAAACTCTGTTTGTCATTTTATCTGTGAGTAACATCATTTTTAAATGAGTTTAAGTATTTAATCTGTTGCATGTTGATTTATATGTTAAGTATGAATGATATGTATATATATAAGTAGATCTTCTGTGAACATATGAATAGAAAATTTTATACATGCTATTGTCTCTGCATTATACTATTTTTAAGTTCCCAGGTTCAAGAATTTTGTTCAAAACCCATTATCACACAATGTAATCTATGTTATTGTCTAAGATTCATATAAAATATGTTTGTTGAACCATGAATTTAAGTTTAAAAATTTATTCGAGTTAAGATAATTTTGAATTGTCTGTAAAAATCAATAATAACAGAGCAAGTCTGAATAAAGTGAAAATCCAATCATTTTAGTTCATCAATTCAGGAACCTAAACTAAATCCTTAACATAAATCATGATTTTTAAGAATAAAATTATAATTTATAGCTTGAGGAGGAAGGTGTAGTTCGGGAATGAACATAAAATGGAAATTAGGAGATTTCTGGTGATCTATGGGATTGGAAGGATCGGGTTTCTTCTAGTGGATGAAGGAGTGACCAGCGAAGATCGGAAAAATATTGGATAGTGATAGTCTTCGTCGAGGTGGTGGTGAGAAGCTTTTGAAGCTGGGTGACCTAGTTTTGGGTCGTTGTGAATTTTCCTTTCGTTCAAGGCCAAGGGATGATCGAGTGTACTGCGACTCGGGTAGGTGATAGAGGGATGGTAGTTTAGGCTGTAGCCGGAGGCATGGTCGATCTGGTGATCGGAATGGCGAACACAAGGCTGTTCCAGGTTTTCGATGGGTTTTTGTGTTGACAGTTTTGAACGTGGAGGTCGATTTTGATGGGCCGGGGTTATTGGCGATCGAGGTGGTCAGTTCGACTGAAGGGGGTCAGCGGCGACTTGTCTGAGATAGGAGTGATGGTCGGAGCAAGGCATAGCGACTGTGCACGTGCACAGTCGAACATTCGTGGTAACCTGTTTTTCTCTGGGAATGGGTTCGAGATTCCTCGAGTAAACCCTTGTTTCGGTCCGGGAGATTTCACTTTTTGCTCGAAGTAAATAAGATTTTTGACTCAGGGGAAAATCGAGTTGTCTCGGGTAGATTTAGTAATTAAAGCCTGACTTTGTTTTAAATTCAAATTGAGTTTTAAACTTTGAAAACAGGATTTAAACCCAGTTTTAAATCAAGGTTTCATTCAAGTTCGAGTTTAAAATTTATCCTAGAATTTGAGATAAAATAAGTTTATAAATTATGATGTTTAAACAAATTTAAAATGTTTAAAGTATAAATTTTTAGAGGATTTAAATTTAAACAAATTGGTTTAAAATCTTTAATGTTAAGTGTTCTTAACATTTGATTTAAAAAGATTTTGTATATTTAAATATTGGTTAAAGCTAAATTGTAATCTATTTTAAATCTTCTAATTTAAAATGAATCAAAAGAAAGATTTTAAAGTAAAATATTTTAAAGTCTTTTGTTAATAATAATTAAAATAGTTATAAGGCTAATCTTTATTTTAAAGATAAATTAAGGGTTAATGATTTAGGTTCATTCAATTGATAGGGTAATTGAAGAATAATTTATTAATTTAAGTAATTGATTAATTTGGTGTTAATTAATTAAATGATAAGTTAATTAATTAAGGGATTAATTAATTTGAAATTAAGGATCATTTATTTAGATAAGTATAGGTTAATAATAAATGATTAGAAATTTATTAATCAAGTGATTAAAGTTTAATTAAGGAAATTGATTTAGTAATTAGAAGTAATAAATTGATAATTAAGAATTTATTAAGTTGTAATTAATAAATAGTTGATTAAGACTTAATTACTTTGAGAAAGTAATGAAAAGATTGTTAATAAATTAATGAGAGATCATTAATTAGGAATTATTTAATAATTAATAAAGGGGATTAATTTTGATAATCAATTAGATTAATTAACTAATGATAATCTTTTATATATTGGTTAAGTATAATTACTTAATGGAAGTAATTAAAGTAATTAATTACTTAAGGTAATTAATTAAATAAATTTGATAAGTTTAAATTAATTTGTTTAATTAATTTAAGATAATCAATGGGTGATTTGATAATTACTTAAAGGTAATTAGTGGAAGTATAAATTACTTAGAAAAGTAATTAAAGTTAATTAGTGGATGTAATTAACTAAAGATGGTTTAATAAAAGTAATTTGAGTTTAATTACTTTTGAATAATTAATCAAGGGATTAATTAAAGAATAATTAATTAAGGAGTAATTAATTATGAAGTAGAGTAATTAAGAATAGTTAATTACTAAATGAGATTAATCAAAGGTGATTAATAAATGTGACTAATTAATTATTAAATGTAATTAATTTAAATAAGATAATTAATTAAGAGTAATTAAGAATCATTAATTAATATAATTAATAATGTAATTAAGGATTGATTAATTAAGACTAATTAATCAATAATAAGTGATTAAGGTAATTAATTAATTGTAATTAATTAAGGATTAATGTAATTAAGTACAGTTAATTAATAGATGAAGTAATTAGAGATTAATTACTAAAATGGTTTAAGTTAATTAATTTGTAAAATTAATTAGGGATTAATTACTTAAAGTAATTTAAGGTTTATTAATCAGAAATGATTAATTAAGATAATACTTAGAGTAATGATTAATTAATTGGTTTAATTAATAATTAAGTAAGAAGGATTTATAAAATGAAGTAATTAATTTAATTCACTTTAAATTAATAAGAGATGATAAATCATTACTTAAGAATGGATGAATGATATTGAATGCTTTGCATTGTTGATATCTCTGATAAGAGATGTGCTGATCTATGATATAGATGTTTGGTTGGATTGAAATGATAATATGAATTATCTATTTGGATGATAATATGGATTATCTATTTTAAATTATCTATCTGTTTGTAGTATAGATAAGAATTGAGTTGTTTTAACCTTAAAACAACTTGGCCCTTAAAAGATACGTTTTGGATTTCGATGAGACCGGGATCGGGTTTCCATATACCGGAATTCCAGGTCTGGAGACCCGAATACCACATTGATCCAAATTAACGATAGGTCGTGAATCTCAAGTGAAGATGAAGATTCAAAGTGCAAGGGTTATTGTCGTTAACTCTGAGGGTGATTCCAATACGAGTGTAACGAGATAATGCCTTCGGTTTCGTTCAAACCCGGAACGAACTTGTATGGATTGAATGCTTTCAACACATCGTCAGGAGGGCGATGAGCATTCTAAGTGATGTGTTCTGATTTAAAGGTAAATCGTGACCTCAAGCCTCATCAACCGGGAATGGCTAAAACAGGGGAGGTGCAGCAAGGTTTCGTGGGTAGCACCCACTGAGAGTAAGGTCATCCCTGTCTAG
This sequence comes from Allium fistulosum, assembly GCA_030737815.1. Lineage (NCBI taxonomy): Eukaryota > Viridiplantae > Streptophyta > Magnoliopsida > Asparagales > Amaryllidaceae > Allium > Allium fistulosum. Next base: position 118,406,121 of record CM060908.1, on the reverse strand, counting down.
AAAGTTCCTTCTTTTATTTCGGCTTAGTGGTGCAGTTGGCGACGGCCATCTGTGGGGTGATTTTATTCGGAATTATCCAGTAAGGGATGGTTCCGGCTTTGTGTTGCAGGGGATTGGGAGTGATCCTCGGTACGGTGATCTAGGCCCCGTACTGTGATGAGCGGTACCCCGGTAGCTCTGCCATTGTATGGAAATCCAAATTCCAATAAGTGATAACGGACTTGATTGTATACTTATGTATGCTGGAATTTAATAATGTAACAATTTCGGCTATTTCATATTTATTTGAAACCCTAGACCCTATTATAATACAATCGAATTTCCTATCAAATGTTTTGGTTATCGTAAGGTAAAAACTTTTCCGTGTTTATGTGCGGGAAGTCTTACGAGATACCTTTTCTTTCCAAATGGTTTTCAAAGTTAAACAAGTTTAACCTGTTACTCACACCAGACCCATGTCTGACCCAAGTTGTTTATTTCTGTTTTATAAACTCTTGGGTACTCAAATTTTTACGAGTAGCCAAGGGATTCAGGTTTAGCTTTGACGAATTGTGGAGGAGCAATGGAGCAGGAGGCTTCGGCGTTCGTAGATATAGTATTCCGCTGTGTTGATATCTGTGTTAGAGTCTTGTATTGTATTTGAGTTGTAATATCTAGACAGATGTTTATAACTGTCTAGTATGTGTTGTATAGTTGTGTAAACTCTGATAAGTGTTGTATACTTTGTAATAGTTTATGTTATTAATATAATTTATTCGTTCCGCTGTGAGATCGTTGTTGTTGTTTCTTTCTTTCTTCTCTTCTTTTCTATTTTCTACCCCTTTCTTTCTTATTAATGATGCGTCATTCTGTGGAATGAGTGGCGGGTCGTTACATCTTCAATCTTTAAATTCATCTGTCTTATATCTCTATACTGTACAGTCTTCATTCTTGGTACCTGCATGTTTATATCCTGCATATATATATATATATATCTAAACTATAATGTTAGTATTTATATTTTATAACAAGTCCTAAGGTTGTTGTCATCAAAACCATCATCTCAAGGACTAACACTTATTTATCCATCGCCTATGTCAGGCCGAGTGAGCCAGGGCATTGGTTGCTCCTAAGCATCTCCTTAGTTTGAGCACCTCAACAAGATCTCATGAATAGAAAAATCAGGTGTACCCATCGGCTTATTAGAGCCAAGATTAAAACAATTGCTTATAACAGTTTTTTCTTTTATTCTTTTATTTAAATCTTAAGTAAAACGTTAACTCTTCAAATCATCTTTAAAACATGTAATTATTCATTTAAAAACATTTATAAAATATTTGGGAAAGAGTTGTTAAGTTTAAAGTTATTGAAAATGGCTGCAAATAGTGTTGCGAATAGTGTTTTTAAAATTATATTGACCAAAACAACTTTTCTATCACTTGAAAATTTATTTATACAACTCAAATATCTTTTAAAACATTTTAAAAGATTTATAAGGATTTTTCCATATTTTTAAAACATTTAAAAATATTAAATTTTAAGAAATCCTTTTTTGGATTCAGTACTTCAAAACCGTGATTATTTTGAAAACTTATTTTACTTATATTTCAAATCCTACTTATTGAAATCTCGGTCTTTTTCCTTTGTTTGAAAACTATGGATATAACAGTTCGGAAAATTCTTATTACAAAGAATTCTGAGCTATATTCCACTATATATACTCGTTCAACTTTTGCTACGCGAAATCGCAAACTATTGTTACACGACGCGCCTAGTTTTGACTCATTTTTTCAATTTCCATTCAAAACTCATCAAGACAAGTTTATAAGTTTCTAAAACATTTTCAAATAAATTTCAAATCATTTTAAAGAGTTTTAATGATTTCATATTACTTTTATAACTTGATTCGAAAAGTGATTTCCTTGTGTAATATTGACGTGTATTTAACGTGACTTGTTTATATGTCCAAACAACAATATTTTCACAACATTCAAACATGATAAACAATCATTATAAACAACCATACCATCCAGTATGTGTGTATATATAATATAAATGGAGTTTCTAACTTTTTATATAATATATCTAACTTTTTGCTACTAATTACTTCCAAATATCCACTAACTACTATAATTCATCCAACCAAACATCTTAAGCATTTCAATAGTCATGTTAAACATTTGTAACTATTTATAAAAGTTCAATTTAGGAGTTCTCTCCTTTATTAGATATCATATTGACTAGATTTTGCTATAGCTTCGCTAGCTCGAACTAAAACTATACAAACTCGATCCCCGGAGACTTGAAGTGGCTCGACCTTGGTCCTAGTGCTCATGGTCAAGCAAGGAGGTAGTGGTTGCTTATGGCCAAGGTGGGGGTTGATGGTGGTCGTGGGTTTTAATGGTCAAATGGAGTGATTTTGAAGTGTTTTGGGGAGTAAATACTACTATATATATTATATAAATTTGATTTATTTCCACAGATATTTTCTTCATTATTTTATTAAGTGGAGAAGACATGGAAATAGCTTAGAAATGAGGAAGAAGATGAAGAAAAGGTTGTAGTTAATTATGAAGAATGGGTGGGGTATTTATAGGAAAATTTTGGAATCAAAATATCTTAACATGAAATTACCATACTACCCTTGCCATCACCTCCATCCCCCCTAGGATGCACGATAGCCGACCTCTCTTCTTAGCCATGTGGTGTTGGTGATGATGGTGGATGATGGTGATGTGACGTGGTGTGAGGTTGATTTAATGTTTGCTTTTAAAAGTAATTATTACTTTAGATATTTTATTCTTTTACCATTAGTAAATATATATTTATTTTCTACTCTTATCATGTGTATATGTACATGATAATGTGTGTATATGCATGTCACAAATGTGTACAAGTCATTTGAACAACATCGTATAACTTATATACGTCAAACCGTTACCAATTTGGATTCTGATCTTCGGTCATATTTTCATTTATTAATTAACGTACATATATTTCTAAACAAAGTTTGAAAACAATTTTCTTATTATTATTCATGTATTGAAATGATCTTATAGGAGTTAGAAAACTATATAAATCAATATTAAACGATTATTTATAAAAAGTGCTATTATATTGATAAACCGATATCGATTTTCCTTATAATTTCAAATTTTATTTATAAATTTATAAAACTATCATATTTGATTTATTATCACTTTATTATTATTATAAATGAATTATTATCATTTTAAAATTGTTATTTGAATATTTATAATAATCGTTAAATCATTAAATCTCAATTTAAAATCATAAATTAATTATTAAATATATTGGCATCACTAATGATGTCATTAATCAATTAAATCTTTGTTAATATATTTTTAAACAGGTTTACCTTTTTTATTTATGGTTCAAAACATTTTTATTGGAGTTATAAATCCTTATATTTGAATATTTCAAAAATAATCTTAATTTATTAAAGTGATGAATTTGCGGGTCATTACATTACGGGAACGGTCGACCGGTCGTGATTAACCGGTCGATCGATGCTATTAAAAACTCACCAGTGCACTGGTCACGACAAAACCTGAAGCTATTCGAGCTCCAAGTGAAGCCTTTGATTGCTCGCTCGACCGTCCGGTTGCCCAGGTTTTTATTTGATTATTATGTGCTAATTTATGTGCTATATTTCACGTTAATCTTAATGATATTTCCAAGTTGTTGAATCACTTTGATGATCTTGTTTGTACTGAGTTTTTATTTTATTTTTTAAGTGCTAAATATATAATTAATTTCTATCAATTAGTAATGCTATTTATAAAGGGAACTTTTTTTTAAATAAATCATTTATATATATATATGAAAATGTGTATAATTTGGATAAGAATATTTTGGGAATATATATATTTATATATATATATATATTTGGGTATTTTAAATTTCAAAGTGATTGCATAGAAGTTTTATAAGAATATAGTTTTGAATGGAAAAGTTTATAAACGAAATGGATCATTTAAAAGTTGTAAGTGAAGATATAAAAAATTTATACATGTATTGTAACACCCCGTATTTTTATATAATTAAATAATCAAATAATTATGAACAGTGAAAATAAGCATTTTTGGAATTGTCAGAATTTGGCCTAGAAACTTATTCCATTGTGTTCGTGGCGATTTTTTGATTAATTTACATATATAATATGTCCCGAACGGAGTTCGTATGAAAAAGTTATTGACGTTCGATGTTTTGTATCGAGAAATAATTATACATGTAAATGTATGTAAATATATTTGTTATAAATAAATATATGGGCGTATGAAATTCCAGAAATAACGCGCATTTGAATTTTAAAATAGACACGCGTCATAAAGATAATTAATTAACATTGCCATCATAAAGGAAATTAATTGATACCGGTAATTAAAGACAATTAATTAACATTAGCAGGCAATGTAATTAAATCAGCTATTGGAGGAAATTAATTTACATTAATTGGCCACATGTGAAATTCAAAATAAACAAGTTTTATATTGGGGAATTAATCAAGCAATTGATGGTGATTAATTAGAATAAACAAGCAACATAAAAAAAGGTTAAACGTTTATAATTTATAACGTTTAAAAGTTAACGTTTATAAATAACATTTAATAAAACAAATAAGGCACGTTTAAAATCCAAAATAGACGTGCATTATAAAGAGCATTAAGTCAGAGAACTAATGAGAGTTAATTGGAATTAATAAGGAAATGAAATGATAGTTGAACTAGATTTGAATGTGTACATATAGGCAATATATTGCTGCACATAAAAATTAATTGAAGGATCAATTAAGAAGAGGATTAATTAGATAATTGGTGGGATGCATCTATATAAGAGAAAACGTAATGTAATTCGTTCCATCAGCCGTCACTTTCTTCATCCCTCTCTTACAGTAAACAATGGCTTCTTTCTTCATTCTTTTCTCCTATTTCTCACAAATCTTCACCAAATGAATCCAAATAAAATATATGTGAAGAAAATAGAGAAATTGCAACAAATTAAAGGAGAGAAGTTGTAGAACGGCGTAGTAATTTTAGAAGATAGAGATTTAAAGCTAAGGACGACAGGTGAGTGGATTTAATTATATATCTTTTACGTTTATGATATATTATTGTTAGATAACCGTTAAATAATTTTATTCAGTATTTATTTCAGTAATTAATTTTGTTAATTAGTTATACTGAGGCTGTAAATTGTATAAGATAGCTTATATTTAATTAATATTAGGCTTGACAGTTAGAGAAAGGTATAAGCCTAAAAGTAAGAAATTTACCGTTATTTACATCAATTTTAAAGTTGAAATTTAGCCTATAAATGTTAGCTTCTTTTTATTCCTTTTTACGCGAATAAATTAGTTAAAGAGAAAAATTCGCAAATACGGACTAAAATAAAAGAACACTAGATTTACAAAAATTAGATATAAAATAAGGAAAACTGAAATAAAAAGAGAAAAATAGAAATTTGCAGTAAATTATGCTGAAACGGAGCAAAATAAATAAATAGGGAAAACCTAATAACTTGATTTGGAAGTAAGTGATAGATTAATTGTTTCGTTTAGAAAAGAGAATACATTTCTATAGTTTAATATTTAAAAGATAACGATAAAAGTAATTGCAGGAATAAAAAGAAAGAAAAAAGGAATTAGTGTAAAATAGAGAAATTACTGTATTTTGCACTATCCAATAAGTAAAGAAATAATAAAAAAATATCTTGCAGTTACGGATTATTGTTTATAGCATTATTTAGTATTAAAACATGTAAATGGATTTTTAGCACAGCTTTTTGTAACCAACCAAATAGAATAGAACTACTTCCTAGAATATAAGAAAATGAAGTGAAGAATTAAATGAATTAAAGAAGGAATCAAGTTAATTATTAGACAAGAATAGAAGCTATAGACAAAAATGTAATTAGATCTACATTTACTGCGCAGATAATAGAATAAAAGTAAAGCAATTATTATGATAAGTAAATTTGTGACAGTTGGATGTAGTCCCAAGTTAAGATTGTCATATAATATAAGAGAATTAAAGAGAATTCAATATCATAATAAAAGAAGATAGACTAGAATAGAAAAGAGACGCTTGTAATTATATTTATAATATATAGATTATAAAGGAATACAGTAGTGACGATTCCAAGTAAAATTATAACATAGGTTATAATTAAGTAGAAAGAACAGAAAAGGCTTATTTTAAGACTTAAATTAAGTTAATAAGCAAATGGAGCAGAAATAACAGTAGAGGCTTAATTTAATAAACTTAGCTCTTGGATTAAGTTAATAAGCAAGATAATATAAGTGGCCCATACCAACAGCATTCCCTTTCAGTCGGGAACTGATGGTCTCACAATAGTTAGGTATGGCTGGGACAAGATTATGCTAATTAGGGTAAATAAGTAGCCAACAGAATAAGAAAAGTAAACTAAATGCAAAATAAAAGATTAGACTTAGGGTCTAATAAAAGAGTGAGATGCGTTTGGAGCACCCCAAAGGATGAAGAACTTAACGAAGTAGTTCATCACAGATTTCAGCACAGAAGAAGCACGTCCAACTTAGTTATTTTGGGCTAGAAGAAGTACGAGACTTCAACGGGACGTGAGGGTACTCTAGGATGGTCCTCTGGGGTAGGCATAGCGAAGCAGTCCTCCAGAGGCAGGTCTGTAGGTGTTCCATCAAAAGAGTATGCCTTGATTGCTTTTTGCATGGAAGGACCATTGTAGGCAGTCAAACGGGGTTGATGTTTGGAGTAGGATATTCATATGTATCAGTACTTGCAAGTAAGTTTTAGTGGGCAGAACCTAAAAGGATAGTCACGTGCGGATATCGGGCCAGCATCAAAACCAAGAAGCGAGTTCGGGAAAGACTAGATTTAAACCTATAGTCCAATGATTCTTTCACTATCGAGACATTGGATGAGGGACGCAGCCAATTGTATGTTAAGATTGTTTGTAGTAGGGCACAGCCACTTAGCTCTTTAGAGGTCTTTCGATTAGTTGAGGGGTCGCTGCGTGGGGCCATAGCCACGATAAGCAAAGGTCCAGACCAAGTAGAATATCTGTATTATAGGCCTAACGAGGCAGTCCTTTATAGATATAGAAAATCCCCGACTGAGTTCCGTACAAGGTTGACCTTGTTTAGCGGGATTCAGGGAGTAGACAGAACGATTACATATAGTCCTCAAGGTACGCACTGGGTGGTACATTGTGGATGTCCGAGCAGTAGTATAGGCTAGTGCGGACGCAGATTACATTTTCAGAGCAGACGACGGAACATCTGTATTGTAGCCCTTACAAGGCAGTCCTTTACAGATGTAGTCACAGCATGCCCTAGCAGCGAGACGATGGAGTCCTTTTCGAGGAGGATACGGAAGGTACTAAGGGTAGTACCTAGGACCGATACGGTCATTGGGCATATAGCTACATATATCAGTTATTAGGTTTTGATCTACTAGGGAGTAGATGGGTACGATTCACGAATAGAGGCGAGAGTATTATAAACCCAATAAACCTAATATAACAGAAAATGGAAATAAAACGGTATATGTAGAATTAAACTTAGAAGTATATAATTTGTCCATTCACCAGAACTTTAGTTCTGACCCCCTCCTCATAACATCCTACAGGTTTGGTAGATGGCAGAGACTTTCCAGCTTTGAGACACTTGTTTAGAAAGTGTTATTATTGGTGGGTATTTACTTACTATGATATTTTAGTCAGTTCCGCTGTGAGATATTTATCTGAGCTCTGATATATTTGTCTTTGCCTATTTGCAGGATACCAAAAACCCAACTCGGGCTTCAGTGGGCTTGGATTTTAGCATTTTTGCGAAAAATCCGGACCCACTGGAATTCGGGTTGTTACATGTATACATATATATATACATACATATGTACATATATACACATATATACATATATATAGTTATGCGCACACACACACAGATATATATATAGACACACACATAGAAATGTTGATTTCAAAACTCTTTTATAATTTTCTAATAAGATGATGACTAGTTATTTAATAAATCTTAAAATAGATTTAGGACTTTATGCGATTTTGGACATTCTCATGTAACCTATGGATTTTAAAAATAAATGTTTTCAAAACCTTAATTCTATAATTTGGGAAATACTAATAACCGACTTAGTATTATTGGTTGGTTTAAATGGTTTCAAATAACGCTTCGTCGAGTATGGTACAGCTCATTGAATAGAAAGTTTGATTGAAATTTACTAACCCATTAGCGAATACCTAAATTTCATCGGGTAGTATGGGATACTTGGGTTAAATTCTTGTGATTGCTTATAGGAAAATATTTAACACTTTAGGTTGTACTGTCTTTTGGTGTTCGGCATGGGACTGATAGATCCTTAAGAGAATATAGTTCAGGTTTTCTAGTGGTATCCGTAATGAGTGAGATTTACTAGCTTATAGTAAATACTTGAATTTCACCGGACGGTATGGGATGTTTTGGTTAAGTTCTTATGATTAAAAAGTGATAGTATTTGGCACTTTAGAGTTACTCTCTTTTGGTGTTCGGCGAGGCCGATAGATCCTTAAGAAGTATTATGGATTTTTCCCCAATCCTTATGATCGGTCGAGACTTGTTTTCCACGATCCTTGTGATCAGTCGAGATATGAGATTTTATTTGTTTTCCCTAATCCTTATGATCATATTGAGATTCTGTGTTCCTCGATCCTTGTGATCGTGTCGAGATTATGTGCTCTCGATCTTTGGTACCAGATCGGTATGAGTGATACCACAATTGTTTGTTTGCCATGGTATGGAATTGGTTTCTCTATGTTAGGAATATTGTACTTTCTACTATAATTTTGTGTTTAGTGACTGATCTGTTTTTGTGACCTAAATATATATCCCTGTGCCTTGAGATAAATTCTGAGTAAATCAATTCCATGACTTGTTATACCTTGGACATCTGGATTTACCTATATGTCATTTATTCTTCTGTTATATCTTGTTCTCACCCTTTTTGGATAATTAGATATAGTCTGACCCGTTTATTTTTAATACTTGGGTCAGGCCAAGACTTTTCAGGTTTCGGGGTGATCAGGTTTTTGGGTAGGTGAACTAGCAGAAGATAGATCATTTTGATATTTTAGTTTTGTCTTATGTAGGATATGTATATGTGGTATTATGAGATGTATGATTTGAGATAGTGACTTATTTTGGGATGTATATTATGCGAGCTTAATATTATATTTTGTAGACTCACAGTATGTATTGCATAAGATCATATTATTTCGTTGTGATCTATGTAACTCTAATATTTATTTTCGTAATATATACTAGTCTGAATATTTTTATCGGTGTGTTTATTACTTTGTATTAATACTATACACGTCAAATTTCAATTCAGATATTAAGAAAAAGGTATAAACAATGTGTCGGGGTTAGTATAAAGATATATTCACATTCGGTCATCCTTAACCAGCCGTATTCTCTGGATTAGCCGATGACATTAATTGAAATGTTCTTTGCTAAACTAGGTATAGTGGTGGGGTCGTCATAGTATGATTTAAGTGGCCTATCTCTTTGGTTCAAAAGTTACTTATTCAATAGCTATGCATAAGTAAAAGATTGCTACAAAAAGCAGTCGTCAAGCCAGATGCGGATGAAATTCGAATTGTCATGCTTACGCTTTTTCCATAGCTACTGACTTTGCTAAAGAACTCATGGAACCATCTTTTCAAATTTGATTTTCAAATGATATTGCTAGTGCATGCCATTTTATCCTTTATACTAAGAAATTAATTTATAACTAGTGTGAACCCGTGCTACGCACACGGTTGTCGTTTTAGAATTTTAAATTTAACATAATTGAAAAAACTTATGAATAGTAGAATATACATTTACGAACATGATTCTAATAGATTTATCTGTGTATTAAACACGTAGATAAAATAAATTTAGAGTACAAAATAAATATTAAATATAAATTAATTTTTTATGCGTAGTAGCACATGAAAAAAATTGAACTAATTTCATAAAAGTACAAACAAATTACAATAACAAAATATTTTTGTATTATCAGCACACGATTTATTTAACATATTTTTTCTAACCTAATCCAAAGATCACACAATCATGATAAGCTTAAATACATGTAGATGAGGCACCATTGCTTGTGACAAAATAATCTGCAGTCGAAGACAAATAAATAAAAGTAGATTGTGCAATATTTCCAACAAATGAATATCTTATATTGAACCGCAGAGAAAATTATTCCCAAACAAAATATGTAAAACTGCTGACTTGCACTAAGTTGCATTAGAAAAAGTTTTTAAGAAGTAGGCCTTGAGTTGAACATCTAGATAAATTGTAAGTTTATTTACGTGAAAGAGAAAATTTCCAAGCCTTCGTTAATTTGGAGTTGTCCACCAGTTGAATACACATGACATGCGAACCAGATACTTCATAATCTTCATATTAGAGGAAGATATTTTGAGCTTTCCAGCAATGAATAGGGTCTAGTGAATCTGCATAGAAATATACTATGTTAGCTCATTGACAAATAAGCATACTTCACTGTAAAAACAAACTTCATAAGTTGACTAAAATTGTATCCACATTAACAAATACTTTTTTCATCAGCACAAATATTCGATGTTTATATTGCATTTAGATAAAAAAAACAATCACCGATTATTCAAATCTATGAACGGGAAACCATGCTTATTTAACTTCGGTTACTGAAATCTCCTTTAACGGAACAAATAAGCATGGAATTTTTTGTGTTTTTTGTAGTTGCTTCCTGCATTACCATGCATTCTGGTGCTGTTTTCAAAGCTGGGGATGCCTGTGAGGAATGCGGATTACGGATCTTAAGGCTAGGAATAACACTAGAGGGGGGGTGAATAGTGTTTTTAAGAAATTACTAAATCTTTTTGAGTTTATGTTAATTTGAACACAAATGTATACAATATTCAGACATAGGTATAATCACAAAAATAAACACAGATGCAGAAATAAAGTAAATGTAGTAAAGGAAATAACACACCGGATTTTATACTGGTTCGGGGTTACCCTACATCCAGTCCTGCACAATCAAGTACGGATTTCCTTTCAAAAGCAATTCAACAATTACAACCCTCGGTTTTAAGGCTACGAGGTACACCCTCCAAAATAACAATCCTCTGGGTAGAGATACTTGATTTCCGGGGCAACAAGTTCACCCAATTGATTTCCAAGGCTATAATCACACCTTTTCTCGCTTGATTGATTTCCAAGGCTACAATCACACCTTTTCTCGCTAGATAGATTACAAAGAAGCCTATAACTCTGAATAGCACTTAGATCTTGTTGAGATAGTGATAGAGAATCAAACCAGAGATAATCTAGTTAGATTCAATGTTGATTTCGGCAGAGTAATGATAGAATTTTGATTAAGAAAATGTGAAAGAAGAAGAGGAGTGAAAAAACCAGAAAAACTGATTAAAAATTCGTTGAAACTAACCCCTATTTATAGAAGAACAACAGTCATGTCCATTCGTGAAGAGTTATGGCGAATAGACACTTCTTTTGAAATTTAAATTTTTAACTCAACTGTCACCATGTCGACATGGTCACCATAGGAATGTCGACATCCCAAAGCAATTTTTGATGTTTTGATTTTCTTTGAAAATAACCTTTATCTTATATTAAAACTATTTTAAACTTTATAAATATACTTGATTATAGATAGAATACATAGATGAATATAAAGAATAATATATATAATATTTTACTATAATTTTATATTTAAATCAAAGTATAAATATATTATAATTAAAAGATAGTTTAAAATAACCGAAGTTTAAAAACAAGAATATTTAAGGCTAAAACATCTTTTTGAAAATCATTTAAAAAGATAATTTTTAAGGCTAAAACATTTTGAAAAACAATTTTGAAAATCATTCCGAAGTAGTTTTTGAAAATCATTTTGAAGTAGTTTTGCAAGCTTCTTCCTGCAGAATATCTCATCATGACAGGACTCGAGAACTTGTACAAAACCAGGATGTTCGTGGGTTTGTAAGCCACTTGTCGTAGGTTTGTAAGCTACTTGTCGTGGGTTTGTAAGCCACTAAAAAGGTAGAAATGGGTTCCATCCCAAAAGAAAAATGGAGTGAAGATTTCAGTGCTATTGTGAAGTTTTAACATAATTCTAAACTCAATACTTTATCTTGAAATCTTGAACTCTTGATAATCTTGATACTCATGAGTCTTCAATCTTGATATCTTGAATCTCTATACTGTACAGTCTTCATTTTTGGTACCTGCATGGTTAAATCCTGCATATACATATATATCTAAACTATAATGTTAGTATTTATATTTTATAATCTTATTCTAAGGTTGTTGTCATCAAAACCATCAACTCATGGACTAACAATGCCACTATATGGACTGTTGGAAAAACTGATTAAGGAACGTGGGCTTTTAAGATAATTGTCCATATTGGCGACACTGTCTTGTTGAATATAGCAGTCAGTACCATAATATGATAGGAGGTCAGCAAATCCAACTACGATAACTACAACACAAAATCGTCAATGTCGAGCCATGCAATTGGCAATGACTCCATAGTGATCAAGTCGAAAGGGTATCACTTTTTCCTCTATGGGTTTTCTAGTCATTGTGCCTGAGGCCAAAATTTTAAGGTCTATACCCTAACAAAAGGCACCTCTGATGCCCCTTACATCTCCCCTACAACCACCCCTCCCTAATGCCCACGGGAAGCTATGGCAGTCCTATGATGATTACTCCTTCGACTGCAAGCACCACTCCCGTGGCTCCTGTACCTACTTCTGCTAAAAGCCATGTTGCTTTCACTTTGACCTCCTTTGGATTCAGCTTTGTTGTTTTTATTGCTTCACTTACTGTTGCTCTTGTCTAGTTTTCTTATTTCCATTTTAATCCACATTTTAGTTTCACCCTGTCTTGTTTTAATCATGCGTTGTACTATGACTGGTTTTTGACTATTAACGAATATGATTATGAATGTTATTTTTTTAGTATGAATTTGCTTAGGTAAAAAAACAAAAACAAAATATACTTATTATCGGCTAACTTTCAGATACTTGCTTTGAATCCAATAGTTATGAAATGTAGTCATTGGGCCAAATCATGAAAATGCCTTTTTTATGAGTAGCTTTCCTATGCAAAATAATATCATATTATAACAACTTAGCACCAGTGAACAAATGTTTGAACAAATTGTGTCCATTTTAGATATATTTTATTTTGGAGTACATTTTCATTTTCATACACTTAAAAGAGGAATTGCTTTTATAAACTCATTATGAACCAATTGACACATAAAATTTAATGTCAGTTGGTCAACCATTAATGCAAATAAAAGCAAATAGTATTGAAACAATACTATGTGTGCTTCAAGTTTATGTAACCATGAGGAAATTCACTTTCATGTTTACTGTAGTTTTGTTATGAGCTATTTGACAACCAAAAAATTGTTTCGTTTAGAGAGAGTATCTTTAGTGTAGTGTCAGGTAAGAGAAAAGTAATAGAGTAGAAAAGAGATAAATATATGTAAGAGGAGCGAGTAGTTGTTTTATTGGACCGAGGTTTTTAAGTTTAGGGTTTATTTGCTAAGATAAAGTACTTGGTTTGTTTATAAGTTGGTTGACTCATGGCTTATAACAATCACCATATTTTTTTCGTGAGAAAATGTTTGTCGTATTTGTAATGTGATTGATTAGTGGACAACTTTATGCATATTTCTTTAGCACACTGAAGACATACTTATTGCAACAAAATCGTATTTTTACAACATTACACCAGATTCGACCATTGTAATATGTTACTGACTATGTTATGAGTAACTACCTCAAAACCCAACTTTCTAATAAATACAATGCAGTAATACAAAGCCTTAATTTTAGATTTGATACCATATAATAGATTAGAGTTTACCACTATATGTTTTCATTATATATGATGATAGCTTCCAACATCCTCATTAGCTTTATATAAGATTTTAAACAAACTTAAAAATATTAGACACTCACCTTTGCCATGTGACTCGGACTAATACCAAAGTTAAATCTTTGTTTTCACCTTTTGCACTCAATATATATACCATTCACCGACCAAAAAGGAAGGGAAAAGTGTTGATGATCCTTGGAGGGACTGGTTATGATGCAAAGCAATAATTCTGAATGACAATGTGATTACTTGTGAATTATAGGACATATATTAACCACGTACTGAATCTATGTACGATGAAAAATGAGAAAAAAGGTAAAATAGGAAAAAAAACTGCAAAAATACAACAGTTTAGCTCTACCTCTTTTTGTAGTTTGTGAAGCAACAGAGATATCACAGTTTATTGAGCTCAACATGGACGGTGACCTACAAATATAGTTTTGAGTGAATAATCCATTACATGTTGTAAGTAATATGATAAATGTCCGTATAATTTCAATTGCATGTCCAGTCAACTACACGAAAGTACCTATCTGGAACCATGCATGTTTAAGTCACCTTATAATCAGCATTAGATTTAAAATCCATAAGTTGAAGTTCAAGTTATAGAAGACTATCCAATCGAGAATGGTTACATACTTCACATACATAGATGCACTCATTTCAGAGATTGATGTTTCCATTTTTAGTTATAAAAAACAGTTTTTACATGAAGGTAACACAAACACACCATCGATTTATTACTGTTTGAAATATCCATCGGGGTGAGTTGGAAATGAAGTAATCTTGAGGACAATCGAATAAGGTAATGACTAAAAATTAGAATTGTTCACTTCACGACATGTTATAAACTTGCTACATTAGCTTATCAGATATGAGTCATGAACTGTCTTGCAAATGTTTTTAAAATTGATATGTAGGGCAGCAACTCGTTAAAACAAATTCATGATCTGGTTGAGGTGCATCATGAATGCAAATAGTATAAAAGTCAGTTGTTTAATGATGATAGCTAATGTTTCCCTCTATTCTAACCCTTGTTCATCCAATATATGTTCATAGCACATTAATATCAAGCAAACATCTTCAGTTAAAAAAACCATCATCTATAACTTGATAATGTGTGTGTGTTTACAGACATGTTATATTTACATTCTAAAGATAATGTATGTAATCATGAATGCACGCACGCATGTTATGCATTCATGTATGTATCTAGTCTATTAGACTATATAGTAGCTTTTCACTTTTCCACTATATTATACATGGGAAATGGAAAGTAAGAATATAATCGTGGATCTAAATTAACTTTTACACCAAAGTTTCCCATTTGTAATAGAGCCTCAAATTATAACCAACTTTTAGCTATTGATCGCATCAACTGGGTGACATGTCTAGCTATTGTCGAATGAAAAGACAATTAAATACTAGGTGAATAAATTGAAAATGTAGAATTTTTATCATACAACGATCATGTAGCTGGAACTTAACCAAGTGAAAATGAGAATGAAATCGGCCTTACTTCACAACATGACTACGACGATGATAAACGTAGTTACCAGTAAGCGCTCTCATCAAATTAATTTAACTTAGTAATCAACAACTTAGGAAAAATAAAAGTTTATGATACTGTTTGGTACTAAGTTCGCTACATTAATAAGTACTAAATGATGTTATATGATACTGATAAATAGATATCTTATTATAGTAATAAGTTAATTTTGAAGCATTACACAAACAGGTTTTTTTCTGATTTGTCGATTACTAAGTTCGCACTAGTAGAAAACAATGTCAGGATTCTTACCTTTGAATTTTAAAGCATTATTATCAAAGGTAAGAATCCCGACAAACCTTATTTCATGACACTAAAACATCATATAACAAAATATACATAAAGCAAAGACATGTGACGAACTGAATATTGGAGATGAGAACCATGATTACTAATTTTGCTTTCCACTCATTTATCTTTAAGTTTTATTACAATCATATGCATTTCAAAAACATACTCCTATTGAAACAACTCGTACGTAGGTCTACGTATATTATAGACACACACACACAAACCTTAAATCAATCGATGTTATGTACACATATTTCGTTATAGAAGTGAAATATGTCTATGTTTAACAAATTGATATCATAGATCAACCGATCACTATGCGTCCTATGTCATATATAGGTATTCATGGAATTTGAAGTATTAGTTTAAGAAATTGATATCATAGATTAACTATATCCTATGTCCTATGCGTTCTATGTCATACGCAGGTATTAATGGAATTTGAAATATTATTTTAACAAATTGATATCATTGATCAACTAACCACTACCTAACCCAACAGATTGACCAAGCAAACCAACTTGAAGTGCAGGAACAAAAAGTGAAGCTATACAGGAGCAACTACAAATCGAAATATCCCAAAAATGGAATTCAGATATAACGCATCATGAAAATCATTTAATTATGGCAGATTCAAACATTTACTCAGTTCCCTTTTGTTAATTGGTGAACAAATATTGTGCATTTAATCAGACAAATGATATCATAGATAAACCAATCACTACCTAACCACAACATATTCGACCAAGCAAACCAACCTAAAGTGTAGGAATTAAAAGTGAAGCTATAAAGGAGCAATTGCAAATCAAAATATCCCTAAAATGGAACTTGGATACAACGCATCATGAAAATCATTTAAATAGGGCAGACGCAAACATTTATCTAGATTCCTTTTGTTAATTTGTAACAACCCATATTTTAACAAATAATTTTAATTTGAAATTTATTTGAAACTTTGATTTTAAATCATTTTAAATTGAAATATTGGAATTTTCCAATATAATTTTGGATTTTGGTTATAATTTATTTTCCAAATATAATAAATTTATGATTTTCTGGAAATTTTATATTTTGGTCAACTTTGGTCAAACTTTGACTTTTAGTTGAAATTTTAAATTTTGAATTTTTAATTTCTAATCTTTTTCTTTGAAGCAGTATTTGTTTTTGATATCTGTTCTGCTTTTCGTTTCGTAAAATTCTGTTTTATACTTTTAAAATTTATAAAATTCAGCGTTTTACACGCAACTTTTCTCTATATTCTCATTGTTTATTTTCTATTTTATTTTTCCATCTTTAAGTTTGTTTGGGCTTTGTTTATTTTGTTGTGTTGATTTTTTTTTGGGTTTGGACTTTTGATATTGGGCTTGGAAATTAAAGAGACTTGTGTTACTTGTGTTTAATTGAAGCCTCTTCATTTTCTAGCCTTTTCCTTTCTTTAGCCGTTCATTCCTCTAACCCTAGCCATCCACTTCCCTTCTCAAATAACGTACAAACTTGTCAACTCATCTCCTCTTTCTTATTTGCTTCCTAAAGAAAAACTTTACAGTAAATCCTTCCTCTCTTTTTTTCTCTTTTCCTTTTCTCTTTTCCTCCTTATTCTAGTTCGGCCTCCACCATCACCATGCCCTGGCCGACCTCATCTCCACCCGAAGCACCACCATATGACCGGCCTCCATCCACCATCACCATCCCAGTCAGGCCGTGACCACCTTGATCTAAACAATCACCACATCCCCTTGCTTGAAACCCTAGCCGAGCACCTATGTGATCATCACCACCTTCTTCTTGTTTGCCTCGGCCTCCACCACAAACTCCACCTCCCTTGCCTTGCTTTGCCACGACCAGACCCATCTCCAGGCCATGACCAGACCTGACCTAAACCATGAACCCAGACCGAGCCCATTTGCCTAGGGCCGAACCCAATTAGCCCTTGACCTTTCACTTGCCTTGCCTCCTTGCATTCCAACCCCTACCTTTTCATATTCCAATGCTTTGCCTTCCATTTTTCTAACCATGGCCATGCATATATGCTTCATAACCATGATGGCCGAGCATGCTTTGATGATGGTCAAGCCCATTTGCTTAGTGGTCGAGCCCACCTACCTTGGTAGAGTCCACTTTGTTTCGGTTTGATTCATATTTTCACATTGTTTTGATGTATTGTTATGTGTTGAATCATATTCTTATATATGTTTTGTAATTGTTTGTTACAAGATTTGGATTTTGGCTCTTCATCCACTCAAATCTATTCGTGCTTTGTCGTGCATTTCGGAGTGTAGTTGTGTGTCTTGAATTGTCATCTCCAACTCTAGAAGGTGAGTTTATCACGCTAGACATTCGTACTTATATATTTGTGAAACGATGACAAGTGGAAGTGTAGTATTGATATGTTATGTTGCTATAAATTCATATATGCATGTGATATGATTATATGATGTTATAACCTAATTATACCTGTTGCATCACCTGACATCATATGATATGTTTTGCGGTTTATTTATTTTCTGTTGTCTCACACTGCAAGTTCCCTATTAGCATAGAATCACTATGGGTTGAAATGATACATACCCGAATGGACTTTAGAATAGGGAAAAATCGTTATGACCTAAAATGATAGGCTCGAGCGATCTTTATTTGTTTTGACTTGGGATTGCGGGTTTGAAATGATAGAACCCGGGATTTATATATATTACGGGTTGAAATGATACATATCTGTACCACTTGACCTAGGTTAGAAAATATTATACAGACCCGTGGTTTATTTTAAATAATAGTTTTCTGAAATTTTTAAGTATTTTTGAAATATTAAATATATGTAATTTTGAACTTAAGTTTGATATAATAGTTTTCTAAAACTTTAAGTATTTTGAAATATTAAATATATGTGATTTTGAACTTAAGTTTGATATCATAGTTTTCTGAAAATTTTAAGTATTTGGAATTTAAATTATCTGAGATTTCAACTTAAATTGGATTTAAATGATTTAAATAAATTTTATAGTGGTTTTCTGTAAGTTAAAGTGTATAAGCAAATTAATGATAGAAAATGTAAATTTTGATTTGACTTAATAATTGAAAATTTAGTGTTAAATGGAATTTTAAGCTTAACTTAGTGATAAGAATATTTTAATTATGAAATGGGTATTTTAAATAAAGCATTAAGTTATTTGTTAAAATAAAAGTTAAGTAAATTAATGTATTTTGACTTGATAAATGAATTATAATTTAAATTGGATATTGGTTAAATAAATGTTATTTTATTAAAAATTATAAGTTAAGTAATATCCAAATAAATAATTTTGAAAGTGAAATAAGTTTGATAAGTTAAAATGATAAAAGCTGAAGATATATTGTTTTAAAGTGTTACAATTAACTTGTAACAGAAATTGTAGCGTTTCAGAAATGCTGTGATTTTAATGTACTGTTTCCAATCTACCACTATACTTACTGTAACACTTTATAAGTGCTGCTGTTTCTGAAATTGAACTGTTTTGAAATAATAATATACTTACTGTAACACTTTATAAGTGCTGCTGTTTCTGAAAATGAACTGTTTTGAAATAATAATATAGCTACTGTAACACTTTATAAGTGCTGTTGTTTTTTGAAATAGAACTGTTTCTGAAATAATAATATAGCTACTGTAACACTTTATAAGTGTTGTTTCTGAAATTACAATGTTTTTGAAATTGTTATAATTGAATGAATGAACTTAGAAATGCTACAATTTTGGAAATTGAATAATGGATTTGAAAGTATATTGACTTCATATTTAAATGGTTTAAATGAATATGTTATGATTTCAAAGTGTTATGAATTTCAAGGATTGATTTCCAAGGCATTTTGATTTTTAAGACTTATGATTTTGAAAGCATTATAACTTTGGAAAGCGATATGATTCTTGAAATGGATATGATTGAAGAGAAAATGGTATTGTTTTGATATGGTTTAAATGAATATGTTTTGATTTGAAATATAAAGCATTTTGAAATTTATAACCACGGGTTATAATAACGATTGGTTGTTAAAGAGATCGGGATCGGATATGGACATACTCCCTGTCGATACCGAAAACCACTCTAACAACTGTGTACGCGGTGGAGATTCCAGAATGAAGTAGGATGGTGGCGACGATTCTATTGAGGTATATACGTGGACCTAATTCCCGTGAGTTAGCATAAGGTGGCTAAAACAGGAGCGATTCCGGGCCAATGAGGTAGCTCCTCTGATCGGACACATTCCATCGTATACCATTCTATTACTTTGTGATTGATTTGATGGCCATCCTCGATTTTTGATTGGGAGTGTGTTCCGAGGTAGGCGGTAGTGGCTGCCATGCGTTACCACCAGCCCGGATGCGTAATTGGTATATCTACCCTGGCATTGCCTAGTTGTGCCGTGTCACCTACCCTAGCGAGCCTTGTACGAGTTTGGTTTTGTGCCGTAGCCTGTGGAGTATTTAGGGTAGCTTCCCGATCTGGAGGTATGCTGATACTGGATAGACTACTAGGACTATTTATGTGTTAAGATGGAAAATGTAAAGCCTTAACGCTATTTTAAAGTAAGTTTATTTTACTATTAGACACTATTATAATAGCGTATATTACTACATAGTAGATAGTTTAACGGATCCTTAAAGGATGGGCGATCCCAAGCATCCTTTAAGTTACTTGTGCATTTTTATTACAGATCACTTGAGTTGGTTTACATTGTATAAGTATGTATGTCCTGACTCGAGTGTTTTGTGTTTTGCTTTACGCTCGGGTCAGACTGAGTTGTACCAGTATTCGAGACTCACCTTTGGAGTTGGAGCTTCGCTTGGATCCATCTATTGATTCTGCTTTCAGTCATTCAGTTGATTCCAGTGATGTATTCAGATCTTGTATTTGACTATTGTATTGAGACATCTTTGTATTCGTGATTTCTGTAGTATCCTGTTTAACTCTGTTATATTATATATAGTAGCTTCATGAACTACTATTATTTGTTTTCCGTTGCATTATTGTTATATTACTCTGTGTCTATGATTCTGTGATTATTTATTTACTGTATATATTGAGTTTTTCCAAATTTAAATAACAATGTGATATTTTGAGCAATTCAAATCCAACATGTATGGATGCGAATGGTTGAAAATTTCAGGTCATTACATAATTGCTGAACAAATACTGAGTGCATTTAATTAATGGAAATGACAATAGTGAACACACATACCCGATTTTTGCTCCTGATGCGGAAGGGACGATGGGCATAGGTTGGGTGAGGGAGAAGCAACCGGGCCAACGAATGGAAAGGGACACCAAAGCAACGTAGAAGACTATATGTGGCAAAGGAACGTTGCGTTCGAATGGGAGCAAATTCAAAGGAAAAAACCGATGGGAGTTTGACGGCAACAGGGAAAACGACAGCGATAATCAGCCGTTGGGGCAAACGAAATCAGTGATTCATTGAAAATGGGAAGCAAATCTAAGGCTGGAAGGAGGGCACTTCCTAATTCATCATTGAATTAAGCAAACAACTTATTTGGTCGCTTCTTGGAGGAAATTTGGTGTAGGCAGTGTTTGGGGAAGGAGAGACTGTTGGACCTCTGAACGAAAAAGCTTTGGATTTATTGCATGAAGACGGGAAAGGAGGATGAAGCAGAGAGGAAGGTCGGGAAAGAAAGAAGTATAAAGCGTGACGGTTCAATTCACAAAATACCAAAGGGGGTTCTATGACCTTGAAATGCAACTCGGTAATAAAATAATAGTATAGATCATTTGTGTGGAAAAATAAGTTATATAGTCAGATTTACATTTTATAACCAAATTATTATCCATACAACCAAATTTATGTATCAAACATTCTCCATCTTCATCAAGTTGGTAAAAGATTAAAATGCATCACTTAATCAAACATGTACATCAATAAAAAGATACAAGTTGTTAAGGACCACTAGCTCAAGTGGCAATGGTATGACACTATAGGTCAAAGTCTTACATGTCATAGGTTCAAACCCAAAGACGTTAGTGTTGTGCTTAAGTAATTACATCACAATTTCCCTCCTCCCTCGAATTTCTGCTTCGAATTAAATAATATAATGAGGTAACATGAGAGAAAAAATATATTATTTAAAGAGGAACTTTAACACACGTCCTTATTATTAAAAAAATAAGCTTAAGTCCCTTCCAATTTTCTTTTATAAAATACATCTTTATTTTCAAAAAAAAGGTGAAATTCAATGGGTGTTTGGATAACGTTACCAACCTTAACATGTGCTCTTACACTACAAGAATAGCTTGAAATACCGACGACCCTTGGCGACGGCTTCCGACGGCGGTTTCCGATGGCTTTCGATGGGCCGTCGACGGCCGTCGGAAATTCGCGTTATACAGGTCTCAGCCGAGACCTTTCTGCCTCATTCCAACTGAATGAAAATAAATTTCTAAAATCCCAAAAACCCATTTTCAAGCTTCCAAACCCCAAATTCAAGCTTCCGGATCTTGCATGGCTCTTTATCGCTCTTATTGCTTCCAAACTCAGGTATAATCTCTAATTTTTGCAAAAAACCTAATTTTTCATCTAAATCTAGATTTGCCAAATTGGATAAATTAGGGCTAATTAGTGTTCTATTTGTTTCTAATATCCTTATGATGGTTTGTAGTATCCCATGGAATGCCTATTTCATTTGTTAGCTTTAAATTGTGAAAAGTAGATATAATTCGTGAATTTGTGTATATGTGTAAACCATTATATATGTGTTATTTTTAGCATTGTCTTATGTTAATTGGGGTGTTTATGTTTTCATATATGTGTGTGTATGTGTTAATCATTATACACACACACACATGCATATTAATAATTAAATAAATTGTTTTCTATCGAAAACGTAGTAAAAAAATAATTGACATATCTACTATAATACGCTAAATTAACCTTATTCGATAAAATACGTGGAATAATATGGTAAATTAATAATTTTTCGAAAGATATAAAATTAGTAAATTTTCAACCGTTTACAAACAATAATATATTATATAATAAATAAGAAGACAAACTATAAAACTTTCAATTTTTGTATAAACAATTTTTTATTACGTCCCTTAGAGATTTTTTAACCCCGACCGACAAGTGTTGTACATGATCATTATATAGATATTCGTTTTTATCATAAAACGGACATTTATATTCATCTCATACAATACTTGTTAGATTTGTCCATGTATTGGACAAGTTATAGACATAGTAAACAATTATATTTCGTACATTATTTCGTTTTAAATGGTTCATAAAATTTTGCCGTCACTTTTCTTTTTTGTTTTCTGTGTACACACATTTATGTACAATATAGGAAACAAAGGGGAAGTGCTGCCGAAATTTTGTTGAATCGTTTAAAACGAAATAATTTACGAATTGTAATTGTTTACTGTGTTTGTAATGGGAAGTAGGATGACTGACCATCAAAATAGAAAACCATAAATCAATATTTTAATGTAGTATTCTTAAGTTGGGTTAAATTGACGTGCATAAGATTATGTAGGGCTGCACACAACCCATATCCAACCCGACCCAACCCACCAACCCGACCCAACCCACATAAACCCAACCCAACCCATCCTAGTTTGGGTCGGATATGGGTTACAATTTGTAACCCATACTATATATGGGTCGGGTGTGTTATTTTGTTCAACCCAACCCAACTTTAACCCAACCCAACCCTATATTAAAAACCTAATTTAATATCAATACACTTAAAATTAGAATAGTCTAATCCTAGAATAATGTTTATGTATTTTACAGTAAATATACAAAAAAGCATATTTTATGTCAACCCAAACAAGATAGAATTTGGCAAAGATATTCCAAAGGGCATTTTAATGTATTTTAAAATGAAACACTTGTTCTACTATGTAGTGAACTAATTTCATATGATGTGTTTTACAATGAAATTTTAATAAAATATATGTTATAATGAATTAGTTAGTTTAAGTGCGTTATGCTAGCTAAAATCTAATATATTATGTTGAACATTTTAATGTTATTTTTTGTAAATATTCTCTTATATTCTCATTTTTTATTAGATTCATGCAACCCAACCCAACTTTACTAAACCCGACCCAACCCATACTTCGACCCAATCCATATCCAACCTCATATAGGGTCGGATACGGGTTGAGCTACCTTAAACCCATACCTATGCGGGTCGGATGAAATATTTGGTCTGACCCGACCCAACCCATACTTTGTGCAGCCCTAAGATTATGTATCAATAAATTGAAAAATAAAATGTCAATTCGTAAACGTATTTGTTGAATTCGCTTTAAGTAATAACGGAAACAATGTAGAAATTCGTAGTCCGTGTAGTAGGTGTAAATATTTGAAGTATTTGTTACCAGATATTGGTTATCATATCAAAAAATAGATACATGTTTAAATGTCTGCATGTTGTTTTGAAAAAAGGACATCACCCTTAGGAAGTATAGAATATGTAACGAGGAAAGGTATATGGCATGATTTGAAATCTTCAACTTTTCTTGTACTATCACCGCGCGAGTCAATCTACCACTGCACTACTATTCTACAACATCGATTTTTGAAAGTTAATTGACAACTGATTTATTTTTCTTTGTTAAGTAATTTTTGGTCGCTTGTATTAAAAGCATATCATCGCGCATATTGGTTGCAATGATGACACTGGAGTTTTCTGTCATATTTTTCGACATAAAGACATCTATGTGAAAAGTTGATTTGTTTTCTAAATGTGCTGAAACTTTTCAACTACCTTCAATCCAGTTATTAAATTTTTTAATCAAACATCAGTCAAAGCACACATTTGAAACCATGGATGCAAACTCCATGAATAACGAAGATGGAAATCAAAATTCTCCCTCTGTACTCAAACTAAAAGCTATAAAACGTGAAAACAAGTTACTTATTGAAAAACAGAGATACATTCTACTTCAGTCGGAGTTAGAATCATCCATGTCCATTGCTTCTAAACATCTTGACTTGTATAAAGATGAATGCATTAGTCTCAAAGAGAAATTGATTGCATTGGAAAATGACAATAATCTGCTCAGGGAAAATGAGCTAAGAAGTCAAGAAACCGTAAAGAACTTGCTAAAGAAGACTAAAAGAGTTGATAACGAATATAGCTTTGAGAGTCAGAAATTGTTTTAATTATCAAAGTATAATGAATTAAGATATTATGCTATTAATTTCAAATGTATTTTTATTTGTTCATGCAGGCACGGTTTATGGAACAAAGGCAGAAACTCCTGGAGGAAACAGGTCGAGAGCAGCTGACTACGGACGAGGAGGATATCATTTTTGAGTCAGTCATGGACCCACCTTCACGGAACAGGCGTTGCGGTTTTGGCAATTAAGTAGTAGTGAATAATATATTTAGATATAACAATTTAGTAATCTTTCAGTTCTAAAGAACTTCACAACGCTTTAGTTTCGATAATAGGTTTATAGATATAACAATTAAAATATAATATTGTAGCTTCGATGGTAAGATTATAGTAATTGAACTTTTATTAAATTAAATAAGTATTGCAGGGTAGACAGAAGAGAGCCAACCAAACCAAAGCTCAGATCGATCTAGCAGAGACCGAGTAATTGAGAGCTAGGGTGGCGTAGCTGGAGGAGCAGAACCGTCGGCAGGCCGTTGAGTTGACACGGCTGTTGGACCAACATATTGCTGAGTACATGCAGCAGTATGGTGGCCGTTTTCCATCTTCAGCTGGTTCTGAAGGTTTTGGAGGTGATTGACAGGAGTAATAGGTATGTTTTTTTTATTATGCGACATTGTTTAGTATTGTTTGATGATACATTGAGATGGTGCGATTGGATACTTTGAGATGTTTTGTATATTATTTGATGGTACATTTGGTGATGGTCAGTTTGATATTTGTGAGTTGATGGTGGTAAGTTGTCAATAATGACATTTGAGTTGTTGATGGTGTGATATTTGCTGGTGTTTCACGGTGTATATATTGTATGATGACATGTATTTATATTATGTTAACGAAGTGTTGGTTGGTTTGATGTTATGTGAGTTGTGGTTGGTTTAATTTTCTTTATGTGATTTGAGTATATTTGTATGATTTGAGATTATATTGAATATTTGAATTCGATATGTGCTTGTGTGTGACTATATTATATTTTTGAATTGTGTATGTGAGGCTAGCATGTAGCAGAAATCTGGAAAATGCTTCAGATATTCCGACGGATTCTGACAGCTGGCGACGGCTCACAGGTCAACATTTTCCAACGGCTTCCGATGGCTAGTGGTGGTTTTGTTTCTTTCTCTTGATCGGCCACGTGTTTTCGACAGCCGTCTAGAGCCGTCGGGTTTTCTGTCGGCAGTCGTCGAAAAGTTTACGACGGAGGCTGTTGGAAACCGTCGAAAAAACTGTACGGCGATGGGACAAATTGCGACGGTTTTTTGCGTCGGTTTCCGACGGCCGCTGACGGTTTTCAACCATCGAAAATCGTATGTTTTCTTGTAGTGTTAGGGTATATGACCATAATGCATAACTGCCCGCAATACACCTCTAAGCGTTGTTCTTAAATTTTAAATGGAAGAAATAAAAAAGAAAGAAATTCAAAAAATAGGAATGTATAAAATAATTTCTAAAAGTGATAGATGTAAAACAAACAAGTTTTAAAAAGAGGAATATGTTTTAAATTTCACTTATTTAAATCTGAGCATAGGGTTGAAATTAGAAATGAATTGATATGTAACAAAAATAAAATGCAGACGATCCTTGCTATATATATATATATATATATATATAGTCAATAGCCCTTTTTTATTTAGCACCATATGTAGCCTTTGGCATCAGCCACAAGTTTATATTTAAATATTTGATCCATGTGACAGATGAAGAAAAAACAAATATTTAAGTAGGAATCCAGGGTTGATATCGGAGGCTACAAAATGATGCTAAATAAAGGGAATGTTAAGTTATCTTACATAAGCGCTAAACAACCAATTATCTCACATAATATTTAACACCCCTGATTTACAAGAGTAGTATGTCCAGTAGAAATAGTTTTTACAATTCCATACCAACTGATATCAATAATCATCTTAGCATTCAGCTTTTACGCTCAGTCTATTTTCCCTCCTTAAGCTATATAGCCTCAAATACACAATACAAGCAAGCGTACGTATTTCAGTTTTCATTTTAAACAAGCTGAAAGCTTCTAAAGGATTCTTTCGCCATGTGAAATATCTGCAGTATCATCCAAAGAAAATAATAATCAAAATGTATCATATCAATAATAAAAGAAATACAGAATAATTTAGAGCTAGTTAGCTATTCATTAATTTTACCAGTGAAATGGAGAAAAATGGAGCTTATTGTTTTCACAAGGTCTTTAGTTGTCAGCACGGAGCCTTCTTCCATCTATAATTCCATACAATTTTCAGTAAATACAGTTTCTATCAATTAGAACTTCATCCATACCTCAAAAATTTCTGCATGCATTTGATATATGTGTGCACAAGCATGTCTACATTATACGTGACTTTGCATGTATACATGTGTGTGCATACGTACTACATGTGTGTATGTATGTATAAGTGTGTGTATACACACGCATGCACTCAAATACATATAAGAAAACATGCATTTTTCACACAAAATATACTTTCACGTAATTAGAAAAGAAAATTATAATATCATGAAAATTCAACCCACCTTTGATTGACATTCAATGCTGTAGTAGGATAAGTTACCATTTGAAGGTGTGTACAGACATGTGTACATAAAACACGTATCTATCTATTATAGAAAGCAAATACTTCACTTTGCTGAAACCTTTTTGCAACGCCCGAATTGTCATTTGTTCAAATTATTTATTGTTAAATGTCTAGTATACCAAAATAGAGAATAATCAAATATAAACTCGTCGCACAAGTTTATAACTCAGATTTCCACTACACTGGAATTCTGTATTAATTATAATAACAATATGAATGTTGTAAATAAATTACAACAACAGCGTTATACTATTTTGAATAAATAGTATAACAAAATTAAAGGGTAGAATGTAGAATAACAGTTCTAACCCGATTTCGTCTGAGGCTCGTCGTAACGATTTCCTTAAGAATTTTATTTCAAAATTCTCCCAAGATACAACAGACGTAATCTGCACGAGATTGTGATGTGTATGATCTTCTGTGTGATAGGACTGAATATGATTTAAGAGATGAAGAGATAGAAGAGATAATTCGGTTTGAAAAATGAGTGAGGAAAATGATCAGGTTTCCTCCTTATTTATAGCCGAATTCCCAATGGCTGCATCCGTTGAGAAAAGTCGCACCTCTTCATTTGCAACGTCAAAAAAGCGTTACTGTTCGCAACAGTCACTTCCTTTCATTTGCAACGCTTCAAAACTGTTGCTGTTTGCAACAGTTGCGTCCGTTCAGTTGCAACACTTCAGAACCGTTGCTGTTTGCAACAGTCGCATCCGTTCAGTTGCAACGCTTCAGAACTATTGCTGTTTGCAACAGTCGCATCCGTTCAGTTGCAACACTTCAGAACCATTGCTGTTTGCAACAGTCGCGTCCGTTCAGTTGCAACGCTTCAGAACCGTTGTTGTTTAAAACGTCGCGTCTCTTCATCGTTCAAATTTGAAAATCCGCATGAAGAGATATCTCATTCACCATCTAAAAAGGAATTCCAACAATCCCCCACATGAATGATGATATATCTCTCCCCCACACAAAGTGTAATATCACACAGTTCATATGAAAATAATGCTATATCAAGGATAAGTAGATATTTCACTTTGAACTTTCCCTAGTTAAAACTTATCGGATATACTTGGCTAATCGGTGAATTATTTCATCTTGAACCGTCAGCCGTTATTGTATAACCAGACAATAAGCTTTACAAAGCATTATTTCCCTTCACATTCAATCTCTTGGTTGTGTTCATTTTGGTCCTGAACTAATTTGTTTGGTTCTGCGAGTGTTTATAGAAAATATAAGCCTTTAATATTCTCATAGAGCCGACCCAGCTCACACTAACATAGGTGATCGCAACCATTAAGAGTATCCTATATATACTCCACTTGTTATATTCAAGATATGGTCATCATTAAAAAACATAGTTTTAACCTTTAAATACTTCTGTAGGCATGCATTTATATTGTGCACCATAGGAATGGAGTTGGACTATGTCCAAGCAAATGCATTACGTCTTGAGTTACTCAGAACTGGTTTGCCTATTGATCCTAGTCCGTGGGATCTCCAGTCGCTAGGATAGGTTTCCGTATAAGATAACTCTTTTTTGTTTAGGCTTTTAAACCCATTCCCCTCGATGCGCAGTCAATTTTCTCTCTTGATAAACCTTTAGTAAATGGATCCGCTAGGTTATCATTTGTTCTCACGTAATCTATGGAAATAGTTCCATTTGAGAGTAACTGCCTAACTGTGTTATGGCGTCGACGAATATGTCGTAACTTTCCATTATACACAAAGTTGTGCGTTCTGCTTAGCGCGGCTTGGTTATCACAGTGTATGCATATGGCCGGTACAGGTTTAGACCAAAATGGAATATCTTCTAAAAAGCGACGAAGCCATTCTGCTTCTTCGCCTGCTTTATCTAAAGCGATGAACTCTGATTCCATAGTGGATCGAGCTATGCATGTTTGTTTAGTAGATTTCCATGACACTGCTGCCCCTGCTAAGGTAAAGACATAACCACTTGTCGATTTTGATTCCTCTGAATCTGCAATCCAGTTTGCATCACTATATCCTTCTAAGACGGCAGGATATTTTCCATAATGTAAGGAATAGTTAGCGGTATTTTTTAAATATCCTAGCACTCTCATTAGTGCTTTCCAGTGTTCCTTTCCTGGATTGCTTGTATACCTGCTCAGTCGACTTACTGCATAAGCTATATCTGGTCTTGTGCAATTCATGAGATACATGAGACATCCTAGTACACGAGAGTATTCCAGTTGCATTACACTCTCATTAGTGTTTTTATGCAGTACTTCTGATGGATTAAAAGGTGTTCTCACTCCTTTAATTCCATAGTCTTGGAATTTTTCAATCACTTTGTCTACATAGTGTGACTGAGATAATTCAATTCCATTAGGAGTTCTTATTATTTTGATTCCAAAATAACGTCTGCAACTCCTAAATCTTTCATATCGAAATTGCTAGTTAACATCTTCTTTATGGTCTCTATTACCTGAGTATTTGGACCAAATATTAACATATCGTCTACATATAAACAAATCATCACATATGATGTCCAATTTGTTTATAATAAACACACTTATCGCATTCATTTATATGAAAACCATTTCTCATCATGACACTATCAAATTTTGCGTGCCATTGTTTTGGAGCTTTTTTTAGTCCGTATAATGATTTTACTAATCTACGGACTTTATTTTCATTTCCTCTGGAAATAAAACCTTCAGGTTGCTCCATGTAGATCTCCTCATCGAGATCTCCATTTAGGAATGTTGTCTTTACATCCATTTGATGAATTTCTAGACCATAAATTGATGCAATTGCTATTAGCATTCTTATAGAGGTTATTCGTGTTACTGGCGAATATGTATCAAAGAAGTCTACTCCTTCTTTTTGACGAAATCCTTTGGCTACTAATCTGGCTTTATACTTGTCGATAGAGCCATCTGCTTTCATTTTCTTCTTGAAAATCCATTTGCAGCCAATTGGTTTTATTCCAGGTGGAATATCAACAATTCCCAAGTTTTATTACTTAGAATTGAATCAATCTCACTTTGGATTGCTTCTTTCCAACATGAAGATTCAGAAGATGACATTGTTTTCTTGTACGTTTGAGGTTCATGTTCTAACACATATGTGAAAAAATCCAAACCAAATGTTTTGGAAGTCCTAGCCCTTACGCTTCTTCTTGGTTCAACTTCCTCAATCTCATGATGAGTCTTCATGTGAATTGCTTGATTCTTCCCTTGTCCTTTTTGGGACATTATTTCCTTCATTTCTTTTGTGTGGAAACACATCTTCAAAGAATGAGGCATCTCTTGATTCCATGATTGTATTTACATGAATATCAGTTATATCAGACTTGAATACCAAAAATCTATAGGCACTACTATTTTGGGCTGGCCCAAGATAATAACAATCTACTGTTTTTGGTCCAAGTTTGACTCTCTTGGGAGGCGGAACTGGAACTTTTGCCAAGCACCCCCACACTTTGAGGTATTTAAAGCTCGGTTTGTGTCCTTTCCATATCTCATATGGAATTGTTCCTGTTTTATTGTGAGGGACTTTGTTTAATATGTGATTAGACATATTTAAGGCTTCCCCTCACAAGTTCGTCGGTAGACCAGAGGTTAAAAGCATGGCATTAATCATGTCTTTTAACGTTCTGTTCATTCTCTCGGCTACACCATTTTGTTGTGGTGAATATGGAGCTGTAGTTTGATGAATTATACCATTTTCGGCACAGAATTGTTCAAATGGTGATTCATATTCTCCACCTCGATCAGATCTCAATATCTTGATCTTTTTATTTAACTGATTTTCTACCTCAGCCTTGTACTTTATAAACGATGTAATTGCTTCATCTTTACTATTTAAAAGATATACATAGCAATATCGAGTATAATCATCAATAAACGTGATAAAGTACTTTTTCCCACCTCTTGTAGGTAATGATTTAAAATCACATAAATCTGTATAAACCAAACCTAGTGGTTCGGTGCTTCTATCAACAGATTGAAATGGTTTTTTAACCATTTTTGCTTCTACACATGTCTCACATTTGTAGTTCTTATCTACTTGGAATTTTGGAATTAATCCCAAGTTTGATAATATTTTCATTTTTCAGAAATTTATGTGTCCTAATCTATCATGCCATAGTAAAATTTCGTGCTCAAGCAAGTAAGAAACTTCAATTTTATTAATAGCACAATCAGAATACATAGTTTTATTGCCGATAACGGCTACATTTGCCTTAAATAGGCCATCACATAAATATCCCCTTCCGATATACATTCCAGCTTTGGACAGAACCATCTTGTCTGACTCGAACACCATTCTGAATCCTTTCTTTGATAATACTGCACCAGAGATGAGATTCTTCCGTATGTCTGGAACGTGGAGCACGTCATTCAACTTGACAGTTTTTTCTGAAGTAAACTTGAGGATTACTGTGCCACTGCCTTCGATTATAGATACTGCAGAATTACCCATATAGAGTTTCTCTTCATGATCGAATTTCTTGTATGTAGAGAACATGGATTTGTCAGAGCAGACATGACGAGTAGCGCCTGTGTCCACCCACCATTGGTTAGGATTCTGAACCATATTGCATTCAGATACAACTGCCGAAAAGTTGGACTCATCCACTTCCATGTTGTCTACTAAATTTGCCTCTTTGTTGCAGTCCTTTTTGAGTCTGCAATCTCTAGCGGCATGTCCAACCTTTCCACAAACCCAACATTCACCATTAAAAATTTTGGTTCGTTTGTTGTCTTGAGCTTTCCTTTTCTTCTGGAAATTCTTCTTTTTGTTTTTGGTCTTTGAATCTTCAGCCACAAATGCCTCCTCGCTTTGTTTTGTAATTCCACGGTTATCTGTCTCAATTTTCAATCAGACTATGAGATCCTGTAAAGAGATTTCCTTCTTTTTATGCTTTAGATAATTGCGGTAATCTCTCCACGACGGTGGCAGTTTTCCCGTGATGGCTTCAACCAAAACCGATTCTCCAACCTTATGACCTTCCACCTCGAGTTCATGAATAATGATTTGTAGTTCATGTAGTTGAGCAGTCACCGGTTTGGAGTCGACCATCTTGTAGTCCATGAATTTGTCTACAATGAATTTCTTAAGACTGATATTCTGCGTCTTATACTTCGTGGCAAGTGCATTCCAGAGTGCTTTTGCTGTCTTTAGAGGTTGATATACTTTGTATAGCACCTTGTCGAGACAATTCAGAATATAGTTTCTGCATAGGAAATCGGAATGTTTCCATGTAGCAACATCTGCTTCCTTGCCTGGTGAAGAAATCGGTTCCTCCTCCTCGAGATACCGTTGCAGACCGAGTGTGGTGAGGTAAAATAACATCTGATTCTGCCATGTTAAAAAGTCGTCACCATCTCCCTTGAATGGTTCAGGTCTGTTGTGAGTAGTAGTCTTTGAAAATTCTACTGTTGTCATCTCTGTTTTAGTAATGAAAACAGTAAAATTCTTAAGATTTTAAATGTCTAGTATATCAAAACAGAGAATAATCAAATATAAACTCGTCGCACAAGTTTATAACTCAAATTTCCACTATACTGGAATTCTGTATTAATTATAATAACAATATGAATGTTGTAAATAAATTACAACAACAGCGTTAAACTATTTTGAATAAATAGTATAACAAAATTAAAGGGTAGAATGTAGAATAACAGTTCTAATCCGATTTCGTCTGAGGCTCGTCGTAACGATTTCCTTAAGAATTTTATTTCAAAATTCTCCCAAGATACAACAGACGTAATCTGCACGAGATTGTGATGTGTATGATCTTATGTGTGATAGGACTGAATATGATTTAAGAGATGAAGAGATAGAAGAGATAATTCGGTTTGAAAAATGAGTGAGGAAAGTGATCAGGTTTCCTCCTTATTTATAGCCGAATTCCCAATGGCTGCATCCGTTGAGAAAAGTCGCACCTCTTCATTTGCAACGTCAAAAAAGCGTTACTGTTCGCAACAGTCACTTCCTTTCATTTGCAACGCTTCAGAACTGTTGTTGTTTGCAACAGTTGCGTCCGTTCAGTTGCAACACTCCAGAACCGTTGCTGTTTGCAACAGTCGCGTCCATTCAGTTGCAACGCTTCAGAACGGTTGCTGTTTGCAACAGTCGCATCCGTTCAGTTGCAACACTTCAGAACCGTTGCTGTTTGCAACAGTCGCGTCCGTTCAGTTGCAACGCTTCAGAACCGTTGCTGTTTAAAACGTCGCGTCTCTTCATCGTTCAAATTTGAAAATCCGCATGAAGAGATATCTCATTCACCATCTAAAAAGGAATTCCAACATTTATAACAACCAATTTTTTTTCTTAATTCAAATAAAACTGACCAAATCCTGTTTTAATTCAAATTCATTTATCATCTTTCATCTAATACTAATTACTCTTATTTGACACTATATTCACATGAATCACATCCACTAAAAAACAAAAATTATAAATCCAATTTTGTTTCTCAATAAAAGAAATTTTATTTTATTTTGAAATATTAATTAATATCATGTTCATATGCACGTGCATTACATGTACAAAAACATTTCTGATATTATAATGCATATACCCTGTGTGTGAAACTTTATGGATTTCTCCAAAAACATCATTTATTTTTGTATTCACTAGATAGACATTAGATATGGGCTTTTTAATTCAAGCGGTGCACCAGTCACGAGGATTAAAGGAGTTCACATGTAGAGTATTGTGGCTTTGGACAACAAATCCGCCCTATTAATAAATTTAATAGTTAAAAGGTTCTTTCTTATAATTATTTATAAATTAGGCTATTGTCATTCATTTTCCCCGCTATTCTCACACCCATTTTAATAATTTACACCGTTTTTATTTTGATATTCAGAATGCAATAACTTTTTTGTAGAAAGATCTAAAAATTAATCTCATTTTACCATTAAATCACAAATTTTGTTACATCTATCATTAATGATAGGTGCATGCATACGTAAATAACAAATAATAAGTAAATAAATAATCAGCTTTCTAAAATTCGTTGTTTTGAAAATAAAATAAAAATTAGTATAAATAACATGTCGATAATTTGTTACCATAGTACGAACATATAATTCAATAATATTTTAACTGTATCTCTCAAACTGCTTTCATATTTACCTTAAAAGGCTTGGAAAATGCTAAAAAAATGCTGCAATTTTAAACTGGATCACTAAAATGTATTTAAAATTGCATCTCACATATGCAGTTTTATATGGTAATTTGATTTAACATCATAAATTAATACCTGGGCAGTCACGGTTATGTCAAGAAAAGATTCGATGAAAGGCAAGGCGCTAGCATTCATGACTACAAGATTGAGCTTCTCCATCTCTGATAAAACTTTCACTAAAACTCCTTTAGTGTTTTCACAATGGATTTTCACAAGAACTGTTCCTGCGCTTAGCCTTACTTGGATTTCAGGATACCTTGAATTTTCTACTGAACTTCCACTATTGGAGTTCTCAATAGAGTTTGAAAGTTTTGACTTATTTCCAGTGAATTTGTCTGCTTGGGAAATATCATTTGTGTTTCGGATGCATTGCTTAGAGTTGTTAAAGAGGACTACTGATTCTACTGTGTTTCTTGCATTCTGACTTTCTAGAGATTTTAGAGTGTGTTCCAGTTGTTTTACATAGTTGATTGTGTCACTTAGGATAGAAGCTTTGTCAACCTGAAAACATATTCAAGTGGGATGGAACAGTATAAAGAGTACTTTGGGGGGGGGGGGGGGGGGTTGTAACAGTATATAAACAAGCAACTAAACCTCTACTATCGGTATATTAAGTTATTAACAGGCTAAAAAGTAAAAAATGCGAAGGCAAGAAATAACAAAATATCTTGCTGGTTCCTATTAACTAATCCAAAAATTTTCCATACATGTATAAGATGTTAGATACTATGACAGTCTTCATACTTCATGATGGAGAATGTTTAAACAGTGAATTAGACAAGAACACACCTACTTTATTATCCTTTTTTTTTATTAAAAAATATATATATTAAAATCAAGCATGCATGTAGATTTCTCTCATGAATATACCCTAATATACATAAAAAGACAGCCTAACAGAACTTAAATATATTTATTCCATTTTACACACCAAGAAAGTCCCTTCATACCTACCCATTTTCAAACCAAAGGTCCAAAACATTCAAACTTCTGGCACCAGGTTTATGCCAAGTTGCCAACTGAGCCTAAAATATTGATGCAGCAAGTAAACGTTATAGTGTTCCATGGTTTCAAGCATTGGTATTACACGAATTCAAACCAAAATATACTTATCTTGTACTAACATATAATTTCTGGAAAATTTTCTTAGTATTCTATATATAATACAACGAAGAAAACCAAATGAAGATACTAGAAGGTTATCAAAATTAAGTACATGATTACACATAATTTTCAACGAAAAAGTGTAATCAAAATGTTCTAAATAATAATTACATGATTTCTCTGAATGTTTATTTTTTTTATTCTTCTGATTGATTTTATCAAAATCAAATAATCGTTTTTAATCATGAGTGCCTTCCTCCTCGAATAAAGGATCACTCGGTTTTTTTTTTAAACAGTTGATTTTAATCTTGATGAACTGATGCTTGATATAAGAAAAACAAAATAAAAGGTTCTAAATTATTTGAAATTTGAATATTTTTCTTTTTGAATTATTTTAGTATTCTTTTGATAATTTTTTTTTTGTTCATTGTTGAAATAATCATTTGCGAAAAGACTACTGGCAATTTCATTCGGTGATCTTATTTTAAATACAGAAAAATAGGCTCAAGGACAAATTTTGAAAAAATATTAGAATGAAGAACAGTAACTTCATTTTCTAGACTAAAAGACAATGCTGGTTTTTCATATTGTAAAACCAAATATAATGGCTAAAAATAAAAGTAGCATTCGTCCTTCACCTTAATTTTTTTTCAAAGTTTGTCCTTCAGTCTAACTTATAACTAACATTTATCATTCAGCCTAAGAATAAAACTTGATGTCTTTCGGTCTAATCTTTTTTTAAAGTTTGTCTTTTTCCCTAATTCCTCTGGTTATCTGTTACTTTAGCAAGGGTTGA
Organism: Allium fistulosum; assembly: GCA_030737815.1. Classification (NCBI taxonomy): domain Eukaryota; kingdom Viridiplantae; phylum Streptophyta; class Magnoliopsida; order Asparagales; family Amaryllidaceae; genus Allium; species Allium fistulosum. Next base: position 118,369,519 of record CM060908.1, on the reverse strand, counting down.
AACAACAAACACCAATTCTTTTGTTAATAGTAGAAATGTGTAGGGTTAATGATGTCATTTCATGGGTCAGACAGTTGAAATTGCATGTTCTAGTTATTAGTAACAGAGACTAATGCTTAATTAATCTCATTAAACTCTTATTGCAATAAGTGGAGATGACTGATTTTAACTATGAAGTGTTAAGCATTTTTGTTGTGCTTATTTATGTTCTTAGTGCATATTACACTATAAAAACTATATATCATCAATATGCATAAATGTCCAACTGTAAAGGAACGCACTCAAAATTATTCAACGTTCAAGGCAATTAATTTATAGGGATTTTTATTGTTTCACACATAAGCAAACTGTGTATATGAAATGATACATATGAGTTTTGGAATCAAAACATTCGTTTATAAGTTGAGGGCTTGTGAGTGTGTGCATGCACGTCGCGAAAGCTCAGTCAGCAGGGTTGCTAGTTCAAATTCGTTTTGGTTTGGAAAGTTCCTTTAATTCATATTCATGAAACATGAGAGGAGATGAGTTTCAAAATACTTCAGTTGAGCAAAGTTTTTGAACATATCATATGGCAAAGAAAACTCCCTACTAATTATGCTATTCAAAGGCTCAAAGCCAACATAAAGGTTCATCCATAATGCATGCATACTGTATCAAGTGCATGTGGGTAAGTTCAATAATCAAACGCTACAAGTGTGAAATATTATATGTGAAGACCGGCAGCCTTATATTTGTACAGTAAAAAAATGTTTTCACACATCATTGTCAACTAAAAAGGTGAAAATCAAATATTATCAATATCAAGTAGTACTTCTATTTACAAGCTAAAATGTCCTACGATCCATGTTGACTGTAGCTACATGACATAACAAATAATCTTGCTGGTTATTCAGTTCAAATTAAGTTCTCTGAATTGTTTCAGTAGATGTGTTACATGTTTATACATTTGAATGTCCGTATATTATGTGATATAGAAACCAAAACAAAAAATTAAGCACATAGGGATGCCTATAAATGGTATTATAGCTAGTAATCACATTCTTGGTATGCAAATGTAAAAAGGAAAATAGATCCATATAAAAAAAATTAATTTACTCAAGAGAAAATATCTCTATCTCATACATAACAATAGCATAGTTCGACATTAAAACTTAAAATATCTATTAATCTTACACACAAAGAAAGCTCCTACATACCTGCCAATTTTTAAACAATGATATTAAAGTTTAAGGCACCCAGTTAGGTTCATGGCAAGTTGCTAACTGACCTTAAAATATTGATGAAGGGAGTAAAGAATATTGTGTTCTATAGTTTCAAATTCTTCATTTTCCATTTAATTTGAAACAATGGTATTTAATTTGTTTCTAAAGGTATACTAATAATACATCTGAGAAAAGATTTCAAAGCTTAATGTAACTAAAACAATATTTCTACAACCAACAAAGCATTATCTTTAAGCATTCCAGTTTCAAGGGGCTTAGTAGGGTTTATGTTAAGTTGTGGACTGACCTTATTTAATATATTGATGAAGATCATTAACTTTTTGTGTTCCTCCATTTTAAACATACAATAAACCTTTGTTTCTGTGAGTACAAGTTTAGATATTATCTTGATTCATTTTTTATCTTGTGTTATGCGACCAACCAAATTACCTTTAGTTACTGACTTATTTCTTGATCACACGTACAAACCAATTCTTTTAAATAAGAACAAAATATCAGAAGAATAAACGTACCTTCTTTAAACCAGGGATGATTGCTGCGAGTGCAATGAATTTCTGACTAAGCTTCTCTCTTCTTTTCCTCTCTGCAATTATATGTTCTTGAGGAGTTTTCTTCTGTAAAACTTGACCATGATTAGTTAACAGACATCCCCAGTTAATTCTTTCTTCATTAGAACAGATTTCGCCTTTTGGGATAATAATTTCTTCAGAGCTCCAACTAATAGTCTTAGGAAATCTTCTTGGCTTCTCAGAAAATTGGGGTTCTTCCAACAACGGTGAATTAAAATGATCCTGATTTTGTGTATATGGAAAAAGCAGTTGCTGGAAATCATTTTCAGATAAGATTTGCTGTTGATCAAGAGTGCTGAAATTCCACCGACTCATGAAATCTGAATGATCCATATGATATTAAGTTTATGATTGAGGATTAATTTTTTTAATTGCACGTTTGTGTTGCCTGCTAAAAAAAGTAGGATCAGTTCCAACAGATTTGGTAGAAAGAGAATCAAATCTTCGAAACTATTAGAATAATAGTTGTACATGCTTAGATTGAAGAAATTACTAAATATCTAATCAAAGTATCAAACCCTAGCTAACTAGCTGTATTCAACTTAGAATTTATAATTTGGTGGTTGATACCAATTCTATGTGATCAAGTTTCAGTTGTTTAATCAAGCTATATCAACAACAATAACCAATACTCAAAACATAATTGAAGCAAGATGCACATAAAATCAAAAGCATATGTATATGTATGTATGTATGTATAGAAACTACATAAAATTATAGAAACTGATAAATAACAAAAGCTCAGCATAATGAAACTTAAAAATTTAGGAGATGAACCTATATATCAACCAATAAATATTTAGAAAAGAAGAAAAAAAAATACAAAGTATAAAAATTGAAAACTCGCTACATGAAAGATTCGATCCCAAAATCAAAACATCAAAGCTATATAAGGGTACTTATGAAATCCAATGATTTAAGATAATTATAAATTCAAATAATATTCAATGATTGAAGACATGGAAGGATTTAAAATTCTAGAAGGAGATATGCTTACCTCTGATAAATCTCTAGTAGCTTCTGTATCTTTCTATCAGCCGAATTTCAAGTAAACTGGTAGGACTGCAATTTCAATCAAGCAAAAGTTTGTTTTCAGCCCTAATAACCTCTCACTGTTCCAAAAGAGGTGATTTAAAATACATTGACCGAATGGTATTAATAATGTACCAGAGAATTATATCTGTATTATTAACTTGATGTCATTATCATCGGTTTCTTCACTTTTGTAGTAGTACAATGTTAGCTATGTATGTGTGTACATATGTGTGTGCATGCGTGCTCATGCTACTAGCAACAAAATTGATTGTATAAAATTCATTGGTCCGTCGTTGTTTCAACCATCGTTAAAGTTACATAAATATCCACAAATTAATCGCATTTCTACATCATAATACTACACCTCTATGTTACATCTCAATGTTTTATATAGTACTACAATTTGAAATGAAACAGGATTTTGTTGATATGTTTTACTATCATTCAAGATCATCTTCACCAAATTTGAGACAATTTCAAATTTTCTAGTATATCCAAAATGTTATACATATACATATAAATACACATACATATATGCATATGTATGTATGTATGTATGTATGTATATGTATATGTATATGCATGTATGTGTACACACACACGAGCGTCGAAACAAATTATATTTTTGTGATGATGATATTGAATATTATTATAAGACACCTACATTGTTTGCTTTCCTTTTGAATTAGATAACTCTTTAAAAAATGTTGAGGTATTGTGTAAGGGTTGTAGGGGATCCTTGCCCTCTGTGTGTGAGATGTTCTAGAATGCTAGCTGGTCCTTAAAGAAATGTATATATTGATGCTGATTTAAATAATTGAACATTTGCCCTCATGTTATATATGCTTTCAAAGGGGCTGCGTGTAAACAGTAAAAGTCATGTAGGATACAAATTAGAAGTAAAAGTTGTCGGTGCAAGCTAAACTCTTAGTAAAAGAAGTCAAAAAATCATATTATATATAGTATACAAATTACACTTATATTTAAACATCATTAAAGATAATTAGGACTTACTGCATAATGTTAACTCACATGTAAACACGTTGAAAAATCCTCCCACTGCGTAGGAATATAACCATAAGTTTACATGCTAAAGTCTTTGGTTGAACTAACAAAGTGATGCAGTCGTGATCACTGAAGTTTTCATAAATCAAAATGTCAACTTGTGAACAACATGTGGGATTGTATATTAACATGTGTACCTTTATTAATTGCTGGTTTGAATTATGTCATTTGATAGAGATCTTTTATTCTCTTCCCATGCATTGGTAGATGTCAATTCTACTGACCTGTCAAAAATAAATATGCAGTATAATTTGTAACTGTGAAAGTAAATTTTTAGAAGATATAACATAATTCATCGACATGAAGACAACATCCACCTGGCAGGTTAAATCAATACCAGTTACTTATGTCTAATGTCAGCACATTATTGCTCATCGATCTATATTATATAATTGTCTATTTGCCCAACATATGATCTGGCAAATGAATTACGCTGACCCTGTCATTAGAAATAAAATAAGATCATGGAAAATGTACTGTTCAATTAAGTGCGATTATCTCTTGATGACATAGTTACTTTCATACAGTGTAGACAGCTGACACATTATATAAGCTGTCTTGCAAATTTGAGCAATTTATACAGTTATCTAAACTGCAAACCCATGTGTAACACATTAAATATCGTCATTGCTTACGCGTATGTTAGTAATCTGTAATAACATATTTAAGGGACCCATATATAGTCTTAATATAAAAGAGTTGCAGTTGCAGCTATTGAGTACTGTATACACAACTGTGCATAAAATAACTATTTTGTGATTTCCTAATTCAGCAATTTATAAAGCTATTGTGTAGAACTGCTTCTTTTGGTATATGACAAGGCTTATATATGATATTTAAATTGTTTGATGCTACAAAATATATACAAACATATATTATAAGTCAGGATCCTCCTAAAATCTGCTAACATGTATATAAAAAATTGCAAAAATATTACAGAATTTTGAAGGAAACATAGTGACATGGTGACAAATTATTTAAGCCAAGACAAGTAGATTCCCGTGAACAAAAATATACTTTTCATGCTAAGTTATATGAAGAATTTAGAGAAAAAATAGTACAAAGTACAAATCAAGGTTAATATGTTCTAAGATTTCTTAATTTATTATATATAATCCACATTGTGTAATGGATATACATATTGAGACCAATCAAATGGACAGAAAACTATAATAAACTTGAAAACAACTGGACTGATCCAGACTGATCACCAAAGCATCATAGCTTAGTCTCTTGTTTATAGGTTTTAACAATATACACACTGACAATCTATATTAACTTAAAAAGAATAATTTCATCTCGTAATGAATAGAAATCTGCTACATATAATATAGGAAGAACTTAAAATCAAAGCAATCTTAGTAAAATCATAGGCATATCTGCTTTTCTGAATATTTGATACTCGGAGAAACTCACATGTCCTTTTCATGAGGCCTATATGTTAAGCATCGATTAATCTAATCATGAAATCAAGTAGATAACAGCTCATACATACATATACATACATACATACATACGTGTGTGTAACACAATTCCAGTTAACCTCTGCCTATATTTGTGTCTGTCTCTCAAGATAGTATATATAGTCTCAACAAATAAAGTTGTTTCCAAGCATCTGAAGCAGGCCCGGCCCGATACACTCTGTTGCCCTAGGCAAGCCTGGAACTTTAAAGCGATAACCAAACCACTGAAATACAATATCATTTGAAATATTTATAAAGTAAAATCCTATTACCTACCCAAACTCATGGACTGTTGCCCCCTCCACCCGTTGCCCTAGGCGGTTGGCTTGCCAGCCTTACCCTAGGGCCGGGCCTGATCTGAAGTATATGCACTACTTGTGATTAAAAAACACTTAACGGATATGGAAGTTTGTGTTGCGCTCTGATTGTCTATCATTTGAGTATATGACATGTAGCAACGATCCTGGAGAGACAATATTCACAATAGTAAAATGAACTATTTTCATAGTGCCAAAACAACAAGAGTAGAATCAACAAATTTGAATACAAATTCTTAGGAGGTTTTTGGCAATCAAAAACATAAAGAGAAGTGATTCGCCTAGTCATTTAAAAATCTACACAAATTTGTGTGATTGTTATTTCATAAAAATAGAAAAGGATTTCTGAATATGGATAGAAAATTTGGTTTAAGATTTTTGTCCCAATTTTCACAGTATTGCTCAGCCAAAATATTGGATAGTCATTATAATTTCTACACAGTTTGAGCAGATTTCTGTGGTTTTTTATTATGAGCACATAGAAAATGTCAGTAACTACGTATGTGAAAATTTTATTTTAAGATTTTAGCAGACGAATAATGTCAAAAACTTCTGGAAATCAACAGTTTTGTTAGGAAATGATCTTAGTTGGCCATTCAAAAATCTGTGAGATGATATACGCCGTCTTTTAATGTTTTTTAACACACATTAGATAAATTTTTAGAATCGTCTGTTTTGGTTGAAAATCATGTTAATATATTATATTTGGTATTTTAAACCAATGCCACCATTTGTGTGATCGACACACCTAAAAATTCAAGAAATCTTCAAAAAGGGGATAGTATTTTTTTTGGTAAACATTGAATTTTGGAACAATGACATTAATTATCTAGAACAAAAAATATTTGGTTAATCCTTGTGATAATCTAATTCTTTGCTCCAACAACCTTAATCTACTGGGTTTCTAACAGATATCAAATGAAAACACACCGTACATGCAGAGTTGATCGACAATTTACTTTATTCAGACATTTCAAGATTTAAACGAAATATTTTGGTTTCATGTATTCTCATCATCACCATGCACATACACCTCAGTCACAATTATTCGAATCTACTTATACTTATATGGAATGATCAAATTGGATACTTATGAAAAAAGTACCTATGTAATATTGATGGAGGATAACACGAATGACATAAACAAAATAGTGAAGGCAAATCAAATTAATCAATGTTGTACTAAATAATTGCAATATCCACACATTTGTCCTTATTATAAAAAACTCCTATATTCTAGGAGATAAATACAAAATTAATATAGCAGTTTGGGTATAATATAAAACTTTTATTCAACAATAATACTAAAACAAAAGGGATTGCCCAACATACCAAGGAATCAAAAACAATTAATTCTTTGCTGGCAACAAGACATCTCAAGTTTATAATAATGGATAATATTATTAACAAATCATAAATTGAAGATCATGTCGGACCTTTTGAATCTTGATACACAAATTGAATGAAATAAAATAAATGTATTAATACACAATAAAATATACAATAATGGTCACAGCTGCATAGCTAAATCAACATCATAGTGTCACTAGTTGTCTTCTAAAGTTATATGCATTCTCACAATTAGATTTTTTTCGCCTAAGCATATGGTGATCGACATAATATTTTACTTCACCATCAGAAAATACATACAATATGATGTTATCATAATGCTCAGATATGTCACGTCTATAAAATGTATACAGCTAAGATAAATGAAGATCGATTAGAATTGTTAACTGATTTTTTCCAAGTTTACAGATTTATTGCAAATAACTACACAATATGCGAAAACAGAAATGTCTGAGGTCACACTTTTTTATTATATGCATGTCATGCCTTAGTCGTAGTGTTCATATCTACATTCTCATCTCTAAATAGTTATAAATTGTTAGCTTTGTAGAAAAAATATACATTTTTTTCCATAAATCTATTAAGGTGAATAAGCGTGAAAATTTCCACATCTGAAATAAAACCAGAGCAAAATTACCTACTCTGTCATATCTACAATGTATAACAAGAGAAGACTCAATGTGACTACATTGTCTGTTAGCATCTAAGTCTCTGTTAACACTTTTATCAGCATTCTTTTGGTAATCTTAAAATTCCTAAAAGGTCTAGTTTTCTTAAAAAGGACCATGGTCAGAGTTTTCATCAAATTCAAACATGTTTTTGGTAGATTGCTAAAGTAAAACTGTTGTTATTAACAGAAGAAGATAGCTTAAGTCAGAACAATGAAGCCATTGCTTTGAGGATACTTTTAGCAATTTGAGCTTCAAGATATTTTGGCGTATGTTCAAGTTGTTAAAAACGGACAAACAGAACAATTAAACTAATCATTGTACTTGTGGGCTTTTTAACTAAAAGATGCACGTTAATCCTAAGCATTCAATAAATTTGGGGCTTTGTCTCAATATGAATAAACAAGTACAACCAAAACAAACTGCAAATAAGTTTACTACAATTCAGTTAGTGATGGTTTCTTTCTTGTATATCTCTATGGTGGATGAAGTTATTGATGTATGAGTCAATGCTTACACAAATTGATATGACGACTTCAGATTATTATGACTAATTTCAACTTATAGTCTCTTACGCGGTGTTTTCATGACCATACCCTGCCTCGGTCCGACCTCGAATAACCCTGAATCTTGGATCACCACGGTCTGGAATTCAATTAGACTTCAATCATCTATGAATCCCGATCGGACCTTCAAACCAGCGGTTCAACAATTAATTTTACTCGGTTGAACCATGGTTCTTTTGTTTTTTCTCACTTTCTCATCGTGAACTTCTCTCATTTCATCTTTTGCATTGCTTTGAAGAAAGCAAGTAAATGTACATTCCAAAAATCATAACCGTTCCAAAATCTAAACCACAAACTCCACCACTTCGTCGTTCACTGCTACAAACTCCTCTAATACCACTACAAGATTCGTCAAGTTTGTCGTCATTAAACTTCTAGCGTTGTGCACTACTCTATTATATACACAGTTGTAGTTGTGCACTGCAACAACACACAACTTCGGTTGCAAATCTTGAAGACCATCGACGGCTTGTGTACATAGCATTATTATTTCAACATTTTTGCATATAATTTGTAGTTAAATATACCAAAAAAAATTAAAAAAAGAAATCATAATTCGATGGTTCGACCGGTTGAACCATCAAAACCTTGAACATTCAGTCATAATTGTTCGAGGCACGGCATGGTCATGAATACTATGCTCTTACGCATCAAGAAAATTCATAAAGAAATTTGTCGTTCCCTTCATACTTATAACGATACTGTTAATTTTCACAAAGGGATTATTCCAATCATAATTCTGCTGGAACAATTTAATACGTGAGATCACACATGATATCATGATTTTGAACCAATGTCGCAGTTTGTGTGATATATCGACACATGATATGCTATCTTCTAAATAAATATAACTAAACTGATCAATTTACAAAATAAAGTTTCAAGACACAAGGGTACAATTGTCATGTAACTAATGTGTCGATAATAAAGTGTAATTTATGGATTAATCCTATGTCATATCATACTCATCCGAACATTAATTTTCCAAATTAATATTTAATGAACATGTTTTAATTACATACTTTGTTCAGACATAACTTAAACTACAAACATCAACTAGAATATCTAAATATATCTCAGGTACAATATTTCTCCAATAAAAATTAAAACCTTATGAAAAAAAATTAACAATCAATATTTTTAATATTCAAAATGATCCATATTTTTAGATTTCAATCACTCAAAATCAAAATTATACACAAGTATAATCATGGAATCCTAATTTTACCTAAATCTTAGAATCAACATTTTTAATTAAATCAATAATGGATGACTGTGATATCATTTGTTATGATTTATTTACTTTAGAATCTTTATTAAATAAGTTCTAATTATACATACACACACATACATACATACATACATATACATATATATAGACACACACAAAAGAGGGTCTAAATTTGTGTAATTTTGGGATCATAGCATCATATTTGTACAAAATATAACATTTTCAATTCAACTTTCAACAAATTGAATTTTAATTCTGGTATCTACACTTTATTTACGTGACAATAATAATTCCAAACCTTACAAACTTTATTTCATATGTTGTCCACTTCAATTAGGAATATTTACAAGATAGCATGATTACGAATTAATTCATAAATTACTTTGATGTTTTTTCACCTGAAAAGTGGAAGAAATTTTGGTTAAATTCAAACCCCACTGTACACTAACACATTTTATGATTCATATGTGCATAGGTTATATAGAAAAAATCTTAGTCTTTAGTTTTAGAATGCTTCGATTTTTGGATAATTGACATAAATAAACCTGTGGGTATGCGAACAGATCAGGATTTAAATAATAATCCTAAAAGGCTAGAACAGTGCAATTTTGATCCAAACGGTCATACGAATATACGATCCGCTACTAAAACGTAAAACGGTATATCATGATATGCAAAACTGCAGATCACAATCTCACAAAATAAACAAGTAGATATAGCAATACCTTGCTGGATTTGATCTTTGAAGGCGTATTCTCAAATCGTAAATTCCAAAGAATTTACAAGCTGCAGAGTGAATAAAATTAAATAATATGTTATTTTTGGGTATTTGTTTATTTGACTGTGGGCCTCCACATTAACTGTAGGCCCAGTTGTTTTTGTTTGGATAGTTTAAGCCATTCGTTTCGTGAATACTTGTTACAAATAATGGGCTCATTGAGCAAATGGCATTGAGCAACGTTGACGCAGCGGATAATTCAAAACGATCTTCAATCGACGTAAATAGCAATCTGTGGATTGATGGATACTGAAATGCCCGAATTCGTTGATCCGAAGATACCGAACTCTAGCTATCTCTGACTCGTTGATCCGAAGATACCGAGAAAGAGATCTACGATTCTTCAACGTTGATCTTGCGCACAAGATTTCGTGAATCGGCTTCAGCAAACGATGATTCGAGCGCCCTCGAATGACGTAAGTGGAGATAGGAGATACACTCGACTACCAATTGAAATTGAAAGCACAAAGCTAACAAAAGAGAATTTTATTCAATATTCAACAACCTTTACAAATGGCACCACCGGCCTATTTATAGCATTTTACAACTCACACAAAAAAACAACAACAAAAAAAAACAAAGTCCTTAGGTCGGACACGACCTATAGATGCCGACTTATTTTATCTGCCGACCTAAAATTTTCGTTCGCGACTTGAGGAAAATGCAGTGATTCAGGCTACCTCGTCTCCGACTCAAGATAGCTCGGCAACGACTTCAACGAATCGCGACTTAAAAATTGCAGTGATTCACGTTACCTCGGCTCCGACTCAAGATAGCTCGGCAACGACTTTAACGAATCGCAACTTAAAAGGCAGTTGGCTTCAAAGCTTGACGACTTAGGGTTAGGTCGGAAATGGAGTTAGGTCGTGGGATGGAAACTAGGTCGGAAGGTCGCGTGATGGAATCTGGAGATAGGTCGGTAATTGATGAGTCGGGAAGCGGTGATAGGTCGCCAGTGGTTGTTAGGTCGCTGAAATTAGGTCGGAGGTTGTAGCTTAGGTCGTAGATCGGCATGGAAGTTGGGAAAGGTCGTAGGTCGCGATTGAGGTGGGAGTTAGGTCGGAGCTTCTGATCTTCGAACCTAGGTATGCTGCTTCATCATCCTCCCCTTGTTGACAAAAATTCGACCTCGAATTTGTACTTCTCTCTTTTTCAACAAGCTCATCTCCATGGTACGGAATCAAATGTTTAACGTTGAAAACGTCAGCAGTGTGAATGTGATCGGGCAACTTTAACCGATAGGCATTATTATTGATCTTCTTCAAAATTTCTAACGGACCAATCTTTCATGCTTTCAACTTGTTGTAAGTCCCAACTGGAAAACGATCTTTCGTCAATACCGCGTAAACAAAATCACCCTCTTTGAAGACTACATTTCTTCGTTTCTTATCCACTATTTGTTTATACTTCTCATTTGCCTTTTCCAATCGTTCTTAAACAATTCTATGACAGTCTTTCAACTTATCAACGAAATCCGTAGCCCGTTTAACTGTCCCCTTCGATTATGGTACTATTGCTAAATCCAACGGTCCCCTGGGTAAATTGGAATATACAATCTGAAATGGACTGAATCCCGTACTGCGGTTGACAGCATGATTGTGTGCAAATTCCACCTGACATAATTTCATATCCCAGCTCTTCAAATTATCTTGCACAAGACATCGCAACAAATTACCCAATGATCTATTCACAACTTCAGTTTGTCCATCCGTTTGAGGATGATATGCACTACTAAATTTCAACTTCGTTCCCACCATCTTCCATAGACTCAATCAAAAATGACTTAAAAATCTGGTATCCCTATCGGAAACAATAGATTCTGGTAAACCATGCAATCGATACACCTCTTTAAAGAATAATTGTGCTACTCGAACTGCATCCGCTGTCTTCTTACAAGCTATAAAATGTGCCATCTTCGAAAACCTGTCCACCACAACAAATATAGAATCATTTCCCCTCTGAGTTCTCGGCAATCCCAACACGAAATCCATGCTGATATCAACCCATGGTTTGATAGGCATGGGTAACGGCATATATAACCCCGCATTCGTCACTGTTCCTTTCGAAACCTGACAAATATGACACCTCTCCATAAATCTTTCTACCTCTTTCCTCATTGACGGCCAAAAATAAGATTGAGAAATTAACTGCAACGTACGATCTCTACCCACATGGCCTTCTTCATGTAGTTCTTTAACAATCTTCATTCTCAAGCTACAGTCTGGGATGCACAATCGATTTCCTTTAAACAGAAAACCATCCACCAACACAAATTCATCAATGCTTCCTTCCTTTACCTTTTCAACAAATTTCACAAAGTAAGGATCTTCTTCAATCAATTCTGGTAATAATTCAAAACCTGTCACTTCAACTTTCATTGTCGTCAACAAATGACTCCTCCTGCTCAAAGCATCAGCCACACGATTGGTTACCCCTGACTTGTGCTTAACGACAAAAGTAAACTGCTGTAAATAAGCAATCCACGATGCATGTCTTGCTGAAATCTTGTCTTGCCCTTGCAAATGCTTCAATGCTTCATGATCAGTGTAAAGAACGAACTCCTTCTGAAATAGATAGTGTCTCCAGTGTTTAATAGATTGTACAACAGCATAAAACTCCACATCATATGTACTGTATCGCATCTTCGCTCCGGACAACTTCTCACTGAAATATGCAATAGGACGCCCCTTCTGACTCAACACCCCTCCAATCCCAACCTTGGATGCATCAGTATGTAGTTCAAATACCAACTGAAAATCAGGTAGCACTAGAATTGGTGCAGAGGTCAAAAGATCTTTGATTCGTTCAAAAGCAACCTCGGCTTCCTCCGTCCATGCAAACTGTTTACCTTTCATGCAATCTGTAATAGGCGCCATCACACTACTAAAGTGTGGAATAAACCTTCGATAAAATGAAGCCAACCCATGAAAACTACGAACTTCCGTTATCGTCTTGGGCTGCGGCCAATTTCTGATCGCCTCCACTTTACTTTGGTCAACCTGTATGCCTTTCTCTGAAACAACATACCCCAGAAATAAAACACTATGCGTCATGAACACGCATTTCTTCGTTGCAGCATAGAATTGTTCTTGTCGCAATACCATCAGCACTTCTCTAAGATGATTCAAATGTTCCTCTGGACTCCCACTGTAAATAAGAATATCATCGAAATACACCACCACGAATTTCCCAATGAACGGTCGAAAAATCTGATTCATCACCCTCATGAAAGTACTTGGTGCATTGGATAAACCAAATGGCATGACCAACCATTCGTATAGACCCTCCCTGGTTTTAAAAGCAGTCTTTCACTCATCTCCTGGTCTGATACGAATTTGATGATATCCGCTCTTCAAATCAATCTTAGAAAAGATAGTAGCTCCGCTTATCTGATCCAACAAGTCATCCAACCTCGGCATTGGAAATCTATATCTCACGGTAATCTTATTCAATGCTCGACTGTCAGTGCACATTCTCCATGTCCCATCCTTCTTGGGTACCAATAAAGCTGGTACAGCACAAGGACTCAGACTCTCCTGCACACGCCCCTGTTCAAGCAATTCCTCTACCTGCCTCCGCAATTCTTCATGTTCCTTCGGACTCATTCGATAATGTGGTCTGTGTGGCAATACAGCACCGGGAACAAGTTCTATCTGATGTTGTATATCCCTCAACGGTGGCAACTCCGTTGGTAACTCCTCTGGAAATACATCGTCAAATTCTTTCAGAACTGGTTTAACTTCTTCTGGAATTTCAACCTCTTCACTGCTTTCTCGTCCAATCAACAAGAATACTTTCGGCTCTTCTTCAACTTCTTTAACAAACTCCTTCAAAGTCAATAAAGTTTTCAGCTCTTCGATTTCCTCCACTTTGTTTTCTTCCTGTTGGCGTTTCTTCGGAACCAGAGTAATCTTTGTACCTTCGAACATGAAACTGTAACTGTTGGTCCGTCCATCATGTTGTACTGCTCTATCAAACTGCCATGGCCTGCCCAATAACAGATGACACACATCCATGTCTACTACATCACACCAAACCTCATCCTTGTATTTCTTCCCAATTGAAAACTTCACACAAGCTCTACGTCCAACTTTCACTTCACCACCCTTCCTCAACCAAGCTAACTTGTACGGTTTAGGATGTTTCTCGGTTTTCAACTCCAACTTCTTCACTGCTTCTGTAGAGATAATATTATCACAACTTCCAGCATCAATAACAAATTTACAAACTTTTCCCAGAATAGTGCATGTAGATTGAAAGATATTGTTCCTCAACCAACTACTTTCCTCCTCTTGCTTCGGTGTTAAACAACTTCTCCTCATCATCAATGCATACCCGTCATCTCCCGACAGTAAGTCTTCCTCCTCAACTGGCAAAGAATTAGAGCATTCAGCTTCTTCCTCATCCTCAACCTCAGCAATCATTGCTCTCTTCTTTGGCTTTGGACACTCATTGCTTTTATGACCCAACTCCTGACAGTTGTAACATTTGAAACCGTTGTTAACCTTTGCCTTCTCAACCTCCTTCACCACTGGTTTACTGATAGGTTTAGACACATTAGAACTTCCACCAACACCCTTCACTTGATTATTGGAATTCGTAAACACACCACCTCCTCGTCGTCCCTGCTTCTCCCAAGCCAACGCTTTCTGATGTGCTTCCGCCACAGATCTTGGATCGAACATATTAACCATATCCTGAATCTGCATTCTCAATCCCCCAATGAATCTAGATGTCAGCTGCTCTTCCGTTTTCATAATATCATTCCTTGCAATAAGCTGATAAAACTCATCTGCGTAATCATTAACAGTCTTTGTGCCCTGCCTCAAGTTCTGCAAACGTTGATACATCAGAGATTGATAATTGTAAGGTAAGAACGTTGCTTTCATCAATTTCTTCATCTTCTCCCAAGATTCAACTTTTGCCTTCCCCATTCGTTCACGTGTAAGTTTGGTTTGCTGCCACCATGCCAAAGCTCTACCCCTCAACCTTGTAGCAACCAACTTCACTCTACGACGTTCTGGAACTTCTTTGAAATCAAAAATTTCTTCAACATTAGCCATCCAATCCAAAAACTCCTCAGCCTGCATACCACTTTTGAATTCTGGAATTTCTGTCTTCATCCCAGATTCCCACTTGTGATCGTACTCCGACTGATTCCTTCCTCGTCCACGTCCTCGTCCATGAACACTACCACCATCATACTCTTCTTCACCATCCGATGTATATCGATGTCGATCCTGACCACCAACATCTCTACCACCACCATTTCTTCCACCAACATTCCTACGATCTACATTCCTCCGATCTCGATCAGTCACATTTCTATCACGACCTCGATCATCAACATTTCTATCACAATCTCGATCCACACTTCTATGATCACTATCAACACTTCTCTCCCGATTAGAATGTGGTGAAACTCTACTTCTTCCATGACTTGATTCAGGTGACACTCTTCTCTGATTTTGACTCATTTCAAGCATCATTCTCTCTAATCGACCAATCCCTTCAGTAAGCTTCTCATTGAAATTCTCGTTGATTCGTTGCTCCATTTCATCGGCCTCTTCTCTTCCGTACAAAGCATTAATATTGCGATGACGTTGAACTCGTCTTGGCGGCATGATTGAATACTTCCCAAACACTTCAACAAATTCACACTTCAAGTTTCAAACACCTTTCGAACTTTGATCCAAAATGAAATGGATCGAAAACTCCAACTTTGTTGCAAAATATGATGAACACAATGAACACAACTTCAACACTTCAAATTCTCGGCTCCAAGACTCGATTTAGCTATGATTGGCTAAAACAAGCTTTGATACCAAACTGACGCAGCGGATAATTCAAAACGATCTTCAATCGACGTAAATAGCAATCTGTGGATTGATGGATACTGAAATGCCCGAATTCGTTGATCCGAAGATACCGAACTCTAGCTATCTCTGACTCGTTGATCCGAAGATACCGGGAAAGAGATCTACGATTCTTCAACGTTGATCTTGCGCACAAGATTCCGTGAATCGGCTTCAGCAAACGATGATTCGAGCGCCCTCGAATGACGTAAGTGGAGATAGGAGATACACTCGACTACCAATTGAAATTGAAAGCACAAAGCTAACAAAAGAGAATTTTATTCAATATTCAACAACCTTTACAAATGGCACCACCGGCCTATTTATAGCATTTTACAACTCACACAAAAAAACAACAACAAAAAAACAAAGTCCTTAGGTCGGACACGACCTATAGATGCCGACTTATTTTATCTACCGACCTAAAATTTTCGTTCGCGACTTGAGGAAAATGCAGTGATTCAGGCTACCTCGTCTCCGACTCAAGATAGCTCGGCAACGACTTCAACGAATCGCGACTTAAAAATTGCAGTGATTCACGTTACCTCGGCTCCGACTCAAGATAGCTCGGCAACGACTTTAACGAATCGCAACTTAAAAGGCAGTTGGCTTCAAAGCTTGACGACTTAGGGTTAGGTCGGAAATGGAGTTAGGTCGTGGGATGGAAACTAGGTCGGAAGGTCGCGTGATGGAATCTGGAGATAGGTCGGTAATTGATGAGTCGGGAAGCGGTGATAGGTCGGCAGTGGTTGTTAGGTCGCTGAAATTAGGTCGGAGGTTGTAGCTTAGGTCGTAGATCGGCATGGAAGTTGGGGATAGGTCGTAGGTCGCGATTGAGGTGGGAGTTAGGTCGGAGCTTCTGGTCTTCGAACCTAGGTATGCTGCTTCATCAAACGTCGTAGATATACCAAAATTCAAATGGAAAAAATAAAAAGGAAATTGCAATACAAGACTCCATGTTGCACAGGTCTACAAGCAGTACATCATCTGAAAGATAATTCATACATGTCTATATATTCGATCAATAGTGTTGAATGATAACATATCACCGATTCTTTTCAGTGATATGGCTTATTTATATATTAGGTTATACTAGTATAAATCGCATGTATGTTTATTTAATAGCTAAACCTATTTACTTTTTATTTAATAATTTTTAGCGAGGAATGTGTGTTATAAGTGCAATAGTTTTGATGGTCGCAAGACTCACAACACAATAATTTCAAACAGACTTGTTGGTAGTGTCAAATGCAAATGGATAGTGAAATTTCATTGATAGATGGTCGAGAAGAAGGTGATGGCGGAGGTCACAAACAGATGTTGAGATTCCATGGATGGGTGGTCATGAAAGAATACTATATATGGTATTTTCGAAAATTTAAAAAGATACGATGAAAATCTTATCGATTGATTTTTCATTATTAATAGTATAGATAGAAATGAAACGGGAAACATATAAACATGCATAAAAAGAGGACCGAGCAAAATGAAAAGGAAGTTGGGGTGCATTCAACATCAATGGACAAAGAACAATTGTTCAAATGCTTTCATTTACTTTAATTAATTGGTCAAATTAGGATCAATTAGGACAAAAATAAAGAATTTGTAGCTTTGAATTTATTTTTGCTAACTTGCAGGTGTTTTATAAACAATTGTCAGTTGTCCTCATATAAGTTTATATCTGCAAAACTGACAATCGAGTTAGTGTAAATTTTATGTGGTCCCAAATAACAACATGATTCTTTTTTACTCTTTCCAAAACTATACAATACACAATCGATGAGTATCATAAACAACAGCAAGAAGTATAATTACACAAATGTAAACAACTACATGAACAAGTTAAAATTTTAATTATAAGACTGTTATGATTTGATTGCATTCAAATAACTAGATAACAAGTTAATTACAAACACAAACTACTACAGCCTAACAAAGCAAGTGCACAAACAAATTAAACATAACCTCCATTTTCTTGGGATGGTTCTATTTGACTTGTTGGTGGTTAAGAATGCCCGACTTCTTTCACCTTTGATATACTCATCCTCGTTTTTGTTCCACTTTCAATGCAAGTAATAATCTATCATTGTCATAGATAACTTGGTTGTGCAAGTTGACTCCTCAATATATCATATTTGAAATATTTTGTAAAATATTTTTTGCTCCTTTCGCATGGCAAAAGAGGTTAAATGGTCTCCTACAATATTTTATAGAGAACAATTAAACACGAAAGTGAGATAAATGCATCGTAACTACTACAACTCACAAAGTACAAGACAAACACTTCTTATCACTGACAATGCATACATGACTAAGACATATTTGAATGTAGCTACTCAAATAAGGATGATTTAAATCTAGTACGAGTTTGATAGAACTACACCAAGATCGAGGTCACCTCCATAGAGATGGATCTCAAGCGATGGATTAGACGAAGGAGGGCTAGTAATGGAGGTAGAAATGGAGTGACTATATTTCCTATGGCGAAAAAATAGGTCGTGAGATGAATTAGACATCATCAATATAGTACTTAATCCTCTCATCAAGGCCATTAATGAGAGGTTGAGACAAGGAGGGATAATAGATGCAAAAGATGAGGAGGAGATGATGGCAAATGAAGTTGCGAAAAATTGAGCAACACTAAGGTATGTTTTCAATTAGAAAATCTTCTCATGAAGGGCTTGATCAACTGGCCTATCCAAAATCAAAGGGAAAGGGTCTAAATCTCGAGGTTTAACTTACTAAACAACAACCGAAGGGATTAAGAATTTAATTCACAATGATAAATCGAGGTTTGGGCGATGTGTTTTTGGTAGGACTAGGAGGAGCATCGAGGGAACTTGATAATCTACCAAGTCATAAGACGCATAGATGTAAGACAAGGAGTTGTGACCAACTGAATGATAAGTAACGTAGACCTCGGGCTTTTGGAGATAAAACACATTAACATAACAAATCCATTCATCTGATGCTATCATAATATACGTTTACTCAAATCTTTCTTTATGCTTATCAGAGACATTTAAACATATAAGCTCTCTAATTTGACTCATACACCAGTTAACACCAATCAGATGCTGAAGAATAGAAGGGATATTTGAAAAATCACCCAATTAGTATCGAGAGTCCTAATCATCACTACGCCATAGATGGCCTATTGCAACGAAAATACAAGATGTTGCTAGCTACAATGTAACGATAGCTATGCTGATTTTTGTCTATTACAACATTAGCTTCAGGATGTTAGCATAGATATCAATACTATGTTGCAGTAGCTATAGACTTATAAAAATATTATAAAAAATGAGTGCGGGCTGGAAAAAAAGCGGGCTGAAATAATTTTTAACGCGGGAAGCAAAAACAAAACGGCAAAAGTTAATAAAAAGTTAAAAAGAAAAATACAAATTTAAAAAGAAATTATAAAACAAAACCCTAATTTAATTAACTTAAAGTTAATAAAAATAGGCCGGCCCAAAACTAATATTATTAATAATTATATGCCGGCCCCGTTCTCTTTTATTTCCTGATTTGCTTTTGCTCTATAAAAAAATGCCGGCCTCGTCTCCTCTTCGATCTGAAATTAGGGTTCCGTAATAGAGTCGCTGCTTGTCGTATTGATTGTCGATGCTTCAATTTCTTTCTTTGATCAATTGGATTGTTCGCGGCTTCTTCAATTTAGTCGAGTACGATTGTTATAACTGGTACATGATTTTACTTTCAATTTTTGTATAAACAATTTTTTATTACGTCCCTTAGAGATTTTTTGGCCCCGACCGACAAGTGTTGTACATGATCATTATATAGATATTCGTTTTTATCATAAAACGGACATTTATATTCATCTCATACAATACTTGTTAGATTTGTCCATGTATTGGACAAGTTATAGACATAGTAAACAATTATATTTCGTACATTATTTCGTTTTAAATGGTTCATAAAATTTTGCCGTCACTTTTCTTTTTTGTTTTCTGTGTACACACATTTATGTACAATATAGGAAACAAAGGGGAAGTGCTGCCGAAATTTTGTTGAATCGTTTAAAACGAAATAATTTACGAATTGTAATTGTTTACTGTGTTTGTAATGGGAAGTAGGATGACTGACCATCAAAATAGAAAACCATAAATCAATATTTTAATGTTGTATTCTTAAGTTGGGTTAAATTGACGCGCATAAGATTATGTAGGGCTGCACACAACCCATATCCAACCCGACCCAACCCACCAACCCGACCCAACCCACATAAACCCAACCCAACCCATCCTAGTTTGGGTCGGATATGGGTTACAATTTGTAACTCATACTATATATGGGTCGGGTGTGTTATTTTGTTCAACCCAACCCAACCCTATATTAAAAACCTAATTTAATATCAATACACTTAAAATTAGAATAGTCTAATCCTAGAATAATGTTTATGTATTTTACAGTAAATATACAAAAAAGCATATTTTATGTCAACCCAAACAAGATAGAATTTGGCAAAGATATTCCAAAGGGAATTTTAATGTATTTTAAAATGAAACACTTGTTCTACTATGTAGTGAACTAATTTCATATGATGTGTTTTACAATGAAATTTTAATAAAATATATGTTATAATGAATTAGTTAGTTTAAGTGCGTTATGCTAGCTAAAATCTAATATATTATGTTGAACATTTTAATGTTATTTTTTGTAAATATTCTCTTATATTCTCATTTTTTATTAGATTCATGCAACCCAACCCAACTCTACTAAACCCGACCCAACCCATACTTCGACCCAACCCATATCCAACCTCATATAGGGTCGGATACGGGTTGAGCTACCTTAAACCCATACCTATGCGGGTCGGATGAAATATTTGGTCTGACCCGACCCAACTCATACTTTGTGCAGCCCTAAGATTATGTATCAATAAATTGAAAAATAAAATGTCAATTCGTAAACGTATTTGTTGAATTCGCTTTAAGTAATAACGGAAACAATGTAGAAATTCGTAGTCCGTGTAGTAGGTGTAAATATTTGAAGTATTTGTTACCAGATATTGGTTATCATATCAAAAAATAGATACATGTTTAAATGTCTGCATGTTGTTTTGAAAAAAGGACATCACCCTTAGGAAGTATAGAATATGTAACGAGGAAAGGTATATGGCATGATTTGAAATCTTCAACTTTTCTTGTACTATCACCGCGCGAGTCAATCTACCACTGCACTACTATTCTACAACATCGATTTTTGAAAGTTAATTGACAACTGATTTATTTTTCTTTGTTAAGTAATTTTTGGTCGCTTGTATTAAAAGCATATCATCGCGCATATTGGTTGCAATGATGACACTGGAGTTTTCTGTCATATTTTTCGACATAAAGACATCTATATGAAAAGTTGATTTGTTTTCTAAATGTGCTGAAACTTTTCAACTACCTTCAATCCAGTTATTAAATTTTTTAATCAAACATCAGTCAAAGCACACATTTGAAACCATGGATGCAAACTCCATGAATAACGAAGATGGAAATCAAAATTCTCCCTCTGTACTCAAACTAAAAGCTATAAAACGTGAAAACAAGTTACTTATTGAAAAACAGAGATACATTCTACTTCAGTCGGAGTTAGAATCATCCATGTCCATTGCTTCTAAACATCTTGACTTGTATAAAGATGAATGCATTAGTCTCAAAGAGAAATTGATTGCATTGGAAAATGACAATAATCTGCTCAGGGAAAATGAGCTAAGAAGTCAAGAAACCGTAAAGAACTTGCTAAAGAAGACTAAAAGAGTTGATAACGAATATAGCTTTGAGAGTCAGAAATTGTTTTAATTATCAAAGTATAATGAATTAAGATATTATGCTATTAATTTCAAATGTATTTTTATTTGTTCATGCAGGCACGGTTTATGGAACAAAGGCAGAAACTCCTGGAGGAAACAGGTCGAGAGCAGCTGACTACGGACGAGGAGGATATCATT
Source organism: Allium fistulosum (assembly GCA_030737815.1). Taxonomy (NCBI): domain Eukaryota; kingdom Viridiplantae; phylum Streptophyta; class Magnoliopsida; order Asparagales; family Amaryllidaceae; genus Allium; species Allium fistulosum. The sequence continues at coordinate 118,347,437 of CM060908.1, read as the reverse complement.
TTTGAGTCAGTCATGGACCCACCTTCACGGAACAGGCGTTGCGGTTTTGGCAATTAAGTAGTAGTGAATAATATATTTAGATATAACAATTTAGTAATCTTTCAGTTCTAAAGAACTTCACAACGCTTTAGTTTCGATAATAGGTTTATAGATATAACAATTAAAATATAATATTGTAGCTTCGATGGTAAGATTATAGTAATTGAACTTTTATTAAATTAAATAAGTATTGCAGGGTAGACAGAAGAGAGCCAACCAAACCAAAGCTCGGATCGATCTAGCAGAGACCGAGTAATTGAGAGCTAGGGTGGCGTAGCTGGAGGAGCAGAACCGTCGGCAGGCCGTTGAGTTGACACGGCTGTTGGACCAACATATTGCTGAGTACATGCAGCAGTATGGTGGCCGTTTTCCATCTTCAGCTGGTTCTGAAGGATTTGGAGGTGATTGACAGGAGTAATAGGTATGTTTTTTTATTATGCGACATTGTTTAGTATTGTTTGATGATACATTGAGATGGTGCGATTGGATACTTTGAGATGTTTTGTATATTATTTGATGGTACATTTGGTGATGGTCAGTTTGATATTTGTGAGTTGATGGTGGTAAGTTGTCAATAATGACATTTGAGTTGTTGATGGTGTGATATTTGCTGGTGTTTCACGGTGTATATATTGTATGATGACATGTATTTATATTATGTTGACGAAGTGTTGGTTGGTTTGATGTTATGTGAGTTGTGGTTGGTTTAATTTTCTTTATGTGATTTGAGTATATTTGTATGATTTGAGATTATATTGAATATTTGAATTCGATATGTGCTTGTGTGTGACTATATTATATTTTTGAATTGTGTATGTGAGGCTAGCATGTAGCAGAAATCTGGAAAATGCTTCAGATATTCCGACGGATTCTGACAGCTGGCGACGGCTCACAGGTCAACATTTTCCAACGGCTTCCGATGGCTAGTGGTGGTTTTGTTTCTTTCTCTTGATCGGCCACGTGTTTTCGACAGCCGTCTAGAGCCGTCGGGTTTTCTGTCGGCAGTCGTCGAAAAGTTTACGACGGAGGCTGTTGGAAACCGTCGAAAAAACTGTACGGCGACGGGACAAATTGCGACGGTTTTTTGCGTCGGTTTCCGACGGCCGCTGACGGTTTTCAACCATCGAAAATCGTATGTTTTCTTGTAGTGTTAGGGTATATGACCATAATGCATAACTGCCCGCAATACACCTCTAAGCGTTGTTCTTAAATTTTAAATGGAAGAAATAAAAAAGAAAGAAATTCAAAAAATAGGAATGTATAAAATAATTTCTAAAAGTGATAGATGTAAAACAAACAAGTTTTAAAAAGAGGAATATGTTTTAAATTTCACTTATTTAAATCTGAGCATAGGGTTGAAATTAGAAATGAATTGATATGTAACAAAAATAAAATGCAGACGATCCTTGCTATATATATATATATATATAGTCAATAGCCCTTTTTTATTTAGCACCATATGTAGCCTTTGGCATCAGCCACAAGTTTATATTTAAATATTTGATCCATGTGACAGATGAAGAAAAAACAAATATTTAAGTAGGAATCCAGGGTTGATATCGGAGGCTACAAAATGATGCTAAATAAAGGGAATGTTAAGTTATCTTACATAAGCGCTAAACAACCAATTATCTCACATAATATTTAACACCCCTGATTTACAGGAGTAGTATGTCCAGTAGAAATAGTTTTTACAATTCCATACCAACTGATATCAATAATCATCTTAGCATTCAGCTTTTACGCTCAGTCTATTTTCCCTCCTTAAGCTATATAGCCTCAAATACACAATACAAGCAAGCATACGTATTTCAGTTTTCATTTTAAACAAGCTGAAAGCTTCTAAAGGATTCTTTCGCCATGTGAAATATCTGCAGTATCATCCAAAGAAAATAATAATCAAAATGTATCATATCAATAATAAAAGAAATACAGAATAATTTAGAGCTAGTTAGCTATTCATTAATTTTACCAGTGAAATGGAGAAAATGGAGCTTATTGTTTTCACAAGGTCTTTAGTTGTCAGCACGGAGCCTTCTTCCATCTATAATTCCATACAATTTTCAGTAAATACAGTTTCTATCAATTAGAACTTCATCCATACCTCAAAAATTTCTGCATGCATTTGATATATGTGTGCACAAGCATGTCTACATTATACGTGACTTTGCATGTATACATGTGTGTGCATACGTACTACATGTGTGTATGTATGTATAAGTGTGTGTATACACACGCATGCACTCAAATACATATAAGAAAACATGCATTTTTCACACAAAATATACTTTCACGTAATTTGAAAAGAAAATTATAATATCATGAAAATTCAACCCACCTTTGATTGACATTCAATGCTGTAGTAGGATAAGTTACCATTTGAAGGTGTGTACAGACATGTGTACATAAAACACGTATCTATCTATTATAGAAAGCAAATACTTCACTTTGCTGAAACCTTTTTGCAACGCCCGAATTGTCATTTGTTCAAATTATTTATTGTTAAATGTCTAGTATACCAAAATAGAGAATAATCAAATATAAACTCGTCGCACAAGTTTATAACTCAGATTTCCACTACACTGGAATTCTGTATTAATTATAATAACAATATGAATGTTGTAAATAAATTACAACAACAGCGTTATACTATTTTGAATAAATAGTATAACAAAATTAAAGGGTAGAATGTAGAATAACAGTTCTAACCCGATTTCGTCTGAGGCTCGTCGTAACGATTTCCTTAAGAATTTTATTTCAAAATTCTCCCAAGATACAACAGACGTAATCTGCACGAGATTGTGATGTGTATGATCTTCTGTGTGATAGGACTGAATATGATTTAAGAGATGAAGAGATAGAAGAGATAATTCGGTTTGAAAAATGAGTGAGAAAAATGATCAGGTTTCCTCCTTATTTATAGCCGAATTCCCAATGGCTGCATCCGTTGAGAAAAGTCGCACCTCTTCATTTGCAACGTCAAAAAAGCGTTACTGTTCGCAACAGTCACTTCCTTTCATTTGCAATGCTTCAAAACTGTTACTGTTTGCAACAGTTGCGTCCGTTCAGTTGCAACACTTCAGAACCGTTGTTGTTTGCAACAGTCGCGTCCGTTCAGTTGCAACGCTTCAGAACTATTGCTGTTTGCAACAGTCGCATCCGTTCAGTTGCAACACTTCAGAACCGTTGTTGTTTGCAACAGTCGCGTCCATTCAGTTGCAACGCTTCAGAACCGTTGTTGTTTAAAACGTCGCGTCTCTTCATCGTTCAAATTTGAAAATCCGCATGAAGAGATATCTCATTCACCATCTAAAAAGGAATTCCAACAATCCCCCACATGAATGATGATATATCTCTCCCCCACACAAAGTGTAATATCACACAGTTCATATGAAAATAATGCTATATCAAGGATAAGTAGATATTTCACTTTGAATTTTCCCTAGTTAAAACTTATCGGATATACTTGGCTAATCGGTGAATTATTTCATCTTGAACCGTCAGCCGTTATTGTATAACCAGACAATAAGCTTTACAAAGCATTATTTCCCTTCACATTCAATCTCTTGGTTGTGTTCATTTTGGTCCTGAACTAATTTGTTTGGTTCTGCGAGTGTTTATAGAAAATATAAGCCTTTAATATTCTCATAGAGCCGACCCAGCTCACACTAACATAGGTGATCGCAACCATTAAGAGTATCCTATATATACTCCACTTGTTATATTCAAGATATGGTCATCATTAAAAAACATAGTTTTAACCTTTAAATACTTCTGTAGGCATGCATTTATATTGTGCACCATAGGAATGGAGTTGGACTATGTCCAAGCAAATGCATTACGTCTTGAGTTACTCAGAACTGGTTTGCCTATTGATCCTAGTCCGTGGGATCTCCAGTCGCTAGGATAGGTTTCCGTATAAGATAACTCTTTTTGGTTTAGGCTTTTAAACTCATTCCCCTCGATGCGCAGTCAATTTTCTCTCTTGATAAACCTTTAGTAAATGGATCCGCTAGGTTATCATTTGTTCTCACGTAATCTATGGAAATAGTTCCATTTGAGAGTAACTGCCTAACTGTGTTATGGCGTCGACGAATATGTCGTAACTTTCCATTATACACAAAGTTGTGCGTTCTGCTTAGTGCGGCTTGGTTATCACAGTGTATGCATATGGCCGGTACAGGTTTAGACCAAAATGGAATATCTTCTAAAAAGCGACGAAGTCATTCTGCTTCTTCGCCTGCTTTATCTAAAGCGATGAACTCTGATTCCATAGTGGATCGAGCTATGCATGTTTGTTTAGTAGATTTCCATGACACTGCTGCCCCTGCTAAGGTAAAGACATAACCACTTGTCGATTTTGATTCCTCTGAATCTGCAATCCAGTTTGCATCACTATATCCTTCTAAGACGGCAGGATATTTTCCATAATGTAAGGAATAGTTAGCGGTATTTTTTAAATATCCTAGCACTCTCATTAGTGCTTTCCAGTGTTCCTTTCCTGGATTGCTTGTATACCTGCTCAGTCGACTTACTGCATAAGCTATATCTGGTCTTGTGCAATTCATGAGATACATGAGACATCCTAGTACACGAGAGTATTCCAGTTGCATTACACTCTCATTAGTGTTTTTATGCAGTACTTCTGATGGATTAAAAGGTGTTCTCACTCCTTTAATTCCATAGCCTTGGAATTTTTCAATCACTTTGTCTACATAGTGTGACTGAGATAATTCAATTCCATTAGGAGTTCTTATTATTTTGATTCCAAAATAACGTCTGCAACTCCTAAATCTTTCATATCGAAATTGCTAGTTAACATATTCTTTATGGTCTCTATTACCTGAGTATTTGGACCAAATATTAACATATCGTCTACATATAAACAAATCATCACATATGATGTCCAATTTGTTTATAATAAACACACTTATCGCATTCATTTATACGAAAACCATTTCTCATCATGACACTATCAAATTTTGCGTGCCATTGTTTTGGAGCTTGTTTTAGTCCGTATAATGATTTTACTAATCTACAGACTTTATTTTCATTTCCTCTGGAAATAAAACCTTCAGGTTGCTCCATGTAGATCTCCTCATCGAGATCTCCATTTAAGAATGCTGTCTTTACATCCATTTGATGAATTTCTAGACCATAAATTGATGCAATTGCTATTAGCATTCTTATAGAGGTTATTCGTGTTACTGGCGAATATGTATCAAAGAAGTCTACTCCTTCTTTTTGACGAAATCATTTGGCTACTAATCTGGCTTTATACTTGTCGATAGAGCCATCTGCTTTCATTTTCTTCTTGAAAATCCATTTGCAGCCAATTGGTTTTATTCCAGGTGGAATATCAACAATTCCCAAGTTTTATTACTTAGAATTGAATCAATCTCACTTTGGATTGCTTCTTTCCAACATGAAGATTCAGAAGATGACATTGTTTTCTTGTACGTTTGAGGTTCATGTTCTAACACATATGTGAAAAAATCCGAACCAAATGTTTTGGAAGTCCTAGCCCTTACGCTTCTTCTTGGTTCAACTTCCTCAATCTCATGATGAGTCTTCATGTGAATTGCTTGATTCTTCCCTTGTCCTTTTTGGGACATTATTTCCTTCATTTCTTTTGTGTGGAAACACATCTTCAAAGAATGAGGCATCTCTTGATTCCATGATTGTATTTACATGAATATCAGTTATATCAGACTTGAATACTAAAAATCTATAGGCACTACTATTTTGGGCTGGCCCGAGATAATAACAATCTACTGTTTTTTGTCCAAGTTTGACTCTCTTGGGAGGCGGAACTGGAACTTTTGCCAAGCACCCCCACACTTTGAGGTATTTAAAGCTCGGTTTGTGTCCTTTCCATATCTCATATGGAATTGTTCCTGTTTTATTGTGAGGGACTTTGTTTAATATGTGATTAGACATATTTAAGGCTTCCCCTCACAAGTTCGTCGGTAGACCAGAGGTTAAAAGCATGGCATTAATCATGTCTTTTAACGTTCTGTTCTTTCTCTCGGCTACACCATTTTGTTGTGGTGAATATGGAGCTGTAGTTTGATGAATTATACCATTTTCGGCACAGAATTGTTCAAATGGTGATTCATATTCTCCACCTCGATCAGATCTCAATATCTTGATCTTTTTATTTAACTGATTTTCTACCTCAGCCTTGTACTTTATAAACGATGTAATTGCTTCATCTTTACTATTTAAAAGATATACATAGCAATATCGAGTATAATCATCAATAAACGTGATAAAGTACTTTTTCCCACCTCTTGTAGGTAATGATTTAAAATCACATAAATTTGTATAAACCAAACCTAGTGGTTCGGTGCTTCTATCAACAGATTGAAATGGTTTTTTAACCATTTTTGCTTCTACACATGTCTCACATTTGTAGTTCTTATCTACTTGGAATTTTGGAATTAATCCCAAGTTTGATAATATTTTCATTTTTCAGAAATTTATGTGTCCTAATCTATCATGCCATAGTAAAATTTCGTGCTCAAGCAAGTAAGAAACTTCAATTTTATTAATAGCACAATCAGAATACATAGTTTTATTGCCGATAACGGCTACATTTGCCTTAAATAGGCCATCACATAAATATCCCCTTCCGATATACATTCCAGCTTTGGACAGAACCATCTTGTCTGACTCGAACACCATTCTGAATCCTTTCTTTGATAATACTGCACCAGAGATGAGATTCTTCCGTATGTCTGGAACGTGGAGCACGTCATTCAACTTGACAGTTTTTTCTGAAGTAAACTTGAGGATTACTGTGCCACTGCCTTCGTTCATAGATACTGCAGAATTACCCATATAGAGTTTCTCTTCATGATCGAATTTCTTGTATGTAGAGAACATGGATTTGTCAGAGCAGACATGACGAGTAGCGCCTGTGTCCACCCACCATTGGTTAGGATTCTGAACCATATTGCATTCAGATACAACTGCCGAGAAGTTGGACTCATCCACTTCCATGTTGTCTACTAAATTTGCCTCTTTGTTGCGGTCCTTTTTGAGTCTGCAATCTCTAGCGGCATGTCCAACCTTTCCACAAACCCAACATTCACCATTAAAATTTTTGGTTCGTTTGTTGTCTTGAGCTTTCCTTTTCTTCTGGAAATTCTTCTTTTTGTTTTTGGTCTTTGAATCTTCAGCCACAAATGCCTCCTCGCTTTGTTTTGTAATTCCACGGTTATCTGTCTCAATTTTCAATCAGACTATGAGATCCTGTAAAGAGATTTCCTTCTTTTTATGCTTTAGATAATTGCGGTAATCTCTCCACGACGGTGGCAGTTTTCCCGTGATGGCTTCAACCAAAAACGATTCTCCAACCTTATGACCTTCCACCTCGAGTTCATGAATAATGATTTGTAGTTCATGCAGTTGAGCAGTCACCGGTTTGAAGTCGACCATCTTGTAGTCCATGAATTTGTCTACAATGAATTTCTTAAGACTGATATTCTGCGTCTTATACTTCGTGGCAAGTGCATTCCAGAGTGCTTTTGCTGTCTTTAGAGGTTGATATACTTTGTATAGCACCTTGTCGAGACAATTCAGAATATAGTTTCTGCATAGGAAATCGGAATGTTTCCATGTAGCAACATCTGCTTCCTTGCCTGGTGAAGAAATCGGTTCCTCCTCCTCGAGATACCGTTGCAGACCGAGTGTGGTGAGGTAAAAAAACATCTGATTCTGCCATGTTAAAAAGTCGTCACCATCTCCCTTGAATGGTTCAGGTCTGTTGTGAGTAGTAGTCTTTGAAAATTCTACTGTTGTCATCTATGTTTTAGTAATGAAAACAGTAAAATTCTTAAGATTTTAAATGTCTAGTATATCAAAACAGAGAATAATCAAATATAAACTCGTCGCACAAGTTTATAACTCAGATTTCCACTATACTGGAATTCTGTATTAATTATAATAACAATATGAATGTTGTAAATAAATTACAACAACAGCGTTATACTATTTTGAATAAATAGTATAACAAAATTAAAGGGTAGAATGTAGAATAACAGTTCTAACCCGATTTCGTCTGAGGCTCGTCGTAACGATTTCCTTAAGAATTTTATTTCAAAATTCTCTCAAGATACAACAGACGTAATCTGCACGAGATTGTGATGTGTATGATCTTCTGTGTGATAGGACTGAATATGATTTAAGAGATGAAGAGATAGAAGAGATAATTCGGTTTGAAAAATGAGTGAGGAAAGTGATCAGGTTTCCTCCTTATTTATAGCCGAATTCCCAATGGCTGCATCCGTTGAGAAAAGTCGCACCTCTTCATTTGCAACGTCAAAAAAGCGTTACTGTTCGCAACAGTCACTTCCTTTCATTTGCAACGCTTCAGAACTGTTGTTGTTTGCAACAGTTGCGTCCGTTCAGTTGCAACACTCCAGAACCGTTGCTGTTTGCAACAGTCGCGTCCGTTCAGTTGCAACGCTTCAGAACTGTTGCTGTTTGCAACAGTCGCATCCGTTCAGTTGCAACACTTCAGAACCGTTGCTGTTTGCAACAGTCGCGTCCGTTCAGTTGCAACGCTTCAGAACCGTTGCTGTTTAAAACGTCGCGTCTCTTCATTGTTCAAATTTGAAAATCCGCATGAAGAGATATCTCATTCACCATCTAAAAAGGAATTCCAACATTTATAACAACCAATTTTTTTCTTAATTCAAATAAAACTGACCAAATCCTGTTTTATTTCAAATTCATTTATCATCTTTCATCTAATACTAATTACTCTTATTTGACACTATATTCACATGAATCACATCCACTAAAAAACAAAAATTATAAATCCAATTTTGTTTCTCAATAAAAGAAATTTTATTTTATTTTGAAATATTAATTAATATCATGTTCATATGCACGTGCATTACATGTACAAAAACATTTCTGATATTATAATGCATATACCCTGTGTGTGAAACTTTATGGATTTCTCCAAAAACATCATTTATTTTTGTATTCACTAGATAGACATTAGATATGGGCTTTTTAATTCAAGCAGTGCACCAGTCACGAGGATTAAAGGAGTTCACATGTAGAGTATTGTGGCTTTGGACAACAAATCCGCCCTATTAATAAATTTAATAGTTAAAAGGTTCTTTCTTATAATTATTTATAAATTAGGCTATTGTCCATTCATTTTCCCCGCTATTCTCACACCCATTTTAATAATTTACACCGTTTTTATTTTGATATTCAGAATGCAATAACTTTTTTGTAGAAAGACCTAAAAATTAATCTCATTTTACCATTAAATCACAAATTTTGTTACATCTATCATTAATGATAGGTGCATGCATACGTAAAAAACAAATAATAAGTAAATAAATAATCAGCTTTCTAAAATTCGTTGTTTTGAAAATAAAATAAAAATTAGTATAAATAACATGTCGATAATTTGTTACCATAGTACGAACATATAATTCAATAATATTTTAACTGTATCTCTCAAACTGCTTTCATATTTACCTTAAAAAGCTTGGAAAATGCTAAAAAAATGCTGCAATTTTAAACTGGATCACTAAAATGTATTTAAAATTGCATCTCACATATGCAGTTTTATCTGGTAATTTGATTTAACATCATAAATTAATACCTGGGCAGTCACGGTTATGTCAAGAAAAGATTCAATGAAAGGCAAGGCGCTAGCATTCATGACTACAAGATTGAGCTTCTCCATCTCTGATAAAACTTTCACTAGAACTCCTTTAGTGTTTTCACAATGGATTTTCACAAGAACTGTTCCTGCGCTTAGCCTTACTTGGATTTCAGGATACCTTGAATTTTCTACTGAACTTCCACTATTGGAGTTCTCAATAGAGTTTGAAAGTTTTGACTTATTTCCAGTGAATTTGTCTGCTTGGGAAATATCATTTGTGTTTCGGATGCATTGCTTAGAGTTGTTAAAGAGGACTACTGATTCTACTGTGTTTCTTGCATTCTGACTTTCTAGAGATTTTAGAGTGTGTTCCAGTTGTTTTACATAGTTGATTGTGTCACTTAGGATAGAAGCTTTGTCAACCTGAAAACATATTCAAGTGGGATGGAACAGTATAAAGAGTACTTTGGGGGGGGGGGGGGTTGTAACAGTATATAAACAAGCAACTAAACCTCTACTATCGGTATATTAAGTTATTAACAGGCTAAAAAGTAAAAAATGCGAAGGCAAGAAATAACAAAATATCTTGCTGGTTCCTATTAACTAATCCAAAAAATTTCCATACATGTATAAGATGTTAGATACTATGACAGTCTTCATACTTCATGATGGAGAATGTTTAAACAGTGAATTAGACAAGAACACACCTACTTTGTTATCCTTTTTTTTTATTAAAAAATATATATATTAAAATCAAGCATGCATGTAGATTTCTCTCATGAATATACCCTAATATACATAAAAAGACAGCCTAACAGAACTTAAATATATTTATTCCATTTTACACACCAAGAAAGTCCCTTCATACCTACCCATTTTCAAACCAAAGGTCCAAAACATTCAAACTTCTGGCACCAGGTTTATGCCAAGTTGCCAACTGAGCCTAAAATATTGATGCAGCAAGTAAACGTTATAGTGTTCCATGGTTTCAAGCATTGGTATTACACGAATTCAAACCAAAATATACTTATCTTGTACTAACATATAATTTCTGGAAAATTTTCTTAGTATTCTATATATAATACAACGAAGAAAACCAAATGAAGATACTAGAAGGTTATCAAAATTAAGTACATGATTACACATAATTTTCAACGAAAAAGTGTAATCAAAATGTTCTAAATAATAATTACATGATTTCTCTGAATGTTTATTTTTTTTATTCTTCTGATTGATTTTATCAAAATCAAATAATCGTTTTTAATCATGAGTGCCTTCCTCCTCGAATAAAGGATCACTCGGTTTTTTTTTTAAACAGTTGATTTTAATCTTGATGAACTGATGCTTGATATAAGAAAAACAAAATAAAAGGTTCTAAATTATTTGAAATTTGAATATTTTTCTTTTTGAATTATTTTAGTATTCTTTTGATAATTTTTTTTTTTTTGTTCATTGTTGAAATAATCATTTGCGAAAAGACTACTGGCAATTTCATTCGGTGATCTTATTTTAAATACAGAAAAATAGGCTCAAGGACAAATTTTGAAAAAAATATTAGAATGAAGAACAGTAACTTCATTTTCTAGACTAAAAGACAATGCTGGTTTTTCATATTGTAAAACCAAATATAATGGCTAAAAATAAAAGTAGCATTCGTCCTTCAACTTAAATTTTTTTCAAAGTTTGTCCTTCAGTCTAACTTATAACTAACATTTATCATTCAGCCTAAGAATAAAACTTGATGTCTTTCGGTCTAATCTTTTTTTAAAGTTTGTCTTTTTCCCTAATTCCTCTGGTTATCTGTTACTTTAGCAAGGGTTGAAACAACAAACACCAATTCTTTTGTTAATAGTAGAAATGTGTAGGGTTAATGATGTCATTTCATGGGTCAGACAGTTGAAATTGCATGTTCTAGTTATTAGTAACAGAGACTAATGCTTAATTAATCTCATTAAACTCTTATTGCAATAAGTGGAGATGACTGATTTTAACTATGAAGTGTTAAGCATTTTTGTTGTGCTTATTTATGTTCTTAGTGCATATTACACTATAAAAACTATATATCATCAATATGCATAAATGTCCAACTGTAAAGGAACGCACTCAAAATTATTCAACGTTCAAGGCAATTAATTTATAGGGATTTTTATTGTTTCACACATAAGCAAACTGTGTATATGAAATGATACATATGAGTTTTGGAATCAAAACATTCGTTTATAAGTTGAGGGCTTGTGAGTGTGTGCATGCACGCACGTCGCGAAAGCTCAGTCAGCAGGGTTGCTAGTTCAAATTCGTTTTGGTTTGGAAAGTTCCTTTAATTCATATTCATGAAACATGAGAGGAGATGAGTTTCAAAATACTTCAGTTGAGCAAAGTTTTTGAACATATCATATGGCAAAGAAAACTCCCTACTAATTATGCTATTCAAAGGCTCAAAGCCAACATAAAGGTTCATCCATAATGCATGCATACTGTATCAAGTGCATGTGGGTAAGTTCAATAATCAAACGCTACAAGTGTGAAATATTATATGTGAAGACCGGCAGCCTTATATTTGTACAGTAAAAAAATGTTTTCACACATCATTGTCAACTAAAAAGGTGAAAATCAAATATTATCAATATCAAGTAGTACTTCTATTTACAAGCTAAAAAGTCCTACGATCCATGTTGACTGTAGCTACATGACATAACAAATAATCTTGCTGGTTATTCAGTTCAAATTAAGTTCTCTGAATTGTTTCAGTAGATGTGTTACATGTTTATACATTTGAATGTCCGTATATTATGTGATATAGAAACCAAAACAAAAAATTAAGCACATAGGGATGCCTATAAATGGTATTATAGCTAGTAATCACATTCTTGGTATGCAAATGTAAAAAGGAAAATAGATCCATATAAAAAAAATTAATTTACTCAAGAGAAAATATCTCTATCTCATACATAACAATAGCGTAGTTCGACATTAAAACTTAAAATATCTATTAATCTTACACACAAAGAAAGCTCCTACATACCTGCCAATTTTTAAACAATGATATTAAAGTTTAAGGCACCCAGTTAGGTTCATGGCAAGTTGCTAACTGACCTTAAAATATTGATGAAGGGAGTAAAGATTATTGTGTTCTATAGTTTCAAATTCTTCATTTTCCATTTAATTTGAAACAATGGTATTTAATTTGTTTCTAAAGGTATACTAATAATACATCTGAGAAAAGATTTCAAAGCTTAATGTAACTAAAACAATATTTCTACAACCAACAAAGCATTATCTTTAAGCATTCCAGTTTCAAGGGGCTTAGTAGGGTTTATGTTAAGTTGTGGACTGACCTTATTTAATATATTGATGAAGATCATTAACTTTTTGTGTTCCTCCATTTTAAACATACAATAAACCTTTGTTTCTGTGAGTACAAGTTTAGATATTATCTTGATTCATTTTTTATCTTGTGTTATGCGACCAACCAAATTACCTTTAGTTACTGACTTATTTCTTGATCACACGTACAAACCAATTCTTTTAAATAAGAACAAAATATCAGAAGAATAAACGTACCTTCTTTAAACCAGGGATGATTGCTGCGAGTGCAATGAATTTCTGACTAAGCTTCTCTCTTCTTTTCCTCTCTGAAATTATATGTTCTTGAGGAGTTTTCTTCTGTAAAACTTGACCATGATTAGTTAACAGACATCCCCAGTTAATTCTTTCTTCATTAGAACAGATTTCGCCTTTTGGGATAATAATTTCTTCAGAGCTCCAACTAATAGTCTTAGGAAATCTTCTTGGCTTCTCAGAAAATTGGGGTTCTTCCAACAACGGTGAATTAAAATGATCCTGATTTTGTGTATATGGAAAAAGCAGTTGCTGGAAATCATTTTCAGATAAGATTTGCTGTTGATCAAGAGTGCTGAAATTCCACCGACTCATGAAATCTGAATGATCCATATGATATTAAGTTTATGATTGAGGATTAATTTTTTTAATTGCACGTTTGTGTTGCCTGCTAAAAAAAGTAGGATCAGTTCCAACAGATTTGGTAGAAAGAGAATCAAATCTTCGAAACTATTAGAATAATAGTTGTACATGCTTAGATTGAAGAAATTACTAAATATCTAATCAAAGTATCAAACCCTAGCTAACTAGCTGTATTCAACTTAGAATTTATAATTTGGTGGTTGATACCAATTCTATGTGATCAAGTTTCAGTTGTTTAATCAAGCTATATCAACAACAATAACCAATACTCAAAACATAATTGAAGCAAGATGCACATAAAATCAAAAGCATATGTATATGTATGTATGTATGTATAGAAACTACATAAAATTATAGAAACTGATAAATAACAAAAGCTCAGCATAATGAAACTTAAAAATTTAGGAGATGAACCTATATATCAACCAATAAATATTTAGAAAAGAAGAAAAAAAAATACAAAGTATAAAAATTGAAAACTCGCTACATGAAAGATTCGATCCCAAAATCAAAACATCAAAGCTATATAAGGGTACTTATGAAATCCAATGATTTAAGATAATTATAAATTCAAATAATATTCAATGATTGAAGACATGGAAGGATTTAAAATTCTAGAAGGAGATATGCTTACCTCTGATAAATCTCTAGTAGCTTCTGTATCTTTCTATCAGCCGAATTTCAAGTAAACTGGTAGGACTGCAATTTCAATCAAGCAAAAGTTTGTTTTCAGCCCTAATAACCTCTCACTGTTCCAAAAGAGGTGATTTAAAATACATTGACCGAATGGTATTAATAATGTACCAGAGAATTATATCTGTATTATTAACTTGATGTCATTATCATCGGTTTCTTCACTTTTGTAGTAGTACAATGTTAGCTATGTATGTGTGTACATATGTGTGTGCATGCGTGCTCATGCTACTAGCAACAAAATTGATTGTATAAAATTCATTGGTCCGTCGTTGTTTCGACCATCGTTAAAGTTACATAAATATCCACAAATTAATCGCATTTCTACATCATAATACTACACCTCTATGTTACATCTCAATGTTTTATATAGTACTACAATTTGAAATGAAACAGGATTTTGTTGATATGTTTTACTATCATTCAAGATCATCTTCACCAAATTTGAGACAATTTCAAATTTTCTAGTATATCCAAAATGTTATACATATACATATAAATACACATACATATATGCATATGTATGTATGTATGTATGTATGTATATGTATATGTATATGCATGTATGTGTACACACACACGAGCGTCGAAACAAATTATATTTTTGTGATGATGATATTGAATATTATTATAAGACACCTACATTGTTTGCTTTCCTTTTGAATTAGATAACTCTTTAAAAAATGTTGAGGTATTGTGTAAGGGTTGTAGGGGATCCTTGCCCTCTGTGTGTGAGATGTTCTAGAATGCTAGCTGGTCCTTAAAGAAATGTATATATTGATGCTGATTTAAATAATTGAACATTTGCCCTCATGTTATATATGCTTTCAAAGGGGCTGCGTGTAAACAGTAAAAGTCATGTAGGATACAAATTAGAAGTAAAAGTTGTCGGTGCAAGCTAAACTCTTAGTAAAAGAAGTCAAAAAATCATATTATATATAGTATACAAATTACACTTATATTTAAACATCATTAAAGATAATTAGGACTTACTGCATAATGTTAACTCACATGTAAACACGTTGAAAAATCCTCCCACTGCGTAGGAATATAACCATAAGTTTACATGCTAAAGTCTTTGGTTGAACTAACAAAGTGATGCAGTCGTGATCACTGAAGTTTTCATAAATCAAAATGTCAACTTGTGAACAACATGTGAGATTGTATATTAACATGTGTACCTTTATTAATTGCTGGTTTGAATTATGTCATTTGATAGAGATCTTTTATTCTCTTCCCATGCATTGGTAGATGTCAATTCTACTGACCTGTCAAAAATAAATATGCAGTATAATTTGTAACTGTGAAAGTAAATTTTTAGAAGATATAACATAATTCATCGACATGAAGACAACATCCACCTGGCAGGTTAAATCAATACCAGTTACTTATGTCTAATGTCAGCACATTATTGCTCATCGATCTATATTATATAATTGTCTATTTGCCCAACATATGATCTGGCAAATGAATTACGCTGACCCTGTCATTAGAAATAAAATAAGATCATGGAAAATGTACTGTTCAATTAAGTGCGATTATCTCTTGATGACATAGTTACTTTCATACAGTGTAGACAGCTGACACATTATATAAGCTGTCTTGCAAATTTGAGCAATTTATACAGTTATCTAAACTGCAAACCCATGTGTAACACATTAAATATCGTCATTGCTTACGCGTATGTTAGTAATCTGTAATAACATATTTAAGGGACCCATATATAGTCTTAATATAAAAGAGTTGCAGTTGCAGCTATTGAGTACTGTATACACAACTGTGCATAAAATAACTATTTTGTGATTTCCTAATTCAGCAATTTATAAAGCTATTGTGTAGAACTGCTTCTTTTGGTATATGACAAGGCTTATATGATATTTAAATTGTTTGATGCTACAAAATATATACAAACATATATTATAAGTCAGGATCCTCCTAAAATCTGCTAACATGTATATAAAAAATTGCAAAAATATTACAGAATTTTGAAGGAAACATAGTGACATGGTGACAAATTATTTAAGCCAAGACAAGTAGATTCCCGTGAACAAAAATAAACTTTTCATGCTAAGTTATATGAAGAATTTAGAGAAAAAATAGTACAAAGTACAAATCAAGGTTAATATGTTCTAAGATTTCTTAATTTATTATATATAATCCACATTGTGTAATGGATATACATATTGAGACCAATCAAATGGACAGAAAACTATAATAAACTTGAAAACAACTGGACTGATCCAGACTGATCACCAAAGCATCATAGCTTAGTCTCTTGTTTATAGGTTTTAACAATATACACACTGACAATCTATATTAACTTAAAAAGAATAATTTCATCTCGTAATGAATAGAAATCTGCTACATATAATATAGGAAGAACTTAAAATCAAAGCAATCTTAGTAAAATCATAGGCATATCTGCTTTTCTGAATATTTGATACTCGGAGAAACTCACATGTCCTTTTCATGAGGCCTATATGTTAAGCATCGGTTAATCTAATCATGAAATCAAGTAGATAACAGCTCATACATACATATACATACATACATACATACATACATACGTGTGTGTAACACAATTCCAGTTAACCTCTGCCTATATTTGTGTCTGTCTCTCAAGATAGTATATATAGTCTCAACAAATAAAGTTGTTTCCAAGCATCTGAGATTCTGAAGTATATGCACTACTTGTGATTAAAAAACACTTAACGGATATGGAAGTTTGTGTTGCGCTCTGATTGTCTATCATTTGAGTATATGACATGTAGCAACGATCCTGGAGAGACAATATTCACAATAGTAAAATGAACTATTTTCATAGTGCCAAAACAACAAGAGTAGAATCAACAAATTTGAATACAAATTCTTAGGAGGTTTTTGGCAATCAAAAACATAAAGAGAAGTGATTCGCCTAGTCATTTAAAAATCTACACAAATTTGTGTGATTGTTATTTCATAAAAATAGAAAAGGATTTCTGAATATGGATAGAAAATTTGGTTTAAGATTTTTGTCCCAATTTTCACAGTATTGCTCAGCCAAAATATTGGATAGTCATTATAATTTTTACACAGTTTGAGCAGATTTCTGTGGTTTTTTATTATGAGCACATAGAAAATGTCAGTAACTACGTATGTGAAAATTTTATTTTAAGATTTTAGCAGACGAATAATGTCAAAAACTTCTGGAAATCAACAGTTTTGTTAGGAAATGATCTTAGTTGGCCATTCAAAAATCTGTGAGATGATATACGCCGTCTTTTAATGTTTTTTAACACACATTAGATAAATTTTTAGAATCGTCTGTTTTGGTTGAAAATCATGTTAATATATTATATTTGGTATTTTAAACCAATGCCACCATTTGTGTGATCGACACACCTAAAAATTCAAGAAATCTTCAAAAAGGGGATAGTATTTTTTTTGGTAAACATTGAATTTTGGAACAATGACATTAATTATCTAGAACAAAAAATATTTGGTTAATCCTTGTGATAATCTAATTCTTTGCTCCAACAACCTTAATCTACTGGGTTTCTAACAGATATCAAATGAAAACACACCGTACATGCAGAGTTGATCGACAATTTACTTTATTCAGACATTTCAAGATTTAAACGAAATATTTTGGTTTCATGTATTCTCATCATCACCATGCACATACACCTCAGTCACAATTATTCGAATCTACTTATACTTATATGGAATGATCAAATTGGATACTTATGAAAAAAGTACCTATGTAATATTGATGGAGGATAACACGAATGACATAAACAAAATAGTGAAGGCAAATCAAATTAATCAATGTTGTACTAAATAATTGCAATATCCACACATTTGTCCTTATTATAAAAAACTCCTATATTCTAGGAGATAAATACAAAATTAATATAGCAGTTTGGGTATAATATAAAACTTTTATTCAACAATAATACTAAAACAAAAGGGATTGCCCAACATACCAAGGAATCAAAAACAATTAATTCTTTGCTGGCAACAAGACATCTCAAGTTTATAATAATGGATAATATTATTAACAAATCATAAATTGAAGATCATGTCGGACCTTTTGAATCTTGATACACAAATTGAATGAAATAAAATAAATGTATTAATACACAATAAAATATACAATAATGGTCACAGCTGCATAGCTAAATCAACATCATAGTGTCACTAGTTGTCTTCTAAAGTTATATGCATTCTCACAATTAGATTTTTTTCGCCTAAGCATATGGTGATCGACATAATATTTTACTTCACCATCAGAAAATACATACAATATGATGTTATCATAATGCTCAGATATGTCACGTCTATAAAATGTATACAGCTAAGATAAATGAAGATCGATTAGAATTGTTAACTGATTTTTTCCAAGTTTACAGATTTATTGCAAATAACTACACAATATGCGAAAACAGAAATGTCTGAGGTCACACCTTTTTATTATATGCATGTCATGCCTTAGTCGTAGTGTTCATATCTACATTCTCATCTCTAAATAGTTATAAATTGTTAGCTTTGTAGAAAAAATATACATTTTTTTCCATAAATCTATTAAGGTGAATAAGCGTGAAAATTTCCACATCTGAAATAAAACCAGAGCAAAATTACCTACTCTGTCATATCTACAATGTATAACAAGAGAAGACTCAATGTGACTACATTGTCTGTTAGCATCTAAGTCTCTGTTAACACTTTTATCAGCATTCTTTTGGTAATCTTAAAATTCCTAAAAGGTCTAGTTTTCTTAAAAAGGACCATGGTCAGAGTTTTCATCAAATTCAAACATGTTTTTGGTAGATTGCTAAAGTAAAACTGTTGTTATTAACAGAAGAAGATAGCTTAAGTCAGAACAATGAAGCCATTGCTTTGAGGATACTTTTAGCAATTTGAGCTTCAAGATATTTTGGCGTATGTTCAAGTTGTTAAAAACGGACAAACAGAACAATTAAACTAATCATTGTACTTGTGGGCTTTTTAACTAAAAGATGCACGTTAATCCTAAGCATTCAATAAATTTGGGGCTTTGTCTCAATATGAATAAACAAGTACAACCAAAACAAACTGCAAATAAGTTTACTACAATTCAGTTAGTGATGGTTTCTTTCTTGTATATCTCTATGGTGGATGAAGTTATTGATGTATGAGTCAATGCTTACACAAATTGATATGACGACTTCAGATTATTATGACTAATTTCAACTTATAGTCTCTTACGCGGTGTTTTCATGACCATACCCTGCCTCGGTCCGACCTCGAATAACCCTGAATCTTGGATCACCACGGTCCGGAATTCAATTAGACTTCAATCATCTATGAATCCCGATCGGACCTTCAAACCAGCGGTTCAACAATTAATTTTACTCGGTTGAACCATGGTTCTTTTGTTTTTTCTCACTTTCTCATCGTGAGCTTCTCTCATTTCATCTTTTGCATTGCTTTGAAGAAAGCAAGTAAATGTACATTCCAAAAATCATAACCGTTCCAAAATCTAAACCACAAACTCCACCACTTCGTCGTTCACTGCTACAAACTCCTCTAATACCACTACAAGATTCGTCAAGTTTGTCGTCATTAAACTTCTAGCGTTGTGCACTACTCTATTATATACACAGTTGTAGTTGTGCACTGCAACAACACACAACTTCGGTTGCAAATCTTGAAGACCATCGACGGCTTGTGTACATAGCATTATTATTTCAACATTTTTGCATATAATTTGTAGTTAAATATACAAAAAAAATTAAAAAAAGAAATCATAATCCGATGGTTCGACCGGTTGAACCATCAAAACCTTGAACATTCAGTCATAATTGTTCGAGGCACGGCATGGTCATGAATACTATGCTCTTACGCATCAAGAAAATTCATAAAGAAATTTGTCGTTCCCTTCATACTTATAACGATACTGTTAATTTTCACAAAGGGATTATTCCAATCATAATTCTGCTGGAACAATTTAATACGTGAGATCACACATGATATCATGATTTTGAACCAATGTCGCAGTTTGTGTGATATATCGACACATGATATGCTATCTTCTAAATAAATATAACTAAACTGATCAATTTACAAAATAAAGTTTCAAGACACAAGGGTACAATTGTCATGTAACTAATGTGTCGATAATAAAGTGTAATTTATGGATTAATCCTATGTCATATCATACTCATCCGAACATTAATTTTCCAAATTAATATTTAATGAACATGTTTTAATTACATACTTTGTTCAGACATAACTTAAACTACAAACATCAACTAGAATATCTAAATATATCTCAGGTACAATATTTCTCCAATAAAAATTAAAACCTTATGAAAAAAAATTAACAATCAATATTTTTAATATTCAAAATGATCCATATTTTTAGATTTCAATCACTCAAAATCAAAATTATACACAAGTATAATCATGGAATCCTAATTTTACCTAAATCTTAGAATCAACATTTTTAATTAAATCAATAATGGATGACTGTGATATCATTTGTTATGATTTATTTACTTTAGAATCTTTATTAAATAAGTTCTAATTATACATACACACACATACATACATACATACATATACATATATATAGACACACACAAAAGAGGGTCTAAATTTGTGTAATTTTGGGATCATAGCATCATATTTGTACAAAATATAACATTTTCAATTCAACTTTCAACAAATTGAATTTTAATTCTGGTATCTACACTTTATTTACGTGACAATAATAATTCCAAACCTTACAAACTTTATTTCATATGTTGTCCACTTCAATTAGGAATATTTACAAGATAGCATGATTACGAATTAATTCATAAATTACTTTGATGTTTTTTCACCTGAAAAGTGGAAGAAATTTTGGTTAAATTCAAACCCCACTGTACACTAACACATTTTATGATTCATATGTGCATAGGTTATATAGAAAAAATCTTAGTCTTTAGTTTTAGAATGCTTCGATTTTTGGATAATTGACATAAATAAACCTGTGGGTATGCGAACAGATCAGGATTTCAATAATAATCCTAAAAGGCTAGAACAGTGCAATTTTGATCCAAACGGTCATACGAATATACGATCCGCTACTAAAACGTAAAACGGTATATCATGATATGCAAAACTGCAGATCACAATCTCACAAAATAAACAAGTAGATATAGCAATACCTTGCTGGATTTGATCTCTGAAGGCGTATTCTCAAATCGTAAATTCCAAAGAATTTACAAGCTGCAGAGTGAATAAAATTAAATAATATGTTATTTTTGGGTATTTGTTTATTTGACTGTGGGCCTCCACATTAACTGTAGGCCCAGTTGTTTTTGTTTGGATAGTTTAAGCCATTCGTTTCGTGAATACTTGTTACAAATAATGGGCTCATTGAGCAAATGGCATTGAGCAACGTCGTAGATATACCAAAATTCAAATGGAAAAAATAAAAAGGAAATTGCAATACAAGACTCCATGTTGCACAGGTCTACAGGCAGTACATCATCTGAAAGATAATTCATACATGTCTATATATTCGATCAATAGTGTTGAATGATAACATATCACCGATTCTTTTCAGTGATATGGCTTATTTATATATTAGGTTATACTAGTATAAATCGCATGTATGTTTATTTAATAGCTAAACCTATTTACTTTTTATTTAATAATTTTTAGCGAGGAATGTGTGTTATAAGTGCAATAGTTTTGATGGTCGCAAGACTCACAACACAATAATTTCAAACAGACTTGTTGGTAGTATCAAATGCAAATGGATAGTGAAATTTCATTGATAGATGGTCGAGAAGAAGGTGATGGCGGAGGTCACAAACAGATGTTGAGATTCCATGGATGGGTGGTCATGAAAGAATACTATATATGGTATTTTCGAAATTTTAAAAAGATACGATGAAAATCTTATCGATTGATTTTTCATTATTAATAGTATAGATAGAAATGAAACGGGAAACATATAAACATGCATAAAAAGAGGACCGAGCAAAATGAAAAGGAAGTTGGGGTGCATTCAACATCAATGGACAAAGAACAATTGTTCAAATGCTTTCATTTACTTTAATTAATTGGTCAAATTAGGATCAATTAGGACAAAAATAAAGAATCTGTAGCTTTGAATTTATTTTTGCTAACTTGCAGGTGTTTTATAAACAATTGTCAGTTGTCCTCATATAAGTTTATATCTGCAAAACTTACAATCGAGTTAGTGTAAATTTTATGTGGTCCCAAATAACAACATGATTCTTTTTTACTCTTTCCAAAACTATACAATACACAATCGATGAGTATCATAAACAACAGCAAGAAGTATAATTACACAAATGTAAACAACTACGTGAACAAGTTAAAATTTTAATTATAAGACTGTTATGATTTGATTGCATTCAAATAACTAGATAACAAGTTAATTACAAACACAAACTACTACAGCCTAACAAAGCAAGTGCACAAACAAATTAAACATAACCTCCATTTTCTTGGGATGGTTCTATTTGACTTGTTGGTGGTTAAGAATGCCCGACTTCTTTCACCTTTGATATACTCATCCTCGTTTTTGTTCCACTTTCAATGCAAGTAATAATCTATCATTGTCATAGATAACTTGGTTGTGCAAGTTGACTCCTCAATATATCATATTTGAAATATTTTGTAAAATATTTTTTGCTCCTTTCGCATGGCAAAAGAGGTTAAATGGTCTCCTACAATATTTTATAGAGAACAATTAAACACGAAAGTGAGATAAATGCATCGTAACTACTACAACTCACAAAGTACAAGACAAACACTTCTTATCACTGACAATGCATACATGACTAAGACATATTTGAATGTAGCTACTCAAATAAGGATGATTTAAATCTAGTACGAGTTTGATAGAACTACACCAAGATCGAGGTCACCTCCATAGAGATGGATCTCAAGCGATGGATTAGACGAAGGAGGGGCTAGTAATGGAGGTAGAAATGGAGTGACTATATTTCCTATGGCGAAAAAATAGGTCGTGAGATGAATTAGACATCATCAATATAGTACTTAATCCTCTCATCAAGGCCATTAATGAGAGGTTGAGACAAGGAGGGATAATAGATGCAAAAGATGAGGAGGAGATGATGGCAAATGAAGTTGCGAAAAATTGAGCAACACTAAGGTATGTTTTCAATTAGAAAATCTTCTCATGAAGGGCTTGATCAACTGGCCTATCCAAAATCAAAGGGAAAGGGTCTAAATCTCGAGGTTTAACTTACTAAACAACAACCGAAGGGATTAAGAATTTAATTCACAATGATAAATCGAGGTTTGGGCAATGTGTTTTTGGTAGGACTAGGAGGAGCATCGAGGGAACTTGATAATCTACCAAGTCATAAGACGCATAGATGTAAGACAAGGAGTTGTGACCAACTGAATGATAAGTAACGTAGACCTCGGGCTTTTGGAGATAAAACACATTAACATAACAAATCCATTCATCTGATGCTATCATAATATACGTTTACTCAAATCTTTCTTTATGCTTATCAGAGACATTTAAACATATAAGCTCTCTAATTTGACTCATACACCAGTTAACACCAATCAGATGCTGAAGAATAGAAGGGATATTTGAAAAATCACCCAATTAGTATCGAGAGTCCTAATCATCACTACGCCATAGATGGCCTATTGCAACGAAAATACAAGATGTTGCTAGCTACAATGTAACGATAGCTATGCTGATTTTTGTCTATTACAACATTAGCTTCAGGATGTTAGCATAGATATCAATACTATGTTGCAGTAGCTATAGACTTATAAAAATATTATAAAAAATGAGTGCGGGCTGGAAAAAAAGCGGGCTGAAATAATTTTTAACGTGGAAAGCAAAAACAAAACGACAAAAGTTAATAAAAAGGTAAAAAGAAAAATACAAATTTAAAAAGAAATTATAAAACAAAACCCTAATTTAATTAACTTAAAGTTAATAAAAATAGGCCGGCCCAAAACTAATATTATTAATAATTATATGCCGGCCCCGTTCTCTTTTATTTCCTGATTTGCTTTTGCTCTATAAAAAAATGCCGGCCTCGTCTCCTCTTCGATCTGAAATTAGGGTTCCGTAATAGAGTCGCTGCTTGTCGTATTGATTGTCGATGCTTCAATTTCTTTCTTTGATCAATTGGATTGTTCGCGGCTTCTTCAATTTAGTCGAGTACGATTGTTATAACTGGTACATGATTTTACTTTTCAATTTGCCTATGCTCGACTTGATTCGAGTAGAATGGTTATTCTTTGTTGCTTGAACTCGAATGATTTCTCTGCCAATGATGTTGAACCTTTATATAGTGTTCGAATCCCATTATTTTCGTTCGTCTGAATTTATTTGAATTCGTCAATTGATTTATCTCGGCCATTAATTTTCATATGGACGTTGATGATGATTACTGACTTGTTCAATTCATATATATTTTGATTTCTTGCTTCTCACGGCTTGTTTGATTTCGTGGCCACCACGGCTTGATTTTCGGTTGACTTCGTATTCTCTGATTTTCTGAATATCGCGTCTTTGGGTTTCTGCATTTGAACTTGACATTGTTTATTCATGTTAACATAACTTGACTTGTTCGATTCCTTGCCTTTGACTCTGGTTGTCACAGCTCTGACTTGATACACTCACTTGTATTTTGCTGTTTCATGACTTGATAAATTCATGTTATATGTCACAGTTGCATTTACTTGTGTACATGGTCGTCTTGGCCGAGTCCGGTGCTTGAATTTTGTCTTGGTTCCTGTAAGACTGTAGTTGTCTTTGACTTGATGCTTGATCACTTGTAGTTGCCGTAGTGTTGCAGTCTTGTTTATGTTTGTTGATGATGCTCTGACTGTTGAGGCAGTGTCATTGATATTCGAGTTGTTGTGCATTGTATACATGTGTGTTCATATATGTGCTCCATTGTATATTTGTAATCTCTAAACACTTCAGTCGGGTCTGGTTGCTTCATATGCATTGATCTTGAGTTGTTTTCATGTTGAATTTGTTTATATGTATGCTTGATTTGTAACCTTGTCTCATTTGCATATGATGCTTAGTACTTTGATCCCTGTTTCATTCTTTAACCACCAAGTGTTGTGTCTGGTTTGAACTCACTTTTGTGACCTGCTTCTCTGGTCTATTCCATTTCACTGGTTTGGTGATGCTGGTTTCTTGTCTCTCTCTTGTGCATGCCTGAACTACTTTGTTCATGTATTGCTTGGACTTTGCTGATTTGAGGTTGCCTATGACCTTTGTACTACTGAACCACTTTACTTGTATCCTATGCACAGTTGTACCTATTGCTTTTGTTGTTCCTTCTATTCTTTGATCTCATATTCATATATACTGACCTGAACTGATCATTGAAATGCATTGCCTTGCCTTTGCTGGTTTGTGTATTTGCTTGAGTATTGATTTGAGCTGTTTTGTTGGTTCTTGATCATTTCAGGTTGATTTTTGAAATTGTACTTGAGTTGAGTCCAGTTTCAAAACTCGGGTTTGACCTTGTGCTCGTATCGTGATGTTATCTGTATTTCACTTGAGTTGAACCCGGCTTTTAATTTGGGTTTGACCTTGTGCTCACCTGTCCCTGTAGATTTATCAAGTGTATATCGGTGTGCACGGCCTTGTGGCATGTACAGTGATACACTGTGCATGTCACAAGCTGTTCGTGTATGATGAATTCAGAATTAAATGATGACGAACAACCCAAATAACTGAGGCAAATAATATTTTCAAAATCTCATTTTATTTTATACTGCAAAAATATTTTATTTTCAATTTTACTGCGTCAGTGTATATTTTTGCAGATAGCTCAGATGCTGGATTCAATCTGGAATAAAGTTGAAGATAAATACGAGTGAGAGTGAATTGTAATGAGGTGCAAATGTAAATGGAAAATTGTGATGTAATCAAAATTGTATTGTAATTGAAATTGTATATATATAATGAGAGCTTGAATTTGTACTATTCCAAATTATAATAAATATTTGTTTGAATGAAATATCCGTTTGAATTTAAATTCCATGTTATTTATTTTATTCAGCAAATATTTATTTAATCTGTGAAAATAAAATAGTACATGTTGGGACCCAGATTGTGGGGCCCACTTTTTAGTAAATTTGGTACCTGTGGCAACAACAGAACCGATGTTGCCCTAGGGCCGCAAAGATGTTGCCTTTGATTCTAGGGCAACGCGGCAAAATGCATCACCGAGAAAGTGTTGTCTTTGCCCTTTTTTAGCTTATAGCAACATTTTTTGGCACTTCCTGCATCACTTCTTGGTAGGGCTGCACACAACACATATCCAACCCGACCCAACCCACCAACCCGACCCAACCCACATAAACCCAACCCAACCCATCCTAGTTCGGGTCGGATATGGGTTACAATTTGTAACCCATACTATACATGGGTCGGGTGTGTTATTTTGTTCAACCCAACCCTACTTTAACCCAACCCAACCCTATATTAAAACCTAATTTAATATCAATACACTTAAAATTAGAATAGTCTAATCCTAGAATAATGTTTATGTATTCTACAGTAAATATACGAAAAAGCATATTTTATGTCAACCCAAATAAGATAGAATCTGGCAAAGATATTCCAAAGGGCATTTTAATGTATTTTAAAATGAAACACCTGTTCTACTATGTAGTGAACTAATTTCATATGATGTGTTTTACAATGAAATTTTAATAAAATATATGTTATAATGAATTAGTTAGTTTAAGTGTGTTATGCTAGCTAAAATCTAATACATTATGTTGAACATTTTAATGTTATTTTTTGAAAATATTTCCTTATATTCTCATTTTTTATTAGATTCATGCAACCCAACCCAACCCTACTAAACCCGACCCAACCCATACTTCGACCCAACCCATATCCAACCTCATATAGGGTCGGATACGGGTTGAACTACCTTAAACCCATACCTATGCGGGTCGGATGAAATATTTGGTCTGACCCGACCCGACCCATACTTTGTGCAGCCCTACTTCTTGGGTGTTGCAGTATGCAATCTATGGCGTAGTGCATGGACTAAGTCCATAGATGGAATCCAATGGGTGAGAATGACAATGCCATGAATAATAATCAGATTAATTTCAAGAATTCAACATAGCTCTCTAGGACAGTAGATGTAAAAACCCTCCATTATGATACCCATAATCGACATCTACGACCATCCACTAGTACTCATGTGCTGATACTTAAGTATATGAATGCAAGATCATTGGGTAAAAGTAAAACAATAGAACTACGAACAATAAAACTACTGTATCGATGAAATATAATAACATATTCAAAAATATATAGTACATATAGTCACTCTCAAAATAAAGTTCTCAAAGTTGCAACATACCCTACATTGGAAAATGACAATAATCTGCTCAGGGAAAATGAGCTAAAAAGTCAAGAAACCGTAAAGAACTTGCTAAAGAAGACTAAAAGAGTTGATAATGAATATAGCTTTGAGAGTCAGAAATTGTTTTAATTATCAAAGTATAATGAATTAAGATATTATGCTATTAATTTCAAATGTATTTTTATTTGTTCATGCAGGCACGGTTTATGGAACAAAGGCAGAAACTCCTGGAGGAAACAGGTCGAGAGCAGCTGACTACGGACGAGGAGGATATCATTTTGAGTCAGTCATGGACCCACCTTCACGGAACAGGCGTTGTAGTTTTGGATATTAAGTAGTAGTGAATAATATATTTAGATATAACAATTTAGTAATCTTTCAGTTCTAAAGAACTTCACAACGCTTTAGTTTCGATAATAGGTTTATAGATATAACAATTAAAATATTATACTGTAGCTTTGATGGTAAGATTATAGTAATTGAACTTTTATTAAATTAAATAAGTATTGCAGGGTAGACAGAAGAGAGCCAACCAAACCAAAGCTCAGATCGATCTAGCAGAGACCGAGTAATTGAGAGCTAGGGTGGCGCAGCTGGAGGAGCAGAACCGTCGGCAGGCCATTGAGTTGACACAGCTGCTAGACCAACATATTGCTGAGTACATGCAGCAGTATGGTGGCCGTTTTCCATCTTCAGCTGGTTCTGAAGGTTTTAGAGGTGATTGACAGGAGTAATAGGTATGTTTTTTTTATTATGCGACATTGTTTAGTATTGTTTGATGATACATTGAGATGGTGCGATTGGATACTTTGAGATGTTTTGTATATTATTTGATGGTACATTTGGTGATGGTCAGTTTGATATTTGTGAGTTGATGGTGGTAAGTTGTCAATAATGACATTTGAGTTGTTGATGGTGTGATATTTGCTGGTGTTTCACGGTGTATATATTGTATGATGACATGTATGTATATTATGTTAACGAAGTGTTGGTTGGTTTGATGTTATGTGAGTTGTGGTTGGTTTAATTTTCTTTATGTGATTTGAGTATATTTGTATGATTTGAGATTATATTGAATATTTGAATTCGATATGTGCTTGTGTGTGACTATATTATATTTTTGAATTGTGTATGTGAGGCTAGCATGTAGCAGAAATCTGGAAAATGCTTCAGATATTCCGATGGATTCTGACAGCTGGCGACGGCTTACAGGTCAACATTTTCCAACGGCTTCCGATGGCTAGTGGTGGTTTTGTTTCTTTCTCTTGATCGGCCATGTGTTTTCGACAGCCGTCTAGAGCCGTCGGGTTTTCTGTCGGCAGTCGTCGAAAAGTTTACGACGGAGGCTGTTGGAAACCGTCGAAAAAACTGTACGGCGACGGGACAAATTGCGACGGTTTTTTGCGTCGGTTTCCGACGGCCGCTGACGGTTTTCAACCATCGAAAATCGTACGTTTTCTTGTAGTGTTAGGGTATATGACCATAATGCATAACTGCCCGCAATACACCTCTAAGCGTTGTTCTTAAATTTTAAATGGAAGAAATAAAAAAGAAAGAAATTCAAAAAATAGGAATGTATAAAATAATTTCTAAAAGTGATAGATGTAAAACAAACAAGTTTTAAAAAGAGGAATATGTTTTAAATTTCACTTATTTAAATCTGAGCATAGGGTTGAAATTAGAAATGAATTGATATGTAACAAAAATAAAATGCAGACGATCCTTGCTATATATATATATATATATATATATAGTCAATAGCCCTTTTTTATTTAGCACCATATGTAGCCTTTGGCATCAGCCACAAGTTTATATTTAAATATTTGATCCATGTGACAGATGAAGAAAAAACAAATATTTAAGTAGGAATCCAGGGTTGATATCGGAGGCTACAAAATGATGCTAAATAAAGGGAATGTTAAGTTATCTTACATAAGCGCTAAACAACCAATTATCTCACATAATATTTAACACCCCTGATTTACAGGAGTAGTATGTCCAGTAGAAATAGTTTTTACAATTCCATACCAACTGATATCAATAATCATCTTAGCATTCAGCTTTTACGC
The DNA here is from genome assembly GCA_030737815.1 of Allium fistulosum. Taxonomy (NCBI): domain Eukaryota; kingdom Viridiplantae; phylum Streptophyta; class Magnoliopsida; order Asparagales; family Amaryllidaceae; genus Allium; species Allium fistulosum. The sequence goes on along the minus strand of CM060908.1, from coordinate 118,317,630 downwards.
TCAGTCTATTTTCCCTCCTTAAGCTATATAGCCTCAAATACACAATACAAGCAAGCGTACGTATTTCAGTTTTCATTTTAAACAAGCTGAAAGCTTCTAAAGGATTCTTTCGCCATGTGAAATATCTGCAGTATCATCCAAAGAAAATAATAATCAAAATGTATCATATCAATAATAAAAGAAATACAGAATAATTCAGAGCTAGTTAGCTATTCATTAATTTTACCTGTGAAATGGAGAAAAATGGAGCTTATTGTTTTCACAAGGTCTTTAGTTGTCAGCACGGAGCCTTCTTCCATCTATAATTCCATACAATTTTCAGTAAATACAGTTTCTATCAATTAGAACTTCATCCATACCTCAAAAATTTCTGCATGCATTTGATATATGTGTGCACAAGCATGTCTACATTATACGTGACTTTGCATGTATACATGTGTGTGCATACGTACTACATGTGTGTATGTATGTATAAGTGTGTGTATACACACGCATGCACTCAAATACATATAAGAAAACATGCATTTTTCACACAAAATATACTTTCACGTAATTAGAAAAGAAAATTATAATATCATGAAAATTCAACCCACCTTTGATTGACATTCAATGCTGTAGTAGGATAAGTTACCATTTGAAGGTGTGTACAGACATGTGTACATAAAACACGTATCTATCTATTATAGAAAGCAAATACTTCACTTTGCTGAAACCTTTTTGCAACGCCCGAATTGTCATTTGTTCAAATTATTTATTGTTAAATGTCTAGTATACCAAAATAGAGAATAATCAAATATAAACTCGTCGCACAAGTTTATAACTCAGATTTCCACTACACTGGAATTCTGTATTAATTATAATAACAATATGAATGTTGTAAATAAATTACAACAACAGCGTTATACTATTTTGAATAAATAGTATAACAAAATTAAAGGGTAGAATGTAGAATAACAGTTCTAACCCGATTTCGTCTGAGGCTCGTCGTAACGATTTCCTTAAGAATTTCATTTCAAAATTCTTCCAAGATACAACAGACGTAATCTGCACGAGATTGTGATGTGTATGATCTTCTGTGTGATAGGACTGAATATGATTTAAGAGATGAAGAGATAGAAGAGATAATTCGGTTTGAAAAATGAGTGAGGAAAGTGATCAGGTTTCCTCCTTATTTATAGCCGAATTCCCAATGGCTGCATCCGTTGAGAAAAGTCGCACCTCTTCATTTGCAACGTCAAAAAAGCGTTACTGTTCGCAACAGTCACTTCCTTTCATTTGCAACGCTTCAAAACTGTTGCTGTTTGCAACAGTTGTGTCCGTTCAGTTGCAACACTTCAGAACCGTTGCTGTTTGCAACAGTCGTGTCCGTTCAGTTGCAACGCTTCAGAACTATTGCTGTTTGCAACAGTCGCATCCGTTCAGTTGCAACACTTCAGAACCGTTGCTGTTTGCAACAGTCGCGTCCTTTCAGTTGCAACGCTTCAGAACCGTTGTTGTTTAAAACGTCGCGTCTCTTCATCGTTCAAATTTGAAAATCCGCATGAAGAGATATCTCATTCACCATCTAAAAAGGAATTCCAACAATCTTCCACATGAATGATGATATATCTCTCCCCCACACAAAGTGTAATATCACACAGTTCATATGAAAATAATGCTATATCGAGGATAAATAGATATTTCACTTTGAACTTTCCCTAGTTAAAACTTATCGGATATACTTGGCTAATCGGTGAATTATTTCATCTTGAACCGTCAGCCGTTATTGTATAACCAGACAATAAGCTTTACAAAGCATTATTTCCCTTCACATTCAATCTCTTGGTTGTGTTCATTTTGGTCCTGAACTAATTTGTTTGGTTCTGCGAGTGTTTATAGAAAATATAAGCCTTTAATATTCTCATAGAGCCGACCCAGCTCACACTAACATAGGTGATCGCAACCATTAAGAGTATCCTACATATACTCCACTTGTTATATTCAAGATATGGTCATCATTAAAAAACATAGTTTTAACCTTTAAATACTTCTGTAGGCATGCATTTATATTGTGCACCATAGGAATGGAGTTGGACTATGTCCAAGCAAATGCATTACGTCTTGAGTTACTCAGAACTGGTTTGCCTATTGATCCTAGTCCGTGGGATCTCCAGTCGCTAGGATAGGTTTCCGTATAAGATAACTCTTTTTTGTTTAGGCTTTTAAACTCATTCCCCTCGATGCGCAGTCAATTTTCTCTCTTGATAAACCTTTAGTAAATGGATCCGCTAGGTTATCATTTGTTCTCACGTAATCTATGGAAATAGTTCCATTTGAGAGTAACTGCCTAACTGTGTTATGGCGTCGACGAATATGTCGTAACTTTCCATTATACACAAAGTTGTGCGTTCTGCTTAGCGCGGCTTGGTTATCACAGTGTATGCATATGGCCGGTACAGGTTTAGACCAAAATGGAATATCTTCTAAAAAGCGACGAAGCCATTCTGCTTCTTCGCCTGCTTTATCTAAAGCGATGAACTCTGATTCCATAGTGGATCGAGCTATGCATGTTTGTTTAGTAGATTTCCATGATACTGCTGCCCCTGCTAAGGTAAAGACATAACCACTTGTCGATTTTGATTCCTCTGAATCTGCAATCCTGTTTGCATCACTATATCCTTCTAAGACGGCAGGATATTTTCCATAATGTAAGGAATAGTTAGCGGTATTTTTTAAATATCCAAGCACTCTCATTAGTGCTTTCCAGTGTTCCTTTCCTGGATTGCTTGTATACCTGCTCAGTCGACTTACTGCATAAGCTATATCTGGTCTTGTGCAATTCATGAGATACATGAGACATCCTAGTACACGAGAGTATTCCAGTTGCATTACACTCTCATTAGTATTTTTATGCAGTACTTCTGATGGATTAAAAGGTGTTCTCACTCCTTTAATTCCATAGTCTTGGAATTTTTCAATCACTTTGTCTACATAGTGTGACTGAGATAATTCAATTCCATTAGGAGTTCTTATTATTTTGATTCCAAAATAACGTCTGCAACTCCTAAATCTTTCATATCGAAATTGCTAGTTAACATCTTCTTTATGGTCTCTATTACCTGAGTATTTGGACCAAATATTAACATATCGTCTACATATAAACAAATCATCACATATGATGTCCAATTTGTTTATAATAAACACACTTATCGCATTCATTTATACGAAAACCATTTCTCATCATGACACTATCAAATTTTGCGTGCCATTGTTTTGGAGCTTGTTTTAGTCCGTATAATGATTTTACTAATCTACAGACTTTATTTTCATTTCCTTTGGAAATAAAACCTTCAGGTTGCTCCATGTAGATCTCCTCATCGAGATCTCCATTTAGGAATGCTGTCTTTACATCCATTTGATGAATTTCTAGACCATAAATTGATGCAATTGCTATTAGCATTCTTATAGCGGTTATTCGTGTTACTGGCGAATATGTATCAAAGAAGTCTACTCCTTCTTTTTGACGAAATCCTTTGGCTACTAATCTGGCTTTATACTTGTCGATAGAGCCATCTGCTTTCATTTTCTTCTTGAAAATCCATTTGCAGCCAATTGGTTTTATTCCAGGTGGAATATCAACAATTCCCAAGTTTTATTACTTAGAATTGAATCAATCTCACTTTGGATTGCTTCTTTCCAACATGAAGATTCAGAAGATGACATTGTTTTCTTGTACGTTTGAGGTTCATGTTCTAACACATATGTGAAAAAATCCGAACCAAATGTTTTGGAAGTCCTAGCCCTTACGCTTCTTCTTGGTTCAACTTCCTCAATCTCATGATGAGTCTTCATGTGAATTGTTTGATTCTTCCCTTGTCCTTTTTGGGACATTATTTCCTTCATTTCTTTTGTGTGGAAACACATCTTCAAATAATGAGGCATCTCTTGATTCCATGATTGTATTTACATGAATATCAGTTATATCAGACTTGAATACCAAAAATCTATAGGCACTACTATTTTGGGCTGGCCCAAGATAATAACAATCTACTGTTTTTGGTCCAAGTTTGACTCTCTTGGGAGGCGGAACTGGAACTTTTGCCAAGCACCCCCACACTTTGAGGTATTTAAAGCTCGGTTTGTGTCCTTTCCATATCTCATATGGAATTGTTCCTGTTTTATTGTGAGGGACTTTGTTTAATATGTGATTAGACATATTTAAGGCTTCCCCTCACAAGTTCGTCGGTAGACCAGAGGTTAAAAGCATGGCATTAATCATGTCTTTTAACGTTCTGTTCTTTCTCTCGGCTACACCATTTTGTTGTGGTGAATATGGAGCTGTAGTTTGATGAATTATACCATTTTCGGCACAGAATTGTTCAAATGGTGATTCATATTCTCCACCTCGATCAGATCTCAATATCTTGATCTTTTTATTTAACTGATTTTCTACCTCAGCCTTGTACTTTATAAACGATGTAATTGCTTCATCTTTACTATTTAAAAGATATACATAGCAATATCGAGTATAATCATCAATAAACGTGATAAAGTACTTTTTCCCACCTCTTGTAGGTAATGATTTAAAATCACATAAATCTGTATAAACCAAACCTAGTGGTTCGGTGCTTCTATCAACAGATTGAAATGGTTTTTTAACCATTTTTGCTTCTACACATGTCTCACATTTGTAGTTCTTATCTACTTGGAATTTTGGAATTAATCCCAAGTTTGATAATATTTTCATTTTTCAGAAATTTATGTGTCCTAATCTATCATGCCATAGTAAAATTTCGTGCTCAAGCAAGTAAGAAACTTCAATTTTATTAATAGCACAATCAGAATACATAGTTTTATTGCCGATAACGGCTACATTTGCTTTAAATAGGTCATCACATAAATATCCCCTTCCGATATACATTCCAGCTTTGGACAGAACCATCTTGTCTGACTCGAACACCATTCTGAATCCTTTCTTTGATAATACTGCACCAGAGATGAGATTCTTCCGTATGTCTGGAACGTGGAGCACGTCATTCAACTTGACAGTTTTTTCTGAAGTAAACTTGAGGATTACTGTGCCACTGCCTTCGATCATAGATACTGCAGAATTACCCATATAGAGTTTCTCTTCATGATCGAATTTCTTGTATGTAGAGAACATGGATTTGTCAGAGCAGACATGACGAGTAGCGCCTGTGTCCACCCACCATTGGTTAGGATTCTGAACCATATTGCATTCAGATACAACTGCCGAGAAGTTGGACTCATCCACTTCCATGTTGTCTACTAAATTTGCCTCTTTGTTGCGGTCCTTTTTGAGTCTGCAATCTCTAGCGGCATGTCCAACCTTTCCACAAACCCAACATTCACCATTAAAATTTTTGGTTCGTTTGTTGTCTTGAGCTTTTCTTTTCTTCTGGAAATTCTTCTTTTTGTTTTTGGTCTTTGAATCTTCAGCCACAAATGCCTCCTCGCTTTGTTTTGTAATTCCACGGTTATCTGTCTCAATTTTCAATCAGACTATGAGATCCTGTAAAGAGATTTCCTTCTTTTTATGCTTTAGATAATTGCGGTAATCTCTCCACGACGGTGGCAGTTTTCCCGTGATGGCTTCAACCAAAAACGATTCTCCAACCTTATGACCTTCCACCTCGAGTTCATGAATAATGATTTGTAGTTCATGCAGTTGAGCAGTCACCGGTTTGGAGTCGACCATCTTGTAATCCATGAATTTGTCTACAATGAATTTCTTAAGACTGATATTCCGCGTCTTATACTTCGTGGCAAGTGCATTCCAGAGTGCTTTTGCTGTCTTTAGAGGTTGATATACTTTGTATAGCACCTTGTCGAGACAATTCAGAATATAGTTTCTGCATAGGAAATCGGAATGTTTCCATGTAGCAACATCTGCTTCCTTGCCTGGTGAAGAAATCGGTTCCTCCTCCTCGAGATACCGTTGCAGACCGAGTGTGGTGAGGTAAAATAACATCTGATTCTGCCATGTTAAAAAGTCGTCAACATCTCCCTTGAATGGTTCAGGTCTGTTGTGAGTAGTAGTCTTTGAAAATTCTACTGTTGTCATCTCTGTTTTAGTAAGAAAACAGTAAAATTCTTAAGATTTTAAATGTCTAGTATATCAAAACAGAGAATAATCAAATATAAACTCGTCGCACAAGTTTATAACTCAGATTTCCACTATACTGGAATTCTGTATTAATTATAATAACAATATGAATGTTGTAAATAAATTACAACAACAGCGTTATACTATTTTGAATAAATAGTATAACAAAATTAAAGGGTAGAATGTAGAATAACAGTTCTAACCCGATTTCGTCTGAGGCTCGTCGTAACGATTTCCTTAAGAATTTTATTTCAAAATTCTCCCAAGATACAACAGACGTAATCTGCATGAGATTGTGATGTGTATGATCTTCTGTGTGATAGGACTGAATATGATTTAAGAGATGAAGAGATAGAAGAGATAATTCGGTTTGAAAAATGAGTGAGGAAAGTGATCAGGTTTCCTCCTTATTTATAGCCGAATTCCCAATGGCTGCATCCGTTGAGAAAAGTCGCACCTCTTCATTTGCAACGTCAAAAAAGCGTTACTGTTCGCAACAGTCACTTCCTTTCATTTGCAACGCTTCAGAACTGTTGTTGTTTGCAACAGTTGCGTCCGTTCAGTTGCAACACTCCAGAACCGTTGCTGTTTGCAACAGTCGCGTCCGTTCAGTTGCAACGCTTCAGAACCGTTGCTGTTTGCAACAGTCGCGTCCGTTCAGTTGCAACGCTTCAGAACCGTTGCTGTTTGCAACAGTCGCGTCCGTTCAGTTGCAACGCTTCAGAACCGTTGCTGTTTAAAACGTCGCGTCTCTTCATCGTTCAAATTTGAAAATCCGCATGAAGAGATATCTCATTCACCATCTAAAAAGGAATTCCAACATTTATAACAACCAATTTTTTTTCTTAATTCAAATAAAACTGACCAAATCCTGTTTTAATTCAAATTCATTTATCATCTTTCATCTAATACTAATTACTCTTATTTGACACTATATTCACATGAATCACATCCACTAAAAAACAAAAATTATAAATCCAATTTTGTTTCTCAATAAAAGAAATTTTATTTTATTTTGAAATATTAATTAATATCATGTTCATATGCACGTGCATTACATGTACAAAAACATTTCTGATATTATAATGCATATACCCTGTGTGTGAAACTTTATGGATTTCTCCAAAAACATCATTTATTTTTGTATTCACTAGATAGACATTAGATATGGGCTTTTTAATTCAAGCAGTGCACCAGTCACGAGGATTAAAGGAGTTCACATGTAGAGTATTGTGGCTTTGGACAACAAATCCGCCCTATTAATAAATTTAATAGTTAAAAGGTTCTTTCTTATAATTATTTATAAATTAGGCTATTGTCCATTCATTTTCCCCGCTATTCTCACACCCATTTTAATAATTTACACCGTTTTTATTTTGATATTCAGAATGCAATAACTTTTTTGTAGAAAGATCTAAAAATTAATCTCATTTTACCATTAAATCACAAATTTTGTTACATCTATCATTAATGATAGGTGCATGCATACGTAAATAACAAATAATAAGTAAATAAATAATCAGCTTTCTAAAATTCGTTGTTTTGAAAATAAAATAAAAATTAGTATAAATAACATGTCGATAATTTGTTACCATAGTACGAACATATAATTCAATAATATTTTAACTGTATCTCTCAAACTGCTTTCATATTTACCTTAAAAGGCTTGGAAAATGCTAAAAAAATGCTGCAATTTTAAACTGGATCACTAAAATGTATTTAAAATTGCATCTCACATATGCAGTTTTATCTGGTAATTTGATTTAACATCATAAATTAATACCTGGGCAGTCACGGTTATGTCAAGAAAAGATTCGATGAAAGGCAAGGCGCTAGCATTCATGACTACAAGATTGAGCTTCTCCATCTCTGATAAAACTTTCACTAGAACTCCTTTAGTGTTTTCACAATGGATTTTCACAAGAACTGTTCCTGCGCTTAGCCTTACTTGGATTTCAGGATACCTTGAATTTTCTACTGAACTTCCACTATTGGAGTTCTCAATAGACTTTGAAAGTTTTGACTTATTTCCAGTGAATTTGTCTGCTTGGGAAATATCATTTGTGTTTCGGATGCATTGCTTAGAGTTGTTAAAGAGGACTACTGATTCTACTGTGTTTCTTGCATTCTGACTTTCTAGAGATTTTAGAGTGTGTTCCAGTTGTTTTACATAGTTGATTGTGTCACTTAGGATAGAAGCTTTGTCAACCTGAAAACATATTCAAGTGGGATGGAACAGTATAAAGAGTTCTTTGGGGGGGGGGGGGGGGGGGTTGTAACAGTATATAAACAAGCAACTAAACCTCTACTATCGGTATATTAAGTTATTAACAGGCTAAAAAGTAAAAAATGTGAAGGCAAGAAATAACAAAATATCTTGCTGGTTCCTATTAACTAATCCAAAAAATTTCCATACATGTATAAAATGTTAGATACTATGACAGTCTTCATACTTCATGATGGAGAATGTTTAAACAGTGAATTAGACAAGAACACACCTACTTTGTTATCCTTTTTTTTATTAAAAAATATATATATTAAAATCAAGCATGCATGTAGATTTCTCTCATGAATATACCCTAATATACATAAAAAGACAGCCTAACAGAACTTAAATATATTTATTCCATTTTACACACCAAGAAAGTCCCTTCATACCTACCCATTTTCAAACCAAAGGTCCAAAACATTCAAACTTCTGGCACCAGGTTTATGCCAAGTTGCCAACTGAGCCTAAAATATTGATGCAGCAAGTAAACGTTATAGTGTTCCATGGTTTCAAGCATTGGTATTACACGAATTCAAACCAAAACATACTTATCTTGTACTAACATATAATTTCTGGAAAATTTTCTTAGTATTCTATATATAATACAACGAAGAAAACCAAATGAAGATACTAGAAGGTTATCAAAATTAAGTACATGATTACACATAATTTTCAACGAAAAAGTGTAATCAAAATGTTCTAAATAATAATTACATGATTTCTCTGAATGTTTATTTTTTTTATTCTTCTGATTGATTTTATCAAAATCAAATAATCGTTTTTAATCATGAGTGCCTTCCTCCTCGAATAAAGGATCACTCGGTTTTTTTTTAAACAGTTGATTTTAATCTTGATGAACTGATGCTTGATATAAGAAAAACAAAATAAAAGGTTCTAAATTATTTGAAATTTGAATATTTTTCTTTTTGAATTATTTTAGTATTCTTTTGATAATTTTTTTTTTTCATTGTTGAAATAATCATTTGCGAAAAGACTACTGGCAATTTCATTCGGTGATCTTATTTTAAATACAGAAAAATAGGCTCAAGGACAAATTTTGAAAAAAATATTAGAATGAAGAACAGTAACTTCATTTTCTAGACTAAAAGACGATGCTGGTTTTTCATAGTGTAAAACCAAATATAATGGCTAAAAATAAAAGTAGCATTCGTCCTTCAGCTTAATTTTTTTTCAAAGTTTGTCCTTCAGTCTAACTTATAACTAACATTTATCATTCAGCCTAAGAATAAAATTTGATGTCTTTCGGTCTAATCTTTTTTTAAAGTTTGTAGCTTTTTCCCTAATTCCTCTGGTTATCTGTTACTTTAGCAAGGGTTGAAACAACAAACACCAATTCTTTTGTTAATAGTAGAAATGTGTAGGGTTAATGATGTCATTTCATGGGTCAGACAGTTGAAATTGCATGTTCTAGTTATTAGTAACAGAGACTAATGCTTAATTAATCTCATTAAACTCTTATTGCAATAAGTGGAGATGACTGATTTTAACTATGAAGTGTTAAGCATTTAATTTTGTTGTGCTTATTTATGTTCTTAGTGCATATTACACTATAAAAACTATATATCATCAATATGCATAAATGTCCAACTGTAAAGGAACGCACTCAAAATTATTCAACGTTCAAGGCAATTAATTTATAGGGATTTTTATTGTTTCACACATAAGCAAACTGTGTATATGAAATGATACATATGAGTTTTGGAATCAAAACATTCGTTTATAAGTTGAGGGCTTGTGAGTGTGTGCATGCACGTCGCGAAAGCTCAGTCAGCAGGGTTGCTAGTTCAAATTCGTTTTGGTTTGGAAAGTTCCTTTAATTCATATTCATGAAACATGAGAGGAGATGAGTTTCAAAATACTTCAGTTGAGCAAAGTTTTTGAACATATCATATGGCAAAGAAAACTCCCTACTAATTATGCTATTCAAAGGCTCAAAGCCAACATAAAGGTTCATCCATAATGCATGCATACTGTATCAAGTGCATGTGGGTAAGTTCAATAATCAAACGCTACAAGTGTGAAATATTATATGTGAAGACCGGCAGCCTTATATTTGTACAGTAAAAAAATGTTTTCACACATCATTGTCAACTAAAAAGGTGAAAATCAAATATTATCAATATCAAGTAGTACTTCTATTTACAAGCTAAAAAGTCCTACGATCCATGTTGACTGTAGCTACATGACATAACAAATAATCTTGCTGGTTATTCAGTTCAAATTAAGTTCTCTGAATTGTTTCAGTAGATGTGTTACATGTTTATACATTTGAATGTCCGTATATTATGTGATATAGAAACCAAAACAAAAAATTAAGCACATAGGGATGCCTATAAATGGTATTATAGCTAGTAATCACATTCTTGGTATGCAAATGTAAAAAGGAAAATAGATCCATATAAAAAAAATTAATTTACTCAAGAGAAAATATCTCTATCTCATACATAACAATAGCATAGTTCGACATTAAAACTTAAAATATCTATTAATCTTACACACAAAGAAAGCTCCTACATACCTGCCAATTTTTAAACAATGATATTAAAGTTTAAGGCACCCAGTTAGGTTCATGGCAAGTTGCTAACTGACCTTAAAATATTGATGAAGGGAGTAAAGAATATTGTGTTCTATAGTTTCAAATTCTTCATTTTCCATTTAATTTGAAACAATGGTATTTAATTTGTTTCTAAAGGTATACTAATAATACATCTGAGAAAAGATTTCAAAGCTTAATGTAACTAAAACAATATTTCTACAACCAACAAAGCATTATCTTTAAGCATTCCAGTTTCAAGGGGCTTAGTAGGGTTTATGTTAAGTTGTGGACTGACCTTATTTAATATATTGATGAAGATCATTAACTTTTTGTGTTCCTCCATTTTAAACATACAATAAACCTTTGTTTCTGTGAGTACAAGTTTAGATATTATCTTGATTCATTTTTTATCTTGTGTTATGCGACCAACCAAATTACCTTTAGTTACTGACTTATTTCTTGATCACACGTACAAACCAATTCTTTTAAATAAGAACAAAATATCAGAAGAATAAACGTACCTTCTTTAAACCAGGGATGATTGCTGCGAGTGCAATGAATTTCTGACTAAGCTTCTCTCTTCTTTTCCTCTCTGCAATTATATGTTCTTGAGGAGTTTTCTTCTGTAAAACTTGACCATGATTAGTTAACAGACATCCCCAGTTAATTCTTTCTTCATTAGAACAGATTTCGCCTTTTGGGATAATAATTTCTTCAGAGCTCCAACTAATAGTCTTAGGAAATCTTCTTGGCTTCTCAGAAAATTGGGGTTCTTCCAACAACGGTGAATTAAAATGATCCTGATTTTGTGTATATGGAAAAAGCAGTTGCTGGAAATCATTTTCAGATAAGATTTGCTGTTGATCAAGAGTGCTGAAATTCCACCGACTCATGAAATCTGAATGATCCATATGATATTAAGTTTATGATTGAGGATTAATTTTTTTAATTGCACGTTTGTGTTGCCTGCTAAAAAAAGTAGGATCAGTTCCAACAGATTTGGTAGAAAGAGAATCAAATCTTCGAAACTATTAGAATAATAGTTGTACATGCTTAGATTGAAGAAATTACTAAATATCTAATCAAAGTATCAAACCCTAGCTAACTAGCTGTATTCAACTTAGAATTTATAATTTGGTGGTTGATACCAATTCTATGTGATCAAGTTTCAGTTGTTTAATCAAGCTATATCAACAACAATAACCAATACTCAAAACATAATTGAAGCAAGATGCACATAAAATCAAAAGCATATATATATGTATGTATGTATGTATAGAAACTACATAAAATTATAGAAACTGATAAATAACAAAAGCTCAGCCTAATGAAACTTAAAAATTTAGGAGATGAACCTATATATCAACCAATAAATATTTAGAAAAGAAGAAAAAAAAATACAAAGTATAAAAATTAAAAACTCGCTACATGAAAGATTCGATCCCAAAATCAAAACATCAAAGCTATATAAGGGTACTTATGAAATCCAATGATTTAAGATAATTATAAATTCAAATAATATTCAATGATTGAAGACATAGAAGGATTTAAAATTCTAGAAGGAGATATGCTTACCTCTGATAAATCTCTAGTAGCTTCTGTGTCTTTCTATCAGCCGAATTTCAAGTAAACTGGTAGGACTGCAATTTCAATCAAGCAAAAGTTTGTTTTCAGCCCTAATAACCTCTCACTGTTCCAAAAGAGGCGATTTAAAATACATTGACCGAATGGTATTAATAATGTACCAGAGAATTATATCTGTATTATTAACTTGATGTCATTATCATCGGTTTCTTCACTTTTGTAGTAGTACAATGTTAGCTATGTATGTGTGTACATATGTGTGTGCATGCGTGCTCATGCTACTAGCAACAAAATTGATTGTATAAAATTCATTGGTCCGTCGTTGTTTCAACCATCGTTAAAGTTACATAAATATCCACAAATTAATCGCATTTCTACATCATAATACTACACCTCTATGTTACATCTCAATGTTTTATATAGTACTACAATTTGAAATGAAACAGGATTTTGTTGATATGTTTTACTATCATTCAAGATCATCTTCACCAAATTTGAGACAATTTCAAATTTTCTAGTATATCCAAAATGTTATACATATACATATACATATAAATACACATACATATATGCATATGTATGTATGTATGTATATGTATATGTATATGCATGTATGTGTACACACACACGAGCGTCGAAACAAATTATATTTTTGTGATGATGATATTGAATATTATTATAAGACACCTACATTGTTTGCTTTCCTTTTGAATTAGATAACTCTTTAAAAAGATCACACTTTTCTTCGCGATTAAACTCAACGGTCTTATTTCTAATGGCGACCTAATTTTCTGGTTCTCAGCGATTCTCTTCTCCGCGATTCTCTTCTGATTCCTCTGCGATTTATTTGTTTCGTCTCTGGTCGAGCGAGCTCTCCTCTTTGGAGCGCGTTCGTTTTTCTCCGTCTCTATGGTTTCTAGGGCTTGTGTGGATTTGGGGCTTTTTTACTTTCGTGGTGATTTCGTGGGGGACTGTCCCTCCTTTGCTGATGTAGCTGATGCTATGTTGAAGATTGTGGCACCACCGCTGTCTGTTAGCTTCACTGGTCCTGATTCTGTGGAGATCTGCGTATTCTCCCATTTGTCGGCAGCAGTGTTGAATAGGTTCCGGTTTCTGGTTGTAGGCGAGCGGTTCATGGAGTTAATACCGTGCTTCTCGTATTCCATTCGAGACCGGTCCTCCTTTGCCCCGCAGTCCTCCATTGCTGAAGAGCGAGTGCCTCCTTCTGCTTCCCCTATCTTTATGGAGGCCTTCGGCGAACGGGAGTTCATCACCCAGTTTGTTCCGAGCCTTCAATTCGGGGAGGAGGTGGGAAACTTGGTCTCGTCCGATTTTGGGTTGTTCTTTGGTTCGCTGGATTTCGGTTCTGTTTCTGATCTTAATGGTTCTCTATTGGCTGTTGAGCGAGGTGGCTTTTCTCCTCGTCTCACAGTTCTGGGGGATGAGATTTCGGCAACTTGGGTCGAGGCTGACTGTGGCTTTGGCACTGTTGGCTGCTCCGGTCCTGCTTGTGGCTGTGAGGAGTTGGATTTGACCACCAACCCTCCGCCTTCGTCCGATTATTGCTTGGATTGCTCGACAGGCTCTTCGGCTCCTTTTGATTTATCGCCGGAGAGGGCTTTGTCCTCGTTTGGGCTCCGTGGTGGCTCGCTGGAAAGGCAGGTATGTTTCGCTCTATCCTCTGTTAGTTTTCTCGTTTTTTTAGATGATTGTTTGTTGATTGTTGGGCGTTTGGATCATGTGGCCTTCTCTTCTAGGCTGAGCTTTGTTAATCTCTCTTTTGCATGCGTGGTCAGCTCTCAAAACAGGGTTTCATCTTCCCCCGATGGCTCCCTGTCTGGGCTCGCCTGCGCTCCCTTGGTGTCGATGCAGCACTCCCTATGCTACATCGATTCCGCTCGAGCTCTTATTCGATCTTGGCTTGCCCTCTTGGAAGTCGATTGTTGTCTCCCTTTTAGCTGCCAAATCGATTTTCCATTTGTATCGATCTTGGAGTGCTCTGGTTTTTTTGTTTGCTTTGGGTCTTCTTTGGCTGCGCCTTTTTGGGACAGCCAATGGATGGCTAAGACCCGATGTAGTCGGCGCGGGCGCTTTCCTACGGCTGGTCGTATAGCGATCGCTGTCGACCGTTATACGGGCAGTTTGGATACTTGCCAGCCACTCCCATTTTGCGTGGGCGAACGAGGCATCGGGGCTGAGTCGAGACTCCTTTCCTATAAGCGGGGCTGTCTGATTAGTGACAGTCCGGCAGAGGCAGGAGTCCAACAGCAACATGGGAAGCAACCTGATTGCTCTCCTACAATTTTGTGTAGTCCATCTGCGTCTGATTCCGCCGATCTCGTGTCGGTCTCCTCCTCCCTAGGTCGTTCTAGATCTCCGGTTGATTCAGCTTTTGTCTCCTTGCTCGGTCCGTCGATTATCACCGTAGAAGGTGGTGATATGTCCTCTTTTGTCGGGAGCGATTGGCTTTCCAGATATTGTGTGGATCGCATCCCGTCTTGCGTGCGGTCTCATTCTATTTTGTTAGACCGGGAGGTATCCTCGTCATCTCGTTGCTCTCCGGCGTGCTCTCGTTCTTCTTCTTCGTGCTCTATCTCCATCTCCATTCCTCTGATGAGCAAGGCAGAGATTGCGCTCCTAAATGAGCGGCTGGCTTGTTTGACTAGGAACTCATCGCCTTCATCCTCATCGGATAGCCCTTCTTCGCTCTCCTCGACAGGGTCAGGGGGAGAGGCGATGGCTGAGGCGGCCGTCCCTCCTCAGCGTTCGTCTCGGCGTAGGCCGCGGAGAGCCATCTCCACTCCTCGCACCATTCGCACACGCTCTATAGCGGCGTCCGAGCAGATCGATCGATCGGCTCGGTTTTCTCTGTATCTGGTCTGAGGCTAGGGTGTGTTCGACCCGGTCGCCTCGCTTTTGGCCCTCATCTCTTATGGCGAATTTTCTTTTCTGGAATATTCGTGGAGTTGGCAACGACGCGTCTCTAGCTAGGCTAAAGCGCATTGTTAAGAAGCACTCTATTGGGTTGGTTGCGATCCTGGAGCCCATGATTGAGCCGGCGAACCTTCCCCGAATTATTCTTTCCCTAGGATTCGGCGGTGGCTCGGCAAACGTCTCGGGCAAGATTTGGATTTTATGGTCCAAATCGTTTGTGATTCTACCCCTTTTCGACTCCGATCAGCTCCTCTCTGTGATTTGTTCGTCCTCCTTTTTTGCTCCCTCCTTTATTTTTTCGGCTGTATACGCCAAATGTGATCGATTGGGTCGTCAGGCTCTGTGGTCTGATATTCTTGCTCTCGATTCGTATGGCTTCTCCTCGTCAGTGGTTGGCGGAGACTTCAATATCGTTGCTACCCAGGAGGAGAAGAGGGGTGGGGCGGCCATAAACCGAGGGGCAATGGCTGATTTCAACTCGTTCATCGTCTCCTCAAGCCTTTCGGAAATCCCCTTCGTCGGATCGGCTTTCACCTGGTCCAACAACCAAGAAGGCCCGAATCGTATTCTCTCTAGACTGGATCGGGTTTTCGGATCGGAGGATTGGTTTCGGCTTCCTTTCTCTTTCTCAATTTCTCATCTCCACCGGTCCTTCTCGGACCACGCTCCCATGTTACTTCGGTGCTCTCCTCTCTCGATCTCGGGACCCTCTTCTTTTAGATTCCAGAGCATGTGGAGGACCCACCACTCTTTCCTTCAAGTGGTCTCTAACTCTTGGAGATCCCCTGTTTCTGCCTCTCCCTGTTCGGCTTTTGGGCGCAAACTATTGCGTCTCAAGGCTTGCCTTAAGGTGTGGAACGTTGAAGTTTTTAGGAACATTTTCGATCGCGTTCGATCTGCCGAAGAGGCTCTAATCGTTGCCGAATCTTTGTTTGACGACCTTCCAACCGCCTCAAACAAGGAGACGTGGGACCTTGCCCAAGTTTCTTTCTCCTCCGAACTTCGTGTCGAGAATGACTACCTCCGTCAAAAGGCAAGGGTCAAGTGGGCTATCCACGGTGATGCGAATTCCAAATTTTTCCACTCTTCTATTCGTAAGAAGAATAGTCTTTTATCAATCCGTGAAATTTTGCGCCCTGATCTAACTTTGGCCTCTGAGCCCGAGGAAGTGAAAGACGTCATCCTTTCCCACTTCCAATCCTTCCTGGGCTCCCCGTCAGCTTCTGTTACTGACCCAGCCCTTTTGGCTTTCATTCCTCCGTTAGTTCTCCCCTCAGAGGGCGCCTTGCTAACGGACATCCCGGCCCCTGAGGAGATCCGTTCTTGTGCATTTGCTCTGAGCAAGGACAGTGCCAGTGGTCCTGACGGCTTTAATGGTGTTTTTTATCGGACTACTTGGTCTATTATCCAGGCGGATTTTTGTCTGGCTGTTCAATCTTTCTTCTCGGGGGGAAATCTTCCCTCCGGTTGGACCTCTACCAATTTGATTCTCATTCCGAAGTGCGACAACCCTCGGGCGTGCTCGGACTTTCGTCCCATTAGCCTCTGTAACTTTTCTAACAAGGTTATCTCGAAAATTCTGGCCACCCGTTTGGCGCCGTTCCTTGAACGTATCATTTCCTCATCTCAGGCAGGCTTTGTTAGAGGTCGTCTTATCTCTGATAACGTCCTCCTCGCCCAGGAACTGATCTCTCAAATTGATCGGAAAGTTAGGGGTTCCAATGTCGTTTTTAAACTAGACATGGCTAAGGCCTACGATCGCATGTCCTGGTTCTTCGTCATCAAGGTCCTTCGGACCTTTGGGTTTCCGGAGGGGTTGATTGACATGGTCTGGCGACTTATTTCCAACGCCTGGTTCTCTGTCCTCATCAATGGCTCCGCCCATGGGTACTTCAAAGCAGGGAGGGGCCTGCGTCAGGGGGATCCTCTCTCGCCTTCATTATTTGTGATTGCGGCTGAGGCGTTTGTTCGGGGTCTTCAGTCCTTAACTATTTATGGTCAAATCCAACGTTTCGGTATCCCTAGGGGTTGTCCCCTTATTTCTTCGTTATCATTCGCTGATGACATTGTTATTTTCTCTAACGGCAGTCGTTCCTCTGTTAGGAGGCTCCTTAGTTTTATCCATCAATACGAGAGATCCTCGGGTCAGCTTGTTAACCCCTCCAAATGCTGCTTCGTTCATTCTAAGGATTTGTCTCCCGCTAGAGCTGCTTGGATCGAGTCTACCTCTGGTTTCAAGGAATCTTCCCTTCCGATTCCTTACCTTGGTATTGTCCTTTATCGGGGCAGGAAACTAAATGCTATTTTCGATCCCTTGCTTGACAATGTGAGGGGAAAGATTTTACGCTGGAATGCGTCTCTTCTATCTCAGGCCGGTAGGCTTGTTCTCATCAAATCGGTTTTGGATTCCATGGGTACTCATATCTTCGCGACTATGACCCCTACTGCCTCTTTCTTCCGTTCTTACCGGTCCTTGGCCTCTTCCTTCCTCTGGGGTAACAAGGAAAGCGACCGACGGCACCATTGGGTGTCGTGGAACACGGTTTGTCGCCCCAAATCTGAAGGCGGTTTAGGGCTGCGTAACCCGACCGACCTTTGCAAGGCCTTTGCGTGTAAACTGTGGCATCGGTTTGGGGCTAACAACTCCCTTTGGGCTTCTTTCCTCCGTGCTAAATATCATAGACTTGAGGGAGCTAACTTCTCCGGCTCTCCTTCTTTTGCTAGTGAAACCTGGAAGCATATGCAGTCGGTTAAAGCCCTCTCGGACGCTCACGGCGGCATGACAGGCTGGGATGGCGACTCCTTCTCCATTCTGAAAGCCTGGTCTTCTATCAGAGTTCCTTCCCCTATCCGTCATGTATTCTCTTTCATTTGGGATACTCGGACTCCACCCAAGGTTTCTTTGCTTATGTGGCGCCTTCTTCACGATGGTTTGCCACTAGACGTTAACATCCAACATATCGGCATTCCTTTGGTGTCCCGCTGTCATTGCTGCGGCAACGGGGAAAGGGAATCTTTGAGCCATTTGTTTTTCGAAGGCTTCACTGCCAAAGCTTGCTGGAATTACTTCGGTAACCTGGTTGGGGCTCGGTGTAATACTGGCATGTCCTCTGATTTTCTTTCTTCCTGGTGGGTCGGGAATTCAGGGAAATCCCTTCGGGCTATCGTGTTCAGACTAATCCCGTGTCTTGTTTGCTGGCATGTCTGGTGCGCAAGAAATAAGACCATTTTCGACAACGTTCCTATGGATCCGCTTTCCATCATCCATCGCGTGAGGAATGATGTGTTCTTGGCATTTCGGGGTAGACCTTTCAAGGGTTCAATGAGCCAAAGATCCAGGCGGTTAGTTGGACTGCTATCGATCACTTGCGTGCAGTCGGCCGCCAGACTTGGAGTTGGTTGAGTCTTATCAGTAAGGTGGTGCCTTTCACACACCGCCTTATTCCCTCTCCCCCCCCTCTTTTTACTTTAATGTGTTTGCTAGCATCTGTTCAGGTTTGCGCGGTTTATCACGGTTTGGCGTTCTCTTGTGCTTGCCTGGTGGGTTTTGGCTGGTTTCTTCAAGAAAGGTCGAGCGGGTCTTTTTTTCCTACTCTGGGACGCTGCTGCTCCTCGCCTGGCCTTTTCGTAGTGGTTTCTGTGGTTTGGTTTAGTCTTGCTTACACTGCGCAGAGCTCAGCCCGTGGTTCCGTCTCCTTCTTCTCTGGCCAGGGTTATCTGTTCTGGTCGACCCGGTGGGCCAGCAATAGTCTCCTCTCCTGGAGGTAGTCTGCGTTGGTTTCTCAGTGTTGGTTGTTTGCGTTGCAATCGCTTCTGTGGTTCTGATTGGAGGTCTGGTCTTTCCGTATGGTAAAGACGGGTTGGTGGTTTGCTGGTGGTCTCTTTTTCTCTGTTCCTTTCTACGTACAGGGCGGAATAGCTGCCGCTGAGTTTTGTATTTTTGGTTTTTCTTGTTCTTTTTAAAATTTGGGTCTTTGGGCGGTGTCGCTTGATGCTAGCCTTTTCTGTAAGCCCCGGAGAATGGCTCTTATTCTCATTTTGATTATATACTTTTATTTGGAAAAAAAAAAAAAAAATTATGAATCATTTTAAAAAAAAAAAAAAAAAAAAAGATAACTCTTTAAAAAATGTTGAGGTATTGTGTAAGGGTTGTAGGGGATCCTTGCCCTCTGTGTGTGAGATGTTCTAGAATGCTAGTTGGTCCTTAAAGAAATGTATATATTGATGCTGATTTAAATAATTGAACATTTGCCCTCATGTTATATATGCTTTCAAAGGGGCTACGTGTAAACAGTAAAAGTCATGTAGGATACAAATTAGAAGTAAAAGTTGTCGGTGCAAGCTAAACTCTTAGTAAAAGAAGTCAAAAAATCATATTATATATAGTATACAAATTAGACTTATATTTAAACATCATTAAAGATAATTAGGACTTACTGCATAATGTTAACTCACATGTAAACACGTTGAAAAATCCTCCCACTGCGTAGGAATATAACCATAAGTTTACATGCTAAAGTCTTTGGTTGAACTAACAAAGTGATGCAGTCGTGATCACTGAAGTTTTCATAAATCAAAATGTCAACTTGTGAACAACATGTGAGATTGTATATTAACATGTGTACCTTTATTAATTGCTGGTTTGAATTATGTCATTTGATAGAGATCTTTTATTCTCTTCCCATGCATTGGTAGATGTCAATTCTACTGACCTGTCAAAAATAAATATGCAGTATAATTTGTAACTGTGAAAGTAAATTTTTAGAAGATATAACATAATTCATCGACATGAAGACAACATCCACCTGGCAGGTTAAATCAATACCAGTTACTTATGTCTAATGTCAGCACATTATTGCTCATCGATCTATATTATATAATTGTCTATTTGCCCAACATATGATCTGGCAAATGAATTACGCTGACCCTGTCATTAGAAATAAAATAAGATCATGGAAAATGTACTGTTCAATTAAGTGCGATTATCTCTTGATGACATAGTTACTTTCATACAGTGTAGACAGCTGACACATTATATAAGCTGTCTTGCAAATTTGAGCAATTTATACAGTTATCTAAACTGCAAACCCATGTGTAACACATTAAATATCGTCATTGCTTACGCGTATGTTAGTAATCTGTAATAACATATTTAAGGGACCCATATATAGTCTTAATATAAAAGAGTTGCAGTTGCAGCTATTGAGTACTGTATACACAACTGTGCATAAAATAACTATTTTGTGATTTCCTAATTCAGCAATTTATAAAGCTATTGTGTAGAACTGCTTCTTTTGGTATATGACAAGGCTTATATGATATTTAAATTGTTTGATGCTACAAAATATATACAAACATATATTATAAGTCAGGATCCTCCTAAAATCTGCTAACATGTATATAAAAAATTGCAAAAATATTACAGAATTTTGAAGGAAACATAGTGACATGGTGACAAATTATTTAAGCCAAGACAAGTAGATTCCCGTGAACAAAAATAAACTTTTCATGCTAAGTTATATGAAGAATTTAGAGAAAAAATAGTACAAAGTACAAATCAAGGTTAATATGTTCTAAGATTTCTTAATTTATTATATATAATCCACATTGTGTAATGGATATACATATTGAGACCAATCAAATGGACAGAAAACTATAATAAACTTGAAAACAACTGGACTGATCCAGACTGATCACCAAAGCATCATAGCTTAGTCTCTTGTTTATAGGTTTTAACAATATACACACTGACAATCTATATTAACTTAAAAAGAATAATTTCATCTCGTAATGAATAGAAATCTGCTACATATAATATAGGAAGAACTTAAAATCAAAGCAATCTTAGTAAAATCATAGGCATATCTGCTTTTCTGAATATTTGATACTCGGAGAAACTCACATGTCCTTTTCATGAGGCCTATATGTTAAGCATCGGTTAATCTAATCATGAAATCAAGTAGATAACAGCTCATACATACATATACATACATACATACATACATACATACGTGTGTGTAACACAATTCCAGTTAACCTCTGCCTATATTTGTGTCTGTCTCTCAAGATAGTATATATAGTCTCAACAAATAAAGTTGTTTCCAAGCATCTAAAGTATATGCACTACTTGTGATTAAAAAACACTTAACGGATATGGAAGTTTGTGTTGCGCTCTGATTGCCTATCATTTGAGTATATGACATGTAGCAACGATCCTGGAGAGACAATATTCACAATAGTAAAATGAACTATTTTCATAGTGCCAAAACAACAAGAGTAGAATCAACAAATTTGAATACAAATTCTTAGGAGGTTTTTGGCAATCAAAAACATAAAGAGAAGTGATTCGCCTAGTCATTTAAAAATCTACACAAATTTGTGTGATTGTTATTTCATAAAAATAGAAAAGGATTTCTGAATATGGATAGAAAATTTGGTTTAAGATTTTTGTCCCAATTTTCACAGTATTGCTCAGCCAAAATATTGGATAGTCATTATAATTTCTACACAGTTTGAGCAGATTTCTATGGTTTTTTATTATGAGCACATAGAAAATGTCAGTAACTACGTATGTGAAAATTTTATTTTAAGATTTTAGCAGACGAATAATGTCAAAAACTTCTGGAAATCAACAGTTTTGTTAGGAAATGATCTTAGTTGGCCATTCAAAAATCTGTGAGATGATATACGCCGTCTTTTAATGTTTTTTAACACACATTAGATAAATTTTTAGAATCGTCTGTTTTGGTTGAAAATCATGTTAATATATTATATTTGGTATTTTAAACCAATGCCACCATTTGTGTGATCGACACACCTAAAAATTCAAGAAATCTTCAAAAAGGGGATAGTATTTTTTTTGGTAAACATTGAATTTTGGAACAATGACATTAATTATCTAGAACAAAAAATATTTTGTTAATCCTTGTGATAATCTAATTCTTTGCTCCAACAACCTTAATCTACTGGGTTTCTAACAGATATCAAATGAAAACACACCGTACATGCAGAGTTGATCGACAATTTACTTTATTCAGACATTTCAAGATTTAAACGAAATATTTTGGTTTCATGTATTCTCATCATCACCATGCACATACACCTCAGTCACAATTATTCGAATCTACTTATACTTATATTGAATGATCAAATTGGATACTTATGAAAAAAGTACCTATGTAATATTGATGGAGGATAACACGAATGACATAAACAAAATAGTGAAGGCAAATCAAATTAATCAATGTTGTACTAAATAATTGCAATATCCACACATTTGTCCTTATTATAAAAAACTCCTATATTCTAGGAGATAAATACAAAATTAATATAGCAGTTTGGGTATAATATAAAACTTTTATTCAACAATAATACTAAAACAAAAGGGATTGCCCAACATACCAAGGAATCAAAAACAATTAATTCTTTGCTGGCAACAAGACATCTCAAGTTTATAATAATGGATAATATTATTAACAAATCATAAATTGAAGATCATGTCGGACCTTTTGAATCTTGATACACAAATTGAATGAAATAAAATAAATGTATTAATACACAATAAAATATACAATAATGGTCACAGCTGCATAGCTAAATCAACATCATAGTGTCACTAGTTGTCTTCTAAAGTTATATGCATTCTCACAATTAGATTTTTTTCGCCTAAGCATATGGTGATCGACATAATATTTTACTTCACCATCAGAAAATACATACAATATGATGTTATCATAATGCTCAGATATGTCACGTCTATAAAATGTATACAGCTAAGATAAATGAAGATCGATTAGAATTGTTAACTGATTTTTTCCAAGTTTACAGATTTATTGCAAATAACTACACAATATGCGAAAACAGAAATGTCTGAGGTCACACCTTTTTATTATATGCATGTCATGCCTTAGTCGTAGTGTTCATATCTACATTCTCATCTCTAAATAGTTATAAATTGTTGCTTTGTAGAAAAAATATACATTTTTTTCCATAAATCTATTAAGGTGAATAAGCGTGAAAATTTCCACATCTGAAATAAAACCAGAGCAAAATTACCTACTCTGTCATATCTACAATGTATAACAAGAGAAGACTCAATGTGACTACATTGTCTGTTAGCATCTAAGTCTCTGTTAACACTTTTATCAGCATTCTTTTGGTAATCTTAAAATTCCTAAAAGGTCTAGTTTTCTTAAAAAGGACCATGGTCAGAGTTTTCATCAAATTCAAACATGTTTTTGGTAGATTGCTAAAGTAAAACTGTTGTTATTAACAGAAGAAGATAGCTTAAGTCAGAACAATGAAGCCATTGCTTTGAGGATACTTTTAGCAATTTGAGCTTCAAGATATTTTGGCGTATGTTCAAGTTGTTAAAAACGGACAAACAGAACAATTAAACTAATCATTGTACTTGTGGGCTTTTTAACTAAAAGATGCACGTTAATCCTAAGCATTCAATAAATTTGGGGCTTTGTCTCAATATGAATAAACAAGTACAACCAAAACAAACTGCAAATAAGTTTACTACAATTCAGTTAGTGATAGTTTCTTTCTTGTATATCTCTATGGTGGATGAAGTTATTGATGTATGAGTCAATGCTTACACAAATTGATATGACGACTTCAGATTATTATGACTAATTTCAACTTATAGTCTCTTACGCGGTGTTTTCATGACCATACCCTGCCTCGGTCCGACCTCGAATAACCCTGAATCTTGGATCACCACGGTCCGGAATTCAATTAGACTTCAATCATCTATGAATCCCGATCGGACCTTCAAACCAGCGGTTCAACAATTAATTTTACTCGGTTGAACCATGGTTCTTTTGTTTTTTCTCACTTTCTCATCGTGAACTTCTCTCATTTCATCTTTTGCATTGCTTTGAAGAAAGCAAGTAAATGTACATTCCAAAAATCATAACCGTTCCAAAATCTAAACCACAAACTCCACCACTTCGTCGTTCACTGCTACAAACTCCTCTAATACCACTACAAGATTCGTCAAGTTTGTCGTCATTAAACTTCTAGCGTTGTGCACTACTCTATTATATACACAGTTGTAGTTGTGCACTGCAACAACACACAACTTCGGTTGCAAACCTTGAAGACCATCGACGGCTTGTGTACATAGCATTATTATTTCAACATTTTTGCATATAATTTGTAGTTAAATATACAAAAAAAATTTAAAAAAAGAAATCATAATCCGATGGTTCGACCGGTTGAACCATCAAAACCTTAAACATTCAGTCATAATTGTTCGAGGCACGGCATGGTCATGAATACTATGCTCTTACGCATCAAGAAAATTCATAAAGAAATTTGTCGTTCCCTTCATACTTATAACGATACTGTTAATTTTCACAAAGTGATTATTCCAATCATAATTCTGCTGGAACAATTTAATACGTGAGATCACACATGATATCATGATTTTGAACCAATGTCGCAGTTTGTGTGATATATCGACACATGATATGCTATCTTCTAAATAAATATAACTAAACTGATCAATTTACAAAATAAAGTTTCAAGACACAAGGGTACAATTGTCATGTAACTAATGTGTCGATAATAAAGTGTAATTTATGGATTAATCCTATGTCATATCATACTCATCCGAACATTAATTTTCCAAATTAATATTTAATGAACATGTTTTAATTACATACTTTGTTCAGACATAACTTAAACTACAAACATCAACTAGAATATCTAAATATATCTCAGGTACAATATTTCTCCAATAAAAATTAAAACCTTATGAAAAAAAATTAACAATCAATATTTTTAATATTCAAAATGATCCATATTTTTAGATTTCAATCACTCAAAATCAAAATTATACACAAGTATAATCATGGAATCCTAATTTTACCTAAATCTTAGAATCAACATTTTTAATTAAATCAATAATGGATGACTGTGATATCATTTGTTATGATTTATTTACTTTAGAATCTTTATTAAATAAGTTCTAATTATACATACACACACATACATACATACATACATACATATACATATATATAGACACACACAAAAGAGGGTCTAAATTTGTGTAATTTTGGGATCATAGCATCATATTTGTACAAAATATAACATTTTCAATTCAACTTTCAACAAATTGAATTTTAATTCTGGTATCTACACTTTATTTACGTGACAATAATAATTCCAAACCTTACAAACTTTATTTCATATGTTGTCCACTTCAATTAGGAATATTTACAAGATAGCATGATTACGAATTAATTCATAAATTACTTTGATGTTTTTTCACCTGAAAAGTGGAAGAAATTTTGGTTAAATTCAAACCCACTGTACACTAACACATTTTATGATTCATATGTGCATAGGTTATATAGAAAAAATCTTAGTCTTTAGTTTTAGAATGCTTCGATTTTTGGATAATTGACATAAATAAACCTGTGGGTATGCGAACAGATCAGGATTTCAATAATAATCCTAAAAGGCTAGAACAGTGCAATTTTGATCCAAACGGTCATACGAATATACGATCCGCTACTAAAACGTAAAACGGTATATCATGATATGCAAAACTGCAGATCACAATCTCACAAAATAAACAAGTAGATATAGCAATACCTTGCTGGATTTGATCTCTGAAGGCGTATTCTCAAATCGTAAATTCCAAAGAATTTACAAGCTGCAGAGTGAATAAAATTAAATAATATGTTATTTTTGGGTATTTGTTTATTTGACTGTGGGCCTCCACATTAACTGTAGGCCCAGTTGTTTTTGTTTGGATAGTTTAAGCCATTCGTTTCGTGAATACTTGTTACAAATAATGGGCTCATTGAGCAAATGGCATTGAGCAACGTCGTAGATATACCAAAATTCAAATGGAAAAAATAAAAAGGAAATTGCAATACAAGACTCCATGTTGCACAGGTCTACAGGCAGTACATCATCTGAAAGATAATTCATACATGTCTATATATTCGATCAATAGTGTTGAATGATAACATATCACCGATTCTTTTCAGTGATATGGCTTATTTATATATTAGGTTATACTAGTATAAATCGCATGTATGTTTATTTAATAGCTAAACCTATTTACTTTTTATTTAATAATTTTTAGCGAGGAATGTGTGTTATAAGTGCAATAGTTTTGATGGTCGCAAGACTCACAACACAATAATTTCAAACAGACTTGTTGGTAGTGTCAAATGCAAATGGATAGTGAAATTTCATTGATAGATGGTCGAGAAGAAGGTGATGGCGGAGGTCACAAACAGATGTTGAGATTCCATGGATGGGTGGTCATGAAAGAATACTATATATGGTATTTTCGAAATTTTAAAAAGATACGATGAAAATCTTATCGATTGATTTTTCATTATTAATAGTATAGATAGAAATGAAACGGGAAACATATAAACATGCATAAAAAGAGGACCGAGCAAAATGAAAAGGAAGTTGGGGTGCATTCAACATCAATGGACAAAGAACAATTGTTCAAATGCTTTCATTTACTTTAATTAATTGGTCAAATTAGGATCAATTAGGACAAAAATAAAGAATTTGTAGCTTTGAATTTATTTTTGCTAACTTGCAGGTGTTTTATAAACAATTGTCAGTTGTCCTCATATAAGTTTATATCTGCAAAACTGACAATCGAGTTAGTGTAAATTTTATGTGGTCCCAAATAACAACATGATTCTTTTTTACTCTTTCCAAAACTATACAATACACAATCGATGAGTATCATAAACAACAGCAAGAAGTATAATTACACAAATGTAAACAACTACGTGAACAAGTTAAAATTTTAATTATAAGACTGTTATGATGTGATTACATTCAAATAACTAGATAACAAGTTAATTACAAACACAAACTACTACAGCCTAACAAAGCAAGTGCACAAACAAATTAAACATAACCTCCATTTTCTTGGGATGGTTCTATTTGACTTGTTGGTGGTTAAGAATGCCCGACTTCTTTCACCTTTGATATACTCATCCTCGTTTTTGTTCCACTTTCAATGCAAGTAATAATCTATCATTGTCATAGATAACTTGGTTGTGCAAGTTGACTCCTCAATATATCATATTTGAAATATTTTGTAAAATATTTTTTGCTCCTTTCGCATGGCAAAAGAGGTTAAATGGTCTCCTACAATATTTTATAGAGAACAATTAAACACGAAAGTGAGATAAATGCATCGTAACTACTACAACTCACAAAGTACAAGACAAACACTTCTTATCACTGACAATGCATACATGACTAAGACATATTTGAATGTAGCTACTCAAATAAGGATGATTTAAATCTAGTACGAGTTTGATAGAACTACACCAAGATCGAGGTCACCTCCATAGAGATGGATCTCAAGCGATGGATTAGACGAAGGAGGGGCTAGTAATGGAGGTAGAAATGGAGTGACTATATTTCCTATGGCGAAAAAATAGGTCGTGAGATGAATTAGACATCATCAATATAGTACTTAATCCTCTCATCAAGGCCATTAATGAGAGGTTGAGACAAGGAGGGATAATAGATGCAAAAGATGAGGAGGAGATGATGGCAAATGAAGTTGCGAAAAATTGAGCAGCACTAAGGTATGTTTTCAATTAGAAAATCTTCTCATGAAGGGCTTGATCAACTGGCCTATCCAAAATCAAAGGGAAAGGGTCTAAATCTCGAGGTTTAACTTACTAAACAACAACCGAAGGGATTAAGAATTTAATTCACAATGATAAATCGAGGTTTGGGCAATGTGTTTTTGGTAGGACTAGGAGGAGCATCGAGGGAACTTGATAATCTACCAAGTCATAAGACGCATAGATGTAAGACAAGGAGTTGTGACCAACTGAATGATAAGTAACGTAGACCTCGGGCTTTTGGAGATAAAACACATTAACATAACAAATCCATTCATCTGATGCTATCATAATATACGTTTACTCAAATCTTTCTTTATGCTTATCAGAGACATTTAAACATATAAGCTCTCTAATTTGACTCATACACCAGTTAACACCAATTAGATGCTGAAGAATAGAAGGGATATTTGAAAAATCACCCAATTAGTATCGAGAGTCCTAATCATCACTACGCCATAGATGGCCTATTGCAACGAAAATACAAGATGTTGCTAGCTACAATGTAACGATAGCTATGCTGATTTTTGTCTATTACAACATTAGCTTCAGGATGTTAGCATAGATATCAATACTATGTTGCAGTAGCTATAGACTTATAAAAATATTATAAAAAATGAGTGCGGGCTGGAAAAAAAGCGGGCTGAAATAATTTTTAACGCGGGAAGCAAAAACAAAGCGGCAAAAGTTAATAAAAATTTAAAAAGAAAAATAAAAATTTAAAAAGAAATTATAAAACAAAACCCTAATTTAATTAACTTAAAGTTAATAAAAATAGGCCGGCCCAAAACTAATATTATTAATAATTATATGCCGGCCCCGTTCTCTTTTATTTCCTGATTTGCTTTTGCTCTGTAAAAAAATGTCGGCCTCGTCTCCTCTTCGATCTGAAATTAGGGTTCCGTAATAGAGTCGCTGCTTGTCGTATTGATTGTCGATGCTTCAATTTCTTTCTTTGATCAATTGGATTGTTCGCGGCTTCTTCAATTTAGTCGAGTACGATTGTTATAACTGGTACATGATTTTACTTTTCAATTTGCCTATGCTCGACTTGATTCGAGTAGAATGGTTATTCTTTGTTGCTTGAACTCGAATGATTTCTCTGCCAATGATGTTGAACCTTTATATAGGGTTCGAATCCCTTTATTTTCGTTCGTCTGAATTTATTTGAATTCGTCAATTGATTTATCTCGGCCATTAATTTTCATATGGACGTTGATGATGATTACTGACTTGTTCAATTCATATATATTTTGATTTCTTGCTTCTCACGGCTTGTTTGATTTCGTGGCCACCACGGCTTGATTTTCGGTTGACTTCGTATTCTCTGATTTTCTGAATATCACATCTTTGGGTTTCTGCATTTGAACTTGACATTGTTTATTCATGTTAACATAACTTGACTTGTTCGATTCCTTGCCTTTGACTCTGGTTGTCACAGCTCTGACTTGATACACTCACTTGTATTTTGCTGTTTCATGACTTGATAAATTCATGTTATATGTCACAGTTGCATTTACTTGTGTACATGGTCGTCTTGGCCGAGTCCGGTGCTTGAATTTTGTCTTGGTTCCTGTAAGACTGTAGTTGTCTTTGACTTGATGCTTGATCACTTGTAGTTGCCGTAGTGTTGCAATCTTGTTTATGTTTGCTGATGATGCTCTGACTGTTGAGGCAGTGTCATTGATATTCGAGTTGTTGTGCATTGTATACATGTGTGTTCATATATGTGCTCCATTGTATATTTGTAATCTCTGAACACTTCAGTCGGGTCTGGTTGCTTCATATGCATTGATCTTGAGTTGTTTTCATGTTGAATTTGTTTATATGTATGCTTGATTTGTAACCTTGTCTCATTTGCATATGATGCTTAGTACTTTGATCCCTGTTTCATTCTTTAACCACCAAGTGTTGTGTCTGGTTTGAACTCACTTTTGTGACCTGCTTCTCTGGTCTATTCCATTTCACTGGTTTGGTGATGCTGGTTTCTTGTCTCTCTCTTGTGCATGCCTGAACTACTTTGTTCATGTATTGCTTGGACTTTGCTGATTTGAGGTTGCCTATGACCTTTGTACTACTGTACCACTTTACTTGTATCCTATGCACAGTTGTACCTATTGCTTTTGTTGTTCCTTCTATTCTTTGATCTCATATTCATATATACCGACCTGAACTGATCATTGAAATGCATTGCCTTGCCTTTGCTGGTTTGTGTATTTGCTTGAGTATTGATTTGAGCTATTTTGTTGGTTCTTGATCATTTCAGGTTGATTTTTGAAATTGTACTTGAGTTGAGTCCAGTTTCAAAACTTGGGTTTGACCTTGTACTCGTATCGTGATGTTATCTGTATTTCACTTGAGTTGAACCCGGCTTTTAATTTGGGTTTGACCTTGTGCTCACCTGTCCCTGTTGATTTATCAAGTGTATATCGGTGTGCACGGCCTTGTGGCATGTACAGTGATACACTGTGCATGTCACAAGCTGTTCGTGTATGATGAATTCAGAATTAAATGATGACGAACAACCCAAATAACTGAGGCAAATAATATTTTCAAAATCTCATTTTATTTTATACTGCAAAAATATTTTATTTTCAATTTTACTGCGTCAGTGTATATTTTTGCAGATAGCTCAGATGCTGGATTCATTCTGGAATAAAGTTGAAGATAAATACGAGTGAGAGTGAATTGTAGTGAGGTGCAAATGTAAATGGAAAATTGTGATGTAATCAAAATTGTATTGTAATTGAAATTGTATATATATAATGAGAGCTTGAATTTGTACTATTCCAAATTATAATAAATATTTGTTTGAATAAAATATCTGTTTGAATTTAAATTCCATGTTATTTATTTTATTCAGTAAATATTTATTTAATCTGTGAAAATAAAATAGTACATGTTGGGGCCCAGATTGTGGGGCCCACTTTTTAGTAAATTTGGTACCGGTGGCAACAACAGAACCGATGTTGCCCTAGGGCCGCAAAGATGTTGCCTTTGATTCTAGGGCAACGCGGCAAAATGCATCACCGAGAAAGTGTTGTCTTTGCCCTTTTTTAGCCTACAGCAACATTTTTTGGCACTTCCTGCATCACTTCTTGTTCTTGGGTGTTGCAGTATGCAATCTATGGCGTAGTGCATGGACTAAGTCCATAGATGGAATCCAATGGGTGAGAATGACAATGCCATGAATAATAATCAGATTAATTTCAAGAATTCAACATAGCTCTCTAGGACAGTAGATGTAAAAACCCTCCATTATGATACCCATAATCGACATCTATGACCATCCACTAGTACTCATGTGCTGATACTTAAGTATATGAATGCAATATCATTGGGTAAAAGTAAAACAATAGAACTACGAACAATAAAACTGCTGTATCGATGAAATATAATAACATATTCAAAAATATATAGTACATATAGTCACTCTCAAAATAAAGTTCTCAAAGTTGCAACATACCCTACATGTAACGACCCGACTTTTCGACCATCGAATGTAGACACTAAATACATCCACGGTATTCGTGTGTCGAGCACCCTAGTATCGAAAAGAAATAAAGTTAGGGTAAAAAAATAGAATAGAATAAGAAAGAGAGAACACACAACATCAAAATCTCACAACAGATCGATAATATATAATATTGAAAGTGAAATAAGTTTGATAAGTTAAAATGATAAAAGCTGAAGATATATTGTTTTAAAGTGTTACAATTAACTTGTAACAGAAATTGTAGCGTTTCAGAAATGCTGTGATTTTAATGTACTGTTTCCAATCTACCACTATACTTACTGTAACACTTTATAAGTGCTGCTGTTTCTGAAATTGAATTGTTTTGAAATAATAATATACTTACTCTAACACTTTATAAGTGCTGCTGTTTCTGAAATTGAACTGTTTTGAAATAATAATATAGCTACTGTAACACTTTATAAGTGCTGCTGTTTTCTGAAATAGAACTGTTTCTGAAATAATAATATAGCTACTGTAACACTTTATAAGTGCTGTTGTTTCTGAAATTACAATGATTTTGAAATTGTTATAATTGAATGAATGAACTTAGAAATGCTACAATTTTGGAAATTGAATAATTGATTTGAAAGTATATTGGCATCATATTTAAATGGTTTAAATGAATATGTTATGATTTCAAAGTGTTATGAATTTCAAGGATTGATTTCCAAGGCATTTTGATTTTTAAGACTTATGATTTTGAAAGCATTATAACTTTGGAAAGCGATATGATTCTTGAAATGGATATAATTGAAGAGAAAATGGTTGTTTTGATATGGTTTAAATGAATATGTTTTGATTTGAAATATAAAGCATTTTGAAATTTATAACCACGGGTTATGATAACGATTGGTTGTTAAAGAGACCGGGATCAGATATGGACATACTCCCTGTCGATACCGAAAACCACTCTAACAACTGTGTACGCGGTGGAGATTCCAGAATGAAGTAGGATGGTGGCGACGATCCTATTGAGGTATATACGTGGACCTAACTCCCGTGAGTTAGCATAAGGTGGCTAAAACAGGAGCGATTCCGGGCCAATGAGGTAGCTCCTCTGATCGGACACATTCCATCGTATACCATTCTATTACTTTGTGATTGATTTGATGGCCATCCTCGATTTTTGATTGGGAGTGTGTTCCGAGGTAGGCGGTAGTGGCTGCTATGCGTTACCACCAGCCCGGATGCGTAATTGGTATATCTACCCTGGCATTGCCTAGTTGTGCCGTGTCACCTACCCTAGCGAGCCTTGTATGAGTTTGGTTTTGTGTCGTAGCCTGTGGAGTATTTAGGGTAGCTTTCCGATCTGGAGGTATGCTGATACTGGATAGACTACTGGGACTATTTATGTGTTAAGGTGGAAAATGTAAAGCCTTAACGCTATTTTAAAGTAAGTTTATTTTACTATTAGACACTATTATAATAGCGTATATTACTACATAGTAGATAGTTTAACGGATCCTTAAAGGATGGGCGATCACAAGCATCCTTTAAGTTACTTGTGCATTTTTATTACAGATCACTTGAGTTGGTTTACATTGTATAAGTATGTATGTCCTGACTCGGCGTTTTGTGTTTTGCTTTACGCTCGGGTCAGACTGAGTTGTACCAGTATTCGAGACTTACCTTTGGAGTTGGAGCTTCGCTTGGATCCATCTATTGATTCTGCTTTCAGTCATTCAGTTGATTCCAGTGATGTATTCAGATCTTGTATTTGACTATTGTATTGAGACATCTTTGTATTCGTGATTTCTGTAGTATCTTGTTTAACTCTGTTATATTATATATAGTAGCTTCATGAACTACTATTATTTGTTTTCCGTTGCATTATTGTTATATTACTCTGTGTCTATGATTATGTGATTATTTATTTACTGTATATATTGAGTTTTTCCAAATTTAAATAACAATGTGATATTTTGAGCAATTCAAATCCAACATGTATGGATGCGAATGGTTGAAAATTTCAGGTCGTTACATAATTGCTGAACAAATACTGAATGCATTTAATTAATGGAAATGATAATAGTGAACACACATACCCGATTTTTGCTCCTGACGCGGAAGGGACGATGGGCATAGGTTGGGTGAGGGAGAAGCAACCGGGCCAACGAATGGAAAGGGACACCAAAGCAACATAGAAGACTATATGTGGAAAAGGAACGTTGCGTTCGAATGGGAGCAAATTCAAAGGAAAAAACCGATGGGAGTTTGACGGCAACAGGGAAAACAACAGCGATAATCAGCCGTTGGGGCAAACAAAATCAGTGATTCGTTGAAAATGGGAAGCAAATCTAAGGCTGGAAGGAGGGCACTTCCTAATTCATCATTGAATTAAGCAAGCAACTTATTTGGTCGCTTCTTGGAGGAAATTTAGGGTAGGAAGTGTTTGGGGAAGGAGAGACTATTGGACCTCTGAACGAAAAAGCTTTGGATTTCTTGCATGAAGACGGGAAAGGAGGATGAAGCAGAGAGGAAGGTCGGGAAAGAAAGAAGTATAAAGCGTGACAGTTCAATTCACAAAATACCAAAGGGGCTTCTATGACCTTGAAATGCAACTCGGTAATAATATAATAGTATATATCATTTGTGCGGAAAAATAAGTTATATAGTCAGATTTACATTTTATAACCAAATTATTATCCATACAACCAAATTTATGTATCAAACATTCTACATCTTCATCAAGTTGGTAAAAGATTAAAATGCATCACTTAATCAAACATGTACATCAATAAAAAGATACAAGTTGTTAAGGACCACTAGCTCAAGTGGCAATGGTATGACACTATAGGTCAAAGTCTTACATGTCATAGGTTCAAACCCAAAGACGTTAGTGTTGTGCTTAAGTAATTACATCACAATTTCCCTCCTCCCTCGGATTTCCGCTTCGAATTAAATAATATAATGAGGTAACATGAGAGAAAAAATATATTATTTAAAGAGGAATTTTAACACACGTCCTTATTATAAAAAAATAAGCTTAAGTCCCTTCCAATTTTCTTTTATAAAATACATCTTTATTTTCAAAAAAAAAGGTGAAATTCAATGGGTGTTTGGATAACGTTACCCACCTTAACATGTGCTCTTACACTACAAGAATAGCTTGAAATACCGACGACCCTTGGCGACGGCTTCCGACGGCGGTTTCCGATGGCTTTCGATGGGCCGTCGACGGCCGTCGGAAATTCGCGTTATACACGTCTCGGCCGAGACCTTTCTACCTCATTCCAACTGAATGAAAATAAATTTCTAAAATCCCAAAAACCCATTTTCAAGCTTCCAAACCTCAAATTCAAGCTTCCGGATCTTGCATGGCTCTTTATCACTCTCTATTGCTTCCAAACTCGGGTATAATCTCTAATTTTTGCAAAAAACCTAATTTTTAATCTAAATCTAGATTTGCCAAATTGGATAAATTAGGGCTAATTAGTAATTCTATTTGTTTCTAATATCCTTATTATGGTTTATAGTATCCCATGGAATGCCTATTTCATTTGTTAGCTTTAAATTGTAAAAAGTAGATATAATTCGTGAATTTGTGTACATGTGTAAACCATTATATATGTGTTATTTTTAGCATTGTCTTATGTTAATTGGGGTGTTTATGTGTTCATATATGTGTGTGTATGTGTTAATCATTATATACACACACACACACATGCATATTAATAATTAAATAAATTGTTTTCTATCGAAAACGTAGTAAAAAAATAATTTACATATCTACTATAATACGCTAAATTAACCTTATTCGATAAAATACGTGGAATAATGTGGTAAATTAATAATTTTTCGAAAGATATAAAATTAGTAAATTTTCAACCATTTACAAACAATAATATATTATATAATAAATAAGAAGACAAACTATAAAACTTTCAATTTTTGTATAAACAATTTTTTATTACGTCCCTTAGAGATTTTTTGGCCCCGACCGACAAGTGTTGTACATGATCGTTATATAGATATTCGTTTTTGTCATAAAACGGACATTTATATTCATCTCGTACAATACTTGTTAGATTTGTCCATGTATTGGACAAGTTATAGACATAGTAAACAATTATATTTCGTACATTATTTCCTTTTAAATGGTTCATAAAATTTTGCCGTCACTTTTCTTTTTTGTTTTCTGTGTACACACATTTGTGTACAATATAGGAAACAAAAGGGAAGTGCTGCCGAAATTTTGTTGAATCGTTTAAAACGAAATAATTTACGAATTGTAATTGTGTACTGTGTTTGTAATGGGAAGTAGGATGACTGACCATCAAAATAGAAAACCATAAATCAATATTTTAATATTGTATTCTTAAGTTGGGTTAAATTGACGCGCATAAGATTATGTATCGATAAATTGAAAAATAAAATGTCAATTCGTAAACGTATTTGTTGAATTCGCTTTAAGTAATAACGGAAACAATGTAGAAATTTGTAGTCCGTGTAGTAGGTGTAAATATTTGAAGTATTTGTTACCAGATATTGGTTATCATATCAAAAAATAGATACATGTTTAAATGTCTGCATGTTGTTTTGAAAAAAGGACATCACCCTTAGGAAGTATAGAATATGTAACGAGGAAAGGTATATGGCATGATTTGAAATCTTCAACTTTTCTTGTACTATCACCGCGCGAGTCAATCTACCACTGCATGCACTACTATTCTACAACATCGATTTTTGAAAGTTAATTGACAACTGATTTATTTTTCTTTGTTAAGTAATTTTTGGTCGCTTGTATTAAAAGCATATCATCGCGCATATTGGTTGCAATGATGACATTGGAGTTTTCTGTCATATTTTTCGACATAAAGACATCTATATGAAAAGTTGATTT
Organism: Allium fistulosum; assembly: GCA_030737815.1. Taxonomy (NCBI): domain Eukaryota; kingdom Viridiplantae; phylum Streptophyta; class Magnoliopsida; order Asparagales; family Amaryllidaceae; genus Allium; species Allium fistulosum. Next base: position 118,281,182 of record CM060908.1, on the reverse strand, counting down.
GTTTTCTAAATGTGCTGAAACTTTTCAACTACCTTCAATCCAGTTATTAAATTTTTTAATCAAACATCAGTCAAAGCACACATTTGAAACCATGGATGCAAACTCCATGAATAACGAAGAAGGAAATCAAAATTCTCCCTCTGTACTCAAACTAAAAGCCATAAAACGTGAAAATAAGTTACTTATTGAAAAACAGAGATACATTCTACTTCAGTCGGAGTTAGAATCATCCATGTCCATTACTTCTAAACATCTTGACTTGTATAAAGATGAATGCATTAGTCTCAAAGAGAAATTGACTGCATTGGAAAATGACAATAATCTGCTCAGGGAAAATGAGCTAAAAAGTGAAGAAACCGTAAAGAACTTGCTAAAGAAGACTAAAAGAGTTGATAATGAATATAGCTTTGAGAGTCAGAAATTGTTTTAATTATCAAAGTATAATGAATTAAGATATTATGCTATTAATTTCAAATGTATTTTTATTTGTTCATGCAGGCACGGTTTATGGAACAAAGGCAGAAACTCCTGGAGGAAACAGGTCGAGAGCAGCTGACTACGGACGAGGAGGATATCATTTTGAGTCAGTCATGGACCCACCTTCACGGAACAGGCGTTGCAGTTTTGGATATTAAGTAGTAGTGAATAATATATTTAGATATAACAATTTAGTAATCTTTCAGTTCTAAAGAACTTCACAACGCTTTAGTTTCGATAATAGGTTTATAGATATAACAATTAAAATATTATACTGTAGCTTTGATGGTAAGATTATAGTAATTGAACTTTTATTAAATTAAATAAGTATTGCAGGGTAGACAGAAGAGAGCCAACCAAACCAAAGCTCAGATCGATCTAGCAGAGACCGAGTAATTGAGTGCTAGGGTGGCGCAGCTGGAGGAGCAGAACCGTCGGCAGGCCATTGAGTTGACATAGCTGCTGGACCAACATATTGCTGAGTACATGCAGCAGTATGGTGGCCGCTTTCCATCTTCAGCTGGTTCTGGAGGTTCTGGAGGTGATTGACAGGAGTAATAGGTATGTTTTTTTTATTATGCGACATTGTTTAGTATTGTTTGGTGATACATTGAGATGGTGCGATTGGATACTTTGAGATGTTTTGTATATTATTTGATGGTACATTTGGTGATGGTCAGTTTGATATTTGTGAGTTGATGGTGGTAAGTTTTCAATAATGACATTTTAGTTGTTGATGGTGTGATATTTGTTGGTGTACCTATTGCTTTTGTTGTTCCTTCTATTCTTTGACCTCATATTCATATATACTGACCTGAACTGATCATTGAAATGCATTGCCTTGCCTTTGCTGGTTTGTGTATTTGCTTGAGTATTGATTTGAGCTGTTTTGTTGGTTCTTGATCATTTCAGGTTGATTTTTGAAATTGTACTTGAGTTGAATCCAGTTTCAAAACTCGGGTTTGACCTTGTGCTCGTGTCGTGATGTTATCTGTATTTCACTTGAGTTGAACCCGGCTTTTAATTTGGGTTTGACCTTGTGCTCACCTGTCCCTGTAGATTTATCAAGTGTATATCGGTGTGCACGGCCTTGTGGCATGTACAGTGATACACTGTGCATGTCACAAGCTATTCGTGTATGATGAATTCAGAATTAAATGATGATGAACAACCCAAATAACCGAGGCAAAAAATATTTTCAAAATCTCTTTTTATTTTATACTGCAAAAATATTTTATTTTCAATTTTACTACGCCAGTGTATATTTTTGCAGATAGCTCAGATGCTGGATTCAATCTGGAATAAAGTTGAAGATAAATACGAGTGAGAGTGAATTGTAGTGAGGTGAAAATGTAAATGGAAAATTGTGATGTAATCAAAATTGTATTGTAATTGAAATTGTATATATATAATGAGAGCTTGAATTTGTACTATTCCAAATTATAATAAATATTTGTTTGAATAAAATATCCCTTTGAATTTAAATTCCATGTTATTTATTTTATTCAGCAAATATTTATTTAATCTGTGAAAATAAAATAGTACATGTTGGGGCCCATATTGTGGGGCCCACTTTTTAGTAAATTTGGTACCTGTGGCAACAATAGAACCGATGTTGCCCTAGGGCCGCAAAGATGTTGTCTTTGACTCTAGGGCAACACGGCAAAATGCATCACCGAGAAAGTGTTGCCTTTGCCCTTTTTTAGCCTACATCAACATTTTTTGGCACTTCCTGCATCACTTCTTGTTCTTGGGTGTTGCAGTATGCAATCTATGGCGTAGTGCATGGACTAAGTCCATAGATGGAATCCAATGGGTGAGAATGACAATGCCATGAATAATAATCAGATTAATTTCAAGAATTCAACAGAGCTCTCTAGGACAGTAGATGTAAAAACCCTCCATTATGATACCCATAATCGACATCTACGACCATCCACTAGTACTCATGTGCTGATACTTAAGTATATGAATGCAAGATCATTGGGTAAAAGTAAAACAATAGAACTACGAACAATAAAACTACTGTATCGATGAAATATAATAACATATTCAAAAATATATAGTACATATAGTCACTCTCAAAATAAAGTTCTCAAAGTTGCAACATACCCTACATGTAACGACCCGACTTTTCGACCATCGAATGTAGACACTAAATACATCCACGGTATTCGTGTGTCGAGCACCCAAGTATTGAAAAGAAATAAAGTTAGGGTAAAAAAATAGAATAGAATAAGAAAGAGAGAACACACAACATCAAAATCTCACAACGGACCGATAATATATAATATCAAGGGAACGGTACAAATGGTTACTCTAAGTACAAAATTTTTAGAGTTACTAATACCTAAGAACTACCATCAGCCACGATAGTTATAACTGTATGTCCTCACAATGCAGGTATATACAATACAATAATACAGCAAAAATGAGAATACTATGGAAGGTAATCATCCAGCTTCTCTCCATAAGCTACAAAGTGTCTTTAGCTAAATTTAAAAACATACATGGGCTGACTCGAGCACTATAAGAAAATAACAATCGGATCAGTTTGGTAAACTAGCATGAGAAACTCAAGACGTAAGAGTGACATACAAAAACATCTTTTGAGACCATACGAACTACCGTAACGGTTTTCCCCTCAAATGAAACCAATCGTTCATTAAGTTTAATATATAGTGATATGATAAATAACATCTAGAGTGTAGCACATAAATCATGTCAAATAGTTGCTATGTGAATGCCACAACAATAATAGATATACAATCAATACCGCTAAGGCGCATTCTTCCGTGAAGATCTCCTCGGATCAAGCCGAGTCCAAACTCCTGCACAAGGATCAGAGATATCCTTTCGAGTGGGAATGTACTATATGAAATATATAATTGGCCCATGCCTAAACACTCATGGTTCTGAATGCATCGCTTCCACATGCATGTCCGTAAGTAATACTAGATGGAGTCGCCCACACCCTTGGGATTGCGAAAATGCTACGTTCCCTTTGGCTATACATCCAATCTCTAATTTTAATCATTTTCGATGTCGAGGCTGCGTTCGACAACTCTCACATGATTCTTCATCACTCGAATAGAATACGAAACCCTAATTGGATTCCTTTATCTCGAACAGATCACGAATCACTACATAGATTCGAGCATCTTGAACAGATCTCGAATCTCCACATAAATTCCCATATAAATCTTCTGACGAATGCTAACGCTGTCATTTCTCTTGGAATACTCCTCAAGATAGACAATCTCATAGGATAGCATCATTTGAAATGTTAACAGTAACCTCTCCCTTGGACTTTACCTTAGGATAGACAGTTCAACTCTATAAAATTTTACTTCACCGCCGCTTTCAAAACATAGAACTCGTATACTGGTTTTGAAGTGGTATTTGATAATTAAAACACTTACGGATTCCGGTCTCTTCAAAACTAATTCGATCAATTTACGGCTAACTCAATTCCAGTTCCTTCAAAAGTAAGTGAAAGCTAGAGACATTTTGTGCCAATGCTCCTCCCTGGGGGTTCTCATTGATATGAAATCACGAGGCCTTTCGATAACTTCTTAAGTCAATATTAGGCCAAGTTCGATAATTGATTACCTAGTCAAAAATAATTGCTTATACAAATCACAATTCGTATGCTTAACTCATTTCTGACATTTCAACTTAACTATTCCTCATTCAAGAGTGAAGCCAGATAAGTTAGAGCATCGGTTGTATCAAAGCGTTGCCTAGACATTCATTCTTGAATATCACGAATAGATAAGTCTAGTTGTCGGCTTTTAGTTTTAAGTATAGTATCGGTGATTTCCATAAACAAGTAAGAAATCAACATGATTAACACGTTTCTGACATTTTTCAACTTACCATTCCTCAGTCAAGAGGGAAGCTGGTAAGTCAGAGCTCTATTCTCCATCCCTACTCGAACATCAATCTTAACTCTCACAAATAGATAAGCTCTACTTCGTCGCTTTCAGTGTTAAGCATAGTTAATTACTTTTCAAAAAAATAATTAAACAATTAACCATTTGGCCATTTAGCAATTCTAACCCATTTCTAGATCTTTTGTTTATACTTTTAAGACCCTTTTTAAATTGATATATACATATATATATATAGTAATTTATCTACAAAACTAGATATTAAATAAACCATTTTAGAAGATGTTTATTACATAAGATATAAAATACTCAACATATTTTCTTAAAATCATATACATTAAAAATGTTTTTAAAATACTATATATACTTATAATAGGTTTTAAAACATTTACTCAAAATATTACTTGAAAATAACAAGTTTATAAAATTGCTTAAAACTTGAAAGAACTTGTTTCCTATATATTTTAACAATATATCCCTTCTTTAAAAATTCACAACTAATTCTTAAAAATTAATAAAGATCTCAAACCACCATTAAAATGATCTAATAATAGTTAGTAAACAATCGTAAAAAGAATGAAATAAAATACTTAAATTTAAATATCTTTTCAAACCTGTTAAGTCCAAAAATCAAGTCTAAATGGGGCAGCTTTGCACAAGTGAAATTTTAGCCATTTTTGAGATGTTACTTAAATTTTTACTATCTAAGTTTTTAATAACAACAAACACATATATATATAATATAAATATAGTGAGAAACCCCTAAGGATCTCTTTACAACGTTCCATAGCAATCGCCAAAAATAAGGCAATTTACAACTGCATCTATAGCGACTATTGCTATAAGTGCACTTCCAAATCAGTGTCCAATTTAAATCAAAGTCCGTTTATAACCTATGTGTTTTGTTCATGGTCTTGTCATATGTCATACAAGTCGATTTAAGTCCATATACATGGATCACATGTTTCACTTACTTTCAAAGCAAGAATTCAAACTAATGTTTAACATATGCCAACAACAATTCAAAAAACTTAAACATAATTAAACACAACATATATATTTTATATTTTTCCATTCAAAGTGAGGTGTTAACTCACCTTTAATCATACAAACAACCAAAGTCCAAGCACCCAAGTCCAACCCCATCTTGCAACCACCTTTCCTTCTTTCCTCCTTGCTTTGCACTTGCTTGCTCCCTCCAAACACCCAAATAGCTCACGTCCACTTTGTTTCTTTACTTCTAATTTGATGGAAGCTATTGTAATATCCCCTCAAGGCTTCACCCTAAATTTGAGTTGATTTGGATTTGATTTGCAGTAATTTCCTTTAGAACATAAGAGAGGAAGAAGAAGAAGAAACCATTGGTTTAAGCTTGGTTTCGGTTTGTGAATTTATGATTTATTCCTAAGATATGTCTATCCTTATATAAGCACAAGAATGATGTTGCTTGAGCTTGCATTCACCCCCTCCTCCACCATGCCATGTAAGACTCATCTCCCACCACTTCTTCTTTACATCACTTCTCTTTTAAATTAATTACCATTATACCCCTCTCATGATAATATCTCTTATCCATTAGAACAATCTAAAACCTTTCAAGCTTTATGAAGAGGAGAGTGTGTTAATTAGTTACTAATTTTTTCATTTGATCGTTAGATAAGTGCCAAAGAGTTCAAACAACTTATATCGATTGGAAAGCTGTTTACTGATAAACCGACTTTCAGTCACATTACCGATTTTTCTTTGAAAAATATATTTTTGTAAAAAAAATTCAAAAACAAGTTTTTTATTATTATTTATTAATTAAATGATGTATAACAAGGTTATAAAATCATATTTATAACACTTAATTATATTTTAAAATACTACGATATTCGAAGATGAAGTGTTCGAATTTCAAGGCCGTTACACTACATAAATACTACCTCAGCTATGGACAGTTATAACAACATATCCTCACAACGTTGATACATATACATTTATTAACATAACATAAATAGTAAATAGTAAATACATCCAAAGCCTTATGTCATCACCAATCATCTCTGGAACATCAAGCCTAATCATGTACTCTCAGCTTACTCAAATGAGTACCCATGATTTGATGGAAACGTAAACTTTGAGTCTGACATAAGCTTGATGTGAAAAACTTTAGTAAGATGCCCATACATATTGAAGTACATTATGCGACCATTCTACTAAAGCACGGAATGGGTTTTTCCCCTTGCAAGTACTAAACCACTTAATATTAAGTAAATAAGTTCAATCAAAGTTGTTTATATTTCATCATATATATATATAACAGAGCTGCAGCATGTCCATACATATCATAATTCATTTTAGGTAATAGAACTCGATGGGTGTCTATGTTTCATAATATATGTACATATAACTTCATCATGACAAGGGTGGACTATTCCCCAGTTGTAGGTCAAAGTATATCTTCAAACTGGATACACATATGAACTATAGAAACGTATATCTCTGACACTAGAGATACTGGATACATATCCGGACTAGATATATCTGAATGGTAGTGATCTACGCAATCGATTCTATCTCTTTTCAAGTCCTTTTTAGTCATTTTCGACTTTCCTTCCAACACATTCATCTATGCCAAAACTCGCTTTCTGATAGAGTTGGAGGTATGCCCTAGGGGCAGTTATGTAATTTGTTACATATGTCTTACTCATTGACCAATCTTGTTCGAAATAAAGGTATTTTCTTTCTATTATATACTTGAATTAATGTGGTTATATTAATCAATCAATTTAATTAAAAGTATATTTAATAGAAAATCCATAAATGGTATGTTTTGTGATAGTAGTTACAAAGTGTTGTAACCCTGAGTAATTTATCACAATAAAACTAATATACCATTTTAAATGTTCCTAGTCAAGATGCATTGAGATTAGATATCGATGTATCCGTTGAGACTAGAGTATGAAATAATCTCCAAATGTTGGGTAGTTTATTACTCATGACTGTTGGAGGCACCAATGGGTTACGTACTGATAGTTATTGGATAATAGTGGAATGACTCACTCGATAGTTTTTTGTTGATTAATATACCTAAGGTCAACCATATAATATCGATGTGATTAATTTACACAGTTCTCTCGACTTAAGAATACCATTGATCTTTAATGTGGAAGCTTCGCTTTGATTACAGTTAAATCGTGGCACAACGTCCATCGAACGACTATAGTTGGGTCAAGTGAAAGCATTGAAAGTGAAAAACTATTCAAGAGAGGATTCATCTTCTCAGTTATATGAGGTTAGTATCACGATCAATTGAAGTTAACTCAAAGGCAAAGTCCCTTGACAGAGCATTTTGGTTAATAATAATTGTTATTATTGAACTAATGACTTTATGTTTGGACTATAAAGTTGAATGTGGATGATATTGGAATTTTGACCATTACCAAATTCCATAAGTCCTAATGTGATATAGTTTTGATGAAGAGAATTGCTGTAAATAACACTATTAGGTACCACTTATAGTAAGTAAAGTTGGATCTTACCAAAAGATGTGTAAGCGATAAGTTCAGCCAAAATGTCACACCACCTTCTAAGTGGCGTGTGAACGTTATTATTCGAATAATTCGATATTAATCGCTGCCTGAATTTACACCTTTGAGTCGCGCAACCGTAAATATGAATTCTCTGAAAAACCACATGATTTAATAATTTATAAAATGTTGTAAATTGATTAGCTTAATTGATATTTGAGAATTATTATTTATTTGATGTTTGTAAGTTTTTGTAATTATTTTAATGCATTTATAAAAGTTATATTTGCACGCATTGATATACGATATCGATGTAATTTAAAGACAATTGCATGAAATGATTTATGAAAATTTTATGTCATTTGATGATATGATTTGTGGAAATTCTGTGTCATTTGATGACATGATTTGTGGAAATGTTATGTCATTTGATGATACACATGTAAAGAAAGGATGGGGAGAGAGAAACAATCAAGGGAATTAATTAGGAAAGTTTTAATTAAAGAATAGGAAAAGTTTAGTTTTTTCAAATAAAACATATTCTCTAATTCATTCTATACATATAGTTCATTCTTTCTCATTCAGTCTGTTTCTTTCTCTCCTCCTAACTTTGTATGGCAGAAAACAAAAACAAAAATTTCAAAAATCTTTGAACTCCATATAAAAAACATAAAAAAAGTAACTCATCCATCTCTTACAAGGATAGGATGGGGATCTTGAATATCTGAGGAGGTGTCATCATTTAAGATGTGATTTCTAGGCAACATCCTAAGGTGATTCAATCGGATCTAGTAGTATTCTTCATTCAAGGCGCAAATCAAAGGCAACATCAACAAGGTGTGTTTTAAGGATTGGGTAGCAAGTATGTCATTTTTTATATATAGATAGTGATTTTGCAATGTTTTATGGAAATTTAATTTGACTTTCATAATTTGTATGATGTATTACTGCCTTGCTTAATTAAAAATTGTTCATGAAGATTATTAAAGTGTAATTATTCAAATCTGAATGTTTACATGTTCGGATTGTTTAGCTGTTTTCTTTACTTTGTTAAATTGAAATTAAATCTATATATTTTAAAATACAATGTTTTATTTTAGTTCTATGTTTTAACATTTGATTCAGATTCAATTTCTTTAAATCTGGAAATTTACATTTTCAGGTTGATTGACTGAATTATATTTAAAGTTAAAAAGGAAATTTATATGGAATCAATGCAATATTTCAATTGTAGATCTATGTTTTAATCTTTCATAACAAAGTGTAATTTTAGTTTTGAATGTTAATATATGCATGTATGCATGCATGTATTACTTTCACTTTTTATTGCATTAGATATTTACATATTAATAAAATGAATTTTAACAACAAATCAAAGTTTAGAAATTGACTGTAATAACTATCTAATTTATATTATCAGAAAGCTTTGATTGAATTCCATATATACATATTTGTATCTAGTTGTATGTGTTTATATAAAATTTATTTTTCTTTATATATATTGTCATAGTATGAAATCATTTCTCTTTTTTAATTAAGACAACAATGTATACATAGAATTCATTGTGTACCTTCTATATTCTTACTTTATGGTACCCGTTGATTATCATTAATATGTTGCATTAATTAAGTTTACTAAAAGGAAAACTGTATCGATCACCCTTGTCATCCCTTATTTATTTTCATTTCAATTCTTATGTAATAACCATTCAAATTGATCTTGTTTATTTTATGTATAAATATCAATTACCACTGGCTATGCACACTCCCTATATGTTGTACTTGCACAATATTTACTATTGATATATTTGCAATCCATGTCATATTTAGATTAGTTATTAATTTTATTTTATTAACCAATTATTTAATTTAATTAAGAGAAGGAAATGAAAAGTTTCCTTCTCTAACTAAATTTATGATCCCTCATTAATTGAATAATTTAAGATAAAGGAAATGAAAGGTTTTATTCTCTAAATAAATTTGTGCCCCTCATTAATTGAATAAGTTAAGAGAAACGAAATGAAATATTTCCTTCTCTAAATAAACTAAAAATAAACGTTACACACAAATTTGTATATAAGAGTACTGTAACGACTCGGATTTTGCCCGCTCGAAAATCAACATCCGTACTTCACATTGTACTAGAATGCCGCAGATTCGACCGTTCAAATCCGATTCGCCGAAGCTATAACACAATTAAGTAAATAACACAGCGGAAGAAAAGAATAATACATTGATATATATTATCTGATACAACAGAGTGATACAATGAATATCAATATACATCAGAGATATGATACAAGAAATAGCAGCGGAAAGAAAAGATAACATCAGCAACGGAACAATATCAATAGAAGTGATAACTCCAAAATGATCTTCAGACAAGAATGAATCCACAACTCCAAGATAAGCAACTCCGATGAATGAACTAGCTCCAGATAATCTACTAAACCTGAATATCTGAAAAGAAACCCAACTCTAGACTGCTCGTGTGGAAAATTATGAGCACCCAGAGTTTAGGAAAGGAACAATAAACTCCGGATCAGTCATGGGACTGGTGTGAGCAACAAAAACAGTTTATCTTTAAACAACAACAAAAGGTTTTAAACATTGAAATCCGCAATGCTTTTGGAAAATGAAACTACCATAAGACCTCCCACCACACACACAATGCAAACGCAGAATTGGAGGAGATTGCTTCTTATGATAGTCAAAGATGCTTACTACGCAAAAATCAAATCATTTGATATTATTATTAGTGCATAGTGAGGAAAGTATTTCGAAAGTATAATATTAATCTTAGCCAACATACGACCAGTATCGTATGCCTACTATAGCTACTATGTTCAATAGCAGGTTACCGCCACATTCCATAGCAGGTAATACAACTAAAACCGTACAAGTCACGTATTGTTTCTTTGGATTTCCAACAAATGGTCAGGCCAAGGAACTTCCCATTGCCACATGGAAACGCCTCTGGATGGACGTCCCGAGAACCTAACCGGATCTCTGCCAACACAAGGCCGGGTTACCTCTGCAAAAATAGGTAACTACTGACACGAGTATGTCATCTCCCGGTTGTAACAACCTTTAACCGGGGCCCCAAGCAACAAATCACAAAGTAAGATATATATATATACTTGCGACATCCACATAAGTAAGTATCTGGGCTCCATACCATGATACCACTTCTATCCAGAAGGAAATGAACATACACTAAGGGGCGCTACTCCCTATAACCTTGCTGCATCTTTCCTGTTTTGACCATTCCGGGGTGTGAGGTTCGACGAAGTCTCGTCCACAAAGCTACGCTTTTTCAAAAAGCCACGCTTTGGGTCAACAGATGATCAAAGCAATGATCACAAAGATATAAAATCAAACAAATGATCATATCACAAATGATCAAACAATGATCATCACACAGCAACACTCAGCATGTCACATTACCAAATTGGGAGTATATCGCTGATAACCTTCAACTACATAACCTCTGAGCTCGTACGTCTCAGAGAAGGGTGTTAAGCTAAGAGAATAAATTCTCCGCCACCAACAGAAATGTATTTGAAAGAAATCGGCTTTATATCTCAAAGTGTAATGTCAGACATGTAACCATACAAGTCTGTTCCGGGTTCGAACAGAACCGAAGGCACTTCTTACGACGCCCTTGCAATTCCGGGTATTCACAATCACGTCCGGACTTCCCATCACAAAGGGTGATAAAATCTCTATATCGGGGCCATTCGATGCAGAGACATTCGACGAGTTGTCCTTTTGTTTTCGCAAATATCCGGTCTTCACCACCGGTCTTCAAATGCTATCCATATACGACGTATCATTATTCGGAATGGGTTATATGACACAAATGTCTTTTCCCGGCTAACCCGAATAACGAGCGCAATTTTTTAAAAACATATGGATATTGGGATTTCAATTAAGTCACAACTTATTACCCAAAATCTTCTTTTCGAATGGTTTAACAAATTACCATTTCCAAATCTTTAAACAAAAAGATTCATTTTAACAACCTACAACGGTTTAAAACAATTTCCTCACTTTTATCTTTTAAACAAAAGATTCATTCACAGATTTTTTTCAAATCAATTTCCATTTCAACTCGTTAAATCTTTAAATCAAAGATTTAACTTATAGCTTTCAAAACAATTTCATTTCGAATGGGTTAAACAAATTATCATTTTCAAATCTGTTAAAGGTAAACATATTCAATCCATAGCTTTCAAAAAGAATTCATTCATAGCCTTTCAAAACATTTCAATTTCATTTTAAATTTGAAAGCTTTCAACACAAATTGGAAGTTCACTTCTTATACGAAAGCTATCATTATTTGAAAGCAAGTAGTTTTGTTTTAGAAAAATTCCCGTTATATTTTCTCGAGTTAAAGCCTTTGAATTAAATTCAAATTCCCGAATCAATATTTTTAAAATAGTTTAACCCATATATAACGGGTATAACATCTTTAATCCCTAGTTTCAAATCATAGAATTCAATTTCAAATCTTGAATTTAAGTTTGAATCAAATTATTTAAATTTCAAGATATTCAAAAATATATTTAAAACTCCTTTCAAAAGCTTTTCACATTTAAACCGAAATTTCTAATTTCAAAATCAATTGAAATTAAAATTTCAATTTCGAAACATCCAATTTAAATTATCTGTGACTTAACCGATTTCCACGTGAAATCCATATTTGTGTGTGTAAAAGTGTAGTCCAGGGGTTTTAACACACAATAGTGCACCATCAATCATCACAGATATATCGATAAGCGGTATAATCGATAACGCTTATCTTTATTCACAGATTCATAGATAAAATAAATTTATCGGTTACAAATATTCACTATTACAATTCGATGTGGGTTTCGGATAACTAACTGGAATCCGACTCCCTGTCGCATCAAAATTTAAGTGCCGTTTTACGGCAAAGGGTTTCATATTCATATAACAATATGTCACAGAAATAGAAATCACAGCTCAGCACAAAGAAATTCATATCACAAAGCATCACATATCAGGGATATCAACAATTCATATCATTCAACAGAATCCAAACATTCATAGGTAAGATCAATTAATTTATCTGATTTAATTAAATCAGATCAGTCACTAATCCTGGTTAATTTACATTAATAAATTACAAATCGTTTTTGATTAATTTTTCTTTAGTCGTTATTAATTGACCATTAAAAATAAATTCATCGACCTTATAATTCATCACCCTTTAATTTTTTTTAAAATAATTAACCTTTAATTATTTAATTCATCATTTAATTTATTATCTTTAATTTATAAATTAACCTTTAACTAATTAACTACCATTTAATTAATTGTCCTTGATTAATTACATTGATTTATCAACTTTAATTATTCATTAATATCTAATTAAAAATCCTTAATTTATAAATTAATCATTCCTTTCTTAATAAATCTTTACCTCTTGATCATTTAATCAATCTTAATTAATCACATTTATTAATTAATTCTTAATTAATTATCATTCTTAACCTTTTATTTTCACTTACTTGCTTAAACACTTTTAAGTTATTTAAACAATTTAAATTTTTAAAACTTCTTTGATTTCAGAACAAGGATTCAAATTATATTTGAATCCAGATTTAGATTTGACTTAAAAATTATTTACAATTTAAAACTTTATTTCTTTTCAAGTTCAAACTATTTAAACCTTTTAAGGTTGTTTACTAAAGAAAAGCAATTAGATTTAAAACTTAATCTTTTTTTTTTCAAAACTGGGATTTAACTTCACTCGAATTCAAGCTTAACTTTGATTTAAAATTTAAATCTTATTTTATAAATTTAAATCTCAGTTTTAAACTCAGGCTACCAAACAGAAATGTAAACCTGAAGCAAACATTTGACTCGGGTCTCACCATACCCTGCTTCGAGTCCTACCCCTCAAAACCCCACGTAAATCTTCGAGTCAACACACGCGAGTTCACCCTGCTTCCTTCCCATTTATACAAATCCCAGAACATCCAAACTCGTGCACTAGTGCACGGTGCACGTGCTCATCACCAGAATTCGCCTCCAGTTGACATCGCGACGTCGATCTAGTCGACCATCTTCCTCGCACCACTCCCCGATCGCCAGAACCCCAACATCTCGTCGAAACGAATCAAGCTTAAAAGCTCGAACCTGGAAACACGAGACAGAACCCAGTTTCTCAACCTGTCAACATGTCGCATTCGAAATTCCGACCACCAGAACGCGCCGCACCTCCGTCCAGACTTTCGTCTTCGTCCACACTACCATCCCTCAAAGCCCCTTCGCACTCGATCAAACATTGAGACAGAGACGATCCAATTTCCTAACTTGTTTAAAACTAGGGTTAACATCAAAATTTTGCCACCGCAGCCACCACAATGAATTAAAAATTCATTTCATATTTTTCTTGTGATCAGTAAACCTCAAACAACTTTCGACATTGACCCCGAGCTCCCATTCATTGACGTTTACCAGCAATTGACGAAAATACCTAATTTGATCGACTTGCAATTTCTCTTGAACTAAAAGCTTAAAAATCAGGATTTTGTTTTTAAAAATCATAGTTTTTAAAGAGGGATCGGATTATGATCCTGAAGCGACTATTTATTCAAATCAAGATTTTTGATGTGTTTTAAAATTTACTGTAATTTTTCCCTTCCAGTGAAAACTGCTATAAAATCTTACTTGAAACTATTTTTAGATAAAAAGTCTTGTTATTTCAAACACTTATTGTTTATATATCATAACTTATAACAGATCAGGGAAGAAGAAATTGGATTCCTAAGTGATTCTTATCCTGTGAAGATATTTAGCTTTAACAGAGAAATACATCTCTGTAAACAGACATAGATGTATATACAGTCATAGATATACACAGAGACAAGCAACATATTCACACAATCATTCGAGCATAATTCAAATCATACCTCCAAGACAAATCTAAACACTAAGAAATAAACCAAGGGTTAGGAGTTTGCTCACCTTAAAAAGAAAGAACAAAGCTTTATGTTTGTTGAACCAGGTTTTGTTTTTGAACTTTGATTTTTTTTAAAACTGCATGCTGATGACTTTGATGAAGATGATCCTAGACTTAAATGTATGCAGATGATCTTGAGTTTGAAGAAGAATACATATGCTATATTATTATTATTTTTTTCTTTCTGGTTTGCTTAACTTTGAGGAACGAAAATGAAATGGGGAGGCTAATATTTATCAAAGAAAACCTTACAAGTTTGTACAGGGTATTATATTGTTTGTACAATAGGGTAACACCTTATTTTGGCTTGTACAAATATATCAGAGATATTTTCTTCTTTGTGGAGGCTGGTGATGTTTTCTCGTGTACTAAGGATCTTGCTTTTCTATACTTGTATTTAATGCTTTGTACAATCATGTTTACAATACTATTTGTTTATGTTTGCCTGTAATTTTTTAGCTCGGCTGAAGTGATATGGTGGTGGCCAACCATTTATTATCTTGTACAATATGAAGAGATATTATTTTGTTTATACACTTGAATTGTTACTTGCATTAATTACATGTGCAATATATATATACTTCCCTCTTTTATTTTAGCTGCAGAAAGTATGTGAAAGTATAGTTTCACTTTGGCTGTCTTCGTTTGTTTTTGATTATTTTGTTGCTTTTGCTTAGTCTAATTGCTTTAAACATAGATTTGTTTACATATTTATATCTAGTTATGTTATATTTTAGTTAATATATTTACCTTATTTATTTGTACATTTTTTTAAATAAGTTTGTATTTTCAATTACTTATATATATTTTATTAACCCAAATATTCATTAAACCATAAATAAAAAAAATTATTTATTATTATTATTATTATTTATATTTTAAACATCTATCTAAGATTCAAATCACCTATATGTATAATATTTTAAATTTGAAAATTTAACAAACTTTAATTTGGATCCCGGGGAAACTCGCCTACTTTATCAATTAATTTACAAATTTTTATCCAAAAATTTATTTAATTACTCAATTTTAATTCAAAAATTGATTTAATTATCAATTTAAATTAAATTAAATTTCGGGGTCGTTACAAACTTCCCCCCTTAAAAGAATTTCGTCCTCGAAATTGCCAAGGAGACACAAAGACAGATGAAAAATATTTCATCAACTCAAACTGAACATCTATTCTGCATTTGGCTTACCAAATCAGAATATCAATAACAGATATAAGAACGAATCTATTTTAACATTTCAGAAGATATTCGGATCATCCAGATCTATGAAATATGCAGTGGCATCGGTTAGTTCGAAGGGATAACTAACCATTCGTAGAATATATCCGGACCCAAAGGATAGATAGATATATGGATACGATTTCAAAGCTTTTTAATTTAGAACTAAAGTATATCTATCAACCATAGCAATCAAAGCAACCAATACATCCAAACAAACAATTTTGGTCTATCTGGAGTTTATGTCCCTTATTAATATATCGAATTTATTCCTGGTTCAACAAGGAACTATCAAAGAATTGAGAAAAGATGGCGAACAAAAGAGATTGATAAAGAAAAGATCGTTTCCTTGTTGTTATAGAGTATCGACCATCTATAGTCGTACTCCCCTGTCCCCTATCTCGTCCCCTTCTTACACTCATACTTACTATCAGTGGATAGCAAGAGAATTTACTGAGGCATTCGAACGGATATCTGAGGATACTCATTCTAGAGTTTACTTCACTCTATCTCTAATGAGCTACTTAATGTGTTACACTCCTGAGCTAAAGTTCAACCTTAGCTCTGATACCACATGTAACGACTCGGATTTTGCCCGCTCGAAAATCAACATCCGTACTTCACATTGTACTAGAATGCCGCAGATTCGACCGTTCAAATCCGATTCGCCGGAGCTATAACACAATTAAGTAAATAACACAGCGGAAGAAAAGAATAATACATTGATATATAATATCTGATACAACATTCAATATACATCAGAGATATGATACAAGAAATAGCAGCGGAAAGAAAAGATAACATCAGCAACGGAACAATATCAATAGAAGTGATAACTCCAAAATGATCTTCAGACAAGAATGAATCCACAACTCCAAGATAAGCAACTCCGATGAATGAACTAGCTCCAGATAATCTACTAAACCTGAATATCTGAAAAGAAACCCAACTCTAGACTGCTCGTGTGGAAAATTATGAGCACCCAGAGTTTAGAAAAGGAACAATAAACTCCGGATCAGTCATGGGACTGGTGTGAGCAACAAAAACAGTTTATCTTTAAACAACAACAAAAGGTTTTAAACATTGAAATCCGCAATGCTTTTGGAAAATGAAACTACCATAAGACCTCCCACCACACACACAATGCAAACGCAGAATTGGAGGAGATTGCTTCTTATGATAGTCAAAGATGCTTACTACGCAAAAATCAAATCATTTGATATTATTATTAGTGCATAGTGAGGAAAGTATTTCGAAAGTATAATATTAATCTTAGCCAACATACGACCAGTATCGTATGCCTACTATAGCTACTATGTTCAATAGCAGGTTACCGCCACATTCCATAGCAGGTAATACAACTAAAACCGTACAAGTCACGTATTGTTTCTTTGGATTTCCAACAAATGGTCAGGCCAAGGAACTTCCCATTGCCACATGGAAACGCCTCTGGATGGACGTCCCGAGAACCTAACCGGATCTCTGCCAACACAAGGCCGGGTTACCTCTGCAAAAATAGGTAACTACTGACACGAGTATGTCATCTCCCGGTTGTAACAACCTTTAACCGGGGCCCCGAGCAACAAATCACAAAGTAAGATATATATATATACTTGCGACATCCACATAAGTAAGTATCTGGGCTCCATACCATGATACCACTTCTATCCAGAAGGAAATGAACATACACTAAGGGGCGCTACTCCCTATAACCTTGCTGCATCTTTCCTGTTTTGACCATTCCGGGGTGTGAGGTTCGACGAAGTCTCGTCCACAAAGCTACGCTTTTTCAAAAAGCCACGCTTTGGGTCAACAGATGATCAAAGCAATGATCACAAAGATATAAAATCAAACAAATGATCATATCACAAATGATCAAACAATGATCATCACACAGCAACACTCAGCATGTCACATTACCAAATTGGGAGTATATCGCTGATAACCTTCAACTACATAACCTCTGAGCTCGTACGTCTCAGAGAAGGGTGTTAAGCTAAGAGAATAAATTCTCCGCCACCAACAGAAATGTATTTGAAAGAAATCGGCTTTATATCTCAAAGTGTAATGTCAGACATGTAACCATACAAGTCTGTTCCGGGTTCGAACAGAACCGAAGGCACTTCTTACGACGCCCTTGCAATTCCGGGTATTCACAATCACGTCCGGACTTCCCATCACAAAGGGTGATAAAATCTCTATATCGGGGCCATTCGATGCAGAGACATTCGACGAGTTGTCCTTTCGTTTTCGCAAATATCCGGTCTTCACCACCGGTCTTCAAATGCTATCCATATACGACGTATCATTATTCGGAATGGGTTATATGACACAAATGTCTTTTCCCGGCTAACCCGAATAACGAGCGCAATTTTTTAAAAACATATGGATATTGGGATTTCAATTAAGTCACAACTTATTACCCAAAATCTTCTTTTCGAATGGTTTAACAAATTACCATTTCCAAATCTTTAAACAAAAAGATTCATTTTAACAACCTACAACGGTTTAAAACAATTTCCTCACTTTTATCTTTTAAACAAAAGATTCATTCACAGATTTTTTTCAAATCAATTTCCATTTCAACTCGTTAAATCTTTAAATCAAAGATTTAACTTATAGCTTTCAATACAATTTCATTTCGAATGGGTTAAACAAATTATCATTTTCAAATCTGTTAAAGGTAAACATATTCAATCCATAGCTTTCAAAAAGAATTCATTCATAGCCTTTCAAAACATTTCAATTTCATTTTAAATTTGAAAGCTTTCAACACAAATTGGAAGTTCACTTCTTATACGAAAGCTATCATTATTTGAAAGCAAGTAGTTTTGTTTCAGAAAAATTCCCGTTATATTTTCTCGAGTTAAAGCCTTTGAATTAAATTCAAATTCCCGAATCAATATTTTTAAAATAGTTTAACCCATATATAACGGGTATAACATCTTTAATCCCTAGTTTCAAATCATAGAATTCAATTTCAAATCTTGAATTTAAGTTTGAATCAAATTATTTAAATTTCAAGATATTCAAAAATATATTTAAAACTCCTTTCAAAAGCTTTTCACATTTAAACCGAAATTTCTAATTTCAAAATCAATTGAAATTAAAATTTCAATTTCGAAACATCCAATTTAAATTATCTGTGACTTAACCGATTTCCACGTGAAATCCATATTTGTGTGTGTAAAAGTGTAGTCCAGGGGTTTTAACACACAATAGTGCACCATCAATCATCACAGATATATCGATAAGCGGTATAATCGATAACGCTTATCTTTATTCACAGATTCATAGATAAAATAAATTTATCGGTTACAAATATTCACTATTACAATTCGATGTGGGTTTCGGATAACTAACTGGAATCCGACTCCCTGTCGCATCAAAATTCAAGTGCCGTTTTACGGCAAAGGGTTTCATATTCATATAACAATATGTCACAGAAATAGAAATCACAGCTCAGCACAAAGAAATTCATATCACAAAGCATCACATATCAGGGATATCAACAATTCATATCATTCAACAGAATCCAAACATTCATAGGTAAGATCAATTAATTTATCTGATTTAATTAAATCAGATCAGTCACTAATCCTGGTTAATTTACATTAATAAATTACAAATCGTTTTTGATTAATTTTTCTTTAGTCATTATTAATTGACCATTAAAAATAAATTCATCGACCTTATAATTCATCACCCTTTAATTTTTTTTTAAATAATTAACCTTTAATTATTTAATTCATCATTTAATTTATTATCTTTAATTTATAAATTAACCTTTAACTAATTAACTACCATTTAATTAATTGTCCTTGATTAATTACATTGATTTATCAACTTTAATTATTCATTAATATCTAATTAAAAATCCTTAATTTATAAATTAATCATTCCTTTCTTAATAAATCTTTACCTCTTGATCATTTAATCAATCTTAATTAATCACATTTATTAATTAATTCTTAATTAATTATCATTCTTAACCTTTTATTTTCACTTACTTGCTTAAACACTTTTAAGTTATTTAAACAATTTAAATTTTTAAAACTTCTTTGATTTCAGAACAAGGATTCAAATTATATTTGAATCCAGATTTAGATTTGACTTAAAAATTATTTACAATTTAAAACTTTATTTCTTTTCAAGTTCAAACTATTTAAACCTTTTAAGGTTGTTTACTAAAGAAAAGCAATTAGATTTAAAACTTAATCTTTTTTTTTTCAAAACTGGGATTTAACTTCACTCGAATTCAAGCTTAACTTTGATTTAAAATTTAAATCTTATTTTATAAATTTAAATCTCAGTTTTAAACTCAGGCTACCAAACAGAAATGTAAACCTGAAGCAAACATTTGACTCGGGTCTCACCATACCCTGCTTCGAGTCCTACCCCTCAAAACCCCGCGTAAATCTTCGAGTCAACACACGCGAGTTCACCCTGCTTCCTTCCCATTTATACAAATCCCAGAACATCCAAACTCGTGCACTAGTGCACGGTGCACGTGCTCATCACCAGAATTCGCCTCCAGTTGACATCGCGACGTCGATCTAGTCGACCATCTTCCTCGCACCACTCCCCGATCGCCAGAACCCCAACATCTCGTCGAAACGAATCAAGCTTAAAAGCTCGAACCTGGAAACACGAGACAGAACCCAGTTTCTCAACCTGTCAACATGTCGCATTCGAAATTCCGACCACCAGAACGCGCCGCACCTCCGTCCAGACTTTCGTCTTCGTCCACACTACCATCCCTCAAAGCCCCTTCGCACTCGATCAAACATTGAGACAGAGACGATCCAATTTCCTAACTTGTTTATAACTAGGGTTAAAATCAAAATTTTGCCACCGCAGCCACCACAATGAATTAAAAATTCATTTCATATTTTTCTTGTGATCAGTAAACCTCAAACAACTTTCGACATTGACCCCGAGCTCCCATTCATTGACGTTTACCAGCAATTGACGAAAATACCTAATTTGATCGACTTGCAATTTCTCTTGAACTAAAAGCTTAAAAATCAGGATTTTGTTTTTAAAAATCATAGTTTTTAAAGAGGGATCGGATTATGATCCTGAAGCGACTATTTATTCAAATCAAGATTTTTGATGTGTTTTAAAATTTACTGTAATTTTTCCCTTCCAGTGAAAACTGCTATAAAATCTTACTTGAAACTATTTTTAGATAAAAAGTCTTGTTATTTCAAACACTTATTGTTTATATATCATAACTTATAACAGATCAGGGAAGAAGAAATTGGATTCCTAAGTGATTCTTATCCTGTGAAGATATTTAGCTTTAACAGAGAAATACATCTCTGTAAACAGACATAGATGTATATACAGTCATAGATATACACAGAGACAAGCAACATATTCACACAATCATTCGAGCATAATTCAAATCATACCTCCAAGACAAATCTAAACACTAAGAAATAAACCAAGGGTTAGGAGTTTGCTCACCTTAAAAAGAAAGAACAAAGCTTTATGTTTGTTGAACCAGGTTTTGTTTTTGAACTTTGATTTTTTTTAAAACTGCATGCTGATGACTTTGATGAAGATGATCCTAGACTTAAATGTATGCAGATGATCTTGAGTTTGAAGAAGAATACATATGCTATATTATTATTATTTTTTTCTTTCTGGTTTGCTTAACTTTGAGGAACGAAAATGAAATGGGGAGGCTAATATTTATCAAAGAAAACCTTACAAGTTTGTACAGGGTATTATATTGTTTGTACAATAGGGTAACACCTTATTTTGGCTTGTACAAATATATCAGAGATATTTTCTTCTTTGTGGAGGCTGGTGATGTTTTCTCGTGTACTAAGGATCTTGCTTTTCTATACTTGTATTTAATGCTTTGTACAATCATGTTTACAATACTATTTGTTTATGTTTGCCTGTAATTTTTTAGCTCGGCTGAAGTGATATGGTGGTGGCCAACCATTTATTATCTTGTACAATATGAAGAGATATTATTTTGTTTATACACTTGAATTGTTACTTGCATTAATTACATGTGCAATATATATATACTTCCCTCTTTTATTTTAGCTGCAGAAAGTATGTGAAAGTATAGTTTCACTTTGGCTGTCTTCGTTTGTTTTTGATTATTTTGTTGCTTTTGCTTAGTCTAATTGCTTTAAACATAGATTTGTTTACATATTTATATCTAGTTATGTTATATTTTAGTTAATATATTTACCTTATTTATTTGTACATTTTTTTAAATAAGTTTGTATTTTCAATTACTTATATATATTTTATTAACCCAAATATTCATTAAACCATAAATAAAAAAAAATTATTTATTATTATTATTATTATTTATATTTTAAACATCTATCTAAGATTCAAATCACCTATATGTATAATATTTTAAATTTGAAAATTTAACAAACTTTAATTTGGATCCCGGGGAAACTCGCCTACTTTATCAATTAATTTACAAATTTTTATCCAAAAATTTATTTAATTACTCAATTTTAATTCAAAAATTGATTTAATTATCAATTTAAATTAAATTAAATTTCGGGGTCGTTACAAACTTCCCCCCTTAAAAGAATTTCGTCCTCGAAATTGCCAAGGAGACACAAAGACAGATGAAAAATATTTCATCAACTCAAACTGAACATCTATTCTGCATTTGGCTTACCAAATCAGAATATCAATAACAGATATAAGAACGAATCTATTTTAACATTTCAGAAGATATTCGGATCATCCAGATCTATGAAATATGCAGTGGCATCGGTTAGTTCGAAGGGATAACTAACCATTCGTAGAATATATCCGGACCCAAAGGATAGATAGATATATGGATACGATTTCAAAGCTTTTTAATTTAGAACTAAAGTATATCTATCAACCATAGCAATCAAAGCAACCAATACATCCAAACAAACAATTTTGGTCTATCTGGAGTTTATGTCCCTTATTAATATATCGAATTTATTCCTGGTTCTACCAGGAACTATCAAAGAATTGAGAAAAGATGGCGAACAAAAGAGATTGATAAAGAAAAGATCGTTTCCTTGTTGTTACAGAGTATCGACCATCTATAGTCGTACTCCCCTGTCCCCTATCTCGTCCCCTTCTTACACTCATACTTACTATCAGTGGATAGCAAGAGAATTTACTGAGGCATTCGAACGGATATCTGAGGATACTCATTCTAGAGTTTACTTCACTCTATCTCTAATGAGCTACTTAATGTGTTACACTCCTGAGCTAAAGTTCAACCTTAGCTCTGATACCACATGTAACGACTCGGATTTTGCCCGCTCGAAAATCAACATCCGTACTTCACATTGTACTAGAATGCCGCAGATTCGACCGTTCAAATCCGATTCGCCGGAGCTATAACACAATTAAGTAAATAACACAGCGGAAGAAAAGAATAATACATTGATATATAATATCTGATACAACAGAGTGATACAATGAATATCAATATACATCAGAGATATGATACAAGAAATAGCAGCGGAAAGAAAAGATAACATCAGCAACGGAACAATATCAATAGAAGTGATAACTCCAAAATGATCTTCAGACAAGAATGAATCCACAACTCCAAGATAAGCAACTCCGATGAATGAACTAGCTCCAGATAATCTACTAAACCTGAATATCTGAAAAGAAACCTAACTCTAGACTGCTCGTGTGGAAAATTATGAGCACCCAGAGTTTAGAAAAGGAACAATAAACTCCGGATCAGTCATGGGACTGGTGTGAGCAACAAAAACAGTTTATCTTTAAACAACAACAAAAGGTTTTAAACATTGAAATCCGCAATGCTTTTGGAAAATGAAACTACCATAAGACCTCCCACCACACACACAATGCAAACGCAGAATTGGAGGAGATTGCTTCTTATGATAGTCAAAGATGCTTACTACGCAAAAATCAAATCATTTGATATTATTATTAGTGCATAGTGAGGAAAGTATTTCGAAAGTATAATATTAATCTTAGCCAACATACGACCAGTATCGTATGCCTACTATAGCTACTATGTTCAATAGCAGGTTACCGCCACATTCCATAGCAGGTAATACAACTAAAACCGTACAAGTCACGTATTGTTTCTTTGGATTTCCAACAAATGGTCAGGCCAAGGAACTTCCCATTGCCACATGGAAACGCCTCTGGATGGACGTCCCGAGAACCTAACCGGATCTCTGCCAACACAAGGCCGGGTTACCTCTGCAAAAATAGGTAACTACTGACACGAGTATGTCATCTCCCGGTTGTAACAACCTTTAACCGGGGCCCCGAGCAACAAATCACAAAGTAAGATATATATATATATACTTGCGACATCCACATAAGTAAGTATCTGGGCTCCATACCATGATACCACTTCTATCCAGAAGGAAATGAACATACACTAAGGGGCGCTACTCCCTATAACCTTGCTGCATCTTTCCTGTTTTGACCATTCCGGGGTGTGAGGTTCGACGAAGTCTCGTCCACAAAGCTACGCTTTTTCAAAAAGCCACGCTTTGGGTCAACAGATGATCAAAGCAATGATCACAAAGATATAAAATCAAACAAATGATCATATCACAAATGATCAAACAATGATCATCACACAGCAACACTCAGCATGTCACATTACCAAATTGGGAGTATATCGCTGATAACCTTCAACTACATAACCTCTGAGCTCGTACGTCTCAGAGAAGGGTGTTAAGCTAAGAGAATAAATTCTCCGCCACCAACAGAAATGTATTTGAAAGAAATCGGCTTTATATCTCAAAGTGTAATGTCAGACATGTAACCATACAAGTCTGTTCCGGGTTCGAACAGAACCGAAGGCACTTCTTACGACGCCCTTGCAATTCCGGGTATTCACAATCACGTCCGGACTTCCCATCACAAAGGGTGATAAAATCTCTATATCGGGGCCATTCGATGCAGAGACATTCGACGAGTTGTCCTTTTGTTTTCGCAAATATCCGGTCTTCACCACCGGTCTTCAAATGCTATCCATATATGACGTATCATTATTCGGAATGGGTTATATGACACAAATGTCTTTTCCCGGCTAACCCGAATAACGAGCACAATTTTTTAAAAACATATGGATATTGGGATTTCAATTAAGTCACAACTTATTACCCAAAATCTTCTTTTCGAATGGTTTAACAAATTACCATTTCCAAATCTTTAAACAAAAAGATTCATTTTAACAACCTACAACGGTTTAAAACAATTTCCTCACTTTTATCTTTTAAACAAAAGATTCATTCACAGATTTTTTTCAAATCAATTTCCATTTCAACTCGTTAAATCTTTAAATCAAAGATTTAACTTATAGCTTTCAAAACAATTTCATTTCGAATGGGTTAAACAAATTATCATTTTCAAATCTGTTAAAGGTAAACATATTCAATCCATAGCTTTCAAAAAGAATTCATTCATAGCCTTTCAAAACATTTCGATTTCATTTTAAATTTGAAAGCTTTCAACACAAATTGGAAGTTCACTTCTTATACGAAAGCTATCATTATTTGAAAGCAAGTAGTTTTGTTTCAGAAAAATTCCCGTTATATTTTCTCGAGTTAAAGCCTTTGAATTAAATTCAAATTCCCGAATCAATATTTTTAAAATAGTTTAACCCATATATAAAGGGTATAACATCTTTAATCCCTAGTTTCAAATCATAGAATTCAATTTCAAATCTTGAATTTAAGTTTGAATCAAATTATTTAAATTTCAAGATATTCAAAAATATATTTAAAACTCCTTTCAAAAGCTTTTCACATTTAAACCGAAATTTCTAATTTCAAAATCAATTGAAATTAAAATTTCAATTTCGAAACATCCAATTTAAATTATCTGTGACTTAACCGATTTCCACGTGAAATCCATATTTGTGTGTGTAAAAGTGTAGTCCAGGGGTTTTAACACACAATAGTGCACCATCAATCATCACAGATATATCGATAAGCGGTATAATCGATAACGCTTATCTTTATTCACAGATTCATAGATAAAATAAATTTATCGGTTACAAATATTCACTATTACAATTCGATGTGGGTTTCGGATAACTAACTGGAATCCGACTCCATGTCGCATCAAAATTCAAGTGCCGTTTTACGGCAAAGGGTTTCATATTCATATAACAATATGTCACAGAAATAGAAATCACAGCTCAGCACAAAGAAATTCATATCACAAAGCATCACATATCAGGGATATCAACAATTCATATCATTCAACAGAATCCAAACATTCATAGGTAAGATCAATTAATTTATCTGATTTAATTAAATCAGATCAGTCACAAATCCTGGTTAATTTACATTAATAAATTACAAATCGTTTTTGATTAATTTTTCTTTAGTCATTATTAATTGACCATTAAAAATAAATTCATCGACCTTATAATTCATCACCCTTTAATTTTTTTTAAATAATTAACCTTTAATTATTTAATTCATCATTTAATTTATTATCTTTAATTTATAAATTAACCTTTAACTAATTAACTACCATTTAATTAATTGTCCTTGATTAATTACATTGATTTATCAACTTTAATTATTCATTAATATCTAATTAAAAATCCTTAATTTATAAATTAATCATTCCTTTCTTAATAAATCTTTACCTCTTGATCATTTAATCAATCTTAATTAATCACATTTATTAATTAATTCTTAATTAATTATCATTCTTAACCTTTTATTTTCACTTACTTGCTTAAACACTTTTAAGTTATTTAAACAATTTAAATTTTTAAAACTTCTTTGATTTCAGAACAAGGATTCAAATTATATTTGAATCCAGATTTAGATTTGACTTAAAACTTATTTACAATTTAAAACTTTATTTCTTTTCAAGTTCAAACTATTTAAACCTTTTAAGGTTGTTTACTA
This sequence comes from Allium fistulosum, assembly GCA_030737815.1. Lineage (NCBI taxonomy): Eukaryota > Viridiplantae > Streptophyta > Magnoliopsida > Asparagales > Amaryllidaceae > Allium > Allium fistulosum. The sequence continues at coordinate 118,254,173 of CM060908.1, read as the reverse complement.
AAGAAAAGCAATTAGATTTAAAACTTAATCTTTTTTTTTCAAAACTGGGATTTAACTTCACTCGAATTCAAGCTTAACTTTGATTTAAAATTTAAATCTTATTTTATAAATTTAAATCTCAGTTTTAAACTCAGGCTACCAAACAGAAATGTAAACCTGAAGCAAACATTTGACTCGGGTCTCACCATACCCTGCTTCGAGTCAACACACGCGAGTTCACCCTGCTTCCTTCCCATTTATACAAATCCCAGAACATCCAAACTCGTGCACTAGTGCACGGTGCACGTGCTCATCACCAGAATTCGCCTCCAGTTGACATCGCGACGTCGATCTAGTCGACCATCTTCCTCGCACCACTCCCCGATCGCCAGAACCCCAACATCTCGTCGAAACGAATCAAGCTTAAAAGCTCGAACCTGGAAACACGAGACAGAACTCAGTTTCTCAACCTATCAACATGTCGCATTCGAAATTCCGACCACCAGAACGCGCCGCACCTCCGTCCAGACTTTCGTCTTCGTCCACACTACCATCCCTCAAAGCCCCTTCGCACTCGATCAAACATTGAGACAGAGACGATCCAATTTCCTAACTTGTTTAAAACTAAGGTTAAAATCAAAATTTTGCCACCGCAGCCACCACAATGAATTAAAAATTCATTTCATATTTTTCTTATGATCAGTAAACCTCAAACAACTTTCGACATTGACCCCGAGCTCCCATTCATTGACGTTTACCAGCAATTGACGAAAATACCTAATTTGATCGACTTGCAATTTCTCTTGAACTAAAAGCTTAAAAATCAGGATTTTGTTTTTAAAAATCATAGTTTTTAAAGAGGGATCAGATTATGATCCTGAAGCGACTATTTATTCAAATCAAGATTTTTGATGTGTTTTAAAATTTACTGTAATTTTTCCCTTCCAGTGAAAACTGCTATAAAATCTTACTTGAAACTATTTTTAGATAAAAAGTCTTGTTATTTCAAACACTTATTGTTTATATATCATAACTTATAACAGATCAGGGAAGAAGAAATTGGATTCCTAAGTGATTCTTATCCTGTGAAGATATTTCGCTTTAATAGAGAAATACATCTCTGTAAACAGACATAGATGTATATACAGTCATAGATATACACAGAGACAAGCAACATATTCACACAATCATTCGAGCATAATTCAAATCATACCTCCAAGACAAATCTAAACACTAAGAAATAAACCAAGGGTTAGGAGTTTGCTCACCTTAAAAAGAAAGAACAAAGCTTTATGTTTGTTGAACCAGGTTTTGTTTTTGAACTTTGATTTTTTTTAAAACTGCATGCCGATGACTTTGATGAAGATGATCCTAGACTTAAATGTATGCAGATGATCTTGAGTTTGAAGAAGAATACATATGCTATATTATTATTATTATTTTCTTTCTGGTTTGCTTAACTTGAGGAACGAAAATGAAATGGGGAGGCTAATATTTATCAAAGAAAACCTTACAAGTTTGTACAGGGTATTATATTGTTTGTACAATAGGGTAACACCTTATTTTGGCTTGTACAAATATATCAGAGATATTTTCTTCTTTGTGGAGGCTGGTGATGTTTTCTCGTGTACTAAGGATCTTGCTTTTCTATACTTGTATTTAATGCTTTGTACAATCATGTTTACAATACTATTTGTTTATGTTTGCCTGTAATTTTTTAGCTCGGCTGAAGTGATATGGTGGTGGCCAAGCATTTATTATCTTGTACAATATGAAGAGATATTATTTTGTTTATACACTTGAATTGTTACTTGCATTAATTACATGTGCAATATATATATACTTCCCTCTTTTATTTTAGCTGCAGAAAGTATGTGAAAGTATAGTTTCACTTTGGCTGTCTTCATTTGTTTTTGATTATTTTGTTGCTTTTGCTTAGTCTAATTGCTTTAAACATAGATTTGTTTACATATTTATATCTAGTTATGTTATATTTTAGTTAATATATTTACCTTATTTATTTGTACATTTTTTTAAATAAGTTTGTATTTTCAATTACTTATATATATTTTATTAACCCAAATATTCATTAAACCATAAATAAAAAAAATTTATTTATTTTTATTATTATTATTTATATTTTAAACATCTATCTAAGATTCAAATCACCTATATGTATAATATTTTAAATTTGAAAATTTAACAAACTTTAATTTGGATCCCGGGGAAACTCGCCTACTTTATCAATTAATTTACAAATTTTTATTCAAAAATTTATTTAATTACTCAATTTTAATTCAAAAAATGATTTAATTATCAATTTAAATTAAATTAAATTTCGGGGTCGTTACAAGTACATTTGATATACTCTAACTACATACACATTAATTAAAGTGAAACTTTATTTATGAAGTTAAATAAAACATTGATTTTATTTAAAAGAAACTTAGAAAAGTTCTAAGTATACTTAGACTCCATAAGTCAATTAAAGATCCAAAATGATTAAAATTTTTGAAATTCACCAATTTGTTCCGCTGCGAGCTGGCCCGGTTCCAACAATGGTATCAGGGCCCAATAGCCTATGCGGTCTAAACCAGTCATGTTAGGGCTAACTGATTAAGCTTGTGCACTTAGTACGGTGTCTAGAAAGGTGATGTTTAGGAATGGAATTGGGTAATCAAGTACCATGTCCTACCTGGTTACCTGCCTGGCCTGAAAGGTGAAGTGAACCCAAAGGTTGCCCCTGTTAGAAAAAGCCCAATTTGAATTTGACCTTGGGCTAATTTTCAAAATAGTTTTGAAAATTAAGATAAGATTTTAAATTTAAAAGTTAAATTCAAAATAAAGACATAGTTTATTATAATTGGTTATAATATAACATGAATTTTCAAAATGTTTGAAAATGTAATGAAAATTTCAAAATGTTTGAAATTATTTAAATATTAATTTAAAATTTATTAAAAAGATTAATAAAACAAATTAATTAATTGAGTTTATTAATTAATATTTATATGCATGTATTATATATATTGATATATGTAATGTTATTTTAAAATGTTTAAGATAACATAAGTATACATGTATGTATATAAGATAAATTTTGAAATTAATATAATTTAATCAAATTTGTTGAATTAAATAAATTAATTAAAGGTTAGTTAATTAAATAAAAATACGCGTATATAAGATATATGTGTTATATTATAAAGGTTATAGTATACGCTATAAAGGTTATAATAAATATGTCCAATATAAATGTTATATTGGAATACTAATATAAAATTAATTAAAGACTTAATTAATTTAAATTAATTAAATAAGATTTAATTAAATAAAATATTATACATAAGACTATCATATAAGTAATGTGAAATATAAAAGTTATATATCAATAAAACTTATATGATATGAATGTATAAACTAAAGGTGGAACATTAAAGAAACCAAATGGACTTAACGAATAAGTACATACGTAAATGTACATATATCGTGATTTCTTATGTATTTGACAACCGAATTACGAGGGTATTTCACAAGAAATACATTAGTCCATAAGTTAATATCACCCAATATAATATATTAAAGATTATGAATCTTCAATATAATGTTGTCATATATATATATATTAATAAATTACTTGCATATTCCTTAGTTGTTGAGCAAACTCAAGCTATGGATGTTATGTGTAGTATTATTGATATATTAAAAAGACAAGGTAAGATAACTATATATATATATATATTTATTGAGCAAACTCAAGGTACATATATTATACTTAGACCGTCGTAATGTGGTAGGTATGAGTGAATAATATTTTATGATTTGTTGAGCAAATTCAAGGTTAAAATGAGATTAAGACAAGGAAACTTGGGTTAGGAGTTGTATGTGATACAACCGATAAGGAGTTATCCATCGTTTGTGGGGCTATGATTTGTTGAGCAAACTTAAGGTCATAATACCAAGACAAATGAGTCCTAACACCCACTAGTGAAGTAGAAAGACTTCTATGTTTCGTCTTAGGGTTTGAAGAAACGTAAAAGACTAGTGGGACCCTTATTAGAAAAATGAAATGGTAACATTTAAACTTTCTAATATTTTAAGAACATATGCTAAATAATGTTATAATTATCTATAATGATACATTTGTGCATTTAATAAGATTGGTAAAATGTTTATCAATTAAGATATACAAATGAATTGAAGATTGACAGATAGAAATATAACATATACTTACCAATAAAATATTATTGCATGTTAACGTTTCAACATCCATGCAAGTGCTTGATTTTACAACTACTGAATACATTCGTAGTTTAGTCACTTACGGATTTATTTGGTCGAGACCATGTATTGCATTCTATGAGTTTCGAACTCTAAAAGCAATACAAGACTATGGATATTTGATCCATATACAATTGCATATAAATGTTATATGGTGAACGGTCAAAGTTTTTAATGTACTATATTTTGATAAAATTAGTTTATCCGAAAAATCAAATAAACCTGAGTGCAAGATTGAGTATTCAATCTAATTGATTACAAAAGGATTGTATCATGCTAAACGTAACACTGGACCAAACTACAATATAAATCTAAGAACTCGATCACTAAAATGTCAGTTTGATCAGTTTACGTATAGCGGAACATATCTAATGTTCTTAAAAGCTAAGGATAATTGAATGTGCCTTTGTAAAGATTTCGTTATGATATTATAGTAAGAGTTTTGTTTTGAATGGTTTGACCATTTAGAAACAATAGCGAATGTACAAGAGTAGATATGATTTAAGGTGCAGTTAGGATGAAGAAAGTGAATAATCATGTTTGCTTCATAAAGAAACAACAGAAACGAGAATTGCAATAATAGTGATTGATACTTAACATTGGAATAAGAAATGAGATTTCTATTCCAAAATGTATTTTTGTATAGAAAATTGTTTTTTATGGGATTTATTTCTTTGAGTTCAGCATAATGATCAGAGAATTTTCCGCTGTAAATTGGGTACAGTATATGAAATAAATAAACTATATTCAGTGAATGATGGACCTCCAAATTTAGTACACTATTATAGTAATGGCGGAAATAGTGGGAGCATGTTATATAGCACTTATTGATTGCATCATATTATGAAATTGTTTTCGTAAAACGTACTGAACATTATTTATGAAATAATGATTATCTTTGGGTATCGACTAAGAAATAGACATAGCTATATTTCAATATGAATATTATGAATATTCGTTATGAAACAAAACTATAATGGGGTATTTATTTTCATAACAAAAGTGATGCATTGAAAATAAAAAATTATCTAAAATTATTTACAATTATTTTGAAATTATAGTCTAAGTCGTAGTTTTGAGAAGTAACTTTTATTATTTGATTATAAATCATATGGCACTGGTTAATTATATCTCAAATAATTGAAGAGTTATGCACCCAATTAGTGCGAGTATCACAAGAGTTATGCACCCAATTATATCTCAAATAATTGTAAGCCTATTAATACCAAAATGGTTCCATGTACTTCATGATATTCACCGATAAGTTGTCATTGACATGGACATGTGTATTTGATATATATGTAGTATGTCTATAGTAAACTCGTAGAGTATAAAATAGAAGTAAATAAAATAACATGGGATAGAGATGATTCGATTTGACCAAATGAGTGAGTATATTGGAAAAGCGTTCCGTACATACCTAAAAATGAATAAAGATTCAATCTCAAAAATTCACTCCTTTATGTGATACATAACGATGCATCGATAAGGAGTGATCGAAATTTGTTGGATAATGTACGATTAATTGTTGAGTTAGTTTCTTTCTATAAGGTTATGTATTTAAGAGTAGTACACAAGCTTAATATTATTTCATCTGAATAACAGTTTACAAAATCACACAAGATGAGGGTTATAAGGAACTCCAACATATCCTATGCTAATGAGTTGGTGGTTTGTGCGAGTCGTAAGATTGCACATAGTAATTTTTCGTAAGGGATTTTGTATGAATCCCCCAATAGAATTTTTGGAAGATTGTCATTGGATGACATATTTATGTTTTGAACATAAGTTTTTTAAACTAAAACCAAATTAGTTTAATAAATAAAGAAATTCATAAAAGGTTTATGAATACCTATTCTGTTGCACTGAGAAATAATTGTTATTTCAAGAAATACCAGCTTCATTGTGAAGAAATTTATTTGAGAAATTATTGGTAGTAAAATAGAATTAAATACAATCCATAGATATAATTGATTAGATGAGATGAAATGAAATTAAGTAACCTAAATGAACACAATGCATTATATTTTCTAATAATTATTCTCGCACGTTGAAGAGAAACTATGATTTTATTATCAACATCGATAATATATAGTCCTCGATTGTTTAACTATTAAGAGTGTTGACTCTATGATATGGTATGATGCGCAAATCCGAAAGAATTCCAAGTCGTTGTCAAATATGAATTTGGTAGTTGTAACCTAAGGGATGTGATCCATCAGCCATGACTGTGTCTGTACGAGCAAGACTAATGTAGTTGGAATTAAATAAGCAATGTTGATAAGGATAATATCGCAAATTTTAATTGTTGAAATTAGCATAATAGATTCGGTATTCAGTGTGCTCAAGTTAATTCGGATTTACTCACAAAATTACCACTTAGTATGATTTAATGTTTAGTACATATGTATTGAAACAGAAAATTCTAAATAATGATTTAGAGTAAATAGTTTACACATAATACCAAAAATATCTCGAAGTCAGCGGGAGGGTTATTGAGTTTGTGAGTCATTGGATATGATCCAAGAAATGATAGAAAGTATCATTTTATAAGCATCAATATTGAAAAAATATTTTGAAAGAAATATCAAATAGTTTGATTATCAATCAAAATGCATAGGAAGCATGTGTTTGTAAGAAAGAACGTTAAAAAATACATTATATTTCTAAACCATAACAACACGTTGTTGATTTTAACGGTGTACTTGTGTTGAAATCAACCTTAATTGTTTTAATACTCAACTTTGGACTGTAAATGATGTCTTTTGTAATGAGTATAAAAGGTATTGAGAATGTCCCAAATCGATATGCAAAGACACCTTATTAAATTGTTTAATACGGGACACGTGAGATTAGTTCTTTATGCATTGGCAATAGGAATTATCATACATGTTATGTTGTCTACGATAACATGATTTGTTTATGTATTTGATACATGAAGAAAATATCAAATCCAAATTGATATCAATAAATGGTTGTTTGTTCTTGTGTATTTTTGAAATACTAGAGAATTGTTTACAGAAATAAAAACACCTTATGAAGGAGTGTTTGGACTCTCACTTCATAAGTGATACTGAGTATAATATGTCAATAATAAATTCAAGTTAAGAATCTTTAAGTTGGAAATGTTCCAAATGAAAGACTATGGTTGGTTCAATGAAAAAGGATAAAAACATTGCCTAGAATAGCACCACAATAAAGACAATGTATATAAAAATATAAGTGCACAGATTTATAACTGAGCCGATTCCAAATGTTGAGAATTCATAACATTGTTATGTGATAAAAATGTCGTGATATAGTTCATAACAGAACTTAGAGCTTGCTAGAAGTCGAGAGACATACTCTGAATTGTTCAACATGATAAAACAATTTATCGGCATCGGAGAGAGTTGATTGACATAATGGGTAATTAAAACATAATAGCACACCCATTCACGAAGGGACTGGCCCAATTGGTTTTGAGAAAATTGATTAAAGAAGTTGGAATAAGATTCCATAATTGACCCAGAGTGCAAGTGGGAAATTGATAGAGTTGGGGGTATGCCCTAGGTGCGATTATGTAATTTTTTACATATATCTAACTCGTTGACCAATCTTGTTTGAAATAAAGATATTTTCTTTCTATTATATAATTGATATAATGTGGTTATATTAATTAATCAATTTAATTAAAAGTATATTTAATAGAAAATCCATAAATGATATGTTTTGTGATAGTAGTTAAAAAGTGTTGTAACCGTAGTAATTTATCACAATGAAATAAATATACCGTTTTAAATGTTCCTAGTCAAGAATGTATTGAGACTGGATATCAATGTATCCGTTAAGACTAAAGTACCTAACGCTCTCCAAATTTTGGACAGTGTATTACACATGACTGTTGGAGGCATAAAGGGGTTACGTACTGGTAGTTATTGGATACCTATGGAATGACTCACTCGATAGTTTTCTGTTGGTTAATATAAAGGTTAACCAGTGAATATCGATGTGACTAATTTACGCAGTTCTCTTGACTTAAGAATACTGTTGATGTTCAATATGGAAGCTCCGCTTTGATTTTAGTTAAATCATGGCACGACATCCATCGAACGACTATAGTTGGGTTGAGTAGAAGCATTGGAAGTGAAACACTATTCAAGAGAGGACCCGTCTCCTCGGTTATATGATGTTAGTATCAGGTCAACTAAAGTCAACTCAAAGTCAAAATCTCTGACCAGAGCATTTTGGTTAATAATAATTATTATTATTGAACCAAAGACTCTGTGTTTGGACTATAAAGTTGAATGTAGACAATGTTGGAATTTTGACCATTACCAAATTCCATAAGTTCTAATGTGATATAGTTTTGACGAAGAGAATTGGTGTAAATAATTATCACCATTAGGTACCGCTTATAATAAGTAAAATTGGATTTTACCAAAAGATGTGTAAGCGATAAATTCACCAAAATGTCACACCACCTGCTAAGTGACGTGTAAACGTTAATATTCGAATAGTTCGATATTAATCGCTGACTGAATTTACACCTTTGAGACGCATAACCGTAGAGATGAATTCTCTGAAAAACTACATGATTTAATTAATTTATAAAATGTTGTAAATAGATTTGACTAATTGATATTTGAGAAATATTAATTATTATTTATTTGATGTTTGAAAGTTTTTTGTAATTATTTTAATGCATTTATAAAAGTTATATTTGCGCGCATTGGTATACGATATCAATGTAATTTTAGGACAATAGAATGAATGATTTATGAAAATTTTATATCATTTGATGACATGATTTATGGAAATTCTATGTCATCTGATGGCATAGTTTGTGCAGATTTTATGTCATTTGATGATATACATGTAAAAAAGGATTGAATAGAGAGAAACAATCAAAGGAATTAAATAGGAAAGTTTTAATTAAAAAATTGAAAAAGTTTCATTCTTTCAAATAAAATATATTCTCTAATTCATTATGTACGTACAATTCATTCGTTCTTATTCATTATGTTTCTTTCTCTCCTCCTAACTTGTCATGTCGGAAAAAAAAAATTCCAAAAATATTTCAACTCCATATTAAAAAATCAAAAATAAAATAAAAGTGGTTCATCCATCTCTTTCAAGGATAAAATAGGGATCTTATAAGGATAGGATAGGGATCTTGAAGATCCGAGGAGCTATCATCATTCAAGATGTGATTTCTAAGCAGCATCCTAAGGTGATTCGATCAGATCTAGAAACATTCTTAATTCAAGATGCAAATCAAAGGCAACATCAACAAGGTGCGTTTTAAGGAGTGGGTAGCAAGGTATGTCATTTTCTATATATAGATAGTGATTTTGCAATGTTTGATGGAAATTTAATTTCACTTTCATAATTTGTTTGATGTATTACTGTCTTGCTTAATTAAAAATAGTTCATGAAGATTAAATTATTTATTGAATGATACGATTGAATTTTCATTTGATGGATCAAAATTAAATTTATTTATGTTTTAAAACAATATTTAAGTGTAGATCTATGTTATTAAACATTCTAATTAAAGTGTGATTCTTCAGATCTAAATGTTTACATGTTCGAGTTGATTAGATGTTTTCTTTACTTTGTTAAATTGAAACTAAATCTATATATTTATGCAATGTTTTATTTTAGTTCTATGTTTTAACATTTAATTTAAATTCCATTTCTTTAAATCTGAAAATTTACATTTTCATGTTAATTGATTAAATTATATTTAAAGTTAAAAATGAAATTTATATGGAATTAATACAATATTTCAATTGTAGATCTATGTTTTAATCTTTTATAACAAAGTGTAATTTTAGTTTTAAATGTTAATATATGTATTTATGCATGTATTACTTGCGCTTTTTATTACATTAGATATTTATGTTAACCCAAAAAATGGATCAACACCCTGGTTTGAGCGTGAAAGCACCAGCTATGTTCTTACAAAGCAATAATGTAGATAATAGATATAGAAAAAAGCCGCCAGAGAAAGAAGACAAGAAGATTTTTATAGTACTTCGGTTGTTAACGAAGCCTACGTCCACTTTATAGTTTTTATTATAGACTGATTGCTGTTACAAAATGTATTTGATTACAAAGCTCTTGATTATCCTTAGCTAAATTGAATCTCCAAGGTTGGAATCCAATGGAGAATCACAGTAATTCCTATGAAGACCGTTATGAGGGAGGTGAGGAGTGAAGAAAGCTTCTAGTAGAGTTTCAGCAACCAGTCCAGAGAAGATCCCCTTTATGTTGCAGATAGGATGGTATTTATAGAGATCGGAGAGCTATTGGGCCAAGTCTGTTCGCCAGCTGTTTGCAAATGGTCACAAGAAGATGCAGTGGAGCTTAGCTCGCAACTTGAGCCAAAATCATGGATTGCTAACGATCCGTAGTCGTAGCATTGGCTCGAATGCGAGCCAATTACTTAGCTTTTCCTCTGCTTCACTTTGTTTGGGTCGCACTCATTCTATGATCAAGTATGGATCGCCAGCGATTCATAGTGTATGAATCGCTAGCGATCCATACATTTAGCATATTTTTGGACTTTGGTTTCTGAACCGTCTTCGTTGTCTTGTGTCGACATTGATCGTGTAGTCTCGCTACACATCGCTTTGTTTTGATGACAGATTACTTGCTAGTTGTATTTAGCCACTAATCGGACTAGACGGATGAAAAGCTCTTGATTTAACTAACCCCAAATCTCATTAAATTCGGTCGCTATTTTTGTAATATGCATTGGATCACGACGTAAGAAAACGAGTTGAACCCTGAGTTGTCCCCATGGATCGCCAGCGATCCATGCCCTTAGGGGATTTCCTCGTCCTTTTTTCCTTGGCTCTCTTTAACTTGTTGCTTTAGTCCTTCTGGTTGACTTCTTAGATATACTGACTTTACCATGTTGTTTTGACTTCTCTTGGATCTTGCTTGGTTAAAAACCTAGATAATAATTTACATATGAATAAAAGGAATTTTAACAACAAATCAAAATTTTGAAATTGACTGTAATAAGCATCTAATTTGTATTATTAGAAAGCTTTGATTGAATTCTATATATACATGTTTGAATCTACTTGTATGTGTTCATATAAAAAAAAATTTATACATATATTGTCATATAGTATGAAACATTTCTCTTTTTGAATTAAGACAATAATGTCTACATACAATTCATTGTTTACCTTCTATATTCCTACAATATGGTACCTATTGATTGTCATTAATATGGTGCATTAATTAAGTTTACAAAAAGGGAAACTGTATCAATCACCCTTATCATCCCTTATTTATTTCCATTTCGATTCCTATGTAATAACTATTTAAATTGATCTTGTTAATTTTATAATACATATCAATTACCACTGACTATGCACACTCCCTATATGTTTCACTTGTACAATATTTATTGTGGATATATTTACGATTCATGTCATATTTAGATTAGTCATTAATGTTGTTTTATTAATCAATTATTTAATTAAAAGAAGGAAATGAAAAGTTTTCTTCTCTAATTAAACTTATGATCCCTCATTAATTGAATAATTTAAGAGAAAGAAAATGAAAAGTTTCATTCTCTACCTAAATTTATGCCCCCTCATTAATTGAATAAGTTAGGAGAAAGAAAATGAAATATTTACTTCTCTAAATAAACTAAAAATAAATGTTACACACAAATTTGTATATAAGAGTATATTTGATATACTCTAACTATAAACTAAAAATAAATGTTACACACAAATTTGTATATAAGAGTATATTTGATATACTCTAACTATATAATTAAATCAAATTGAAACTTTATTTATGAAGTTAAATAAAATATTGATTTTATTTAAAAGAAACTTAGAAAAGTTATAAGTATATTTAGACTTCATATGCCCATTAAAAATCCAAAATGGCGAATTTTTTTGAAACTCATCCATTCCTTCTGCTACGGGCTGGCCCAGTTCCAACATTTTCGGACCCTTGAACACATCACAATCGCTCAGCATCTCAAAACCGATTCCTTCTACACTTCATTATGGATTTAAGGACATCATCATTCTGCTTAACTTGTTATTAGTTTCGAAACGGTATCGATCAAGCTTTACTTCAATATATTTGCCCAATAACTGTCATTTTGAATTTGTCGTCCGATGCATTTCTGATTAACTCAATTCTATTCCTTTTGTAAGAAAGCTAACATTATATATGATAGAGTCTCACCAAGAGGTTTTCAAAAACATCGTTAAAGAGAACGATGCTTCATGTGAACGGTAGAGAATCACTGAGAGGTTTCCAAACCATATGAAATCGTGTCTCTTTTATACCCTTCCTAAGTCAAAAATCAAATTCAATGGTCAAATTCAACCATTGATAAGCCAAGTCACATTGTTAAGTAATCATGTTATACACAACATAGTTTCGTGAATTAAGTGGGACTGTGCCAAAAATAAAAAATGCAATAAAATCAAGCAAATGTCACCAAATGTTATCTTTTACTTAGCATAAAAACCCCTAACTTATATGGATTTAGTATATTTTACATTTAATCATAATATGTTCATTCACTTTCTAAAACATCATTATAATAGTATATGAGAACCTGTGTAATGTCTTAAGGTTAAAAGTTATTTTCTTTCAAATAAGTTAAAGAGGAAAACCTGAAAAAAGTTAACTCCTCTTTAACTCTATGTTACTTAACTTTTCAAAACATTTACATATACAATTATTTTCCTATAAAACATAATCCATCTTGACCTAAGAGTATGTACATAACATTTCAAGTGTATTTAACTTCATTTAAACGCTTCACCTTTAAAGAGAAAATTGTTACAAAATGCTATGAAAACATCTTTAACTTTATGTTACTTAACTTCCCTAAACCATGACAAATTCAACATATCTTCGCATGTTATATACGTTATTTAACTTAAGAGTATACATACAAACATCATGTTAAACTTTCTTCATTTAAATCACCTTTAAATTGTAAACTTTGTTAAAAACATCTCTTTTAACACATGATTTTCAAAGTCATTCATTTTGTTAAAAATATCATTTTTAACTTCATTTACACAACCAAATGTCCATATTCAAGTATATCATACCACCACACATGTTAACAAAGAGTTACATTTGCTTTAATAAATTTAGCAACAAGAGTATAAGCGAACAACTCACTTTTTAAATGTTATTTTATTTAAACAAGGTAAAATGTCATGTGAACATACAAGTTCACTTCAATATAACTATATTACAATATAATGTTTTTCAAGCACAGTGCACACATATAGGATGTGGTTAAGTGAGTAAACTCACTTGTAATCAGAGCTAGCCCCTTAAATTCACTTCTTCCTTCTCCTTGCATCAAAGTTCAAGCCAAACTACCTTCTTTCTTACTTACCCATGTCCATATCTTTTCTATCCACTTTCTACCTTATTTTTTCTCCTTCAAAAACACTCTCTTGTGCTTTGACAATGAATTATAAGTACTATATGTGGGCTGATTTTGATATGTTTATGCTCAATTTTATTTTTGGTTTTAAGAAGTTTTTGAAGAGATAGGAAAAGTGGGCTAGTTTTATTTGAGAAATTTGTGTACGATGAGAGAGGTATGTGTTTGCGCCAAAAATGGTCACAAACCCCGGATATCGTGAAAGCACCAAGTTATGAATATAAATTAGCAATATTCCAGATACAAATCACAGATCCAAGCAAACAACAAACAACAATCCAGGAATAACTAGCAGAAACACGAGATTTATAGTGGTTCGGCTATCTCCGGCCTACGTCCACTCCAAAGTTTTATCTTTTATTGATAATCCTTGCTGATTACAGATGATTACAGCAGTTACAATGGAGAATTTCGAATATAACAGCAATGGTGAGGTGTAGAATTGAATCTGGCAGTCTGGACGTTGGATGGCCCCAAAAGATCCCTTTCCTATAAGCTTCAGGGGGCTATTTATAGGTGCAGGAGGCTGATATCGTGCTCAAACTTCGGGAGACTTCTTCTGGCACGTGAGGGGGCCCACGCGACCGACCCCGCCAAGTTTCGACTCGACCTGTGATCGATACGAATCCATTTTGTATCGATCAAGAAATCATCCAATCGAGCTGAAACTTGGTAGAGACATTCTTTACCTTGTGTGTAAGCTTTTGTGAAAATTTCGTTGCATTTGGATCAGCAGTTTAGGAGATACGATCGATACGAGTTGATGTTCTTCGGAAGGCTGTCCGGTTCGAATCCATGACTTCGTATCCATACCTTTCGTATCGATCAGGAGCACATGTGCGCAATGACGTGGAGTGATATGGAGCGAGTTTCCTGGGTTGATCCACTTTGTGTGCCGAGTTGAACGCTTCTTTCCTGGAGACGTGGGTGTCCTTCGCTCGTATCCTTATCTCACGCTCGTTCATATCCATTACCTTGCAACGGTACGCTCGCACTCACCAACTCGTGTCCTTCTTCGCATCGATTCTAGGGGTACACTTCGCATCGATCGCTTATGAATCGATCGATACGAAATGACTATGGGGGTCATCGATACGAAGTGGTCGTGAAAGAATGGACACGAATCTCATCCTTGGGATGGATACGAGTGAGACCTTACCTATTGGATACGAACAAGGCTTTACCTGCCCACTTACCTGATCGATGCGAAACCATTGAGTCAAGCCCATACTGATCGATACGAATGAGACGCTGCTCCATGGATACGAACTGTCGGGCATGCGTGAACCTGATCGATACGGTCCTGATGGAGTCGAACTATAAAAGACATGACGGATGCGAATGATGGATTCGAACTATGCCAAACTCGATGGATACGAACATACTGAGGGGATGCCATTCCGATGGATACGAACCTGATGGATTCGAAATGGACATCACCTCAACTCTTTGATGGATTCGAACAGTATATTCTTCCTACCTTGTATCGATCATATCTCCTTCATACGAACTCCGATTAACCTAAAACTTGAAACGTAGCCTCTCCTAGTCCTCATCATCATCTTCCATCGATTCCGTTCTGATCGGAGCTCAGCCAAATTTTGACGACATCGATTATAGCCTTGTTTCCATTCGATCTCCAATCCTGATATCCATCATTCCTTGCCAATTTGTTGATATTCCAGCCTTGACCAAAAGGTGGGATAACATTTGCCCCCCAAAACATGCCTTTTGATAAGGTGTGTTTTGAATAACTCCGAACCCAATATCCAAGTCCATAGCCAATTCCATGTCCATCCGAACTCGATGGTCGAGCTTCTAATCCATCCTTATTCAATAGCCTATAACCGAATCCAGGACCTCTCCGGGTCGATATCCGAATCCATAACCTCTACGGGTTCATGTCAAGTGCAATCTACAATCGACGACCTTGGTTCAGCTTCCCTGGACGTTGAGCTAACCTCTCCGGGTTCTTACCAAGCGTAATCCACACTTGATGACCGTGGTCCAGTGTCCCTGGACGTTATATATGCCATGGCTTAAGTCCTAAGCCGAATCCTGGTCACTCCAGACCCTTGTTGAGCATAGTCCATACTCAACGACCTGAAAATGATAATTGATAATACAAGGCCTAAGTCCTAGGCCGAATCTTGGTCTCTCCGGACCCTTGTCGAGCATAGTCCATACTCGACGACCTGAATGAGTCAATTTACCACGTTCGGGCAAAGTGACTCATCCCTTGCCAGGCATAATTTTTCCCCGACGACCTTTTATCAAAAACCAGATAAAAATCCAATCAAAATCCAATCCAAAATCCAAATCAAACCAAAAATTCAGAAATCCAAACCAACATCCAAAAGAAAATCCAAACCAGGAAGCAAACAAAGCAAGGAGTTCAAACCAAACTCCAAAACCAAACCAGAAAATCAAGTGTCCAATCCAAAACAAAAAACAGATTTCGCAAACCATAGCTTCGCTGTTTATCATCATTCAGAGCATGCCTAGGGGCTATCTCCGTCCCCATACATATGTAAATGACTTGGTTGTTTGCCAATGTTTTGTTACTTATTTCATATTATCCAGGTCAATTGATAATCAATCGACCATCATTCCTGGGCCTCACATCATCATGGTGTGAGGTAGACGGTGGATGCTCCTTCTCCACCGCTGCATTCCGTGCTCCAACATACTGCCTCAATTGTCCATTCCTCACATACTCCTCAATTATGTCCTTTAAGTGCCTGCTGCTGTTGGTATCATGTCCATCCAAATCATGGAAGAGACAGTGCCTTCCTGATGCCCTTTCTCATTCAGAAGGATCTCTCCTAGCTGGCCTTCGGTAAGGAAGGCGATTCCGGGTTTCCATGTATATCCGCTCCAGCGTCTCGTTTAATCTTGTGTATGTGGAAAACTTTGGATCCTTCCATCGCTTCCTGGCTTTTCCTGAATCGTCATCCAGCTTCCTCTTTCCTTTGTCTTTATCCGGGTTTCCGTTGGATGGTCCTCCACCCTCAGTCGCATTCACCTCTTTTAACTTTAAATCCATACATGCATCTTCTTGCCGAAGGAACCTTTCAGCTTCATGGAAGAATTCCCCGAGATCCAGTGGCGGGTCTCGTACTAAAGATACCTTAAAATCTGAATCCTCTCTGACTCCCGACACCGCCGCCATCAAAACCATCGATGGATCCGGCCGATCCACCGAAGCAACTACCGCATTGAATCGAGTTAAAAATTCCCTAAGTGATTCATCCGTCCTTTACTTTACCGATGTTAGCGTCATTACGTTCTTTGGTCTCTTGATATGAACCCGAAACTGCCCCAAAAACCTATCCACCAACTCCCTCCAGGTCCTGATAGATCCTTCTTCCAGCTGCCTAAACCACATTGCAGCTAGGTCTGTCAAGTACAAAGGGAAACATCGGGCCATTACTTCCTCCAATGCCCCTAGCACTTCCATGTGCCTGGTATATCTCATCAAGTGATCGGTTGGGTCAGCCTTGCCATCATACACTTCCACGCTAGGCAGCTTGAACTTGGGTGGATTCTGAGCTATCCTGATTTCCTATGTAAACAGACTCCTGTTCACTCCTTCCAAATTTCTACTGGTCAAACCTCCACGCACAGCTCTCCTAATAATCTTAACTAATCCAGCATTGTCCGTCAAAGGTTTCCCCCCATGTCCTTGAGGGAATTCTGGTATATATTCTTCATGCAGTTCACTAACATCAGCGTTCATCCTAGCCTGTTGGGCTCCTTCCAAAGGTCTTCCAGTGTCAGATCCTACGGGACTGCCCCCAAGCCTTTGCCGGTTGTCTCCTGGCTCCGTATTCTGTCCTCCATTGGTTTCCGCAACCCTAGCTCCTTGTTCCACATTCACAGCCGATGTAGCTGGTCCAAGGTTCTGTGTCCCTGCAGCTCTCATCTGCTCGAAGAAAGCCTGCATCATATCCTGTTGACTCTTCAACAACCTCTCGTGCAATGAATTTGCCATAGCTTCCATTTCGTCTCTGGTAATGTAAACCGAAGCTTGTCCTTCTCCAGCTCTGGAGGATGCCTCTTGACTTCCTCCTTGTTGACTTCTCTCAGCTCTTTGTCTTATTTGTCGAGTCATTGTCTTTCAAATCCAAACTCTTCACGCTTTCCAAATCTGAACTTCAATCCGATGTAGCGGGTGCTAGTCGTTCTCAGTGAAAGCACCAAAGTGTTTGCGCCAAAAATGGTCACAAACCCCGGATATCGTGAAAGAACCAAGTTATGAATATAAATTAGCAATATTCCAGATACAAATCACAGATCCAAGCAAACAACAAACAACAATCCAGGAATAACTAGCAGAAACACGAGATTTATAGTGGTTCGGCTATCTCCGGCCTACGTCCACTCCAAAGTTTTATCTTTTATTGATAATACTTGCTGATTATAGATGATTACAGCAGTTACAATGGAGATTTTAGAATATAACAGCAATGGTGAGGTGTAGAATTGAATCTGGCAGTCTGGACGTTGGATGGCCCCAAAAGATCCCTTTCCTATAAGCTTCAGGGGGCTATTTATAGGTGCAGGAGGCTGATATCGCGCTCAAACTTCGGGAGACTTCTTCTGGCACGTGAGGGGGCCCACGCGACCGACCCCGCCAAGTTTAGACTCGACCTGTGATCGATACGAATCCATTTCGTATCGATCAAGAAATCATCCAATCGAGCTGAAACTTGGCAGAGACATTCTTTACCTTGTGTGTAAGCTCCTATGAAAATTTCGTTGCATTTGGATCAGTAGTTTAGGAGATACGATCGATACGAGTTGATGTTCTTCGGAAGGCTGTCCGGTCGAATCCATGACTTCGTATCCATACCTTTCGTATCGATCAGGAGCACATGTGCGCAATGACGTGGAGTGATATGGAGCGAGTTTCCTGGGTTGATCCACTTTGTGTGCCGAGTTGAACGCTTCTTTCCTGGAGACGTGGGTGTCCTTCGCTCGTATCCTTATCTCGCGCTCGTTCATATCCATTACCTTGTAACGGTATGCTCGCACTCACCAACTCGTGTCCTTCTTCGCATCGATTCTAGGGGTACACTTCGCATCGATCGCTTATGAATCGATCGATACGAAATGACTATGGGGGTCATCGATACGAAGTGGTCGTGAAAGAATGGACACGAATCTCATCCTTGGGATGGATACGAGTGAGACCTTACCTATTGGATACGAACAAGGCTTTACCTGCCCACTTACCTGATCGATGCAAAACCATTGAGTCAAGCCCATACTGATCGATACGAATGAGACGCTGCTCCATGGATACGAACTGTCGGGCATGCGTGAACCTGATCGATACGGTCCTGATGGAGTCGAACTATACAAGACATGACGGATGCGAATGATGGATTCGAACTATGCCAAACTCGATGGATACGAACATACTGAGGGGATGCCATTCCGATGGATACGAACCTGATGGATTCGAAATGGACATCACCTCAACTCTTTGATGGATTCGAACAGTATATTCTTCCTACCTTGTATCGATCATATCTCCTTCATACGAACTCCGATTAACCTAAAACTTGAAACGTAGACTCTCCTAGTCCTCATCATCATCTTCCATCGATTCCGTTCTGATCGGAGCTCGGCCAAATTTTGACGACATCGATTACAGCCTTGTTTCCATTCGATCTCCAATCCTGATATCCATCATTCCTTGCCAATTTGTTGATATTCCAGCCTTGACCAAAAGGTGGGATAACAGTATGCATATGTGTATATAGAATGGTTAAAAAGACCATGGTTAAACGAGTCATTATCTCATTGCCCTCTTGTTCCCTTGTCCCCTCCACTTTATATATTACAATCACCAAAATCTTCTCTCTTATCTCCACCAAAATATTGCATCCACATTCAACCACTTTTGTTCATCTTAAACAAATGAACATATTAGTGTAACACTCTAATTACGTATGTGCCTTCATTAACCATTAACAAATTTTATCATACTTAAATTCGATTATCGATAATATACTTTTCGATTATATCATCTACTATAATCTAGTTTGTTTATGTATGTAAAAATATTCTAAAATTTAATTTTTTAACATTGATCTCTTTTAATTACGTATTTACAAGTGCCACAGAACCCAGATAGTTGTATCCTCCCTCTTAAAGGAATTGTGCCACTGCATCTTCCATTGCATATAAGAATAGATACATATTACTCAAGAGATCAGCAAGGATCAAAATGCATATGTATATATATTTATAATGTAGAGTTAGTGGTATGCCCAAAAGCTAAATTTTGTAATTTATTGTAAATTATTACCTTTATAATAAAATCTCGTTCGAAATAAAAGGTGTTTTTCTTTCTATTATATACTTGTCATATTGTGATATGTTAATTAATTATCTAACTAAGTTCATTAAATAGAAAATCTATAAATGATATGTTATGTGATAGTAATTACAATGTATTTAATCAAGAGAAATTTATCACATTAAAAATAATGTATTATATTATATATTCATACTCAAGATATTTTAAGATAGGATATCAATACATCCATTAAGACTAGAGTACATAACGCTCTCCAAATCCTTGACACCGTATTACTCATGGTCACTGGTGGCACCAACGTATTATGTATTGATAGTTATTGGATAACTATGAAATAACTCACTCAAGATTTTTCTACCGGTTAATATAATTAAGGTCAAACAGCAAACCTTGAAGTGACGATATCACATGGTTCTCTCATCTTAAGAATATTATTAAACTTCAATGTGAACACTCCACTTTGATTATAGTTAAATCATGGTATGTGTCCATCGAAGACTATAGTTGGGTCTGAGTTGAAGCATTGGAAATGAAACACTATCTAATAGAGAATTCTTCTCTTTAGTTATATGAGGTTAGTATCACGGTCAATTGTAATCAACTCAAAGTCAAATTCACTGGCCAGAGTACTTCAGTTAATAATAAATTATTATTACTAAACCAAGGAATTTGTGTTTGGATTAAATAAGTTAAATGCGGAAGATGCTGGAATTTTGACCATAATGAAATTCCATAAGTCCTAAAGTGATATAGTTTTGATGAAAAGAATTAGTGTAAATAATCATTACTACTGGGTACCGCTTAAAATAGTAAAATTGGATTTTGAAATAGACGTGTAAGCGATAAGTTCAACCAAACTGTCACAGTTCTAGCTAGTGATGTGTGAATGTAAATATTCAAATTGTTTGATATAATTGCTGACTGAATTTACACTCGCAAGTTGCATAACAATATTGACGAATACTCCAAAATACCATACAATTTAATTATTTTATAATTGTTATAAATTAATTAAAGTCTTTAGTATTTATGAAATATTAATTAATTATTTGATGTATTGGTTCCATTAGTAATTTTATGGGTGCTATTAGAAACTAATGGGGTGCATATATAAAAGTTATACACATACAAATCGATATAAGATACAATATGCATTTAAATGTGATTAATTGCTAAATGAGATTGAAACATTTAAGGGCCATATTGCCCTATACATGGTCAGACAAGAATAAAGTAAGGAGGGGTTCGATTTTAGGTATTGGATCTTGGATTTGGTAAAAGGTGGATTAGAAAACTAAGGAGAATAGTTCTCATTAACATTCTCTATAAAAGCCGCCTTAACTCCTCACTATTTTGGATCTTCTTTTCTTCCATCTCTTGCCTTCGTTTTAAGATGAGCGTACCTCCATCTCTAGGATGAAAATACCACCTGTATAGATAAAATTAAATTAAGATGTGGTACTCCAAATATTCGCAACATCTAAAGGGGGATTCTAGATGAATATAGGAGTTGTTTAATTAATCGAAGTGCACACAAAGGCTGCATCCTATTAGGTTTAATTCATCTATTTATGATTTATATTCCACTATGCTACTGTAGATTTATAATGTTATCTAAACAAATTTATATGCATAGATGTTGTCTCATTACCAATATATTATTATACTATTATATATGTGTATAAATACACATAATTCATTATTATATATTACATCTTTGTTATAGCAATATAAAAAATTATGATGTAATTAAGGCTTTTATTAAAATTATTTTATTTTAATTTTAAAACATTAATACGTAATTTAATTAATTTAAATTAGTTTGAATCTATATAAATATAAATACATGTATACATACATATATTAAAAAATCATTTTAAATTATTTTATGTACCAAAATCATTGGCAACAAAACTAATAATTTACTTTAAACATATTTGATATTATTTACGAATGTAAATTTACATATGATTTTAAAGTTATATATTTATTAACATGTGTGTGTGTATTAATAATTTTAGTTTTACAAAATTATGCACTTATTTTATTTTACATTAAATTTTAAAAATTATTTTGTCGTAATGCTATTTTATATATATTCATTATATTTAATTTAATAATTATTTAGTGTAAAATTAAATACATAAATGTATGTATATAAAAAAAATATTTTTAAAAATTATATATTATTTAAAATATTATAATAATTTATTTTAATATTAATATTATATATACACAATTTTATTTTAAATTTATTGATCTTAATCTTATTTTTAAAATTGTCTTACTAAGTAAACAAATTACATATTCTAAAAATAATTTTGGATTTCAAAATTATCGAACTTGTAAAATTGATTTATTTTATTAAAAAACAAAATATGAAATATATATATATATATATATAAACTTATGGACAACAAATATGCATATAAATGGACAAATGTATTTGTTGCGATGTAAATCCTAGCATTTATATTCGAGCACATTAAACCGTGTACACTTCCTAAATGTTTCACATGCATTGTATGCGTATATGTGTATTTGATACACACACACACACACACATACACACACACACATATATATATATTATATAAACAAAATCAAATCTTTTATATAAACTAATTAAATAAAATAAAGATTTTATTTAAAATTATTTAGATTGGATCTAAAATAATTTAGACTTCACATGCCCAATAAAAACTAAATTAGATTTTTATTTTAAGATTCACTCATTTATCTCGCTGCGTGTTGGCTCAGTTCTTTTAATGGTATCAAAACCCAATAGCCTGTGGGGTCTGAATTAGCAGTATTAGGGCTAACTTATTAAAGCCCACCCATTTAGTATATTGTCTAGCAAGGTAGCGTCAAAGGTCGGGTTGTTGGGTAATTAAATACACTGCTCTACTTGGCTATTAGTAAGGCCTAAATGGTGAAGTAAGCCCAAAGATTATCCCTAATATAAAGGCCTAAATTGATTTTGGGCCCTAGGATAATTTTCAAAAATTGTTTTGAAAATTTAAATATTATCTGAAATTTAAATGGTTAACTTTAAAATATGTAAAAAACTATTAATGCTATAAAATGTTTTCAAAAGTACTTTGAAAATTAATTAAATATTTTTGATAATTGCATAATAATTAATTGCATTAATTAAATAATTAATTAATTAAAAGTTAATTAATCGCATTAAAAACGTATGTAATGATATATATGTGTGTGTGCACGTACATTATCTTAAAATGTTTAAAACAGTTAATAAATAATTTTCAAAATTAATTAAAACTAATTGAAATTATTTCAATTAAATAAAATAGTTAAATGTTAATTATTAAATAAAATAATATACATGTACTATGATATATGTGTATCATTATAAATGTTATAGTATGTATATTCAAATTTAAAATGAATAAAAATAAATAAATTAAAATATTAATTAATTAATTAATTAACATTTAGTAAACAAAACTAAATTTATAATTATACATAAGAATATTCTAAGTTAAAATTATAAATTATTATATATGGATTAAACTTATATAATACGAATGTACAATACAATGTGGAACTGCAATAAATCCAAGTTAGATTTAAGGAATATATACTTACATATTGTATGCATAGTGTGATTTTAGATGTATTTGACACTTGAATCACGAAGGTATTTCATAAGAAATACATTATTGCATAAATCGGTATCACTCTAATAAATACATTAAAGATTATGTATCTTTAACATAAGTGTTGTCCTCTATCATTTATGTATTAATAAATTACTTGCACACTCTCTGGTTGGTAAGTAAACTCAAACTAGACATATTATGTGTTGTATTATTAATATATTGATTAGATGAGGTATGATAACTGAATGTATTTATTGAGCAAACTTAAGGTACATATACTATACTTAAACCATCGCAAAATGGTAGGTATGAGTGAATAATCTTTTTCAATATATTGAGCAAACTCAAGGTTAAAATGAGACTAGGACAAAGGCCATGGGTTAATTAGGAGTTGTATATAATAAAATCGATAATGTGTTATCCATTGTTTGCGGGCTTATGATTTGTTGAGCAAACTCAAGGTCGGACTCTGTAATGACCCGACCTTCTATTACCAGAAAGTCGCATCATCTATAAGAAAGAAAGAGATATAAAAGAGAAAAGATAGAGAAGAAAGAACTAAACAACATCAGAATCTCATAGGGGAATGAATAAATTATATTAATCACATAAGATATTACATAGTATACAACATCAATCAGAGTTACACAGATTATACATCACATACTAGACAGTTATAAACACCTATCTAGTTATTACAACTCAAAACATCACAGAGATACAACACAGCGGAAATACAGATAAACACTAACACAGCGGAACCAATATATATCTATACGCTGAAGCCTCCTACTCCATTGCTCCTCCAGAATTCGTCAAAGCTAACCTGAATCCCTCGGCTACTCGTAAAAATTTGAGTACCCGAGAGTTTAAGAAAAACAGAAATAAACTCCGGGTCAGACATGGGTCTGGTATGAGTAAACGGTTAAGGTTGCTTAACTTTAAAAAACCTTTGAAACAAAGGTATCACGTAAGACTCCCCACACATAAACATGAGTAAGTTTTTACCTTACGCTAACCAAACATTTGATAGGAAATTCAGTGATATTATAATAGGTCTAGGGTTTTCAAGTAAATAAGAAATAGCTGAAATTGTTACATCTATTAAATTCCAGCATACTAGCCAACATGTAGGTAATACAATCAAATCCGAGGGCACTTATTGGAGATTGGATTCCATACAATGGCAGGGCTACTGGGGTACCGCCCGTCACAGTACTTGGCCTAGATCAGCGTACCGAGGATTACTCCCAATCCCCTGCAACACAAGACCGGAACCATCCCTTACTGGATAATTCCGAATAAAATCACCCCACGGTTGTGATCAGCAACCACACCACTAAGCCGAAATAAAAAGGAACATCTAGACAGGGATAACCTTACTCTCAAGTGGGTGCGACCCACGAAGCCTTGTTGCACCTCCCCTGTTTTAGCCATTCCCGGTTGATAAGGCTTGAGGCTACAATTACCTTTAGAGAACACATCTCTTAGAATGCTCATCGTCCACCTGACGATGTGCTGAAAGCATTCAATCCATACTAGTTCGTTCCGGGTTCGAACGAATCCGAAGGCATTATCTCGTTACACTCATTTTGGAATCATCCTCAGAGTTAACGACAATAACCCTTGCACTCTGAATCTTCACCTTCACTTGAGATTCACGACCTATCGTTAATTTGGATCGATGTGGTTTTTGGATATCCAAATCTGGAAACCCGATCCCGGTCTCATCGAAATCCAAATCGCCATCTTTTAGGTCCAAGTTGTTTTAAAGTTAAAACAATTCAATTTTATTATCTATATACACAGAGATAGATAATTCATATCATCACAAACAGATAATTCACATTATCATTATATTCAACCAATACATCCATATCACACAACATTACTTATCTCATATCTGAGATCTCAACCCATTCAAGACAATCGATATCATTCAACATCCATAAGCAATGATTTATTAATCACCTTCTGTAATTAATTTAAAGTGAATTAAATTAATTACTTCCATTTCTAATTAATTAAAATAAATTAAATTAATTACTTTCATCACATAAATCTTGCTTACGTAATCATATTAATTACAAATCAATTTATTGATCATCCTTTAATTTCCATCTTAATTAATCATCCTGATTAGTTATTCTTAATTACCTTAAGTAATTAACTTTTAATTTATTACACAAATTAATTATCCTTAACCATTCACAGTAATTTACCCTTAATTACTTCATTAATTACATTAATTAATGATCCTTAATAAATTACTTCCATTAATTAATTAACTATAATTAATTACATTAATCCTTAATTAATTACATTAATTAATTAACTTTAATTAATCACTTTCATTAATCAACCTTAATCATAAACAGAAATTACCATCCTATAATTATTTACCTTAATTAATTAACTTCTTAATTAATTATATAAACCCTTATGATTAATTTCACTAAGTAATAAATCTTTAATTACTTTTACTAAGTAATTATACTTTAATTACTTCCCATTAAGTAATCCCCTTTAATTAATTACATCCAGTAATTATACATTAATTACTTTGCCAAGTAATTATACTTATCAATCTTATTAAGTATTCATACTTAATCAACCATCAAATGATTTTCTTTAATTAATTAACAATTAATTAACTAAAATTTATCACATTCATTTTATTAATTACAATTTGAGTAATTCATCCCTTAATTACCCTTTAAACAAATTAATAAATCTTAACTATAGATTCATTACCCTTTAATTATTAATTAATAAATCTTAATTATCAATTAAATAAACTTAATAACAAATTAATTACTTCTTAATTACCAGTTAATCAACCTCGACTTAACATTTAATTAACCCTTAATTAATCTTTAATTATAGATTAATTATCTCTTAATTATTAATTAATAAAACTTAATTACAAATTAAGTACTTATATTTATAAGTAAATTAATCTTCTAATTGCTAATAAATCAACCTTAATTACTTAATTTGTAAATCTTGAATTAATTAACTCATAACACTTAATTACTAATTAATAAATAAATTAAATCAATTAATTACTCTTAATTAATCCCTTATCCTAAATTAAATTATTACTTAAGTTATGAAATAAAATAATCATTAACTTGATAAATTAAAGTTAACAAAACATACTTTCTTTTAAATGTTTAAACATTATCAAGTAATAGTTTTAAAACTATTTAAATTTAAATTTAAAAACTTACTTTTATAAAGACCTTTAAATTTTCATTTCTAACATAAGTTTAAAATAAATTTAAACTTCACTTAGCCAAAATTTAAACTAACAATTTCGAAACTTCATATTCAATGTTAAAGAAACAACTTATTATTTACATAAAGTGATTTATTCAAGAAAACTTAAACTTAGATTAATTTTTAAATTTAAAAACTGTAGGCTTCACCCACAACTACTCGAGACATTACTCGAGTCACTCACCCAAAACCCGATCCTTACTTCGAGTCGACCCCGCAAAATTCTCGAGCAACACACAAGAAGGCTTCGTCTTCCCCAAAGCCCCAAACTAACCCAGATACGAAAATGCACACATGCATGTGCACCAACGTTCGCCAGCGCTCCGGCGTACCTCACCACCTCCAGCAAGCCACAAATCGACACGACTATCGACTATGAACATCCAAACGAAAGCATCTAACCCAAATCGAAAACGAGCCCTCAGCTCGAAACTGAAGTTCAACGTCGCCGGAAAGAAACGTCTCGCAACCACGCACTCGACCACCATAAGGTCTGAAACTCCGGCTACCTCTTCGTCAACGCTCCAGCTAACATCACCCAAAATCTCGTTGAACTCGATCACTTCTACAAGCCGTGGTGATCGATTCACTACACCTAGTTAAAACTAGGGTTCCAGCCTTCAAACAACAACCACCACCTCCACACTGAAATGCACCATCATCAGATAATTTTCCCATCATCCCTGATCACTCCTCCATCAATGCCAAAGATCCCGACCACCCAGATAGCATAAATCACCAAAAAAATCCCCAAATTTCATTTCCAGTTCATTTCAGAACTGCATCCTACCCCTATTTCTAAAAATCTTGATTTTAGTTTTAAAATTCATGTTTTTAAATGTTGTTTCAGATCCTAACCTTGAAACAAAAATTTATGAAGTTTAAATTTTCACTATTTCAAAGTTGATTCATCTGTTAATAATTTCCAAAGATGATACAGAGTTATTTTAACTTAAGTAAAAAAAAATTAAACTATAGTCTATGATGAAACAAACATATTTTGTTTAAGTCTTAAATCCAAACCAATATTTAATCAAGAGAAAATGGTTTTTAAATCAAACAGAAGCTTGAAATCAAAGAAACAGAAATGCTACAGGTAAACAAGCATGCACACATATATATTCATATATATATATATATTCACAGCAGATTTCATAATATATTCATTTCAAATTAAATAGCATGCAACCAAATTTACCTACTTAAATTTTTAAAAGTGAAGTTACTCACTTGATAAATAATAGAGAACAGAGGAATGTATATATATATATACACCCAGCCATTTCACAGTTATCAACATCTATTCTTATATGCAAACATCATTCACTTCAAACATTCATCACATGCAGTAAAACTTACAACCATATTTAAGTTTTAAGAAAAATGTTTACTCGCCTGATTTTAAGACAGAAAGCTTGCTTTTTGAAAACAGGAAGGCTTGCAAAACTGAAATTTGAAAACTTGAATACTTCTGTTGTTTTGATTCCAGAGAACAATGTCTTGCTTGTAACTTTGATTTCAGGTTGCAATTTGAAGATGCTACAGGCTTGATAAAATGGTTACAGGGATTGTTGAAAAATGCATACAGGCTTTTGAAAAGATTTGAAACAGAGGTGAATTTGGTTTACAGGTTAAAGAATAAATTTGAAGAGAAGCTTTCAGGTTTTGTTTTCTGGTTTTGCATTGTTTTAATGAACGAAAATGAAAAGGAAGCTTGATATATAATAAAACAAGTATGCAGAGGCTAAGTAATGCTGGTACAAGATTTTTTTTATTTATTTGATCAGTGATTTTCTTTATAGGGTGGCTGAAATGATACATTTGTACAAGCATTTATTAACTATGTCATACTTATCCCCTTTATTTCAATTCATATGTACTTGTATGTTACTTTACTTCTTTTTTTTGCCTGCAAATCTTTATTGCTATAGTACATATATCTTTATTTTATTTTGTACATCTTGTATGTATTTTTGTCTTGGTTTTTGACTTATTTCTTTGCATATACATATGGTGATAGTATATATATTTCTTGCCTGCAAATACATGTATACTATATAATTCTAGACTTACTTAAGTTCTCATTTTATATTTTTGCTTAACCATAATTTTATTTGAAATATTCATTTCTATTTAAAAACTTAATGTATTTAACTAATGTTTATTTTTCTACTTTAAACTTAACTACCAAACACTTCATTTATAATTATTTATTTATATATTTTCACTTATGTTAAATACCAAAGTTTCTTATGTTTATAAGTTTATATATACCATATATTTGTTTTATATTTATATTTAATATTGACAAGATTTATTTTAATTTAAACATTATTACCAAAATTACATCAAATATATATAGATCGAAAGTGAAGAAGTAGAGCTTTACTTAAATTTAAGATAGATTTTTATTGTAATTATATTGGAACACTTTTATTTTAAATTCTTAAATCATAATTTTCTTCTAAACTACACACATACATATACACATTTAAATAACACTTATTAATTTAGAAATAATAGGACTATTTAAATCTATTTATAAAATAACACAAATTAAATTTGTAACTAATTATTCTTATTTAAAATCAATCTAAAATCATAATTTAAAACATCACATTATTAATTTATTGGTTATTTATATTTGAAAATAACAATTTTATCAATTTTAAATAATTTAATTAAGAGATTATCACATTTTAAATTCCTCGAAATTCCGGGATATCACATTCCTTCCCCCTTAAAAGAATTTCGTCCTCGAAATTTAAAACAAAAGATAATCCAAATTTTTATTTTCAACCAATTCAAGCATACATATTAGCCATACACAACCAAACAAACAATTTCAATCAACAAACAACACTAGCTATTCGGACATAGATCCGGATAAGCTTCCTAAAAATTTCCCGAGTTTCCGAGGTATAGATACTGGAATACTCGCTCTACTGAATCCAAACTAGCTATACTACTGAGCTACTGAGCACCTACTCATCTAGATCTAAAATCTATACAAGAGATCTGACCACACTCAAGACCTAATCAACAACCAACCCTTTTGAACTGCTGGTTCCAAAACAAGTGATGGATCATACACGTATTCCCTCAGAGATACGTGAAATACATTTAATCCCAGTCCTCCAAACTGGAAATTCAACCTTGATGACCGAACACTTATTCTTACA
Source organism: Allium fistulosum (assembly GCA_030737815.1). Lineage (NCBI taxonomy): Eukaryota > Viridiplantae > Streptophyta > Magnoliopsida > Asparagales > Amaryllidaceae > Allium > Allium fistulosum. The sequence goes on along the minus strand of CM060908.1, from coordinate 118,224,053 downwards.
AGAATATAGAAAGATCCAATATACTCCGGAGCTAACCTCACAGTCTTACCCAATCTTATTGCTCCCTTTACCAGAGAAAATCTCAACAACAACGAAGTCTCCAACTTCGAATTCCAAATTCTTCCGTCTCTTATCCACAAAACTCCTTTGACGGTCCTGGACTGCCTACATCCTTACCTGACCAGCTAAATCTTCACTGATGCTTCAATAAACAAACTGGATCAAAATAACTCAACAAAAAGATCCTCTTCAGATTTACCCAAAATCCAGAATACAACTCTACTCCACCATCATCAGTAGATTACAACTTACTTCTCCTATTCGAAAAAGACAAAACAAAAACACTTGCCTATCTGGCCACAAATCCAGAAAAATTTCCTATAGAAATTCTCTAATCCCAAAACAGTGCAACTTCCGGTTGCTTCCACTCTAGAACAGCTGCCACCCTGCTTCCACTGCACAACTCTGATCTGAAGTAGATAAGCATGACAATGAATTTGAGCAAAATCTTAACCAACACCTCCTGGACACATAGTTCAACAGATCCACCACAATCGGAAACGAACTGCTCAAAGAAACAGATGAGTCCTCAGTCAAGGGTATTGTCTTCAGCTACCCTTAGCTAGAAGAAATTCGAAACTAGATACAGAAGAGAAAACACAAATGCTCCACCAAATCTTTCTAAGAAACCATCCATCTCCTTAGCTAAACCATCGGTACCACTTCTGGAATCCAGTCGATACCAACTCAATCTCCAAATGCTAACAAAACTCTGACTTCCTGAAGACATCCAGAAAAATCTCTGACAAACCAAGAGAACACTCAGACTATCGCAAGTCACTTTTGCGATCAATCCGGCCTATTTCCAGAGAAAAACTGCCCTCTCCTTGCCAATCAGAACAGCTTATGCTTATGAAGCCAATCCATCGAAGAAACGGAACCACTCCGCTGCTTCAGAACTCCACTGCTAAGCTAGAAAGCTTCCTTCCCAACACACAGAACACTCCGAGCTGCGCTGCTGATACCTATGCCAAGGAATTCCTAATCCAAAGCTCTTCGAGAAACTTGGACCTCAAACCAAACAGAAACATCCTGCTGAACACAGCCACAACACCGAAGCAGACACACTTCCTTAACTTATTCCAAAGAAATCATCTTCGGAAACATCCCTAGTCACTGCGTCTCACTACGCAACTACTACTTCCTGAGGTTGCCAACATACCATCACTTGTTTCTGCCTAACCGACAGATACAAACTCTCAAAAATCTGCTCACACGAGCGCGATCAAACTTGCACTTCAATGATGAACTCCGAATCCTTAACAGGTTTCCTTCAGAGATCAATAAAATTTCTTACATCAAACAAAACTCACTCGAGACGGTATTAGGTCTGCAGTCTTGACATATACACTTCCAACCTTGAACATTCAAACTCCAACCATCGGTAGTCGTGTTACACACACCACTAACCCATCTACCTTTATAGCTTATATTGGTAAACCCGAACAGGTAACCCAACAGATAGGTAGAAATATAGATATACATATATATATTCAAAATTACAAATACGCTCTCTGAAGAAAGATACCACTCCAGAGCTTAGGTATTCACTCAACCTATGCTCTGATACCACTGTAATGACCCGACCTTCTATTACCAGAAAGTCGCATCATCTATAAGAAAGAAAGGGATAGAAAAGAGAAAAGATAGAGAAGAAAGAACTAAACAACATCAGAATCTCACAGCGGAACGAATAAATTATATTAATCACATAAGATATTACATAGTATACAACATCAATCAGAGTTACACAGATTATACATCACATACTAGACAGTTATAAACACCTGTCTAGTTATTACAACTCAAAACATCACAGAGATACAACACAGCGGAAATACAGATAAACACTAACACAGCGGAACCAATATATATCTATACGCTGAAGCCTCCTGCTCCATTGCTCCTCTAGAATTCGTCAAAGCTAACCTGAATCCCTTGGCTACTCGTAAAAATTTGAGTACCCGAGAGTTTAAGAAAAATAGAAATAAACTCCGGGTCAGACATGGGTCTGGTATGAGTAAACGGTTAAGGTTGCTTAACTTTAAAAAACCTTTGAAACAAAGGTATCACGTAAGACTCCCCACACATAAACATGGGTAAGTTTTTACCTTACGCTAACCAAACATTTGATAGGAAATTCAGTGATATTATAATAGGTCTAGGGTTTTCAAGTAAATAAGAAATAGCTGAAATTGTTACATCTATTAAATTCTAGCATACTAGCCAACATGTGGGTAATACAATCAAATCCGAGGGAACTTATTGGAGATTGGATTCCATACAATGGCAGGGCTACTAGGGTACCGCCCATCACAGTACCTGGCTTAGATCAGCGTACCGAGGATTACTCCCAATCCCCTGCAACACAAGACCGGAACCATCCCTTACTGGATAATTCCGAATAAAATCACCTCACGGTTGTGATCAGCAACCGCACCACCAAGCCGAAATAAAAAGGGACATCTAGACAAGGATGACCTTACTCTCAAGTGGGTGCGACCCGCGAAGCCTTGCTGCACCTCCCCTGTTTTAGCCATTCCCGGTTGATGAGGCTTGAGGCTACGATTACCTTTAGAGAACACATCTCTTAGAATGCTCATCGTCCACCTGACGATGTGCTGAAAGAATTCAATCCATACAAGTTCGTTCCGGGTTCGAACGAATTCGAAGGCATTATCTCGTTACACTCATTTTGGAATCATCCTCAGAGTTAACGACAATAACCCTTGCACTCTGAATCTTCATCTTCACTTGAGATTCACGACCTATCGTTAATTTGGATCGATGTGGTTTTTGGATATCCAAATCTGGAAACCCGATCCCGGTCTCATCGAAATCCAAATCGCCATCTTTTAGGTCCAAGTTGTTTTAAAGTTAAAACAATTCAATTTTATTATCTATATACACAGAGATAGATAATTCATATCATCACAAACAGATAATTCACATTATCATTATATTTAACCAAAACATCCATATCACACAACATTACTTATCTCATATCTGAGATCTCAAACCATTCAAGACAATCGATATCATTCAACATCCATAAGCAATGATTTATTAATCACCTTCTGTAATTAATTTAAAGTGAATTAAATTAATTACTTCCATTTCTAATTAATTAAAATAAATTAAATTAATTACTTTCATCACATAAATCTTTCTTACTTAATCATATTAATTACAAATCAATTTATTGATCATCCTTTAATTTCCATCTTAATTAATCATCCTAATTAGTTATTCTTAATTACCTTAAGTAATTAGCTTTTAATTTATTACACAAATTAATTATCCTTAACCATTCACGGTAATTTACCCTTAATTACTTCATTAATTACATTAATTAATGATCCTTAATAAATTACTTCCATTAATTAATTAACTATAATTAATTACATTAATCCTTAATTAATTACATTAATTAGTTAACTTTAATTAATCGCTTTCATTAATCAACTTTAGCATAAACAGAAATTACCATCCTATAATTATTTACCTTAATTAATTAACTTCTTAATTAATTATATAAACCCTTATGATTAATTTCACTAAGTAATAAATCTTTAATTACTTTTACTAAGTAATTATACTTTAATTACTTCCCATTAAGTAATCCCCTTTAATTAATTACATCCAGTAATTATACATTAATTACTTTGCTAAGTAATTATACTTATCAATCTTATTAAGTATTCATACTTAATCAACCATCAAATGATTTTCTTTAATTAATTAACAATTAATTAACTAAAATTTATCACATTCATTTTATTAATTACAATTTGAGTAATTCATCCCTTAATTACACTTTAAACAAATTAATAAATCTTAACTATAGATTCATTACCCTTTAATTATTAATTAATAAATCTTAATTATCAATTAAATAAACTTAATAACAAATTAATTACTTCTTAATTACCAGTTAATCAACCTCGACTTAACATTTAATTAACCCTTAATTAATCTTTAATTATAGATTAATTATCTCTTAATTATTAATTAATAAAACTTAATTACAAATTAAGTACTTATATTTATAAGTAAATTAATCTTCTAATTGTTAATAAATCAACCTTAATTACTTAATTTGTAAATCTTGAATTAATTAACTCATAACACTTAATTACTAATTAATAAATAAATTAAATCAATTAATTACTCTTAATTAATCCCTTATCCTAAATTAAATTATTACTTAAGTTATGAAATAAAATAATCATTAACTTGATAAATTAAAGTTAACAAAACATACTTTCTTTTAAATGTTTAAACATTATCAAGTAATAGTTTTAAAACTATTTAAATTTAAATTTAAAAACTTACTTTTATAAAGACCTTTAAATTTTCATTTCTAACATAAGTTTAAAATAAATTTAAACTTTACTTAGCCAAAATTTAAACTAACAATTTCGAAACTTCATATTCAATGTTAAAGAAACAACTTATTATTTACATAAAGTGATTTATTCAAGAAAACTTAAACTTAGATTAATTTTTAAATTTAAAAACTGTAGGCTTCACCCACAACTACTCGAGACATTAATCGAGTCACTCACCCAAAACCCGATCCTTACTTCGAGTCGACCCCGTAAAATTCTCAAGCAACACATAAGAAGGCTTCGTCTTCCCCAAAGCCCCAAACTAACCCAGATACGAAAATGCACACGTGCACGTGCACCAACGTTCGCCAGCACTCCAGCGTACCTCACCACCTCCGGCAAGCCACAAATCGACACGACTATCGACTACGAACATCCAAACGAAAGCATCTAACCCAAATCGAAAATGAGCCCTCAGCTCAAAACCGGAGTTCAACATCGCCGGAAAGAAACATCTCGCAACCACGCACTCGACCACCAGAAGGTATGAAACTCCGGCTACCTCTTCGTCAACGCTCCAGCTAACATCACCCAAAATCTCGTTGAACTCGATCACTTCTACAAGCCATGGTGATCGATTCACTCCACCTAATTAAAACTAGGGTTCCAACCTTCAAACAACAACCACCACCTCCACACTGAAATGCACCATCATCAGATAATTTTCCCATCATCCATGATCACTCCTCCATCAATACCAAAGATCACGACCACCCAGATAGCAGAAATCACCAAAAAAATCCCCAAATTTCATTTCCAGTTCATTTCAGAACTGCACCCTACCCCTATTTCTAAAAATCTTGATTTTAGTTTTAAAATTCATGTTTTTAAATGTTGTTTCAGATCCTAACCTTGAAACAAAAATTTATGAAGTTTAAATTTTCACTATTTCAAAGTTGATTCATCTGTTAATAATTTCCAAAGATGATACAGAGTTATTTTAACTTAAGTAAAAAAAATTAAACTATAGTCTATGATGAAACAAACATATTTTGTTTAAGTCTTAAATCCAAACCAATATTTAATCAAGAGAAAATGGTTTTTAAATCAAACAGAAGCTTGAAATCAAAGAAACAGAAATGCTACAGGTAAACAAGCATGCACACATATATATTCATATATATATATTCACAGCAGATTTCATAATATATTCATTTCAAATTAAATAGCATGCAACCAAATTTACCTACTTAAATTTTTAAAAGTGAAGTTACTCACTTGATAAATAACAGAGAACAGAGGAATGTGTGTGTGTATATATATATATATACCCAGCCATTTCACAGTTATCAACATCTATTCTTATATGCAAACATCATTCACTTCAAATATTCATCACATGCAGTAAAACTTACAACCATATTTTAGTTTTAAGAAAAATGTTTACTCACCTGATTTTAAGACAGAAAGCTTGCTTTTTGAAAACAGGAAGGCTTGCAAAACTGAAATTTGAAAACTTGAATACTTCTGTTGTTTTGATTCTAGAGAACAATGTCTTGCTTGTAACTTTGATTTCAGGTTGCAATTTGAAGATGCTACAGGCTTGATAAAATGGTTACAGGGATTGTTGAAAAATGCTTACATGCTTTTGAAAAGATTTGAAACAGAGGTGAATTTGGTTTACAGGTTAAAGAATAAATTTGAAGAGAAGCTTTCAGGTTTTGTTTTCTGGTTTTGCATTGTTTTAATGAACGAAAATGAAAAGGAAGCTTGATATATAATAAAACAAGTATGTAGAGGCTAAGTAATGCTGGTACAAGATTTTTTTATTTATTTGATCAGTGATTTTCTTTATAGGGTGGCTGAAATGATACATTTGTACAAGCATTTATTAACTATGTCATACTTATCCCCTTTATTTCAATTCATATGTACTTGTATGTTATTTTACTTCTTTTTTTTTGCTTGCAAATCTTCATTGCTATAGTACATATATCTTTATTTTATTTTGTACATCTTGTATGTATTTTTGTCTTGGTTTTTGACTTATTTCTTTGCATATACATATGGTGATAGTATATATATTTCTTGCCTGCAAATACATGTATACTATATAATTCTAGACTTACTTAAGTTCTCATTTTATATTTTTGCTTAACCATAATTTTATTTGAAATATTCATTTCTATTTAAAAACTTAATGTATTTAACTAATGTATATTTTTCTATTTTAACCTTAACTACCAAACACCTCATTTATAATTATTTATTTATATATTTTCACTTATGTTAAATATCAAAGTTTCTTATGTTTATAAGTTTATATATACCATATATTTGTTTTATATTTATATTTAATATTGACAAGATTTATTTTAATTTAAACATTATTACCAAAATTACATCAAATATATATAGATCAAAAGTGAACAAGTAGAGCTTTACTTAAATTTAAGATAGATTTTTATTGTAATTATATTGGAACACTTTTATTTTAAATTCTCAAATCATAATTTTCTTCTAAACTACACACATACATATGCACATTTAAATAACACTTATTAATTAAGAAATAATAGGACTATTTAAATCTATTTATAAAATAACACAAATTAAATTTGTAACTAATTATTCTTATTTAAAATCAATCTAAAATCATAATTTAAAACATCACATTATTAATTTATTGGTTATTTATATTTGAAAATAACAATTTTATTAATTTTAAATAATTTAATTAAGAGATTATCACATTTTAAATTCCTCGAAATTCCGGGATATCACAGACTTGCATGGCATGCGAGTCCTAACACCCACTAGAGAAATCGAAATATTTCTATATTTTACCTTAGGGTTTTGAGAAACATAAAAGTATACTGAAAACTTATTAAATAAATGAAATGTAACATTTAATCTACCTAATAATACAAGAACATCTGCTATATATAAATTAAACTAATCTAATATGCTAAATTTGTGCAATTAACATAATTAATGAAATGTTTGTCAATTAAAACATAAATTGGCATAGAAGTTTAAAATATACTTGCCAATAAATCCCTTGGCATGCTGTCATTTCATGACTCGTGCAAGCGCCTAATTACACGACTACTAAAACATTCATACTTTAGTCACTAAGATTTTTATTTTTCTAAGACTGTATTATAAATGGAGATAGTTTAGAAAATGGAGATGGTTTAATTTCAATATGAATATTATAAATATTCGTCATAAGATAAAATTATAATAATGGTATTTGTTTTTATAACAAAAGCGATGCATTAGAAAATAATGAAATATCTGAAATTTTTACAATTATTTTGAAATTATGAACTAAGCCATAATATTGAGAAATAATTTTTTAATTGTATGATTATGAATCATGTGGTATTGATAAATTATATCTCAAATGGTTAAGGTGAAAGCACCCATTCATCTGGAGCAAAGTAAGAGTTAGTGAATTCTTCTGATCGATACATATAAATGTTACAGTCGTACATCTTATGATACCAAAATGGTTTTACATACTTCATTTACTTCACCGATGAATTTTCATAAACATGAACATGTATATTTAATATACCTATAGCACATAGATTATAAAATGGAAGTAAATAACTTAACGTGCAAAAGAAAATAAAATTATTTGATTTTGATCAAATAGACCAGTCTAATGGAAAGAGTTCGAAATGTACCTAAAAATGAATCAAGATTAGATCTGAAAAGGCATTCCTATCTAAGATACATAACGATGTATCAATAAGGAGTAATCAAACTTTATTTAACAAAGTACGGTTGATAATGAGTGAAGTTGAGTTAACTTCTTCCAGTTAGGCCATGCACTTAAGAGTAGTACATAAAGTTAAAATTAGTTTCATCTAAAAGCATAGTTTATGATATCATACAAGATAAGAGTTTGTAGGAAACCCCTACATATCTTAGGTCAAAGATTTTACAGGTTGTGTGAGTCGAGAGACTGCACGAAGTAATTGTTCGTGAGATATATTGTGTGGACCACCCCAAAGGAGTTTAGGATTGTTCAATATTGATTGATTATGTTTTGAACATAAGTTTTATAAACTAAAACCAAATAAGTTATATATATGGCAAATGTATAAAATGTTTATGAATACTATTTTGCTGCATTAAGAAACAATTGTTGTTTCAAGAAACACCAATTTCATGATGAAGAAATTTCCTTTAGAAATTATTGGTAACAAAATAGATTTGTATATGATCTAATAATAAAACTGCTTACGAAGGATGAAATGAAATTAACCAAAGCTAAATGGACACAATTCATTCGAATGTCTAATAAGTATTCTCTCATAGTAAAGAAAAACTATGAGTTTCTTATCAATGTTAATAATAGATTTTCCTCGGTTGTCAATAAAACCATTAAGAGCATGGACTCTTTTATATGGTATGATGCACAAATCCTCAATAGATTCCAAGTACAGTATCAAAATATAATCTTGATAGTTGCACCCGAAGAAATATGATCCATCAGCGGTAAATGTGTTCTTAAGAAGAAGACCAATGCATAGTGAGAAACATTGAAAAAATAACATCATAAATTTCAATTGTTGAAATTAACTTAATAAATCCATCATTCAACATGCTTATATTAATTAGAATTTTATTCACAAAACTATCTCTCGGTATGACTTTGAATTTTGGTTCATATATGTATAAATAGAAAATTATAAATAATGATTTAGAATGAACTATTTGCATATGAAAACCAAAGTGTCTTGTAGTTAGTAGGAGAGATACTGAGTTTGTAAATTTCAGATATGATCCAAGAACTAATATGAAAGTATTGTTCGATAAGCATCAGAGCTGAACAAGTATTTTGATAGGAATATTAAATAGTTTATTTTCAACCAAAATGTAGATGAAGTGTCTCTATAATAAAGAACATTAAAAGGTACATAGATATTTTAAAATTATAAGTAAACACCAAACTTAGGATTATTGACCATGTACTCATGTTAGAATCATTTTAGTTTGGTTGTTAAATTCTCGATATTGGAATTGAAAATGTCATCTTTATAATCAGTATAAAAGGATGTCGGGATGGTCCCATATGATATACTTAGACACCATATTAAAATGTTTAATGTGGAGCATATGTGCTGGATTCCTTATGCATTGGCAATAGGAATTATCACATATGTTATGTAGCCTACTATATCACATTATGCTTATGTACTTGGTACATTGAGCGTGTATCAAATCCAAAATTAAGATTGTTATATGGTAGTTTAGAGTGTTCTCGAGTATTTATGAAATATTAGAGAATTGTTTATAAAAAAACAAACTCCTTATGAAAGAGTGCTCGGACTCGAACTTCATAAGTGATATCGGGTATAGTATGTCAATATTAAATTCATATTCAGACCTTATTTAAGGAGCATTAAGTTAGAGATGTTTCAAACAAAAAGGTTATGACTAATTCAACAAATAGCTAAGTACACCGCCTTGAATAGTGCCACAAGAAAAGCAAGTAATATATAAATATAAATGCATAAATTTAAAACCAAGCTAGGGGTGATTCCAAGTATCGAGAATACTATGTCATTGTTATATGATAACAATATCCTGTTATAGATCATGAAAGAACCAAAAGCTTAATAGAAGTTGAGAAACATACTCCAAAAAGTACCACATGATAACGGTCGTTTATCAACATCAGAGAGAGTTGATTGACCGAGTAAGTAATTGAAACAACATAGCAGATCCATTCATGAAGGGACTAACCTGATCGGTTCTAAGAAAATCGATTGAAGGGATGAGATTGAGATTCCATTATTGTCCCCAAGTGCAAGTGGGAAAATGATAGAGGTAGGGGTATAATCTAGAGGAAATTTTGTAATTTATTTTAAATTATTAACCTTGTAATAAAATCTCGCTTGAAATAAAAAGTGTTTTTGTTTCTATTATATACTTGTCATATTGTGATATGTTGATTAATTATTTAATTTTAGCATATCAAATAGAAATCATTCAACGATATGTTATATGATAGTAATTACAATGTGTTGCATCATGAGAAATTTATCAAATAAAAAATAATATATTATTTAAATATTCCTAGTCAAGATGTTTTGAGATAGGACATTGATACATCCATTAAGAGTAGAGCACATAACACTCTTCAAATGTTGAGCAGTATATAAATCATGACTGCTAAGGGCCCCAATGGGTTACGTACTGATAGTTATTGGATAAATGTGGAATAACCCACTCAAGAGTTTTATTGGTTAATATAACTAAGGTCAAACAAAGAATCTTAAAGTGACGATATTACATTGTTATCTCGACTTGAGAATACAGTTGAAATTCAATGTGGACACTCCACTTTAATTATAGAGAAACCGTATCATTGCATCTATCAAACAACTATAGTTGGGTCTAAGTTGAAGCATTGGAAATGAAATGCTATTTAATAGAGAATTTGTCTCCTTAGTTATATGAGGTTAGTATCAGCGTCAATTGTAGTTAACTCAAAGTTAAATTCTCTAGTCAGAGCAGCTCGGTTAATAACAAGTCAATGCATGAAATATGTGATTTTCCAACATTTTATATTTACCAATTTCTAACACTTATAAATGTTACAAACTACCAACAGTAAAAAAGTGTTAGGAAACTGAAAAGTTGTAACGACCCGTAAATTTCAACTGTTTTAATAATGTAATTAGTTGAAATTTTGTGAAATTTTAAACGATAAAATTTTGAAATAAAAATTTAATATTTGGAATACGTCTAGTTAAACATAGCGACTGGTAAATTTTCGTCCGAAAATATGAAAGTTTATTTCGCGCGTAAATTCACTTCAATCTAATCAGTTAAAAAGCGATGAAAATAAAATATTTCCGAAACATAAATATTTTTACATAGAAAAATTCTAAACCATCTTCTGAGCAAGATGTCAATTGTAGTTTTTCAAAATTCGGACATCTTTGGCTCCGTCGATCTTATTTTTCAGCGTTTTCTTGCATTTTCCGCTATTAAAAAATTCGACTTTTTATAATTCAATCGTACCACTGATATCTGTATATCGTTTCGATCGTCTCGTTGCGCTGATCTTCACAGTATATCCAATTCTATGTTTTGGTGTCGGGTGCACTGCGGAATATGTGAAACAGTTCACCGTATCGGTACCGTATCCGTAATCTTTTGTTTTCTTTTGCCTTTCAAACTTCAGTCGTGTCGTTCAAGCAACAATAAATTGCTTTAATTAGTCACCAAATCAAAACATTTGACCGTTGTTGTTTCATTATTTCCATATACTGTATTTGACTGTTCATTCCTTTTGAGACAGTTCAAATTGAAATAAAAATAGCATAATGTTTCTTTATAATCTAGAGTCGGTGCATTCTTACCTGTAGCCAGCTGTTACCGTTCTCTGATTTTAATATATAAACTTCGTCCTTTCAATTTCTTTTCCTCATTTTCTTCCTTGTTCTGTGCACGGCATTTTAAAATTTTAAATATGGTATGAGCAGTTTCTCTTTTGCATTGAAATTACTCGTCCCTTCATATATTTACCTGTTTGTTTTAGATCTGAGAAGCCTCACACCTCCTCTCTCTCTCACGTCATTCCCCTTCCTTTTTAACTTACCCAGCCTATCACCCATCCAAACGAAAACCTTCACCGCCAGCTCAGATCCGTAAGGCGCTTTTCCCTACTTCTCCTCACTCTTTGCTGAACCCATCACCATGCAGCAGCACAAGCCCAACGTGCCTTCCCGACACCACACAAATAACGATCAACCTCCGCCTTGTTCGCCAACAGCGCCCCGCCCTTCCACTGATGGCCGAAACCCACCACACTCCTTCCCACGTCTTCCCTCACCTCGCAACTGCCCCTCTCCTCATGCACAACCAAACCCCAATCTTCTCCCATCGCCTCCCACTCGACAGCAATCATCACCCACCGAACGTGTGTAGACACCGCCGAACACCCACTGCCTTCCCTAGCCTCTCCAACCTGCCACTACCTGCTGCAAATCCCACCACCGCATCACGATCCACCACACGTCCCTCTTCCCTTTGCCGCTATCTCCCCATCGTCCGCCGCTCTTCCCATCAGCCCGCTCCACCACCTGCTCTGGCCCCTCCACCTCCTCTCCCCGTCGCCGAGTCTGGATCCACCTGAGTCCAGCCGAACCCCCTCTACTCGTCTGCCACGTCAACTGATCCTTATTCCTTCTGTTGTCCAGCTCTTCCTTGTGTAAGTGTATGTGTAGTTTAAACTTGTTATGGTTTAAGTATATACAGCAGTTTTGTAAATATTTATTTTCCTTTTCTTAGTACAAGATATCAAGCTTTATATTTCAGTGTGTGTAAGACAGTGTTTTAAATATAAGCGTATAGCTGTTACATAGTACATTATATATACACACACCTTATAAAGTTTGTTATAATACTTTATATTATATTATGTTAGTAATGTATCAGTGAGTATATAGATATATGTATAGGCATGAGTTCGGTTATATATATATATAAGTTTAAAAGTAAACTATAGATCAGTGCAGGCGTATATTACTTATAAGTATAATTGTATATTATTAATTTCACTTGATATATAATAGCCGACTATATGTATATGTATTGTATTTCATATATGCGGTCTAGGTTGCTAGTTTTGTCTGTAATAACATAAGCTTGAAAATGTAGGTTAGTTTATAAACTTTGATCTGTTTTGAGTTTATAACAGTGTAAAGTTTGTTTTAATTTTATTTTAAACATTGATTTTTTTTTGATAAAATATATAGGTAAGTTGTATATGTTATATATAATTTTATATAAAAACATAAAAGTTTGGCTCGTTTTGGAAAGTATGTAAAGAAGCATTTATGCAGTTAAATTTTAGATAGTATAATGTATCTAGTTTTATTGTTGTAAATATATTTATATAAGTGGTCTCGACTGTATAAACTTTATAGATAAATATATGTTAGTATGTGTTTTGGGTTTGAAATATATAAAGATATGTTGGGTGTGTGCACGATTTACAGCAGTTGATTTATGGCTTTATACGATTTGTTGTCTATATAAATGGGTATAAAAGTTTTATATAGTCTATGAGATGGGTGAGTGTGTGCAAAGAACTTGTACTATTATTTATATTGGGTTTTGTATCTTGGTCGAAGTGTCAGCTTCCTGTATAGTCAGTATATATGACAGTAGTATTTATTTGTATAATATATAATATATTAGTTTTTAAAACGATTCATGTACTGTAATATATATATATATATATATTTAAAATCTAATATTGATTTTAGTATAATATTTTAAAGATTTTTTTTTTGGAATACGTGTTTAAATTTTTATTTTGATATATATGGCTATATATTTCATCCATCTCTTGTCCAAATTGACTGACATTCTCAATATCAATGTATCGCAGCAAATTCCTAACATGTCGCTGTCCCGCTAGCTTGATCTGTACGCTTGTCTATGTCTATTCGCTTCCATTTTCATTCTGTCGTTCATCTCTAGCCTCGAAAGGTGAGCATTCACTCACGATTAACGTTCTTTTATTTATTAAATCTGATTTCAATTGAAACGACAATTGAAATATGCTGCTGATAGATATTTAAACAGTTATTACCTGTATCAGTTCACCTGTGACACCTGACACCATTATCTATTAATTATTTATGCGATGATAATATAGTTTGGCTGATAATTGATTGATTGTTGATGTTTGTATTGGACGTTAAATTGTTAATGTTAAAATGATAAATAGTATGAAATTGAACTTGATATAGGATAGTTAAATGTTAAATTTGATTAAATGACATTTGTATAATATGACCCATTTAACTGTCAAAATTTATTGACACGCATGATTTGTTTAATTACATCTTGAACCATTGAATGTATGTTGTTAAATTGATGATGTATGAAATTGTAAATAGATGACAAGTGAAAAACCGTAATGTAATAATCTTTAATCTACATGAAATGATAGTGTAGATTCTAGAAATAATTATATTAATTCGTACAAATAACAATGCGAATTAATACGGTTATTTCGGGATTATTTGAATTGATTATTGGATTGATATTGATTATTGTTATTGCTTGTTTATTTACTTTGACACCATCCCAGTTATCACACTGCAAGTTCCCTTTTCTATGTTTTTTTTTGAATTGAATTGGAATCGGGTTGAAATGATAAATACCCAAATTAAACTTTGTCCTAGGATAGAGAATTAAATAAAACCCGATTGGTCAATAATTTGATTTAAAAATAAATGAAGATTTTATTTGAATAAATAATATGGTTTTGAAATGAAGTTGAAATTTGAATGAAAGAAAAATGTTAATATTTAATAATCTGAAACAAAATATTAACAATGTAATTGATGAAAGAATGTTGTTTAATTTGAGAAATGATTGAATTAAGTTTGAAATTATAATTAAGTTTGAAATTATTAAACTTTGAAATGATTTAATAATTAAGTTTGAAATTACAATTAAGTTTGAAATTATTAAACTTTGAAATGATTTAATAATTAAGTTTGAAATTATAATTAAGTTTGAAATTATTAAACCTTGAAATTATTTAATAATTAAGTTTTGAATAATTTAATAATTAAATGAGATTGAATGATTTAATGATCAAATTGAATTGAATTCTTTAATAAGTAAAATTGAACTTTTGAATAAGTGAATTTACTTCGTAAATAATTGAAATTGAGTTTTCTTTATTAATTAAGTTTTGGAAAATTATTTAAGAAAGTAAATAAGTGAAATTGAATTTCTTTAGCAAGAAATAAAATGTGATTTATTAAAATTAATGCAAGACTTGAAATTTAAAGAATTTGATTTGATGAATTTAATTTAATTCAATTTGTAAGTTTTGATAAAATGGAGTTGAACTTAAGAAATTGATTTAATGAATTGGAAATTTAATAGAATTTGTTTTGAATGATAAAGTAACTTAACGAATATTGAATGAAATCGATAAAAGAGTTTAAATTGATTTGAATGTTAAGTAAAATTTATTTAATGATTTCGAGATGAAACTTATATACGAATTTGAATCAATATTGAATTGTTTTGAATAAAATTTGAAATTGAATTATTAGATTTTGAAATGATAATTTGGAAGTTTTGAAACGGAAATTTTGGAAACTGATTTCGAAAGACAAATGAAATGTTGATTTACGAATTGAAATTGAAATTGAAATTGATTTGGTTTTGAAATAAATAAACGACCAATCGGTGTAATAATTACGAAAGTTATTAAAGAGACCGGGATCAGTAATGGATATACTCTCTATCTAAACCGAAAACCACTTTAATAACTATACGCGGAGTGATGATCCAGAATGAAGTGGTTGGAATGATGTACGTGATGACTGAAGAAAGAGAACGATAATGGATAGCCTTGACACTTGTGTCAAATTGGAAATGACTAAAACAGGAGCTGTGCCGAGCCAATGGAGGATTAGCTACCTCAAGTGGACACACTTCTTCGAACTACTTATTACTTGTTGTCGATTGGTGCACCCTTGATTTTGGGAGTGTTGTTTCACGGTGTTGCGGGCGCTGCGGCGTTGCGTTCTCACCAGTCCGGATCAGGCGAACGGTAGTATCACTACCTTGGGTATTGCCTCATGTGCCTTGTCATACTTGTATTCCATTTATACGTGACCACTACGATTTTGATTTGTACCTTTAGTATATGGATTGCCCTCTGGTGACTTCCGGTTTTGGGGAAACTACGGTCTTGTATATGCTTTTGGGAATAAAAATGTGTTAAGGGTGGAATGGGCCATGACTTAACGCTATTTTGATATCTTTACATATTACTGATAGACATTATCTACTTAGCGTACATTACTACCTAGTAGATAGTTTAACGGATCCTTAAAGGATGGTTATTCCAAACATCCTTTGAGTTACTTGTATTTCAATTGCTATTTCACTTGAGTTGGATTTATTAATATAAGAATGTTAATCCTGACTCGAGTGTTTTGTATTTTGCTTTACGCTCGGGTCAGACTGAGTGCACCAGTATTCGAGACTCACCTTTGAAGTTGGAGCTTTGCTTGAAGATCCAGCCATCAATTCTGCTTCCAGTATTCGATGATTCCAGTGATGTATTCTGCTTTGTATTTGATGTATCGCATTACTCTTCCGTTGTATCTGTTGTAAACTCTGATGTATTTTATATATTCATATAGTAGCTTCATGAACTACTATCTCTTTTATTTCCGCTGCAATTATTACTCTGTGTCTGTGATCTGTGATTATTTTATTTACTATATATGTTCAGTTTTGCCAAATTTAAATTAACAACGCGGTATTTTGAGCAATTCAACTCCGGCATGAGTGTCTACCTATACACTTATAATGGATGCGAATGGTCCAAAATGGCGGGTCGTTACAAAAGTGTTGGTATAAATAAAATAGTCTTCTGTATGAATGTTGCAGTACACTGATTATGATTTGCAACATAGATAAGTGTTACAAACAATTGGTAGATACATAAATAATGTATTGACAAGTGGGATATTCTGTAACTGCATATGCACTCTTTCCTTGTGCTTACTAATTTTCGACCGCATAATTTCTAATTTAATTTTGGGTTTACTCTCTCGCACACCAAAATTGATGTAGATTTCGTCCACTTCAAAATCGATGCCAATTTCATCCACTTTAACATCGAATCCGACTTCAACAACTTCGACGGCTCGACGGGATTGACATTTCATGACTATTGTTCTCGCGGCGATCCTTGCGGTGGCTGCATCGATGACTCAGCTCGACATCAACGATGTTGTTTGCTCAAAATTATGGATGGCTCAAGCGACTGGATCGCGGTGTATCATTCTTCATGGTCAACGTCAAGAGTAAATTTCATTTTCTTTCTCTATAATATTTTACTTGCAAATTTTAGATTTGTTTGTATTAGGAGAATTCAATTTAGGTTGATAAGTGTTTAGACTGATTATAGTATGTGTTTCAAAGGTTGTAGGTTAGCTTGGCATAATCAACATAAAAGGTAACTAGTTGTACTATTAATATTATCAACTTGCTAGCTTGGCTTAATCATGGAATCTCACTGTAATAAGCTATATCCTTAAATGCAATGACTTGCTAGATTATCTTAATTAGTTGTATTGTTTGTGCATTCCCGGTTCGTTCCTGCAATTCAAACTGCAGCTGACTAGCAAACTGCGGATGTTTTTTGAAATAATCATTGGAATCTTCTCCTTTTTTTCACTTCCAAGTTTGTATGTTTCATCTTCTTATTTATTTTAAAAAAATTCTGCTATTAGATGGACATACTCTTTTGCTGTATCTTTCTGCTTACTCTTTTCCAAACATAAATTTTGTAAATTTGTAAATTACAATTTATTTGAACTTGTCTTTTTGCATATGCAAGTTTTAACATATTCATCTATATGAGTATATATAAAATTAACATCCTTGATAGACCACTTAACTATTCATTTAAAATACACACTTAAATATTTGAGGCAAAGTGTGTAAAAGCATATGCAATAAAAAATTACGAATGTTTTTACATGATAACTATGTATGAAGTCACCCTTGCTACATAATTGATGCTTTTGGTATTAAGCTAGAAACATGTCTATGTTCATTGCACAACCACTCCCTATATACAAGTGCATTCTTCTAAAGCTTATTCATGTATTAAGTTTAAGAAGAAATTCGATGGAGTGGAGAAAATCATACTTAGACCTCTTGCCAATCCCACTATCGCTTATGTTACCTATCATATATCGTTGTTGGGTATGGCATGTAACGACCCGTCAATTTGAACCAATCAAATTGACAATAATCCACACATGTCAGACTTGAATCACCCAAAACAATGTATTGTTAATATATATTTTGGAATAACTTAGCATATACAGTAGATAAATCAATCATAGAATCAAAGACAGAGAGTTTTACAAACAAAACAACGGAATAGGTAAATAATAGTTCATGAAGCTACTACAGAAATAACAAAGTCCAAAACAGATACAACAGAAATCCAGATACATAAGAGTCTCTGATACAAAAACAAATGACAAGTCTGAAACATACAACTAGAAATAACAGAAATAAACTGAAAGCTAAAATAGATGACAGATAGATCTCCAAGCGACTCCAAGCTCTAAAAGATGAGTCTCATAAGTTGTGACACTAAGGCTGACCCGAGCGTAAAGCAAAACACAAACACTCGAGTTAGGATTAACATTATTATGCAGATAAATCAAACTCAAGTGAAATGTCGAGTAAATGCAATATAACTTAAAGGATTTTGTGATTCCATCCTTTAAGGATCCGATAAACTATCTACATATATAGTACAATATGCTACATAAATAATGTCCATAGTAAAGTAAAATATCAAAATAGCGTTAAGGCGTTACCCATATCCCCTTAACATATTTTATATATTCTCATAGTCTATACAGTACCGTAATTCCTCCATAAACTGGAGGGCTATCAGAGGGCACTCCATAGGTACGGTACAAACGAAACTCGTAGAAGGCGCGATAAGGCAAGTGACAAGTCACGCGAGGCAATGCTAGGGTAGGATTATACCATTTGCACTCCCAGACTGGTGGTAACGCATAGCAGCTACTACCGCTCACCTCGAGACACACTCCCAAATCAAAGGTGTGCACACCAAGTCGAATCACAAAAGCAATAGATATGGTTTCAAAGAAACGTGCCCGATAGGGGGTGCGACCCCACTTGGCCCGGTCTAGCTCCTGTTTTAGCCACATCAAGCTGACTCGAGGGAATCAGGGCACATAAATACCTCATACAGATCATTAGCCAAACCATCCTACTTCATTCTGGAATCTCCACAACGTACACAGTTGTTAAAGTGGTTTTCGGTATTGGTAGAGAGTATGACAATATCTGATCCAGGTCTCTTTAACAACCAAACGCTTATTTTACCCCGTGGTCATTTTAAAATCACTTTACAAATTTCTAAACAAATCTCAAATCACCAATTTAAATCAAATTAAATATTCAATTTTTAATTTTATTTAAATTCGAAAATATTCATTTAATCACTTTTTAAATCAAGCTATAAACCATAATTTAAAATTTCCAAACCAATAAGTTCCAAATAAATCCTTATTTATAATGCAACTATTAATCAATTTAAGTTACAAATAAATTCCAATTTACCTTTCCAACCTTAATTTATTTAAACTTATTAATTTATTTAAATATTAATATAAATTTTAAATAAACATTTAAATATTAATATAAATTTTAAATAAACATTTAAATATATATATTAATTAAAATAAATTTTACAAAATTAAATTAAATTAAATCTTTTATTTAAATCTATTCCATATCTAAATTTACATATTTAAAAAAATTATAAGTAAAATTTTATAAATTTCATTTAAATTAAACTAAAAAATTTAAAATTCCCAAACATATAAATTTAAATTCTAAATTTACATATCTTAAAATAAATAATTTATTTTATTTCAAAAATCAAAATCATATGTTTCTTTCTAAAACCTTGGAATCATTTTTCAAAATAGACCAACGGTGTCCGTATATAATTTTCTATCCTATGGTCAAGTGATACGGATATTTATCATTTCAATCCACAATAATTTAAATTTACGGGTCTATATTATTAAACCCACAACCCCACAATTTTAAAATCAATGAAAATCGCTTGGGTTTATCATTTCAACCCACAACAGTTTTCCCTTAATCTAAAGTTCATTCGGGTATTTATCATTTCAACCCATAGTGATTTCTAAAATAAGGGAACTTGCAAAGTGAGAACAATAAAATAACACAGCATTACATAACAATTACTAGCATATATGATCAATAATAATTTTAAATATAATATCATATTTAATAGTTAATAATTAACTGTTCCAATTTAATAGCATTTTTAAATTGTCATTTCATTCGAAATTAATTTACTAAGCACAAGAACATTAATCATGAGTGATTACTCACTTTTCGTGGCTAGAGAACGATGGAATTGAAAAGCAACTGACATGGATATGGACACGAACACCGCACGACACTTCAAATAGCTGCGACAAGTAAAACAGATTTAGCACAATAATTTGACAAAAACAAATATATATACATACGCAATATATATATACATTTGTTTTAAAATTTAGAAGAAAAATTATATATACAACACATATAATTTTGTCGACAATTCCAAAAGTGACACATATATATATATAAATATATATATATATATTGTTTATAACATGTACAAGTTTAGATTTCAAAACATATACATTTCTGCCAATATAAATGTGTGCAACATATATATATACACATTCTGTCACTAGTACATATACAACAGTAGTGAGCTGTCATATAACCACCTTTGGTTAGAGCAGAATAAAAAACAAAGCACAGAGCATAAAGTGACAAAAGTACACTGCATATATACTTTCAAATATATATATGTACACTACATATATACTTTCAAATATATATATGTACACTGCATATATACTTTCTAATATATATATATATATGTACACTGCATATATTTCAAATATATGTATGTACACTGCATATATTTCAAATGAACACAGAGCAAAATTCACGCAAGCTACTGCTTCGAGCCAGAAGGGAAAAAACTCGAGTTCGACTTCGGTCTGGCGTAGGGAAGGTCATGGGAAGGAACGGCGACTAAGTTGCTTCTGGTCAGAGGGGTGTTTGCTTCGGGTTTTCTGGGTCTGGGCGTGGGTGGACTTCGGGTTTGGCTGGCTTGAGTGGTGGCGATGGGTCAGGTCGAGGCGGTTGCTTGTTGGCAGGTTTGGGTCAGGTCGAGGCGATGGTGGCGCTAGGTGGCTTCGGTGAAGGCGCAGGCCGAGATGATGGTGGTGCGATGTGGGTCGAGGTGGCGATGCTTCGTCTTGGATCAAGCGGTCTGTAGTGTTGATTTCGAGTCAGGGGAGAGGAGGCGTGGGCATTGCTTTGGGAAAGAAAGGGAGATGCTTCGGGGAAATTGTGGGAGGCACGACCAAAAATCGAACAAAGGTAGGTGATGAGGAGTTTTTTTTTCTTCATGGCACGAAGCCGAGCAGGGAAAAAATTGAGATAAACAGGTATTATCAGGGAAAAGTGAAGAAGAAAGCAACTTACCTGCTTTGTTTTTTTTTCTTCCTGAGAATGGTAACTAAGGAAAAATGAAAGGACGAAAGCTAATATACCAAAAATCTCGGAATGGAAAGAGTCAAATGATGGTTTTAGAAATTTATTAAAGCAACGAATGATGAGTTTACACGGTTGGAAATTTGAAAAGGCAGAGGAAAAACAAAAGGCATAAATATGGTACCGATACGACAAACTATTTTGTCATTTTCGTCGCGTACCGAACACCGAATTACAATAATGAATATACTATGGAGATCAGCATGATGAGATGAACATAATGGTACACAAATATCAGCGATACGATCAAGTTATAAAAACTTGACTTTTCACTCCTGGAAATGCTGCTAAAACGCCGAAAATAAGATAAACGGGGCTATAGCAGTCCAAATTTGACGAAACGAATTACGACGTCTCACTTAGAAGATGATTTACATTTTTATTATATAAAAATATTCAGATTTCGAAAATATTTTAATTTTAACAGATAAATTAATGTTTCTTAAATTTTGAAATTTCACAAATAAACTAACTTTCATATTTCCAAATAAAATTTACCATTTGCTATTTTTAAATAGACGTATTTCAAATATCAGCTTTTCATTTCAAAATATTATTGTTTATTTTCATGAAATATTTTAGTTAATTACATTATAAAATCATTAAAATTCTTAGGTCATTACACTCTCCCGCACTTAAAACTTTTCATCCCCGAAAAGGAACGAGATAGGAGAACAAAATCAAATAGAAAGATAAGATAAATCAAATGAATAGTACCCGAGTCAAATAATTCAGGATTTGAAGCACGCATGGATTCCTCAGTTTTCCAGGTGCAGTCCTGATCATCTGTACTCCACTATACCTTGACTAAGCCGATAGATTTCCTCCAAAGCTGCTTCATACCTCTATCGACAATACGAAGTGCCTTCCTCTCGATAGTGAGATTTGGCTCGATGTCCCAATTCTCTAACATACCAGGCTGGACAATCAAAGATGGATCATGGAGATACTTGCGAAGGTGGGATATGTGAAACACGTTGTGTACACCCGCCAGCTTCTCCGGCAAATCCACTCTATAAGCCAAAGGACCAACTCTTTCCAGAATGCGGAAAGGACCAATGAACCTGGGAGCAAGCTTCCCTCTCCGACCAAATCGAACCACATTCTTCAGCGGCGAGATCTTAAGAAAGACCTGATCACCCACTAAAAACTCCAAATCCCTTCTGCGCCTATCAGCATACTTCTTCTGCCTATCCCGAGCAATCCCCATCTTCCTTCTAATCTCCTCGACCTTCTCAAATGCTTCCATGATCATATCAGGCCTAAGAACTAAGCGATCACCGTATTCAATCCAACAAGATGGAGATTCGCAGGATCGTCCGTAAAGAGCGGCAAACAGAGACATCTCGATACTTGCCTAAATTCAAAAGAATGGGATTAATAGATTGATTAAGCTTAAGATGATTGAAATTCAAAGATAGAGTTATACTTGATAACTGTTGTTATAGGTGAATTCAATGAGATGGAGATGATCTTCCTAAGATCCTCCATAATCAAGAACACAAGCAGGAAGAAGATCTTCCAGAATCCGGTTCACCCTTTTCGTCTAACCATCAGTCTGGGGATGGTAAGCCGTACTAAGGTTCAAGCGAGTACCTAAAGCTTCCTGAAAAGCCTTCCAGAACTTGCTAGTAAAGATAGGATCACGATCACAAACAATGCTAGAAGAAACACTATGGAGCCTGACAATCTCCGTCATATAAATCTCAGCTAAGCTCGAAGCAGTTCGATTCGACTTGACCGGAATAAAATGAGCGGACTTGGTCAATCGATCAACAACTACCCAAATACTCTCGTTACCCCTTCTAATCCTCGGAAATCCATCAATAAAATCCATAGAAACCTGATCCCACTTTCAAATGGAAATCTCAAGGGGTTGCAGCAAACTAGCAGTCTTCTGATGATCAGCCTTAACCTGCTGACAAGTGGCACATCTACTGACAAAGATAGATGTCCCGCTTCATACCATTCCACCAATACAACTTCTTCATATCTTGAAACATCTTCATGACACCTGGATGAATGGAGAGTCTGGACTGATGATTCTCTCTAAGAACTTCTTGCCTCAACACATCAACATTCGGGACACAAATGGGGTTATTAATCCTCAAAACTCCATTCTGATCAATCAGTGCTCCTAACTCATTCAGATTATCACCTTCCCTACTCCAAATATTCTCCTTCATAAGCTTAAGCATCGCATCCTCATCCTGCTTAGCTGCAATATGATCCAAAAGAGATGGAGAAACTACAATCTGACACAATAAGGCTTTCTTCCGACTCAAAGCATCAGCCACAACATTGGCTTTCCCAGGGGTATAGTTAATGTCGAGATCATAAGATGCTAAGAACTCAAGCCATCGAACTTGCCTCTGGTTTAAATCCTTCTAGTTGAAAATATGCTTAAGAGACTGATGATCGGGGAAAAGCTCGAACTTAGTTCCCAAAAGGTGATGTCTCCACAACTTTAGAGCAAAAACAGCAGCGAGCAACTCTAAAACATGGGTGGCATAGTTAGCTTCATGGGGGCTTCAACTGACGACTAGCATAAGCAATGACCCTCCCATCTTGCATCAACATAGCACCCAAAGCTTCTTTACTAGCATCGGTACAAACCGATAATTCTTCACCCTCATTTGGAACAGTGAGAACAGAAGCGGAAGTAAGCTTTTGCTTCAACTCATTAAATGTAGCTTCACACTTCTCATTCCAATTAAACTTGGCATTCTTACGAGTCAAAGCAGTGAGAGGTGCAGCTATACGGGCAAAGTTCTATATGAATCTCCGATAATAACCGGCAAGGTCCAGAAAGCTACGAACATCAATCGGAGTCTTAGGTGTCTTCCAATCCTGGAAATGGATAAGGTGGATAAGTCCAAAGATAGATAAGATAAATGAATTCAAAAGGGACAAGGTGGATAGAATTACATTAATCGTGGCGACCTTAACCGGGTCAACCGAGACTCCATTTTCTGAAACAATGTGCCCAAGGAATCAGACTTCATCTCTTCAGAAATGACATTTAGAAAAGTGGAAATTAGCCACAAGGGCCTCTTTAACAAGTGAAATTAGTTTCTAGGACACGCAACTAAAATAATTACTTTTAAGGACAAAATGTAAAATAATTAGTTTCTAGGATCTAAAAACCTATGAAATTATGTCCTTGAAAGTAATTGGACTGCTAACTTTGTCCTTGAAAGTAATTATTCTACTGATTTTGGCCTTGAAAGTAATTTTTTTGAATGTGTGTCTTAGAAACTAATTGGACTGCAAAGTTTGTCCTTCTGGTGAAATGCCCCTTTAGAAAATTTGTCTTTCAGCTGATGTTTCCCAAGAGTTTGGAGAACATAGCTCAAATGAGATTCATGCTCCTTCTTTGATTTAGAAAAGACAAGAATATCATCAATGAAAACCAGAACAAACTTGTTGAGAACATCGCGGAAAACGCGATTCATAATATCGACAAAGAAGCCAGGAGCATTGGTTAATCCAAAAAGCATGGCTAATCATTCATAGAAACCATTCTCCGTTCGGAAAGCAGTCTTGGGAATGCTATCCTCAGCTACATGAAGCTGGTGGAACCCGGTAGCAAGATCAAGCTGAGAGAATACCTTAGCTCCGTAGAGCTGATCGAACATATCATTGATACGAGGCATAGGATATCGGTTCTTGAGAGTAAGCTTGTTCAACTCTCTATAATCAACACACATCCTCGGAGAACCATCAGATTTGGTGACAAAGACCACAGCTGCACCCCATTCAAAAAAACTCTGCCTAATCAAACCTTTGGAGAACAAATTCTCAATCTGCTTCTTCAACTCAACTTTCTCTTTGGGTGCCATCCGTCTGGGAGGGAGAACAATAGGTTGAGCACCGGGATTAAGATCAATGCAGAATTCAATTTTTCGCTTGGGAGGAAGAGAAGTGACTTCACCAAAAACATCAGGATAATCCCTGACTATCGGGGTGGAGTCCAAATCACTAGGCTGAGCATCAAGAGAAAAGATAAAGCTACCTGCATAATCTTGAGGCATTCGACACTTAATCATAAGAGAATTACCTTAGTCGTCTACTAGAGAAACAGTTCGGGCTTTACAAGAAATGACTGCATCATATCGTTTTAACCAATCACCTCCAAGTAAAATATCAAATGCATCGAAACCCAAAACATAGAAATCTCCGGTGAATCAGTGCAAATTGTAAAGGAATTTCACTCCTTTACAAATCATACTAAGATTGGTGGGACCGCCGATGGGATTAGTCACACATAATGATGTAGTCGCCAATTGAGGATGCAAGATATGCTCGAATTTATTACAGAGATCAACATATATAAAACTATGGGATGCACCAGTGTCAAATAGAACACGAACAAGGAAACCATGTAAAGAAAAAGAACTCTGAAGGGTACCTTGGTTGTCACTGGCAGGAGGAGGAGGAGTGGAAGAAGTCATGGTAAAGACTCCAGATGTCTTGAGTCTTTGACGCAAGGGACAATCGCTCTTGAAATGGCTAGGCTGCAAACAAATGTGGCAAAGGTTGTTCCTAGTTGCTTGAGGTAGAGGAATAGCGGCTCCGGCGGAATATGGACAACTGTTGGCATAGTGACCCTGCTGGTCGCACTTGAAACAAGTGATGGAAGATAGGTCAAGAGATCGCTTCTGAGGAGCATATCCAATATCATGAGTATCCTGCCATTTCTTTTTCTGCTGCTGGAAGTTGGGCTTCCTCTTCTTATAACCACTGGAAGTACCCTGAGATGTCGAAACTGCCTGTTTACCCTTGGAAGTAGGATTCTCGAATATGGTGGCCATATCCATCAGAGAAGTAAAGGTGCCATGAACATGATTAATCAAGCGGTTATAATACTCTAGGTTAGCACCATGAAAGAACTTCTCGTTCTTCTTGAGCTGAGTGTCAATCAAACTAGGACCAAACTTGGAAAGCTCATTGAACTTCCTCTCATACTCAGCAAAAGTCATGTCTCCCTGCTCAAGATCCATGAATGCCCTATATAACTGGGATTTCCCGGCTTCAGGCATTCATTTGGCCACAAAAGCATCCTTGAAAAGAAGGGATCCAAGATAAGGAAAAGATAAGGAGATAAAATTTCAAAGAAATAAATTCGACAGAAATATGCTAGGAAAGACAACTAAGAATCTCACCTGAACTGCTGCCAAGTGATATTAGCCTCAATAGTCTGAGCGGTAACAGATTCCCACCAGTCCTGGGCGGACTCCTGTAACTGCAAAGTAGCTAGATGACACATCTGAGCATCAGTAATCTCAAGGCCGGTGTGAAAATCCTCTCTAGACTCTTCAGCCACTGCTGAGCCTCGATAATACTCTCGGCTCCAGTGAACTTAGTACCCCCAAGCTGAGTGTACTCCTTACAAAGCTGAGTGAACCTAATACGCTGGACAGGTGGAACAAGAGCAACGGGTGGTACAAGGGAAACTAGTGGTGCAGGAGCATTGCCACGACCTCTACCATGGACATTCCCTCGGTTACTCATCTGGAAAAGACAAGAATTTGATTTTAGAACAAGGATACAAAATTCAAAATTCAAAAGAAGTCCTAATTAAAGAGAATTATAACTCAGAATTTCGAGAACGAACGAATATGACTCAGTAATCAATTCAACTCATTTTAGGGTATTGTTACTTATCTCTAATGAGTTTTTCTTTACTCCATATTCTAAGTTTGCCTAAACCTCGCTCAGATACCAACTGTAATGATCCATCATTTTGAACCATTCAAATCGACAATAATCCACACATGTTAGACTTGAGTCGCCCAAAACAACAGATTGTTAATATATATTTTGGCATAACTTAGCATATACAGTAGATAAATCAATCACAGAATCACGAACATAGATTTTTACAAACAAAGTAGCGGAATAGATAAATAGTACTTCATTAAGCTACTATAGAAATAACAAAGTCCAAAATAGATACAATAGAAGTCCAGATACATAAGAGTCTCTGATACAAAAACAAATGACAAGTCCGAAATATACAACTGGAAATAACAAAAATAAACTGAAAGCTAAAATAGATGACAAATAGATCTCCGAGCGACTCCAAACTCCAAAAGATGAGTCTCATAAGCTGTGACACTCAGGCTGACCCGAGCGTAAAGCAAAACACAAACACTCGAATCAGGATTAACATTCTTATGCAGATAAATCAAACTCAAGTGAAATGTCGAGTAAATGCAATATAACTTAAAGGATGTTGGGATTCCATCCTTTAAGGATCCGATAAACTATCTGCATATATAGTACAATACGCTACATAAATAATGTCTACAATAAAGTAAAATATCAAAATAGCGTTAAGGCGTTACCCATATCCCCCTTAACACATTTTATATATTCCCGTAGTCTATACAGTACCGTAATTTCTCCGTAAAATGGAGGGCTATCGGAGGGCACTCCATAGGTACGGTACAAACCAAACTCGTAGAAGGCGCGATAAGGCATGTGACAAGGCACGCGAGGCAATGCCAGGGTAAAATTCTACCTTTGCACTCTCGGACTGGTGGTAACGCATAGCAGCTACTACCGCCCACCTCGAGACACACTCCCAAATCAAAGGTGTGCACAACAAGTCGAATCACAAAAGCAATAGATATGGTTTCGAAGAAATGTGGCCGATAGAGGGTGCGACCCCACTTGGCCCGGTATAGTTCCTGTTTTAGCCACGTCAAGCTGACTCGAGGGAGTCAGGGCCACATAAATACCTCATACAGATCGTTCACCAAACCATCCTACTTCATTCTAGAATCTCCACCACGTACACATTTGTTAAAGTGGTTTTCGGTATTGGTAGAGAGTATGACAATATCTGATCGCGGCCTCTTTAACAACCAAACGCTTATTTCACTCCGTGGTCATTTTAAAATCACTTTATAAATTTATAAACAAATCTTAAATCACCAATTTAAATCAAATTAAATATTCAATTTTTAATTTTATTTAAATTTGAAAGTATTCATTTAATCACTTTTTAAACCAAGCTATAAACCATAATTTAATGTAACGACCCGCAAAATTTAATGGTTTTAAAAGTATATTTAACTGGAAATTTGTGAAATTTTAAACAATTAAATTTGAAATTAAAAATTTATTATTTGGAATACGTCTATTTTAATATAGCAACTGGTAAATTTTCATCTGATAATATTGAAGTTCATTTTCCTGTGAAATTTCATTTCAAATCAAATCGGTTAATAACAGTGAATTTAAAAGTTTTCCGAAACCAAAATATGTCAACAGGAGAAAATTTATTTAGAGCATTCTGAATCAGACTGCGAAATTCGTTTCATGAAATTCGGACGTTTCTAGCTCCGTTTGGATTTTTTTCCCGTACGAATAGTAGCATTTTTGGTACCGATTATCGACTTTTGATCGGATGATCGTACCACTAATATCTGTGTACCGTTTTGATTATATCGTCGTGCTGGTCTCTACGGTATATTTATTTCTGTGTTTTGAAATCCGGTACACGACGGAGACAATAGTCTGTTCGTTGTAACGGTGCCGAAATTTTGACTTTATATTTTCCTTTACGTTTCAAATCTGAAACGTGCTGCCCAACCAATAATAAATTGGTTTATTACATTTTCAGCTAAATCAGGATTGACCGTTGCTATATCATTTTGTTTATTAGGAGACTGTTCATTCTTTGTTCATTGCTAACAGTTTATGGTTTTAATTAATATATATATTAGTCTATATATCTTCATGTACATCATTTATCACAACTCCCTTCCTTCTTTTCGATCAACTCCATCTCCTCTCCCACTTGTTTTCAGTCGAAACTCAATGGAGCCTCTTCCTCCTTATCCACCTAAGGCATGCAACCTCGCCGCGTCCTCACCACTCCTACCTCATCCCCGCAACCACCTTTCCCAAGTGACAAGCACAGCTCCAACCAAACACCTTCCATCCCATAGCTTGCCTCCAAGCCACCTCAAGCTACTAGCGTGCCTTCATCCCCTCCATCTCCCGGACAATCTTACGCAGCCCTTCACCTCGTTCCCTAGCCGCAACGTTTTCTTCCCCTTGGACTCATCGCGCAGCAGCTCCTCTGCAATTTTCCTTCATCGCTGCAGCATATATGTCCATATATATGTGTATATTGGAATTGGTATGCTCTCGTATAAACTGTTTTTTTATGTACTATACACATAAATTGTTTTATATTTATAGTTGGAGTTTATCTATGTGTATATATGATTAGTTTATAAATTTTATTTTTGTTTTATTAACTACTTGCTGTTATTTTTGTACCGTGTATTATAATATATAAGTGATATATATATATATATTATATATGAAGTTATCGTACGTATATATATGCCAGTTCTATTATATTTTAGTATATTTAGTTCTTATATGTATGTATTCTATATAATATATGTTAATGTATATATAAATTTGTTTTCCAAGTCTTATACGTATAAAGGGTACGGTAGTTTACATACTAGTCTATATGCAAAGTTGAACTCTGTTTTATATATTTTATAATATTATATTGATTATATAAAGGTTGTTTGTAAACTTATGTACGTTACTGTATATCTAAATGCATAGGTATATACTAAGTTGTATGTTTGTTATAATACATAAAGGTTTATATTTCAGTATAACATACGTATATATCTATATTTAACTTGTTTAAATCTCTGATTTTGCATCATAATATATATACGTATATAGATACTTTACCAAGTATTTTAATTTATTCAATTGTTCTTAGCCGTATAGGCTATGTAATCTGGGCTTATGCTAGCATATGTGTGTTATATATTGAGTAAGTTTATATATATAGTTTTGATAATATATACAATGTTTATATTGTTTGTATGTTGCTATGCGAAGGTGTTTGAGGTCTGGCTTACAAGTTCATATAAGCAAGTTTTAAGTATAGTTGTTTATAATATACTAGTGCGTATTGAGTTTGTATTAGTCTATAATACATTAGTTATATTATTTGTTGGATTTTATAGATCTTCATATATGTTATAGCCGGTTTATGGTTTTAGTATATAAGTTATATTGGGAAGTCTGGTTATATATATACCATATTAAACTATACAAGTTTTAATAGCTATAAAAATATATGTTAATTGTACAGTTATGAGTTTTTCGTATATATTAACTATTTCACTGTATATAAGTTGTAAATGAAATGTATGTTATAGTAGGTTATGTTATAAATAGTTACAGTTATATTATAAAGTATGAATCATAATAGGGTTATATAGGTTACTATATAACTTATACTTGTATGTTGTTGGGTCTGCATATATATATATTGTATTGCGTGAATGTTTATAACGAGTCTGCATAGATTTATAATAGGTCTGCATACATTTGAGTAACATGAATGTAGTGGGTGGCATATATATAAATAGTTTACATATATTTGTTTTTATATATAAATATACTATTTTGGACTTAGGTTGGTTTCGTCAATACTAAATTTATAACCAATATTGTTTTAATTATAACATATAATTTATTTTACATGTATGACTTTAGTATTTGAGTTTTAGTTAAAAACAATGGATTTTGAAATTCCTATATATATTTAATTTAATATATATTTGAATTTAGAATTTGATTATATATATATAGTTATATATATAAATTCACCTATATCATTTATCTTCACCAATCCAGTTCTGATTTGATTTCGTCAATTCCTTATCTATCAGCTTTGACCATCGTGCACGTCTTCTTCATCGAATCATGTCCGTCTAGCATACTGCTTTGGAATTCATAGCTCGTTTCATTGCCAAATTTCTCTAGCCTCGAAAGGTGAGTAATCACTCACGATTTAGCGTTCTTATATTTATTAAATTTGATTTCAATTGAAATGACAATTGAAATATGCTGCTGTAGTTATTTAAATTGTTATATATGCTATTATCTGTAACTGTTCACCTGTGGGATATGACACCATATCCTGTTGTTTATATTATATTGTTATTGATGATATATGCCTGTGTTGTATTTTATATTGTTTGTTATCACTCTGCAAGTTCCCTGTTAGTATAGAAATCACTATGGGTTGAAATGATACATACCCGAACGAACTTTAGAATAGGAGAAAATTGTTATGGGTTGAAATGATAAACCCAAGCGATTTTCATTTGAATTGAAATTGGGATTACGGGTCGAAATGATTTCTACCCGTATATATTTAAATTTTGGATTGAAATGATAATTATCCGTATCACTTAACCATATGATAAAAATATATACAGACACCGTTGGTCCATATATATAAATATTTTGAAAATGAATTCTATGGTTTTGGAAAGAAATATATGATTTTAATAAATGTTGAGCCTTAAATTTTTATATGTAAATGGGAATGATTGATTTAAATACATATAATATGTTGAGTATTTAAAATATATTTCAAAATAGATTTTGGTAATAATTTGAATAAGTTAAGGCTGGGAAGATAATTTGAATTTAGTTGAAATTGTATTCAATAAAGAATTTTATTTAATTAAACCGATTTGAAACTTATTGAAATTGAGATGTAAGATATGATTTATAACTTGAGTTTGAATTATAAGTAATCTAATGAATATTTCTTGTTTAAACAAAGTTTAAGGAAATATTTAGTAAAATGTAATTTAAGGCTAGTTAATGATATTGAATTTATTAAATGAATATTTCCTGATTAAATAATAAGTGAAGTTAAATCAAGAGCTATATGAAACTGTTAAATTTAACTTTGAAAATGTTGAATAATAAAGCTTTGAAATATATTGAAAAAAATTAAATAGTATATTTAGAACTGAATTAAATTGATGAATTGAGCTTTGAATAAATTTGAATCTGGAATTTGAAGTTGATTTGAATCGATTTGCGAGACTTGAGGAAATTTTAAATACTTTACTTTTAAATCATTTAATATATATACTATTTTGGAAAATAGATATATTTGAAATAAAATGATATTTGGGTTTTGAAGTATAAATTTAATTGAGATGACCACGGTGTTATAATGTATATTTCCACCTTGTAGATAGTTCTGAAGATCCTTAGAGGATGGTTATCCCAAACATCCTTTAAGTTACTTGTATTTCAGTTGATATTTCACTTGAGTTGGATTTATTTATATAAGAATGTTAATCCTGACTCGAGTGTTTTGTGTTTTGCTTTACGCTCGGGTCAGACCGAGTGATACAGCATTTGAGACTCACCCTTGGAGTTTGGAGCTTCCTTTGGAGATCCAACTATCGCCTCAGCTTTCAGCTCTTCTAGTTGATTTGTTCAAGAGAAGTCATCTGTTGTACTGGAGACTTCACTGCATTTGAGATATTCTGTTGTATTTTATTTCTAACTCTGATGTTTATATAGTAGCTTCATGAACTACTATTTTATCTATTCCGCTGCGTATTATTGTTTTACTCTGTGTCTGTGATTCTTAACTTCGATTATTTACTGCATATGCTGAGTTTTGCCAAATTTAAATTAACAATCTGATATTTTGAATTATTCAAGTCAGACATGTGTGGATTTATTGTCGATTTGAATGGTCCAAAATCTCGGGTCGTTACATTTAAAATTTCCAAACCAATAAGTTCCAAATAAGTCCTTATTTAAAATGCAACTATTAATCAATTTAAGTTCCAAATAAATTCCAAATAAATTCCAATTTACCTTTCCAACCTTTATTTATTTAAGTTATTAAAATCTATTTAAATATTAATATAAATTTTAAATAAACATGTAAAAAAAATTATCTATTAATTAAAATAAATTTTACAAAATTAAATTTAATTAAATCTTTTATTTAAATCTATTCCATATCTAAATTTACATATTTAAAAATAAAAAATAAAATTATAAGTAAAATTTTATAAATTTTATTTAAATTAAACTTAAAAATTTAAAATTCCTAAATATATAAATTTAAATTCTAAATCTACATATCTTAAAATAAATTATTTATTTTATTTCAAAAATCAAAATCATATATTTCTTTCTAAAACCTTGGAATCATTTTTCAAAATAGACCAACGGTGTCCGTATATAATTTTCTATCCTATGGTCAAGTGATACAGATATTTATCATTTCAATCCGCAATAATTTAAATTTACGGGTCTATATTATTAAAGCCACAATCCTACAATTTCAAAATCAATGAAAATCACTTGGGTTTATCATTTCAACCCATAACAATTTTCCCTTAATCTAAAGTCTGTTCGGGTATTTATCATTTCAACCCATAGTGATTTCTAAAATAAGGGAACTTGCAAAGTGAGAACAATAAAATAACACAGCATTACATAACAATTACTAGCATATATGATCAATAATAATTTTAAATATAATATCATATTTAACAGTTAATAATTAAATGTTCCAATTTAACAGCATTTTTAAATTGTCATTTCATACGAAATTAATTTGCTAAGCACAAGAACATTAATCGTGAGTGATTACTCACCTTTCTTGGCCAGAGAACGATGGAATTGAAAAGCAACTAACACGGATATAGACACGAACATGGCATTACACTTCAAATAGCTGCGACAAGTAAAACAGATTTGGCATGGTAATTTGACGAAAACAAATATATATACATACACAATATATATATATATGCATTTGTTTTAAAATTTAGAAGAACAATTATATATACAACACATATAATTTATCGACAATTCCCAAAGTGACATATATATAACTTTTGTCAAAAGTATATATATGTATTATATATAACATGTACAAGTTAAGATTTCAAAACATATACATTTCTGCCAATATAAATGTGTGCAGCATATATATATATACACATTCTATCACTAGTACATATACAACAGTAGTGAGCTGTCATATATCCACCTTTGGTTAGAGCAGAATAAAAAACAAAGCACAGAGCACAAAGTGACAAAATTACACTGCATATATACTTTCAAATATATATATATATGTACACTGCATATATACTTTCAAATATATATATGTACACTGCATATATTTCAAATGAACACAGAGCAAAGTTCACGCAAGCTGCTGCTTCGGGCCAGAAGGGAAAAAACTCGGGTTCGGCTTCGGTCTGGCGTAGAGAAGGTCAGGGGAAAGGACGGCGACTGGGTTGCTTCTGGTCGGAGGGGTGTTTGCTTCGGGTTTTCTGGGTTTGGGCGTGGGGTGGACTTCGAGTTTGGCTGGCTTGAGTGGTGGCGATGGGTCAGGTCGAGGCGGCTGCTTGTTGGCGGGTTTGGGTCAGGCGAGGTGATGGTGGCGTCGGGTGGCTTCAGTGAAGGCACATGCCGAGAGGATGGTGATGAGATATGGGTCGAGGCGGTGGTGGTTCGTCTTGGATCAGGCGGTCTGTGGTGTTGACTTCGAGTCAGGGGAGAGGAGGCGCGGGCGTTGCTTTGGGAAAGAAGGAGAGGTGCTTTGGGGAAATTATGGGAGGCACGGCCAAAAATCGAACAAAGGTAGGTGATGAGGAGTTTTTTCTTCTTCATGGCACGAAGCTGAGTAGGGGAAAATTGAGATAAACAGATATTATCAGGGAAAAGTGAAGAAGAAAGCAACTTACCTGCTTTGTTTTTTCTTTCTTTCTGAGAATGGTAACTAAGGAAAAATGAAAGGACGAAAGCTAATATATCAAAAATCAAGGAATGGAATGAGTCAAATGGTGGTTTTAGAAATTTATTAAAGCAATGACTGATGAGTTTACACGACTGGAAATTTGAAAAGGCAGAGGAAAAACAAAAGGCACAAATACGGTATCGATACGACAAACTATTTTGTCGTTTTTGCCGCATACCAGTCACCGAATTACAAGAATGAATATACTATGGAGATCAGCACGACGAGATGAATAGAATGGTACACAGATATCAGGGATACGATCAAGTTATAAAAACTCGACTTTTCGCTTCTGAAAATGCTGCTAAAACATCGAAAATAAGATAAACGGGGCTATAGCAGTCCAAATTTGACGAAACGAATTACGACGTCTCATTCAGAAGATGATTTATATTTTTATTATATAAAAATATTCAAATTTCGAAAATATTTTATTTTCAACAAATAAACTGATTTTTCTTAAATTTTGAAATTTCACAAATAAACTAACTTTCATATTTTCCAAATAAAATTTACCATTTGCTATTTTTAAATAGACGTATTTCAAATATCAGCTTTTCATTTCAAAATATTATTGTTTATTTTCATGAATTTTTTTTGTTAATTACGTTATAAAATCGTTAAAATTCTCAGGTTGTTACATAGCATATGGTGCAAATAAAGCCTCACTGTACGATCATGGGAATCAATGCCATTGGATGACATAGATGGTTCTTTCCATCATAAAAGTATACCACACCTCTCACCTATGTACAAGTTTTAGTTCTTACTCTTATTTTCTAATATTAAGCCAAATCTAACTTACAAGTTTTAATGTAACTTATTTCAAACCATGGTTATAGAAACTGCATATACCAAATTAGTATATAGTTTTTCACTACATTACACATGATATATGCTATTTTAATACATAGGACAACGAGAAGAAGAACATGTTGGCAGTTTAAACAATCCATATTATTTCTATTCTAGCATATGCAAGTTTCTTATTTGCATGCGGGGCAATACTCTTTAACAATGGAAATTTTTTTGACTCTTGAGATAAGCATTAATTTATATAATATCGTTAGTGCAAGATAGGTATTAACAAGGATGAATCTACCGGGAAACATGCATAGAGTTAACTCGCCTTTTGGCAAGGTAGCACATAGGCGGATTTAACCCAACAGACTTCATGATCATCAAGGCAGAAAGCCCGAAGAGATGATTAATTGGATTGGAGATCGATAATATTTGAAACTATGGACTATAGTTTAATGAATTCGGATGGACAACATTCAAAAAATGGTTAAATATGGAACTAGCACTCCCCTGGGAGAGGGATCAGATCAGAATATTCACTCTACAAAAAGGGATCGGAATAGAGGGGGATCGGAGTCGAGGGATCAGATTGAACATGATGCACACAACACAACTCAATGATAATCGCTATATAACTCAACAACCAAAAGATGGATTAGAGTGAAACTTTGAGAATAAGAAGAGAGAACCCTTGGGAGTCCTCTCTAAGGATCGCACCCCAAGAAGAGGAGTTTGGAGGAATCAGCCCTCATCCCTACTCAGGGATTGGTTTTGTTAAATTTGCATCAATGATCGATCAATAACTAAATATCTATAGATGCAAGCATCATGAAACTAACTTGGAATACAAGCATATAACAACATGAGGAACATCCTATAGGGATCGCAGCCCCTAACTCCATCAAAACAGGGATCGGCCCCAATCCCTATTTTGGAGAGCGATCGGTTCAAGTTTTCTTAGGCCAGTTCGTTTGGGCTTAGAGGTTATTCTGGCAAAATTTCAGTCCAATCCATACATGTCTTCCTTTATAAGTACAACAGACATGGCATCAGTAAAGGATCTTCTTTCTGCTTCCTTCTATCTTTTACCTAGGCTATTCTCTGCCATTTTTATTCTAGAATTTCATGGATTTGTAACTATAATTGCAACATAAACGAATAAAAGAATTTTTTTTGGAGTGGACGTAGGCTGGAGTTAGCCGAAGCACTATAAATCCGTGTCTTTCTTTACTTATTTTCTATTTAAATTTTATTATTCTTCAATTTATATTATGTACATTATATTTTGTGAGATCTATGATTAGATATTGATGCTTTCATATAACTGGGTGTTGATGGTCATTTTTTACGCCAACACATAGCTTTGGCAAGTAATGAATTTGCTTAGATTATAATGAACTTGTTTTTTTCCACATTAGTTATTGTAGTCAGTATATACATTAAGACTAAGCTCTTTGAAAAAAATCAAATACTGTTGCTTTTTAGTTCTTGTACTCGGGATCCTGTCTTGGGCCTGCCTTTTATTTTTTAGGAAAAGCCCCAAACTTTGCGAATCCTGCAACCAGTTCATCAATTTTCATGTATAATGAACTAAAAAATATACAGAAACATGTTGATATTATAAAAAATTCAGTGCCAATGAAACAAGGATTTTGTTAATTTACATGTAACATGACTAGTACACACAGGTTAAAGTTCATTTATTTGGATGTCATATGTATTTATTTGAAATCCTTTTACTGGTAAAATAATAGTTGATTGCCTAAATTTGTAAATTTGAGCATGGAAATTTTCAACCAATCCTACAAGATAAATTCTTCCTATGTTTCTCTAATCTTTTTTAGACTGAGGCACTTAAACATTTTTCCTTACAAAATCCAATGTGAGAAACAAAGGGTTGGTGCATAAACTATATATACTGTAAAATATTAAGTTCCAATATGCCAAAGTTAACTGTAAATTAAGTTTAAGAACCAACTTATTCCCATGTTAAGAATATTATCTTATTCAAGAAATTTTCAAATAGTTACCGTCTTGCAAGTCTTTTAGTAAAACTAGTACATATATTTTAAGTTTAGTTTCCTCCTTTAGAAACTGCGAGTCTTGCATTATTTTCTAAATCATTTGGATTTTTTACAATCAACATTCTGGATATGATTAAAAAAATAAGATATTGTTGCTAGATTATCCTGCAATTTAAAATCCCTTATTAGCTAGCTCCTTGAGGCTCGCATTTAACTAATGAAAATAAGTAGAATCAAGTAATCAACCATGCATTTTATACGACATTGAAGGCATACAAAAAATTGCCAAATTATCGTATGGCATTAACATTAA
Organism: Allium fistulosum; assembly: GCA_030737815.1. Classification (NCBI taxonomy): domain Eukaryota; kingdom Viridiplantae; phylum Streptophyta; class Magnoliopsida; order Asparagales; family Amaryllidaceae; genus Allium; species Allium fistulosum. The sequence continues at coordinate 118,185,656 of CM060908.1, read as the reverse complement.
TCACAAATACTTTATAGGATTGATAATCAATCGCTAATCAAGTGTATCTTCTAAAGTATGGAATGAGAAGTGTTTGTACTAATAACATATGATCACTTGAAAATATTCACCCATTAAATATAAAAACAAGACCCTAGATGTTTATGGCTTAGACTCGTTTATTAATTCATTATATTATCACATACTTAAAACACTTGGAACTGCAACAACAGTCAATAATCGATAATTCAATCCATATACCGTATGAATATCCAACCATCGTAATTACAATTTATCTATTAGGCAATTGTTCTTTGGTCCCTATCATATAATCATACTTTATACATTACACTTTGCCAAATTATATTTTAGGCAATTGAAATTTATATTATCTGCACTTGGTATATTTTATAGTTGGAATGGTTATATTGATTGTATGCAACAGCATATTAGAGGGTACAATCAAAACCGATAAGGAATGTTTATATAATGGATTTTCCACGAAGATCCCTTCGGTCAAGCTAAAATCCAATCTCCATGTACAAGGATCAGAAAACACCTTTCGAGCGTAGATAAATATACTATATATAAGGTAAACACAAGCATCCCATTGTTCGAACACAAATAAGAACAACGTGAACCAAATATCATCAACTCCCACCGGCCAACAATCGATAAGCGTCTTTGGGTATGGAGTTGACAACACCCTGACGTGGGCCGGCTAAACCCTAGGTTGTGAATCTTACTATGTCTATAGCTATTTTCGATGTTGAGGTCACGTTTGGCATCTTTCACACCATTCTTCATCACTCGACAGAACACAAATCTCCAATTGAATTCCCATGTATCGAATAGATCTCAAACCCACATGTGGATTCCAACATCTCGAACATATCCACTTCCAAGAGATAGAATATGTATCTCAGTCTTGAAGTGGTTTATGATAAGTAAAACACTTATCGATTTCGGTCTTTTCAAGACTGAATCGACGAATTTGGTCATTCAATAATAATAAGAACGATCACATATGGAAACCAAGCTCGTATACTTATCATGTTTTTGATATTTTCATCTCTTACTATCACTCGGTCAAGAGTGAAGCGGTAGGCTGGAGCTCTATTGCTCATATCCTACTCGAATGTCAGTCTTAACTCCTACAGATAGTCAACCCTACTTCATCGGCTTTTAGTGCTAAATATATGACTAAATGTTTTCCATAAACAAGTAAAGATACAAAGCATGATCAAGTCATACAAAGCACGATTAAGTCACATAAGCACGATCAAGGCACATGAGCGACTTCTAATCCCCTTTCTATTTAATTAATCTTTTATTAGTAAAATTTCTTTTATCTAATAAAACATTGTTTAATTATCAATTTCTACTATTCATTCGTATTCTTTCAATACTTCAAAAAGTATTCATATACTTATCTCAAATGGTATAAGTATATTCACAAATCATTAACAATATTTCTTACTTAAACCTTTGCTTTTTTTTTTGTCTTTTTCCAAAAGATTCCTTACTTATAATTACCTTTAAAATATCCATTTTAAGGACCTAAGTACTTTCACAAATTCATTCAAAAAGGTTTAAGACTAATATTACTTAAACATTGTCACTACAAAACTAAAACATTTCACTTATACTTATCTTTAAAACATTTTTTAAAGATTTACTTACAATCGTAAGTATAATAAAAAAGGGTTAAAGATGAATGTTATTAACACATTGTCACAATAAACCCAAAACTATTTCATACTTATATTTATCTTTAAAACATTCTTTTAAATATTTAAGATAATGTTTAGTTAAGTTCGATAGTCGACTAAGCGGTTATCTAATAAAAAAAGATCGCTTGTAGAAATCATGGTTCATGTACTTAACTCATTTTCGACATTCCAACTTAACTATTTCTCATCCAAAACTGAAGCCGGGTAAGTTAGACCACTGGTTGCATATCAAAGGCATGCCTAAACACTTTATTCTGGAATCTCACAAATAGATAAATCTATGTCGTCGACTTTAATGTTAAGTATAGTATTAATGACTTCCATAAACGAATAACAAACAACATGATTAACATGTTTCAGACATTCCCGACTTAAATATTCCTTGATCAAGAGGAAAACCGGTAGGTTAGAGCTCTATTGCTCATATCCTCACTCGACATCAATCTTAACTCTCATAAATAAATAATCCTACTTCATTGGCATTTAGGATTAAGCACACTTAATTAGTTTTCAAACGATAAGTAAACAACGAGATTAGCACGGTTTCGACATTCCCAACTTAAATATTCTTCGATCAAGAGGGAAGTCGGTAGGTTAGAGATCTATTGCTCATATCCCTACTCGACATCAATCTTAACTCTCACAAATAAAAAAGTCTATCTCATCGACTTTTAGTGTTAAGCCTAGTCAATTACCTTTTTCAACCCTTACATATACTTTAAAAATAACTATAAATAAGTTTTAAATATCTATGTAAAATATTACTTGAAAATAACTATTTTATAATTTGATGAAAAACATGTTAATATTATAAAACCTCTTTACTTTGAAAATACTTATATAATTATTAAAAATATATTTAAACTTCAAACCAACTTTAACATACTTCAAGATAGGGTAGAAAACACACCTAAAAAAATTAGAGAAAAATAACAAAATTAAATTTCATTTTTTAACACGTAAAACCATAAATGACTTACTACAGCATTTACAAATGCTGCTAAAAGTCCTTGTTAAAAACAACATTGAAAAGCACGATCTTTGTGACTAGTTTTAGCCACTTTAATAAATGTTCTAAGACTTGAAATTTTATATTTAGTACTACCCTTAAGGTACTTAAAAGACATTAAAATAAAACCCTATGAATATCTTCCAATTTATTCATAAAAATTCTCGAAAAATGCTATATTTATAGAGTGTATTTATAACCATATTTTTGCTTCAACTTTCACAACTTTGGTGCACAATTTCGATAACTTTTAAAACTATTTATTTACCATGCAGTACACAAAAATATGTGTAGAGAACAACCAAATTAAATTATGTTAAGTTAAGGTCGTAAATCTCCAATTTACACACGTTAAAGTTAAGGGATATCGAAGTGCACTTATAACGACTATTCTCGCCTCAGACACTTTCAAACATATTTCAATTCAACACACAAATCAAACAACCATTTAAACATCAATTCAAGGTCATACTACATGTTTAAGATGGTAATATAAGTGATGTTATAAAGTACAAAGTTGTATTTTTTGCTTTCAAAAGCAAGATGGGTCTAAAGTTTATAACTTTACTAAGTTAATGTCATTTTAACTTTATATTTCAAGCACACAACATATATACACAATATATACAAATAAAATAGTGAGGTAACTCACTTAGATCTAAGCCAAACACATACTCAAGCATAACCAAACTCAATAACACTTCTCACCAACAAACTCCTAATGATCCAACCTTTAGCACTTTCAAACTAAGGCAACACCTCCCCTCCTCTTCCATTGCACACGGCCCATCCAAGATCCCCTTTCTCCTTCACTTTTCTTACAATTTGAGGTTAGATCTAAGCTTTCTTTGGTGTTCTAAAGTGTTGGTGAAAGTTTGGTGGAGTTTGGAGAAGATTTGAGTTAATTAGATAATGTTAGTGAAGTATAAAGTGGATTAGTGCTAATCCACTTCCATAATTTTCAAGTTTTTATTACATTTGAAGATTATGTAAATTATGAAACCCTCAAGGGTGTGTTTATAGGTTTTTACAAGAGGTCATTAACACCTTCTACCTTACATGAAAGGTCACAAAGGAGCCTCCCTCTCACATGTTACCTTTACACCTCATTTTCATTTCTTAATACTTAAGACTTTCCTTAAAGGCTCATTTTCGAAATATCTTCTGTGACATCACCCATGACATCATCAAAAAGTTTATTTCCATAAATGGTAAAATATTTTTATTTCATTTTAATGATTTCCTAAACAAATAAGTGTATGCACAAAAGGTTTAAACAACTTCTCACGAGTAGAAAGTTGTTTATCGATAAAACGATTTTCGGTCACATTATCGATATTTCTTTAAATCAAATATTTAAAAAAAAAATTTCCAATACAAGTTTACCATCCTTAGTTATGATTTAAAAGTGGGATAACAAGGTTATTAATCACTTTTATAACATCCAAGATTCAAATATTCAAATAACTCAAATATTTAAATATGAAGTGTCTGAAATTCTGGGTCATTACATTCTCCCATGCTTAGAATATTTCATCCTCGAAATTCCAATATGAGCTACAAAAGGAAACAATCACATAGCAGAGTATTCAAAGTTACTAGCAAACAAAGCTCACGATTTGCTTAAGTTCAAAAATCCTCTTATCGCACAATGACAATAAACAATCTACTAAGCGTACCTTACGCTCAACAACCTCAGATTATTACTTAGTCGATCATTCATGTTACCTCATAACAAATCGAAGAGTCGTCATATAAACTCTCCTAAGCCAATAAAACATAGTTTGCAAATATACTAAAGCCCGTATAATGTACACGGATCATCCATACGCAATATCAAATCCCATCACTTTCTTAACTACATAATTTCGCTTCCAAAATAGTATCACTTGACCTTCCTAGTGCGGACTTTGATCAGGTTTCTTGATTACAAACTTCCGTTCTCCTTACATAGCTATATATTATGATAGAATCATATCAAGAATCTGTATCCAGCGTTCGCCATCAAGAATCAAGTTAAAAATTTGTTTCATAAATGAATGTGCAGATGAAGTTTTTTTCTTTATTAATAGAAGGGGCGGGAACAAAGGTTATAAGAAATTTTTTTTCATGTTAATTGCATGGTTAATGCTATTTATAGATTTCTTTTTTCTATGTTGCTGAATGTAAAAAAGTTGTAGCATTTAAACTTACTGAAATTTGAACATTTTATTCTGATACTCTTCTTGCGCGGATCAAAGCTTTAAAACACGAAAGCTTACATGAGGTATTATTTTTCTCACGAGGCGAGGTGAGGCGCAAATCTCAAAAATGTTGGGCCGTAAGTTTTTTGGGGAAATATTATACACACAAAAAAATGATTCAATCCTTGGTAGTATGTTTGAAGAATTCGTATTCAGTTTCCAGCTTCACAATGGTATGGGCTTTATTTTATTTTTCTCCCACTATCCGTCTTCATTTTTTTTGAAAATGATCTTTAATCGATTCTAGCGAATTGATATCTGTTAAAGACAGTAGAAAACCATGTAAGTTATTATTTCATTTAGTTTTTCCGGTTAGATTTTGGTCATACAATATTCCCTATTTAAGTAGATCTTGGAGATATTTGAGCTTATGTGGAATTATGACTCAAATTCATTGCCTATTTTATATATATTTGGTAGATTTGAAGTATGATTAATTGCACCTTTTAGAGATTTTGTGTATTTGGTAGAATTATTAGTTGCCTCTTTTATTGTATTAGAGAAGACAACAAATCATCTACATGAGAAAGATTTATGGAAGTATTCAATAGCTTCTTAAAGAAGATATTTTGTCAAGTCTATTATAAATAGACATGTCTAGGGTTCATGAGATGTGTGAGAAAAATGTATTTTGTTGGATGTTTGAGATTGAGATTTCTTCTCAATTTTAGGTTTCTTTTGTATTTTCTTGGTTGAATCAATAAAAGTTTTTTTGTTTTAAGGGGAATCATTTTTGTTTGCTTTCTTCACTACTTTCTCTTCGAAATCTAATTGTGTAGTGATTCTGGAAAATTCCTAACAGTTGGTATCAGAGCCAACTATAGAAATATTTGGTAGAGTCTTTGGCTATGGAGAAGATAAGTGTTGAAAAGCTTAATGGATGTAATTTGGAGTTGTGGAAGGCGAAGATGGAAGATTATCTTTATCTTAATGATCTTCACCAACCCTTGGAAAACAAAGGGGAAAAGCTAAATGGTATAACCGAGGCAAAGTGAGAAATTTTGGATAGGAAGGCAGTGGTAGCAATTCAGTGTTTTATGGAGAATTCTGTGTTTCATATCGTTGCTTGTGAAACATATGCTTTTGAAAGGGATTTATGCAAAAAATTCTGCGACGAATAAGGCATTTCTAATGAGAAAGTTGGTCAATCTAAAACTAAAGGAAGACGAATCGATTGGTTAACATCTCAACAACTTTCAAGCAATTGTGAACCAATTGCCGGCGGTAAGCTTCAAAGTTGATGACAAAACTTAAGCTTTGATATTAATGAGCTCATTGCCTGAAAGTTGGGAAACTCTAGTAGTCGCGTTGAACAATTCAAATTCTAGTGGTGTTGTTTCCATGGAGACTGTGGTTAGTAGCGTTCTTAATGAGGAGATGCAGAGGATAAATTCATCGGAAGGGAAGGCCACTGAAGAAAAGGAAACTACAAATCCATTGGCTGAGGTCCACCTTGCAAGGAGAGAAAGACGCTCATTCAAATCAAATACAAATCGAGACTTCATTTGCTATTACTGTAAAAAATTAGGCCATCAGCTAAAATTTTACAATAAATTAAGAGAAGATAAAGAGAGGATGAAAACTCAAGAAGGAAGCAAAAATAAGCTAGAGGTAGACCGTGATGAGGAGGTAAACTTTGACATTAGCAATGATGTTCTTTGTGTTGATATGAGTAGGAGAGGAGAGTGGGTGCTAGATTCTGGTGCATGTTTCCACATTTGCAATCAAAGGGAAACATTCACTGATTATAAGGAAGAAGCATGCAAGGTGGAGTCCGCTAATGGTGGAGATCTACATGTTCAAGGCACAAGTTTTATCAGGTTGAAGATGGATACTGGAAGTTTGGTGACGCTTACAAGGGTTAGGCATATCCCAGAAATTAAAAGGAATCTTGTTTCTGTAGACAGCTGGAAGGGAAAAGTTGTAACTTCTCGACTCGAGGTGGAGTAACTAGGGTTTGAAAGGGTAACAAGGAGGTGCTGTGCGCGAAGAGGAAAAACAATAATATTTATTCATTGCTTGGAAAAACCTTAAAGATTGCAAAATCTTATACAAATGAAGTTGGAGAGACAAGTCCGTCTGAATCAAGGTGGAGTCAGCAATGGAAAGCCACAAAGACCGCATGGAGGCCATTGTGGTATTACAAACAGTTCTGATTTATTGATGATATGCATGTTGAATTGGGAGCATGCATAATTAGGTGGTTTGAAGGTTGATCATTTTTGGAATGGTGACATTTGTTTTCATAGTAATATTGGAGATTGTTTGAAGTTTGAGGTTCTAGGAGGAGCTTGGATGACATTGATGAAATATTGTATCAAGGTGGAGATTGTTAGATTTTGGTGATACAATATTCCCTATTTAAATAGATTTTGAAAATATTTGAGCCTATGTGGAATTATGACTCAAATTCATTGCCTATTTTATATATATTTGGTAGATTTTGAAGTGTGATTAATTGCACCTTTTAGAGATTTTGTGTATTTGGTAGAATGATTAGTTGCCTCTTTTATTGCATTAGAGAAGGCAACAAATCATCTACATGGTAAAGATTTATTCAATAGCTTCTTAAAGAAGATATTTTGTTAAGTCTATTATAAATAGACATGTCCAGAGTTCACGAGATGTGTGGGAAAAATGTATTTTGTTGGGTGTTCGGGATTGAGATTTCTTCTCAATTTTAGGTTTCCTTTGTATTTTTTTGGTTGAATCAATAATTTTTTTTGTTTTTGGAGGAATCATTTTTGTTTGCTTTCTTCACTACTTTATCTTCTAAATCTAATTGTATAGTGATCTCGAAAATTCCTAACATTTCCTTCTACCAATCTAAAAATTATTCAAAATTTGGATAATGACAATTCAGAAATCTTCTTTAAATAACATTTGAGAAAATTCATTACATAGCTTTCGATTATTGTTGCAAAAACCATTTATTTAATCATGTTGATATTGAAATTGAAAAGTAATAGGATTTTAAACTCCATTTTCTTGAAATTTTTTTTTTGCTAGCTATTAGATAATCGAAGTTTTACAATTTTTCTATTAGTGCCCATATTTATAATTGAGATTAAAAAATTTCTTGAGTTGTATGCCTTAGTAATTTGAGACGTTCCAAGTGTACGTTTTATACACCTCAAGTTGCTGAGGAGTAAGATTTAGAGATAAAAGACATTTCAAAGAAAACTTCAAGATGTTTTGTTTCTTCATGTCCTTTTGCCTTGATGCGAGTATCGAGATAGATTTTTAAAATTATGATGTGAATCTTTGTTATCAAAGGCCTTACTTACACGTCAAAATGCCCTATGTCTATGGGGCTTTTTTGGTCAGTAGGCGTCAACAATGGTTGAGGGGCCGTAAAAAAAGTGCCCTAGCCACTGAAACACTAAAAAAGAGCGCCTTAATGTAAATCAGTTTCTAGAAAAAAAATATAGGGCTTCAGCCCAAAATCGAGCCCAATTGTGGCTTATCTGGCAAATATCGATCGATATCAAACTCCCTGGGGCGAAAACGTCTCCACCTTACATCTACTGCCGCCGTTAAAGAACTCGACCTACCGCCGCCGCCGCCGCCACACTCCAGCTCCCGCCCGCGCCCTCACCTGTTTGCATCGACGGCGACGCATCCATCTCCTCAGCTCCTCCACCTTGCCGACCTCCAGCCGGGTATCTGGTGATTTTTTTGAACTCGGAAATTATTATTATGTATAAACAGCATTTAAAACTTGTTTGTATTAGTTTAAATTTAAAACTTTGCAAAGTTTAGTTTAAATTTTAAAACTTTATAAAATATAAACTGATTTGAATAAAATTTAATTTTGCTTGAATGTTTGATCAGAAAATTAAAACATAAATAATTTTTAATATTTAAATTATATAAATTATGTTTAAAATGATCTTTTAAACTATAATTTAATTTAAATTGTAAACTTAACCAGTTTATTGCATTATTTTGAAACTTTGATCGAATGAAATTGAAATTTGAAACTATTTTAATTTTAAATTGGATTTTAAGTTTAAAGTTTAAAGTTTTAAAGAGTAACAATCAAAGTGAAATGAATTTGTCAAAGTTTTAAATTGATATAAATTAAAATTTAAAATAAAGAATTAAAGATTAAATTGTAAATTAAATTTTATTTTTCAGATTGATTTGAAGTATAAGTGTATAACTTATTAATGGAAATACAAAATTGCAGATACATTTTTAGAAGTTCAAAATTTAATTTTAGGAGCACTTTTGAAGTGCAGTTTTTTCTGGGTTGAAAACAGAAAAAGTGATGCTCAAGGCATCCAAAAAAGCCCTAGACATAAAAAAGCGCTAATCGCCGGCCTAGGGCCTTTTTGCCTTGACGACTTTGGTATTGATTCGCTGTATTTCATTTGTTTTAAAATGGTCCTTAAAAGGTTGAAATGAATAGCAGTTGTTTTCTTACCAAAAAATAAACTTGTCAAAATCAAAAAACAATATTATTTTTGGATGTCAGAGGGAAAAGCAAAATAGTAAAGGGGTTATTGGATGAAGAGAAAATTGAAAAAAACATACCAATACGCATATAGGGGATTACTTAGTGTACGGTTGTTCAAACAGAAAAAAGTATACAAAATACCACTCTATCACCATGTTCACAAAATAGAGTGAGCTTCTATCCGAGTGTATGCACCAGAAACCAAACCACCATCTGCAAGGTATCGACCCGGCCATCGCTGCCGCTTTGTTCTTTCCTCACTCCTTCCTTTCATTTTCATCTCCTCATAAATCCTTGTTGAGGTTTTAAATCTTGCCCATTTCAGTCGAGATCTCGTTTTGATACTTGAGAGACTCGAAGCATATAATTTTGGTTGAATCTCGTCTAAACCAAATATCGGGAGAAATTTGAAAATCTTGATCGAGAGCTTGTACGAGATTTATTTTGCGAGATCTTGTCTGATTTCATGATTTTTTAATTTAGATATCGGGTTGACCTAAAAATTCATAATAAATCAATGAAACATATATAGTCCCTTCAAATCTAACCATAACAATTCACAATTTACCATAATATACCATATTTAGTTCATTTTTCACCCACATCAAATAATAATAATGATAATGATAATGATTGATAATGATAATGATAATGATAATTTGTTATTGTATATTCACTTTTCTTTTTGGTTGATCTATTCATGACCAATAATTGTAAGTTTGCTGAACTGAATTCAAGTAAATGCAACCCAAGGATTCCTAGTTTATTTTAGCACCTCATAAACTATTTTTTTGAAGTTGTCTTTTAAATTGCAGTATAGATATGGTTACTCTGTTTTTGAGTTGTAGCAAATTCAAGCAAGGAGATTTTAAATTATCCTTTTGTTTTGTTTTTTGAATTGCACTTGATTAAAGTACAAGGATTATAAGATATCATTTTATCTTGTTTTACAATTTTTTTTTAAATCACAATATTTCTTTTTGGTGTTAGCTTTTGTTGTAGTATATTATTAACAGATTCAAAATGTTAATTGAATTGTAGTTAACTAGAATGTTGGCTATTCATGGATAAACAAAAGATTTGGTTGTCAAGTTTGTTCTTTTGAACTCAAATCAAAATTTGGTACAAGATAAATGATGTTATCTTGACACCAAATACCATTAATGGATGGTAGATCAGTGGATTTATATCTCTAAAAGAATGAATCAAATCAATAAGCGGATGAAGTATTTTTTGAAGAGCCATTTTTATGGGATCGTTGATCTACAAAGAGAAAAGGCATATTGTTGAGGAGACATGTTGCGTAAAGAAAATTTGATGTCATTTTGGTTAACTGTTATAATTTTTGTTTTTTTGGTTCTGCGCTTGGAGCTCCGTTCATATATTTACAATTTTTTGTTTTTTCATATTTTGTCGCTAGTAAAAATGTTGCAATGCACGTAATTTAATTGTATATGCAAATTGATTTTATATATAAAATGTACTCCGAGATTGTTTCGAAATGAACTTTGAACCCGAGATGTAAATCCAAGATGAACATCCGGTATATGTTTATCTCGTTCAAGATCTCATCCGATACGGGACCTCATGTGTGAAATTTCCGAGATGAGATGTGAATGAAATCCAAGATCCGAAACCTTGTGGCTAATTCCCCTCAATTGTTCAATCCCTAATTTAAAGTTTGAAAACTGCCGTTGTTCAATCACTAGTTCAATGTTCCTCAATTTAATCCTAATTCAATGTTCTCCGTTTTTTAAACACTAATTCAAAATTTTAAATCCCTTGATTGTTTAATCCTTGCAGGTTAAAACAAAAATTGTTGAATTTAGAATTCATGTTTTGGAAGTAAAAAGGATAGAGCGGGTGAAGGAGAAGAATACATGAATTAGATATTTTTATAAAAATCTCAAAATAACACATTACTAAATGGACGAAGTAGGAGGGACCCATAGCCCCTTTACCTTTAACCCCCCTTTTGTATCCCCTTCCTATGTTCTTTGGATTCTGTAAATTAGCGGATGAATTTGATGGTTATATAAAAGAGTGAAAAATGATAAAGCATGAGAGAAAATAGATTAAATCTCATCCATTAATTTGCAAATTCCAATGGTCAATATAAAGATTACGAAATGACTAAAAGAAGAGGGGTTACGAATTCCTCCGATATACGTACATATGCATACGCATACATACATACATATACGCACATATATACAAGAGAGATAAAAGTCATAAAAAGCAAGTGGTACATCTGCATTATCACAAAATAACACATCAATAAGTGTTTTATGATTAGCTCAAATGAAAAGAAACTTTTAATTAAAGTGAGATACACAGGCAGAATATTATGTCTCTTTGTTTATTTGCATCCTTTATAATGTGCACAATCAAACTACCCCAATTAGGTTGTATTTTAGAACTAACGCATGGGGAACACTTTGTTTGATTTTTTTAAAGAACGAAATTTGCATCTTTAGATTTTTCAAAGAGCAAATTCTGCAAAATTGTGCATCATCAGATTTTTCAGAGAGCAAAATGTGGCTCATGGCTTTTTCCTGCCTCAATCTCTTCGAACTTTTTCGTTCCTCTTGTACACACCTTAATTAAGAAAGAGTACCCTTATAAGTGCCTCTAAAATTAGGTCATGCGAACATTTTTGCAGTTTCACAGCCAAAACATGAAATTTCAAGTGCTTTTGTGTTTATAACAAGAAATGATCGTGAACTGCATAATACTCTGTGCAGCCTCATAAGAAAGTTGTGGTTATAACTCTACATGTTAATTCTAGTCCAAAAGAAGAAAAAGAAAAAAAAACAGTACATATTGATTGTTATCTTTTCCAGCTTTGACCCATTTCTGTTTTATATATTATTTTACATTTTCAGCAGTATTCTGTTTTCTACTATATCAGTACCGATTCTTAGTTCGGTTATGCACATCCTCTTTTCTCTATGCCTGTCAAACTGAATGCAAAGTTTTCGAACTCTTTCCTCTAATGTTTTCTCTCTAGCAAACAAAAAATTCTACAAAATATGCTTTCTATTCTTCTTGAGTGTTCATATAACTCGGTTTTGGGTAATGGCGGAGTGCCATTGATGGGATATTTTACCGTTCCATTCATAATATTCATTGTCTACAGTTTCTCTCATTTTTTTTTCTATATGATGATATAAATAAGTAATAATATTAGTATATATCCGAGCATATATTTCAAAAATGCGGAGGCATATTTTTTGTTTATGCGTTGTTCAGCCATAAATGCATTATGAATTCAATCCCATAATATTGCATATGCAGCTATGCCTTTTGGAACGTCACCCTAATTATTGATACTAATTACACTTATACTATTAGAGTCACAAAACAATTTGACTACCTTCTTTTTCAGTCATGTTTATACATACATACATGCACACACATACGTATTCATTTATATTTCTTATATCATATATTATTATTTTTTGTGAAGTAAAGTTGACAAAGAAGCATGAGGAGACGACCGGGAATTGGTGGTTTACAGAATGCAGCTGCTGCAAGAGTACGATTTGTTTCTGAATATCGTTTTCAAATAATATTAACTCTACTGTTTACACTCTTGTCAGTTATCACTATTAGCTATATACAGTTTTTATCTTCTAATGCAATCTAATATTCTTAGGACCAATTTCGCATGGTTGGAGAAAATGTTGCTAAGATAAGAACTGATCTTATGAAAGAACAGCTTGCCACATTTCGTACGCAGTTGGAAGAATTTGCCCGAAAACACAAGGTAATTTTATCCTTGTTGATTTTTTCATTTTCATGGATTTTATTAATGTATATCTTGCTTATTTGGGGTTTCGATACAATATGGATTGCTATCTTTTCTTACCATATGAACAACAAAGTTGGTGCTCCTGATGTGTTAGAATGATAACATTCAAAACAGTGAGTAGCTGTTTCATAGTATAATTTCTCTCTTATGTTTTCAGTATAGTACTTTGGCAGTGTATAAAAAAAAAATATGTATGCTAAATTTAGGATTTTATTAAATTTATGAAATTTTTATGCATATACATGGGTGATTTCTATGGTATATACAATATGTAAAATGATAGTAATTTGGCACATGCAATGCTTGGGGATATTAAAATGATTTCTATGGTTTATACAATATGTAAAAGGATAGTAATTTGGCCCATGCAATGTTTGGGGATATAAAAAATGGAAATACGAAGGTTAGTACTGTTGAATGAATTTGACATATAGATTCCAACCTATTATATCTGCCAATATAAGGTTGAGAAAATTAACTATATTATGTCAAATATAATTTTGTCTCGCAATCAATTTTTTTGTTTAGATTAAAAATTATTTTTGTAGTTAAATTACAATTTTACAAAAAATAATAAATTTTAATTACAAATTAAGCAGACTTATCCATAAAAAATTATTTTTGTAGTTAACTTGTTTTAGAAACTTTTAGAATTGAAAAGTTTATTTGGAATTGGTAATTTGGAAGGTTTATTTTGAAATAATATTAAAGTTAGAGAATATTGTGATTTTAGAGATCAATTCAAAACAAACCATATCTTATATGAAACCTTATCCATACAACAAAGATAAAAGATATATTTGGCATCACATATTCACCAAAAAAATATTACACCAAATTTAACGCCACAACAGTCCTAAGAGCTTTATAAAGATGTTATAATTTATAGTTATACAAGTAGCTGTATACTTGGTTGAACCTTGCTGCGTTATATGATGCGGTATACGATGCATTCTTTTTGATGCACAAATTTTACTGTGAAATAGATGAAGCTGAAGGATGATATTTATATTCAATAACAATTTCTCATTATTAAAGCTCCGTGCTTTGAAAACATATGCTTTTGTGGGTGTTTTTAAAGGTTTGTAAGTTAAGTTTGTAGACTATGTATGATTTACTGTTGGTGCAAGCTTAAAAACCACTTTTACTTTTATCTTTTACTCATCTCTATACTTTATTAGCCTTACAGTTGATTATTTATGACACTCAAATCTTCCACATGGAAAAGGCAAAAGATAAACCACACTATGTCTAGTAGTAATCAGATACCTCTTTCTCTGTGCACAAACAAAGTTATTGGTTGTTATCAATTCAACATGTTGAAATTTTCTGCGTATATAACATCAAATTAGAATGTTTCATGTATGCAGAATGATATTCGTAAAAACCCTACTTTCAGATCACAATTTCATGAGATGTGTGCTAAAGTGGGAGTTGATCCTCTAGCTTCTAACAAGGGATTTTGGGCGGAGTTGCTAGGGATTGGTGATTTCTATTATGAGCTAGGTTGGTATTGCTATTTTCATACCACAAGTCATTTGAGTGATGTTCTTTTTTCTTTCTTGTAGCCTATGTTGAGAAAACCCTCTTGACCGACTTAGCTCTTAGTTTTTCCAGTTCTGATTCCAAGAAGAAAAAAAAGCTTAAGCGTCACTTATTTACATCTCATATTGCTTATTAGTTCACCTTAAGCGATGAGTTGAAAAAAAATAGAGAAATGCTAGTTTTGATTGTCACATATATGGGATATGTAACAATCCCAAAAGAAACCATCCAAATATGCGCATGCACCTCATAGCAAAATATAACACTGAGCATATCATATAAAATTAAACAACATAAGCTGTATCCATCTCACATGAGAATGAATGTTACACATACATAAGATATTACTAACACGGGAGGCATGCTTAGGACTCGACATAGAAAAATAACTGACACAATCACCACGCTGTGCTCGAAGCCTCCATGCATAAATCCCACAATCAACACCTAAACCTGCAACTCCGACCTACTGTTTTAGAAGTACCCGAGAGACTATAAAGACAAAGCAAAATTGTTAGACATAGATTGATATATGCAATCCTTAAATATCCACAATGTTATATCATATTATTTAATAGATACACAACTTCATATGCATATAAACTCGTACATGCTTCTGGCTCACCCTATTCAACAAATTATTCACACAATAACATGATAATAACCATAAAGCATTAATAACACAATATACCAACCACGATAACATATCACCGACCAAACCCCATTTGAAGGTACTGGCAACCTTCGGGTTACCCATACTCACATGCATTAGTGTCACAACCTCCCAATACCCTAAACTTATCCCATTCCTTGCTTACACACCAAGTACTCTACACCGAGCACATACCAAAATGCTAACTCGCACTATACATAAAGACCATTACCAACACTATCCATGAATCATTAACACAAACACGATGGCTAGTGACTTCCATAGATATCCTAGGCTAAGCTACTTCAATTTTTTCTCCTCATTGGAGTAGCATCTACTCCAAACCCGAGGTATCTACCATCATTGCTTAACTATTCAGACCTACCATTGGTCTTCTCCACATTCCAGGGATATACCATTCTCCTTTACAGTTAAGGCCTACCATCGTACATTCGTACTTTGCTAGATCTACCATCGATAACGCAAACTCGAAGAATCCACCATCCTCAACCCCCGCCTTTGATCTTCCATCGAAGCCTAACCTTGGATCGGATTTACCACCAGTCTTTATAGATCATTATTGCAATCGAGCTACCTTGATCACCAAGCATCGCCACTTGAGGAGTACTTGAGGAGTCGATCGTTTCTTACAATTAAACCTAGACCCATGGAAACTACCTTCCCTTTCTGACTATCACATGACTCTTGGTACAAAAATGTCAGCAACACATTATAACCTCATTGGTCACGCGTTGAGCTAGTAAAATTTTCTATCCTCTTTTACTCGGGTTTAAAATAATATATAGTTAAATCATTCAGGTTTAGCTAGCATGCAAGGGACTGCCTATCCTCTTTTGCTTGCATCTCACTACTCTTTGATTGCAACTTCGCGATCTCTCACATGTCACTATATATCACTAAGATTCTCACTCGAGCAAAGAACAATCGTTCGATTCTTATAGGATTTCCAATGCTACCAATAGTTTGTACATAACTACATCCTTGCATTGGACCCTTAACATGGACAAAGTGTTGTGATCTAAATCTAGAGCAAAATTCTAATCTAAATAGTTTGCACTCGCAAAAAATACCATAAATCATCATATTTAGATCATATCACTATGATCATACACAATACCTCGACCGTGTCATTGTGATTTCACATAAGCTATTACATATTACAAAAATATTTACTTAAACACACACGATAAGGACCATCCGTTCCAATATCTCCCAACGCACCTATGATCAAGCCTCACCACTTTGAATAGAAAAACACCATCTCTCATTGCCACGTGGCATACATCCAAAGGCTCCTGTTTTATTTGAAATTCGAATTGATGTTGCAGATTCATTCAAATTCAAATTTTCCTTTATTTTCATTGTCACACGTCTTCACCCATAGTTGACTTTACCATCAAGAACACATGTCACCATAAAATTAAATCCTACATTTCATTCTTTAGATTCAACATTTGACAGCTCTCCCTGCCTTAAGCCAACGATTTATATTCATCGTTGTTATCAGATCGTTGACTCATCGCTATCGTTGACGATCCTTTGTCGCCGACTATCATCTTTTATTACTTGTAGGGATCACTGACAGTTATGTATCAATTTGCGTTATCATCCTCTTTCACAATTTCAACATCCCATTCAATCTAATTAACTCTTTCATGATTCAATACCGGAATAGAATAAAATCAGTTAACCTTAAATAAAACCGGGGAAATTCTCATAAGGATTTATTTTTACAACAATCAATCAATCTACATACAATCACATGCACACAAATTCATCTAATCCCTGATCTAATCAACCATGATAAAGTATATCCTAATACCATCCTATATCTTATCCAAATCAATGAACTACCATCAAATCAAATAATATCTTCAACTAATCAAATCTTCATCTATCTTAAAATCATCAAACCACAAACAAACGTATCATTATCTTGTGAACCAAAAATAGCACAAACACCCAATAGATTAAGTAGAAAATAAAATGTGAAGAAAATTAAATTAAAAAGAGTAATAAAGAACACACAACAATTTATAGTGGTTCGACAAATCAAGACCTACGTCCACTTAATGATTTTATTGCTTATATTCTGACTTGGAGGCAGAAGTTTTTACGGGTCGGTACAACCCCGACAGAGATTGCAAGAAATTAGAATAAGAAGAGCAGGAGTCAAAAAACCCTGAAAAATGAGCCATACCCTCCTATTTATAGGGGTAAAGAGCCTGAAATCTCGTACAAAAGATCTCCACCTCGTTTTCCACGCCTTAGACCATTTCTCCACCAAAGTAGGATGCCACCTTATCAACTTCTACGGCTCGGTACGACTCCAATGGCTTGGGTCGGTACGACTCCAATGGCTTGGGTCAGTACGACTCCGTAAGATTGCCAATCTGATCATCTTGAACTCTTCGCTTTGGCTCATGTTGTAGTTAGTTTCGTGATTCCTTAGTTATTTGCATCAATGTTAGCTTGTTTCGGAGTCAAAATGACAGAGTTGTGGAAGAACAGATTTGCTGATTCAAGTGTTCATGAAGATCGATAGAGAATTGCATTGGATCAACAAAACAACACTTGGTATAGGCTTTTAGTATCAAATAGGTTGTGTAGGCAGAAGATGTGACCCACCATTGGAGAGAAGTTGGATCGGTACCGACCCATAGAGTTGGGTCGGTAACGATCCACCACTTTGGTGGATCGGTGATTCTTTTGACTTGAGTTGGTTCACATTTGCCTTGTGACTCTGTTTTTGCTTGGCCTTTGGACTTTGGGGCTATCGCTTTGGGTTTTCTGCTTTGATAACCGCAAGTTCGACATGTCCAGTCCGTTCGAATATTGGTTGGTCAAATAGTTGGATAACACTTTCCTCCAAAGTACATTTCGTTTCAAACGTGATGTGCTTTGAATCGAGACAAGTTGCAATTGCTGTGAAGGACTCCACTTTGTGTTTGAATGGTCGTTATCCTTCCTGTGAATCATTTTCGTGAAGAGTGATGTCCATAGTCATTTGTCACGACGCTTTACCAGCATCTGGGATTATAAATTTGGAACGTATTCTCGTGATCTATCATTCCAAACTTGATGGTTTCAAACTGACTTTTTCCATGGATTATTAAGGTTCGAATCTGATTCCTTTGATTCTGGTTGTTTGGGCTTTGGATATGCTCACGTATTCGTATTCACGTATACGTTCTTGAGTAGGAAGGAGTGCACATACATGGCCCATCATCCTCATCAATGTTTTGCCCATGTTCATACATATACGCGATCTATACAATTTTTTTTAGACTTAAGACTCGGTACCGACCCAGGCTCCTGGGTCGATACCGACCTTAGACTTGGGAAAGTTCCCAATTTCTTTGCCCATAACTTTGGGTCCAAGGGTTATATAACCCATCATTCTACTTTCCTTCCTCACTTTCTTTCGAACCTATCCAATCTCGAGCTCCCTATTAAAGCTTCTTGCCTGCGATTTGAACCTTCCCATGTCCTCCCTCATCAACAGCCGCCACCTCCGCCTCTAAAACCCTCAGCGATGCCATCCAAGTGCTACCCGAACCACCGCCTTGCCATAATTTGAAGCTCACCGATCCAATCCTTAAAACCCTGAATCCTTGAATCAAGTTTTCCCGTTAGTCACTCCCAGGTTGGTGCGAGTTGAACGTGGACATAGACAGGGTCGCCGTCGATGGTTGTGGAGGAAGTCAAGTGCTCGACCGTGATTTGGGGTCGAAGGAGATGGAGAAGGAAGTTGAAAAATCCTTAAGTTGTTGGATGGGTGCAACTCCAACACTTGGGTGATTTTCACTAACTCCAAGTTCACAAGTAAACTTCGCATTGTGGATTTGTGTCAAATCCGTTCTTCATCTCAAAGCATTCCCAAAGCATGACCGATAGCGTGAAGCCTGTTGGGACGATCAGCAATGATGGTCACTTCGAGTGGTATCCGGAATTTAAAAATGAACTGTTAAATAATATCGAAAACCTAAACTGCACAGCACTGCACGACATTACACTAGATTCCACTTTAGCACTGGGGACACAGCTTATAATTAATCTAATGTTGATCATCTGTCGAGTTTTTGTATAGAAATGGATCCGAGACGTTCTAAACGTCTTGCCACTCAAGCCACAGATACATCCACTTTCAAATACATTGAATCCCATGCCGAGTCGAGTTTAACTACCGACCCTATATGCACAACAAACTCCGGTAGGGCATGCACATCACCCAAAAAATCCACAGGTGGAACAACAAGTTTAGGAGAATCCAACAGAGCCGGTAGATGGGCCAGAAGTGGATCCCGCACCCGACACCCTTGAGAATGTCGTAATTTTAGACGATCCTTTGATTATGTTGCCTTCAAAATCTTGGAGAATATGCGACAAGCATGAAATTCCATTCGACGATGTCTTAGTCCCGTCTCGCAATCAAAGAGCTCACAATCCCTTGGGGTTATATTGCCTGCAACATGTATATGTGTTTGGTGGGTTGCATCCCATCGTTCAACCAGTTCATCCGTCGAGTTCTGAATTTCATGAGGTTGGCTCCACCACAGTTGCATCCGAACAGTTATGTCTTCCTTCTCGGCACATACCTTGTTTTCACTGAACTCTACACCGAGCGCTGAACGATGAAGAAATTTGATACATAAACAACTTCAAAAGCCGAAGAGAAAGTCCGTCTTTAATATACTTGGAACCGACCAAGGGTTGTAGAGTGATCTTCGACACATGAAACAAGCTGAGCTCTTTAAAAACGAGTGGTTCTATGTCCGTTGTTCGTTTGGATTCGCTCGTAGATGCTTATCTAGACGTAAGTCCGATTCCATGTGCAATATATGAATTTGCCTTATAGTCCGCAGACTTAACTCATATCTTGTTTTTCTATCCAGATGTTCCCATAAGACCCATTAGCACGACACTTTTAGACGCCGTTAATGCTCTTATGGCTATTCCAGCAGAAGATCGAGATATCAGAACTCTTCCGCTAGATGAGAATCTTCTTGCCCACGGTTTGTTGGAAGCGGACTGCAGTACTGGTATAGTCCAAGTGGTTGCCAATGACGATGACAATGACGATGATGATCACATCTCGTCCGAAGGAGGCAATATCGATCTAGATGTGTCCCCAGTCCCAAGTCCTAGGGCTGGAGTTGAAGAAAATGTTGAGCAAGTACAAGAGCATGCAGAGGAATGCGAGATTATAGGTGAGAGTGGCAAAGCCGGTCATGATGACATTGATGTGGGCCACGAGTCTCAAACCGAACAACCCAAAAATGACCAACGGTCTGCTTCGAAAAAGAGACTTGTTGTGAAGATTTCGAAGACGCACACTCCTACACAGCCTCCACTAGTCACAGCTGTAGAAAAGACACCTCTTCCATCAACATGCACATTTGCTTGCTTAGGGCCAACTCCTACCGAGTTTGGCTCCTTCGATGTCGGTAACATTAGTCTCGGGGGCATTGATTACCCTATTCACTTCGATAAGGACACCATCCCCGTCGATGTAGGAGAGATTACTTCCATGAGCAAAGCTTCTGTACACAGTCCGTCGAGGGGACACTAGGACACTCACGCACATGTGCACTTCACATCACTTGCACTTGACTTGTGTCCTTGTTCATTGGATCTAACTTCTTATCGTTTTATTCGCAGGACCTATAGAGAAAAGGAAACATATACTCCAATCTGTGGAGGATAATGCAACTCGACAGCGGAAACGCTATCCAAGTGCTTACCATCAAGGCAGTGGCCGGGACTCGAACTTTAGCCACCGATTCGATCGTGATAGAGGTAATCGCGATAGAGATGACCAGGGCAGAAATAGTCGTAGCAAAGATTATCCATCACGTGACTCCGACTTCAAGTATCATCCCAGGTCCAGGTCACCTCCTCCAAAGGACTTGGATAAGCCTTCAGATCATTGCGATGACATCCCGCCAGGCGGCACATCTCGTGCTTCACCTCCAGCTTCCGTTCCTGCTCCGTAGTTGACCTCAACCCATCGCAGTCGATCTTCTGACCACGGGTATCAAACGAGTAGTTTCGAGACTTCTCATCATAGACCTGGCAAAGAAACCGCTGAAGCTTCGGTCATCTCCGTGGAGCAACAACTCACCGCTGACGCTAGAGGGGCTGAGCTGAAGGAACAGTTTCCAAATATTTGCTTTGATGGACTCAAGTTCGTGCCCAACTTAAAGAGAATTCCGTCTGACATCCAAGGGACGACCATTGCTTGACTGATGTTCATAATTAATACAACGAATGGTCACGAATATAAGAAACAATCTCCAAAGTCTCGAGGAAAAGGCAGCTCTAAATCGAAAATCAGAAACTCATCAAGGCCGACAACAAAAGAATCATAGCTCATCTTAATGCCGAGGTTGAAAAACTGAGGAAATCTCAAGCCGAAGCTAAGAAGAAGGCCGAGGATGCCTTCAAGGCACTCGAAGATGAGAGGACCAATCATAAGGTAGATGGAGAAAGTGTTCCATTGGAATCATGATCTGGTGTTAAAGAGATGCCACGAACAGGAGTGCGGCTGAACTGAAGACCAAGCTTGATCGCGAAACAAAGGAAAAAGATGAGGCTCTCCAACAAGCGCAGGATTACTGCGATGAGCTGCTCGTTAAGGAAGAGAGGGACAAGGTAGTCGAACGTGCTAGGGATGTAGACGTGCCTGTCAAGAGGGAAGTTGAGGCCGTAGAGCGGCGGATGGTGGAGAGGTTTGAATCATGGAACATCAAATACAGCGCCAATGTTCTCTAGTTCCGCAACCTGAAATGGCTTGGTGATGATTATCCAAGGGTTCTGGGCCTGGCTTGGGAACAGACGGTCTCGGAGGAAAAAAACATTCTTGAAAGGTGGCAAGGCGGGCCTTGCTCAGTTGGAGACAGAGTTATTGATAAAAGACGAGCCTGGTGTGCTGAGAAAGGGTGCTCTTTATCTTTCATCGGAGCGGGCCGCCACTATACATAAAGATTTAGGTGAAGCCTCAGGATCGATGCCACACGGCACCACTACCAGCCAAACACCTGGGTCTTAAGCTGCTCCAGATTCATCCTTTAATCTTGGGTATGATCCAAAGAATCTCCATATGCATAAGCCTACTATCCTTTCTCTCATCCCAGAGGGAAATTCTGGTGGCACTCTAGCCCACACAGAACCCCAAACAGAACATGGAATCTCGTTGACTTCTCCCGTGTTTCAGAGGGTTAACGTGTCGCCGATCGACGTCACTAATCTCTTTTTATGTCTCCCAAGTTTCAGGTCAGTCCCAAATCGTCTCGCTTTCCGATAAGGACTCTCAATCGGGGCAGCAAGTGCCTACAACAAAATTAGTAACCGTTACAACTTCAACAACAGTTCCAACCATCCCGGTTGAAGAAGCTCCCGGCGTTGACGAGCAAATGATTATGCTCTGCTAGATGTGGGGACTGGTGGAACCCAGGGTGCTCAGACCGATGATGATGTTATTATCATTGGTGTTTCCCAGTCTCTGTTGGGTCCCACTATGAGTGATCTTAACCGGGAACTTGGCCTTGCTAAAGAGGTCAAACTAGAGATAATTGAGAAACAAATCCTCCTTGCTACAGAGATTAAGCAGGAGAAATTAGAGGTCATCCCTCCTCCTTTATCCATTGCTTAGCCCGGGCAGACCATCTTTGCTCCGATCTCTATTCCTCCACCTAGGAGCACTCAAAATGTGCCTACAGGATCATCACATAGCACTCTATTCAAAAGCAAAGGAAGCGGGGAAAAAGGGGGAAAAAGGAAGGGCGAAAGCTCGAATGACGTATCCTCCGGCACCAGAATAGGAAGCATAAGTCAAAGAAGTAATTGTCAGTTTGTTTTGTGTACATGACCCACTTTTAGTCGGCAATAACAGTAATAGTCTATTTTGGTTTTTTAGCTGGCTTTGTGTGGGTTTGGTCTTCGTTTTTGCCTTTTGTTTTTTGTATAAAGAAAATTTGCACTTGGCTTTTCAAGTTTCATTTTGAATGTTAATAATAAAGACCTTTTGTTTTGTCAAATCTTTTATGTGAATTCGCCTAAGTTGTTTTAGAAATGCACTTTCCATTCAATATACTTGTGATCCATTTCTTTTAGTGATTATTATCGGACTAATCTTTAGCCCGTTCTATAATTTACCGGCCTTTCGTCGTTCTCGTGAATGTAAAGTAATTGTTGAAGTGCCAAACTCTGGGCATTAGTTGAGGTTTATCACTTCGAACAACGGTTTGATTATATTTTTTCAAGATACCAGTATCCGATTGTGCCGAACTCTGGGCACTAGTTTAAATTAACCACGTAAGATCGTTGTTCATACACCTTCATCCAGGATATTTATTTTCAATGGCGTCTAACTCCTGTCGTCGATTCAAAGCTCATAGGTAAAATCACACCTTATGTCGGACATGGACCTTTCGTTTGCCTACTCCGGGCAAAATGTTAAGGATTGGACGGTCTTATTACGTCCATTTTGGTTTATACTCCCACCCCCATATCAAGGATGAGAGTTAGTGAATAAACGGTCGTGTCACGTTCAATTTAGATTTATACTTCTGCCCCCTCATCAAGTGCAAGAGCTAGCACGCGGACAGTCGTGTCATATCCGTTTTGGGTTTATATTCTTGCTCCCACATCAAGGGCAAGAGTTAGCTGATGTATGGTCGGTTACGTCTATTTAATTTATATTTTTGCTCGCAATCCGAGGACAAGAGTTGACTGATGGACGGTTGGGTCACGTACGTTTAGTTTACATTTCTGCCCCCGATCTGAGGGCAATAGTTAGCTGATATTAATCTTTGTATATCGAAAGAACTTCGAGGGTCCGATTATGAACCATAGAAGTTTGGTTAGCACCAATTTACAGGTACCTGCACACCTGCATTATTTGCATGTAGATTCAGTCGAGTCGGTTAAGTCACACCTCTTAAGCAATGTAAAGATAGATCCGGAAAACCATTTACTGAAAACGGAAAATGACAGATTTTATCTTATTACATGGCTTCATTTAATTATGTACAAATTTATTTCCAAGTGAAATAGCATCATAAGCGTCGTAACTGCTCTCTATTTCATGCCTTTGGAGTGAGATCCCGGCAACCGTTGTAAGCCTAAAAGTTCCATCTCCAAGCTTTTGCTTTATTGCGTACGGATCTTCCCAAGTCGGACCCAAGTTTCTAGGGCCTGGGAAGATTTGCTTGAGAACTAGGTCGTCAATCTCGAAGGTTCGATTCCTGACTTTAATGTTGTAATATCGGACGATTTGGTGTTAATGTGCAGCTGTCCTCAACTCAGCTTTGTCGCGCTTCTTATCGAACATATCAAGAGACTCCAACAGGGCTTGTTCATTAGTCCGTGGATTGTAGTGAGTCAGTCGATGAGAAGGTACTTCCAGTTCCACCGCAATCATAGCCTTCGATCCGTAGGCTAGGGCGAATGTAGAGCGGTCGGTCGCTGACTTGTGGGTCATTCGATAAGTCCATAGCACTAATAGAAGTTCATCAACCCACTTGCTCTTGGACTTTTCCATCGCTTTTTAAGAATGGATTCGATAATCTTGTTCACAGCTTCAACCTGTCCGATGTCAAATCTGAGGGTGTGCCACCGTGGCAAATCTTTTTCCTATGCGATGTCGGCAGCAGAAATCTTTAAACTTGATGTCGTCGAATTGAGTTCCGTTATCGGTAACGACCTCCTGTGGAACTCCAAAACAACAGATAATATTCAACACTACAAAGTTGATCACTTTCTTCGTGATAATCGTGGCTAATGGCTCCGCCTCAGCCCATTTGGTGAAGTAATCAACCGCGACGATGGCGTATTTCGTGCCACCTTTAGATATCGTCAACATACCGATAATTTCAATCGTCCAAACTGCAAACGGCCAAAGACTGTCCATTTAAGTAATCTCCGTCAGTGTGGCTCTTGAAATCTTAGCAAATCTCTTGCACTTGTCGCACTTTCTAGTGTAATCAGCTGCATCTCGGTTGGCAGTTGGTCAGAAGTACCCATAGCGGAGAATCTTCTTCGATAGGGTTTGCCCCCAGTGTGGTCGCTGCAGGCCCCATCATGCATTTCTCTTAGGGCTTGTTTGGTCTCATCACGAGCTACATACCGAAGCATATGGATAGAAAAACTCTTCTAGTACAGCGGTCCTTCCTGTATGATATATCTCAAAGCTTGGCGAAGAAGTTTCTGTCGCTTATTCCTCCTGGCGGGAAGGATTCCTCTCTACAAGTAGTCTTTCATTGGAGTCATCCATGACTCTCTTTCAGGTTTAGCCTCCAAGGTTCAATCGACATCCATCTTATCGATGCTCGATGCTGATAATATTTCTACTGGAATCAAGCCCATGAGCTGCGCATCTTTGAAACTTGCCAGCTTAGCCAGTGAGTCTACCTTCACATTTTTCTTTCTGAGAATATGTGTGATCGTATAATACTCGATGCCACTAAGCAGCTCAAGGACTCAGTTTAGATAAGGGGCCAGCCTTGCTTCTTTTGCCTGAAAATTTTCCACACTCGACACAGCACTAGATGTGAATCACAGAAAATATATATAAAGTTTATCCCCAATTCCTTGGCAATCTTGAGTCCTGCAATCAAGACCTCATACTCTGCTTCGTTGTTTGTCGCAGGAAAATCGAGTCTTAGGGCATGACAGATTGAACGTTTCTCGGGAGTAACAAGTACAACTCTAGCATCGGAACATCGTTCGTTTGATGCACTATCCGTGTATATCTTCCACCTAGCATTTTGCTCACCACTGCTTTTCAAAGTATTGTCACGTGCAGTGAACTCAGCTATGAAATCCGCCAAAGCTTGACTCTGGATAGCTCTTCGAGAGTGATAGGTTACATCGTATTAGCTCAATTCAATGTTCCATCTCAACAGCGTTCCAGAAGTCTCAGGTTGTTGCAAGACTTGTCACAAAGGCTGGTCGGTAAGAAGAATTTTGCCAGACGAGCTTGAAAGTAAAGGCGGAGCTACCTTGAAGCAATCAACATACAATATGCAAGCTTTTCCAGCTTCAGATAATTTCTTTCCGCTCCTGTCAATCGCTTACTGATGTAATAGATCGGTCGCTGGATGCGGGCTTTCTCACATACGAGTGCGACGCTCAAAGCATGCACCACACTGTATATATATACAAGTCATCGTCATCCACCGGATTTAAGAGGATGAGGGGTCTCTGGAAGTGATCAATCAGCGCCTGGAATGCGTTTGCACACTCCTGCGTTCAAGTGCAAGTTTTTTCCCTTCGGACTTTTATCCTTCTTATTTTACGTCAAAAAAAGTGATGGATTTGTCGATGGCTTTGGAAATGAATCGACTTAAGGCGGTGACCTTTCCATTTAAAATTTAAACCCTGGATCTCCTGGGCTGTCTTCGGGCCTCCATGTCCTTTAATGACTTTACTTTTCCGGATTGGCTTCAATTCCACGGGAATTCACAATGACGCCCAAGAATTTCTCTGACGAAACGTCAAAATAGCATTTCAAAGGGTTGAGCTTCATCCCATATTTTTGAAGAACGTCGAACATTTCTGCCAGATCGTCAATGTGGTTTTCTGAACGTCGGGACTTCACGAGCATGTCATCCACATATATCTCCATCAAACGTTCAATATGATCTTTGGACATCCTATTTACCAGTCTCTGGTAGGTTGATTCAGCATTCTTTAACCCAAAAAGGCTTGATCATATAACAATACAATCCCAAGTCGGCAATAAAGCTGGTATGTTCTTGGTTCGGAATGTGCATTGGAATCTGCTTGTATCCAGTTCCAGAGTAAGCATTCATGAATGAAAGCAATTCTGTACGACCGTTGAATCCATCAACTGATTAATCCTTAGAAGCTGAAAGCTGTCCTTCGGACACCCCTTATTCAAGTCAGAATAATCAACGTACGTCCTCCATTTTCCGTTAGTCTTCTTTTACCAAGACTGGATTGGATACCCATTCCGGGTATAAAGTGTAGCGGATAAAACCATTATCCTTCAGCTTCTTCACTTTTTTGAGTGCAACGGATCTCTCCGGGCTCAGGCTACGACGCTTTTGTTTCACAAGAACACATTTGGGGATTTATGTTCAATGCATGACTCGCTATCTCCGGTGAGATCCTACACATATCAGAGTGCATTCAGGCGAACACATGCAGGTTCGTCCGGAGAAAACCAGTCGACTTTTTCATCATCCCGACACCAAGTTGCGATCCGACTTTCAGGATCCGTGTTGGGTCTTCCCGACTAATCGGGATGTTAACCGTTAGCTCGGCTAGAGTTGGTCTTCCATCCAGTGGCTTTTTTCGCAGGTTCATATCCTTATGAAACCAACCATACTTAGGGCTCAGACATTGGTTGCCATGCGTCCAAATCCTTGATGCAGAGAGTTTCCTCCGCACCTTTTCTTTTCTCTATTCGCCTCGCCTCTCTTAGCTCGGCGATGTAGCACTCGCGGTCAGTCATCTGATCTCCTTGGACAATCCCTACGCCATTCTATGTAGGAAACTTCATTGTCAAGCACCAAAGAGCTATCGTCGCTTTGAATTCAGGCAGGGCCGATCGATCCAAAAATACATTGTAAGCCGAGTAGATATCCAATACAAGAAATGCAGAAATCACACTCGCTTGCGGTTGTCCGCGCTAAGTACCATCGGTAATTCTACACATCCAATCGGTTCAGTAGCAGTCCCATTAAACCCCTGTATTCGAGATTACAAGGTTTCAAATCCTTCGCCTCCAAGAGCATTTGATCATAAGCTTTTGAATAGAATGTTGATTGAACTCTCACAATCAAGCAACACCTTTCGTACTATCGCAGGACCAATCGTGGTCGTAATCACGAGTGGAATAATCGTTGGAGCCTCGACTCTATCAGCCTCTCTGTTTCGAAGAATAATGTCGTTAGTCATCGTTCTACATTGTTTTGCCAAAGTTCCATCCTTAACTGCAAGGCAACTCTCATCCATAACGTACTTTATAGCACCAACATATCTGTCCATTCCAGCTAGATTTTTCCCCACTCATCATTGGTTCTGAACCGGTTTTCACTTACAAGCCTTCTGACCATGTCTTCTAGGTACTTTGGGTCCACAGGTTTGACTGAACGGTGGTAATCGGG
The DNA here is from genome assembly GCA_030737815.1 of Allium fistulosum. NCBI lineage: Eukaryota > Viridiplantae > Streptophyta > Magnoliopsida > Asparagales > Amaryllidaceae > Allium > Allium fistulosum. The sequence continues at coordinate 118,157,062 of CM060908.1, read as the reverse complement.
ATCCGCTCCAAGTGTTTGGTCCGATGAACGCTCTCGATTTGGCTCTCAATACCTATGCTCCGCAGCCTTCAGGGGATCCATTTGTCCAGCAGTCCCTCTGTTTGATTCTGGATGATTTTTCAGATTTCGATCATCCATGGTGCGACCGAAAGCCAGATCCACACCGCCTTTCAAATGACAAGCTTTGGACCCACCATTAGTTAGGTCGGTACCGACCCATGCTCTTCAGTCGATACCGATCCACAAGCTTGTGCCCAGAGTATGTCTTCTCTCTTGATGTGATGCTCCAGCGGCGTTTTGTTCTCTTCAGCTTTCCGTTCCTCCGTTTCTGCGCGAATGATAAAGAACTTTCAGACGCTGAGCTAGAATCCCTTCTGCTCCTTCTGCGGTTGTTTTGAGTTAACTCATTCAGCAACCTTAAGCTCTGTTGTATCATTTGATTCATCTCACTGTGACTAGTTTGGAATCTATCTTCTATCTGCTCCATCATCCTATCCATCTCCATTCTGGTCACAGCTTCAGCTGGATTCTGGATCTTCGGTCGCTCTGGTTGAGTAGCATCATCTACATCCTGAGCATTCTAGTTCTCAACTTCAGTAGTAGCTTTGGAATTGGTAGAAAATCTCTTCTTGATGAGACCATTGCAAATAACTTCTCTTAGATTATTGGAAATTTGAATAGTAGAAAATAAGGTAGAAAGATTGGATCTATCTCTTGAAGTTAAAAAATATAATAGTAGATGATGAATCCAAGTAGCCTGAGTTTACTTTTTCGGTGAAAACACCACAATGTTTGAACCAAAAATGGCACAAACACCCAGAAGATTAAGTAGAGAATAAAAATGAAGAAAATTAAATTAAAAAGAGCAAGAAAAAACACACAACAATTTATAGTGTACGAAAAATCAAGTCTTACGTCCATTTAATGATTTTATTGCTTATATTCTGACTTAGAGACGGAATTTGTTACGGATCGGTACAACTTCGACAGAGATTACAAGAAATTAGAGTATGAAAAGCAAGAGCCAAAAGATCCTAAAAATGAGCCATACGCTCCTATTTATAGAGGTATGAAGCTTAAAACCTTGCACAAAAGATCCCTACCTCGTTTTCTGCGCTTTAAACTATTTCTCCATCAAAGTATGATGCCACCTCATCAACTTATATGGGTCGGTACGAATCCAAAGGCTTGGATCGGTACGACTCCTTAAGATTGTCAATCTGGTCATCTTGAACTCTTCGTTTTGGCTCGTCTTGTGATTAACTTCGTGATTCCATAGTTGTTTGCGCCAATGTTAGCTTGCTTCGAAGTCCAAATGACAGAATTGTGGAAGAACAGAGTTGCTTATTCAAGTATTCATGAAGATCAATATAGAATTGCATTGGATTAACAAAACAACATTTGGTATAGGCTTTCAGTATTAAATAGACTGTGTACGCAGAAGATGGAACCCACCCGTGGAGGGAAGTTGGATAGGTACTGACCCATAGAGTTGGGTCGGTACCGATCCAACACTTTGGTGGATCAATGATTCTTTTGGCTTGAGTTGGTTCACATTTATCTTGTGACTTTGTTTGTGCCTGGTCTTTGGACTTTGGGGCTATCGTTCCGGCTTTCTGTTCGATACGTTCTGTCAGTCCAAATATTGGTTTGTCAGATGGCTGGATAACACTTATAAAACATATTATGAAATTATATTAAAAATATGGACAAATGAATAAGTGAGAGATATTCACCAATTTCACCAAATTGATAATAATCACAACAAATGCAAACTTTAATAAGTCGAGGCCTCTGTCTTTGCCAACTACGATACCTTTTTGATGGTCTTTAATAGTTTCTTGTGAGATTTTGGATTGAGAAGAAATGTATAATCTCGTGTGAGATCTCATATTAAAATCTTCATTCATATTCTGGGGGATACTAAGTCGAGATGAGCGTCAATGGAGACATTACAAAAATTGATGTCCCTTTTCATTGAAATGTGAAAAAGATATCTTAGGCGAGGTATAGGAGATTTGAAACCATGATCTTTCTACTTTTCAAATGGAAAAATGAGAAAGAAATGGAGAATAAAAAGATACATATGAGAGTTTTTTGTGTATAAATTTTGGCTTCAGATTTCAAATCTTCGTTTCCTACCAAACAAAATTTATATTATGCTCTAAATTTTCCAATGGATGTAGAATTGCACCTGAGACCCATGTGGATTCTTGTTGTTGCAACGTGTCTGATTTTTGTTTTAGCCTACCATGTCTCGAGGCCCGTAACTTCGATTGAGACGCCAATCGACATTGTTTCCATTGATGTCAAAAACCACTATTTCGACTGGTCGCATGACTGTATAGAGATTTATTTTGCTATTTATTACACTATATCGATATTTGTCAAAATATATGCTGCAAGAAGATATACATTGGATCCTTTTTTTAAAACCACGTGATAGGGTTGGCTTAAGTTGCTAACACTCTTTCAGATAAGCAAGCATTTTTTCACGATTGCTGACAATTATATTCTCAGATTTTTCAACTATCTTGTTTTTCGTTAGAATCAGGTAGATATTTTCCAGATTCTTCCCCCCTTTTTTTGGTAACTTTATCAATAAAATCATGCGTAAATATTAGCATTTTCGGTGAATTAGACAAGAACTATAACTTTAAACATCTTATTATACAAGTAGATACTGGTACTAATGCTTACTAAGTGTTAGGCTTCAGAAAATTGAGCTCCCCTTAGGCAAGGAGACAACATTAATCCCCTCTAATCGCTTCTTGCCAGTACAGCATAATCCTATAGCTTTATTAATTTCTATAACAGGTAAATTATGACATATTGTGCCTAACAATTTATTCTACCTTTTGGTTTGAACCACCCAGTTCCATCGCATGTTTTGGTCTGGACCACCCAATCAGTTGGTGGTCCAAGTTCAATTAGAGAAGGCTTCACAATCAAATCTTTCAACCTACATTTTCTTATTGGGTTACTCTCAGAAAAAAATGGTAGCTGGCCTGCTAGTTAATACATTCAATATGGGTATTTGTCGAAAAGTACAGTGTATATTATAACAAAGGTGTTAGTTAACGTCTTGCCGTAAATGTGATTTGTTCAATAACATAAAAAAATAGAACAACAGAGCTCAATAATCGCTCACTTAATTTGGCATATGGCTTTGATTTAATATCTTCAATATAAATCATATGTCATGTATACGAGTTTTCTTCCATTTTTATCATACTGTATTACAAAAAAGAACGTGGTTTTTAGGAGTTATCTTTGCATCAATAGACCTTTTTTCCTCCAAAGTAATTTTAAAAAATGATCAAAACCATCAACCTCTAATTGATCATTGTCATCCCCAAACTACCTATAAGTATTACATATGACTGCATCTCACCTTGTAGAAATGAGGATGTTTGTAACTTTGGTTAGTTATAGGAGTCATCCGTAAAATACTTATAACTAATACGTATGGGATCGGTCGTGGGCTATGTCAAATGTAGGAATCATGCCTTTTTTGTGTGTTTAGTTTGTTGTAAGACTATTGTACATACACCATAGTTATACGGTAGATAAATCGAGTTCAATATTGATACATGGTATGAGCAAGTGAAGGAAAATGGGTGTTATGATACACTTGAATTCAACAACATATTTAATCCAGCTTTTATTGTGAGCATAGGACATATAATATATTGCAACCAGTGTGCCCCACCTGCCAAGTGATATATTTTTACGCATTAAATTTATAATGCATGCTGGTTAGGTGTTTACATTTATTACCAGTCTTGGATTGATCTTACAATTGGATGTACAATCTCATGTTGGGATTTGGTTATTTCTTAATCTTTGCATTTGTGTCTTAAATTTTGGGAAATCTGCTCCATAATTGTGTATTTTCAATTCTTATCTGACAGCAGAATATATTTTTCTAGATAGTTTAATTATTTCATTAATACATGTAGGTGTCCAGATTGTTGACATATGCCTGGCAACTAGATCCCACAATGGAGGTTTAATCAACTTGCAGGAGTTGTGTACTCTTTTGCGTCAGAGGCGGAAAACTGCGAAAGAAGCAGTCTCTGAAGACGACTGTCTTCGGGCAATAAGTAAACTGAAAGTAAAATTCAAATTTAATTTCACGGTTTTATCGTTGTCTCACAAGTAAAATGCCCTTTTTCAATAAGCAAACAAATTGTTGAGATTTATTTTTTGTGCAATTACAGGTCTTAGGTAGTGGTTTTGAAGTGATCTCTATTGGGAAGAAAAAGCTCATAAGATCAGTCCCAACAGAGTTGAACAAAGATCACAATGAAATTCTTGAACTAGCTCAGGTTTGATACTTGTATATTCTAGCTGAATCATTTTTGTCTGATTTTGAAGTCATATTTCATGATATTTAGCCATTTTCACTATGTAGTCGATCAAGTTCTAGATTCTGTGGTATTTCTTTGGCTAACTTCGATAAATTTTTTCTTATAAGAAACACATGTTTTCTTCCTTTATTATTATAGACATCCATGCTAACTGCAGATGTTATAGGTAAACAATTCTTAGGATCCCCTTCACATAGGGTAATGCTGATTTTATCCTTTTGCAAACTAGCTCGGGCACTGATATAGTGAAGCCTCAGGTTATTCCATGCTAATCTTATAATTTGTGGCAAACCAACCCTTTCATGAATGCAAGTTCAAGCATATGAGCGGGAATCGGACTGTTAACTTTAACCATAGTTACTTGACCCTTTCAGTCTTAAAGCTTTTAAACTCTACGGATATTGTAGAACAAATTGCTATTATGATTTTGATCCTGTGAAAGGAGGATAAATTTTAAATACAGGCTCCTAAAAAATTGCAATGAAAATAGAATCTGCCAAAAACTTTTTATGAACATAGATGTGGTTTCACCAGGTCAGTATATGTACTTGCTCACTTTTAAAGTGTGCCTGTACAAATTTTATTTATTAAACAATTGTAAAAATGCTATGTACAAAAAGCTGAACTGGTGAAAACCTGACCTATTTTTACAATAAGTTTCCAATGAAGCCTGTTTTCGCAGTAGTTTTTTCAACAAGCCTGTATCTAAAATCTGTCCATGAAAGAATATTAGGAACATAAATTTCAACCTAGTATTACGTCCATATAATAACAACCATCTTTAACAGTCAACTAATTCTCTGAGTTATCTGATGTCGAACTATACATGTCTTCTTAACAACTCTTACCCGAAAATCTATTGCATACTACTATTTTGTGTTATAACATGAAGATTTTCATGTGCTGTACTTGCAACACCAATTTAGAGCGCTCTTCTGTTCTCAAATAACGAATCTGTAGTAGAGCAAAAAGATTATTCACTAAACATGAATCATTTCATTGTTTATGCATCATGCTTCTATTTTTGACTGATATGTCCACAAATTTCCATATCGTTTAGGCTCAGGGTTTTGTGCTAGTAGAAGAGCTTGAACAGAGGCTTTCATGGTCACCTGGCCGAGCCATTGATGCTCTCGAGACTTTGTTGAAGGTAACTAATTACTTATGTTGGCAACACTTATTCGTGCTTTTGGGAAATGTTACGCTTTTTTGTTGTTAATACGTGTTTGTTTTACACCTGCTACAGTTGTGCGCTTGTAGAACTGATTTTCACTGCGCGACGGCTTATAAGTAGGGAAATATAGCTTATAAGTTACCTTTTTTAACCGTGTCTGGCAGCAACTTAGTCTTCTGATTTAAATATAGCAAATTAGTTCAGAAGTCATAAGTACGGAAAATTGCTTGTGACTTATGTCATACTTCTCAACCAAATTTCATCAAAATTTCAGCTTATCTATCCAAATATTTATACTTTTATCATTCATTTAAACTAAAAATTACAAATCAAAACCACTTTTGAGTAGTTAAAAAAGAATTCGTTCCTGAGCAGACTCCAGGATTTGGTTAATTGTTTATGGTAGAACTATTTATCATGGTAAATAATAATAATAGTGATTTCGTATAACAAAATATCTTGAAATACCCATAAGAATAATACAAGGCTGATGGACAAATTAGCATATAAATAGCAGGAAGTTAATTCTCTACGTAACAACAATACTTCAACTTTCCTCATTTTTTTAGGAAATTCATCTACTCTGTGTGTGTGTGTTTATTTATTTAAACATGTTATTCTACTCTATTCTTTTTTCTGTATTCTATCTTGTTCTCTATCCTACAAACTCATTTTACTTGAATAACAAAAACATCAAAATAAAATTTACGAACAAGATTTACCTTTTCTTTAATATGATAATATTTATAAGATAAAAAACAATTATGCATTTATGCTTGCAGGAGGGACTTGCTATGATTGATGATGGGCACAGAGATGGGAAACGTAGATACTGGTTTCCTTGTGTAGCTTCCATCTCTTCTGCTGCTACTTCTGAAGCTTTGAAGCTTTAATTATTATTTATTTCCACAAATACTATTATATTAATATGGGTATAATATAAAATAAATATTTTTACATGTATCATTAATGTCATTATGTAGAAACAAAAAATAATCACTAACAGGCTGAGCAGTGTTTTATAAATGGAATTTTTACTGTTTTTATTTGCTTTTGTACCTAAATACTTGAAAAATTTGAAATCCATCCGAATTTGTGTCCGAATAACAAAAATTATTTGAAATCCGAAAGATGAATGCTGATATGATAGTATCCACATTCGAAAATTATTCGATCGATTTTTATCAAGTAGTAGTGGAGATTATACATATTTTAGTAGATAAGATGATTGATATTTATTGTTTTATTAAGTTGATAATCATTTTTTTTAATTTTTTGTGCTTATATTAGCAACATTACCGAAAAGGATTTATATTAGACCAAAAATTTCTCTTTTTTTGAGTTTATTAATTATAAGTGAAGCAACTAAATCTTCCATATTTGAAAATAATTTGAGGTGGAGGTGTTACCTTAATAGATATATTTGTAACAATACAATAGTATATGTTGGAAGACCTTTTATAACAACATACCAGCATGAATAGCTCAACCACTTGGGTAAAATTTATTCTTTTTTGCGTCTATCATGTATACTCTGGAGTGTTAATTTATTTTTGTATAAATTTTTGAAATAGACTTCAGAAAATAACCTATTGCGAAAATATGTTTCGTTCAAACTATTTACAAAAATAGGTTTCGTTTTTGCCTCAATACTTTGCAAATGCGCGTATATGGAATGCGCATATGTAATTATTTTTAAAGCGCATTCCATATATGCGCACTAAGGTAATTCGTTAGTGCGTATATGTAAAAAGCTCATGAACAATGAACAATATAACAATATTATTCATACGCGTTTCATATATGCGCACTAAGGAATTACCTTAGTGTGCATATATGGAATGCACATTAAGAGGACACGAGCTTTAACAGCCAGTCCTCCACTTTCTCCCTCATTTCTTCCTATTTTTCAATTTTTTCCAAAATCCTAAACCTAAACCAAACCATCCTCAAAATCAAAATCCAACTTCAATTTGCCTTTTGTTTCAATCAATTTTCTTCAAATGGAAGGCACATCTTCACAAATGATAGGTACATATTCATATTTAAATTTGTGATTTCATTAATAATTTCAAATTTTTGTAATTGGTTATTTGAATAGTTGGTTGTTTTTTTGGTTGATCTGACATCGTAATGCACATGTAAAGGCCTTAAAAAAGTTATTGTAGATGATCGGCGTCCAATGTACATGTAATTTTCATTACATATAATTCAATAACCTTCATTCCAACGGAAAACAAAGAATGCACGTCATCGTCGTTCGATAAATCTATAGCCGATGAACCATCGTCTCTAACCCATTTACAAACCAACTTCACATCAAACGTATGAGGATCAATTTTTGTGATATCATAAACGCAACGTTTAAGCTCTACGAAGCTACAATGCTTTTTCAATTTTGATCTTTTCCGCTTTCCTCCAATATATTTAGGTTTATCTTCATCATCTATTACCAATTCTCCATCGTAATAAATAATCGTTGGAATAATTGACATTGTCCAAAAACAAAATAAATGAATGCTTTTCCAAATTCTGCAAACAAAACTAATAAAATCCGAATATATTACCTTAATTCTTTGATAAATAGTTGTATCTAGAAATCTTCAATCAAATCTTCAGTTAATTTGCTGATTTTGGGGATTTTGGATTTGGGGATGGATTTAGTTTTAGGGATTGGGGAAAAATTGAAAAATGGAGGAGAAAGTGGGTGACTGGCTGTTAAAAGCTCGTGTCCTCTTAACGCGCATTCCATATATGCGCACCAAGAAAATTCCTTAGTGTGCATATATACAATGCGCTTTACAAATAATTACATATGCGCATTCCATATACGCACATTTGCAAAGTATTGAAGCAAAAACGAAGTCTATTTTTGTAAATAGTTTGAACCGAAGCCTATTTTCGTAATAGGTTATTTTTTGAAGTCTATTTCAAAAATTTGTTCTTTATTTCTTAACAATTTTCATCTTTATTTTTAACACTATAAATGAAGCTTTATAAAGTATGTATTTGTATTTCATATCGATGTTTAACAATCATGAAGAAGTGATATAATTTTTAACGCAGATTATTATCTAGCTTTTATTCTGTAAAATGACACATTTATCATTTTTCCTAAGCTATAATTTACTAAACTGGTGTTTTATATTTTTTTTGTTGAAATTGACATTTAACATTTCGTGAAGAAATGCTTTTATTTTCTGAAGAAATATAGCATCTTAAATTTGACAATTAATATTTTGTTTATTGCAATCTAACTTTTGGTTACTGCAATTTAACATTTTATTTATTATAAGTTAACCTTTCATTTACTATAAAACAACATTTTATTTACTTGAAACAAAGTTTCATTTATACATTCCAAGATTACATTCATTTTTTTCATAAAAGTGACACTTTTTAAAGCAAAGCAGTTATTTTGATGTTTCGAGAGTTTTGGGCTCATGATGTCTAGAATTTGGGTTTAACGTGTCATGTTATTTGCCACTTAACCTAATGGTCTCGACAAGATTATATTCATTTTATCTACAATTAATAGGTAAGAAAATACATATTGAAAATATATTACCCTGGATGGAGCTAAATGTAAAGGTTTGGATCAAAATACTTTATAGACTACTGGTACTTTGGCATGTGGATTTTGCAGGCATAATTAATTATTTTTCAGGATAATCAATAATTTTCTTTTCATGTTTTTGATTGAAAATTAAAACAAATGAGATGAGAAAAAAGTGGAGTTATAATATGGTATTGGATAATTTTTTTTACTAAGTATGGATTTTAGTTTTTAAAAAGTATGTATCAAGGACAATTTAGGCAATTCAAAAAAGTTTCACTGTTAGTAAAGTATTAGCTTTATTAGTATAAAAATAATCTCATATAGTTTGGCTCAAATACCTGTTAAGTTTCAAAATAGAGAAAATATCCTCCCAAAATAAACTTACGTTTCTATTCCTTATTTGCAAATCCGTCTGCGCCAAAAGACCCAAATACCCTTTTCGTTTTTAACATTTCAAACGCGCATAACTTTCTGTAGAAACATCAGCATACCGTTCTCATCAAAAAATCATAAATTTTAAAATCTTTAAAATGAGATCCATTGTTGATATCAAAAAATCATATTTGCAGTAAGGCTGCAATTATTTCATATATTTGCAGAGAATTCTGCAATTTTTGAAAAACATCAATTTTTTTTCAATGTCAGCAATTATTTCATATAATTGCAGACTTTTATGCAATTATATGGAATAATTGCAGACTTTTATGCAATTATATGGAACTATATGGAATAATTGCAGACTTTTATGCAATTTTATGGAATACTTGCCGACTTTTATGCAATTATTCCGTATACTTGCCATTTTCTGCAATTATATGAAATAATCATCAATTTTTCTTCAAATATCAGCAATTATTTCATATAATTGCAGACTTTTATGCAATTATGTAGAACAATTGCAGACTTCTCTGCTATTATTCCATATAATTGCAGACTTTTATGCAATTATTCCGTATACTTGCCATTTTCTGCAATTATATGAAATAATCATCAATTTTTCTTCAAATGTCAGCAATTATTCCATATAATTGCAGACTTTTATGCAATTATATGGAAAAATTGCAGACTTTTATGCAATTATATGGAATAATTGCAGACTTTTCTGCAATTATTCCATATACTTATCATTTTCTGCAACTATATGAAATAATCATCAATTTTCTTTAAATGTCAGCAATTATTCCATATAATCGCAGACTTTTATGCAATTATATGAAATAATTGCAGACTTTTATGCAATTCAGTGGAATAATTGCAGACTTTTCTGCTATTATTCCATATAATTGCAGACTTTTCTGCAATTAAATAGAATAATTGCAGACTTTTATGCAATTATATCGAATAATTGTAGAAAAGTCTGCAATTATTCCATGTAATCGCAGAAAAGTGCAATTATACCATATAATTGCAAACTTTTCTGCAATTATTGCATATAATTACTGAATTGTCTGCAATCATACAAAATAACTTGGCTTGCCATTGTTTTAACATATGCATAATGTCACTCATTAGAAAGATAATAAATTTTGTGATTTAATGGTGAAAACGGTTTGTTAATCCATCATTTCTACAAAAAGTTATTGCGTTTTAAAGATTGATAACTAATGGGGTGCAAATTTTAATTATGGATGTGAGAATAACATCCACATATGAAGAACCAATGTTCAGCCATGAAACAGAGGGATATTTTAGGGAAGAAAATTGCAATATTTGAAAATAGGGATGTAACTTATATCTTTTTTTTGAGGATGTTTTGTATATTAAGTTTGATTTTAGAGATGTGTCCCTCATTTTCACTTGATTATATCACTTAGATACCTAAAGCCCACACAATGGTAAAACTCTAATAATATCTATACTAATTACAAAGTCCAACATTAAAGTCTATGGTTCAATTCGTAAACAATTATAAATTAACCAATTTGTTTTGGTCAAAAACTTTGACTTTATATTCACTATCAATGATATTGATACTAATCTTTTATTCGAAGGAGATTAACCCTCTTTTGAATAGTGTGAAAGTGCAAAGGATCTCTAATATGACTAACTTATGTAAATGTGTATATAACTATATAATTAAGCTAGATTATAACAAAGTAAAATAAAGTAAAAATCGATCACATGGAGATTTTTATACTAGTTTGGACCTTCCATCGTATGTCTAGTCCCGAAACTCCACTTCGGATTTCCACCAATCAAACACCCTCACTTAGCCCGGAGGAGTAGGCGTTACAAGTGTTTGCTGACTTGACAATGAGTGTTCTATCAACAGGGAATTTTATTTCTGTTACAATCTTGCTATAATCTCCTTTGATGATTCAACAATGCGTGCAATGTGATCAAGGAAGTGCACAAAGTGATTTTTTGGAAATAAATAGTCAAGTGGGAGTTTAGAATTCAAGGCAGCAAGTTAAGGTAAACTTCTAGTCCTAGGCTCTATTTCAATAGTTGTTTAGAAGAGTTGTATGCTTTCAAAAAGTCACTCCTCTTCGAAGAAGAACCATGAAAAAGTTGTATCTCTTCGAAGTGTTGTTTTAGAAAATATAGTCGTTACTGTTCATTTAATCGACTGGAAATGATGACAAGCTGACTGATTATAAGTATAAAATATTCCAAATGTGAGAAATGCGGATTAAAGATCTTAAGGCTAGAATTAACACTAGAGGGGGGGGGGGGGTGAATAGTGTTTTAAGAAATCTATTAATCTTTTTGAGTTTATCTTAATTTGTTAACAATGTATACACTAATCAGACACAGATATGAACACATAATCAAACACAGATGCAAATATAAAGTAAAAGCAGTAAAGGAAAGAACACACCGGATTTTATACTGGTTCGGAGTTACCCTACATCCAGTCCCGCACAACTAAGTACAGATTTCCTTTCAAAGCCAATTCAACAATTACAACCCTCGGTTTCAAGGCTATGAGGTACACCCTCCATAATAACAATCCTCTGGGTAGAGATACTTGATTTCCGGGGCAACAAGTTCACCCAATTGATTTCCAAGGCTACAATCACACCTTCTCTCGCTCAATTGATTTCCAAGACTACAATTACACCTTTTCTCGCTCAGTTGATTACAAAGAAGTCTATAACTCAGATTAGCACTTGGATCTTGTAGAGATAGTGATGGAGAATCACACTAGAAGTAATCAAGTATGATTCGATGTTGATTTCGGCAGAGTAATGGTATGATTTTGTATTAAGAAATGTGGAAGAAGAAGAGGAGTGAAAACCAGAAAAAAGTGATTAAAAATTCGTTGAAACTGACCCCTATTTATAGAAGAGCAACAACCATGACCATTCATGAAGAGTTATGGCGAATAGACACTTCTTTTGAAATTTGAATTTTGAAGCCAACTAACACTATGTTGACATGGGGTATATGGGCATGTCGACATCCCAAAGAGATTTTTGGTGTTTTGATTTTCTTTGAAAACAACCTCTATTTTATATTAAAATTATTTTAAACTTTATAAATATACTTAACTATAGTTAAAATACATAAGTAAATATAAAGAATAATATATACATAATTTAACTATAATTTTATATTTAAATCTAAGTATAAATATTTAAAAGTTAAATATATTATTTGAAAAGATAGTTTAAAATCAGGAGTAATTTGACTTTGAAAATAAAGATGTTTTTGAGGCTAAAATTATTTAAAATCAGGACAGAGAGTTTTGAATCTTTTAAAAGGAAAGTTTTGAAATCATTTTGAAAACAAGATAATTTTGTAAAATCATTTGAATTAAAATTAGTGGATACAAAACAATGTCCCACTAGATTTTCGTAGGTTCCATCCTACTTAGGGTTCCATCCCTTTAACGGGCTCGAAGTGGATTCCATTCCACGAATAAATTGGATATTAAGATGTCAGTGCTTTTCTACGAGTTTTAACAAATATTCCTAATAAAACAAACTTAACCTTGAAATCTTGAACTCTTGATAATCTTGATACTCATGAGTCTTCTACCTCTACATCTTGAATCTCTATACTGTACAGTCTTCATTCTTGATACCTGCATGGTTAGATCCTGCATATACATATATATATCTAAACTTGTAATGTTAGTATTTATATTTTATATTCTATTCTAAGGTTGTTGTCATCAAAACCAACTCCTCAGGGACTAACACCAGAGACGAAGGTTAATAATAGAAGATTGAATATATTATTTAGCAGACCGCCAAAGTCAACTAGATTGAAATTCGGTCGACTTCTATTATGTGTTTAAGTTTTTAATAAAATTTTGTAAATATATTTGCTTTCGGACATTCTTTTTGAAATTATCATGCACCAGTGAATGTGTATATGCATATGAATCATCTGGGAGATTTTACAAATAATTTCTAAAGAACAAACGAACATACTTTTTGACATGTAAACAACTAATTCTTCATTCTTCTGCTTCTTATTTCTTCGAGTCATTGATACTTTCAAAGTCCTATATAGAAGATGCTACAAGAGATATGTGTGTGTGTGTGTATATATATAGTTGTCATCATCAAAACAATCATACAATTAGGGTTCTAACATAGTGTTTCTCTTCAATCGGTTCGACTTATACCCATTTATGGCCTTAACACAACCATGTTGTCATGTGATTGACCATAATCAAGGTATAGTTTAGACAAATAAAATTCACAGTATTCTCAAGTCAAAAGACCATCGCACATCATCACGTGAGATCTTTTATTTGACTTTTAACATATAAAAGTCTTTCGGTAAGTCGTTCTATAATTGTTTCAAACAATTGCACCTACGTAGTCACTCGGTGCTCCAACAACCATGACTAATTCATCGTCCATTATATTGAGAGCTTAACGTATGTACGCCAGTGTCAACAGATATATCGATATCACATTCCATATACATCTTGACTATGAACACTTAAGGACAAATATTTATTTTATCGTTTAATACTCATGGTTACGAATACATTCGTAACTACAATGGATTAAATACTTTTGCTAAGAATTTTCAACTTGTATATTATCAAATAAAATTACTCAGCTTTAGGAAATTCTGGACAAAACACAATCTGCTCTAGATGAAGACCCTTACAATAATGAGTTAAACAAAGAATTTTTTGAAGTGCAATATGAACTCAAGCATGCATTACAAATTCAAACACAGGAGTTGAAGCAAAAAGCAAAGGAAAAAATGGTTGATTGAGGGAGATGAACGCTCAAAGTTTTTTTACACTAGATGTCTCTTAGACAAAATTATAATAATTTGTATAATGTCATTGACGCAAATGGTGAACAGGTTACTAATCTGTGTAAGTTGGAGGAGGAAGCAATTGCTTATTTCACTGATCTGTTCAATGGAGAATATCCAGTAGACTTACATGTTGTGAAACCAGAAGCCTGATTACTAAAGGGGGATGTCATATGCTGACCAGGGAGATTGAAAGCAGGGAAATTGAGGAAGCTGTTAAATCCATTCATCATGATTCTAGCCCAGGGCTAGATGGGTTGGACTCTCATTTCTATGTAACCCACTAGCAAGACCTAAAAGAGAAATTGAGATTAGCTTATCAGGAAGCTCGACATTGGTAGAATCATAAAAGAAATGAACCATACATTCATTTGTCTTATACCAAAAAAAGATAAGCCAGCACAACTTCAGGACTACAGGCCAATTTCATGTTGTAATGTGTCTTATAAAATCCTAAGTAAAGTTATTTGCAATAGGATTAAACTTGTCCTGTTTGATTGCATAGGGGAGTGCCAAAGTGCTTTTATTAAGGGGAGAAGTATATCTGAAAATTCTTTGTTAGCTCATGAACTGGTCAGGAACTTTAAAAAGAAGGGAGCTGATAAAATATGTTTAAAAGTTTATCTTCAAAAGGCTTATGATAAAATAAATAGAAAATTTATCATTCATATGCTGAGGTATATGGGATTTCCTGGTAAAATCTTGAATCTAATTAAAGAATGTATAAGCTCACCCACTTACTCTATATTAATCAATGGTATGCCTAAAGGGTTTATAAAGAGTGATAGGGGTTTGAGACAAGGTGATCCCCTATCCCCTTATTTATTTGTTGTTGCAATGGAATTCTTCACTCTTCAAATGGAAATTTACACTCACAACAACATAATACAGCCAGTTTATAAAATTCAGCCTCAAATAACACATCTTCTGTATGCTGATGATCTTATTATTTGTTACAAAGCTAATCATACTACTATTATGGGTTTGAAAGACATATTTCACCAACTTGAGCAGTTTGTTGGGTTGAAGGTTAATGAGCAGAAAACTAAATGCTACTTTAATGATCACTGTAGAAACAGAGTCTTTTTGTTCACTCTTTAATTTTGAGGAGGGGCAGCTACCTGTTAAATACCTTAGTGTGCCATTATCAACTAATATTATCACTGACAGGAAATGTGGAGTTCTTGTCACAAAAATTAGAAACAAGCTTCAAAGCTGGAGCTCAAAATTGTTATCTTTTGCTGGCAGGATTGAATTGGTTCATACTGTTATTACATCTATGGTTAGATTTTGGTTGCAAACATTTCAAATTCCTTGTGCTTCCATAGATAAAATTGAAAGTGTTTGTGCCAATTTTATATGGAGAGGGGGCAGCCACAAAGCATCATATAAAACTTTATGCAAACCAAAAAATGAAGGAGGAGTTGGACTCAAAAAGCTCAGGGATCTGAAAAAAGCTTATGCAGCTAAACTGGCTTGGAAAATTCTTAGTGGAAAGTGTCTTTGGGATGAATGGATGAGGAGCAGATATCTAAAAGATAATTTCTGGATTCAGAAGGAGGATATAAATGCATCAGGCACATGGAAGACAATTCCTAGGGCTAGAAGTGACATTCAGAACCTGGTATATAGAAAAATTACAACTGGAAAGGGTACAAGTTTCTAGTTTGATCCCTGGTTGAATAATGAATGTGTTATAAATAAGTTGGGCTAGGACTGTTTTAATGCTTATGGAGGAAGAGACTTTATGTTGGATAAAATTATTCATGATCATGGGTATTTCCTTCTGATTGTCTAGCAACTCAGATTAGACAAGATATAATGAGTATTCCTCTCAGTTCTTCTACATTGGTTGACTCTTGGTTATGGAAACCAAATAACAAAGATTTCACTCTAAAATCAGCTTGGGACCATCTCAGGGAAAGAGAAAATAAAATTGAATGGGCTCAAATAGTCTGGAATAGAGCTAGTACTCCTAAAATGTCTCAAACAACTTATAAGGCTCTCATTCACAAGCTTCGTACTATGGATAGACTAAGAAATTGGGGAATCGTACATAATTCGACATGTGTTCTATGTAATATGGAGGAAGAAAATCATAAACATCTTTTCTTTTCCTATGAATTTACCAGAACCATTTGGGATAAAACAAAAGCCAATTCTGGATTGTAACTTACAAGATGAATTTTTGAGCGAAACTGCGATTTACCTGACTAGACGCTGGAAAACCAAAAGCTTGATCGGAAAAGTTGCTTCCATTTGCTGACTACTTCTGTTTGGCATATGTGGAAAGAGAGGAATCGACGTATTTTTCAAAACAAGCACAAAAATGAGCATGCAGTCAGTGAGATGATCAGAAGAGATGTTCAAATCATCATGAAAAGAGTAGGGAGAAAAGTTCTTACAGATTTATCAGCTGCTGAACAAGAGACATTGCAGAAGATGGGACTAATAGTAGAAAATAATGAGATTTGCTTTGAGAGAACATGGAAACCACCGTGAAAAGCTTGAAGGAAGACGAAGCAGTTTCTTATTTTCTTTGTTTTGTGCTGTTTGATGTACTCGCAAACTTTCCTGTTCTTGATAGGTTTGTAATGGGTCGGGCCGACCTCATGTTTGGGATTCTGCCTTATTAATAAAGCTTTTACCCATTTTCAAAAAAAATATGTGATAGAAACTAAAATAAAAAACTTAGTTTATTTCGATCAAGATTCTATATAAGAGTTATGTAATATAATCAAATTATATAATTGCCACTAGGGCACAACCTTAATCTATCAATCTTCAACCTACACTTGGGGCCAATTATGTTGACTTATAACCATACTCTAGATCATTTTTCCAGCACAAAACTAAGAAAGGACTTTAGCGAGTGGATCTATTTATTATTTTGTATTTACTTTTTGATTATGCTTCTCTATCATTGATAAACTCTTTTATCACGTGACGACCGCTCTACACCTTCGGCGTCCAATATACCTGTAGAGTGCGCTACTATGGTGCTCGGTCAAGGTTAAAAAGGAGGGAAGGCAATCACATAACCTGTCGTATATCTCATAGCGCATCAAATAAAATATAATAATCATCACGAATATAAAACAAGCAAGACAGTAATAACTAAATGAACCATAAATATCAGAGTGTATAGGTTCATAGAGTTATAAAAATAGAATTAGGGTTAATACAACTAGAAATGAACTCAAGATAACTGTCTCTATGTAAAATAGCTAACATTGTCTAGGCTCCACAGTGTCGTACATCGGAATAAGCAATGATATGCCCATATATAATAGAGAAAGCACCACCTCCTGCTCGTTCATCCATACAACACCGTGTGTCATCCAAACCTTTATGTGGTCTACTCATTTAAGAGTATCTGAGATAATAAGAAGCAAAACATAAAACCTCAATTTTGACAACAGTCTGATGTGGGCGATAAACAATCTCAAGGTACTATACAAGTTGATATAGTAAAGAACAAATCATACCTGACATGCCCCTACATCTAAAGAGTTAGCATACAATAACAATAATATGCTACTGTATTATCATCATCGTAAAGTATACAAACATCCTGGTATATTATCGAATGTCTAGGCATCGATTTCCTCGATACCTACGTCATGTGACATCCCTAGAGCGACGAGCGACAACATAACAATCATGGTAAACATAGCATCCATCAAACAATCATCACTGTCACTCAATGTGCTTTGGATATATGATAATTTGTATGACCATCAACTACCAAGGATTAATGGAAAAATCTTAATTTTCTATGTATCAAAACACCATCCCATATAGCTGACACCATATCCCTTCAACGATCCAAGGTACATGGACCCTTTTAATGATCCAGGGTAACAATCAAAGTACCCAATGAGCATCCTCACAATACCCATGCTTACGAGTACATCAGAAAACACTTCGAGTATCAAAGATCCATTCGCACATGCATCCGAGCCCTTCATCGCTCCATCTATTTCCATTCATCATCAAAGAACCCTTCAACGTTCCATTCTCCACGATAGAACCCTTTAACATTCTATCCACGAGTTCCCTTCAATGAACCTGCCTTGATAAAGGATCATCATCACGACTCCATCAATCGAGTCACCATCATCAGAACACTTCTAGACGTCCGCATCAGTCATAAATTAACACATCAAAGTTTCGAAGCCATCACATCAAAACATTAAGACTTTGTCCTTTTCTTTTATCATCGATCTTCATCGCGTTGCTACCATCGAAAATGAATGCATCGAACGATCAAATGAATGCATGTACACGAACATCAAGACATCATGTACACGTCCTTCAAATTCCAGTTCATTTGGCCATTATCGAAAGTGGCCGATACCAACCACAAAAGTGATTGGTACCAGTCACAATGGCCTTTATTAAAACTTCTCAAAATTGAAGTTTTCCTCTTCCCTTGTCTTTCCCAATTGCCCTGTAGGTGCTTTGACCCAGACCTAAAGCAAATACACTAGAAACATGAATTGAAAATGCTTGGGCCCGAGAACATCTCCACTTCAAAATTTTTTTAAGTCCCAATGCTTGACTTCTCATGCTACTCAAAGCTCAACCTGAAGCAAGCCTCTCAAAATCCCCAAACCTTTTGTCCACTTTCTTGAAGCTGGGAGTGATCAGTACTGAGATCTCTTGCCTATCTAAAATTTTTTGAGTATAAAACCTCCGATCTATTTTGCCGTGTCTAACCCAAATCCTTCACACTCAAAACCCGAAGAACCATCATTTTGACTCAAAGAATGCCACCACAACCACAAGTAATCACCATCGATCACTTTTTCAAAATTATCGGCTTCTTTTGACGATCTGAGTTTGAGTTATCAAATCATTGCCAAATCACTTCAAATTTGGTGTAGACACCCCAATGCTTCCAGCACAACATTTCCAAATTTCATCGCGTTTCGACCGCTGGTTGTCATTTGCACCAAACGACGTATCACTTTCCTAACTACCCAAAACGACTAGTAAACACATCAAAAAAATTCATCCAAAAGTCCAAAATCATTTCATACCAACCAAACTGCACATCCAAATCATTCAAACACAAATTATATGCATAAATTCTAGATCTAATTTTCTAGAAAATAGCTATTACAGTTGGTAAATGGTATAAATCATATCAAAATCCAATTCTATCTTTTTAAACATGGGTATTACGTGTTATTAACATTAGATCTAAGTTTTAAAACCATTTAATTTTGAAAATCAGCTTAAAAATCATATTTTTACCATTTCTGCTTATATAGTAAAGTAAGAGAGGTAATATCACTCACCTAACACCAAAATAACCCAATATTCCCTTCAAATCTGAGATAAACATAATGCCATGATTCCCTATGCAACCAAATAGTAGATCTAGAGATTCCTCTTGTTAATTACCTTATAATGATGATTTTTGGCTAATTAAAATATGGAAAAATAGAGCTTTTTGATGGAAAATGAATTAATAGAGGTTTAGACTTGTTTTGGGAAGTAGGAAAAATGATTAGATCTGTCCTATCATCTCCAATTAGGTACAAATCCCAAAATGAGTTAGTGGGTTTGAGTATTAGCTTAACTAATTACCCACTAATATGGCCAACAACAGTCTAAACTTAAAATGTCCATATCTCGCAAACGATAAGTCCATTTTCCTATTATGTCCACTCTATAGAAAGAGAAATCATCATCCAGACTAATGGAAGTGGTTCCAGACTCTAATTCGACCCCTATCAAAAGTTATAGGGTTTGCAAGATTTTCAGGGTCTAAATTGTCCGATAAAAATTCTAAGGATGGAAAATGTCCCTAATAGTCATTTTCCAAAGTTATAAAGTCATACGACATCAAATGAATTAAATAATAATATTTTACGATCCTTCTATACGTAAAATATGGATCATTACACTCTCCCCCTTAAGGAATTCCCCGAAATCCCAATAAATCAAGGAACAGACAACCGTGGTTACCCCTCATACCTAACAATCATAAGTAATCATCAAACATATCAATCATGCAGCCATACAATCAATAATAAATACGAACCTTTTCTGACATGCGAGGTACTAAACTATCCTATGTGACATCAAAAGTGAAAGTGAATATGATAAACAGTAGACCTTACCACATAAGAGCTCTGGATATGTAGCCCTCATACTCTCCTCGGTTTTCCACGTGCAAAACCGCCTTTACTTTCATCCCATTGAACTTTCATTAACTCCACCGTCTTCCACGATTCCGCCTGAGCTATTTCATATCATGTGCGATGGTATGAATCAGCCTACGCGGTCTCGAAGAGTCTCGTTCAATTTCGATATCATCTAGTTAAATCTGGTGCAATTGTCATGCTTAAGTCGTGCACGAACTTCCTTAAATGAGAGACGTGAAATTCGTTGTGCACGCCCGCCGTCTTCTGAGGTAAGTCGACCTTATACGCTAGGTTCCTAATCCTTTTTAATATCGGGAAAGGACATACGAACCTCGGCACTAACTTCACATTATTACCGAATCAAACAACATTTCAGTGAAAAATTATTCACAAATATCATATCATTGACAGAGAACTCCAAATATCTACGTCGCCCATCAACGTATCTCTTCTATCAATTCTGAGCAGCTCTCATCAATTGCCGAATGATCTCAACCTTCTCTAAAATCCCTCTAATCATTCTGGCCCAAGCATCAGTTATGCTCCCACTTTCCGGCAACATGAAGGAGCATTACACGGTTGGTCACACAATGTTTCGAATGGTGCAATATTGATACTAGACTGATAGCTAGTGTTGTATGAAAACTCCACTAAATGCAAATGATCATCCCAAGAGCCTCCAAAATCGAGAATGCAAGCTTGTAGGAGATCCTCCAATATATAGTTTTCCCTCTTAGTTGGCCCATCGATTTGTGCATGATAAGTTGTACTAAGATGCAGTTCTATCCCCTAACGCCTCTTGTAAGCTCTTCCAAAACCCACATGTGAATAAAAGGTCTCGATCACTTTCAGTGCTCTTAGTCACACCATGGAATTGTATAACCCATTTTACATACTACTCGACCAATTTGGATGTCATTTTATTATACATAAAGGGTATGAATCGAGCACTTTTCGTTAACCTACCGACTATGACCCAAATGCAATCGTACCCTCCTCAGGTCTTCGATAATCCATCTATGAAGTCCATAGGTACTTTTTCCCACTTCCACTCGGGAACTTCAAGTGGTTGCATTAATCTACTTGGTTTTTTGCTCTGCCGTTACCAACTAGCAATTCATACACTTTGAGATAAATGTCTCAACATCCTTCTTCATTCCTTCCTAATAAAGTATCTGCTTCATATCACGGTACACCTTATTACCACTGGGATGTGTAGTCAATCTGGAATGATGACACTCTCATAGTACCTCATCTCGTAATCCATCAACATTGACAACAAACAATCTCTCGTCCTTACGAAGCCAACCATCTCGGTCGAGTACGTACTGCCTTATCTCATCAGACTCCACTACCTCTTCTATCTTTGCTACGATCTCTGCTAGTCTAGTGTATCGCTTCTGACTAGTACCAATCCTCTCGATCAATGTTAGTCAGATGGTAAAACTCGCCAACTTATATGGCTCTAACTCGCAATGAGTTCTAACATCGTAGCCAGTAATATACTCCAACTACTTCCACTAGAGGAACATCACTCCCAAACTGGTATGTCTTCTACTCAAAGCATCGATGGCTACATTTCCTTACCAAGTGTATAAGAAATGTTAAATTCGTAAAAGGTTAGAAATTCTAACATCGCCGCTGATGAAGGTTGAAGTCTTTTTGGAAGAAAAAGTATTTTATGGATTTGTGGTCCATGAGTAGCTCGAACCTTTCTCCAAGTAGATAATGCCTCCATATCTTCAAAGCAAATACTATCGTCGCCAGCTTCAAATCATGGGTCGGGTACATCCTTTCATGCGGTTTTAGTTATTGACTAGCGTGTGCAACAACTGTACCTCATAGCATTAGTACCGCACCTAATCTAGTATGATAAGCATCGATGTATATCATCATCTCCTCATTCCCACTTGGAATGGTCAACACTGGCGCACTTGTCAAACTCTCCTTCAGTATTATGAACGCATAATTGCACTTCATGTCCCAAACAAAGGCCTGATTCTTCTTCGTAAAATTGATCAGTTGTGCCACTACCTTCAAGAAGTCCTTGATAAAACATCTGTAATATCTTGCTAGTCCAAGAAAACTCCTCACATCCATAGCTTCCTGGGTTGGTTCCAATCTTGAACCGCTGCCCCTTTCGTAGAATCTATCGCAGTACCCTGCTCAGAGATGACATGATCCAAGAATCTCACCTCTCTCCTCTAGAAGTGACACTTCGAAAACTTTGCTTTCAATATGTGCTTCCTCAATACTTCAAGCAAAATCCTTAAGTGTCTCTTGTGTTCCTCCTCCTTCCTTGAACACAAGCATGAACTTGTTAACTTGATCCCTAAAGATACAGTTCATGAGAACAAGAAATTATGTTAGTGCGTTGGTTAGCCTGAACGACATAATCAACCACTCATAGAATCCAAATGGCATACAAAACACTGTGATCAACACACTTTCCATTGCCCGGTGAAACCCTATCGCAAGACACAACCGGCAGAACACCTTTACACTATAGAGCTGATCAAACAAGTTATCAATACGTGAGAGTGGACATTTATTCTTCCTTATTACCTTATTCAGCTCATAGTAGTCAAAGCACACTGTGATAACCCGGATTTTTGGACATTTGTTAATTGATAATTAACTGGATTGAATCAATAAAAACAATGATTTATAAGTTAAACAAATAAATCTGTTAATAAAAATTTATATATGGATAAGTATTTATTTGATAATCTACCAATATAATCATTTACCATTGGCAAATTATTCTTTTAGAACAAATAATGTGTTGTTAAATATATATATATATATATATGAGTTGATTTTAATTAAGTTGAATTTGAATTTGAGATTGAAATTTAAAAGATAAAATATCTTAAAATAAATTGGATTTAAAAATAATGTATATTTGTTTTTTTAGTATATAATTAGTTCTAAATTATTTTCTTTAAAGGATTTTATAAATATAAATTAAGAAGATGTATTTACCAAATAGATATCTTAGAAATAAATTAGATTTGAAACTCTACATTTTTAAACATTAGTATATATATATACTTAGTTATTGATTTAAAATATTATTAATCTTAGTTTAAATTTAAATAAGGATAAATATAAAAGCTTTTATTAACATTTTAAAATAATTTAAAAATTGCATAAGGACAAGTGTAAGGAGATTAATGCATACAAAATAAATGTAGGGTGATTAACTAATGTTAATGACAAGTGTTAGGTTTTTGTTACATGTGTCTAGTTTATTAGTTTTCTTCATTTTTAAAAATAATAAAAATAAGGCTGTACATTTTTATTTGTTCATCTCTACTCTTACTCTCCCATTTTTCTTTCATTCATCTAAAACCAGAAAGGAAACAAAGTTTAAAACTTTCAAACTGGAAACTAAAATCAAATTATACAACAACAACTATTTCAAGTCTACCTGATTCATCAAAGCAAATATAACTAAATCAAAAGCCTTGATAATCTCAACAACAAAGATTTCCAGTTTCAAAGATCATCAAGCAATCAAACTCTTTCAAGTTTCAACTGTACAAAGCAAGATTCAACTTAATAAAATAGATTCAAGCTTCCAGTTTCAGATCAAAAGGAAAACCTGTTCTCTGTTCTAAAGTTAAACAGTGAGTAAACAATTTTTTTTTTATTATCAGTTTTAAATCCTGATGCATGTAGTAAATATCTGATGTAAGTTGTGATAAGTGCTTGCATGAATGAAAATTTGAATGCATGTATATATATGTAGGCTGATACTTGTGTGCATGTCTGTGTTCTAGTTCATCTGCTCTGTTTTTGATTTTACAAGTTTGAAATAGGTTTTCAAAAATTTACTGCTCTTTCCCTGATTTTCTTTAGCCTTCAATATATTAACAAAATCTGTTAAAAATGACAAGATATAGATTTTAAAAATACTTTCAAGAATAACCTGAAGCTAGTTTTAACAAAAAGGAAGAAGTACAGTGAAATTCAAATCATATCAAATTTTCGACTTAAATGATTTCTAGTTTCATGTATATAATCGATTTTGTTTTCGAAAACTAAGATTTTTAAAATTGAAATCATGATTTTTAAGCTTGTAAATCGGGAGAAATCGAGGATTGAATGGAGTTTGGGTTTTGGGCATTTTCTGGTGATCGACGAACGTGGTGGTCTTGGGATCGTGGCTGAAGGAAGGTGGAGGACATGGGAACTCAGGAAAAATGCTCGAAGCATTTATAATGGGGCATGGTGGCGGCACGATGAATTTCTAGGGTTTAAGGGTTCGTCTTGGAAGATGGAAAAGACGAGATTGCCGCGACGTCGTCGAGATGTTTCAAGAGATCGGACCAAGGGGAGGAGGTTCGTGGGTGAATGTCGAAGCTCTGGTCAAGTTCGCGTGAATTTCGGTGAGTGAAATCGTTGGCGCGAGGCAATTTTCGTTGATGAAGTTTGGGTTCCAACTTGTCTTGATTTTTTTCGAATTTGTTTCCAGACGAATCGATGAAATCTGGGTGGTCGAGATGTTAAGGGAGATCATCGGTGACCTGCAGATGTCGGCAAAGTTGGTCAGAAGGGTGGCGAATTCATGTGCACGTGTACGTGTGCATCAGTGTGTCAGAGATTGTTTTGGTTGAGGAAGACGAAGTTGTTTCGGAATTGTACTCGGGTTCAAGCGCGTGAGAAAAAGGGATCGACTCGAAGTAGTGTAGTAGGGTTACGTTGCTCGAGTATTGATGAGATTTGCTCGGGGTTTTGTTTGATTTGGCTCGGGTTTTTGGAAGCAAGGGCAGGTTTCAAAAGAAATAAAATATCCAGTTTTAAAATAAATGATTTTTAAATGAAATTTAGTGATGAAATTAATATAAGTAATTAGAGGATATTTAATTACTTAATGACATAAATTAAGGTGATTAATTAATAAATAATTAATGAATGTGATTAATTTAAGATTAATTATTGAATGTGATTAAATTAAAGTAATTAATTATGGTATAATTAATTAATGAGAGTAATTAAGGGTTAATTAATGGTTAAAGGATAATTAATTTATGTAATTAATTAGAGAATTAATTACTTAATGTAATGATTAATTAATTAATGTAATTAATTAAAGGATTAGTTAATTAATGAAAGTAAATAAAATTACTTAAGGTAAGTAATTAAATTGATTAATTAAATGTTAATTAATTAATGTAATTAATTAAAGAATAATTTAGTAATTAAAGGTTAATTAATGTAAGTAACTAAGAGTTAATTAATTAATGAGTTAAATTAAATTAATTATTAATTATGTGAAATTAATCTTGCTTATGGATGATTAAATTGTATTGAATACCTTTGATTGTTATTGACTCCGGTATGTACTTTGTAATGTTCTGTGATATGAAATGTTTTGTTTGAACTATGATAAATATGAGTTATTTATCTGTAATGGAATTGTTGTGGAAATATGACATTCTGAAGTTAAATTGAATTGTTTAAAACTTAAACAACTTGGCTTAAAAAGATGGTATTGAATTCGAAGAGACCGGGATCGGATATCAGCGATATCCGGAACCACTTTGATTAGTAATCTATAATTCTTTATAGATTTGATATGTGAAATCAATAGGCCAGTTTGGAATAATATGGACCATTTAAACTAAGTTGGATACTTAGATATTGTTTTGTGAAATAAGTATTGACTATATAAGTTGTTTACTTGTGGTAAAGTACGAGTTACCCTGGGTTTATATAAGTTCAACCAAATTGAAATTTCATGTTAGATGAGTTTACTCACGCTGGTTTCCAGCCTAACCCGGGTGTTACTATGTTGTAATGCTCGGGTCAGACCGAGTAATACAGATTTCCAGGTAAGGACGTTCTGGAGCTCAGGAGACGAGCTGGATAGCAGGAACGTATGGAGTGTATTCCGCTGTGATATATTGTAGTTGTTTGGGACATGTTAATTGTATCTGTCCAGTGATTTGTGTATATGTTGTAACTCTGATGTATTGATGAAAATTAACAATACAGTTTTCTTTGTATAAATGATATGATTATTTGATATTGTATTTTGATCCGCTGCGAATGTGAGAATCTGTGTCTTGTTCTGTTTCTTTCTTCTATCTCTTTTCTTTTTCTTCTAACTATCTGGAATTTTCGAGTTCGAAAATCCCGGGTCGTTACACACACCCTCAAAGAGTGTTCCTCCTTAGGGAAAATACTATGGGTGTGTACTACTTACTCCTATGAATGTACCCTCTCCTTAATAGGTCATTCACTTTCTCCTTTAACTCCTCCCGCTCTCTGAGTTCCATACACCTCAAAGGCATAACTATAGGTCTTGCATCTTTCACTAAATCTATGCAAAACTCAATGATGTAGCTCAGACCGGAGATGAAGGCATAAGTCGTAGGCGACTTATGGAAGGGGCTATGAGTCATCTACGAGTTAAGAAAACAGGCATGTGTCGTGACCGACTCAACTGGGGTGAAGGCATAAGTCGTAACCGACTTAAGGAGGCGGTGATGAGTCGTCTCCGACTCAACTGGAAAAACAAAGGGGAAGTTGCTTCGAGGTTGCGACTTAACGAAGCGGAGTTAAGTCGGCACCGACTTAAGGAAGGTGATGAGTCGGCACCGAGTTACAAGGCACAAGTGTTAAGTCGACCCCGACTTAAGAAAAGAGATAGGTCGGCACCGAGTTACGACTTATTTAATTCGGTCGAAATTTTAAGTCGCGAAAGCCCTGATGCCGTTGATTCCTCTGCCGAGTTAACCTCCACCATTGGTTCTTTTGAGATGCCGCATGTTTTAAGTTGCTGAAGCTGTTGCCGTTGATCTTGATGCCGAGTTAATCTGGACCGCTATTCTTAAGTCGTTAATAGTTGAGTCGTGTAGAGCTGTTAAGTCGGCAACGACTTAAGCGGGTCTGTTTGTAAGTCGGTATGTTGTAAGTCGGCAACGACTTAAGGAGTTGTCTGTTGTATTCTGTTGTAAGTCGGTATGTTGTAACTCGTTGAGCTTAAGTCGTGTACGACTTATGGTGAGTCGGAGGCTTTGATAAGTCGGAACCGACTTAGTACTTGTAATATTTTTTAGCTTTCTGAACTGTGTTGTAAATAAGGCGACTTATGTTAAGTCGGCAAGGTTGATAAGTCGGTTGCCGACTTATGACTTGTACTTTTTCTGTTTTGGTGTGTTGTAGCCTATAAATAGGCAAGTGAAGTCATTTGTAAAGGTCGTTGATTTTTGAATAAAATTCTCTTTTGATTGCTTTGTGCTTTCATTCCAAATTGGTAGTTGAGTGTAATCTCCTATCTCCTCTTTCGGTTAATCGAGTGCGCTCGATTCAACGATTGTAGAAGCCGATTCGCGGAATCAAGTGCGCTTGATCAACGCTTGAAGAATTGAAGATCTTTGAACCCGGCATCGTGCGCGATCAACGAGTTCGAGATAGCTAGAGTTCGGTATCTTCGGATCAACGAATTCGGGCAATTCAGCATTCATCAATCCATCGACTGCTACTTTCACCAATCTACATCATTTTTGAAATATCCGCTGCGCCAGTTTGGTATCGGAGCTTGTTCTAACCAATCATAGTTAGATCGAGACTTGGAGCCTATTCATTTGAAGATTTGAGCTTGTGTTCATCACGGCCGAGAATTTGAAGAAGTGGGTCGTGTATACTTTTGAAGTTTGAAGTTTGGATTTGTGATTTGACAAGTCGTGTTCATCGTGTTCATCGAGATTTGCAACAAAGTGGAAGTTTTCGATCCGTTTCATTTTGAATCAAAGTCCGAATTGTGTTTGAATTTGAAGTGTTGAAGAATTGTGAAGTTTTCAAGTATGCCGCCAAGGAGAGCTAATCGTCACCAAAACGTAGAAGCTTTATATCGAAGAGAAGAGGCTGATGAGATGGAGCAAAGAATCAATGAGAATTTCAGTGAGAAGCTTAATGAAGGAATTGGCCGGTTAGAGAGGCTTATGACGGAGATGAATCAAAATCGGAGAAGGGTTTCACCCGAATCTAACCATGGGGGTAGTAGAGTCTCGCCACATTCCAATCGAGACAGAAGTGTTGAAAATGATCAAGGACGTGGGAGGAACGTGAATGATCGTGAACGGAGGAATGTCGATAGAAGGGATGATGGTGGAAGGCGTAATGGTAGTAGAGATGTTGGTGGTCAGAATCGACATCGTTATGCATCTGATTTTGAAGAGGAGTATGATGGTGGTAGTATTCAAGGAAGAGGTCAAGGAAGAAACTATTCTGAGTATGATCACAAATGGGAGTCGGGGATGAAGACAGAAATTCCTGAATTCAAGGGTGGTATGCAAGCGGAGGAGTTTCTAGATTGGGTGGCTAATGTTGAGGAGATTTTTGACTTCAAAGAAGTTCCAGAACATCGTAGAGTGAAGTTGGTTGCTACGAGGCTGAGGGGTAGAGCTTTGGCATGGTGGCAGCAAACCAAGCTTACACGTGAACGTATGGGGAAGTCAAAAGTTGAATCTTGGGAGAAGATGAAGAAATTGATGAAAGCAACGTTCTTACCATACAATTATCAATCTTTGATGTATCAACGTTTGCAAAACTTGAGACAAGGGACGAAAACTGTGAATGACTATGCTGATGAATTCTATCAACTTATTGCAAGGAACGATATTATGGAAACAGAAGAGCAGCTGACATCTAGATTCATTGGGGGATTGAGAATGCAGATTCAGGATATGGTGAATATGTTCGATCCAAGATCTGTGGCAGAAGCACATCAGAAAGCGTTGGCTTGGGAAAAACAAGGGAGACGAGGAGGTGGTGTGTTTACTAATTCTAACAATCAAGCGAAGGGTGTTGGAGGAAATTCTAATGTTTCTAAACCTATCAGTAGACCAGTGGTGAAGGAGGCTGAGAAGACAAGGGTTAACAATGGTTTCAAATGTTACAATTGTCAGGAAATGGGTCATAAAAGCAGTGAGTGTCCAAAACCAAAGAAGAGAACCATGATTGCAGAAGTTGACGATGAGGATGTTGATGAAGATTGTTCTAATCCAGCTGAGGAGGATGAGCAGGATATTGCGTCAGGAGATGAAGGTTGTAACCTAATGCTGAGGAGATCGTGTTTAACACCGAAGCAGGAAGAAGCTAGTTGGTTGAGGAGTAATATCTTTCAGTCAACATGTACTATTCTGGGAAAGGTGTGTAAGTTTGTGATCGACGCAGGAAGCTGTGATAATATTATTTCAACCGAAGCTGTGACGAAGTTGAAATTGAAGACAGAGAAACATCCGAGTCCATACAAGTTAGCATGGTTGAGAAAAGGAGGAGAAGTGAAAGTGGATAGACGAGTTCGTGTACCATTCTCTATTAGGAAGAAATACAAAGATGAAATATGGTGTGATGTAGTAGAGATGGATGTTTGTCATTTATTATTGGGAAGACCATGGCAATATGATCGAGCAGTACAACATGACGGTCGGACCAATAGTTACAGTTTTATGTTTAAAGGCACGAAGATTATCTTAGTTCCGAAGAAGAGATCACAAGAAGAAAGTAAGTCCGAAGAAATCGAAGAGCTGAAAACTTTATTGACTTTAAAGGAGTTTGTTAAAGAAGTTGAAGAAGAGCCGGAAGTATTCTTGTTGATTGGGCGTGAGAGCAGTGAAGAGGTTGAAATTCCAGAAGAAGTTAAACCAGTTTTGAAAGAATTTGACGATGTATTTCCAGAGGAGTTACCAACGGAGTTGCCACCGTTGAGGGATATACAACATCAGATAGATCTTGTTCCAGGTGCTGTGTTGCCACACAGACCACATTATCGAATGAGTCCGAAGGAACATGAAGAATTGCGGAGGCAGGTAGAGGAATTGCTTGAGCAGGGGCGTGTGCAGGAGAGTCTGAGTCCTTGTGCTGTACCAGCTTTATTGGTACCCAAGAAGGATGGGACGTGGAGGATGTGCACTGACAGTCGAGCATTGAATAAGATTACCGTGAGATATAGATTTCCAATGCCGAGGTTGGATGACTTGTTAGATCAAATAAGTGGAGCTATTATCTTTTCGAAGATTGATTTGAAGAGCGGATATCATCAAATTCGTATCAGACCAGGCGATGAGTGGAAGACTGCTTTTAAAACCAGGGAGGGTCTATACGAGTGGTTGGTCATGCCATTTGATTTATCCAATGCACCAAGTACTTTCATGAGGGTGATGAATCAGATTTTTCGACCGTTCATTGGGAAATTTGTGGTGGTGTATTTCGATGATATTCTTATTTACAGTGGGAGTTCAGAGGAACATCTGAATCATCTTAGAGAAGTGCTGATGGTACTAAGACAAGAACAATTTTATGCTGCTACGAAGAAATGCGTGTTCATGACGCACAGTGTTTTATTTCTGGGGTATGTTGTTTCAGAGAAAGGAATACAGGTTGACCAAAGTAAAGTTGAGGCGATCAGAAATTGGCCGCAACCCAAGACGATAACGGAAGTTCGTAGTTTTCACGGGTTGGCTTCATTTTATCGAAGGTTTATTCCACACTTTAGTAGTGTGATGGCGCCTGTTACAGATTGCATGAAAGGTAAACAGTTTGCATGGACAGAGGAAGCAGGGAGTGCTTTTGGGAAGATCAAGGAATTGCTGACGACTGCACCAATTCTAGTATTACCTGATTTTCAGTTGGTATTTGAACTACATACTGATGCATCCAAGGTTGGGATTGGAGGGGTGTTGAGTCAGAAGGGGCGTCCAATTGCATATTTTAGCGAGAAGTTGTCAGGAGCGAAGATGCGATACAGTACATATGACGTGGAGTTCTATGCTGTTGTGCAATCTATTAAACACTGGAGACATTATCTATTTCAGAAGGAATTTGTTCTTTATACTGATCATGAAGCATTGAAGCATTTACAAGGGCAAGACAAGATTTCAGCAAGACATGCATCGTGGATTGCCTATCTACAACAGTTTACTTTTGTTGTTAAACACAAGTCAGGGGTGACAAATCGTGTGGCTGATGCTTTAAGCAGGAGGAGTCATTTGTTGACAACAATGAAAGTTGAAGTGACAGGATTTGAATTATTACCGGAATTATTTGTTGAAGATCCTTACTTCATGAAGTTTGTTGATAAAGTTAAGGAGGGAAAGACGGATGAGTTTGTGATGGTAGATGGTTTTCTTTTTAAAGGAAGTCGATTGTGCATACCGGAGGGTAGTCTGAGAATGAAGATTATCAAGGAGTTACACGAAGAAGGGCATGTTGGAAGAGACCGTACCTTACAGTTAATTTCACAATCCTACTTTTGGCCATCGAT
Organism: Allium fistulosum; assembly: GCA_030737815.1. NCBI lineage: Eukaryota > Viridiplantae > Streptophyta > Magnoliopsida > Asparagales > Amaryllidaceae > Allium > Allium fistulosum. The sequence continues at coordinate 118,125,288 of CM060908.1, read as the reverse complement.
GAGGAAAGAAGTGGAGAGGTTTGTGGAGCGTTGTCATATTTGTCAGGTTTCGAAAGGAACTGCGACTAATGCTGGTTTATATATGCCATTACCTGTACCAAGTAAACCATGGGTTGATGTGAGTATGGACTTTGTGTTGGGATTGCCGAGAACGCAGCGTGGTAATGATTCCATTTATGTGGTAGTTGACAGATTTTCGAAGATGGCACATTTTATTGCTTGTAAGAAGACGGCGGATGCTGTTCATGTTGCTCAGTTGTTTTTCAGAGAGATCTATCGACTTCATGGATTGCCAGAATCGATTGTGTCGGACAGGGATACTCGTTTTCTGAGTCATTTTTGGCTAAGTTTGTGGAAAATGGTGGGAACGAAGCTGAATTTTAGTAGTGCTTATCACCCGCAAACGGATGGACAGACTGAGGTGGTTAACAGATCTTTGGGAAACTTGTTGAGGTGTCTTGTTCAAGATAATCTGAAGAGTTGGGATGTGAAGTTATGTCAGGCAGAATTTGCCCATAATCATGCTGTGAATCGAAGTACTGGGTTCAGTCCGTTCCAGATTGTTTATTCAAATTTACCGAAGGGACCGTTAGATTTAACGATGATACCACACTCGAAGGGGACAATTAAGAAAGCTGCTGATTTTGTTGAAGGGCTGACGGAATGTCATAAAATCGTTCAAGAACGATTAGAGAAAGCAAATGAGAAATATAAACGAGCTGCAGATTTGAAACGACGAAATGTTGAGTTTAACGAAGGAGATTTGGTTTATGCAGTGTTAACGAAAGATCGTTTCCCAGTAGGCGCTTACAATAAATTGAAAGCACGGAAAATTGGTCCGGTGGAAGTTGTAAAACGAATCAATGAAAATGCTTATAAACTAAAGCTGCCGGATGATGTGTATACGTCTGACGTATTCAATGTTAAGCATCTCGTACCATATCATGGGGATGAGTTTGTTGGGGATGAAGAGCGTGCAAATTCGAGGTCGAATTTCTCTCAACATGGGGAGGATGATGTAGCTCAGACCGGAGATGAAGGCATAAGTCGTAGGCGACTTATGGAAGGGGCTATGAGTCATCTACGAGTTAAGAAAACAGGCATGTGTCGTGACCGACTCAACTGGGGTGAAGGCATAAGTCGTAACCGACTTAAGGAGGCGGTGATGAGTCGTCTCCGACTCAACTGGAAAAACAAAGGGGAAGTTGCTTCGAGGTTGCGACTTAACGAAGCGGAGTTAAGTCGGCACCGACTTAAGGAAGGTGATGAGTCGGCACCGAGTTACAAGGCACAAGTGTTAAGTCGACCCCGACTTAAGAAAAGAGATAGGTCGGCACCGAGTTATGACTTATTTAAGTCGGTCGAAATTTTAAGTCGCGAAAGCCCTGATGCCGTTGATTCCTCTGCCGAGTTAACCTCCACCATTGGTTCTTTTGAGATGCCGCATGTTTTAAGTTGCTGAAGCTGTTGCCGTTGATCTTGATGCCGAGTTAATCTGGACCGCTATTCTTAAGTCGTTAATAGTTGAGTCGTGTAGAGCTGTTAAGTCGGCAACGACTTAAGCGGGTCTGTTTGTAAGTCGGTATGTTGTAAGTCGGCAACGACTTAAGGAGTTGTCTGTTGTATTCTGTTGTAAGTCGGTATGTTGTAACTCGTTGAGCTTAAGTCGTGTACGACTTATGGTGAGTCGGAGGCTTTGATAAGTCGGAACCGACTTAGTACTTGTAATATTTTTTAGCTTTCTGAACTGTGTTGTAAATAAGGCGACTTATGTTAAGTCGGCAAGGTTGATAAGTCGGTTGCCGACTTATGACTTGTACTTTTTCTGTTTTGGTGTGTTGTAGCCTATAAATAGGCAAGTGAAGTCATTTGTAAAGGTTGTTGATTTTTGAATAAAATTCTCTTTTGATTGCTTTGTGCTTTCATTCCAAATTGGTAGTTGAGTGTAATCTCCTATCTCCTCTTTCGGTTAATCGAGTGCGCTCGATTCAACGATTGTAGAAGCCGATTCGCGGAATCAAGTGCGCTTGATCAACGCTTGAAGAATTGAAGATCTTTGAACCCGGCATCGTGCGCGATCAACGAGTTCGAGATAGCTAGAGTTCGGTATCTTCGGATCAACGAATTCGGGCAATTCAGCATTCATCAATCCATCGACTGCTACTTTCACCAATCTACATCATTTTTGAAATATCCGCTGCGCCACTCAATCTCTTAATGTAGCAGTAATCCGATCAGCTCCTCAAATACGTCCAGATAATCCCTAACAATAGGCACGGATGATAATTCATTCTATAGAACCTTTAGCGAATACTGAAATCTAACCGTAACCTCATCCTCTGGTTGACATACAATCTCTACCTTACTCCCCTCCTCAGCCCCAATTGTCGCTAACAGCTTCTCGCAATCCACCATTATCGCATGCTTCCTCAGCCAGTCCATCCCCATGATAATTGTAATGACATGTATTTTATGTATTAGATGATCACAAACTATTATATGTTTATTCATTCGAGGTCGTATAGCTCTATAAATTTAGGAAATGTCTACTAGGGACATTTTCTACCCTTATAATGTTTATCCGACAGTTTTGACCCAAAAAATCTTATAAAGCCTGTAACTTTTGATAAGAGCTGAATTGGGGTCTGAAACGACTTTCATTAGATCGGGATATTAGTTTCTCTTTTCATAGGGTGATCATAATAGAAAAATGGACTTACCATTTAGGAAATATTGCTATTTTAAATTTTGACTGATTTTGGACAGCTTAGTGGGTATTTAATGAATTAGTGGCTAAGTCTAAAGGCCCATTTTGAGATTAGAGCCAAGTGGGGGCCGATGAGACTTCCTCTAATCATTTTTACACTTCCTAAAATAGTTAGAGAGGTCACTATTAATCTTCTACAAGCCATGAATCACCATAAACTCTACTTTAATTAACCAAATCTTTTCATTAAGAAGGGTATTAGCATTTGATTTTAGAGATTTATTGTTTAGAGAACCTTTGATTCCAAGATACTATTGCTTATCTTGGAATTTGGACCATTTTTGGGTTGCTTCAATGTTAGGTGAGTACTTAGAACCCTCATTTACTAATTAGTCATTATTTGCTTTAAATGTTGTTTTTAAAATGAATTTTGGACTATAATATATGATTTCAGCCATAGCTAAACACCTCCATCATTTATAAATGATTTTATAAGATTTCATGTAAAGTGGGATCCATATTGTTCATGTGTACTTATGACTATCCCATCTCCTTTACACTTAGAATTAGGCCATGATTTAATATGTATGTATGTTTGTTTTGTTTGAATGCATGATATATATTGAATGCTTGTATGTATGTTGTATATTTGGTTGAAAATGCCGACCAAATGATGACTTAGAAATCGGGAAATGGCGTTACAAGTCATCACCGACCTGAGATATGGTATCATGGCCAAAATGGATGCGAGTTAAAGGAGGTGACAAGGAAGGCCTCATGAATTCATGTTTCAAATTTCAAGTCAATTGGAGTTAATTTGCTTGAGATATAAACAAGGGAAGTTGGATCGGTTTTGACATAAAGTATCGGATCAGTGGGCTATTGCTTCGAGATTCAAAGTCAATACTTTAGGTCTTGAAGGGTGATGCTCTGGGTCAACTTGGGAGAAGGCTACTTGGATTAGGGTTAGAGAATTTAGGCAAAAATCGACTAAGTATATGACTCGGTGCTACAAGTTGGTACAGAATTGTGAATGCGGATGAGATGTGGAGTTGGACTTGAATCGTGCATGTGGAAGGATGGAGGCAACTTGGGTTAGACTTGAGCAAAGTGAAAGCCCAACACTAACCCAAACACTTAGCCAAAATTTGGCTAAATATGATAAGTCAACTCGGGTACCAAGCCATGCATGACTTGGGTACCGAGTTAAGAACTTTGGCATGTTATGACTTGATGGTGGGAGGTGATTGCTTTAGTGATGGATAGCTGCACTTCGAGACTCATAGCATAGAGCTTTGAGCCAGACTTAGGGGATTACTAGAGGATGTTTGAGATGTTATGGTCACACTCTACGACAAATGGTGGAAGTTAAGCGTTGTCCCGAATTTAACAACTCGATGATGGGAGTTGTATGATGATCCAAAAGACGAGTTCTAGGACGTGCTCTACCATGAGTGATGCATTCAAAGGTGTAACACCCCATAAAAATTAATAAGAAGCAAATAAAATAAGATAAATTAATTAAATAAGATAGGGAGAAAATTGGAAATTTGGTAAAAGTCAGAATTTGATTATGAAAGTTATGCCATTGCGTTGATGGTGAAATTCTAATCAATTTGCATATATAATATGCTGAAAATGGTTCCCAAATGAAGAAGTTATGGGCGTTTGAAGTTTTTGGGTTTAAAAATAATTTTAGTAGAATTCAAATTCAAATAATTAAATAATTCCTAAACATGAAATTTGAAAGTTAATAGTGAATTGGAGGTTAAGTAAATGTTAAAAATATTATTAACATTAAATAATAATTAAGGAAGAAAATAAATAAAAACAACGACATAATAAAATACTTTCCAAAATAAATGTAACGATCGACCGCTCCTCTAGGACCGGTCGGCCGGTAGGGTAGAGGCGGTTGACCGGTGGAAGCCAGTCTCTTTCTTCAAATTCAGAAAAAGGTTCTTTAGGGCTTCAGGTAATAAATTCTAGATGTTTATTACTTTATTTCTAATTCTATTCTCCTTCAATCCCTCAATTTCTAAATCTATACACACACACACACAAATCTCTTATTGTATATATCAAAAAAAGATATATGAAAGAGATTGTTAAAGGCATGTCAAATCCAAAGGAGGCAAAGCTAAGGATGTACTGTGAGTGGAAACTTAGCTTTTCTATTTTAGTAGTTGATTAATATAATTTGGGTTTAAATATGTTTGGGGAGTTTTGTTTTGCGTAAACATCATATTATAAACCCTTAAAACTCATTCAATGCGAAATGTCAATTCTAGGTTGAAATCTCAATTGTTTATGTCAAAATAATGAAATTGTGTAGATTTGCAATTTTTGATAATTTTATCTTCTATTCCACTTTTTACTCTTTTTCTTTGAATTTGATTAAAGGATTTTGGTTAAGGAATTGTGTGTAAGGTATGAATTTTATTCATAGTTCAGCACCACTTATTCCCATGAATTAAATAGAAATTTCTTTGTTTATTTTTGTGTGAAAAAGAAATTAAATAGAGCGTAAAATTGGAATTGTAAGTTTCTATTATTGATATATTCCATTATTTTGATGTAATAAGTTGAGTTTAAATTTTTATCATATATGTCTATTTATTGAAAATTTTGAATATGAATATTAGAATTTTGGTATTGTTGATAATATGGGATGAGACTCGTATAATTGTTGAAAGAGTTGACATTTAAACGCTAGTTTATGGTGTAAATTCTGCACACTTAGAAATTACTAGGGGTGTGTGTACACACATGTAGATATATTAGCGCAATTAACGTATAATTGCGTAGTTAAATAGGTTATTAATTTAATCAAATCGCCCTTAAGCAAGTCACTAATGTTAACGACAAAATAAGAAAGATTTCTTGTAAGGCCTTGATTATGTAAACGGCGAGATGTGTGGTAATATATGTAGAGTGTGATTTATATATTATGACTAAGTTATAGGGATGCGAGGTTAGTCAAAAGCACATGAAAGTCTGCCCAACTAATGTGACTACCAACAGTGTGACTTTATGGTTGATATGAGACATCACCTATAATAAGTACCTACGATGGCGTGAGGTTAGTCCTAAATTTTGTAGGGTAAATCTACACTGCTAATCTGGTTACCAATACTTACGAATAGTCGGACTAATGTAAGATGTCACCATGGGATATGGGTCATAATACGAAGGACCTCCTTTAGAGATTGAAGGTATTAAGTGGTTGTATAAGGGCCCGCCTCTTCTCTATGTAGGAAGTAGTAAATGGTCGGGGTTATGGTTATGGGTTAGGCATGGTAAAGGATATCTTGAGAAAGTGTCTACTTCAATAGGAAGTATTAAGTGGTTGAAGAGATTTCATACAATGTCAGCTAGATAGTTACTTATGAGGAGTCTGCCTTGGGATTATAGGTAGCAAATTACATGGACCTGCCTTATAAGGTATCAAATGGTTGGAATATGCTTAATTTCCATTAAAAGGTATTAAGTGACGTGAGTACAATATCTTACATCGATATGGTATTATGGACGATAGATATGGATTATTGGGATGATAACAAGTTGGCTATGCGCTTATGTTTAGAAATCCAATTTATTTATGTTGACAAAAGCCTTTAGGCTTATATTTGAAAAGATTTATGATGTAGGCAGAATACATAAGACATATTCCTATTTAAATTATACTGCGAAGTACTAATATAGTAAGGCTCGAGATTTTTATTCACCAAAACTTGTTGCAAGATGATGCAGAGTGATAGGCAGTTCGCGCATTGTAAACTATGGCAATGGTTTGTCTCCTACCCCTACACGACCCGATAACGTGCGTTGGTGGCGAATGGCTAGGGTAGTCGATAGGCTGACCATATAACTAGGGTGCTTGGGATTACCATTTGTAGCCACCGTCGTTTCAGGGTGATTGTTACATTTGATATTAGAGCTTAGGTTACACAATCAACGGGGGTAGGTATATGATTGGGAGGCGTACTTGTTATTTTTCAAAATTTTCAAAAATCCTACTATATGTAAATATATATACTTATTTTAAATGTATGCAAAAACATTAGGTAGATCTTTACTTCAGCATGTAATACTACCTTAGGAAATGTAGATGGAAAATGTTGTAACTCCAAAGTTAATAAGGCAATAAATGTGAAATAAACATAGGGATATAAGAATTTAACAAGGATATAAATAGACCAACTAAAGAAATTATTAAGGTAATTATGGAGAGATAAGGAAGGCATAATAGGTAAAATTGGAATAAATAAATAAATGCCTTTAGAAATTGTCCGTTAGAAAAATAATCATTTATGACGGACAATTGACATTTATAGAAATAGCGAATAAACATGTTAGATAACAATTAAATATTATAAAGGCAGTATAATTGTCATTAAGTTAAATTATATAGCCTTAATTATACAAGCAAGGATTAGTGGGCCTAGCCCAATACATAAAAATAGTTGGGAGATAAGGATCTATGTGTTGTAGACATCTAGAAGTAAGGAATGATAAGAATAAAGAAAGATGTGAAGAAGGAGTGGAGCAAGTTTCCATAATAAGATGTACATTAATCACCATAAGAAGACAATCTGATTTTTATGAAGATTAAGTAGGGAAGAAGGAAAGAAGGAAAGTTTAATAGAAAAGACAATTAAAGTTAATCCAATCCCATGTGAAAGAATTTGATAAAAGATTTTAAAAATTTATCGAAATGTTTTGAATAAGTTTTCAAAGGATTTATTGAGAAGTTGTTTTGGAAAAATAAAGATTTTTCATTTTTGAAATTCTATTTTAAAATCGGTTGAGTAAAATCAATTTTTGGAGAAAGGGATTCTTCGTTTTTAATAAATGTAAAATAGGACGTAGGTTGGACTTTATGATTTTTCTTTTGTTTGTAAGTTTTTTTAAAATTCTTTCTAAAAAGGGGAATAAATGGAAATGGAACTTATTAATGAATAGAGAATAGAAGGATAAGAATAACTAGGATAGGAGGAACATTTCCATATAAGGAAAATACAGAGATAACAGCTGAAGTAAGAGCCGATTAGTTAGGAGAAATATAAATAGAGGCAATATTGAGAAATTTGGGTCAAAATAACATTAGGATTTATATAAAACAGGATTAATAATCTAGTTATAAATTAACAGGATAGAAGTTATCCATGTCTACTCCACTTTTCATTGTTTAAGGTTATAGAAGATGTTTTTGAAATTTTTTTACAACTCGATGGAATTAAATGATGATAATTAATAAATGAGTTGGGATAATTTTGTGAATGTTATAAGAAAAAGCATTTACGTGAGGACAAGAATTTTATATTTTCATTTTTCTATCTAGAATAGGTTTGAATAAGAATAAAATATTATTGAATTTAAAATGGTAATGACAGAGAAATAAACTGGGATTGATAAGAAAAGGATTACAAAAGATTATAGGGATTTAAATAAGACTTAGACAAAGTTATAAAAAGTAATTAGTTAAGTGACAATTTATTTTGAGTAGTAAAGCAATAGATGTTAATGTATATCCTTGGATGATATAACAATTTGAATTTAGAAATTTGGTAAGCATATAGTCTACTAAAATAATTTTCTTGTAACTAGAAGTATATTTGAAATAATGAATATCTAGTAAAGGAAATCCTGTTATTTTGGAATGCTATTGAAGTTATAATCTTTGTAATAGATTCAAAAGGAGTTGAATTTGGAAAATAATAATATATCCTTAAAATGGTAGTCAATGTACTTTTCGTAAGGAGAGGCCATAATATCATAGAGTAATAAATGCTGATATCAAATTTAATGTAATAAGTTTATTTGTATAAAAATAATTTATTGAAATTTATTTTATATGTTGAGAAAGGAAAGTATTTTGCTCCTTTATGGAATTAAGCAATTTTGTAAATTTTTTATTTAATAATAGTTTGGTTTGATAATTGAGTTTTAAATGTTTTGAATTAAAAGTCTAACTTTTAAAGAAATAAATCTCTATTGCAGAAAGTCCTTAAATAGAAAAAGGAAATTTTTTCATAACCCATTATGGGAGCTTTGCAATTTTTAAAATTGGTAAAAAGGGTTTCCAAGTTTATATTTTTAAAAGTAAAGGTTTCGAATAAAGTACTTTATAATTGTGAAATTTTAGTTTTAAGAATGGTGAGAACTAGACAAAATTGTTATGGAGTAGATATGGGCCACTACCTAGGTAAGGCAGTGTAAAAGTTTTAAGATATGAATATAATAGGAATAGTATGTACAACTATCTGGAAATTAGTCCTAGATATTTAATTATAGAATATTGAAAAGTTTTAAAGATATTCTAGATCTATAATTGGGTTGTAAATTAGGTTGTCCTAGATGACTTGGAATGTAAGTTTCTACGTTTTATTTGAAGCAGTTTTCATGAAATTTCCACAAATTATCATGTTCCAAAATATGTATAAAAGCACGTTGTTTTAATTAACAAAAGATGTACCAAAAAGGGAAAGAGATGTGTAAGATATGAATATCCTTTTTCGTAGTTTACACTATTTATCTCGATGAAAGAATAGAAACTATTTATCTCAATGAAAGAACAGAAATAATTCTTTGTAATTTCAAACAAAGAAATTTTTTTATTTGCGGTTAATTTATGTAAAAATTATAACAATAATCCATTTTAGAAGGATAGCTTTGATAAATTAAAATGTGGAAAGGATTGTTCTAGTTTAGATATTAATATATAGATACACGTATAACTGCGCTTAACGTAAAAAATTAAAAATATATAAATAATGTAATTTACGACTTTATACATATTAGTTAGTAATTAACGGATTAGGATTTATGGACATTAAATACAAATTTAACGGACAATAAATTTGTAATTAATGGGAGTTAAAATTATTATATGAGGACTATTAAGGAATTTAATATGGCTTTGATGGAAGATTTGAATCGGCTTAATAAATAGATTTTGAAACCGGTAAAAAGATTAAAGTGAAATAAATGATGATTAATTAGAGATGGTCCAACTTTGACATTAATGATCAATTATTAAGGATATATTAACTGAAGTAATGAATGAACAACATTTATTAGAAGTTAAGAAGGAAAAATAAGGAAGATAGGTGATAGTGGAATGACATACTGGTAGCGTCCATCTTAATTGAGTAAGGCTTATTAGGGCCACAACATTATTTACATCAGTTAATGACAAATAATAACTTCCAGCAAAATTTTCTTTTGGAGTTTTTGATTGTTATCACTAGTTGTTTCCCTTAGGTATTCGGAAAAGCATATAATATAGTATAAGATATGTTCCTTAGGTTGATTTTATGGATGATATTTGACCGCCAAATAAATATACATTAAAACAACGTAAATAAGGAAATTTCATAAGTGCATTTAACTAGTGATAAACTGTAGGTAAGACTATAGGTTATTGAGAAATCAGGTTAGCAATTGGAAATAAAAGAATGCTTTAATCCCAAAAAAATTAGGATTTTGGAAAAAATAAATTTTAGCTTACTCAGAGACACCATTCAAGGATGATCATTCACACTGGAGGAAATAAGATGAATAGGGATATGAAGAGAATATTCTATTAGATAAGAATGAAGAAAAAGGTGGCAGAATTTGTCACTAGGTGGTTGACATGCCAAAAAGAAAATGGTAAAATTGATTAGGTAGTGAATGAAGGCCGCACAAGATCACTAGAAATCCTATGCGGACAAGAGAGGAAAAGAGTTAAAGTTTGAAGTAAGGGACATGGTGTTTGTTAAAGTTTTCCCTCTTAGATAGGTTGCGAGATTTGAAAAGTCGAGAAAGTGACACCAAAATTTGTTGGGCCTTTCTCAAGTTTAGAAAGAATAAGAAGACTCGCTTACCACATGGAGCTACCTGATAAGTTGGTAGGAGTCGATGACGTTTTTTTCCGTTTCACATTTGAGGAAATGCCTTCATGACACAGCTACCGTGATAGAGACTGATGAATTGGGGGATATTGAGATGGAGCCAATAACATCCTGTGCTACCACAAGCATTGTGGAGCTTGGAACTAGGAAGCTCCGCAACAAAGAAATTAAGCTAGTTCGAGTGCAATAGGGGAAAAGCCGGCATTAAGCATTAGGACTTCTCATTCTAAGCTTTTCACTGACAAACTTTTCTCTCCAAAATTAGGTTTTTGGTTGCATCGTGGTTGCTAGAATGGATGGTAGGAGATGGTTGCTACACTTTCCACTATCACTTGGCACTCATATAGAATTTTTATGCATGTTTAGGGTCTTTGCATACATACTTAGATGTCACGATCATACACTCATGCTAGAATTGAGCTCACTTATAGTATGTCGGCACACATAATCACATCGAACTCTGGATGGGTAGATGGTTGTATAGATAACATGGTGGTATAACATGGGTGTTTATTGCGCGTTACGATGTTCACCTCTTCGAAAGATTTCGGGGATGAAATCCTTTTTAGGGGGAGAATATAACACCTTGTAAAAATTGATAAGAAGTAAATAAAATAAAATAAGATAGAGATAAAAATGGAAATTTTATAAAGTAAAAAATTTGACCAGGAAAGTTATGCCATTGCATTCGTAGCAAAATTCGATCAACTTATATATATAATATGCTTAAAATGGAGCCAAAACAAAGAAGTTATGGCATTTGAAGTTTTCGGGTTTAAATAATACAAATAGAATTCATGTTCAAATAATTAAATAATTCCTAAATTTGGAATTTGAAAATTAACAATGATTAGACTTGGGGGTTAAGTAAGCGTTAAAAATAACGTTAACGTTAAATAGGAAGAAAATAAATAAAAACAACGGTAGAATAAAATATTTCCCAAAATAAATGTAACGTCGACCTCTCGCCTAGCTAGTAGTCGACCGATAGGGTAAAGGCAGGCTAGTGGCGGATAAGGTTTTGAGCATTTTGAACGTCCAGATTTTTATTATTATATACTAACCTAAATCTGATGGTTCTGGTGCATTCTAACTCTATAAATAAGAGCCTACTCCCTTCACTTTTATTCATATATTATTTTGGGACTAGCGAAGCTCTATCAGTCTCTCTCTTTAGATTCAGAAAAAGGTTCTTTAGGTTTTCAAGTAACAAATTCTAGATGTTTATTACTTTATTTCTAATTCTATTTTCCTCCAATCCCTCAATTTCTGAATCTAATATATACACACAAATATCTTGTTATATATACCAAAAAGAAGAGATCTGAAAGATATTGTTAAAGGGTGTCAAACCCAAAGGAGGCAAAGCTAGGGATATACTGTGAGTGGAAATACTAGTTTTCCTATTTTACTAGTTGATTAATATAGTTTGAATTTGAATATGCCTTATGTAACGACCTGAAATTTTACCATTTTGATTGTGAATATTTAATTAATTTTAAATGTTTAAATGATTGATTTTAAAAGCTTAATAACTCATTTTAATTAATAAATAATAATGGTGAACTTAATATAGAAAATATATACAAAATGAAATAGTTCGAATTAATGTCGATAGTGTAACCGAAAATGTTTTATCGAAAAATGGTCCCGAAACACATGAAATTATCATTCTGGGGCACTGTCTTAGATTTTGATGAAACTAGTACCATCGGGACATGAATAATAAGAAGATGTACGCCGACGAGTTTCGTGTCGATCGGATGTCCTGTGTGATCGTGCGAGCTCGAAGCATGCAAAGATTAAAAAGAAAAAAAATAATATAATTTAATATATATATATATATATAAGTACACCCCAACACCCTTTCTCTCTCTCACTTTTTCATTTTACCCTATTTGCCTCTTCCAGTAAACACGAAAATCATGCCTCTTTCTTAAACAAAATCAAATTAGAGAGCTATAGGCGACGAAATTGAGCAACATTGGATTCGTTGTTCTCGTGTGAGGGAGGTCTTTGAATTTATATAAGGTTTGAGGGGTATGGCATTGATTAGTAGGGATTGATGTAGTGATGGCCGAACTAGGGCTTGAGATGGACGGCGATGAGGGAGGAGTCAGGTGGAACGGAGTGTGGTGTTGAGTTCGTGGTGGCAAGACGAAGTTGTGGTGGAAGTTTGGAGGCGCATGGCTGCTTTTAGAGAGATGTGACATTTTTAATCTCACGATCGAATCATTAGGTTGCGATTCAAGTTGGAGAGCGAGCTTCCAAAGTCGGGTGTGTTGCGAAGAGCAGGCTAAGTGGGATACGTACGAATAGATGGCACCCGATTTCGTTGCGTGTGGAAGGAGATTGGAGGAGAGAGGTGGTTGCGGTGGTGGGTTGTGTACCCGTGCACATGTGTAGGCAACGTGCGATTTAGGGAAGAAGGTTTAGAGGGTAGGATTAATTATAAAGGTGATTAATAAATAATTTGTTAAATAATTATTTAATTAACTCATGAACTTATAAAATTCATATCTTCTACAGACGAGGTCCAATTGAGACATGGTCTTTTACATTGCACTCATAGGAGCGTTATCTATGCACTAGAGTTGGTTTCATAAAATTTGGAGCAAGTAGAATTTTGAGCTAAAAATCAAGCAAGAGCGCGTGAGCGTCTGCTGGAATTTTAGTGATTTAACTCACCTTTGGATGGATACTATATGATATATGTGTTGTTATAAACTATTATTTACTGCTTGAATAATTTCTTTAGTTGATTTGGCCGATTTCCCGCTTTAGAAAGCAGATGGCATGTGAAATGAAATACATGTAACATAGGGAATTTTGTAGAAGGATCTAGATTCCTCGCCAATGTTGATGCTAATTTCATTTATATACATATATTATAAATTTCTGAATGTCAAAGCTTGGTAGTTTAACTTATTTGATGTGACTTTATGTCACAAAAGTTTAACTCTTTTAGTGCGGATCACTGAAAACACTTGTTAAGTGCTGTAGTAACTCAAGGCCTCATTATAGTATCTTGGAAATACTGTTATTTGCTGTTTTGATTTGAAAATGATTTTGATCCAGAGAATGATTTTAAATGTGATTTTCTTGAATTTTTTATGATATTTTATTTAAAAATAATTTTTGGAACTTCTCTATTTTACTCTAGCCCTTTTAGAGATGTTTTAAAAGTATTTTGGAAGTATTTATTTTACAGAAAAGTTAATATAATAATGGATATTTATTTTAAAGAAAAAGGGGAATTTATCTTTTTATAATGAAGTGATTCTATTGTAAATGAAGATCTATAAAAGGAGTTTTATAAATATAAAAGGAGATCCATAAAAGGAGTTTTATAAATATAAAATGGGATTTATAAAAGGAGTTTTATAAATATACAAAGGAGAATTATAAAAGGTGTTTTATAAATACAAAATGAGCTTTATAAAAATAATTTTACAAATATAGAAAGGGGATCTACAAAATGAGTTTTATAAATATAGAAAGGAGATCTATGAAAAGAAGTTTTATAAGAGGAATGTGATTTGATTTCCATAAATGATCAATTATAAATTATGGTGGTATGTAAAGTATTTTTTTCATACTCAAGACCAAATTCTGAGCTTTGAATCCTTATCCTGAGAATTAAGAATGTATGTCGAGGCAAGAATAGGTTCCTAACTTGTCCGACTTCATTGTTAATCGAGGGATAATACAAGTTTGGCATCAGAAAGTGGTGCTAAGTATATTTGATCTAATTTCTATATGATCCATTTGCTTACACCAAAAATGTTTTGGGTTTATTGTTATTTATGTCTTAAATGACATTTGTTTAACCCAAATAAGTATGGTTTTGTAAGTGAAATGTTTCTTAAGATTTGGTGAATACACTTATACCGTCGGGATAAGTATACGGTTACAATTTCTACATATTGAAAATGTAGTATTTTATGAATATACATATACCATTGAGATACGTATATGGATAGTTTTCCAAGCATTGAAAAGTATAAATGAATAGTGAGTGAGTAGCATACTTATGTATATCTTTTGTAAAGGTATTTTTATACAAGTATTTACAAAGTGATTTTTAATTAATGAAAGAATTAATTAAAGAGTCTTAGTAATTTTTTAAGTTCTTAATCACACTTGGTTTCCTTGTGAAATCAAATCTCTGATTTGATTGATTGTTTGATAGTTAAATAACCGATTATCAAATCTTGGTCAGTTTTGAAACTATCATTCTTGGTTTGGAGAGACTGAGTTCAGATATGTTATCCAAAAACTACTTCGAACCGGCATAAATGTTTGAATTAAAGACTTCTTGAATATGATGATCGAAGACGGAGTTCTTTGAAGTGCAAGTGCTACCTGCTACTAATCCCGAGGGTGATTCCAAAATGGATGTAGTAGAAGTAGTGCTTTCGGTTTGTTCATATCCTGAATAACTTATATGGATATATGCTAGCCTTGCATTGTTGCCTGAAGGGCAGTGTTTGGATTCTAAATGGAATTTGCTAAAAGGTAAATCTTGAACTCAAGCCTCACACTTAATAATGACAAAAATAGGAGTTATGCTGCAGGGTTATGTGGGTTGCTCCCATTAGGGTATGGTCATCACTTGTATCTAGATCGATATTTAAAGATTTTGTATGCTGGTCCCACGGAAATGGTTTGTCTAGGTGACATGCATGGTAATGATCATATTTGGTACTATCTAGTAAGGGGTAGGCCAGTCCTGATTCACTGAGGTGTAATAGTTTTGCACCCTCGGTACATTTTCTCTAGAGGTGTACTGTAAGGAAGGTAGTCCCTTACCTTGTCATTGACGGAATCTGCTTTTTAGTACGACTTACGGACTTAGTTGTATACTAAAAATGATGTTGAATGTAATTAATGTAACCATTCTAGCTATATTAAATATTTATTTTAAACCCTAGACATTATTATTATATTATTGGATTCTTGTAACAACCCGTATATTTGGACCACTTAATTTGACAATAATCCACACATATCAACTTAAATAGTACAAAACACGAATCATTAATGGAGTATATGTATATAAATGAGAATCATCACAGAATCACAGAAAATATAACATAACAGAATAGTGCAGCGGAATTACAACATAGTCATAAGAGTAGTTCATGAAGCTACCCATAAATACAACAATGTCTCGAATAAAATAAAATAGAACAACATAGATGTCCAATAGAAAGAACAATATTGATAAGGTAAAGATAATGATACTGTGCAGTTAAAGCGCTCGGCGGATTCAAAGCGGTGGAGGTGCTAAAAGTCATAGCGGAGATATAGCGAGGATATAGCGGGATATAGCCGATGGCTTTAAAATAGCATATAAAACTCGTACTTAATGTTTTTTCAAATATATAAATGGTAATTAAGTGAAAAAATATCATTAAATTGAATTATAATTAATACATAAATAATTTTAAATAAAAACATGTGCAAATATACTTTAAATAAACATAAAACTGTTATATAACATAATTGAATTTAGTAGAATATTAGAGTATTTTCATTTCTAAAGATATATTAAAATTAAATCAAATAAACTAGTTTCATAATTTTTATAATGTATAAATGCAATTTTTCAATTCATTTTATTAAAGAAGATATAGCGGAAATAGCGGAATATAGCGGGAATAACGAGGTATAGCGGAAATAGCGGGGCTTAAAGCGGAAAGGCTATATTTTAGGGCTATATGGAAAAATCGTAGCGGTAGAAATCCGCTATGAGATATAGCGGGGTTATAGCGGGGTAATAGCGGGGCATTAACTGCACAGTAATGATAGTCTTCGGTATTCAGCTCCAAGTAGAACATCAACATCAATCCTCAGTCTGATCCGAGCATAAGCATAAACAAACACTCGAATCAGGACATATATTCTTATACAGATAATATGATTCAGAATTTGAAATAACAATAACTCAAAGATGAACGGAATAAACATCTTTCAGGATCCAGTAAACTATCTAGACATAGTAGTGTACGATAAGTATATATAATGCCTAACAGTAAAGTAAAATATCAAAATAGTGTTAAGGCGTCACCATTATTCCCCTTAACACATTTTTATAAAGCATTACAGACTATACAACACTGTATACTCCACCGTAAACTAGTGGGATATCAGGGAGTACTCCATAAGTATAATACAAAACAAATTCGTAGTGGTCGTGTATATGGGAATACAAGTATGACAAGGCACACGAGGCAATACCCAAGGTAGTGAGACTACCGTTTGCCTGATCCGGACTGGTGAGAACGCATCATCGCAATGATCGCAACACCGCGAAACAACACTCCCAAATCAAGGGTGCGCACCAATCAATCACAAAGTAATGAGTAGTTTACGAAGAAGTGTGTTCGCTCGAGGTAGCTAACCCCATTTGGCCCGGCACGGCTCCTGTTTTAGTCATTTCCAATTTGACACAAGTGTCAAGGCTATCCATTATCGTTCACTTTCTTCAATCATCAACGTACGTCAATCCAACCACTTCATTCTGGATCACTCTTCGCGTATAGTTATTAAAGTGGTATTCGGTTTAGACAGTGAGTATGTCCCTAACCGATTCCGGTCTCTTTAATAACCTTCGTAATTATTTCACCGATTGGTCGTTTAATAAATTTCAAAAATCAAATCAATTCAATTACAATTAGAATTTGTAAATCAATGTTCCGTTTGTCTTTCTAAACCAATTTCCAAAATTTCCGTTTCATGTCTTCCAAATTCCATTTTTAAAATTCTATAATTCAATTTCAAAATTTGATTTGAACAATTCAAGTATACACTTAAATTTGTATATAAGTTCCATTCCACAATCATTTAAATTTAATTCAACGTTCAAATCGATCTAAACTCATGTTTCCTGGAGATTTGACCAGGCAACTGAGTGCTCGGCATTGGCCACTACTCGGCCTGAAGGACTGCTCGGCATCCAGGAGTACTCGGCGTAGTACTCGGCATCAGCTGGAACTCGGCATGAAGGACTGCTCGGCATCCAGGAGTACTCGGCACCAGCTGGAGCTCGGCCTGAAGGACTGCTCGGCATCCAGGAGTACTCGGCGTAGTACTCGGCATGAAGGACTGCTCGGCATCCAGGAGTACTCGGCGTAGTACTCGGCACCAGCTGGAGCTCGGCGTACAGGGCTGCTCGGCATCAAGCAGCACTTGGCGTCAACTAGTGCTCGGCGACAGGAGTACTCAGCATCCAGAAAACGTTCGGTGTAGATAACTTTCAACATGAAACTAGCATTCGGCCAGAATGCATCGTTCGGTCTGAAAGCATTATTCGGCCAAGAGCATCAGACAAGGGCACGTTCGGCTTCGACTAACAACCATCCTGCACTTCCCACACTTCAAGCATACCGTTCGGCATAGAAAGGTTCGTTTGGCATTAGGGTGTTCGGCATACATGGTTCGGCATACAACAACCACTGTACTGGGGCTGGAGTGTTCGGCCATCCAGCCCATTTGGGAAGTCCAGCCCATATTTGCCTATAAATAGAGGGGCAGGGTCACAGTGAAAGGGATCCTTTTTTTTGGAGAGAAAACACGGGGGAGACTCTGCCATTTTCAAGACTCATCCTCTCTACTTAACAACTTCACTCAAGCATTTGATTCACGAATTGTATTTGTAATCAATCATAAAGGAAATCAATAAAGTTGAACAAAGTGGACGCAGGCAATTGCGCTGAACCACTATAAATTTGGTGTTCTTACTTTCTGCAGTTAGATTAGCATTGTCTTCTTTGTTTAATTTACTTTCATCACTTATATCTCTACACAATCTTTCTCTACGAGGTTAGTGACCAATTTTGGTGCTAACACTTTGGTGCTTTCACTGAGAATTGAATTCTCAGACCTCAAGGATCTGCTTTGAAGCTACTGGATTGAACAAATCCCCCAAAGAAGATCCGACTCACTGATAGGACATCCGTTGATTCTACTCAGAGTTCATACCAATAACTCTACAATGGCAAGACCACGTATCAGGTCAGCTTCTCACAATGCGGATGCCCACGAGACTGCTAGCGTGCAACAAGCAGGGCCTAGCAATCAACCAGCAATTCCAAATATAGGAGTTGCCACTCAGGACCAAACTCCAGTTGTCACCAGAATAGAGTTCAACGACTTGATGAGAGAGCTCAGGGAAAGTAGGAGACAACTAGGAGAGCAGATGCAAGCCAATGCCAACCTGATGGCACAACTTACTCAACAGCAGCAACAGAATGCTGGGGGCAATCCCGCTGCTTACTCCTCATCTGACAGCTGTACTTCCTCTGATGAACCTCCCAGGCGCAGACACCGTAAAACTGATGCTGCGCGAGCAGATGCTGCTGTTCGAACAGCTAGAGACCGCGACCAAGCAAGAGCTGGAAGCTTCAGGATCGGGATACAGATGGAAGATAGAGGCCCAGATCATCAAAATGCTAATGATGTCGAACCTCAAGACGCACGATTGGCAGATCGCCAAGAGAGGAGGCATCAGCATGGACGGGCGCGTAGAACAGACTCCAACCTTCCGCCTTCCATACAGACACCAGATCTGACAGCCATGATCAGGCAGTTGATGAAGGAAAATCAGGGGTTATCGAATGATGATTGGGAAGTGTCAAGAAGTCATACTCCGTTCACGGATGTTGTGTTGCAGGCGGCGTACCCCAGGAAGTTTAGTATGCCTACTATTCCCGCATATGAAGGAAAGACTGACCCTAGACAACATGTCATGAGGTACGAATGGATGATGGATTCAGCCAGAGCGAATGATGCCACCAAGTGTAGGTGCTTTCCGATTACTCTATCTGGGATCGCTACTATGTGGTTCACCCGACTTCCTCCGCGATCCGTATCAAATTTCGAGGAGTTGGCAAAGAAGTTTATTGAGCAGTTCAGGATACACACTACGCGCCCAAAGGATGTGATGTCTCTGTCAAGTGTAATCCAAAATCCTGGGGAATCGTTGAAGGAATATTTGCAAAGATTCCACGTAGCAGCAACTGAAGTCAGTAATCCCAATGACCATGCAATTCTGATGGCTGTAATGAGAGGTGTGGATCCAGACTCTGAGTTTGGAGACTGGCTGGCAGGAAAACCTCCAGCTACGCTAGAGCGTTTCTACTCTAAGGCACACCAGTTCATAAGAAGAGAGGAAGCTAGGTGGGTACGACGAGATAAGGCGCCAGGGCCTGTCCAAGAGTCAATAAAGAGCAACATCGCTGTGAAGCAATCTGGAGACAGCTCGAGAAAGGTCCAAGTCAATGTCCAGAACAAGCCTGGGCAACCCAAGGAGTCCGGAGGAAGGAGTCAAGGGAAAAGAAAAGAAGTAGGAAAGTGGAAGTCGAGAATTCCAAGCTACAGCGAGTACACTCCGCTAAACGCCCCACTTGAAAACATTTACCTATCCACCTGCAATACTTTTCAGTACAGAAAACCACGTCCAAAAGAATCAACCGAAGAACAGAAGCGGACCGGGAAATATTGTTGCTTCCATGAGACTTATGGACACAATACGGAAGAATGTAGACACTTGCACGACGCTATCGAGAAGTTGATCAGGCAGAAGAAATTGCAAGAATTTGTGAAGGATCCACAAGAAGGAGGATAGGGAATGTCCAACCCAGGTCGTGCACCAGCTCCACGTCATCCCGAGGAGCCTGCCCGGACCGTTGGTAGACTGGTCATAAATACAATTATCGGCGGGCCTCATCCCGTGGATAAGAATTGGCAGGAGATGGAGCGATATGCAAGTTCCTTGAAGCATGCAGATTTTGAGTGTTGTTCGAACGTGGAGGACGAAGCCCCTGCTAAGCAGCAGCGCGTAATGACAGACGATATTGTGTTCAGAAGCAGAGACGCTGATTAGGTAGAGGCTCCGACCATCGACCCCATGGTCATATCTGCAACGATCGGACCAGCATATGTAAAAAGAATTCTGATTGATTCTGAAAGTTCAGTCAACATCATCTTCAAGAAGGCCTACGATCAAATGAAGCTAGAAACAAAAGACTTGAAACCATCCAAAGCTCGTATTCACGGCTTTAACGGCGCTGCAACTGATGCAGTGGGATATGTCGAGTTACCAGTTGAACTGGGACAAGGCGAGCGTCAGAGAGTGCGAATTCTACCCTTTGTAGTTTTGGATGTGGACTCTCCGTATAACGTTTTCTTGGGTCGGCCGGCCCTGGCAGAGTTTAGGGCAGCGTTAGCCCCGTGGTGTTTAACTTTGAAGTTCCCGACTGACAAAGGAGTAGGCATTGTTCACGGCGACCAAGCAGCTGGTCGTTCCTGTTATGTGGCCGAGCTCCGAGAGGCCCACCGGAGGGAGAAGGGAAAGGTTGCGGACAATCCCGTCCGCATCCTCAATGCGGATAATTGACAAGTAGTGCCCGAGCCCTGGCTCGTGCATAGTTCTCGGATCTACGGAGATATAGATCTGAGAGACGACGATGAGAAACCCAGGGAAGAGAAGGCAGCACCGGCTGAATTAACAATTGACATTTCAGTTAGCCGTGACGACCCTTCGCGAATACTGAAGATCGGATCACAGCTAGGCCCCGCAATGACTGAAGACCTTAGCGACTTCCTCCGGGCGAACCTTGATGTTTTCGCCTGGACGCATTCTGATATGTGTGGGATTTCTCCCGCCATCACGAGTCATATGTTGAACATAGACCCGAAATACGTCCCAGTCAAGCAAAAAAGGAGAGGAATGGATCCGGAGAGATCCGCCGCTCTTGGAGAGGAGGTGGACAAACTCAAAGCGAATGGGTTCGTCCGCGACGCCCTCTACCCTGAATGGGTATCCAACCCCGTGTTAGTAAAGAAGGCGAATGGGAAATGGAGGACTTGCGTAGATTATTCCGACTTGAACAAAGCATGCCCTAAGGACAGTTTCCCGTTGCCTAGGATCGATCAGTTGGTCGATTCCACCGCAGGACACGAGTTACTGTCATTCATGGATGCGTACTCAGGATACAACCAAATCCCAATGCATATTCCGGACCAAGAACACACCAGCTTCGTTACAAATGTCGGACTGTATTGCTATGTAGTGATGCCCTTTGGATTGAAGAATGCTGGAGCAACTTACCAACGTCTGGTGAATCGAATGTTCAAGGACCAGCTGGGTAAAACCATGGAAGTCTATGTGGATGACATGCTCGTGAAGTCACGACGGTCAAACGACCACATTCAAGACTTGGCTGAAATGTTCGACATACTCAGGTTTTATGGCATGAAGATCAACCCGTTGAAGTGTTCTTTCGGCGTTGCATCAGGGAAGTTTTTGGGATTCATCGTCAACGCTAGGGGAATCGAGGCCAACCCAGAAAAGATCCAAGCTATTCAAGATGTACAAGCGCGCAGGACTATAAAGCAGGTACAGAGCTTGAACGAAAAAGTAGCTGCGCTAAGTCGATTTATATCCAAGGCAACTGACAAGTGCATCCCGTTCTTTGACATAATAAAGAAAGGAAAGAGAAATTTTGAATGGACGTCTAGCTGTGAGGAAGCATTTCGGAATATGGTGAGGCATCTGGAGAGCCCACCAATGCTATCAAAACCAGTTGACCATGAGATGTTGTACGTATACTTGGCTGTATCCCCACATGCGATAAGTGCGGCTTTGGTACGAGAGGAGGATCGAGTCCAAAAGCCGGTGTATTATGTTAGCAAACGTTTAACAGGGGCCGAGAGGAATTACCCTAAAATAGAGAAATTGGCTTATTGCTTGGTGATTGCATCACGAAAGCTTTGCCCGTACTTTCAAGCACATTCAATCGGTGTTTATTCCGATCAACCCCTGAGGCAGGTACTCCAACGGCCGGAAACTTCTGAAAGATTGCTAAGATGGAACATCGAGTTGAGCCAATTCGATATCGCGTACTTACCACGGAGATCCATCCGAGGGCAAGCGTTAGCAGACTTCATCGCTGAATTTACCATACCCATCAAACCGGACGATCACGACATCATTCCCCCTGTTCGATGGAAATTATACACTGACGGTGCATCAAACGACCGTTGCTCCTGCGCTGGCGTAGTTTTTGTAACTCCGGAAAACCGATCGATCTGTTATGCCCTGAAGCTCGATTTCCCGGCTACAAATAACGAAGCCGAATATGAAGCACTGATCGCTGGCTTGAAGCTCATCAGGGAACTCGGGATCGAATAAGTCGAAATCTTTTGTGACTCGCAGTTGGTGGTTTACCAAGTACGGGGAGACTACCAAGCAAAGGGACGAAAGCTTGCTCCGTACCTCATTCAGGTCCAAGAACTACTATCAAATCTTGAGCGTTATGACATCTCACATATCCCGCACGAACAGAACAAAGAAGCCGACTTATTGGCTAAGTTCGCGAGTACCGACGATGCGCAACAAATGGGATTGTATCCCGTCGAAGTCTTGCATGCCCCGAGCATAGATGAAATGAAAGTCGATCGCGTGTTGGGAACAGAAATCGAGAAGGAATCGTGGATAACCCCATTCAAACTGTACCTGACGACCGGGGCTTTACCAAGAAAAAGAAGCGAAAGACGGCAGGTCCTTCGAAAGGCCGCGCGATACATAATGCAGGATGGATCAATGTATCGAAAAGGATTCTCAGTCCCGTTATTACGATGCATCGCTCATGATGAAACAAAGCGAGTCTTGAGAGAGGTTCATGAAGGGGAATGTGGCGACCATACTGGGGGGCAAACGCTAGCAAAGAAGATCCTCCGCTATGGATATTACTAGCCCACCGTAAACCGGGATGCCGCGGACTACGTAAGAAAATGCGACAAGTGTCAAAGATATGCGAAAATCCCGAGGGCTCCATCAACGGAACTCACACAAATGATCAGTCCCTGGCCATTTGCGATCTGGGGAATCGACATAATCGGCTCTTTGCCTCTATCCAAAGGTGGTGCGAAATACGCAATAGTTGCAGTCGACTATTTCACGAAATGGGCCGAGACAGAACCTTTGGCCACTATCACCTCTAAGAAGGTCATTAACTTCGTTGTACGAAACATTATATGCCGCTTTGGCCTTCCACGCACCATCATTACAGAAAACGGAATGCAATTTGAAAGTAGAGAGTTCAAAGAGTTCTGTTTAAAGTACGGCATCGAGAAAAAGTTCGCCGCCGTTGCACACCCAAAAGCTAACGGACAAGTCGAGGCCGTTAACAAAATAATCAAGTCCATACTGAAGAAGCGTCTGGAGAAGGTTGGAGGCAAGTAGGTAGATGAACTCCCGACAGCATTATGGGCGTATAGAACTACCTACAAGTCCGCGACCGGCCACACTCCGTTCGCCTTGGCATACGGCTCTGAAGCCGTTATACCCGTGGAACTTGAAGTTCCATCGCACCGAGTGACATACTATGATCCCAAGACGAACCAAAACCTCTTGCTGGAATCACTGGACTGCATCGACGAAAAGCGTGAAGAAGCTGAATTAAGGGCGGTGGCGTACAGACATCGAGTCAAGCGTTACTACGACGACAGAGTCCGCCCAAGAATCTTTGATGTGGGTGATCTCGTTCTGAAATGAGTCTTCCCGGTACCATCACGCATGAATCCCAGCTGGGAAGGTCCATACGCCATTGAACGGAAGCTTGGAGAAGGAACATTCAAGCTAGCGACCGTTGATGGCGCGACACTCCCCCGAGCATGGAACAGTGAACATTTGCGGCACTATTACATTTAGCATGTTTTCCTTTCTTGTTGTAGGCACTGTTATTTCCTGCATGTTTCCATTCAATAATGACTTAGTTTCCTTTTAAAGTTGTAATCAAGCAATTTAGTTGATTTTCATTAATAAAGGCTTGAAGCCATATTTTCTATGAAGTTTCTATATCTCTTAATTGGATGATAAATTACATTATCCTGCACGACATACAGACTCGTACGAACGATTCCAAATCTCCGAAGCCCCAGAGCGCGGATCAGAGTACTCTAAGTCCCCAGAGCGCGGACTAGAGTATAAACGATTCCAAATCTCCGAATCCCCAGAGCGCGGATCGGAGTACTCTAAGTCCCCAGAGCGCGGACTAGAGTATAAACGATTCCAAATCTCCGAATCCTCAGAGCGCGGATCGGAGTACTCTAAGTCCCCAGAGCGCGGACTAGAGTATAAACGATTTCAAATCTCCGAATCCCCAGAGCGCGGATCGGAGTACTCTAAGTCCCCAGAGCGCGGACTAGAGTATAAACGATTCCAAATCTTCAAATCCCCAGAGCGCGGATCGGAGTACTCTAAGTCCCCAGAGCGCGGACTAGAGTATAAACGAGGTCAAATCTCCGAATCCCCAGAGCGCGGATCGGAGTACTCTAAGTCCCCAGAGCGCGGACTAGAGTATAAACGATTTCAAATCTCCGAATCCCCAGAGCGCGGATCGGAGTACTCTAAGTCCCCAGAGCGCGGACTAGAGTATAAATGATTCCAAATCTCTGAATCCCCAGAGCGCGGATCGGAGTACTCTAAGTCCCCAAAGCGCGGACTAGAGTATAAACGAGGTCAAATCTCCGAGTCCCCAGAGCGCGGATCGGAGTACTCTAAGTCCCCAGTGCGCGGACTAGAGTATAAACGATTTCAAATCTCCGAATCCCCAGAGCGCGGATCGGAGTACTCTAAGTCCCCGGAGCGCGGACTAGAGTATAAACGATTTCAAATCTCCGAATCCCCGGAGTGCGGAGCGGAGTACTCTAATTCCCCGGAGCGCGGACTAGAGTATAAACTGTTTCAAGCCTCCAAGTCCCCGGAGCACAGAGTCAGCAAGAAGTCCAAGTACTCGAAAGATGTGGGACGAGAGGTACGCCATGTCCAAAAATGTTTGAACAGCACAAGAATGGACCGGGAGATAATGCAACTCATAAGAACTTGAGTTATGGCTACAATTAGTCAGCAAACTAAGGAAAGACAAGAGAATCACCCAAGCGAGAAAGAAGCTAAAAACTTTATTCAATAAGTCCAAAATGGGGATACATGATCACTCCTACAAAATTCAGACCTCTCTATACAAACTACAAGTTGTGGAAGATAAAAGCAATTACAAGACTTAAGCAAAAAACTCGTTGAACGAGTGTATCGATTATTTCTTCGACTTCTTCTTCTTATCTTCCTTCGTTGTTTCCGATGACTCCTCTCCCTCACGCTTTTTCTTGGACTTTTTGCTTGCTAGAGAAACGGAGTCGGGAGTAGGAGACGGAACATCTAGTGGTTTGGACCTGCTCGGGAGAATGATTTTCAAAGGTCTGTTCCGCGGGTCAGTGAGTTCCAGTATTTCAGACTCAACTTTGACTTTGACTTTTTTCTTCTCCTCGTCGACGAGACGGTCCTTCATGCTCATCTTTGAAGTATGCTCAGAGGCGCCAGTGATTTCAATTTCATCGCTTCCTTCGGCAGGAGACGAAGTATCAAGTTTGTCATCATCTAGCGCCCCGATCACTTGAGCGTCTGGACCGGGAGTTACTCCTGCGTGAGCAACGTCGCTTGTTTTCTCTGCTTCCTCCTTGGCGTCATCGCTCCTCGGAGTTGGCTCGGCGTCAGAGCAACCTACACGAAAACATAAGGAATGAGCATTAGAACGAATAGCCACTGTTGAAAAATGACGGGATCTCTTCAACTTCTAGAGAAAGAAGAATTTCCTACCAGGGTCTGGTTGGCTATCGGTGGCGCGAGGGGTTTCACCCTCCAGGATAGGTGACAGTACATGAACACCAAGCCCGGGATCTTCGGGATCATAACTAGCATGCTGCTCGAATGGATCAAGTGTTGGCCGACCGGCCGATTGAGCAGCGTAAGGAGCGGCAATGTGAGGAGTAGTAGTATCGGCCCCAGACGGGCCAGCTTCGTCATTCTTCTCTTTCGGAGGGGAAGAGCCTTTGCTATAAAGTGCCAATGCTGCGGATAAGTCCGATGGCTCATTCCCCCTTAGGAACTCCTTCACCAAGACATCCTCATCGACCTCGTTGGAGCCCGACTCGACCTTCCTGATCCTTATCAGAGTTTCCCATGCCTCATCCAGGGATTCGAGATAGCCGTCACCCAGAAATGTTAAGTCGTGGTGCATAAGGACGCGGGCTCCATACTCGGCGATCAACAGGTCAAACATACTTTTGACCTCTTCCCTGCCGGCTTCTGCGGCCGCCTCGAGGCGAGAATCAAGCTCTTCCACAGCCATTCTTTTACCCTCCTCACGGGCCTCGTCCTTCATTTTCTCGACCCCGGCGAGTTCGTCAACGAGCTTTGTCTTCAGGAGTCGGGTAGCAACAATCTCATCACAGTATCGCTGTGATTCTTCTTGAGCAGCTACTTTGTCTTCCTTCTCCTTGGAAAGTAGTTCCTTCAGCTCTTTGACTTGAGTAGCGAGTGCGTCCCTTTCCTTTTGGACAGAGTCTTTTTCTAGGGCGAGGGCACCGCTGCGCTGGACTGCTTCGTCAAGCTCTTTTTTGTGAGCCGCCTCTAAACGAGTAACTGCCTCGGCAGTATTTTTTGCGCTTTGTTCAGCGGCTTCTAGCTTTGACTTATATGAAGCAAGCTCTTCGTCTTGGAGTTTGATGATTTTCTTATCGCTGTCAGCCTCCAGATTCAGACGGTCAATCTCGTGTTGACGCTCAACAGATACTTCCAAGACCTTCTCCACCAAGTGCACAAACGCATCATGTTGAACATAGACGTCGTTATTGCAGGCAATGGCACTCTGCTTCACATGCCCGGGAATATGATGAATGGCCGGGAGGAACTTCAGACCATCGAAGCAAATTTTTGGAAACTTGGCCTTAAGATCGACCATCTTTTCCGCAACAGTTGGGTCCACCGCAGAAGTAGGAGGAGGAGGCTTTGAAAACTCCATTCTTTTACGTTGCTCTCGAACTTGCCTTGTACTCGATGAACTGGAATGTTGTTCTCGAGGAGCATCAGACTGATAACCCTTCTGTAAGGATTTTTCTCTATCCGGCTCAGTTGGAGGAGGAAGATCACGGGACTGGGAAGATTGAGAATGTGCTTTCTTGCGGTGAGACGACTCTCGGGGACGATTATCCCTATCTTCATACTCGCCTCGGTCCCTGCGTCTGCCTGAACCGGAATCCCGTCCAGAGTGATGGAATATAGAAGACCCCTGAAGGCGATCAAGTCCGTGAGAGCGGCCCATATCACCTGCAAAGAATGGAGATAACAACGAGTTAAGGAGAATTCACGAGTTAAAAAGACTTGAAGTATATTATGGAATGCGCATGTGCGTGTGTGTCCTAGTGTTCCCCCCGACAGACCCATTCGTTTATCTTTGCTAATCGGAGTGTTGTCTCCTTGAGCCGGGAGTTGAACTCCTACATTGCCTCTAGCGGGCGAAGAGAATTTGAGAGCTTCAGGATCATCGAACCCGTAATTAAGTAAATCATCGGGGATGGACAGGTTGGACAGACCCCTCAGAGAACTTTCCAGATGCTGTGAGGAAGCCTCTTTCTCAGGCGGAATAAGTGTGACTTTTGAAGTGCCACCAACTTTCTCCTTCTGAACTTTATGTTTTAACTTCTTCTTTCCCTTCGAAGGGAGGACGACGTCTCAATGTCGTGAACTTTGACTGCCGGATTCTGAGCGGGACCCGCATTCTCACCCTGAGTTTCAGGGGCATCATCCTCTTTGCGCTCGCCTTCTTCGTGCGTGTCGGGAGCGCGACGCGACGACGATCCGGCAAGTATTTTTCCTTTACCGAACGGAGGTTTGGGAATGGTAACACCTTCTGGAAGGCTGATCCAACAACCAGGAGCCAGCAAGCCGAACCCCGACAGTGATTCATTTGAAATGATAACTCGGATGTCTCGATCCTCGGCAGGAAGAGCTCTAATGGCATCGACAGCCTCAGAATATCCTCGGCCTTCCGGGCGCGGGTTGATACCTGAAAAGATGAAATGAAGAGTTAGGAAAAGCATGACTCCGATCAAATACGAATAGTGACTCGGCAGAGAGACTTACTGCCTTCAACCCATCTCCTAGCGAAACCAGAAGGGCAGCGCACATAGAACCATTCCTGTTTGTACAGGGCGAATTTGCTACAGGCCCCTGTCAAGATCTGGCATTTGTGGTATGGCTCGATGAACATAAAAGAAGGACTGTCTTTCCGTCTCTTGAACATGTAAATATATCTGATATCACCGGCGGTTGGAGGTCTGGAGAAGACAGCCATGAAAAGTAGGTACGTC
This sequence comes from Allium fistulosum, assembly GCA_030737815.1. Taxonomy (NCBI): domain Eukaryota; kingdom Viridiplantae; phylum Streptophyta; class Magnoliopsida; order Asparagales; family Amaryllidaceae; genus Allium; species Allium fistulosum. The sequence goes on along the minus strand of CM060908.1, from coordinate 118,096,467 downwards.
CCATATAGAAATGCATGGCCATTCGGGTGCAGCTGCGACGGAGCTATGTCTATGTACTGCAGTACATCCCGGAGAAATAAGTTGAATGGAGGCACGCTGCCCATCCAACACATGAACTTGTTGCAGGTAGTGTACCCGACTGGGGGCAGATGAGGGCGATCGTGTCTTGAAGGAACTAACACGTCGGCAAAAGGAATCCCATGAATAGAGCATATCCGTCGCAGAGCAGCTTCGTTAATCTTCGAGGCTTGTGAATCGATCGGGTTGTCTAGTAAGATTGTCGCCTCCAGAGCATCAGGCGCCAAGTTATGAGCAGGAGAAGTCGACGGATTAGAAGTATCAACGACTCCTTGCCTTGATGACGGCCCAGGCCTGTCGGATATAGTGGCGGAGCTAGATTTTCTCGACATCCCAAATAAATAACGAACCTGGCTAAGTGCTTGAGAGAACTATACTTAAAAAACGTTGAACGTTAGAATTAGCAACACGAGTTTCCCCCCCACGTGGTGTGTGAACTAGTGCAAGCAATTGTGTACAAGCGATAAGAATCTAAAGATTTCGAAGATATAAAAATGAGCTTCGAATCGTTGCCTTCGAAGACCGTCATCGCTGACCGTCTCAAAGAGCCCGCCTGGTGGTGATTACAGTTCCAGATTCAGAAAACATATGATTTATAAAGTAACCGGCCTAAGTGTAGTTTGACATTTATACTATTCGGCATTTAAATGTTGTTCGGCAATTGTATTGTTCATCCTAAGTATGGGTCGGCACGTATATTGTTCGGCCTAGGCAGTTATATTGGTCGGCATTTTTGGTGTTCGGCATATGTAGTGTTCGGCAGTTATATTGTTCGGCACATATATTGTTCAGCCTAGGCGGTTATATCGTTCGGCATATATGGTGTTCGGCAGTTGTATTGGTCGACATATGTGGTGATTCGGCATTTATAATTAGGCATTTATGTTGTTCGGCATGTGTGACTGTTCGGAAAAGCATCGCCCGGCCAAAATCTCGTTCGGCCGGGAACATACCTGTAACGACCCGGCTTTCTATGCCCAGAAAGACGCATCGTTATAAAGAAAGAAAAGGGATAGAAGAAGAAAAGAAAAGAAGAAAGAACAACAACACATCAGAGATCTCACAGAGGAACGAGAAATATATTATATCACATAAGATATTACATAGTATCATATACATCAGAGTATACAATTTATACAACATAGATTAGACAGTTATAAACTTCTGTCTATTATACATCACAAGTACATCAGTACAATACAACATACACAGCGGAAACTCTATATATCTACACGCTGAAGCCTCCTGCTCCTCAGCTCCTCCAGTATTCGTCAAGACTAACCTGAATCCCTCGACTACTCAATACAATATTGAGTACCCAAGAGTTTAATAAAACAGAAAATAAACACTTGGGTCAGACATGGGTCTGGTGTGAGTAAACGGTTTAAATTGCTTAACTTTGAAAACCTTTGAAAACAAAAGTATCACGTAAGACTCCCCACACATAAACATGGGTAAGTTTTTACCTTACGCTAACTAAACCGTTTGATAGGAAATCCGATTGTATTATAATAGGGTCTAGGGTTTTCAAGTAAAATACAGAAATAGCTGAAATGCTTACATCTCACATTCCAACATAGTTGGGCACAACTAATACGTACGGCACTTATTGGAGTTTGGATTCCATACAATGGCAGGGCTACTGGGGTACCGCCCGTCACAGTACGTGGCCTAGATCACCGTACCGAGGAGTACGCCCGCTCCTCTGCAACACAAAGCCGGAACCATCCCTTACTGGATAATCCCGAACAAGATAACCCCGTAGTTGGCACGACCAACCACACACTAAGCCGAATAAAAGAAAAGGGACCTCTAGATAGGGATCTATCTTGCTCTCAGTGGGTGCTACCCACGAAGCTTTGCTGCACCTCCCCTGTTTTAGCCATTCCCGGTTGATGAGGCTTGAGGTTACGATTACCTTTAATCAGAACATATCACTTAGAATGCTCATCGTCCGCCTGACGATGTGCTGAAAGCATTCAATCCATTCAAGTTCATTCCGGGTTCGAACGAAACCGAAGGCATTATCTCGTTACACTCGTTTTGGAATCACCCTCAGAGTTAACGACAATAACCCTTGCACTCTGAATCTTCATCTTCACTTGAGATTCACGACCTATCGTAAATTTGGATCGATGTGGTATTCGGGTCTCCAGACCTGGAATTCCGGTATACGGAAACCCGATCCCGGTCTCATCGAAATCCAAAACGTATCTTTTAAGGCCAAGTTGTTTAAAGGTTTAAACATTTAAACTTATATTCAGGATGATATAAACAGATAGGTAAATCACATTATCACAATAGATAATTTATATCAACATTCATCTCACAAAGCAGCATATCACATATCATAGATATCATATCCAAATCATCCAATATCAACCATCCAATATCAATCATCCAATATTAATCATCCAATATTAACCAATCATTCAAAAGAAGAATTGATTAACTCCAAATCAATTTAATTAACCTTTAATTAAATTAATTACTATCCTTTAATCACTTGGATTATCTTAATCTTGCTTACTAACATTAATTAATTACAAATTAATTAATCATCTCTTAATGATCTTCCTTGATTAATCTTCCTTGATTAATTATCATTTAATTACATTAAATAATTATCCTTAACCATATACAATAATTAACCCTTTAATTACTATCATTAAATTACAATAATTAATGATTCTTCATTTGCTTTCATTAATTAATAAATTAATTAACTATAATTAATTACACTCGATCCTCAATTAGTTATAATTAATTAATCATACTTTATTTAATCACTTTTATTAATCAAACTTGATTAATTCCATTAATTATATTAATTAATGATCCTCTAAATACTTCATTAATTAATTAACCTTTAAATTAATTAACCACCTTCATTAATTAGTCTTAATTAATCATAATTACTATTACTTAAGAAATTTTCTTTTATTAATCACCTTCAATAATTACCCATTAATTATTTATTAATTAATCATATTCCTTTATTATTCATTAATTAATTAACCTTAATTAATTACATTCATTAATTAATAAATCTTAATTAATCTCATTAATTAATTAACCTTAATTAATTACATTCATTAATTAATAAATCTTAATTAATCTCATTAATTAACCTTTAATTAATTATCTAAGTAATTAATCCTTAATTACTTCCATAAAGTAATTATCCCCTTTAATTAATTACATTTAGTAATTATAAATTAATTACTTACAATAAGTAATTTACTTAATTAATTACATTAATTAAACTACATATAATTACTTTTAAACAACAAATTTAAACATTTAAAATCTTTGAAACTTGTTTAAAACTCGTTTTAATAATTTACTTTGGAAACTTGTTTTACAATTCTTTGAAACCATATTCATATTTTTATACTTTAAAACTTGGTAACATACTTTTGAAAACTAAATCACTTAATAACTTTTTAAAGTTTTAAAACTTGTTTTAAACACTTTGCTTTTAATTTTTAACTTGATTAAAATCTTGTTCAAGCTTTAAACTTAAACCTGGTGACTTACACAACTAAAACCCGAGCAAACGTCACTAAAACCCCGAGTCATTTGCGAGCAACTCATTCGAACTCACCTGCTTCGAGTTACACACGCGACAATCCCGAGTCTAACCGATCAAAGAGCTTCTTCCCCAAACCTTAACATCACCAGACAATATCGTACACACGTGCACGTGCACAGGACCACGGCAGCGCTTCGGCGATCTGCTCCACCTTCGGCAAGTCATCGATCGCCTCCTTTAACGATTCCATCCACCCAGACATCATCACGAACCCACAATCAAATTCGAGCTTCCAAGATCAACTGGAAACCATCCCATCGACCAAAACTGCCACGAATCCTCCGATGCCGATCACCAGATAATCAAGAACTCCGGCCCTACACTTGATAGCCTCCACACTACCATCCCCCAAATTCTGGTGAAGCTCGATCATCCAGAGACATCACTGCAGAGGAAATTCCGACCTCAACATAAACCCATACGAAACCCTACTTCGCCTCCGATAGATCGCCACGACCATCGATAAATACTTTAAGTATTTTTCTTGCAATCCCCAACCCACTGGCCACCTCCAGTCCAAACATCGCCAATCAACTCGCCGCCGATCAACGCAAATCGACGTAATTGACGAAACTGACCAACTCCAAATATCTCTATGAATACTACTTTAAAAATCATGATATTCACATTAAAATTCATCATTTGTAAATACAAATCATATTCTATAATCACTGATTTAAATTAGCATAATTGATTCTACCCATGTTTTTGAATAGCCCAGTAAATTATAAATTTTGATATGAATACTTGGTATATATTTTTGAAACTATTTTTAAAATTAAGCTTATATACTTACAATCATTTTCTATTTACAAATCCTAGCCTACCATCAGATATATGGAAAGATATGAAATTTTTAAAGGAAAAACAGGAGTTCGAGACAAAGACAGAGAAACATATGCATAATATTTTCACAGACTATCTTTATATATGCAGCATTCACATTCAACATTCAATTAAACATCTTAAACTATATTACAACTACATTTACTACTGATATCAATTATAGGGTCAGATTAAAAACTGTTTTTTTTAAATATGGTTTACTCACCAATTTATAAGCATAGAACAGAGAGCATATTCCAGGTTTGTTTTACTTCACAGGCATTCAAACACACATAATACAAAATGCATTCAATTCAATTCAATAATCTAGGAAGACATCTTGATTTTCATACATATATCAAAGAGAAGAACAAGATTTAAGCTGTTTTTAAAATCTGTTTACTCACCAATTTATTTCCAGAGAACAAAACAGAGCAGTGTTTTCCAGGCTTCTACATTTGATTTGCGAAAATGTTGAATTTGAAATCCTACTGCATGCTTGTAAATATTTGAGTCTTTAACTTGATTGTTGTTGTGATACTTTGCATGCTTGTTTAATGTTGATGATTTAAACTGCTGCTGATCTTCATTTGAAATGCATGTTTGAATTCCAGATTTCTAACTTCATTTGTATTGAGAATTTTACAGGGTTTTATTTTTGAGGATTTGTTTTCAGATTTCTGTTTCGATTTGTTTTTAGTTTTAGAGGAAGAAAGAAAATATTTTTACTGAGAAATGAAAACCAGGTTTCTCTATACCACATTATATTAACTAATTTTTAGAGAAAATATAACCTTGCCACTTGTATTTTTTATACATTAGACAAATGTCCAACTTGTTAAATTGGATTATACAAGGCTTCCACATGTTATTACCATATGTTAAGATATTAACACATGTCCTAAGTATTTTAAATAAATTTTTATTTAATTTAAATGTTAATATAAAGCTTTTATACTTAATTTACTAATTAATAAACACTTATCTTAGTATATATGTATATAAATTACTTTAGAGAAAATATTATAAAACCAATTATAATACAAACAAATTCTTATACATGTATTTTTATAACCTTTTAAATTTAAACACTTTAAAGAATACAAAATAAAACTTTATTTAAACTATCATATTTAAAACAAACAATTATCTTATATTTTGAAAACAAATGAATTAATCTTTAACTTTTGAAAAAAAAATATTAAATTTAAAACAAAGCTTAAATCACAATATATTCATACTATATATATATTAATAGATTAAATTAAATTCATAACAATCCAAATTATAACATATACATATATATATATTACAGTTTGAAAATTCATCTTTTATTTAAAACAAAAGATATTTCCATTCACAATATATATCAAATATATATATTATAAATAGAATAAAATTTTATTAGCTTTGACAAACAAATCTTATCAATTTCCAGATTATAATTTATTAACCTTTAAAATATTAAATTAACCAATTTAAATTTAAATTATAAAGAAAATTATCAAATCAATTAAATTATCAATACTGATTATTAAATTTATATTGCCCAAAAACCCGGGATATCACAATACCCGACATCCTATTTGGCTTAAACACACCGTCCTCCACAATGACTTCATTCCCTTTTCTTTTTTCTTTCCTTCCTCCATCCACACCGAACCATCCTGTTCGGCATTCTAACCAACTCCAACCTTCCTCCGCATCGTATGGCCCTAAAAATCCACACATCACCTGTGTCTCGTGTCGAAACCCCTTTAAGGATTTAGTAGAGGGATTGTTACCTATGTAATAGATCACGACTTGAAGAAGTTTGGGGTTGAGGACCGCGATTTTGATCAGCGCCGAGGGTGTTAGGAAGAGTTGTTAAGTCTTTGTAGGCCGGTAACAAGTGAGTTTCTCGAAAACAAGATAGGAGAAGTGAGCGTGAAAAGAGAAGGAGGAAGAAGGCCTCGACTTTTATTGACAGAAAGGGAAGTCGAAAAGGCCATATCCGGTGGAACCGGTCAAGGTCATGTCGTTCGGCATCGGCACATAATGGTTCGGCACTGAAGTATCGTTCGGCAAGGAAGCATCGTTCGGTTACGAATGTACCGTTCGGCATTTGGAACACGCTCGGCACACACCTGAGTCGCTGGAATTCACAAAGGCGGCATCTCCGCTCGAGGTAAGCCAAGGGTTTGAGACGAGACAAAAAGGTTACATGATTCAAAGCGTACCACGTTCGGTCACGCGATACACTTTGGGGGGCAAGTGTTTCCTGGAGATTTGACCAGGCAACTGAGTGCTCGGCATTGGCCACTACTCGGCCTGAAGGACTGCTCGGCATCCAGGAGTACTCGGCGTAGTACTCGGCATCAGTTGGAACTCGGCATGAAGGACTGCTCGGCATCCAAGAGTACTCGGCGTAGTACTTGGCACCAGCTGGAGCTCGGCCTGAAGGACTGCTCGGCATCCAGGAGTACTTGGCGTAGTACTCGGCATCAGCTGGAACTCGGCATGAAGGACTACTCGGCATCCAGGAGTACTCGGCGTAGTACTCGGCACCAGCTGGAGCTCGGCGTACAGGGCTGCTCGGCATCAAGCAGCACTCGGCGTCAACTAGTGCTCGGCGACAGGAGTACTCGGCATCCAGAAAACGTTCGGTGTAGATAACTTTCAACATGACACTAGCATTCGGCCAGAATGCATCGTTTGGTCTGAAAGCATTATTCGGCCAAAAGCATCAGACAAGGGCACGTTCGGCTTCGACTAACAACCATCCTGCACTTCCCACACTTCAAGCATACCGTTCGGCATAGAAAGGTTCGTTCGGCATTAGGGTGTTCGGCATACATGGTTCGGCATACAGCAACCACTGTACTGGGGCTGGAGTGTTCGGCCATCCAGCCCATTTGGGAAGTCCAGCCCATATTTGCCTATAAATAGAGGGGCAGGGTCACAGTGAAAGGGATCCTTTTTTTTGGAGAGAAAACACGGGGGAGACTCTGCCATTTTCAAGACTCATCCTCTCTACTTAACAACTTCACTCAAGCATTTGATTCACGAATTGTATTTGTAATCAATCATAAATGAAATCAATAAAGTTGAACAAAGTGGACGTAGGCAATTACGCTGAACCACTATAAATTTGGTGTTCTTACTTTCTGCAGTTAGATTAGCATTGTCTTCTCTGTTTAATTTACTTTCATCACTTATATCTCTACACAATCTTTCTCTACGAGGTTAGTGACCAATTTTGGTGCTAACAACTCATTTATCGATTTCATTCGATATTCGTTAAATTAATTTATCATTTAAGCAATTTCCATTAATTTCTAATTCATTAAATTTACTTCTCAAGTTCAACTTCATTATCAAAACTTACAAATTTAATTCAATTTCAATTTGTCAAATCCAATTCTTTAAATTTCAAGTCTTCCATTTGTTTCGATAAAACGCATTTTTATTTCTTGTTAAAGAAATTCAATTTCATACATTTATTACTTTAGTTACAATTTCAAACTCAATAAGGAAACTTTGTTTCACTTATTCAAAACGTTCAATTTCACTTAAAAGAAAATTCAATTTAAATCAATTTTTTTTTATATATAAGAAAATTCAATTCAATTCAATTTAATTATCAAATAATTCAATCTCATCAATTTAACAATAATTTCAAATCTTAATCATTAACTAATTCCAAAACCTAATTATTAATAATTTCAAAACTTAATTATTAATCAATTAAATTTTAAACAATGCTCTTTCGTCAATTACCGCGTTAATATTTGTTTCGAATTTCAAATATTCACAATTTTCATTCATTTTAAATTTAAATTCCAATTTTAATTCAAAACCTTATTATTATTCAAATAAAATCTTTATTTTATTTTAAATCAAACATTGACCAATCGGGTTTTAATTCAATTTTCTATCCTAAGTCAAAGTTTATTTGGGTATTTATCATTTCAAACCGATTCCATTTCGATTCAAAAATCAAAGCATAACAAAGGGAACTTGCAGTGTGATAACTGGGATGGTGTCAAAGTAAATACACAAGCAATAACATCCATACATAATAATTCAACAATTATTCAAATAATCCCGAAATAATCGTATTAATTTACATTTGTTATTTATGCAAATTAATATAATTATTTCTAGAATCTACACTATCATTTCATGTAGATTAAAGATTATTATATTACAGTTTTTCACTTGTCGTTCAATTCCAAAAATTTTATACTACAACAATTTATCCAATATACGATAAATGGTTCAAAGTGTAATTATCACTTCCTACGTGTCAATCAACTTAACAATTAAAAGGGGTCATATTTAACAAATCAAATTTAACATATGAAGGGGTCAAGTTTAACTAATCAATATTCACATATATAATCCATTTTAATTTGTTGACTATCCTATATCAACCTCAACTTGCATATTATTTATCACTTAACCATAACAATTAACATCCAATTTAACATCACATAGCAATCATTCATCAACCAAACTTGTATAAGAATATAGTCATGAAAATAAATTCACCTTTCGTGGATAAAGAAATTTGACGGCGAAGCACGAATGAAGTCGGTACAATACGAACAAACGGACACGATGACGGAGAAAAACGAAAGCTGAAAAATCGATGCTGCTGCACACGGCTTAACCAGTTGCTTCTGCAACACAACAAGCAAAGAAAAGTGGTTACTATTTTCAGCAACCAAAATAGATATTTGCGTACAAATTTCTTCTGCAATATCTAAAAGCTATTTTCCAATCTCAGTTTCATTTTTTTTACAAACAGCCGAGACTTCTCAGAGACCAAAATGAATTTGCCTTCCACAACTCAACTGTACACTTCCATCACCCTCCCTTCAGCAAGACATACAACACGCAGCTCTCTTCACAACACACGCAACATACACATTTCCCCTTTTTTTATTTTATAAAACAAGCCGTGATTCAACAAAATAAAATGAAAGCATTTCAAAACGAAAGAAGGCAGATAGATACGCATTCAACACTAAAAATACATGCACACGACTCATCATCCCTACGCACACATCACACAATGCACACGACCCCCCTCCGAAGCATATACCCGCACCCCATTTATCTACATGCACACGCGTGCATGCAGTGGCCCGGCAAGTCAGGACCGGAAGTGCCGCTTGGAGAATGAGACATTGGAGGCTAGGCGCTCGGTTCATGGAGGGAGAGGCTTACTAAGGTGGCGTGTTTCTCTTTTGGTTTCGACCTAGGAGGTGGAGAGAAATGGTGAGTTTGGAGAGGTGAAGTGAAACAGTGTGTTTCGGCCTTTTTTTTTCATTACGGACATAAGACATGGAGAAGAAGAAAGGAGGTTAAGTTACCTGAAGAGATACAAGTTGGAGATGGAACAGTGCGAAGTGAAAGAACGAATTGTTTTCTTTTATGTTTACAATTTGAGTACAGTAATAATTTCTATTGAACTTCGTAAGGTCAGGTTCTTTCCCAATTTTCTCACCGAATTCCCAAACGTCCACACCAATTCCCAAACCAACTCCTAGCTTCCAACTACTGTAATAAATACTTCAGCTGAGTTTTATTTTCAAATTTCCTTTTGAATACGGGCTAAAGAATTTTGGGCTGAAATTTGTTTAACCGGTCCGTTCGGAACGGTTAAATTAATGCGACTATTTTTACGTCGGACACCGATTTGCACGAATAAATATACCGTTTTGATCAGTGCGACGAGGCACTTCCAACGGTATACAGATAATTGTGGTATGATTGAATTATAAGAATTCGGATTTTATACTAGCGGAAAATGCAAGAATAACGCAGAAAAATAAGATCGACGGAGCTAAAGAAGTCCGAATTTTGGAAAATGAAAAATAACGTCTTGCTCAGAAGATGATTTAGAATTTTTCTATGTAAAAATATTCAGGTTTCGAAAACAATTTATTTTCATCAATTCCTAACTGATTATATTGAAATAAAATTACACACGAAATAAACTTCATATTTTTGGATGAAAATTTACCAGTTGCTATGTTTAACTAGACGCATTTCAAATATTAAATTTTTATTTCAAATTTTTATATTAAAACGATGGATTTAAAATTTTAAATTTGGTCGAAAATCCAGGGTTGTTACAATCTCCCCCACTCAAAACTTTTCATCCTCAAAAAGGAACGAGACGAGAGAAGTAGAAAAGGAATAAGCAGAAAAGTCAAGATAGTTTTAAGAAATTGAGTTATACCTGAATTAGTAATTCGGTTTGAATCCTGAATACTATCCTTAGTCTCCCATGTGCAATCTCGCTCATCTGCACTCCATTGGATTTTAACGAAATTTACCGACTTCCTTCTGAGTTGTTTCGTCTCACGATCGACTATCCGAAGTGGCTTTCGCTCAATAGTCAAGTCAGGCTCGATAACTATCTCTTCCAACTGATCAGTGGGAATAGTCATAGATGGATCATGCACAACTTTGCGAAGATGTCAGACGTGGAACACGTTGTGCACGCCGGCAAACTTTTCTGGTAATGCAACTCTATAGGCCAATGTTCCGACTCTTTCCGTAATCTCAAACGGACCAACAAATCTGGGAGCAAGCTTCCCCCTTCTTCCAAATCGGATAACATTTTCAAAGGCGACACTTTTAGAAATACTTTGTCTCCTATACTGAATTCGAGATCCCTCCTCCTTTTGTCAACGTAGCTCTTCTATCTATCCTGTGCCGTCTTTATTTTCTTCCTGATTTCTTCAACTTTTTCGGAAGCTTCCATAATTATTTCTGGACCAAGCACTAGTCGATCACCAGACTCAATCCAACAAGCTGGCGATTTGCACGGCCGTCCATATAAGGCTTCGAACGGTGCCATACCAACGCTTGCCTGGTTTATTAAAGATAATTAATTCAAATTCAAATATACTTATTCAAATTTGAAATTCAATTTTCTTTACCTGGTGACTATTATTATAAGTGAATTCAACCAAGTGAAGATGGTCTTCCCAAGATCCACCAAAGTCAATAATACAAGCTCGGAGAAGGTCTTCCAAAATCTGATTCACCCTCTCAGTTTGGCCATCTGTCTGAGGATGATAGGCTGTGCTCAGATTCAGTTTGGTGCCCAAAATATCCTGAAATGCTTTCCAGAATCTACTAGTAAAAATAGGGTCTCTATCACATACAATACTAGATGGTACACCATGAAGTTTAACAACTTGTCTCATGTATATCTCAGCCAAACTCAAAGCTGTACGAGTGGTCTTGACTGGAATAAAATGAGCGGACTTCGTCAGTTTATCGACAATCACCCAAATGCTTTCGTTACCCTTTCTAGTCCTTGGTAGGCCATCAATAAAGTCCATAGAAATCTGCTCCCACTTCCAACCTGGAATCTCTAGAAGTTGAAGCAAACCTGCTGTCTTTCTGTGATCAGCTTTAACTTGTTGGCAAGTTGTGCACCTGCTAACATAGGTAGAAATATCACGCTTCATCTCACTCCACCAATATAGCTTCTTCATATTTTGATACATCTTTGTGACTCCGGGATGAAATGAAAGCGAAGATTGATGGTTTTCTCTCAGCACTTCCTGTCTTAGACCATCAACATTAGGAACACAGATACGATTGTCAATCCTCAACACTCCATTACTATCGACTTGTGCACCCAATTTATTATCAGCATTTCCACTCTTCCAAGAACTATTTCTTTGATGCGATAGAGCAAAGTGTCCTCGTATTGCTTGGCTATAATGCGATCCATAAGAGCTGGGGAGACGACGAGCTAGAATAACATTCCCTCGACAAGATTACAACACACCATAGCTTGGTTACGGCTCAAAGCATCGGCTACGGCGTTGGCTTTCCCCGAGGTGTAGTTGATATCAAGATCATATGCAGCTAGAAATTCGAGCCATCGGACTTGTCTCTGGTTCAAATCCCTTTGTGAGAAAATATACCTCAATGACTTATGGTCAGTGAATAACTCGAATTTTGTTCCCAATAGATAGTGCCTCCATAGCTTAAGAGCAAATAAAACCGCAAGAAGCTCTAAATCGTGCGTTGCGTAATTTGCTTCATGGGTCTTTAACTGACGACCCGCATAGGCAATAACCTTTCCTTTCTGCATTAAAACTGCTCCTAATCCATCCCGGCAGGCATCAATATAGACAGTCAATCCTTCGCTACCGTCAATAACTGTAAGAACTGGGGCAGAGGTCGACTTTCGCTTCATCTCATTGAAAGCCGCTTCACACTTTTCACTCCAGATAAATTTTACATTCTTTTTGGTCAGTGCGGTAAGTGGTGCGGCAATTCGGGCAAAATTTTCTATAAATCTATGATAATAGCCGGCCAAACCCAAGAAACTGCGAATATCTATAGGAGTTTTGGGAGTCTCCCAATCCTGCAAATTCAAAGGATTCGAGTTTAGATAGAGATAAGATGTTTGGATAGAAATGACAAGTAAGGATAGAACTTACATTGATTACGACGATCTTAGCTGGATCGACCGAAATCCCATTCTCCGAGACAATATGGCCAAGAAACCGAACTTCATCTTTCCAAAAGTGGCATTTCGAAAACTTGGCTTTAAGCTGATGACTGTGAAGAGTTTCAAGAACAAAAGCCAAATGTGACCTATGCTCTTTCTCATCCTTAGAGAAGACGAGAATATCATCGATGAAAATAAGAACGAACTTGTTAAGAACATCCCGGAAAACTCTATTCATTAAGTCGACGAAATAAGCTGGAGCATTAGTAAGACCGAACGGCATAACCAGCCATTCAAAGAAACCATTTTCAATGCGGAATGCTGTTTTAGGAATACTCTCCTCAGCAATTCTGAGTTGGTGAAAGCCAGTAGCCAGATCGAGTTGAGAGAATACTTTAGCTCCATGGAGCTGGTCAAATAGATCGTTGATGCGGGGCATCGAATATCTGTTCTTGTGTGTGAGCTTGTTCAGCTCTCTATAGTCCACACACATTCTGAGAGAGCCGTCTGGCTTTGTGACAAATACAACTGCACCACCCCATTCTGAATGACTTCGCCGTATCAAGCCTTTAGCAAATAAATCTTCAATCTGAGCATTAAGTTCTGCCTTCTCTTTAGGAGCCATTCTCCTGGGAGGAAGAACTACTGGTCGAGCACCAGGGATAAGATCAATGAGGAATTCGATTTCCCGTGGAGGTGGTAGAGATTTGACTTCTCCAAACACATCTGAAAAGAATTGAACAACCGGAGTAGAGCTTAGATCATTCGGATGAGAGTCAAAAGAGAATATAAAACTCCCAGCATATTCTTGAGGTGATTTTCCTTTAATAACTAAAGGTATACTCTTGTCGTCAATTAGAGAGACGGTTCGAGCTTTGCAAGAGATAACGGCTTCGAATTTTCGTAGCCAATCAACACCTAATAGGATATCGAATGCCTCGAATCCAAGGACATAGAAATCCCAAGTGAAACGGTGCATGCCATACATAAGCGTGACATATTTGCATACCCTTTTGAGGTTAGCGGGTCCTCCAATGGGATTTGATACACATAAGAAAGTAGATGCAAGGATGGGTTCCAATCCAAGTTTATTGCACAAATCAATAGATATGAAACTATGTGTTGCTCCGGTATCAAATAGAACTTTAACGGGTAAAGTATGCAACATAAAAGTACTCTGTAATGTACCTTGGTTATCACTAGGAGCAGGTGGGGTAGGTGGATCACGGGTGGAAGAAGTCATAGCAAATACTCCAGCTGTCTTGCCCTTTTGATACAAGGGACACTCCTTCTTGAAATGGCCAGGCTGCAAACAGACATGGCAAAGGTTGTTCCTAGTATCCTGAGGTGGAGGAATGGCGGCACTGGCAGGTGTTGGAAAACTGTTGGCATAGTGACCCTTCTGGTCGCACTTGAAACAAGCGATGGAGGATAAGTCAATGGGCTTCTTCTGAGAATAGCCAGGCCCGGTTGTCTTTTGCCAGTTCTTCTTCTATTGCTCAAAGTTTGGCTTCCTCTTTCCAGCCTGACTAGAAGATGGCTGAGTAACTGGAGCCTTGGTGGCTGATGTTCCCTTCGGCTTTCCCTCATACCTAAGAGCAAAATCCATCAACTCGGTGAAAGTGCCATGGACATGAGCTGTGAGGAGATCGTAATACTCTGGACGTGCTCCATGGATGAATTTCTCATTCTTCAGCAGTGGTGTATCAATCAAGGCAGGTCTGAACTTGGAGAGTTCGTTAAACTTTCTTTCATACTCGAGGAAAGTCATGTTGCCCTGCTTGAGGTCCATAAATGATCGATAACGCTGGGCCTTTCCAGCAGCTGGCATCCACTGAGCCATAAAGGAATCCCTATTTACAAGCGATATAAGATGAGTCAAAATTTGACGAGATAGAAGGAATAAATTTTGATGTAATTTAGAAAGATTTCTACCTAAACTGAGCCCAGGTGATAGTTTCCTCGTCAGTACGGGAGGTGACTGACTCCCATCAATCATGTGCCGCATCCTGTAGCTGCCAAGCGGCCAATTGACGCTTCTGCGCGTCAGTAATCTCAAGACCAGGGAAGATCCTTTCCAGGCTCTTCAGCCATTGTTGTGCTCCAATGATGCTCTCGGATCCAGAGAATTTTATGCCGCCAAGCTGGGTGTATTCTTTGCTAAGAGTAGAAAACTTGACTGCGGGAGCTGGGGCATGTTGTTCGGGAGCATTTCCTCTACCCCCACCTCTAGCGTTCCTCCCGGTACTCATCCTGGAATACCAAAAGTGATTTAGAATCAAAGGTAGAAATTTATAGAACTTAAGGAAATTCTAATCAAACGAATTCAATAAGAAGGATGGAATCAAAGGATATGGATTCTACAATGATTCTCCTCATTCTAGGGTTTGGTTACCCTATCTCTAATGAGCTTTAAAACTCCACAGGCTAAGGTTTTCGGGAACCAAAGCTCTGATACCAACCGTAACAACCCGTATATTTGGACCATTTAATTTGACAATAATCCACACATGTCAACTTAAATAGTACAAAACACGAATCATTAATGGAGTATATGTATATAAATGAGAATCATCACAGAATCACTAAAAATATAACATAACAGAACAGTGCAGCGGAATTACAACATAGTCATAATAGTAGTTCATGAAGCTACCCATAAATACAACAATGTCTTGAATAAAATAAAATAGAACAACATAGATGTCCAATAGAAAGAACAATACTGATAAGGTAAAGATAATGATAGTCTCGGTCTTCAGCTCCAAGTAGAACAGCAACAGCAATCCTCAGTCTGATCCGAGCATAAGCATAAACAAACACTCGAATCAGGACATATATTCTTATACAGATAATATGATTCAGAATTTGAAATAACAATAACTCAAAGATGAACGGAATAAACATCTTTCAGGATCCAGTAAACTATCTAGACATAGTAGTGTACGATAAGTATATATAATGCCTAACAGTAAAGTAAAATATCAAAATAGTGTTAAGGCGTCACCATTATTCCCCTTAACACATTTTTATAAGGGATAGTTTGGCTCACATCCCTAACAAGTTTTAAAATAGATAAAACATCCTTCACAACCAACATTTACGTTTCCGCTCCCTATTTTCAAATTCACGCACGCAAAAATACACAAATACCCTTTATGTTTTAAACTTTTCAAACGTGTATAACTTTATTTACAAAAACCTGATCAACATACCGTTTTCACCAAAAAATCACAAATTTTATGATCTTTAAAATGAGATCCATTGTTGATACCAAAAATTTATATTTGTATTAAAGGTGCAATTATTTCAAATATTTGCAGACAATTCAGCAAATATTTAACAGTTCGATTTTTTTTCAAATTTATAAAAATTGCACAAATTTGCAGATATTTCTGCAACTATATGGTATAGTTGCAGAAATGTCTGCAACTATTGGGTATAGTTGCAGAAATTTATGCAACTATATTGTATAGTTGCAGAAATATCTGCAACTATTGCATATAGTTGCAGACATTTCTGCAACTATTGCAAATAGTTGCAGAAATGCAACTATTGCAAATAGTTGCAGAAATGTCTGCAACTATTGCGTATAGTTGCAGAAATGTCTGCAACTATTGCTTATAGTTGCAGAAATAAATGCAACTATTGCAAATAGTTGCAGAAATATCTGCAACTATTGCGTATAGTTGCAGAAATTTCTGCAACTATTGCTTATAGTTGCAGAAATAACTGCAACTATTGCGTATAGTTGCAGACATTTCTGCAACTATTGCAAATAGTTGCAGAAATGCAACTATTGCAAATAATTGCAGAATTATCTGCAACTATTTGCAATAGTTGCAGAAATTTCTGCAACTATTGCGTATAGTTGCAGACATTTCTGCAACTATTGCATATAGTTGCACACATGCAACTATTGCGTATAGTTGCAGAAATGTCTGCAACTATTGCGTATAGTTGCAGAAATTTCTGCAACTATCGTATATATTTGCAGAAATTTGTTGCGATTATTTATAACTGCAAATATTAAGAATATCATATTTCATAAAAAAAACTTGATTCGTCTTCAATTTAATTGCAGTTTTTCATTTAAATCGAAAAATAAGAAGAAGAATTAGAGCTCGCAGTGAAACGCAGGGGTAATTTGGGGAATAAATTAGCGGAAAACAGAAACAGGGACGTAGAATATATATTCTTTATGACAGGGACCCGCTTTGAAATTAAGTTCCGTTTTAAGGATGCGTGACTAATTTTCACTTTTCATAAAGCATTACAGACTATACAGCACTGTAAACTCCACCGTAAACTAGTGGGATATTAGGGAGTACTCCATAGGTATAATACAAAACAAATTCGTAGTGGTCGCGTATATGGGAATACAAGTATGATAAGGCACATGAGGCAATACCCAAGGTAGTGAGACTACCGTTTGTCTGATCCGGACTGGTGAGAACGCATCATCGCAACGATCGCAACACCGCGAAACAACACTCCCAAATCAAGGGTGTGCGCCAATCAATCACAAAGTAATGAGTAGTTTACGAAGAAGTGTGTTCGCTCGAGGTAGCTAACCCCATTTGGCCTGGCACGGCTCCTGTTTTAGTCATTTCCAATTTGACACAAGTGTTAAGGCTATCCATTATCGTTCACTTTTTTCAATCATCAACGTACGTCAATCCAACCACTTCATTCTGGATCACTCTCCGCGTATAGTTATTAAAGTGGTATTCGGTTTAGACAGTGAGTATGTCCCTAACCGATTCCGGTCTCTTTAATAACCTTCGTAATTATTTCACCGATTGGTCGTTTAATAATTTTCAAAAATCAAATCAATTCAATTACAATTAGAATTTGTAAATCAACGTTCCGTTTGTCTTTCTAAACCAATTTCCAAAATTTCCGTTTCATGTCTTCCAAATTCCATTTTTAAAATTCTATAATTCAATTTCAAAATTTGATTTGAACAATTCAAGTATACACTTAAATTTGTATATAAGTTCCATTCCATAATCATTTAAATTTAATTCAACGTTCAAATCGATCTAAACTCATTTATCGATTTCATTCGATATTCGTTAAATTAATTTATCATTTAAGCAATTTCCATTAATTTCTAATTCATTAAATTTACTTCTCAAGTTCAACTTCATTATCAAAACTTACAAATTTAATTCAATTTCAATTTGTCAAATCCAATTCTTTAAATTTTAAGTCTTCCATTTGTTTCGATAAAACGCATTTTTATTTCTTGTTAAAGAAATTCAATTTCATACATTTATTACTTTAGTTACAATTTCAAACTCAATAAGGAAACTTTGTTTCACTTATTCAAAACGTTCAATTTCACTTAAAAGAAAATTCAATTTAAATCAAAAAAAAATTTACATAAGAAAATTCAATTCAATTTAATTATTAAATAATTCAATCTCATCAATTTATCAATAATTTCAAATCTTAATCATTAACTAATTCCAAAACCTAATTATTAATAATTTCAAAACTTAATTATTAATCAATTAAATTTTAAACAATGCTCTTTCGTCAATTACTGCGTTAATATTTGTTTCAAATTTCAAATATTCACAATTTTCATTCCTTTTAAATTTAAATTCCAATTTTAATTCAAAACCTTATTATTATTCAAATAAAATCTTTATTTTATTTTAAATCAAACATTGACCAATCGGGTTTTAATTCAATTTTCTATCCTAAGTCAAAGTTTATTTGGGTATTTATCATTTCTACCCGATTCCATTTCGATTCAAAAATCAAAGCATAACAAAGGGAACTTGCAGTGTGATAACTGGGATGGTGTCAAAGTAAATAAACAAGCAATAACATCCATACATAATAATTCAACAATTATTCAAATAATCCCGAAATAATCGTATTAATTTACATTTGTTATTTATGCAAATTAATATAATTATTTCTAGAATCTACACTATCATTTCATGTAGATTAAAGATTATTATATTACGGTTTTTCACTTGTCGTTCAATTCCAAAAATTTTATACTACAACAATTTATCCAATATACGATCAATGGTTCAAAGTGTAATTATCACTTCTTACGCGTCAATCAACTTAACAATTAAAAGGGGTCATATTTAACAAATCAAATTTAACATATGAAGGGGTCAAGTTTAACTAATCAATATTCACATATATAATCCATTTTAATTTGTTGACTATCCTATATCAACCTCAACTTGTATATTATTTATCACTTAACCATAACAATTAACATCCAATTTAACATCACATAGCAATCATTCATCAACCAAACTTGTATAAGAATATAGTCGTGAAAATAAATTCACCTTTCGTGGATAAAGAATTTGACGGCGAAGCACGAATGAAGTCGATACAATACGAACAAACGGACACGATGATGGAGAAAAACGAAAGCTGAAAAATCGATGCTGCTGCACAAGGCTTAACCGGTTGCTTCTGCACACAATAAACAAAGAAAAGTAGTTACTATTTTTAGCAACCAAAATAGATATTTGCGTACAAATTTCTTCTGCAATATCTAAAAGCTATTTGCCAATCTCAGTTTCAATTTTTATTTACAAACAGCCGAGACTTCTCAGAGACCAAAATGAATTTGCCTTCCACAACTCAACTGTACACTTCCATCACCCTCCCTTCAGCAAGACATACAACACGCATCTCTCTTCACAAGACACACAACATACACATTTCCCCCTTTTTTTATAAAAAAAGCCGTGACTCAACAAAATAAAATGAATGCATTTCAAAACGAAAGAAGGCAGATTGATACGCACGCAACACCAAAAATACATGCACACGACTCATCATCCCTATGCACACATCACACAATGCACACGACCCCCCTCCGAAGCATATAATCGCACCCCATTTATCTACATGCACACGCGTGCATGTAGTGGCCCGGCAAGTCAGGACCGGAAGTGCCGCTTGGAGAATGGGACGTTGGAGGCTAGGCGCTCGGTTCATGGAGAGCGTGGATTTCTGAGGTGGCGTGTTTCTCTTTTGGTTTCGGCCTAGGAGGTGAAGAGAAATGGTGAGTTTGGAGAGGTGAAGTGAAACAATGTGTTTTGGCCATTTTTTTTCATTACGGACATAAGACATGGAGAAGAAGAAAGGAGGTTAAGTTACCTGAAGAGATACAAGTTGGAGATGGAACAGTGCAAAGTGAAAGAGCGAATTGTTTTCTTTTATGTTTACAATTTGAGTACAGTAATAATTTCTATTGAACTTCGTAAGGTCAGGTTCATTCCCATTTTTCTCACCGAATTCCCAAACGTCCACACCAATTCCCAAACCAACTCCTAGCTTCCAACTACTGTAATAAATGCTTCAGCTGAGTTTTATTTTCAATTTTCCTTTTGAATACGGGCTAAAGAATTTTGGAAATTTGTTTAACCGGTCCGTCCGGAACGGTTAAATTAATGCGACTATTTTTACGTCGGACACCGATTTGCACGAATAAATATATACCGTTTTGATCAGTGCGACGAGGCGCTTCCAACGGTACACAGATAATTGTGGTACGATTGAATTATAAGAATTCGGATTTTGTACTAGCGGAAAATGCAAGAAAAATGCAGAAAAATAAGATCGACGGAGCTAAAGAAGTCTGAATTTTGGAAAATGAAAAATGACGTCTTGCTCATAAGATGGTTTAGAATTTTTCTATGTAAAAATATTCTGGTTTCGAAAACAATTTATTTTCATCAATTCCTAACTGATTATATTGAAATAAAATTACACACGAAATAAACTTCATATTTTTGGATGAAAATTTACCAGTTGCTATGTTTAACTAGATGCATTTCAAATATTAAATTTTTATTTCAAATTTTTATATTAAAATGATGGATTTAAAATTTTAAATTTGGTCGGAAATCCAGGGTTGTTACAATTCTCCAATAAAATGGCTTGGTTATGGAGGTGTGGTCTTATGAAATACCTTTATTTTTAAAAGGTTTTATAACATTTAAAATCCATATGGTTTGTGTTTCTCATGCTAGTTTACCAGACTGATCCATGTGTTATTTTCTTATGATGCTCGGGTCAGCTCGGGCATATTTCCAAATTTAGTTTTGGATGCTTTGGAGCTTCAGGAGACGAGCTAGATGCTTCTAAGACGTATTCACATATCTTTTGTTTCTGCTACATTTTTGTTTTGTATTTATTAGCATTTGAGGATATGCTGTTATAACTGTCCAAGCTGATGATAGGTTAGTTTACTCTGATTAATTTATGTATATTACAGTTTTATTTTGTAAAGATCATGTGTATATTATATTCTACTCGTCACGGTGTGAGATTATGTTATATTGTTTCTTTCCTTTCATTGTCTTTCCGATACTTGGATGCTTGGCACGTGAATACTGTGGATGTATTAGTATTGATTTTTGAGGGTTGGCCAGTCATCACATTTGGTATCAGAGCTTAGGTTGAGCAAACATCTAGGCTTTGATGGGGTAACTCATTAAAAAAGGGTTAGTAACACCTTAGAATGAGTTTGACTGTATCACATATATGAGAGTGCATATTTTTTAGTGCTATAAAATTGTTTTATATTGTGTTGATTGGTCCAATAAGTGGTTTATAAATTTTGTTCGAAACGTGGGATGCTACAGTATCGATAAGAGTTTCTAAACACTTGGACAAGGAAAACTGATGCAGTATTGTTTTAGAGTTTGGTAAATAAAATAAATTTACCTAGGATTATAATTTATATATAAATAAAATAAAATAAAGTTTTTGATATAGTTGTTTATGATGTATTTGTTTGTTGGGAAATGATAATATTTAATTATCATCAGTTATTGTTCGATTAGCCATGCTCATCCAGTTTAGGAGCATTGACTATGGTTTGTTGATTGATTATTTATGCTCGGCCAGTTTATGAGCATTTATTGTTTGATTAAATTAAATACGAACACCTTGTGAGCTAAGTTTCACAGTTTGACCATAAGGCGTTCGGTGATAATGTTGGGTTCAGTTTTAATTTAAATAAAAGTCATTTATTATAATCTAAACAAAGATATATATATATATATATATATATTTGTGAAATGATTTTATATAAGAAAGTGAAATTATATATGTATGGTTTATAAATAGAAAGGATTCAAATTGAGAATTTGAGAACTTAAATCCTGATGTTTTTTAAAATTGTTTTTAATAGGTTTTGGAGAAATTAATAACAGTATTATTTGAAAGTATTAATTAATTGAAATATTTTAAAGGGATTTTAAAGGAGATAGGAAATACTGAACTCACTTCTGTTGCTAGGAAATAATTCTGATGATGACTGCAGCATCATTGACGTTTATTTTCGAGTTTCTAAGTGGAGGATGCTACCATAGTAGTTTGCTAATGAGTATTTTGGTAAAACAGTTTATGATTTAATTCCAAAAGTATGATTTAATATACAAAAGGAGACATGTATATTATTATTTCAAAATGATTTGAAATAAAACCTGGGTGTTTAGTTCTGAAGTTTCAGTTAAGTTATTATATGGACTCATGTATCCTATGCATCAGGGTTGTTTAGTTTGTGCATCTTATCATGATATGTTGTTTGGAAGTTTTCCTTTTCTGAATTTTTTTTTGAAATTTTGGACAGTCGAAAACTTCCGAATTAGTTGAGAACTTGAAGCCAGTGTTTGTGAAAAGATAAAAGTAGAGTTTTGTAACTCTAGATTGGAAAGATAATAAGTTAAAACAAGTTTTAAATTTGTTTAACATCCTGGTTACGTAAAGAAAATCTGATATTGTATATATACTCTTAGGATGTAGTGGAGTATTATATGAGTATAGATTTAAGTTCTAAAATGTTTTAAATATTTTGTCTTTATGAAATGTTTATAAAAACGTAAGTAATTTGTAGATGAATGTGATTTAAAATAAAAATTAATTGGTGTAGTTAATAAACCAATGGAACAGATACATAAGTTGTACGTAGAATATTTTATTCGCATAACTGTTCTTGACCCAGATTCGAGTACTTTCGAGGTGATTTACACTAATTCAAAAAAAAGATTTTTAACTCGATTTTCGCTGGCGAACACTCGCGTTATGGATTTTCTAAAGTTTTCCATCATAGTTATGGCTATGTAAGGAGAACAAAGGTTCTAATCAAGGAACCTAATCAGAGTCTGCACTAGGGACGTCAAGTGAGCGATACTAGCTCGGAAAAGATGTTTATTTGATCGCACAAGTGATTGGATTAGATATTCCATATGGATGATCCATGTGCATCGAACAGATCGTTTGATATGACGTGTTTATGTGATACGACTGCTACATATGATTTAGCATGCTTATATCCATGGTTAATATTGCAATTGTATTTAATCCCCTTTATTGAGTATATGATCTGGTACATGAGAAAAGGCTTAATAGTTGCTTTTGGTTTCATGAGTAGAGTTTGATTGCTGGCAAATTGGTATGTGTTTATGCTTAATGGGTGTGTTGTTGTGTGACATATACACTCTATAAGGTATATCATAAGCATATATTGTTGCTGTGTTATCCTCAGATATGAGAGGTCCCAGATATGAGTTTACATTAATATTACAATTTTTTGGGATCTAGCCATGCAAAGGAGGTGCTGTTGAAATTTTTTATAACATGAGAAGTTTTTAAAGTTTAAGGGTTGGAGACATTTTCTTCCTTTGGGAATTTTAGGGACGAAATTCTTTTAAGGGGGGAAGAATGTAACGACCCGGAATTTTATCGTTTTGATTGTGAATAATTAATTAATTTTAAATGTTTAAATAATTAATTTTAAAAGCTTAATAACCCCTTTAATTAATAAATGATAATGGTAAACTTGTTATAGAAAAATATTTACAAATATAAATAGTTCGAATTAATATCGATAGTGTGACCGAAAATCATTTTATCGATAAACGGTCTTGAAACGCATGAAATTATCATTTTGGGGCACTATCTTGGATTTTGACAAAACTAATGCCCTCGGGACTGGAATAATTAGGGGATGTACGCCGACGAGTTTCGTGTCGATCGGACGTTCTGTGTCATCGTACGAGCTCGAAACGTGCAACAATTAAAAACGAAAAATTAAGTATAATTTAATATAAATATAAGTACACCTCAACACTCTCTCTCTCTCACTTTTTCATTTTCCCCTCTTTTCCTCTTCCAGTACACACGAAAATCATGCCTTCTTCAAAAGTCTAATTACGGAGTTATAGGCGACGAAATCGAGCAACGTTTGATCAGCTGTACTCGTGTGAGGGAGAGCTTCGAATCTATATATAGTTTGAAGGGTACGGCAGTGATTAGTGGGGATCAATGTAGTGATGGCCGAACTAGGGCTTGAGATGGATGACAATTAGGGAGGAGTTAGGCGAAACTAGATGAGGCGTTGAGTTCGTGGTGGCAAGACAAAGTTATGGTGGATGTTTGGAGGCATGTGGCTACTTCTGGATGGATGCGACATTTTCATTGTTGCGGTCAAATCAATAGGTCACGATTTGAGCTGGGCAACTGAGCTTCGAAAGTTTGGGTGTGTTGCAAAGAGCAGGCAAAGGGGGATACGTAGGAACATACGACACTTTATTTTGTTGAGTGTAGAAGGAGATTGGAAGAGAGAGGTGGTTATGGTGATGGGTTGTGCACCTGTGCACATGTATAGGCGATGTGCGATTTGGGGAAGAAGGTTTAGAGGGTGGGATAAATTGTAAAGGTGATTAGTAAATTGTTAGTTAATTAATTATTTAATTAACTCAAAATGTTTAAAATTCATATCTTCCACATACGAGGTCCAATCGAAACGCGGTCTTTTGCATTATGCTCGTAGAAGTGTTATCTACGCACCGGAGTTAATTTCGTCAAATTTTGAATAAGTAAAATTTTGAGCTAAAATTAAATACCAATCGATTTTAGATCAAGCTGGAATGCGTAAGCATCGGCTATAATTTTTGGTGAGTTGACTCACTTTTGGATGAACATTATATGATATATGCATGGTTATAAATTATGGTTTGTGTGCTTGAATTGTTTCTTTAGTTGATTTGGTAGATTTCCCGCTTTAGAAAGCAGATGTCATATGAAATGGAATACAGGTAATACATGGAATTTTGTAGAGGTATCCAGATTCCTTTCCACCATTGATGTTAATTTCATTTATATACTTATGTTATAAGTTGTTGAATGTCAAAGCTTGGTAGTTTAACCTTATTTGATGTGACTTTGATATGTTGTAGAAGTTGGAACTCTTTTAGCGTGGATCACTAAAAGCACTTGTTAAGTGCTGTGGTAACTCTAGGTTTTGTTATAGTATCTTGGAAATGTTGTTATTTGCTGTTCTGATTTGAAAATTGTTGATTCGGCGTATGATTTTAATATGATTTTTTGGAATTTTCTATAACATTTTATTAAATGGTTTTTGGAACTTCTCCATTATACTCTAACCCTTTTGGAAATGTTTTAAAAGTATTTTAGGAAGCATTTA
This sequence comes from Allium fistulosum, assembly GCA_030737815.1. Lineage (NCBI taxonomy): Eukaryota > Viridiplantae > Streptophyta > Magnoliopsida > Asparagales > Amaryllidaceae > Allium > Allium fistulosum. Next base: position 118,071,009 of record CM060908.1, on the reverse strand, counting down.
TTATATAGAAAAGTTAATATAATAATGGATATTTATTTTAAAGAAAAAGGGGAATTTATCTTTTTATAATGAAGTAATTCTACTGTAAAAGGAGATCTATAAAAGAAGTTTTATAAATATAAAAAAGATTTATGTAAGGATTTTTATAAATAAGGAGATTTATAAAAAGGGTTTTATAAATATAGAAAGGAGATTTATAAAAGGAGTTCCATAAATATAAAAGAACATTTAAAAAAGAGTTTTATAAATATAGAATATGATCCATAAAAGAAGTTTTATAAAAGGAATGAGATTTGATTTCCATAAATGAACAATATAAATTATGGTGGTATGGAAAGTATTCTTTGCATACTTAATACCAAATTCCGGGATATCGAAACTCGTCCCTATCCTGAGAATTAAGAATGTATGTCAAGGCAAGAATAGTTTCCAAACTTGTCCGACTTCATTGTTAATCGAGGTATAATACAAATTTAGAATCGAAAAGTGATGGTAAGTATATCTGGTCTAATTTCCATATGATCCATTACTTACACAAAAAGTGTTTTTGGTTTATTATTACCTATGTCTTAAATGACATTTGTTTAACCCAAATAAATATGGTTTTGGAAGTGAATTTTTTTTTTAAAATTTTGTGAATACGTTGAGAGTTACATTTTCTAAGTATTGAAAGTTTAATGTTTTGTAAATATACATATACCATTGAGATAAGTATATGGATAGTTTTCTAAGCATTGAAATGTATAAATGAATAGTTAATGAATAGTATACTTATGTTATCTTTTGCAAAAATTTGTAAAAATATTTTTATATAAGTATTTACAAAGTGATTTTTAACTAATGAAAGAATTAATTAAAGAGGCTTAGTTGTTGCTTAAGTGCTTAACCATGCATGGTTTCCTTGTGAAATTAAATCTCTGATTTGATTTTTTTGTTTATTTGATTGTTAAATAACTGACTATCAAATCTTGGCCAGTTTTGATACTATGTTGACGATTCGATGAGATCGGGATCAGATATGTTATCCGAACCACTTCGAACTGGCATAAGCATTCGAATTAAAGACATCTTGAAGATGATGATCAAATCTGGAGTTCTTTGAAGTGCAAGGGCTACTTGCTACTTATCCTGAGGATGATTCCAAAATGGATGTAGTAGAAGTAGTGCCTTTGGTTTGTTCATATCCTGAACAACTTGTATGGATGCGCCCTGGCATTGCATTTTTGCCTGGAGGGCAGTGTTAGCATTCCAAGCGGGATTTGCTAAAATGTAGAACATAAACTCAAGCCTCACACTTGGTAATGAGAAAACAGGAGTTATACCCCAGGGCTATATAGGTTGCTCCCATGAAGATATGGTCATCACTTGTATCTAGATTGATATTTGCGGATTTTGTATGTTGGGCCCATAGAAATGGTTTGTCTAGGTGACAGTAGGGGTGATGATCATATTCAGTACTATCCAGTAAGGGATAGGCCGATCCTGATTCAGTGAGGTGCAATAGGTTTGCACCAACGATACATTTTCTCTAGATATGTACTGTACGAAAGGTAGTCCCTTACCTTGTCATTGATGGAATCCATTTTCCAATACCTGCCTTATGGACTTAGTTGTATACTAAATATGCTGTTGAATGTAATTATTATAACCATTTCAACTGTAACAACCCACATATTTTACGATTATATATTTAAATGTTTTATTTAAATATAGCATCGTTAGTTGAAATTAGAGTTCGAAATGCGACTTTTTTTTGTATATAGTTGAATCTGGACTCGAGACTACTTTCGTTGAGTTCAAATTGACATTTACAACTTGCGTAGATATAAACATTGTTGTATTTAGGGTTGATTTGGGTTTTGGCATTTTTAGTTGGGCTTTGTTCTAGCCCATTAACCCAACCCTCTTCTACCAATACCCCCAACTCCTCTTCTCTTCCTTCATTCCATTCACAATTTCCTAACACTCCAAGCTAAAGGAAAAATGGTGGAAAAGAGAGGATATTAAAATTCCTAAGCCCTAGCTTTTCTTAGAAATTCAAATTCAAGTTATAAATCGAAGAGAAGCTTAGGTAGGCATCCTCTTCATCTTCTCCATCTAAATCCCACTTCAATTTTCAGAATTTCCTATAACCTAGCTTAGGAAAACTTTGCATTTGATACTAGATTGGAGATTCTAGAGGTGTAGTTGAAGAGGAATTGATCTTAGCTTGTTTTAGAGCTTATCATTTCTATTTTTGAGTTTAAAGGTGAGTTCTTGAACTCACATCTATGCCTATAGCTAGGTATGAATTCCTAACATCTATTTCTTATTCAATTGCTTTTGAATTGAATTGGTTTGGTGAATTTTTCCTAATTTTGGTATTTTGAAATCAAAATTTATGAAAACCCTAGTATGGGTGTTTAGACATGTTGTTTTGGGTGTATTGAAGAGCCTATAGGGCTGGGTTGTCGCTAGGCATGAATCCCTAGTTGCAGTTGCTCATGCAATCGCTTTCGAATCAATGAAGTTAGGTTGGTTTGCCCATTTTTGGGCTTTGCAAATTCTGTCCTACTACAGGCGACAGACGTCTGAGGATTATCCACAAACGTCTGTGGCCCTAGGTAAAAAATTCCAGAAGTAGGGGACAGACGTCTGTGGTTTATCCATAGACATTTGTGGGTTTAGGAATGAAATTCCAGAGACCTACCACAGACGTCTGTGAAATTCCCACAAACGTCTGTGGCTATCAAAATTCTAGAATGGGCTATTTCTTATGTGGATTTTCGATTTATCGATTTTTGATGATCCGTATAGTTATTGTCAATTAAAATCAACTTTGATGATTTCTTTTCTGTATTTTCAGTATTTCCATTTGATGGATTTGATATCGATTTCCATGGTTTTGATTCACATTATAGAAATGTGGATTTTTTATGATAGATTGTCTTTACAATCGTTTCTATGATTTGTCACTTTAAATACAAAGGTTTTATACTAGTAGTAAATACTAAAGTTTCAATTAACTTTTTCCTTCAAAAATGGGGACCCCTCCAAATTTGATTCCCTGTTCAGATAAACCATCCCATCCCACCTCTTCTCATCAACCTTGTCCTTCATCCCCCATACTTGTACCACCTTCTGCTTCAACCCATAGTTCTCTACCAGTACATGTTCCATCAACCATCCCATGTGTCAGTGTTCCCTTAGTCCCAGTCTCGGTCGTTGATCCTTCTTCCTCCTCTCCAGACTTGTTACTCTCTGTCCCTCCCTTGCTTCCTCAACCTCAAACTCATCTTGCTTGGAATTCACTGTTCAAAGTCAAACCCAGTAACGCTGGTAAGTATGTTCCACGTGACATACAACTTGAGTACAATGGGGATGCTATTGTACCACCAGCTGAAGTTGTTAAGGCAGGAAATGCTATGTGGAAAGAATATCTTGTGGGTTTTTTCCTTGATAATCCTTTACCTTACACAACAGTTCTGTATTATCTCAAAAAAGCATGGAAATTAAGTGGATCTATATCTGTCAAATCTGATGGGTTCCTGTTCTTGTTCAAGTTCTCTAATGAAGAAGATAGGAAAAGAATATCTGAATCTGATCATGTAGTGATGAGGAATAAGCTTTTTATAGTGAAGCCTTGGGATGAAAATATAGGCAATAGTTGTAGTAGCATCAGAGCAGTACCAGTTTGGATTAAGCTATCTAACATACCTTTGTATGCCTGGTCACCAATGGGAATTAATTGGTTAGCTTCAAGGGTAGGAAAACTTCTTTGTATGGATGCTTCAACTGAAAAATTTGAACGTATTTCCTTTTCCAAATGTTTAGTTGAAGTATATTCTAAGAATGAATTACCTGAAAATTTTACTGTTAAACTCCTTGATGGGTCTGAACAGGTTGTTAATGTTGACTATTTGTGGAAACCAGAAATATGCACTATATGTAAGGAGTTTGCGCATTTGGTAAATACATGCAAGAAAGTTGAATGTGAAGGGAATGATAATCTATGTGAAATAAATGAGCAGCAGAAGAGAGGTGATGAGAATATGAATAAGGTGAAGAAGGTGAAAAACTCTGACAAAATAGGCAAGGTAAAACAGGTCTGGCAAAAGGTCTATAAGAATAAGGGGAAAAAAGGAAGTATATGTGAAGAGTTGGAAGAAACAACATTGAAAATGCAAAGTATAAAGGATAAAACTGATCAGGATGTAAATCATGAGAATAAAAATGAACTTACTGCTCAGAATAAAGCAATTAGAGTTGTACAGGCATGTTCTGTTTCTACACATAACAAATACAACTTGCTTCAAAATGAGGAGAATGAGCAAGAATTATTGGAAATTACTGAAGAGGAGGAAGGTGAAATCACTACTGAAGCAATTTGTGAAGAATTACACAAGGATTCTAGCTTGAATATCACAAAATCTGTGGATGGAATTGAATCTGAAAATACAAATCCTTCAATGAATACTGATGTGCAGCAAAAACATAAAATTTTTGCTAATATTTGCAGCAGTAGCAAGGAAGTTGACACTGCCACAACTGATGTGCATGTACATGCTGATCCTCTTATACCAGACTTTGATACTTCCTGGTGCAAGTCTTTTGAGACCTATGTCACTCAATTAATTAAAACCATGCACAATTCATATGCTGATAAACAATCACTTGACCCACCACATTATAACTTTTCCATTGAGTTGCCTGGATGGCCTTCTAATATCCACTCCCCTTCTCCTCAATCTGCTTCACCTCTTGATCCACCCACTTCCATCTCAAAATCTCTACCTTCAACCCCTCAAGCTCTTCTGCTCAGGAAAATTGAAACAAGATCTCTTTCTGCTAAGAGAAGAAATAACTCCTCCTTCCCTCAATAATTATTTAATGTTTAAAAAAATCGCTTCTTGGAATCTCAGAGGTGCTCACAGTAAATTGAAGCTTGATCAGGTTAAAAGTATCATCAATGCTTACGATATTTGTCTTTTTGGGCTGATTGAAACTAAGCTAAATCTCTTGTTAACCGCTAAAGCAGCAGCATATATTAATCCTAATTGGCCTTCCTTCATAATCTTGATACTGCATCATATGGTTGAATTCTTGTTATCTATGATCCCGCTGTTTTGACCCTTTCTCCAATATTATCTACTAGGCAATACATTCACTTACATGTCTTTGATTCTCAAGCTCAATCATCCTTTTACACAACCTTTGTTTACGCTGATAACTCTGTCCTCTCCAGGAATTCTTTTTTCAAATCTTTGCCTCCTCTAAGACAAACATCTCATCCCTGGATAGTTATGGGAGATTTCAACTCCTGCTTTGACTTAACTGACAAATTTGGTGGTATTCCACTCATTCCTGGAGATATTGCACCCTTCAATCTTGCTGTATGATTCTGACCTTATTTTGGTTAACAAGTCAGGAGCTAAGTTTTCTTGGAACAACAGAAGTCGTAGTGGAGTTCGTACCTTCACAACTATTGATCATGCTTTTTGTAATATCCAAGCACTCAATCAATGACCTACCCTGTCAGTCTACCTACCTCAGCCCATAATGTCAGACCATTCCCCTTTGATCCTAACTCTTGGGCCTCATTTGAGAAGGGAAAAGAGAAGTTTTAAATTTTTTAATGCATGGGTTAAGCATGATCACTTTCTTGATTTAGTTACTCAAGTTAACTCTGTATATAAATGCTATGGTAACCCTATGTATAAGTTTTGCAGGAAATTGAAAAGAATTAATCAGGAGATCAAATTATGGGCTGCTACCACCTTTGGCACTGGTAGTTTGCTATCTAAATCTCTTATGGAGCAGTTGAAGGAAAAACAGGACTATATGATGGAGAATCCACTTGATGTTCATGCAGCTGCTGAAGAAGGAGAATTATTCAGGGAAGTTAATAACGCTCTTAGCTTGGAAGCTAATATGAAGAGGCAACAACTACACCAAAAATGGATTGTTGAAGGAGACAAGAACACTAAGTTCTATCATGATTCAATAAAGGTCAAGCATGCTAGAGATAATATTTTCAGCATTCTTGATGAACATGGAACTCTTTGTTCAACTGCTGCTACTGTTGATCAGGATTTTATAAATTACTTTTCCAAATTGCTTGGCAATTCAAATGGATTTACTCCTGATTTAGATCAAATTTCTTCTCTAGCTTTGCCTTGCATTACAACTCTGGATGCTGAATCTCTTATTAAGCCTATTACTGATGAGGAAATTAAGGCAACTCTGTTCTCTATGAATAAACAATCTTCTGGTGGCCCGGATGGCCTTAATGTGATCTTTTTTATTTCTACTTGGAATGTGTTAGGCCATGAGTTCTGTCAAGCAGTTCACAACTTCTTCTCTAGCAAGCTACTTGGGGAAGTTAATTGCACCAATATTGCTCTAATCCCAAAAGTCACTCCTCCTACAAGTGTTTCCTCCTTTAGGCCTATTTCTTGTTGTAATGTTATATACAAATGTATCACTAAAATCCTTGCAACTCGACTGGTCAGTGTTTTGTCTTCTGTTATTTCTAGTAATCAAGCTGCCTTTCTTCCAACCAGAAACATACTTGATAATGTGCTGCTTGCTCAAGAACTTCTAAAAGGATATAGTAGAGGAAATGTGTCTCCTTCTGCTGCTCTTAAAATTGATATATCCAAGGCCTATGACTTTATTGGGCTTCTATTGTTAGGATAATGGCAGAGATGGGATTTCCCAAAATATTTGTTTCTTGGATATATGTGTGCATCTCCACTCCCTCCTTCTCTGTTGTAATAAATGGTAGACCAGTTGGTTTCTTCAAAAGTAGCAAAGGAATTTGACAAGGAGACCCTATATCATCTTACTTATTTCTGATGGTTATGGAAGATTTTACTGTTATCCTTAAGTCAAAATACACTCAGAAGATTATTAAATATCATCCTAAGTGCACTCAACATCAAATAACTTCTATTATGTTTGCTGATGATGTTATGTTGTTTTCTAAACCTGAGGTTTCCTCTTTGAGTGGTTTAAAAGAGGCTATGTAGTCTTTCTATTGTATGACTGGTCTCTCCATTAACCATGCAAAATATTCAATGTTAGTTGCTGGTGTCAGTGATGTTCAAGCTAATGCCTTATATCTTCATATGGGTTTCTCTTGTATGGACTCTGATATGAGGTGTCTTGGTCTTCCCTTAATCACTAAAAGAATTACTAAAGCTGATTGTTTACCTCTCTACAATAAAATAACTTCTGTTATGTGTGCATGGAATAATAAGCATTTGACTCAAAGTGGTAGACTTGTGCTAATTAAATCAGTTGTTTTTTCCTCCTTGGTCTATTGGGCCCGTACTTTAATCCTACCAGCAAAGCTGTTGAATCTTGTAAGGTCTTCAATGAATAGATTTTTTTGGACAGGAAGTATACACAACAGGAAGTTGCTGCCTTGTTCATTCTCTAAATTTGAAACTTCCATGAAACTGGGAGGGCTTGGAGTTATAAATGCAAGGAAGTGGAATATTGCTGCGATTAGTAAACACTTTGATCAACTCATCAATAAGTCTGGTAGTTTATGGGTTAATTGGACATGGCATTATAATATAGGGAATAAATATTTTTGGTGCATGGATATTCCACAAAACTGTAGCTGGAATTGGAGGAATTTGTTGAAGTTAAGAGAAGTTTATTTGCCTATGATCCAATATCAAGTTAATGCTAACACAACTGTTAGTTTCTGGCATGATCCTTGGTTTAGCAAAGGTCAAATTCTATCCAAAATGTGTGATTACTCACAGATTTTGCAAACTGGAATACACTATGATGCAAAGGCTAAAGATTTTTTACATGATGGTAGAATGCAAATGCCATACAACAGTAACCAGATGATCAGGCAGTTGTGGAGTGACATACAACATAACTTCTACTCTGCTGACCTAGCTGACACTGTTTCTTGGAACAAGATGCCACACTCAGTTAAAGGTGTTTACAATCTTGTTTCATCTACTGTTCCACTTCCTGCAAGTAGGTGGTTCTCTGTTATCTGGACCAATGACTCAGTACCTTCTGATAACTTGATGATGTGGAAAGTAATAACACAAGCTTTACTCACCAGAAGTGTATTGAGCAAGTATGGGATGGCTTGTTCATTACTTTGTCTGTTGTGTGAGTTGCATGAGGAAACGTCTAACCATCTTTTTTTTGATTGTCCCGCCCTTAAATTCTTGTTGATTAGAATTAGTGGCATTTCTGGGTTTAACCTATCTTCTGCTAGTTCTAACATTGTCTGGAGTATTATCTACAAAGCCACTAGATGGAGAAATGATGGAGCTAGAGTGCTAGCTGTTTGCTTGAAAATATACTTGACTGTCATATGGAGAGAAAGGAATGCAATTGTCTTTGAAAATCAAAGAAAGATGTTAGAAGTACTTTGGAAAGAAATTAAGTTTGCCACTTACTGGCAATTAAAGAATTGCAACAGCCATTTCCCTGAAGAGATGATACTTGGTTGGGCATGACTGGTTGTTGTTTTTTCATATGTTTTTTTTCAATGTTTTGTCATTTGTACCTTTTCATTTTGTACTCATTTATTGTGTTGCAATAAATTTGGTAGGGGCCAGTTAACCCCGCTGGCTTTGCCAAAAAAAAATACTAAAACTTGTTCACAAAAATGATTTAACCACTACTTTTAATACAAAACTCGATTATAAAACCATTTTCCAATCTATTAGTATATACAAACCTTTACCTCATTCGGATGAGAAATCCAATTAAACGACTTAGTAAAACAAGTGGTATGAAACGCTTGCGTTCACTTCGTTGGTTAATTCTTGGACTTGTTCGATTGAAAACCCGTGACAATTTTCGAGTGAAATCTAAAATTTGTTCGTAAATATTTAAGTTAGGCCAATGGTTATGGGACATTAAGCTAAACTCATTTATTTACTAGCTTAGTGTAATTTACACTTATTGATCAATGATGATCATTTTATGATTTAAACTTGCGATGAGCAATGTCTCTTTGTCGGCATGGGGGACTGTACCCCGTTCTGTGGAGCTTCGGCTCATTTTTATGGGGTGGCGACCCATGGTCTTTTGACCGTTTATGGAGCTTCGGCTCATTTTTATGGGTTAACGACCCATGGGATATCGTCTCATTTGTGATACATGTGTTGGTGAGTTTTCATGCTCCCGTTTGTGATAGGCCTCCCCCCATTGTATTTTCTTGATTTCTAGTTATTGATTTCTGGAATTTGTGTTTCACCAATTTTTGTGATTTGCTTTGATAAGCTTTATAAATATTTGTGATTTGGTGAATAAAAATAAAGAATATGATATTCTTTTTGGGTGTTTGAGAAAACTTGAGATACCTTATGATTTTTATTGTTATCATATATATTTGTCATATCTCTTATCCTATCTCATCTTACATGAAAATTATAGCTAGACTGATCCATTTATTATTTTTCTTCTTAAATAATACTTGGGTCAGACCGAGGTGTTTCAGGTGCTCTCACTTGACTTCTTAGTAGGGACTAGCTTCCGGCTTTTGGCTAACTACTTTAGCTTAGTAGTTTTTATCTTTCATGTATCTGAGATAGAGACTCTTTGATGTATACATATTCTTTTGTGAAGTACATGTACCTATTCTTTTGTGATATAGTGGATCTTGTATGACCACTACTATGATGTTCACTTCTATGTATTATATTCATATCTATTTTCGCCTTAGTGATATGAATATCTTTTCCTGATTTCATGCTATGATTATTTTATATTGTTCCCGAATGGCATTTAGCCACTGTGTAGTAGATTTGAGTTTGGATTGGATATGTCATATTTCCACTTGAAATGAAATGTGTGACATACCATCTGACATATCGGTACTCGCTCAAATCAATTATACAGTTGGTCACTCCTCAACAGCCTTATTCTTCACACTAGCCGACAGCATTACCCCGTAGTGTCCTTGGTTAGTGTGAGTATAGTGGTGGGGCGTCATAGCTTGGTATCAGAGCCAAACTTCGAAACAATATAGGATATTATGACGTGTATCATTGTCCTAAGTCTCTCTTAGGAATCGTGCCTTAGGACTTAATTCGAGTCTTAGGATCCGTCATGTCCTATCTTATTTTATGATGCCTTGTTTTATCAATCAAGCTTATTTGAATTCATTCTGAGAATAACCTTTTTCCTCTTCTTTCTTTTTGTTTAAGAAGAGAAATGGTTAGAACAGGATGTCCTAGCACTGGTCAATCCAGTGATCCTCCTTAGGATGGCATATTCATGTCTGCTCAATAGCTTTTGGATCTTGTAAAGAATGCCTAAGCTGCCGGTCCTATTCCTGAGCCTACTCATCCTAAATTTGGATTTGCACGCTTGTGCAGTGATTACACCCATTTGGGTGGAAATCCATTCAAAGGCTCCAAAAGCGTTATGGAAGTCCAGGCTTGGCTTAGAACATGTGATCGCATCTTTTCTCACATGAATCTTTTGGATTAACATCAAGTCCAAATGGCTTCTAGCATGCACCAGGAGAGAGCATTAGATTGGTATGAGCTTTTGATTTCAGAAATTGTAGATGCGGATCTTACTTAGGAGCAATTTCGAGAAAGGTTCGAGTTAAAGTTTGTGCCTGAAGTAGAAAAGGTAACTTTAGCTCGATGCTTTATTGATCTTATTCAGGGTGAATCTTCTGTGACAGATTATGTCGCATCTTTTGAATCCGTCTCTAAATATGGGGTTGATTATATTAATACCCCTTTGAAGAAGAATCAAAGGTTTATCTATGGTTTGAATAAGAATCTCAAAAAGGCTTTACTTTTGAAAATAGAAGTGCCTTTCGATCAGCTTGTAGATATCGCTCTTTGACTTGAAGAGGCCGATAAGGAAAGTGATGGTCAAAAAGAACTTCAACAACAACAAGAAGAGGCATCTCGATAATAAGTTCAAAAGCCCTAATCCCAACAAGAAAGGGAAGCAAGCAACTTTGGTCGCAAAGACTTCTACCCCTGGTAGTGAAGAATGCTACAATTGTGGTTCTAAGGACCACTATGCAAATAAGTGTCCAAGATCCCTTACTTGCCGCTATTGCAAAAGTTCGGGCCATCCTATATCTTCATGTCCCAAACTTCAAAACAAGAAAGAGGGAAAGATGAATGTTGTGCAAGCTTCTAGTAGCCCTTCTCTTGGTCAAGGTATTTCTCATTCTATCCTTGATGACATTATTATATTTCGTGATCATCCTATTCGAATTCGTTTTGATACGGGTGCATCTCATTCTTTTAAGTCAAAAGAACTTGTGGATACTTTGTCTTTAAATGTTATGGGCTTGATGACTTCACTGAGATTTGCGAATCCATATGGTGGATCCGCAACACTCAGTTTATTTTGTAAGGATGTTGAGATTATTTTATGTGATTATGCTTTCCGTGTCGATCTGCATGTTATGCATTATCTAGGTTTCGGAATGATTTTGGGGATGGATTGGCTTAATCGATATGAAGCCCATATCCTATGTCCTAAAAGGACTATCCATCTTCGACATCCCCAATATGTTAAGCAAATTTCTATTGTTCTTAATGATTCTGATTCCAATTCGGTGGCATCCTTATATTCTCTAAACCCGCATGATGGTGATAATGATGATGAGGAAGATGTTATTTCCCTCATTCACGTTGTTCGTGAATTTTCCGATATCTTTGAGCCTGTTTTAGGATTACCACCTAAGCGAGCAATTGAGTTCAGAATTAATCTAATCCCTGGAGCTCCACCTATCACTCGTCCTCCTTATCGTATGTCCAATAAGGAAAATATGGAGATGCGTAAACAATTATCCGAATTGGAAGCAAAACAGTTCATTAGTTCTAGTTCCTCTCCTTGGGGAGCTTCAGCTATCTTTGTGAAGAAATCCGATGGTACACTCAGACTTTACATTGAGTATCGCAAGCTTAATGATCTTACCATTAAGAATAAATATCCCTTGCCTTGGATTGATGATCTATTCGATCAACTTTGCGGTGCTAGAGTCTTTTCACAGTTAGGCTTAGCAACCGGTTTTCATCAGCTTCAAATTGCAGAGGATAGTATTCCTTTGACATCATTCCGTACTTGTTATGGATCTTATGAATAGCTTGTTATGCCATTTGGTTTAATGAATGCTCCAGCTTATTTTGTTGACCTTATGAATCGAATTTTCAAAGACTTCCTCGATCGATTTGTTTTTATCTTTATTGATGATATTCTTGTTTATTCTAAAACCGAGGAAGAGCATGAAAAACATCTTCGAATTGTGTTGGAAACTCTTAGGAGCAATCAATTGAAAGCAAAAAAATTTAAGCGCCATTTTGGCAATCTCGTGTGAAATTTTTAGGACATATTATTTCTGAATCCGGAATTTCTGTGGTCCTTCAAAGATTGAGGTGATTCAAAACTGGAAGAGACCAGAGAGTGTAACGGAAATTCATAGTTTTCTTGGATTGGCGGGTTATTACCATGGATTCATAAAAGACTTTTCTAAAATTTCCTTACCTCTTACTAGTTTGACAAAGAAGGGAGTCAAGTACATTTGATCAGACAAATGTGAAGCTACTTTTTAGAAATTAAAAGAACTCCTTTCCGATGCTCCTATTCTTGTGATTCCCGAAGGGAACCAAGACTTGATTGTTTATACCGATGCTACTCATAATGGTTTGGGAGCCATTCTCATGCAAAGGGAACGTGTTATCGCTTATGCTTCAAGGTGGTTAAAGTCTACCGAGACTAGATATGCCACTCATGATTTAGAGCTCGAGGCTATTGTTTTCGCTCTTAGAATTTAGCATCATAATCTTTTGGGAGAGAAATTTGTTCTCTACACCGATCATAAATCTTTAAAGTATTTGTTCTCTCAAAAGGGTCTTAATTTGCGTCAACAATGTTGGCTCGAATTCCTTGCATCTTATGATCTTGATATTCTTTATACTCCTAGAAAAAGAAATCGTGTTGCCAATGCCCTTAGTCGTAAGCAACATGCAGTTGTTTCCATGATGATATCTAAATGGAATGATCTCGAGACTTTATCCACTTGTGAGATTTGAGATTGTGAATCTGAATCATGTTCATCTCTTGTTTTATGTAGCCTTGAGGCTCATCCTTCCATTTTAGACCGCATCCTTGAAGCTCAAAAGCACGACCCCGAATTGGCTCATCTTAGCCAAAGTTGTAGAGATAAATAATATTGATGGTTTGAAAGACTTTAAAATTGATGCTCGTGGAGGCATTCAAAAATTTGGTAGACTTATTATGCCAAATATTAGTGATCTCCGTAAAGACATTTTAGAAGATTGTCATCGTTGTAAATTTATAATTCATTCCGGTAGTAGTAAAATGTATGCGGACATGAAGCGACTTTATTATTGGGATGGTATAAAATCTGATATTGCTAACTTTATTAAGCATTGCATGACTTGCCAACTCATAAAGGCCGAGCATCAGAGGCCTGGTGGATTATTGCAACCTTTAGACATTCCCCTCTGGAAGTGGGATCAAGTTTCCATGAACTTTATTAACGGTCTTCCCCGTTCTCGTTCAGGTCATGACAGTTTATGGGTGATTGTAGATAGACTTACAAAATCAGCCCATTTTCTTCCCGTTCGGTCCAGCCGAACCATACCTCTTTTGGCTAAACTCTATGTTAAAGAAATTGTTAAATTGCATGGAGTTCCTACTTCTATTGTTAGCGATCGCGATCCATTATTTACTAGTGGATTTTGGAAAGGTCTTCAAAAAGCTTCGGGAGTGAAGCTTAATTTTAGCACTACTTATCATCCTCAGTCCGATGGATAAATGGAGCAGTGAATCAAACTCTTGAAGATCTCTTTCGTGCATGTGTTCTTGATTTTGGTGGAAGTTGGGAAGATCATATTTCCCTTGTTGAGTTTTCTTACAATAACAGCTTCCAATCTAGTATTATTATGGCACCTTTCGAGGCACTCTACAGAAGGCCATGCCGATCTCCTTTATTTTGGCTTGGAACCGATGAGAAGCTGCTTTTAGGTCCAGATTTTATTTGTGATGCCACAGAAAAGATTGACCTTATTCGTCATAGGATGAAAGAAGCTCAGAGTAGACAAAAATCCTATGCCGATAACCGAAGAAGGAATTTGGAATTTTCTATGGGAGATTTGGTATTCGTTCGTGTTTCGCCTATGAAGGGTGTTGTGCGTTTCAGTTGGTCGGGAAAATTAGCACCTCGATATATTGGCCCGTTTCCCGTCACCAAACGCATTGGTTCCGTGGCTTATCGCCTTTCGTTATCGGCTTAGTTTTCCGCTATTCATGACGCATTTCACTTTTCTCAGCTACGAAAATGCCTTAGAGATTTCGATTCTATTCTTGAGCCTAGTGTTATTGAAGAAATTGAGGTTTCACCTAATTTGACTTTGGGCAACATCCTATTCGCATCATTGCTATGGAGGTTAAATGCCTTCGTAAGAAAGACATTTCGCTTGTGAAAGTTCAATGGTCAGCAAATCCTAAGGATTGTTCTTGGGAATCCAGAGAATTCATCGACCGGACACATCCTAATTTACTCTCTCGTGCTCCTTAGGGTGAACTTCTCATTTCAGTCTTCCTTTTTATGTTGATTATGTCACAGAATGGTTGTTACTTTTTATCACCTTCTTAAATATTGCGAGGATGCAATTTCTTTAAGGAGGGGAGTCTGTAACAACCCACATATTTTACGATTATATATTTAAATGTTTTATTTAAATATAGCATCGTTAGTTGAAATTAGAGTTCGAAATGTGACTTTTGTATATAGTCGAATCCGGACTCGAGACTACTTTCGTTGAGTTCAAATCGATGTTTACGACTTGTTTAGATATAAAAATTGTCGTATTTGGGGTTGATTTGGGTTTTGGCATTTTAAGTTGGGCTTTGGGCTTTGTTTTAGCCCATTAACCCAACCCTCTTCTTCCAATACCCCAACTCCTCTTCTCTTCCTTCATTCCATTCCCAATTTCCTAACACTCCAAGCTAAAGGAAAAATGGGGGAAAAGAGAGAAATTAAAATTCCTAAGCCCTATCTTTTCATAGGAATTCAAATTCAAGTTATAAATCGAAGAGAAGCTTAGGTAAGCATCCTCTTCATCTTCTCCATCTCAATCTCTCTTCAATTTTCAGAATTTCTTATAACCTAGCTTAGGAAATCTTTGCATGTGATACTAGATTGGAGATTCTAGAGGTTTAGTTGAAGAGGAATTGATCTTAGCTTGTTTTAGAGCTAATCTTTTCTATTTTTGAGTTTAAAGGTGAGTTCTTGAACTCACATCTATGTCTATAGCTTTGATTGTTATTAGGTATGAATTCCTAACATCTACTTCTTATTCAATTGCTTTTGAATTGAATTGGTTTGATGAATTTTTCCTAATTTTGGTATTTTGAAGTCAAAATTTATGAAAACCCTAGTATGGGTGTTTAGACATGTTGTTTTGGGTGTATTGAAGAGCCTATAGGGTTGGGTTGTCGCTAGGCATGAATCTCTAGTCGCAGTTGCTCATTCAATCGCTTCCGAATCAATGAAGTTAGGTTGGTTTGCCTATTTTTGGGCTTTGCAAATTATGTCCTGCTACAGGCGACAAACGTTTGAGGATTATCCACAGACGTCTGTGGCCCCAGGTAAAAAGTTCCAGAAGCAGGGGACAGACATCTGTGGTTTATCCACAAACGTCTGTGGGTTCAGGAATGAAATTCCAGAGACCTACCACAGACGTCTGTTAAATTCCCATAGACGTCTGTGCCCGTCAAAATTCTGGAATGGGCTATTTCTTATGTGGATTTCCGATTTATCGTTTTTTGATGATCCGTATAGTTATTGTCAATTAAAATCAACTTTGGTAATTTCATTTTTGGATTTATAGTATTTCCATTTGATAGATTTGATATCGATTTCCATGGTTTTGATCCACGTTATAGAAATGTGGATTTTTTTATGATAGATTGTCTTTACAATCGTTTCTATGATTTGTCACCTTAAATACAAAGGTTTTATACTAGTAGTAATTACTAAAACTTGTTCACAAAAATGATTTCAATGCTACTTTTAATACAAAACTTGATTATAAAACCGTTTTCCAATCTATTAGTATACACAAACCTTTACCTCATTCGAATGAGAAATCCAATTAAACGACTTAGTAAAACAAGTGGTATAAAACGTTTGCGTTCACTTTATTGGTTAATTCTTGGACTTGTTCGATTGAAAACCCGTGACAATTTTTGAGTGGAAATCTAAATTTTTTTCGTAAATATTTAAGTTAGGCCAATGGTTATGGGACATTAAGCTAAATTCATTTATTTACCAGCTTAGTGTAATTTACACTTATTGATCAATGCTGATCATTTTATGATTTAGACTTGCGACGAGCAATGTCTCTTTGTCCGCGTGGGGGACTGTACCTCGTTCTGTGGAGCTTTGGCTCATTTTTATGGGTGGCGACCCATGGTCTTTTGACCGTTTGTGGAGCTTCGGCTCATTTTTATGGGTTAGCGACCCACGGGATAGCATCCCGTTTGTGATACACGTGTTAGTGAGTTTTCATGCTCCCATTTGTGATAGGCTTCCTCCCCATTGTGTTTTTTGGATTTTTAGTTATTGATTTCTGGAGTTTGTGTTTCACCAATTATTGTGATTTGCTTTGATAAGCTTTATAAATATTTGTGATTTGGTGAATAAAAATAAAGAATATGATATTCTTTTTGGGTGTTTGAGAAAACTTGAGATACCTTATGATTTTTATTGTTATCATATATATTTGTCATATCACTTATCCTATCTCATCTTTCATGATAATTATAGCTAGACTGATCCGTTTATTATTTTTCTTTTCAAATAATACTCGGGTCAGACCGAGGTGTTTAAGGTGCTCTCACTTAACTTCTTAGCAGGGACCAGCTTCCGACTTTTGGCTAACTACTTTTGCTTAGTAGTTTTTATCTTTTATGTATCCGAGAGAGAGACTCTTTGATGTATACATATTCTTTTGTGAAGTACATGTACCTATTCTTTTGTGATATAGTGGATCTTGTATGACCACTACTATGATTTTCACTTCTATGTATTATATTCGTACATGTTTCCGCCTTAGTGATATGAATATCTGTGCCTGATTTCATGTTATGATTATTTTATATTGTTTTCAAATGACATTTAGCCACTGTGTAGTAAATTTGAGTTTGGATTGGATATGTCAGATATCCTCTTGAAATGAAATGCGTGACATACCATCTGACATATCAGTACTCGCTCAAATCAATTATACAGTTGTTCACTCCTCAACTGGCTTATTTTTCGCACTAGCCGACGGCATTACCCTGTAGTGTCCTTGGTTAGTGTGAGTATAGAGGTGGGGTGTCACAGCAACTATATTAAATATTTATTTAAAACCCTTGACATTATTATAAGGTCATTGGATATTCCTATAAAATGGTTTGTTTATCGTAAGGTAAAACCCTGTCTGTATTTATGTATAGTGTGGTCTTTCGAGATACCTTTGTTTTGAAAGGTTTTATAACATAAAATTCCATATGATCTGTGTTTCTCACGCCGGTTTACCAGACAGATCCAGGCATTATTTTCTTATGATGCTCGGGTCAGCACGAGCATATTTCTAGATTTAGTTATGGATGCTTTGGAGCTTCAGGAAACGAGCTATATACCTCCAAGACAAATTCATGTATCTTTTATTTCCACTATATTTCTTGTTTTGTATTTATCAACATTTGTGGGGATAGGTTGTTATAACTGTCTGATGATAGGTTAGTTTACTTTAATTGATGTAAGTATATTACAGTTTTCTTTTATAAAGATCATGTGTATATTATATATTACTTATCATGGTATGATATTCTATTATGTCTTTTCTTTTATTTCACCCCAACAATATGTCTTTTCAGCGCTTGGATGCTCAGCACGTGAATACCGTGGATATATTAGTATCAACTTTTAAGGGTCGAAAAAGCCGGTCGTCACACCTTAGGGAGTTTTGATATGCGAAAACATCATATTATAAACCCTCAAAACTCCTTCAATGCAAAATGTCAATTCTATGTTGAAATCTCAATTGTTTATGTCAAAATAATGGAAATTGTGCAGATTTGCAGTTTTCGATAATTTTACCTTCTATTCCACTTTTATTCTTTTTCTTTGATTTTGATTAAAGCGTTTGATTAAGGAATAGTTGTAAGGTATGAATTGTATTCATAGTTTGCACCACTTATTCCCATGAATTAAATAGAAATTCCTTTGTTTATTTCTGTGTGAAAAAGAAGTTGAATAAAACGTAAAATGGGAATTGTAAGTTTCTATTGTCAATATATTCCATTATTTTGATGTAATAAGTTGAGTTTAAATTTTTATTCTATACAAATCTATTGATTGAGAATTTTGGAATTGTTGATAATATGTGATGAGATTTGTATAATTATTGAAAGAGTTGACATTTAAAAGCTATTTAAGGCGTAAATTCCGCGCGCTTAGAAATTAGTAGGCGTGTATGTATATATATGTGCGTATGTGTGTGTGTGTATCATCGTGATTAACATATAATCATAATGTATAATTGCGTAGTTAAACAGTTTATTAATTTTATTAAATCCCACTTAGGTAAGTAATTAATGTTAAAGATGAAAAAAGAAAGATTTCTTAAGGCCTTGATTATGGAAATGGTGAGATGTATGATAATATATGCAAAGTGTGATATAGATTATGACTAAGTTATAGTGATGCGAGATCGGCCAAAAGCACACGGAAGTCTGCTTAGCTAATCTTGCTACCAGTAGTGTGATTTTAGGGCTGATGTGAGATATCAATTATAATAAATAACTATGATGATGCGAGGTTAGTCCCAAATTCTATAGGGTAAATCTACCCAGCTAATCTGGCTACCAGTATCTATGAATAGTCGGACTAATATGAGACATCACCATGGGATACTTGTCATAATACAAAGGACATGCTTTAGTGATTAAAGGTATTAAGTGGTTGTGTGAGGGCCTGCCTCTACTCTATGTAGGAAGTAGTAAATGGTCGGGGTTATGGGTTAGGCATGGTTGAGGATATCTCGGGAAAGGGCCCACTTCAATAGAAAGTATTAGGTGGCTGAAGAGATACCATGCAATGTAAGCTAGATAGTTACTTATGAGGAGTCTGCCTTAGGATTGTAGGTAGTAAATGGCATGGACCAGCCTTAAACACGGTATTAAATTGTGCGAGTCGGCTTAATTCCCATTATAAGGTATTAAGTGACATGAGTACTATCTCTTACATTGATAGGACATTATGGATGATAGATATGGGTTATTGGGATGATAGTAAGTTGGCTATGTGCTTATTTTTGGAAAGCCTATTTATTTATGTTTGTGAAAAGCCTTTGGTCTTATATTTTGAAATGACTTATTAAGTAGGTAGTATACATAAGACATATTACTATTTAAATTATACTAGCCAAGCACTAATATAGTAAGGCTCGAGATTTTTATTCACCAGACATATGTTGTTCTGACTCCACAGTACAATACAAGTTAAGAAGGGCGATGCTAAAGGCAAAGAAGTTGATGAGACCTATGGCAGTAGTCTATTTATTTACTTGTTATTTTCTGATGTACCCATGAAATAAAAATGATGTTGTAATTTTGGAATATTATACCACGGATATGTAATGGTGATTATGGATATTTTGTCATGGTTTTCAGTGACATTTTGAAGTTTGAATATAATGGGTACTATTGTTATTATTATATTTTATCTTCCGCTGTGAGATTCTGAATGCACAGATAAATAGCTCTGTATTGTTCTTTTTACCAACCAACAGCCAGCTTTGAGATATATAAGTTTCAATGGGCCTTTTCTAGGTCAGAATTTAGGTCCATTTCAGTGCGGGTTGTTAAAAAAGGGATCATTGATATTCAGAGGTATCGAAGTGTACTCGTAATGTAGGGTTATGTGGGGGCACACACTTGGATCATGGTGGGTCCTGATCTTCATGACGGAAGATCTTTCTTACCTTGGATCAGCCATGACAAGCAGTTTAGTTCCTGGCCTACTAAGTGGATTCAGGTACCAAGTAACCCGGACATTGACTATTAGATGGGTGTTCCAGTCCCTGACCATGACGGGTCATACGAGTTATCATATATCCAATGCACTGAGTGAGTAATCTGGATGATAAAAACTATGCTTGATTTGTTTGATTAAGGATGTCACGTGACATAGTTATC
The DNA here is from genome assembly GCA_030737815.1 of Allium fistulosum. Lineage (NCBI taxonomy): Eukaryota > Viridiplantae > Streptophyta > Magnoliopsida > Asparagales > Amaryllidaceae > Allium > Allium fistulosum. The sequence goes on along the minus strand of CM060908.1, from coordinate 118,050,789 downwards.
ATTGATGTAGATACCTGGACAACCATTTGTACATTAATGTATAGTACAACCATGGTGATTATGATATAGAGTACCATATATCCTATGTTACATGCTAACTCTTTGATGCAGATACATGTTAGGTATGATTCTCCATACCCTATGTCTTAGTATATTGACTTTATAGTATTTAAGATTTTCTACCGCTCACACTAGACTGTTGTCTGACTCGGGATTTTATGCTTTGCTTCTTATTATCTCGGGTACTCTTAAATAAGTAGACTAGATAGAAGGTGTAGGCGAGATGTGGAGCTATACAAATAGATGAGCAATAGGAGATGCTTTCTCATACATATACTTTGACTCACTATTGCTTATTCTGTTGTGCGACACTGTGGAGCCTAGACAGTGTTTTCTTATATTATTTAAATATAGTTTATCTATTGAGCTTATTATCAGTTGTATAAACTCTACCACTTACGATATATGAATGTATAGATCCGTGCACTCTGATTTTTATGGTTCATTCAATTATTACTGTCTCAACTGTTTGATATATGTATGACTATTATATTTTATTTTATTTGCTGTGAGATATTTGACAGGTTCTATGATTGTTTAGTTACTTTACAACTTTGACAATCATCCTACATCGGTCGAGCACCGTTGTAGTGCACTCTACAGGTTATATTGGGTGCTAGAGGTGTAAGGCAGTCGTCACAATAATGCTGAACCCAACAAAACCCAAAAAAAGCAATCATAAATAACCGAGAATTCATGACTCGATAAGACCAAACCACAACAAACTATTCAAAAACTAGTAGGGCCACTACCAGGGTTCGTCACTACTAAAGGTCAGTCAACAATTTCAGGTCTTAATCCAAATCTACCTACTATGTTACTAGATATAAAGGAATGTGAAGCCCTTCGGTACCAAAAAAATGTATGAAAACACTATAAATAGAAAACATACCTTGAATGGTGACACCCTTCCCTTTATCTTTCATTGAGGGAGCACTCGATGAAGTCGTAAAAATACCCAAAGCATATGCCTTCACTATCTGCTTCTAGTTTACCAGTTGTAGGAACTTCTTTTGCAAATGTCATGCCTTACCTTAGTTATAACACTTCTTTCCTCCTCGGACTTGCAGTCCTTACTCAGATGACCCCGGTCACCAAAGTTATAGCAAACATGATTCCATTTCACCTTCTTCTGATCATTCTTCCTCTGGGTCTACTTCCTCTTCCTATTCCATTTATTCTTTCCACTGCTGCCTTGCTATAGTTTTGGCTCTTTCTTAGTACCAGTAGATGGTTTAGACTCAGGGTACTAACTCTCATGGTGAAGAGCTTTCTCGATGATTTCTCAAAATGGTCATCAATGTGACCCACTAGCTTCTCCCCCAAATAGTCATCTAAACCCATAATAAAATTTATATTCTTCTTCAACAGTGTGTCGATGAAAGACATCCTGTACTTCGATAGAGCATTGAACTCAGCCACATATTTAGAGACTGACATATCTTCCTGCTTTAGCTTTGCAAACTTCTTGAACGACATCGACTTTTGGGTAGCCCATGTGTACTTCTCCTTAAATTTTGTTTTGAACCGATCCCAAGTGAAGTGGTCCTTAGAAGTAGCAAATTTAATAGCGTTCCACCAGTTCATAGCTTGCCCTTGGAGCTATTGAGAAACTAACCTCCTTCTTATAGCATTATCCAATTCTAAGTTATCAAAAATTATCTCGTAGGTATCCAACCAATCCTACACTTCCATATCCGATTCCATCCCTTGGAACAGTTTGCCAACAAAACTAGCAGACTCTTTTTTCGGTTTTGTGAAATTAGCCTTGGGCACCTAAATTTTAGCACTACCACCAACAGCAATGTTTGGAGTAGCCGCTTAGGCATTTTGTAGCATGTTCACCATCATAGTATTGAACATCAATTGCAAGTCAAGGTTAGCAACCCCCGTGCTCGCTCCTTCCTCAGACTCCAGTAATGAAGTTCCTTGCAGTGTTTCTTATATGTTGGCTCATTCTTGATCTGTAACAAGAATGATCAGTCTCTTATCAAGAGAACTGCATTAGTGATACTCATGTTTGCAATGCGACTTATATATATATATACTACTATATAGTTTTGAATATATATATATATATATATATATATTAACCATGCTTTTTCATATATATACACACACTCTCAATCTAGTCCAAGGTGATAACTCCTACCTCATCTTTACCGGACCTTGGTGTCAACAAAGGTTAACTACACAATCTAAGCTCTGATACCAAATATGACGACCGCTTTACACCTCCAGCACCCAGTATACCTATACATTACGTTGCTACAATGCTCGGCCGATGTAAGATAATCGTCAAGGGTAAAAGGCATAGAAGACAATCACAAAACCGGTCGTATATCTCATAACACATCGAATTAAAAACAATAATCATCACAGATATAAAACGAACTAGACAGTAATAACTACATGAACCACACATATCAAAGTGCATAGGTTCACAGAGTTACAGAAAATAGCAGTAGAGTTTATACAACTAGAAATAAACTCAAGATAACTGTCTCCAAATAAAATAACTAACACTATATAGGCTTCACTATGTCGCACAATGGAATAAAGCAAAGCCCACATATAATATGAGAAAGCACCACCTCATACTCGTCCATCCGCATAGCACCACCTATCATCCAAACTTATTATCCAGTCTACTCATTTAAGAGTACCCGAGATAATAAGAAGTAAAGTATAAAACCTCGAGTCAGGCAACAGTCTGGTGTGAACGATAAACAAACTTAAGGTACGTACTATACAAGTTGATATAGTAAGGAACATTGGTGAAAGAATCATACCTGACTAGTCCTTGCACCTAAAGAGTTAGCACACCACAACAATAATATGCTACTCTGCTATCATCATCATAAAGTATACAAACATCCTGGTAACTATCATGTGTCTAGGCATCGATCTCTTGGGTACCTACGTCACGTGACATTCCTAGAGCGATGAGCAACAACATAGCAATCATGGCAAATATAGCATCAATCAAACAATACTTACTATTACTCAGTGTACTTTAAATATATGATAACTCGTATGACCATTAACTACCAGGAATTAAGGGAAACATCCTGGTTTTCTATGTACTCAAACACCAGCCCACGTAGCTGGCACCAGATCCCTTCAACAATCTGGGCTATATGGATTCCTTCAATGATCTAGGGTACCCATCAAAGTACCTAATGAGCGTCCTCACTTTACCCCTGCTTACGAGTACATTAGAAACACTCCAAGTATCAACTATCCCTTCGCACGTGCATCCGAGCCCTTCATCGCTCCATCTATTTCCATTCATCATCACAAAACCCTTCAACGTTTCATTCTCCATGATAGAACCCTTCAACGTTCTATCCATGAGTTTCCTTCAATGAACCCATCGCATCGAAGCTTCATGTCTTCGCCTCATCGTTTTATCATCGACCTTCATTGCGTTGCCACCATAAAAAACAAACATTAAATGATTGAACGAATGCACGTACACGCCACCAAGATGTCCTGTACATGTCCTTTAAATTCTAGTCCATTTAGCCATTATCAAAAGTGGTCAGTACCCACCACGAAAGTGGTCGTGCCGGTCACATAGGCCTTCCTTAAAACTTCTCAAAATTGAAGTTGTCCTTTTCCCTCGCCATGCCCAATCGCCTCGATGTTCCTATGATCCAGACCTGAAGCAAACACACTAGAAACATAAAGTAAAAGTGCTCGAGCTTGAAAACATCTCCACTTCAAAATTTGTCCAAGTCCCAAAGCTTGACTTCTCACGCTACTACAAGCTCAACCCAAAACAAGCCTTTTAAAACCCTAAAGCCTTTGCCCAATTTTAGGAAGCTGGGAGTGATCGGTACTAACATATCTTACCCTTCCAAAATTTTCTAAGTATAGAACCGTCGGTCTATTTTTCCTAGTCTAACCCAAAGCCTCCACACTCAAAACCCAAAGCGACATTCATCTCGACTCGAAGCATGGTACCATAACCACAAATGATCACCATTGATCACTTTTTCACCACTACTAACCTATTTTGATGATCTGATTTTGAGCTATCAAATATACTCCAAATCACTTCAAATTTGGTGTGTAGATTGCTAGAGCTTCCAACTAACATATCCAAATTTCATCGTGTTTCCACCACTTAGTTTCATTTGCACTAAACAACATATCCCTTTCCTAACTATATAAAATGAATAGCAAATACATCAAAACAATTCATCCAAAAGTCTAGCATCATTTTATATCAACTAAATAACACATCCATATGATCCTATTACAAATTATTTGCATAAATCATTCTAGATATAGTTTTCTAAAAAATAGCCATTACTGTTGGTAAACAATATATAACATATAGAAATCTAATTCTACCTTTTAAACTTGGGTATTAGGTGTTATTAATATTAGATCTAAGTTTTAAAACCATTTAATTTAGAAAATCATCCTAAAAATCATAATTTTATAGTATCTACATGCATTGTAAAGTGGAGGAGGTAATATTACTCACCTAGTACCAAAATTACCCAATAATCCCTTCATATACGAGATAAATAATAATGGAATGATAATTACCCAATAATCCCTATGTAACCAAATAGTAGGTTTGGAGATTCCCCTTGCTAGTTACCTTCTAATGATGACTTTCGGCTAAATTAAACATAGAAAAGAGGAGCTTTTTGATGAAAAACGAAATAATAACGGTTTAGACTCGTTTTGGGAAGTAGGAAAAAGTAATTAGGTCTATCCCATCATCTTCAATTAGGCACAAACCCTGAAATGGGTTAGTGGGCTTATGTATGGGCTTAACTAATTGCCCACTAATTTGACCAGCAACAGTCTAAACATAAAACGATATATTTCTCAAACGATAAATCCATTTTCCTATTATGACCACTCTATATAAAGAGAAACCCTCATCTTAATCTATTGAAAGTTGTTCAAGACCCTAAATCATCCTATATAAAAAGTTAAAGGCTTCAAAAATTTTTAGGCTCAAAACTATCTGATAAAATCATTAGGATGGAAAATGTCCGTAGTAGTCATTCTCGAAGTTATAGAGTCATACGACCTAAAATGAATTAAATAATAATATTTTATAATCCTTCGATACGTAAAATACAGATTGTTATATATCATATGTTAGTTACAGAGAACATATCTTGACATCTTATCAAGTGGTCGATTTCTATTGCAATCTATATTGCATCTTTGCTGTCACAATATGTTATCAGATTCTCAATGTGGGAACCATCCCTAGATTTCTTATAAATTTGCTCATATATACTACTTTCATCGCGACAATATTCAAAGCGATGTACTTAGCCTTTATAAGTGCATCTATCACGACCTCTCATTTGGAACATTTCAATATAAAATTCTTTATCAAGGGTGAACATGAATTTAAGAGTGACTTAATATATTTGATTCCACTTATGAGAAGTTCAAGTCCGAACACTACTTCATAAGGAGTTCATTGTTTCCATAAGCAATTCTCTAGTATTTTATAAATACTCAAGAATACTTGTTGGGTTAAAAGTGACACAACACTAGTAGTCGATCGAAAATGAGAATAGATAAATCATTAGAAAGTAAAAAGGGCAAGAACACATAATTTTTTATAATGGTTCGGCCAAATCGGGTGCCTACGTCCACTTAATTTTATTGATTGTGGAAATACCATAAGTACAAGCAAATTTATAGATTTTTCAAATCTAGAAAATAAGGTAACCTCGGATTTGGTAGCATCTAGTGGCGAGGGTTGGTGTAGAGATAAGAGAGTGATGAGTATGAGGCAAAAGATCCAAAAGTCCTCTCTACGTTGCTCTAACTCCTCTATTAATAGCTAAAGTTATTTGCCATAGTTGCTAGATCATGGAAGACTAGGTAAGAGTTCAGATCCACTACAATTGGGAGGAATAACGAGTTAGATCCGTGCAATAAAATCATGTCGGCACCGAGCATATTTGCTTGTCAGCGATATGCATGCTATACCATACTTGCATATAACATAAGCTTCCAAACTCAATGGTAGGCCCCACAATTGTAATCAACATGGTACCAACTACAATTGTGGTCGGCACCGACCATATTTGACATGATCCAAATGACTCCAAACCTTTTGTGTTGCCACATTCCATCATCCCAAGCATCCCTCCAAGTTCTTGATCCATTGCATCTTCGTGTTGAAGTCCAAAGTCACTTAGAAATTGCTCGGTTCAAATGCTAGATAACACTTTTCCCACAAAGTATGCTTTTGTGAAAACAAACCATGCTTTGGGTCCAGACAAGCGGTTTAATTTCAATTGCACAAGAGTCACTAATTGGCCAATCATCATCTTTGAAGCGTCGCATCTATTTCAAGAATATTCATTCATCACTTCAAACAGTTGGCGTACCATTCCTTTTTCCTGTAACAAGGTTGGAGTTTTTAACTATATGGGAACTACGTCGTGTCTTAATCAAGTGAGCTTCTCTTTTTTCCTTTCTTATTCTTTTTTAAATACATGTGAAGATCGAAACATGTTGATACTAACCAAATCATGTCGGTACTGACATGATTCTCGAAGGTTAATATAAACACTATGATACTTAAAATACTTTCACTACCCAAATCCCATTTGCCAAGCATAATATTCCCCTTTTACGATTTCAACCTTTAGTCGCCGCTAAAGCATCTTCACCCTGCACTCTCACCCTACCATATTTAGCACCACTACAACCACCTACAACACCACCACAGTTGAACTCACTGCCACTACCATCAACTCAATGCTGAATTCAACTAACTCGACCATTTTTAGATCTAAATGGGGTTTTTGACCTCGGCACCACTACGGCTATCGCCATCTTGACTCATGACGCTGCCATGTCATTGATGATGCCCTAGTCGTCATAGTTGATCCAAAATTAACTGCAAGTCAAGATATATCACTTAGCCAAATTGGGATTAGATTTTTTAGGGAGAATTTAGATTGTGTAAGGTTGAAACTAAGCACCACTAGGCTCGTATCCAAGTTTTTGTGTTTCTCAACGCTTGGTATTAGCATCACGTTTTTACAACCTTCGCTTCGAGCTTTTCCTTGGTTGATCTTGATTTAGTGTGTGATAAGTCTTCATATATTGAGATAGTATAAATGACCTTCATCGAGCTTTGGTCGAATGTGGATCAATGGCTTGACTCTGGTGAGATGGTTCAAAGGAATGGTCGCATCGAATGCATTCCAGCATCCGAACTGAACATACAGTTCAACACTTTGAGTTGAACATCATAATCCTACATTCTTGTAAAGAAAACTCCGTGTTTCTCTGGACAACAATTCTGTTATCATTCATACTACGATTACGGGTAAGATCCAATACACAATTTCATTATGCAACGGAGCTTGTTTTCAGCATGCGGCTTATCTATATATAGTGCTTGCATATATCGTGCTCTGAACATAGGAAACACACTACATAGACTGACACTTCATAATTCCTCGATCAATTCATATGATCCGATTGGTCAACACACGTTCATATCTATTAGATTCTATACATCGGCTATATGGGTTTTGATTAAAATATTTCAATAAAGTAAAACATTCATGATCGAGTTCACCATCAAGCTTTTCAGTTTAGAATGACCATAAGATCTCCCTGTTTCAAGGTTAGCACTAGGCCTTTTACCCTTCCAGAGGCAGTTTCTTCTACTTCCCATGCTTTTACATCTACTCCATATGGATCTAGGCGTTCCATAACTTGGGGACTCCAACTACAAGCTTTTTTGACTGCAAAGCCCCAAGGTCAAGCTCCTCCACTAGATGAACGACATGTTCTAATGGTCTTAGACAATCCTCAAGAACATACACCATCAATGCTGAAGGTAGCGTCACTCCATTTAATCTTCCTCAAGCACGGCTGAGGACGAGGTTCTCCTTCCAACAATCGATCAAAGGGCTTATCTTCCATCCACGTTATACAACATGCACTAAGTGCATGGGCTTGTCCAAATCCATGTCGCCATTAAATGAATTTCTCAAAGTCTTTCTTTAGGAGATTGGGCTGTCTCTTCCATAAGTACATCCCAATGGCTACGCCTTACGCAACTCTTAATGTATCATTTTCGCGATGCAACTAAATCGTCCTCCAACGTTCAAAGAGTTTACCTACCATTTAAGTTTCAAGAAGAGGAAATATTCATGTTTCTCATTGATAGTTGAGGCCTTCAACCATTGTAAGGTCATCGAGGCACCTTACAACAAGAGTAATTACTTCAAGAGCGGGTATTTCTTCGTTCGCTGCTCTTATGGCTTCAATCATTTCTGGGTTATTGGATGTAAGTCTTCTTATCCAATGCCTCCTCAGTACTTGGGTTTTCTTCACATAAGCATCTAACTTCCTTTCTGCATCTTTCACAAATCTCTCTAAACAAAAGTCAAAAATGAACACGCTCATACATTGGAGTTCTTGAAAAGGATTGAGTATGAACACCGCACAACCTCATTTCTTCTGACGAATACCCACCTTCACTAGTATCATCTTCTATATAGTAGAAGGAGTGTAGTTCGAAATAAACTCTCCACCAAGGAATCTTGAGCCGCCATTGGTTCTTCTGCCCTAGCATGTGGTTCTGACGATGAAGATCAAAGGGATGTAGAGGCTCAAGGTAGCGATGCAAATACAGGTGACGAGGAAAGATGAGAAGAAAGAGTGTTGTTGAGGAAAGAGGTGAAGGAAGAAGAAGGAGTGGAAGAAGGAAAACAAGAAGGAGGAGACAAAGAATATGATCTCGAAGGGGACAATCATATGGAGAGACATATCCTGAAGGCACTGTGGTCATAGTACCCACCCATTCGAAACCATTGGTCACCAAGTCTTCAAGCTTGCACCCGATCAAAACCTGGAACCAGCTAAAGAGGCTGCTCCTCCTTTGGGTTCCTCCGAGAACATATTTAGTTCATTGTATGATCTAGGAAATCTTTTAGCTTTCGTTTCTAGAGGAATAAGCTTCAGAGATATCCTTAATACCAGCCTCCATGAATTTATCTTCCTCCCCGGAGATATTCTTGTTGAGGGTAACAAAACTCCATCTCTAGGTCCCCTCGAGCATGTTTCATAGATTATTTAAGGAAACACCAGCCCTTCACACACTTTTAGGATCACAAGCACTGAACACTCGTTCTTTAATTCAACGTCTTTGTTCTAATATATTCCTTCTTCTTTTCAGGTACAATCGGCATAGATCGTTTTGCCAGTCTCTATTCAAGCATGGAACAATGCTGCTCCTTAACCTTGGAGGTTTACTATCGACACCCAAGACCCATCAGGAGACTAACTCCAAAAGTAGGAGAAGGAAGGAGAAGGAATGCAAAGATGAGTAGGATATGTAGTGCCACCATGAAGAGCATGAGCGCCACGATACTGGAAGAAAATAACAATGCTTAGATAAAAGAAGAGTCAGCGCAATCACTTTGGGCATGATTCTGATCCCCAATAGCCACACTCTCACTCCCAATTTTTCTGCAGTAACCTATTCAAACTCAACCTCTTATAACTACAGTCTTTGTCTCCCATAAATCCAAAGAAACTCTCAACCATGTTGCTCTGATTCCACCCTCTATATGCCAATCCACAACGATCACTACTAAGATGCAGGTGACTCTACCTAACAATTGTCTAGAGGGGGTAATGTTTGACAATAATATTGGGACATCACCTGATAAGATGTCAGTAAGGACATCGACAAAGTCTAGGAGATCACAGATCGATGCTTTGAATGGAAAAGGCTTGCTAAGGGCCTCTCTGGGTCAGTTAATCTTAGAAACCTTTTCGACTCAAAGAGTGCCAACCACGACAAGATATAGGAGGCTATAAACAAGAAATTCCTATTGTCATAAAGAAAATGGAAGAAGCGAAGAAATCAGCCAAGTATTCCAAGGCACGAACAATCAAGCTATCTAAGGTCCACATGCAAGCAACCACGGTCATGAATGATCAGCTGAAGAACATCGATGCTTTAAATGCCAAGTATGAAGAAGCTCAAAACCAAGGATGAACAACTGTAGCACTTTAGGTTAAAATAGATAAACTTAAAGAAAACTTAAGCCGAGTTAGAATCAAACATCCACGTCCAAATCGAGCTCTTTGGTGCTAGAGAAGAAATTTTGAAGCTTAAAGCAAAGGCCATACAAACTCACAATGAGATGGAAGCTAATCTCCTTCAATTATTTGCTAATCTGATCGAACGGAGCTACCTAGTCATGCTGGCTGACGTTTGGAAATGGATCCTAGGGCCAATGAAGCTGGCCAAGGCATTGCTGAAGAAAATTTGAAGTCTATCTTTTTTAATGAGGAGGATTTCGTAGCCCTAGAAAAAGGGAAAGCTATCTTGGCAGCACACGATGGAACTGTAGGAAAGGCTGCTATTGAAGCTTCCATTGGTTCCAATGCATCGGATGAGGCAGAAACATCCACTCCTACTTCCTAAGAACCTACTACAGACATCATCACTTCCATACTAGCTACCTTTGAGGTCACCACCACCAGGATGCCTCTTCCTGCTACATCTGCTGCTGAAGTTCCACATCTCACTCCTCTAGCAGCTCAAGTGAACAAATCTTCTATCAAGGAGGGAGAGATTGCCAAACCCTCAACAAAGGACACTCCATTCAGCCAAAGTATATCCCTCGTCTCTTCGGTCTTCGAGAAAACTTCAATTCACATCTATGGACGTCATTTGTCTGTCAAGTAGATCATCTACTGCTGCCTCCTCCGCCATCATCTACTCAAGCCTTAGGCCCTAAAGCCGTTACATCCATGTCTTCCTTTGTCACAACAATGTCGATTGCTCTAATTTTCCCCTCCAACTCTTGCCCTGAAACACTCTGAAAAGATAGGAGCACTGAAAATGTTGGAGGATGTCGATCAATTTCAAGAAGAGGAAACGATGATCATGGGTGCAAAGGATCCTAATGATTCTATTATAATGGTGGAGAGGTTGAAGCGGACTTCAATGGACTTAAGGTAAAATAAAAGCCAGTGTCCCAGATGCCTTGACCAACTTTGGAAAACTATCACCTACCCCAAAGTCCTTGCATTGAAAATCAAGCCTCCTAAAAGTCGCAGTGCTGGTGGATCCAAGAACCCCAACCCTTCCTCCAAAAGAAATCTGAAGATCTGATATATGGGATGGCTAGAGAAAATGTCTCTTCTTTCAAGGAGATCCCCATAGAAAAGGAGGATAAAGAGGTGAAGAATCCAAGGAAATGCCACAACAAACTTGCAATCAGGAGCATCAAACATTAGAGAGTGCAATAGGCGATCATCTTGGTTTTTAGAAGACATATTCCTTTTGCCTTTCCTCTATTTTTGTTTCTTTCAGACTATCCTATATATAGGCCGTCATTGTGCAGGAGCAGCCCTTACAACTTGTATAAAAATCTATGTAAATAAAACATTTTTCATTTAATCTCCTTTGTGTTTACATTTCTGTATTTTTTGTTTTATTTTCCTATATAGCTACCTACATATATAATATAATCATCTGCAATTCAGTCACATTTATATTACACATTCATGTGTCTATGTAATGCCATTATTTAGTGCAACTGCATATATATAGATAAATCTCTGCAATTTCTCAGTATAATTTCATTACTTAGCTCTGTTTATTATTGCCAATATATTCCTTTTATGGCTAAACAAAACTATATTTCTCCAGATAACTTTACTTATCTTCAGTTGAGCATGTCTCCCCTTACTGTAAGTAGAACTGCATTACTTTGGCTAATTCCTTGGTCAATCTAGTTTATTTTCAGTCCTGTTCCATTCAATTGTAAACAAGTTATCATTCATGAAGGTTATTACCTTCACACTATGTCCTGTTCATGGGAAACAGAAGTTTAGGCATCTACCTTTGGACATCCACCCTCAATTTCAACGTATTCCGGGCAATAGTAAAGGGAATCTCATCAAAAAACATTGTTTATCATCTGCAAAACATATCGTGTTGGGCTGTAAACATAGCTATACCTATAAGAACTTTAATTATATACCGACTCCTATCTTTCGAAATTGGGGCCTTGGATGCCTATTTCTGGTCATCCCTCTTTGTACTGCCTATCTCTAGGCATTGATTGAAAACATTCATCGACGATTTTTGCTTATCTTTTGCCGAGCGTATCTTGCCAGACCATAAGCATAGTGATGTCTGCAAAAGTTTTAATTACACACCAGTTCCTATCTCTGGGAATCAGTGTTTCAAATGCCAATCTCTAGACATCCATTCCCAATCTCTCCTGTCTATGGGTGTTGATCGATAATACTCATCGACCACCTTCACTTATCTTTTGCCAAGCACATCTAGTTGGGTCGCAAGCATGTTCGATCCTGTAATAAGATGTATATCTATTTCGCCTCCTATCTTGGGGATGCGACATGTTTGATGTCTATCTCTAGATATTGGTCTTTAACCTGGCCTATCTTCGAGCATTAGCAAAGATCAAATGTGCAAGGGCAATCGTCGATCGAGCATAGCACGATTATACTCCAACAACCTGATCATGAATCAAAAGAGTTCACCAGTACCTATCTCTAGGTACCCAGACATCTGGATTTTTAAAACACAAAATGTCTTATTCTACCGCTGACCATGTGACTCAATGTCAGACTTTTAAGAACAGGTTCCATTGATTCTAAAACCAACTTTATTTATAAACAAAGTAAATTGAAATTCTTGCCTTATTACATTACCCCCAGTCAATTATGGTGGCTTATTTGTATAAATAAATAAATAAGTGAAATAGTGTTGTAGATGCTTGCTATTCAATGCCCGTAGAATTGAGATTCTTTCAACAATCGACAGTTTGAAAGTTCTATCTCCAAGCTTCTGTTTAATCGCATGAGGACCTTCCCAACTTGGATTAAGTGCCCCCATACCAGGGAAGACCCATTCAAAACGAGGTCACCTATATCAATTGTATGGTTCTTGACCTTGGTGTTAAAATGTCTCGCTATCCTTTTTTGATAAGCAACTACACTCAGTTTAGCCTCTTCTCATTTTTCATTGATCAAGTCGAGGGAGTTAAGAAAGAGTTCCTCATTCATCTTGGGATCATTATGCTTTCTTTAGTGAGAAGGAACTTCTAGTTCTATTTGAATTCTGGCCTATATCTGTGGGCCAAAGAAAATGGAATATGCCCAGTCGTGGACTTATGGGTCGTCCTGTAAGCCCATAGTGCTAATGGCAACTCATTAACCCAGTTGCCCTTGGCCTTCGTCAATCATTTCTTTAGAATGGATTTTACGATCATGTTCACTACGTTGACCTATCCATTCGCTTATGGGTGTGCTAATGCTGAAATACTCTTCTCAATTCAGTACCGACTACACAAGTCTTTGAATATGGCACTCTCAAATTGAGTGCCATTATCGGTTTTGATTTTCTATGGAACTCCGAATTGGCATATGATGTTTTTCACTATAAAGTTAATAACTTTCTTTGTAGTGATCATGGCCAACAGTTACGCTTCATCCCACTTTGTGATATAGTCCACATATACGATAACATACTTCGCTCCATCTTTCGACACCAGTAGCACGTAGATTATATAAATCCCCCAAACCGCAAATGCCCATGGGCTAACCATTGTATAAGCTTTATAAATGGGGCTCTTAGCATCTTCACAAACCTTTGACATCAATCACATCTCTGGTATAGTCTGCTGCTTCTCGGTTGATCGTTGGCAAAAAGTATCCATAGTGAAATATCTTCTTTGCCAATGTCTATTCCCAGTGTGATCACCACAGCTTCCTTCGTTCACATCAGAAAGGATCTTTCTAGCTTCATCTTTGGTGACATGCCATAGTAAGAGGTCGAGAATCCTCTCTTATATAGCACTTATTGCATAATAAATTGCAGCACCTTACGAAGGCACTTTTACCATTCATTCATTCCACTCGAGAGAGTTCCCTTTAGGAAATTGCTTCTAATTAGAGTCATCCATGATTCCTTTTCTTCCTCGACCTCCAAGATCCTATCAACATCCATATGGTCGATGCTTGGAGCCGATAAAACTTATACTGGGAAGAGACCCATAAGCTGTGCATCCCCAGAGCTGGCCAATTTGGCTAGTGAACCGGCTTTCATATTCTATTCTCTAGGAATATGCATGATCGTGTAATGTTCAATATCATTCAATAGTTTATTGTCTTTATTAGGTAAGGGGCAAGTATCAATCCCTTAGCTTAAGATTCTCTTTGATTTCGTAGACCATCAACCGAGAGTCACTAAATATATATGTAGTGTCTTGACTTTCAACTCTTTTACTATCTTAAGTCCCGTAATCAAGGCTTCATACTCAGCTTCATTATTCATTGTTTGGATCTCTAGCTTTAAATCATAGCACACTGTTCATCCTTCCAGGGTTATGAGAATCATTCCTACCTCGAAACTACATTCATTGGAAGCTTCATCTATGAATAATTTCCATTGGGAAAGCTAGACCATAACATCTTCCACTTATCGATCACTGATAATAAATTTGACAATAAAATCATCCATTGCTTATGCCTATATCGCCCTCCTTGGATGGTATGTTATATCGTATTGGCTAAGCTCGATATTCCACTTCAACAATCTCTGTGAAGTCTCGGGTCGATATAATACTTGCCTCATGGGATGATAAGTCAGCACCTTTATTTAGTGAGCCTGGATGTATCATAACAACTTCCTTGAAGCAATCAACAAGTGGTATGATAGTTTCTCCAGCTTTGGGTAACTTCTTTCTGCTTCGATGAACTATTTTCTGATATAGTATATAGGCCATTGGATTCTAGACTCCTTACGCCACTTAGTGCGTGAGCATATATTACCAAGTAATTGAACAGGTCTTCTACTTCCAAAGGCTTTGACAAGATTGGTGTTTTTTCCATTGTGTTCCAACAACTTCTAGAAAGTTTCCTAGCATTCCTTCATCCATACAAACTTCCATTTTTCTTTCTTGAAGGCATCAAAGAGCGGTATACATTTGCCCATCGCTTTCGAAATAAATCGACTCGATGTGGTGACCTTTTCGTTTAAGCTATGCATTTCCCTTGTCTTTGGGGCAGTAACATATTTCAAAACTTCAAACCGAATGACATCACTCTGTAACAGTACTAGCCCAAATCTGTGACGAAAATCATATGCTCTTGATCTGGAATGTGCATTGCTATCTAATTATAGCCAGAGTAGCATCCATAAAGGATAATAATTCATTCTACCTGTTGAGTCCAAGAGTTGGTTGATCTTTGGCAGCGAAAAGCTGTATTTTAGGCATGCTTTATTCAGGTCCGAATAATTGATGCATGTTCGTCACTTTCCATTTGGATTCTTGACCAACACAAGGTTTGATGCCTATTTGGGATATAAGGCATCATGGATAAAACCATTTGCCTTAAGTTGATCAATTCTTCTTTCAGTACAATGGATAGCTCCAGATCTAGGCTGCGTCTCTTCTACTTCACAAGAGGGCATCTTGTGTCCACATTCAATGCATGACATACTATCTCCGACAAAATTCCATACATATCGGAATGCATCCAAAAGAACACCTTCAGGTTTGCTAGGAGAAACTTTATCTGCTCCTTTTTCAACGTCATACTGAACTATGATCCGACCTTGAGAACCCGAGTGGGATCATCATCATCAATCAGGATGTTGATCATCAGCTCGGCCGGTTCCACCCTTGTATCCTATGCCTTTTTTTGGAGGTCCATAGGCTTGTAGAATTTACTATAGGAACTGAGCCAAGGCTTGGGCAGTAGCTATGCATCAGAAGTGTTGATGCAGAGTGTCTTCTCTTCACCCTTTCCCTCCTCACGTCGCTTCGCCTCTTTGAGCTCAACAAATTAGCATTCTCAACTAGTTCTCTAGTTGCCATGAATATCACCAATCTATTCTCGGTGGGAAACTCATCATTCACCACCCTAGAGCTAGCGCTACCCTAAAGCTAGTAAGGGCTGGTCGGCCCTAGAAAGCATTATAAGCTAAAAATTCATCAAGCACTATAAAAGTCTACACCCGCACTACCTTGCAGTCTCCCTCACCTGATTCTATGGACAATTCGATGCATCTAGAGGCTCTTTAGCCTTTTCAATAAATCCTTGGATACATGACTTACATGGCTTTAGATCTTTCAGACTGATTTTCATTTGCTCAAACATCTTTTTCAAATAAAATGTTAACCAAGATTCTATAATCAATTAAAACTCACTGCATCATCGCAGGCCTAACAATGGTCGTAATCATAGTGGGATCAAGCATCGACACTTGCACCCATTAACATCTCTATTCCCAAAGATGACGTGGTCATTCATTGTCTTAAGTTTTTTCTAGAGCTCCATCTTCGACAGCAAAACAACTCATCTGCAACACATGTTTCAATGAACTTCTATATTTCTTCATCTCATTATAGCTCTTCTCTGCTGGCTGAGGTCCTCCAAATATGGTGTTTATTACGATTCTACTTTTCGGTCGCCTTGGTCCTTCTCAACTGAAGCTAGGCTGATCCCTCTGAGTGTTATGTCCTTGGGGTCTAACATTCTATCCGCCATCTTGCCAATCTCTTATATACTACCGTAACCTCTTCTTCCATATCAAGTCCTCAATCGCATCTCTTAAATGACGGCACTTATTGGTATTGTGCCCGTGATTTTCATGGAAGTGGCAATTATTCCCTAAGCATCATTTCACTTCAGTTGCCTCCCTCTAAAGTGGTTTCTTGTAGTTCTCCATACCTTGCGTAGAAAGGTAGATGTTCGCAACTTTGTCATTTAAGGGAGTGCAATCTCCCTGTCTTATGTACCTCAGACACTTCTTGGTGTTCTACTTCTTCCCACTAGTGCATTGGTTTTTCCTTTTTCGATTATTATTCGTAAAATTCCCTACAATATTTCCGACGCTCTCACCAATTTGCTTAATAGCAATGTTGCTATGGACAACCTCATTCGATGCTCTATCACCTATCAATCCAAAGGCTAGGTCTGTCTCTTCCAAGTGTAGAAACTAAGGAGCATTGCAATAAAACTCTTTCATGGTAGGTGACCGCTTTCTTTTAAGCCATCTACCAAACTCCGTATCTGGATGTAAATCTTAGGAATAATGACATCAATACGATTTCTTCTTTAGGTTGCTTACTTTATTTATAGCCATTAGAGAAAAAAATGATATAATACTCTAGATGCCAATTGTGATGATTAGCTCTTGATTTTGGCAATTATGGAGACATAATCATGTATAAGTTAACCAATATCACCTTAATGGTGTATCAAGAACTAACTCATCATTTAAGACTCGTTTTATGATAGAATCATTATTGAATGGTTGACATTAGGCCTTTGAGGAATGTTATACAAAAGTCCATTTATTGTTCTAGAATCATTGTGCTCGATGTTCTTAAAGTTTAAGGCTATTATGCTCGACGTTCTCTAAGGTCATAAGAGTCATTATGCTCGACGTTCTCTAAGGTCATAAGAGTCATTATGCTCGACGTTCTCTAAGGCCATAAGAGTCATTATGCTTGACATTTTCAAGGCATTTTGTATATTTGAAGGTTCATTTAAGCTTTAGATAAGGTAATTCAAAATGGCTTAAGTCATATCATATGTTCAATAGAGACGTAGAAGATAAGTAACGCGTTCAAGCTATAGTCCATTATGCGCTATGGGGGCACATGGTTATGCACAATACAGTCCTTATGTCCAAGGTCTATGGTTCATATAATTATGCATATAGGAGTTCGTCGCAGTCCAAGGCATCTCAATTAAGCTCATATCGAGTTTAATCATGATGAGCTCATATATATGCAAATCTAAAACAATAATGTTAAAATAAAGTCATAATTGAAGTCAATATGCATATTCAAGTCCATGTTCTTATTATTCAAATATGATTATAGTCGAGGAAGGTTTGCCCTTAATTCGATTTAGGGTTACAAGGCTTTGATTAGGAAGAGAGAGAAAAATGAAAATCCGTCTCCTTCTATGAAGCCAGTAGGTCCATATTTATAGGGTTCGACCAGTGACAGGCTTCGGTATCCATTGGATTCGGCATTAGTAGCGTCATCGATCATCATGGCTGATATTATATCAGCTTCCACATTAAAAACATCCTCGAACATCAAAGCTGGCATTCTTGTATTCATATAGCTAAACTTCAGCATTGATTTAATATGGTCGATACTTGGCGTCTCTAAAATCGGCATTGATAGTTTCTTCTTCGTCAATCAACTTTCATTACCGCCAAATATTAACATTAATGAAAGGTGGCATTAGTAATATGTCTTCGATAACCCTTTTAGGTGTATTGATGGTTCTTAGCATGAATATCAGCAACGACGACTCCATATCTTGAGACCTTCTTTGATTGATGGTTGGCGGCATTGAACAACAGCCATGTTGACAATCCTCGTCATTGATATTTAGTAGCTTACAAAATGTGGCATTAACTGCACTTGTGGATATTGATGTTGACAGTCTTCGATATCATATATGTGGATGTATAGTGTCTCCCAAGCATGTTCATAAGAGCAACGTTGTAATAATATTGAACCTAGGCAGCATTTATAACTTGAATTTCCATTTATAAAGCAGTTTTGATGAGAAGTGACGTTGGGATGGAGACCAATATCAGTACTAAATAACTTTGATCACAAGCAGCATTAAGAATTGTTGACTTTGGCAACGTCGACATTGATAGGATATGACGTCAATCAGCATTGCTTTGGAAATCATGAGTCTCGACATCAATCATAGTACTATTCAGTAGTCATCATTATTCATGAAAAATGATGTTATTATTCTATCTTATACCGCATGCCTTCGAATACAATATTAGTGATATCAATCTCGTTAGCCATATGCGATGCTGATCAATCGCGATGTGGTAGGACATGGTGTAGATGAAGGGAAGTTTTGCATGGAATTGATGCTGCATTGATCAAGTTCAACACAGATGTTTACAACATAGAAGAACTCAACATAGTTAAAGAGCGGTATGACCTTATGGTCTTCGACATTGGCTCGATGTTATTTCTTCGGTGTTGCTTCCTTTTGTATTCTCATCCCTTGGTGCAATGTTTATGTCCATAATGTTGTCGGAGACGTTGAAGTCAGCATTGATTCCTTAATGTATCCTAGCATCTAGAGCTTTGAACTTCAATGTAATCCTTCAGCCTTGACATTGACTTTCCTGGTCTATATCCTTTGAAAATTATATGGATAACATTTAGCCCCCCATTTGTGTGAAGGAAGCCTTTTACTCTTTAGGGTAAAACCAAGAATTCCCTTGTATTGGGCTAATCTTTAATAAGATTTTCTTGCCCGCCTTGTTTTCCTGTAAAACACGAAGTAAATAATATTTTTTGTTAGTAATTTTCCTTCTGATTTTGATTAAAATCGACATATATTATTTATATTATCTGTGCAAACTCATGTTTATAAGTTTCTTGTAAAAGATCAATAAATAGTGATTAGTTTTCAAGCAAAAGCCCAGAAGATTATCTAGTCATGTTATAAGTAGAGGCATTAAAAATTTTCTCTGGTAATAATTGAAGATCAGAAATACATTTCATAATAAAATGTCCTTCTACCAATGAGAGGAGACTGAAAATCCATATCGGACCATCATAGAAAGCCAAAAATCTTTATCGGATAATAATAAAAGACTAGAATTCATTATCTGATAATGATAAGAGAAGATTAGAAATCCAAATCCTTTCATAGTAATAGAAAACCAAAAACCCTTGTTTGGCATTAATAATGGAAGACCGGAAATCCACATCTGACATTAATAATACAAGTCCAGATATCTTTATCTGGAATAATAGAAGGAAACCAGAAATTCAAATCTGGCAATAATAATAGAAGTCTAGAAATCTATATCTGGCAATAATAATATAAAATCAGATATCCATATTTGAAAATAATAATAGAAGTCTAGAATGCCATATTTGGGAATAACAGAAGATATTAGATTTTCGAATTTAGCAATAATAATAGAAGTCCAGAAATCCATATCTAGAAATAATAGAAGAAGACAAGAAATCCAAATCTGGTAGTAATAATAGAAGTTTAGAAATTCATATATGGAAATAATAGAAGAATACCAAGTATCGAAATCTGACAATGATAATAGAAGTCCAAATATCCATATCTGGAGACAATAGAAGAAGGCCAGAATCTCTCATTTGGTGGCTAAGATTTTTTTTGGGAGACATAAACAACCCACATTTTTTGAATCTTCCTTTAGAAAACTTGATTTGATTTGAAGCGCTACTTGGCTCGGATTTTGTTTGACTTGGGGCCACCACTTGGCTCTGATCTTGATTGTCTTGGGAGCACTACTTGGCTCTTGATTTTGATTGATCTTCCTTTTGAAGATTTCAATGCTTTAATGAAGCCTTTTGTAACAACCCGGGATTTTGTAAAAGTTAGTTATCATCATTAGACGATTAAAATTGCTAACAGATTGATATTGGAATTTTAATCGCGTTGAAATTATTTTATGATTTGGTGTATGAGATGTGGACTTTAAAATTTAATATGGTAGCCATATTTTCATTTGTTGTTTTTGCCGTGATAATTATCTTAACTCGTCCCCCTTTCATATTCATTCATACCGGTTCCTCTTTTCAACTTCATTTCGTTCAAAAACCCTAAACAAAAGCTAAACGAAGAAAAATGGCGGCCTCGTCTTCTCCAGATTAGGGCTCCGATCGACTCGTGGTGCCGCGACTTTGATTTGTTCGAGCGAACGTTGATTTCGTTTCTTTGTTGATCGTTCATCATGAAGAGCTCCACTCGGCTAATTCAATTCGCGTCTAAGCAAGGTGAGTAATTTAATTACTCACATCTAATTCAAAGCTTAAGTTATAGAGTTTGAATCATTGTTGAATTTGTCGATTCGTTTTACTCGCCGTTCGATTTCGTTTGTTTGCTTGAGATTTATCTGACTTCTTCAATTCGTATATATTGTTCGACTTTAATTACTGTTTTTAGCGTGACCACCACGGGTTTGAATAGTTGCTGATATCTGCAACTTTGGTATAGTTTGATTTGAACTGCAAATGTTTTGAGCATTTTTTTTGGTTGGCGTCGACATTAACTTGAATTTTGATTTGCTTCTATGCCTTCTTACTTGCGTTCGAATCTGTGAATTTTCCGATGATGTTACTCGAAAGTATAGGATTGTAAAACCTAGTATTTCGTTCAAGTGTACATCTCGGCCTGTACATGATTTTGCACTGCGAATCTCAGCAGTGCTTGTGTCTTTCTGCTGTTTTGAATTGTGAAGCATTTGTTAGTTCTTTGTGTTGTTCATTTTATTGGCATGCTTGTTCATCTCTGTAGCGTGCTTAACTTGTTCATTTGTCGTTCCATGACTTTTGAACTCGTGTGCACTTTATGCTATGACTTCGGCTTCTCTGTTTAATTTGAAATTCCCTGCTTGATTATTTCTGTGTGTCTTCATATATGTGCATACATACAATTGTATGTGTGTATGCATATGTTGTTGTATCTACACTTGTGGTTGCACTGCACTTGAGTTTGATTGATGTTGTTCTTTGTAGTAGCCTTGCTTTGTTCAGTTCGTACTTGTAGCCTCTGTGCTTTGTTGTTCCACTATTGGCGCTGCCTTGTATTTTGTTATTCGTGATGCCTGGCTATGTTGCCTTATCATAGGTGCACTGTCCAGTTTCAGGTTGTGGCATTGATTTGTATTAGTTCGTTTTGGGCTTGGTTTTGTACTGTCTGCATTTCGACTCATTCAAGCTAGTTCATATTGAACTGGTCCATTGTTTTCATACTTTGGTCATTTGTTTTTTTTGAAATTGTTAGTTCCTGGATTTGGTGAAACTGGGGTTTGTATAAATGCTAAATTCTTGGTTTATAAGACTTTGACATTGTTTGCTTCGACATGTCTTGGTCCTTGAACATTTCTGAGTTGTTTCTTTTTACTGTTGCATTTATTTTGGTACAACTGCCTTGTGCCTCTGTTGTGTACTAATTCTTCTATGCAATTTGATGTTGTTGAGTCCTTTTATTGTTGAGATTGTGCTTGCAGTGTCACTTGTTTTATTGCCCTTGCACTCCTATGTGCATTGTTCTTGTTTGCAGTTGTATACGCATATTGGGTTGGGTTCAGGTGGTCTACTGAACCACTGTTATCATCGTCTATTTGATATTTTTGAACTTGAAACTCACGTATGCTGTGCATTGCATATCATATTGATTGAGTTGCTGTCATTTACTATTGGCACTGACTTCATCATTTGTTGCACCATTGTTGTTTCACTGTTTCATTGTACAATTGGATTTGAGTCTAATTCTTGAGTTCATTTTGTTGCAGTTGTGTTGAGTCATGCTAGCGTGACTTGACCTTTGCAGTTTTGACTTACTGTGGTGGCGAGGCAGTGCACGCGTGCGTGTACTGCAGCCACACAGAAATTTTATTTGATCATTTTGAGATTGCCTAATTATCTATTTGATAATTAGATTATGAGTTTCTAATTATTTATTTATTTAATAATTGGATTTTGTTGATAATTGCTGTTTAGGAAATTCTGGAGTTTTCATTTTATCTTCATAGGTAATCCTTTTATTTATCCTTGTTGATGATTTGGATTTGCTGATTTGTTGTTCAATACTGTTTAGTGTTATATCTGCCGTTATCTGATTCTCTTATCGAGGAGTTGGATACACGAGATTTCTGTGACCGTCGTCTATTTGATATTTGATTATTATTGCTTTTGTGCATTAATAAATGAGTTTGAATTAGACTGACCCGTGTATTATTTTCTTTTGAATTTAATACTCGGGTCAGACCCGAGTTATTTCAGGTTGTAGATATCTTGCTTTGGGTTGCGGTTTGAGCTATGAAGACTTTTCATATCTTTTGGAGTAGTCGTGTCATAGTATAGGTTGATATGTATTCATGTATATTAGTTGATAATGTACTTGTATATATAACTTCCAGAGTCGACAGTTGTAGTTGTATCATATGTAACGTGTCAAATGTATTGTAACTGACATCAGTTATATATATATGAGACTTTTGTTATCTGTGTTCCGCATTTTATTATCTGTGTTATTATTATATATATTGTCCTAAACTATTATGAACCATCGTAGTTCGTTTTATACTGGAATTGGGTATGTCGATGGGAGTAAATAAATAAGTGATGAAAAATAAAAATATATACCACTCCTATCGAGGTAACCAATACTAGTGTAAGGCACAACTACGGATGGCCGCTCCTATCCAGCCTTATTCTTCGTAATAACAGACAGTATTTCTTTTAATACTCTTTGTTATTGTGAGCATAGAGGTGGGGCGTTACACCTTTGATGGTAGGCATTAAAGGCTTATGCCATCCTCCCTTTAGGAGGCGCTTTAACCCGCCACGTAGGTAAGGGCTAAAGCCTCTCCTAGTGCTTTATTGAGGCCTTTGATGACGACACTAACGGCTTACCTAACCTCCCTCTAGGAGGTGCTTCAGCGAGGTCTTAGATGATGGCACTAAAGGCTTTCTCGGTGCTTTAGTGAGGCCATATGATGGTAGGCACTAAAGGCTTACCTGACCTCCCTTTAAGAGGCATTTCAGTTAGGCCTTTGATGGAGGGCACTGAAGGCTTAAGGCCTTTGATGGCTGGGACCTCTTGCAGTCAAGCCTTTGATGGCCAGGACCTCTTGCAGTCAAGCCTTTGATGGCCGGGTGCTTTAATGGCCGAGACCACTTGCGTTCATGAGCCTTTGATGGGTTTGGGAGAAAGTACGGCCACAAACGTTCGGCATTCCATGTTCTTGCTATGACATTGCCATCAGCATGGCAAAGTTTATAAATTCCTGGAGGGATTACATTGTACACTATTAAGGGTCCTTCCAAATTTGGCCCTAACGAACTATCAATTTGATTTTTGGTATTTTCTATGACTCATCATAACACTAGATCTCCTTTTCGAAATTATCGTTCTCTTACTCTTTAGTTATAGTATTTGATAATTCGTATTTGGTACTCAGCCATTCAAACGACTGCTTCATCTGTTAGCTCATTGATTAGGTCTAAGGACTCTTTCCTTAGCTTTTGATTTGGATCAAATGCATGTGCGATTCCCCAATGAGAAGGAGCTTAACTTTAACTGGGAGCATGGCTTCACATCTGTGTGTAAGGGAATATGTGGTATTCCCAGTTGCTGTTTTGGTAGAATTCCGATACGCCTACAGAACAAGAGGAAGCTCCTCTACCCAATTTCCTTTTGCCTTATCCAACCGTTTCTTCAAAATAGTCTTTACGGTTTTGTTAGCTGTTTCACCAAATCCGTTTTCTTTGGGATGGGCTACTGATTAAAAACTTTTGGTAATTCCTTTTTTGTTGCAGAATCGAGTGAATTCCTTACTTTCGAATTGAGTTTCATTGTTGGATATTATCTTGTGCGGGATTCCAAATCAAGTGACGATATTTTTGGTTACAAACTTGAGAACTTTTCCTAGAGTGATATTTGGGAGTGGCTTAGCTTCCACCCACTTTGTAAAATAATCGATGGCCTCTACCACATATTTAGCTCCTCCTTTAGATACATGCAGTAGTCCTATTAAGTCAATTCCCCACACATCGAAGGGCCATCCGCTTGATATAGAAATCAATTCACTTAGAGGAAAGTGAGGGATTATGCAAATTTTTGACACTTGTCACACCTCCTCACATATTCGATGGCTTGGCTAGTCATCTGAGGCCAATAAAAGCCTTGCCTCATAACCTTCTTAGCCAGTTTTACTCCATTAGAGTGGTCTCTACAAAATCTTCATGAGCTTTCTTTAGTAATTTGCTCCTGCTTTTGGACTAACACATCATAAATAAGGAAGTGAATATCTCTTTTTATAGAGTATTCCATTTGTCATGATAAAGGTTGGAGCATGTCGTTCTTCTTGCTTCTTTTTCGTCTGCTGGCAGTTTTTCCTCTGTTAAATACTCGACAATAGGAGTCATCCAATTATCCTCGTATTGATCATTGGCCCCTAATCGAGGGGGTTCTTTTGGAGTAACCCTAGTCTTGCCTCCTCTCTCATTATGTGCTAGAACTTGAGACTTAATCAATACTAATGTTTTATTTTTCAAGTTAGTTTTATTCTCCTCAAGCTAGGATTTTCTTGATATCCTATTAGCACAATTTGAGCTTTGGGTGCTCCTCATGCACCAGCCAGCTTAGCTAATGAATTGGCTTGAGAGTTCTGGTCTTTGGATACATTTATTGCTTTTCTTTTAGTTCTAATATTGTATATTGATATTTCATATTCTTTTACATAATAGGGTTTGAACCAGAGATGGAAATGGATAGGGGCTTCTAACTGCATTATTAAAAATTTATATTTTAAAGAGATGGTAAGAGGAACTCTAACAATTATTATGTGTTTGGGTTTACAAAGCGTGGATTGTTAGGAGCATCAATGGATGCTAGAAGAATTGCAGATGATGTCAAAAAATGCTTGAAAATGATTTATATATCAATTCGTGATCTTTCCCTAGTTCATCAGTAACTGAAAGTAGAGCTAGCTAGCTAACCTACAGACTTATATAGCTTCAAAGTTCAAACCTTATTGATACTCTTTACTAACTAATAAATAGCAAATCATTACATATATTAAAGATTTCCTAATTTTTATTTAGTTAGAGTGCTATTTTTTAATTTTGTAGTTGAAAAATAATTGTGTGTAGAACAAGCAGAAGATAGTGATTTAGTTAACATTGTAAAAATTCTATATGTTTGTGTTAATAAAAATCCTGAATTTGCAAGATCACAGACTCTAAAATTTAAGACAAGAAAGTAAAGAATCTAAATTGGAATATCTTAAATGAATGCAAGTACAAAATCAATAATCATTGATAGAAACATGAAAGAGAAAAGAAGAGTACTAGATATGGGTAATGCAATTGGAACCTCAGATAATTCAAATGAACTACTATGAATAGAACGCCTAATATGCCGATATAAACTTTACGATCAAGTGGTTATTTTAAATTTTGAAGTAAGTTGAATTAAAAGAATTCATTATTTTGAGCATTTCAAATTTCTTTATATATTCTCTTTTTGAATAATTTATTTAAAAGATTTTTGCAAGATCGAGTGATAGATAATGTTATCTCCTTACATAATCGTGTAAAACTTTAGTTGCACAACTAATTAGTTACTAATATAATTACTGACTAATAAAAATAAATTTGCAATCTCAACAGAACTGGATAAGCTAATGCGTATAAAGTATAAAGACCAAATAGTCTTCTTATTTAATTTAATGGTATTATCAACATGTTTTAAGGTTTTAGGAATATTGTTGTAAAATCAAGCATGAAGGCACAAGTCATGTCCAAAAATTATTATAATCGAATTATACGTAGTTTTATATAGGATTTTGCATCACTTTAGCATTTTAATTAAATAAGAAGTTAATAGTAAGCATTCAAAACTCATTATTCAAAAAGGATATTATTTCATTTTAAATTACATAATAATACTTTGCAAGCATATTAAGGATGAATGTTTTAAAAATAATATGCACATGAACTGAGTCAGTACCCATATTATATTACTCTAGAATATACATGGGGTATCATATTGATGGAGTAAAATAATTGAGCAGAAAATTGATTGAAGCTATCAATCTTCAGGTTATGTTCCACTGTCATTAGATGGAATTCTTGACTTACAGTATAATACTTTTTTCGGTTAATGTTGATTTTTTTTAGATGTTTGTTATGAGTAGATTTTAGGATTGCATATTGATGTCAAAGGATATAAAATTATTATATCATACAGATTTCTTCACTATCATGTTCTAATATGACGTAAGAAATTAAATATATTAATGTCTTTATTTCTATGCAGCGTGCAGTGCATTTACTACATAAGGGTAGTGAAGTTGATCTCAGTCTGATTTCTCAAACTTTGAAAATTCTTGGAGGTACACATTTCTGTGACTACTACTATTATCATCACACACACAGACATACATATATTCTTCGAGTACAATATTTATCTTACATACACAAATCAAGATAAAGCTCTTCTAAACCTGAATAAGTTGCTTAAATGTAATGTTTTGATTGAGGAATATGGTAAATAATTAGTCTGTCTTAAATTCTCCTATTTGTTGCCTATAAAAATAAACTACAAAATTAAATGTTCTTTCTATTTAAAACTTTGCATATTCTTCATATACTTCCTTTTGGGAAATTCTAAATAGTATACATTTTGTTAATTACTTTGAGTTCACATTTTTTCCTAATTAATCATACATAAAGAGAAAGATATTAATTGATCCAAAAATTAATTGATCTTGTTCTATTGGATCACTTCATTTTAAGATTGTATATATGGAGCCTCATTTGACTTTAAGGAATGAAAGCATTTTACTAGACTGTAATAATGATGTCGTTGCTCTCTCAGATCTTTCATATTTCTAAACATTTATGTGGGCAGTCTATGTTTCCATAATCTAGATTTCAGCTCCATCACTCTTTCATGCACATAACTTAGCTTCGTTTCCTTTTCTACACAACTCCAAGTACTATTTCTTGTTTGCTTCACTATTTTCATGGACTAACCCTAGTTCACCTTCTAAAATGTTGAATGCCATTTTATTTATTTATTTATTTATTTTTTCAAAAAAGAAAGTATATAAACAAAAAGGAGAAAAAACGCCTTTCTTCGGTGGCTCACACAAAAGGCGTGACATATTAATGATATATACCACCCATACAGAATAAAAAGAATAAAAGAAAACGGACCACATCCAAAGCCATCGCAACAGGCGATACGACTGCAAGACCGGAAAAAATGAAGAAGAAGGATACCACCGCTAACCACCAACCCGCCTTACCCGAAGGTAAAGGCCAGACCTCCAATCTCACCAAGAATAGAACAATCCAAACTGAAGCAGATGCAACGAAACAGAAGAAAGCAGACTCCACCAACTGAGCTAATCCAACTCAAGAAGAAGATAACCGACGAACCTTGAGCAGTGAAGGACGAAGGAGACTGGAGCCAACAATCTACCAAAGAAACCAAGAAACCAAGCCAGATCACACCTAGGAGGTGTAAACAGGAACCTCCGATGATGCCACGGAAGCATAAATCAGATGCAGCCAACCAAAGCGCACTCCCGTAAAGGGGAAAACAGAGAAACCTGGAAAAGAAAACTAGCGACCGCATTAAAACAAAAAAGGGGGGGGAGGAGGGGGAAGGGAGCGAAGGGTGGAGGCCAACGCTCGAAAGAAGGATTTCAGCCAACTCCCTGTCTAGCAGTAGACAGAGAACAAGAAATAGATAAAAGACCCACTAGCCGACTAGATCGTGGGCTTGTGGTTCTCCTGAAAGGTCTACCACGGAATGCTAAGAAAACGTCATTCCTCACTCACCGAATAATGGACGGAGGATCCATTATTCCGTGTAGCTCAAGTGATAATTTAAAACATCTCAACTTATTTATGTCATATATACACAACATGCATGATGATAATGAACTCACTCCCACTGCTCTTCAGAAATATATGTTCCTCCAGTATGTGTTCATTGTTATATTTTCTTACAATCAATTTTGTTTATAAATTATATATCTTTATTTATGAGTATGATGAAAATGTCTTCTTAGTTGTCAATTGGGGCCATTTCCATTAAAGGTTGACAAAATTGGAAGTAGTGACAAATATTTTACTAAAGTCGGTAAATAAAATCGTGTCTAATAATAAAAATGTAAATGACGCAAAAATCATTGAAAGGAATAATAAATATCTTCTCTTCATTTTGGATGACTTGCAAATAAGATTGGAAGCTTAACGAATTCAAAATTACTTCAGGAAACCTACTCCCTTACAACTTGAAAATCC
This sequence comes from Allium fistulosum, assembly GCA_030737815.1. Classification (NCBI taxonomy): domain Eukaryota; kingdom Viridiplantae; phylum Streptophyta; class Magnoliopsida; order Asparagales; family Amaryllidaceae; genus Allium; species Allium fistulosum. Next base: position 118,021,837 of record CM060908.1, on the reverse strand, counting down.
CTTAAATTTTACGCCTTATTTGTGTGACATAATTACAATGAATATCACATCTCAAATAAAATTTTGTGCATAAAAGATGAAAGTACCGTGTATGTGCATGGAAGACAATGAATTTCACCAGTAATATAAATGAAAGTTACTTTAAATTTCAAATTCATAGAGTAACATTGTAACATTTGAAATTTTCTCCTTTTGCCTATTCCTCAATAAGCAGTTTACATTCATTTTGCATGTTTTATTTTGTTGGCTAGTTATTCACTTCTTGAATAGTTGCTTATTTTTTGCAATAAACTTAAATTAGTGGGAATCTATCAATTTAATCAGCAAATATAAAATTATATTCTAATTGCTCACTTTGTTTTTCCGAATCAGCTTATAATAAATGGCTAAAATTATCTGCTAATTCCATTACAACTATTGTTTATAAAGAACGTTGACTACATACACATACTGTCTTGCGCTATATGTAGTTTGGACTGTTGCACCGAACTAATAAATAACTTTAGTTTTTTTTGTTTTTTTATAAAAACGAATAATGATAAATGAAAATTTTCACTCTCTTTGGACCGATCACCGACAGTTTTAGTTATGACCAATATTATTGATATCTTTTTGTTTCTTTAGTTATTGCAAATGATGATATATAATATTTATGGTGCTTATTGAAATTTTGTTGAATTGTCTTTTTTGTATTAAATTATTTGAGAGTAAAGGTTTAGCTACTATGTAGAATAGTGATTTAGTTATTATATTAGTTTTTTTTTAAAGGAAAATTTATATCAGAAGGAGAAAAATAGCCTTTCTCCGGTGGCTCACAGAAGAAGGCAAGGCATACGAAAATATGCCTCCCTGAAAACCGAAAACAGAGACAAGCCTCTAAGGAACACAAGAAAAAAGAAAATAAAAGATCCACTGCCAGATAGAAGCCACAAAAACCCAACAGAAAATAAAGAACCAATAGCCCACTCTACCAGCAACCCCGTTACACCCGAATAGGTGTAGGCCAGACCACCAGATAGTACCAACCACCGCCATTCTGAAAGGGACCGAAAGGGGACCAAAATCATAAACCGCTCAGTAGAGAAACCCACAACAATCGGCCTCAAGCACACCTTGACTGCCTAGTGACAACACCCGATGAGCTCCGGCAAGGCCACCGCCCATAGATGGTGTCACTTAGCACAACAATCGCCACGCGGACAGAAGGTGGAATACCAAAAGAAAAGACCAAGGAAGCAACCACAGCCATAGCCATCGACGAAGTCACAACCTACCAAAAAAATCTGGCAGTCGAAACACCGCGAAGACACCTAAACCTGAAAAACTAGCACGCACATCAAAACCAAAACCCGGGGGGGTGGGGGGATCGAGAGCGCTGGATGAAGGCCAACGCCCTGCCTAGTGGATTTAACCAACTCCGATTCTAGCGGAACTCAACACACACGAAATAGAAAGAAGACCCACTAGACGCTGAGAACGGGAGCCCGTGACTCCCCTGAAAGGTCTACCTCGGAAAGCTAGGAATACGTCATTCCTTACTTGCCGAATAATGGTCGGGGGGTCCATAGGATAGTTATTATATTAGTTCGTGACACTACTTTATACGATTAAAACTGATTAAAGTTCAAGTGGCAGTTATGGAGATTGTATTATTAAGGAAGCCAAAGGATATAATATATATAAAGGCCAATTTGCTTGGGAGTTGCATATCTTAGGTATCCCTTCTTCAACCATTATTTGACTCGATAAGAATATCCTCAATTAATTGTATTTCTAGGAGATGAATAAAAATTGCAATCCTTAATTTTTCTTGTCTCCTTATGTCCATATGGCCTTTTCTTTTGTTATGCACTTGATTATGGCTAATCATGCAATTTAGTTTTGCCACTAACCTTCTTTAATTACTACAATTGATTCATCACTTACACGATTACCAATTAATGTCCATCCTTTCCAAGTATTTATACTCTTTCCTTTATTCAGTACCTGCAGATTAGGCCAAACTACTTATGAAGGGTATGCTGTTAAGGTGTTCAGTGTGCTTCTTTAAATTCTTATAAATGATGGTTTTAATGGAGGGTATGCTGTTAAGGTGTTCAATCTGCTTCTTTAAATTCTTATAAATGATGGTTTTACTATATCAGTGCATTCAAAATTAATTATTATCAAAATAACATCTTTAAAAATAATGAACCAGTCAATAAAATGTGGTTTAAATGTCATTGAGGTCCCTTTACAAAACCCCTGTAGTCTCCTTCATTTTTTCCTATCATTTTCCCTTTATTAATTACTAACTAAGATAACAGTAAATGGTAATTTACATTTTCTAATAAAGACTTAATTAAATACTTGTATACATTTATAGATATGCATGCATTCACACACAAATAACATAGCATCAATTCTTGGGTTGGTAACAAATAATATCGTAATATTGGTGCAGACAAACAAGCAATAATATAACTTGAATTTATGTTTGCTACTATTATTACTAGTGTGAACTCGTGCTACGCACACGGAGTTCGTCTTATATCGCTTGAATCTTATTTACGTACACTATCCTAGATGAGCGATATCATTTTCTGTTTCTTTAGAATGGTACGCTTAAAAATAATTGGAAACTAAGCATCGCTAAACCATGGTATTTTATCATTCGTAAGACAACGTTTGATATTATGCTCATTATTGATGATTTCAAAACATAATGTTGAAGAATGTAAAATTATAGAAAACATCTTGAGTAGCTTCATGCATATGCTATAAAAATGGCTTTTATTATAAGTAATCAAACTAAAATCATGTGGTAATTAACGTGAATTAATTTAGGAACACAATGCATTGTTGACAATATGTAGTAAAATGAATTCGTGCATAAGTCAACAATGTTTACCTATCATTAACATTTTTTTATAGTATACCTATAAATTTAACAACCTTTTATTTTATAGCATACTCAACAAAGTTGGACTCATCAAACCAAACCCTTGGGTTATATAATACTTATGTTCCATCGCTCTAAGAACATAAAAAACTGATTATCCTAGTAAATTCAACTTCATCTATTCTTGATAGAATGAGAAAAAATTCTTAGAAATAGAGCCTATTATGGTTGATATATGATAAATTTTCACACCATTTTTCACTTTGTTTTTCATTATTAATTTGGCTGAATTGTTCTTTGTAAATTATTATAACAAAATTTACTAACATAGATGATCGTAGTTTCTTTGTTACATACAATTAATACCACATTTATTCACTTGATAGTAAATTGTACTAAATTTAAACAACAATTTTCCTCTTTTACAGCTTCAACTGAAATATTAGATTAAACAATATAAAATTTCATGATTGTCATAAAACGGATTGAATGATTCAATATGAATTAAGTTTCTCGTCTTTGGCCAGACGATAAACCGAATGATATTCTCTATCCAACCAAAGCTAGTTTATAGATAATGGTATCATCGCCGTTCTTCTTGACCAAGCATAGCGAACCTGTTACATGGTCAGTACAATCTTCATTATCCGTGGAAACAAAGAATATTGAATTCACATTTCATCAAGTGCTGAATAAATCGTATTGAAGATGTACACTACTTTGGTATGTAATGCAGCTAGATCAGATACATACCCAATGTGCAGAGTCCTTTGTTTGGTCATCGATGTGCAATTAGATAGCTTAAAATGAAATAAGTAGAGCACTCATTTGGGAACACAAATATACTACAGAAATAAGAAATGCTTGCATAAACGGGCAATCATAAAACACAAACCAATTGTGGTATAAATTTAGCTTTAGACAGTTATTTGACACTCATGTAAGATCCACCCAAATTACTTTCCAAGGTTTAAAAAAATGATATACATATACATTAGAACACATTTTATATTTTGTATCAAGTGGATATTTGATTGTACTTGGTATCACAACAAATTTGTTACATTAATTAGAATCAAAGTTTGCAAAACATAAAATCTTATATCTAATTTAACTATTTATGGAAAATATTTAACAGGTAGTTTCATGTATCCATTTTAGTCACTTAGCAGTTTATAGGAACTGAAATTCTGTGTTGCATTAAGAAATATCAAAATGTGCAAGAACATTAATTTTACTCGATTCATTTAATAAGGTGATGTAGACATTATCCATTTGTATAAAAGAAAAATAATTATTTCGATCTCAAAAATAATTACGCTTAGTTAAAATGAGAACTCTAAGACATAAAATGTTATTTTATATGTCATTTCATTTATAATCAAATAGAATGCATATTCACTTAGTTTCTTGTAGAAATTGAATGTCTTTGTTTTATTAAGAAATATCAAAATGTGAATAATGAACATTAATTTTACCCGGTTTGATTAATAAAGTGTTGTAAACATTATGTTGGGGAAAATCCCTTCAGATGATCAGTCTAAGGGAATAAAAAAACAAACATAGCGGAAAATAACTGGATCGTGATTGTAATGAGATAGAACAAACAAAAGATGAACACCAAAACAGACAATCACAGATCTATGCAATGCAGAAAAATAAATAACACCAGTATTTATAGTGGTTCCACTATCGCGAGGCAGTGTACGTCCACTTAGGGAGAGGAGATTTTATTAATCACTGAAAGATTAGAGTTACAAGATTGATTCACTTTTGGAGGCTATACATAAGAAGAATTTACAATACAGACAAAATTATGCAGAGTTTCAGCTCTCTAGGATGGCTTTGAAATTGGTTGAAATTAGTTCTCAATTTCGGCTGCCATTGTCGTCCAGAAGCTCCACTATTTATAGAGTGAAGAAATGAGGAGGGGTAGCTGCTATATAGCAGCCCTGAGGTTTGGTTCGACACATCTGGTTCGGCAAGGTCCAATAGCATTTGGTGCCATAGCACTTGGACCGGCATGATTTGGTCCGGCATAGATTGGCATTTGGTTCGACATCTAGACTTCAGTTTGGACCGGCATGCTCTAACACCAAACAACATATTTCTTTCGACATCACCAAATCACCGAACGAACACTTTGGTTTGGCAAAACACCGAATGAAATACGTGGTTCGGTATTCCTCATTTCACCTTCACCAAATACCGAACGGGTTCTCCTTCATATCACCGAACGAGATCTCCTCTGCCGCTCCAACCATCAGCCAACTACCAAACGAAGTTCCTAGTTCAGTCTCTACCCTACACCGCTCCAAAACAAGCCGCTTCACTTCCAAACCAACAACCTCCACCACCGAACCAAATATCTGGTCCGGTCACCTCTTTACCGCTCCAACTGGAGCGACAGCAGCTACCACCGGACGAGATCTCTCGTCCGGTCTTTCCACTCCAATGAGAGATCTTTGCTTCTGCGACTTCAAGCAATGAATTAGGTATCAAATTCCAACAATCTCCATCTTGATACCAAATTCCATACAAGCCTTCCAACTCCATTTACACCTTTATGCTATAAGCAATGGATACTTACCCAATGAGCTTCGGCAATGCCATCACCCATTACACTCTGTCAACGAACTCCGGCAAGGCCACCGCCCATCAACAAAGTGTTCAAAGTACCCAGTCCGTGTAGAACCTATCAATCTCCACCATGAAAACAAACGTCTCCATGGGCCATCTCCACTCTCCCCTTGTGCCACCCCGTGGCACCTAGCACTTCATTAAGCGAATCAAGTCCGAGCAATGCTCGAACTTAGCAACAGGCAATGACTTGGTAAACATGTCTGCTGCATTCTCCTTTATGTGAACTTTCTAAAGACGAACTAGTTTCTCTTCACTCATCGAGATAAGGAACAACTCTCTCACCTCAATATTCTTCGTCCTCGAGCTGAATGCCATATTTTCAGCTAAGTGAATTGCACTCTGACTATCATAGTACACATCGACGCCTTCATATAAGAAGCCCAAATCACACAACAATCGCCTTTAATAAAGCGCCTCCTTAGCTTCTTCAACCGCAGCTATGAGCTCTGCCTCTATAGTAGACAAAGCCACAATCGTCTGCAACCTCGCTCTCCAACTGATCGCTGTTCCACCAATGGTGAACACATATCCAGAGGTTGACTTCCTTCGATCTCTATCACCGGCATAGTCGGAACCACAAAATCCAACCAAGCTGAAATCTCTTCCTCTGCCACCAAAGACAAGTCCATGGTTTGGAGTTCCTCTAAGGTATCTGAAGATACACTTCACTACTTCCCAATATATCTTCTCTAGATTTGCCATGAACCTACTCACCAATCCAACCACCTGTGCAATGTTAGGCCTAGTGTAGACCATGGCATACATCAAGCTGCCAACTGCACTTGCATATGGGACCTTTATCATATAAGCCTTGTCCTTTTTCGAGATCAGAGAGCCTTTACTAGAAAGTTGTATGTGCAAAGGCATGGGTGTGCTGATTGCCTTTGCCCCTTCCATGCTAAACCGAGCAAGCACCTTTCGAATGTACTCCTTTTGAGTGAGGCTCAAAAGTCCTAGCTTTCTATCCCTTCGGATTTCCATACCCAAAATTTTCTTTGCTTCTCCAAGGTCCTTGCACCCATCCCTTCGGATTTCCATATCCACATACAAGAGTAGGTACACCCATCTACCATTCTTTGAATGCTTTAAGTACACACAAGCGTCTTTGATGCTACGATCAAAACCAAGTGAAAGCATAAAAGAGTCAAACCTCTTGTACCATTGTCTAGACTACTGCTTAAGTCCGTACAAAGACTTCTTCAATTTGCAAAGCCAATTTTCTTTCCCATCTACAATAAATCCTTCTGGCTGCTTCATGTAGATGGTCTCATCCAAGTCTCCATGCAAGAAAGCAGTTTTCACATCCAGTTTCTCCAGCTCCAACTCATGAGCTACAACGATAACGAGGAAAATGCGGTTGGACGTATGCCTCACTACTGGAGAGAATATCTCATCATATTCCAATCCCTTTCTTTGTGAAAACCCTTTGGCAACTAGTCTATCCTTGTATGTCCCATCATCCTTCACCTTGAATACCCATTTGCAACCTATGGCTCGGCTTCCTTGAGGAGGTGGTACCAAATCCCAAGTCTTGTTCTTCTTCAATGACTCTAACTCCTCTTCCATAGCGCACATCCACTTCGATTTGTCATATGACTTCAAAGCTTCATCAAGGTCTAACAACTCCTCATGAACCACATGTAGGGCATAGTCAAACTGATCACCAAGGCTAAGGTTCGCAAACTGCTAATCACTATACCTATCGGGCGGCCTAATAGTCCTACGACTGACTCGGGTAGGTACTGCTTCGCCGAACTCCTTTCAGCTCCACCTTTAACTGAACTTCCTCTAGATTCATTCACATCACCAGCACTACTAGAAGGTATCTGTGGACTATCCTATGATGTTTCATCAACTGCGTTTTCCTCGACAGCATCAACAACAACTCTACTATTAGGCTGGAACACGGGAACTTCTTCCATCTCCTTAGGCCTATCAGAATCTTCTGATGTAGTAGGTAGCTTCTCCTTTGGATTGAACATAGTAGACTCATAAAAGGTAACATGTTTGGAATGAACAATTTTCCGATCAATAGGGTTCCAAATTCGACACCCTTTGATACCATCGGTGTATCCCATTAGTATGCCCTTGTATGCTCTAACCTCTAACTTGTCATCACATGTATGGTGCATGTACACAGGATAACCAAAAATTCGGGAGTAACCATGATACACTGCTTTACCTCTCCACTTCTCCTCTGGAATCTTCACATCTATGGCTGAGCATAGAATTCGATTTATGATATGCGCCGCAGTTGATAATACCTCAGCCCAAAAGCCTCTAGACAAGCCCGCCGTCAATCTCAAGCAACGAGCCATCTCCAATAGAGTCCTGTTCATCCTTTCTGCAACCCCATTGGATTGTGGATCTCCGCGTGTAGTGAAATGTTTCTGAATGCGATGCTGTCTACAAAAATCAAGGAAATAGAGACAAATTCACTGCCATTATCAGATCTCAGCACCTTCAACCTAGAACCAGATTGGTTCTCAACAAGCGCTTTCCAACCTTTGAACTTCTCAAAACTTTCTGATTTGGCCTTCACATACACCCATACTTTTCGAGAAAAGTCATCAATAAAAGAGATAAAATACTTTGCTCCTCCAAGAGAAGGAGTAGCAACCGGTCCCCAGACATCTGTATGCATGTACTCAAGTACTCGCCTCGATTTATGGAGTCCAACTCCAAAAGATACTTTAGTTTTCTTGCCTAACACACACTCCTGGCAAAAGTCCATCTTGTCGAAGCTTTCTCCTTTGATCATCTTCCGTCTCCGAAGCAACTCTAAGCTCTTCTCTGAAATATGACCCAACCTGAGATGCCAAAGCCTTGTGGCATCCAAAGCATGAGAACTATCTACTTTAACACACGACTCTCCAAGAACCATGGTTCCTTTTAGCAAATACAGATTTCGGAACACATCTCCTTTCATAAGAACTAGTGCACCTCTCGAAACCTTCAGACTATCCTTCTCGATAGTTACCTTGTATCCCAAAGGTGCCAATTGTCCTAAAGAACTTAAGGACTTCCGAAGACCTGGAACATACCGGACACCTGTCAAAGAGCATATCACTCCGTCAAACATCTCGATCCTCACCGAACCTTCACCCATTGCTCTACAGCTAGCATCATTACCCATAAGAATAAAGCTTCCCTCTCGTCCAACGAAAGAACTGAAGTAATCCTTATTAGGCGTCATATGGAAAGATGCCCCCGAGTCTAGCACCCAATGGTCTGAGACATCCGATACTGCTGCAGACAACACATCGTCAGATACATACTTCTCCACTGCAAATGATGAAGATTCGTCTTCTTCCTTCTTCTTCAAATCTGGACAATCCTTTTTCCAATGACCAAGTTTCTTGCAGATAAAGCACTTCCTGTCCTTAAACCTTCCTCTCCTGCCATTACCGGGCTTCCTGACTTGGAACGCCCTCTAAAGTGCCAATTCTTCTTATCTTCTCTACCTCTTTCAACAAACAGGTCGTGACTACTACTTCCACCTCTACTTCCTTCACTTATCTCCTTCATCTGATCTCTCAAGCCCTCAGATAGAAGGCCTAACTTCACACCTTCCACCGCCAATGTGTCTCTAGCAAAGATAAGGCTATTAGTGAAACCTGTGTAATGCTCCGGAAGAGAACACAAAAGAATCATTGCCATTTGCTCCTCATCCATATTCAAGTCAACAGTCTTCATCTTCATCACGAGATCATCAAAGAAATTAAGATGTTCCTTCACTGAAGTACCCTCTCTCATCCGCATGGTGAAAAATGTCTTTAGTAATATCGGACGGTTAGTCAGAGATTATTTCAAGTAGAGATTTTCTAGCTTGGTCCAAATGCCCCTAGCAGTGGTCTCACTGCTAATCTCTGAGATGACATTCTCTCCCATAGCTAGTTGTAAAGTAGTAAACGCCCATTTCTCCATCTCCTTCCTTTCCGCGACTGAGATGTCAGCCGCCAACTCCTCAGGGGCAAGCACTACTTGATGGACTTCATTCCTCATTAGAACAGCCTTCATCCTCCATTTCCACTTCTCGAAGTCTTTATCCCCATTCCATTTCTCAATTGCCAACTGTGATCCTGACGTGATATACATCCCTCTAGTATAGGGTCTTGTAGCAACTGGAGTCGCTTCATCTCCTGCCATAACGTCTAACACTCCTCAATCAACCTTGTAGCTCTGATACCTGACTGTTGGGGAAAATCCCTTCAGATGATTAGTCTAAGGGAATAAAAAACCCAACGCAGTGGAAAATAACTCGATTGTGATTGTAGTGAGATGGAACAAACAAAAGATGAACACCAAAACAGACAGTCACAGATCTATGCAATGTAGAAAAATAAATAACACCAGTATTTATAGTGGTTCCACTACCGCGAGGCAGTGTACGTCCACTTGGGGAGAGGAGATTTTATTAATCACTGAAAGATTAGAGTTACAAGATTGATTCACTTTTGGAGGCTATACATAAGAAGAATTTACAATACAGACAAAATTCTGCATAGTTTCAGCTCTCTAGGATGGCTCTGAAATTGGCTGAAATTAGCTCTCAATTTCGACTGCCATTGTTGTCCAGAAGCTCCACTATTTATAGAGTGAAGAAATGAGGAGGGGTGGCTGCTATATAGTAGCCCTGAGGTTTGGTTCGGCACATCTGGTTCGGCAAGGTCCAATAGCATTTGGTGCATATCACTTGGACCGGCATGATTTGGTCCGGCATAGATTGCCATTTGGTTCGGCATCTCCACTTCAGTTTGGACCGGCATGCTCTAACACCGAACAAGATATTTCATTCGGCATCACCAAATCACCGAATGAACACTTTGGTTCGGTGAAACACCGAATGAAATACGTGGCTCGGTATTCCCCATTTCACCTTCACCAAATACGAATGACCTCTCCTTCATATCACTGAACGAGATCTCCTCTGCCACTCCAACCATCAGCCAACTACCGAACGAAGTTCCTCGTTCAGTCTCCACCCTACACCGCTCCAAAACAGGCCGCTTCACTTCCAAACCAACAGACTCCACCACCGAACCAAATATCTGGTCCGGTCACCTCTCTACCGCTCCAACTGGAGCGGCAGCGCTACCATCGGACGAGATCTCTCATCCGGTCATCCCACTCCAACGAGCGATCTTTTCTTCTATGACTTCAAGCGATGAATTAGGTATCAAATTCCAACACATTATCCATTTGTAGAATTACTTAAAACAATTATTTCAACCTCAAAATTAATTGCGATTGGTTAAAATGAAAACTCTAAGACATAAAATAATTTTATAGGTTGTTCATTTAATTTATAATCAAATAGAATGCATATTGATGCTTCCATTCAAAGTAATGTAAGCGAATGGTATTATTGTGACATGGTTAGTTCTCCTATTATTTACATTTTTGTCCACTTTATGTCATTTAATTGTTAATACGAAATTATGAAACATAAGGTTGAAACAAAAAGTAGGATCAACAAATTTTCTTTGATAATATCTTTCATAATCTCTTTTGATACAAAGCTTCAACCTTGATTTGCAATTTTTTATAACCACAATTCTCTTTACATTTACTTTAGGTAAAAAAGTAAGAAAATGTTAGTTTTTTAGTACGTAGCATGACATCGGATAAGCAAGATGGAGAATAATATACATGATTTTTATTATTTGTATTAGTCTTGAATTTACTGCCTTTAAGTGTAAAATAAAATAAAATAAATTCCAAATCATTCCATATTTAGTATCTAATACTTTACAGTTACATGCGGTGTACACTAAATATCATCTATTTAACAAAATGAAGCTAAAATAACACACATCAAGTATGAAGTGGTACTATGAGTACCAACATTCTTAATAACTTTTTTAGCACTTATTGACAAATAATTTCTTTCTTGATGTAAATATGTGCTTAGTTATACTATAATTATATTTCTTCGATGATTACAAATTTACACTATCAAGAACTAAAGCTTCAATAATTGCAAATTTAATGTGGGAATTGTTAAAAGGCAAGTTAGTTTGTATAAAGGGAATGAATGATAAGGAAATAATTTAGGAAATAAAAAAATAGTTGTGGGGGGTGGGGTGGGGGGGGGTTGGGGAATATTTGGTCATAACTATATTTTACTAGAAAATATAATCAGTTGTTCTAGAAATATCTTTTTATCATAAAATTTTCTATTAAATTTGAAAATAAGTGAGTGTAGGATTATGAATAATTTCATATTTTTTATATTTAAATGAAAATAAATTTGTACCATTTTCAATCTAAATAAATACAAAACATTCATATTATTTTACTTGAATAAATAAATAAACAATGTAAGTAAAATAGAGAGTTTCATGTCTTCTTTTAAAACTTGATTTAAGAACACCCTTCAAAGGAATCATTGAAATTTTGAATAAAAGGAAAGAATTCCATATCCATACCATCTTGTTCAGATGAAGATGTCGATGGAGACTGAGATGAGTAGTCCTCTATGATTCTAACATTAGAGAATTATGGTTTAAATTAGAGAAATATGATTTATGGTTTGTGGATGAAAAGACAGTAAGATTTGGTATAATAAACGTACATGTAAAGAAAGAAGAAAGATGATTATAAAAAAGGAAATTTGATCATTTCAACCTTTTTTATAAGAGGAGAATAAATTATTTGATTTCCCCTTAGCAAAATCATTTCATTAAAGAAAAGTTTGTTCAAATACCCCTTAGTCAAACTGATTCTCCATCTAAAAAATTCCTCTAATGATAATTAATAAGATATAGTGATGGTGAAAAAAACCTAATGGTGACAAATGGGCTATGTTGGCTCAAGACATAAATCATTATATATATTTGCGTAAAATATAACCTTAATATAAGATGATTACTATACTACATATGAACCCATGATTTTCATTCAAGAATTGAGTCGAAGAGGTTGGAACATTTAGTACAGCAAAAACATATGCACAAAATAAACTAATGAAGCCAATTAAATTATCTATTAAAATACCAAAAATTCCTTTAATGCTAATCAATAAGATTTAGTGATGGTGAAAAAATCTAATGGTGACAAATGGGTTATGTTAGCTCAAGACATAAATCATCGTATATTCTTACGTAAAATATAACCTTAATATAAAATGATTACTATACTACATATGAACCATGATTTTCATTCAAGAATTGAGTCAAAGAGGTTGGAACATTTAGTACAGCACAAACATATGCACAAAATAAAGTAAAGAAGCCAATTAAATCATCTATTAGATACAAAAAATTATAACTTTATCAACTAAACCTTAAGAGTTGGTGAGGAGTAATGAATCCAAGGTAACTATCAGGAAATTTTTGTAACATTTACACTTTTGAAATTATAGGTTATAAAATATAACATGGAGTTTAATTTCTAGGAATATATTTTTAGTTTTTGAAAAATTTCTCTTAAGAGTTCCACCTTTAGATCCATTCTTTAAGGATAGATTCTTGTTCCAGAAAACTTCAAATTTGACATGACGACAATTATGATTCCTTTTATACTTCATAAGAAAAAAAACAAATGTTGTCTATGTGTTCATTAAATAAGACGATGGTGTATGCTTACCGGCATGGTATGTCGTTGATTACTGGATCATATAACTTGTACTTAGAAAACAAACTTGAGCAATCTACATTAGATTCACTTGTAGGTGAGTTTCGACAATAAGTAAAATCGAAAGAAAGAAGTTTACATCATAAGTTTATAACTTTATAAAGCCCTAAGAACTTATAGGATCTTAAAGATGAGCATGTGCACACAAACATTCATTTCAATAGGAAAACTTTTACAACTTATTTTGCCTAAATGGAATCTGTAAGTGGAACATAGTGCATTAACAACCATGTCAGTGCCATCTTTTTTAATCTTCTGCAATAGATCCATATAACCTTGAACCCAATACAACTATTAATTTTACTGTTAAACAAATAAACAGATTAGGGAAATGAACCTGTATAAGCAAGCAGGCAATTACATACCGCCCTTTAATGCCATAATACCAAGACTTTTGCCACCTTTGCCACCTGCATATAAGTATAGCAAAAACAATTGTATTAGATTTATTGTTTAAAACAAAAATAGAGCTAGTATAACATGGTGAATAAATATAAAAAGGACATGACTTTATATAGTACAAAAAGCAAAATTAATGCAATTTCGTTTTTTCAAATATATGAATATGTCAGCCATCCAAAGTGCAAAAAGGTCGACCTCCATGTTATGTTGCATAAACTTATAAAATGGAATAAAATACATATAATAAGTGCTAAAAATCAAATTGAATCAATAATTATTCACAAACTATATCAAGATTAGCATATAAAAATAAGTTTTTGATGTTGAATACTTACTTCCGGGTCTTTAGTGAGGAATCATATTTCGTGTGTACGAACCATTGTCTAAATAATGGAGATAGAAATAGGAAACAAAGAGATTGGGAAGTTAAAAGGACTTCTATTAAAATTGGTAGTTGAGAAGAGATATTTTAGGGTAAAAATGCAAAAAGTGCTCAAAATTATGAAAAAAATGTGTTTTATTCTCAAAATTATGTGAGGGAAGGAGATGAAGAGTTGGTTATTTAATTTTTTATACAGTAGAACAGATTAGAAAATAAACACAAACACACTGTTGAACTACATGTAGGAGCAAAATTCAGCAGCAATTCACAAATGGTTCATTAATATTAACACGAATAAAACTCATGTGTTTGCAATAGAATTTATGTTCACCTTATTATTTTCAAAATTTTGACTAAATTTTGAAAAATACTTGCCTTGCTTCTTGAAACTACAATCTTAATAAGGTTGCAAGAAGAGATAGTTATACTCAGTTTCTTACTTAATTTTGCTACTATCATAGTAAGTATTTATTTGAAACCAATGAAATGTTTCATCAATAATATAGATTAACAATAAATATATGGCACAAATTAACTAAACCTTAAGAGCTGGTGAGGAGTAATGAATCCAAGGTAACTACTGGGAAATTTTGGTAATATTTATTGTTAATTATCGCAAATGCTTATTCATCCAAAGGTTGTGAAAATAATAAACGGGTATCTATATTTGGCATCTATACTTATATAACATATATAGTAGCGAGGCACATCAAGTTTGAAATAAAAAATAATGAAATGAAGAAATCAAAACTTCATAAGCTTTAAAAAAAATTTAATGTTCGGATCCAATTAAATCCTCCAAAAATATAATCAAATAAAGGATGGGAAAATGAGAATCCATTAGGAGTGATCACTGTCAAATATAGATTGTAAAAAACTCAGTCTTTAACTTATAATATCAAATTTTGGAGTCCAATGTTGTTTACATTATCTGTAAGCAATGTAAGATTGCTTAAAAACACATATTATAAATAAAGAACATTTAATATACAAAGAAAAAATAAACTTCATGCCTATACCAAGTTTAAGACATAAAGGTCCATGAATCAAAATTAGAAGTGAGCATTAATCTGCATTTCTGCAAGTCTTCTAATGGTGCTTGTCTTAAATGTATGAAATATAGTTCCTATTTCTATTCCAAGTAAAATGGTACTATACCAATATATATCTTCTTGCAGACATCATAGTAAAAATACTATGCTGCTATAAGAGTTTTAACAGTAATAAAATTTCCAAATATATTAACAATACCTATATCCAACATCGATTATGAGACAAATCATATTTATGGGTACTACATATAACCACAATGTGAAGCACTGTAATGTAGTTATTACGTTAATCAACAATTTATGATTGTAGGGTTACATATGCATAATACAATATCATCTTGTAATTAACCATATACAGTAAAATATCACATGCTAAGAATAATATGTATGTATATAAGTTTTCCTGAAATGTGCCGGGTATTGAGATTGCTTTGCCGATGTTGTTCAAATTCAGCATGCTACTTGTCCTCTAAGAAATGAAGAATATTCCTAAATTTAAATTTGAGACATGTTGATCCAATGGAGTAATGCCCTTCCTTGTCTTACAAATGGAATGTATAATAAAATATGTTTGTGTCCATAAAAGATTTATCTTAGATGTCCTAGGTTCTTATAGGGACATGTAATTGTATGCAAAGTATATAAAGGTGCAAGACTATTTAATTATTCCAAATTGCTAATGTTGATGTAATTATAAATTTAAGATCATAAACTAAATTATTTATTTGTTCTTCTAGTCAGTTCAAACTTAGTTTGGGAAAGTATTGAGTCCAACTAAATATTTGAAATAGACTTATAGAATAATGAAAATATGTATTTATTTTATTGCTAATTTAGGTAATCTAGGATAATTTACAACACCATTAGAAGCCTCACCTCTTCTCTGTTATGCCAATCAGGCATTTAGCTTCAGATTGTACAACGACAAACAATGCCTAAAATATAATTCAAATTGTACATATAAATATCCATATTTATATAAACATGTAACAAAACATTTGAAATATTCGATCCTATCATTTATTTTGCATGAATGTCATCTTCATATATCAAAACAAAATAGAAAAAAGTCAAGGGGGACATATTGGAAGTGAAACATATGTTGTTTGTGCCTGCATATGTTTTTCAAAGTTGTTCTCTAAGTTTAATTTTAAGCAGTCTTTCTTTATGTTGATATCTTTCGTATTTATATCTTTGATTTAAATTCTCCTTTAACTTTCACAAAATGATGCATCAATTCTCATATAATGTATTCTCATTGATCCAGATGTCTATATAATATAAAAGCTTTCATGTGCAAATAAGTGATAAAAAATGTTTCACCTGATGTAAACAATAAGTGCACCTTCTCTTGTAACCTTCTTTATCAAATAATAAATAGATGTCCAACAGCTAGAGCTGCTGCAGCCGTTGTTATTCTCGTTTTCATCGGAATAGCCAAAACACATTGTTTAATAAAAATACAAAAACAACTACGGAAATAAAACTTGAAAAGTAAAAAAAATGTTCCTGATTTGAAAATATGTAGTCCGAGCAAGGGCATAGTAGTTGCTGGAAACATCAGCGGGGAAAGATTGGAACAACCAAAGTAGATGGAAGAGTAGCATTCGAGGAATCCAACGGTGACGATAGGTTGGGGAACGCGATTGGGTGGTTGTGGGTGTAAAATTGGGGAACACGACTGTTGAGTTTAACATTTAAGGGGCCCGTGCGCTATTGAAACCAATCTCAATACTCATATTATAATATAGATTATAAAGTATAAGACAATAATAAACAAATTTAAGTACAAAAGACAAAATATAATAAGTTATGATATAAGTCAGAAACTGAAAGACAACGGTGACCTTAATTCATTTGTATATCTTTGACAATTGTGTACAATACTACAACAATAAAATTGAATCCGATGCAAATAATACCCAAAAAGAAGATGGTTTTATCCATCAAACTCCTGTTAACTTCTACTTCTTCTTCTCACTCATTACTCACATTTAATTTGTAAGTATGTTATTACATTCAAGCAGCCATTGCTCTTCTCCTATATTCCCTTTTATCTTTAAGGAAAAGACTTCCATGATGTTACCATCATCATCAACTGCATACTTTCCAGGAATCAAAAATTGAAATGATTTTACAAAGCAACGAGGAGATACCAAAATCAGAAGGTAACATAAAGATAGAATAGAAGACATGTTTAATTATTGTGAAAAACACATTAGAAAAAATTATGCAAAGTAATTGAAACTAAATCCATTGAAGCATGACTGAAGCAAGTTGTTTAATGCACATTTTAATCAAATAAATTTAAAAGAACATGACATTCAAATAAGACCTAGACCATAATGTGCCCACAAAATGCAAATATAAACAAAGCTTGAAATATTAATAAAAATTCAGAAATATTTAATCAAAATTTTAAAAACAGCTATTATAACATGAATAAAAAATGATGCAAATAATTAATCACAATAAACTAGACTACAGATATTTTTTCATAAAAGAATTAGGTTGAAACTCACCTCCAGAATCCCCCAGATTCGATATCGCTATAGATGGAATTGAATTGGCACTCAAAGAGCACGACTAATAGTGGTGAACCTAAGATTTCAAAACAAAAGAAATATGAAAAAAATAACAAACTAAATATATATATATATAAGAACGTTACCTTCAAATTCAGGATATTTTTTTTAACTTTGAGATGAAAGGTCATTTGCAGGTTTATAGTTCATGTTGTATTCTCTCTTTTTGTTAATATGAGAAAAGAAACTGTAACTTGAAATTGAATAAGAAGGTTTCGAGAAATGAGAAAAAAGTATATAAGAAGAAATTAATAGCATTTTCAAAACCAATGGATTAGTGATGGTCGAGTTGCCCATAAGTTAACAATAGTAGAACGGATGAAAACCGTAAAAGACACCAAAAATAATGAGAAAATGCTATTTTTCTCTAAATTTTACTTTTAAACTTATGTGTCCATTAAAGAGTATGTAAGAACATAGAGGTAAAAAATAATATTTGTATACTCTTATTCAAAACAGTATACCATAAAAAATAAACACTTAAGACATGTACATCCTCGGTAGTCATTACAACAAACATCTTGAATGATAGCTTAATACTGTATAACAAACCAAGTGCAATGAAACCAATTATCAATCATATATCTTTTGACTAATATAGATTTACTTGAAATTTGGTGAAACCACATGGGATCTGAAATAATTTTGTCTTTTACAGATGTCTCAATAGTAATTTCATTTATAAGTTTAAAAAACCATGTATGATCCAAAATAGTTTCAATCTTTCATATGTATCTCAATAAAAAATTCATTTATGAGCTAAAAAACTATAAAAAGGAAACACATAATCATGTAGGATTCAAAATAGTTTTATTACCATTATAGACCAACTATGTAATCGAAAATGCCATGGAAACTCAATATCCAAGCTTAATCATGTAGCTGTAAAAATGCAATGGTTTAACATCAAGTTCGATAATTGGAGAAACCACGTAAGATCCAAAATAATTTCAATTTTTGCAAATATCTCAATAATAGTTTCATTTATGAGCTAAGAAACCCGAGAAAGAAAATAAAAAACCATGTAGGATCCAAAAATAGTTTTACTGACACCACAAAGCTGCTCTGTAATAAAAATGGCATGGAAACTCAATAGCCAAGCATAATCACCTAACTGTACAAATGCAGCAGCTTAAACTCAAGTTCTATTGTTAACAACCACTATGTTACTTTCAAATCTATACCTTTTATTCAAGCTTGTATATCAAATGCAATAGCTTAAGGTATGTACAAATAACAACTATTGAAAGTTAGCATTAAGGTTAATCACCTAATTGTACAAATAATGAGAAAATAGTTAGCTATTCCTTATCCCTGGTGGCATTTGGAAAAAAGGGTAGAAAAGATATATAAACATGTACAAAATAAGTTGACTAAAATTATAGAATAACCTAACAAGCACCATTGTCTCAGTGGTTAAGTGATTCGACTTTGGTGCGAGAGGTCACAAGTTTGAAACTTGCATAGCGTGATTCGAACATTTATCGACACATGATTTGTGGTTTGTTGTCCCAGTGACATGTTGTATCTAAGTACCATTTAAAAATTTTTTATAGAACAACCATGCATAGTAGTAATAAACATATATGTGTACATAAATTGCAACGATCCGAAATTTCATTGCTTTCTTTAGTGAATATTTAACTAATTTTAAATATTAAATATATAAGTTTTATAATGAAAATAAACTCATTTTAATTAATTAATTAATAATGATGGTGAAATTGTTTTTAAAATTTGTTTACCAAATTAAATAGTTCATAGAAAAACAGAAAATGAGACCGAAGAACGTTTTTCGAAATTTCGACCTTCCGATACCAGAAAGTTGTCGAGCATGTTGTTCGTCTTTGTGCACTATATATACATATATATAAGAGTTAATTAACTAGATAATAATACACTTAGAAATAAATTATCTTATATTAATTTGGAAAAGAAAGTGATGTGACTAGACATAATAATTATATATATATAAAAGAAAGTGGTGTGACTAAACATAATTATATATATATATATTATGAAAGATTTATGACGTGATGTTTCGTGTAAATATCATGATATTTTGAAGGCTAACTTTCCCTTATAAATACATGCACTCTCCCTCTCATATTTCACACTCTTCACTTCTTCCTCTTCTTTCCTTCTTCGCCCATTCTCTTCTCTTCTTTATTGGCCTAGGCCGAGAGCATGTGAGGTGGTTTGGACGTATGTAAGGAAGAGGGTGGAAGCCTTAGATGTGAGCAAGGAGGAGGTAATAGCCATAGGCCATGAGGTAGATGGAGGATAGGCTTGAGGTCGTGAGTCTTGATGAAGGTAAGGGTGTGGCCGAGAGCATTGGAGGTGATAGGAGCTTGGGTCGTGAGCTTTGAGGTGTTTGGGAGGTGAGGCCGTAAGCACTTGAAGATGGAGAGAACATGGTCGAGAGCAAAGCAAGTGGAGGGAAGATGGTCGAGCACTTGGAAGAGAAGTGGAGTTGTTTAGTAGTGTATTAGTGAAGTTTAGTAATGATTTGAATGAAGTGTTGTGGTGTTTTGAATGTTGATAGGAAGTTGGTTTAATTTATGGTGAGTACTCAACATTTTAATTTACTAATTAATCTCTCAAGTTAATGATATGAAAGTTTAATATATTGGATGATTAAGTGTTTGATTACTTGGCTAATTATTTGATTGATTAGGTGATTGTTAAGATGGTTGATAACTTGGTTGATGAATGATGAAAAAAAAACCATAATTGAAATGGTTAAGTAACCTACCATAGTTATTTCATGAAACATAAATCCATATGGATGTGTATATAAGTTAAAATATTGGAAAATAAAATTTAAAAGTGAAAATGAGATTTATTATGGAAAATATTGGTTTAAATGTTTGAAAATGGTTTATAAACATTAAAATTCAAATTGATTTTTTTTTTGTCAAATAATGAATTTGGAGTCAAAAATAGACGTGTCGCGTAATAGTAGTTCGCAATTTCGCGCCGTAAAGGTTAAATCCTTCTGTAGGATGGAATCGGAGTCGGATTTCTCTGCAACAAGAATTTTCCGAACTCTTATGACTATTGTTTTTAAATAAAAGAAAAGGATCAAGATTTTGTAACATAGATTTTGAAATATGAGTAAAACAAGTTTTTGGAAAAATCATGGTTTCGTAATTCGGAATCCATAACTGGATTTCTTTGAAAATATTGTTTAAAATTGTTTAAAAATTTGAAATAAATCTTATAAATCTTTAAAATGTTTTAAAAGTGATTTGGGTTATAAAAATGAATTTCCAAATTATAAAAGTCGTTTTGATTAATATAGCTTAAAAAAGCATTTTTCGTAGCACTTTTTCCAACACTTTTCTATAACTTTTGAAATACAGTTTTAAACGCAACTGTTCTTTTCAATAACTTTTGAAATATAGATTTAAGATTTAAAGAAAATAATTTGGAAATATTTTCCCAAGTAAAGAATGAAATTATTTCGAACTAGTCCTAGATTTAAAAAGGTTTGAAACTTAACCAAATGATTTGATAAATGAGGCTTAATGATTCCATATACTCTAAAAAGCTAAAGGAATGATTCAATAATTATATCTCTAAGAGATATCTATGAATGAATAAAAAGATGAATTACATTGATTGATGATTGATAATCATATACGAACTTAACATCTTTTTAATTGATGATTGGTTCGAAGGAACCGGGATCGAATTTGGGTAACTCCTATCCGAAAACCACTTTGAACTAATGTATATGTTCGAAAGTGATGACATGTTGAAGATGATGATTATTGAAGACTGGAGATCTTCATAGCAGAAGGACTGCTTGTTGACAT
This sequence comes from Allium fistulosum, assembly GCA_030737815.1. Classification (NCBI taxonomy): domain Eukaryota; kingdom Viridiplantae; phylum Streptophyta; class Magnoliopsida; order Asparagales; family Amaryllidaceae; genus Allium; species Allium fistulosum. The sequence continues at coordinate 118,000,433 of CM060908.1, read as the reverse complement.
TCTCTGGGTTGCTCCTAATTTAGAGACATTTATTATAGCAGTGGTCCTATCGTGTATTGAAATCTTTGGATTACAAGGACTACTTGCTAATAATGGTAGTAGGAGGAGTGCCTTCAGTTTCGTTTAGTTCCAGAACGAACTTGTATGGACGAATGTCTGACATTGCATTTCTACGATCACAACATTGACATTTACAGACGTACATCTGCTTGGTGGCGGAGAAGGCAACTTCTCTTAGCTTTGTTGAGACTTGGTTTTGATTCATGACACGAAGCTATCACTACGACATACAGATTTGACGACTGCTACGACAAAAAGAGACAAGGAGACGAGACTTTAACTAGTGCATCAACTATGATATTTTGTTGTTTAAGTCTTAGGTCAATATTGTTAAAATCTCTCCTCGATTACGTCTACATTAGTTTATATATTTTATACATATATAAGCATACAATTAATTATAAAAAGTTTTAAAGTTATAGAAATTAATATATATATGTAAACTGTGCTTACTACACCAATTTAACCAGGTCAGTTGACTGACCTGGATAACCAGTCGACTGACACTGGGAATTTTGTGCAGCATGCACAGATACATAGATATACGAATTTAAATTTAAAAAATGACTTTGAATATTCGATCGACTGACCTAGAGGCTCAGTTTACTGAATTTCTATAACAGCCACTTTTCGAAAAGACACGACTTTTGTGAACAGTTGCGAACCTCTAACGAAAAGATTCGAACGCAACACTTCGATCGAAACTCTTCACCAATAGTCGCCGCTTTTCAACCTTTATAAATACAAACTCCATTTTGATTCCAAATTACTGAATCACAATCAAATATTCTTATCTCTCTGATCTAACTCTCTGAAATCTATTTGCTATTATACTTTCAATTATTCTGCATTAAAGCAATACTAAACCTTTATATTCTTCATAAACTTCAAATATATATATTTATACTCGAGGAGAAGATTATAGGAAGGGTGTACTACAAGTGACAAATCCGTGTTATTAGAACACACAAAGTCAAAACAAACTTTTGTATTTGTTGAAGTCATGTTCTGCTGCTCAGGCCTGTGAAGTCCTCTTCGGCTGCTGAGGCGAAATCCTGTTCCGCTGCTCAGGTCCTTGTTCGGCTGCTCAAGGGTTGTATAAACCTGTTCCTCCGGGTTAAGTGAGGGTTATTGTTTTAGTGAAATTCCAAAAGAAGTCTGGGACTGGACATAGGACGGTGCTCCGAACCAGTATAAAAATCTCTGGTGTCATTTTTACTATACTACTTTTATATTCCGCACTATTTACCGTATAACTATCATCACTACACTCTGTATTATCATATATCCATATTACACGATCCATAACACACTTTCATTTGGTATCAGAGCAAGGTCATCATATAACCGTAACACAGTTATCTGATAATCTAATAATATGGACACTAACACTAGCACTAGCATTAACACTAGCTTCATTGAAGGACAATCCACTGCACGTCCACCACTATTTAATGGCATGAATTATAACTATTGGGCAACACGAATGAGAATATATATGCAAGCAAATGGTTTTGATTCATGGAATATAACTCATTCAGAATATACTATTCCTACTAAAGAGTATTCTACTTGGTCAAATACACAAAAACTAGATGCCACAGCAAATGCAAAAGCCATGAATATGTTGTTTTGTGCCTTTAATAAAAATGAGTTTAATCGTGTTAGCATGTGCAATATTGCATATGAAATATGGCGTACACTCAAAGTTACTCACGAAGGAACTAACAAGGTCAAACAAAACAAAATATCCATGCTCAAAAGTCAGTTTCAAAACTTTAGGATGAAAGAAAATGAATCTATAAATGATATGTATTCAAGATTTCAGGATATCTACCATTCATTAGTATGACTAGGAGAAAAATATTCAGACTTTGATATTGTTTCCAAAATCCTTAACTCTTTTACGGAAGAATGGGAAAGAAAAGTTCTCGCTATTGAAGAAGCGAACGATATTTCCAAAATAACTCCGGAAGAGTTAATAGGAAATCTAATGTCCTATGAAGTGAATTTGCAGCCTAAACGAGTTCAAGCTCAAGATAAAAAGAATATAGCATTCCATGCAGAACAAGAAGAATCAGATTCAGACAAAGATAACTTAGCCTTTATTGCCAAGAACTTCAAGAAATTCTTGAAATATAGAAAAGGAAACAGAAATAATGGCAAGAAAAACTCAAACAGCAATAAACCACAATCTTTATCAGTTATGGAGTGTTTTAACTGTCACAAAAAGGGGCATATGCAAAAGGACTGTCCAGATCAAAAGAAAGAATATCGAAATATAAGGAAGGACAAATTCAAAAGAAAAGATTTTTCAGTCACATGGGATGATTCAGATTCCTCCTCTTCTTTTGGAAGTGAAAGTGACAGCGATAATGAACAAGCCAACGTATGCTTTATGGCCAAAGATAATGAGGTTAGTGATTTAACTTTTGATGATATGATAGAAATAAATTCTGAATTATTAGATACTTTAAAAAGTCTCAAAAGAAAATATAAAGAGGCTTTAGAAAATCAAAACAAGGCAGAATTCGAAAGAGATATGCTTAAAGATGAGAAGAAAATATTGGAAGAAGAACTTGAGAAAACTCAAGAATCACTTTCAAATGTTAATTCACAACTTATATTATTGAGTCAAGAAATTGAAACTCAAAAAGAAAAGAATGATGGTCTTGTTTCTAAAAATCATGTTTTAAAAACTAATATAAAAATGTTTGAACTAGAAAATTCAAGTCTAAAGACCAAACTAGAAGGAATCACTAAAAACATTTCAAATTTTAATAAAGGAAGAGAAAATTTATCTAGACTTATTGAGAATTCACAACCTGTTAACAATAAAAATGGTCTAGGATATAAGAAGAAAGTCAAGAATTCACAATCTAATAATTTAAAAAAAGTTAACTATAATAAAACACCCACATCTTCAAAAAGACTAGTTTCTAAAACTATAAATATATGGGTACCTAAAACTAATAACAAGTTAATAAGGAAAAAGTATATTAGTTCATTTATAGAAGATGTTCATAATAATAAAAATTATATTTATAAAAGGGATACTAAACCCACTTGGGTTTGGTTTCCTAAGACCTAACTCTTAGGACCCTATTAAAAAGGTGGGTACCAACATTATCTCATATTTTTTGCAGGTCCCACTAAAGAAAAGAGGAAAATGGATACTCGATAGTGGTTGCTCAAAACATATGACAGGAGACAAAGATATGCTGATAAATATTACATACTCAGATGGAGGTTCTGTCACTTTTGGAGATAATTCTAAGGGCTATATCATTGGCAAAGGCGATGTGAGAAATTACGGTACATCTAATTTACCTCTTATTACAAATGTTTTATTAGTTAAGAATCTAAAACATAATCCATTAAGTATAAGTCAACTATGCGATAAAGGTTTTAAAATATCATTTTCTGAAAATAAATGTAGTATTCTTGATCAAAATCAAAATCTTATTTTTGAAGGAAATAGAGATAAAAACATTTATGTTTTGAATATGAAAGTTAATCATAACTCAGATATGTGTTTAATAACTAAAGAAAATGATCCCTGGATATGGCACAAACGATGTTGTCATATCAATTCCAAAAATATAAATAACATTTCTAAAAATAATCTTGTAAAAGGATTACCAAAGATGAATTTTAAAATTAAAAATATATGTGGCTCATGCCAATTAGGTAAATTAACTAAATCCTCGTTTAAATCTAAGAAACTTATTTCGACATTACAACCACTTGAGTTACTTCATATGGATTTATTTGGACCTACCCAAATTCAATCCATAAATCACAATAAATACGTATTTGTAATAGTTGATGACTTTTCTAGATATACATGGACTTTATGAAAAATAAAAGTGATACCTTAGAAAATTTCAAAACTTTTGTTAAACAAATACAAAATTTAAAAGGTATTAGAATAAAAAATATTAGAAGTGATCACGGAGGAGAATTTGAAAACATCCAGTTTGATAACTATTGTAAGAAGAAAGGAATATTTCATAACTTTTCGTTTCCTAGAACTCCACAACAAAATGGAGTTGTAGAACGAAAGAATTGAACTCTGCAAGAATGTGCAAGAACTTTACTAAATGAAAGCACATTACCAAAACATTTTTGGGCTGAAGCTGTTGCAACTGCCTGTTATGTTTTGAATCGTGTTTCTATTATACCTCTCACCAAGAATACTCCTTACGAACTTTTTAACGGTATAAAACCAAACATATCCTATTTTAAAAAAAATTGGATCAAAATGTTTTATATTAAATACCAAAGATCAGCTTGGCAAATTTGATTCAAATGTGACGAAGGTATATTTCTTGGATATTCGAATCGAAGCAAAGCTTATCGAATTTTTAATAAACGAACTAATACTATCGAAGAGTCACTCCATGTATCTTTTGATGAGAACTCTAAACTTATTTCAAAAACAAATAATGACAATGAGTTACTTAATAATAATAAAACAAATATAATAATAAACAATTCAAGAGATGATGACGATATTGTTTATAATCATAGAGAAGATGAAAACATTGTTAATAATAGAGATATTACAAATATAATAAGATCTCCTTGAAGAATCTTACGAAATCATCCTACAGAAAATATAATTGGAGAAATAAATTCAAATGTTCGAACTAGAAATCAACTTAATTTAATGGGTAATGTAGCTTTTCTCTCTACTATAGAACCTAAAAATACTAAGGAAGCATCATCCGATGAAAATTGGATTATTGCTATGCAAGAAGAACTCAATCAGTTTGAACGAAATGAAGTTTGGGAACTAGTACCCAGACCGACCGATCAAACTATTATAGGAACTAAATGGGTTTATAAAAATAAAGCAAACGAATTAGGAAATATAACTAGAAACAAAGCAAGACTAGTAGCACAAGGATATAACCATGAAGAAGGAATAGACTATGAAGAAACGTTTGCTCCAGTCGCTAGACTAGAAGCAATACGAATTTTATTGGCATACGCATGTTTTAATAACTTTAAACTCTATCAAATGGATGTTAAAAGTGCATTTTTAAATGGCTATATTAAAGAAAACGTTTATGTTGAACAACCTCCTCTATTTATTCATGAAAAATACCCAGATCATGTCTATAAACTTAAGAAAGCTTTATATGGTTTAAAACAAGCACCACGTGCTTGGTATGAACGCCTTAAAAGCTATCTAATTGACTCAGGATTCGTAGTAGGAAAAGTAGATCAAACTTTATTTATAAAACATTCTAATAATGATATCTTAATAGTTCAAATATATGTCGACGACCTTATATTTAGATCGACTACTAATGAATTATGTAATGAGTTTTTTAAAATAATGACTAGAGAATTTGAAATGTCCCATATGGGAGAATTATCATATTTTTTTGGTCTTCAGATAAAACAAGTTTCAAATGGAATATTTATTAATCAAGTAAAATACTGTAATAATCTTATCAAACGTTTTGGAATGGAAAACACCTCTGCCAAACCAACACCTATGAGCACAACATTACATCTTGATAAAGATGAAAATGGCAAAAGTGTAGACCAAAAACTATATCGTAGTATGATAGGATCTCTACTTTATTTAACAGCAAGTAGACTAGATATTATGATGAGTGTGTGTCTATGTGCACGATTTCAAGCTGACCCAAAAGAATCACATTTACGAGCCGTTAAACATATACTACGCTATCTTAGTAAAACTACAAACTTCGGACTTTTCTATCCGAAAGAGTGTTCATTCGAATTAGTATCATACAGCGATGTTGATTTCGGAGGATCACGAACAGATAGAAAAAGTACAAGCGGTACGTGTCACTTCATTGGTAAATCTTTAATTTCATGGTTTAGCAAGAACAAAACTGTGTCTCTCTATCAACTTGTGAGGCAGAATATATTTCTGCACCACTAGCTTGCGCACAAGTAATTTATATGCAACAGACACTTAAATATTTTGGAATTAATCTATCAAAATCAACAATTTACTGCGATAATTCTAGTGCGATAAATCTATCTAAAAATCTAGTAAACCACTCAAGAACTAAACATATAGATATTAGACATCATTTTCTACGTGATAATATAGAAAAAGAAGTAATAAATCTGGACTACGTACCATCAAAAAATCAACTAGCCGATATTTTTACTAAACCTCTGTTAGAAAATACGTTTATAAAATTACGTCGTGAGCTTGGTATAATGTCAATTAAAGATATATAAATAAAATATAAATTTTTTAACTAAAAACTCAAAAATAATTTTTTTACAAAAATTCAACATTCTAACCATGCTGAGACTCGAACCCATGACCTGCTGTGAATAGCCCAAGTGTCTTAACCACCTGAGCTATTGATTTTTTCTATTATAGTCTAGTATGGACATTTTATTATATGGTGACATTAATATATACTACAATACAAGTCACTTTTAAAACTTTATAAATAAATACAAAATAAATCAGCCAATAGAAAAACTAACGTATTACCTTACTTCTTAGCTAAACTCAATATAATCCACTCAATTCTATCCTATTTTTCCTAGACTTAGGCTATAAATAGATGCATACTCCATCTTCTTAGATTCAAATTGAATTAAACTTTAAAGCTTTCATTCATTTTCTTCCAACAACTATTTTTCCACAATGTCAAGCTCTTCCATAGATTCTATCGAAATTATTGCTTCAAACAACTCTCTAAAAACTCCGGATCATAAAACTTCACCATCTCACACCGGATATACTCCGGATAAGAAGAAGGGAAAGAAGACAATTGATATTTCTCCTAACACGAAGCAAAAGATAGATGATATGCACCATTATCAGCAAGAATCATTAATGCTACAACGTGAAATGTATTACGAACAAAAAATAAACTCCAGACGGATAGGAATCATTGAGCATATCGCTATGAAATTCTGTGGGGCATCGTCACATCCGATAGACGAACATTCTGTTTCGTCTATCAGATGACCATCGACTTCATCTCCACCGCGACCACCATACTCACCAAATTCGTGGGATCACAACGAAGAATCGAATGCTCGTCGCAAGCAACTGAAGGAATACAAGATGCCTAGCCCCTCGAAATAATCATAGTAGTCATTATCTTTTGTTGTATTTTCCGAATAAATTTTCTACGTATGTATGTTGTTTGGAATAAATTTATTTCTGATTCATTAATCAATATAACAACTATTTATATTAAATAAATAAAATATATTAACTTGTCATAGCAAAATATAATCCAATGCCAAAAATTCTCCAGGTCAGTCGACTGACACAGCAAACAAATTTTTTAATATATACATGGCCAGTCGACTGTCTCAGAATCTCAGTCGACGGGACCAGAAAGAAGGAAAATTTCGACCTTCAGCATTCAGTCGAATGATAGTCTGAGCCAGTCGACTGAACCATAGATCTGAGTCACATTATTACTTTAACCTACCCACTTTCCCTCTTTTATCCTCTACTTTACCATCTTTCACCATTACTATTTCAGATTTCCAAATTTTTCAAAACCCTAGACTCTCCAAAACTCCATTTTTTTCTTTTAAAATTAAATTTAATGGCTCCTAAACGAAAGGGACAAGCTTCCTCATCATCTCAACCTCCGTCAAACGAACAAATCCAAAGATGGTTGTTTGATGACACCGCGATTCGGAGGTGGAGACAAATGCAAGACTCAAGGATTTTCGAAGGTTCGTTTGTTAAATTTTCTGATTTTTCTCCATACCACATCCAAGAGTTAGCTAGAAGGAGCGATTTGGAATCGTTATTCAATATTGATGATAACAAACACAAAATAAATCAAATAATGGTGAAATTATTCTACGCAAATTTAAACTTAGGTCACCAAAACGTTCCAAATCAACAAGACTGTGTATGGAGTCTAGTATGTGGGAAACCCGTCTTTTTCTCTTTAGATCGCATGGCTCATATTTTGCAAACAGAAAATGATGGTGTAGAATTGGCCACTATTGATTGTGACTTGGTTGTTCGAGACAATATAAGCCATTTGTTTTTAGAAGACGACATGCGTCAACTAAAATCCATGTCTCTACGACCAAAAGCACGAATTATCCATCGCGTTCTAATGAAAACCATAACTCTTAGAACCAGGAGTTATGAACTTGTCTATGAAAATAACTTTAAAGCTTTATATGCTATTTTTGGCAATATTAAAGTCAACTGGCTCCGTCTAATTCTTGACGAATTTTTAAGCTTCAACAACGGTAGAATGAATGTAATCTACTACGGTGAATATATTATGCGTCTTCTAAAGGCTTGTGAGATTCCGGAACCGAACTCACCATTTTCTACCGTTGGATATTTGAACTCTCGGACTTTAGCATTGATGAAACTACCGGTTGCTCGACCCCCTCATATCATGTCTTTTGAAGAATGAACCCAAAGGCAGTTAGTTCAACCACAACAACATGGCCAACAATCTCAAGGTCCATCTCGTCAACAATCAACTCGTCGTCAACAAGACGAAATTTAACTTCCTAATCCTGGCCTTCAACCATATGAGACAATGTCTATGATATGCCGCAACAAACAGGTTCTTCAATCTCATATTACTACAGTTGACAAGAAGCTCGACAAGGTTAAAGGATTCTTTACCAAATTATGGCAAGCTATCTCATGTACTTCCGGGACATCTACAGCTACTATAGGCGATCCAGGAAAGCAACCCGTCTTCACTTGGTCTTCTTCTTCTGACGATCAAGAAAGTAGCAGTGACGATGATGGAGATGAAGGTGATAGTGGTAGTGGTAGGGGTAAGCAACCAATGGCTTGAGATCTTTTTCGGTTTATGAAAAACATTAAGTTTTCATTTCATATGGCTTGTACTAAATGGCCACTCTGGTTTATTCATTTCAAATACTATTATTTATGGAAGTTTAATCTATGGATGATTTTTTTAAGTAATATTTTCTACATTATGACTTCATATTACTTATTCCTTTTTGTCGATGACAAAGGGGGAGAAATTTTATTGCTAACAAAAATAATGCAAGATATTGAGCGTCAACGATTCAGGGGGTGTAAGTATTTATGTTATTATGTTATATATACAGTCGAAATCTATATCTGTTTACAGGTTGTCATCAATCAAAAAGGGGGAGAATGTTGAGACTTGGTTTTGATTCATGACACGAAGCTATCACTACGACATACAGATTTGACGACTGCTACGACAAAAAGAGACAAGGAGACGAGACTTTAATTAGTGCATCAACTATGATATTTTGTTGTTTAAGTCTTAGGTCAATATTGTTAAAATCTCTCCTCGATTACGTCTACATTAGCTTATATATTTTATACATATATAAGCATACAATTAATTATAAAAAGTTTTAGAGTTATAGAAATTAATATATCTATGTAAACTGTGCTTACTGCACAAATTTAACCAGGTCAATCGACTGACCCAGATAACCAGCGACTGACATTGGGAATTTTGTGCAGCATGCACAGATACATAGATATACGAATTTAAATTTAAAAAATGACTTTGAATATTCAGTCGACTGACCCAGAGGCTCAGTTGACTGAATTTCTATAACAGCCACTTTTCGAAAAGACACGACTTTTGTGAACAGTTGCGAACCTCTAACAAAAAGATTCGGACGCAACACTTTGATCGAAACTCTTCACCAACAGTCGTTGCTTTTCAACCTTTATAAATACAAACTCCATTTTGATTCCAAATTACTGAATCACAATCAAATATTCTTATCTCTCTGATCTAACTCTCTGAAATCTATTTGCTATTATACTTTCAATTATTCTGCATTAAAGCAATACTAAACCTTTCTATTCTTCATAAACATCAAATATATATATTTATACTCGAGGAGAAGATTATCGGAAGGGTGTACTACAAGTGACAAATCCGTGTTATTAGAACACATAAAGTCAAAACAAACTTTTGTATTTGTTGAAGTCCTGTTATGCTGCTCAGGCGTGTGAAGTCCTCTTCGGCTGTTGAGGCGAAATCCTATTCCGCTGCTCAGGTCCTTGTTCGACTGCTCAAGTGTTGTATAGACTTGTTCCTCTGGGTTAAGTGAGGGTTATTGTTTTAGTGAAATTCCATAAGGAGTCTAGGACTGGACGTAGGACAGTGCTCCGAACCAGTATAAAAATCTCTGGTGTCATTTTTACTATACTGCTTTTATATTCCGCACTATTTACCGTATAGCTATCATCACTACACTCTGTATTATCATATATCCATATTACATGATCCATAGCACACTTTCAAGCTTAACTTCCTTCTCTAAGACGTACGAGCTCAGAGGTTGTATGTTCGTGGAAGTCAATAGTGATCAAAGGAATGACAATATGGCATTTAAGTGGAATGTGCTTTGTGGAAGAATAAAGCATGGCTTTGTGAAAAGCAAAGCGTGGCTTTGTTAAAATCGAGCGTAGCCTTACGAGCCTCACATCCCGGAGATGATACGGGTAATTATGTGGTCTCCAAGGTATATATTTCAGGCTATTGGTTTTATGAGTATGAAGGAGTCTGGTGGAATCTGGATCCTCAAGGCATTTATTTTGATATAGTGGCTTGCTTGTGAAAAGTGATAAGGCTACCGGATATTTGTAGTGTAGCAAGTACAGTTCCATGTGACTTGCTTGAGAAAAGCGATTAAGGCACCGTGGGAACTATGTTCGCTATACATGGATCGAAGGAAAAGGCCACTAGTTCCCTATCATGTTGGAAATCTAATTCTAATACGAGCTTTACGGTTTGATTGTATTCCCAAAATAGCTGTAATGCTTTGCAAACATTTCATCTACCCTTTTGGTATCATATATTCCGTCTAGTGTATTCCATTGACCTAGTCCGGATATATTACCATAGACTTAGTCTGAATAGTGATACTTTATTTTGATATATTACTTGATCCGGGTATTTTTAATACTTGGATCAGCTCCGAGTAGTTTCAGGTTTACTTAAAGATGCTTGAAGTTTCCAGAGGAGAGCTGGAGATCTTCATCTATGTATGGACGTATTCTATTATCTGCTGCATCTAATGCATTTGTTTTATTTTTCAGCATTTGTAAGGATAGGGGTTTATAACTGTCCAGGATGAATCTAGGTTAGACTCTAATATTGTTTTCAAATTTTCTGCTGTAAATATTATTGTTGAAATAATATATGTTATTCCATTCTTGTGAGATTCCGTTCTATCTTTATTTTCTTTTTCCCCTAACAATCGGGCTTTTCGGCACTTGAATTTACAGCACGAGGATGTATTAGTGTCGATTTTCGAGGGTTGAAAACCTCGATCATTACATTTGGTATCAGAGCTTAGGTTGGGCGAACACCTAGGCTTTTGTGGGGTAAAACTTATTATAGATAGGGTTAGTAATACCCTAGAATGAGTAACTCATTAGAGAAAGGGTTAGTAACACCCTAGAATGTGTTTTGAGAATATTATATATATGAGCGCATATTTGTTATTTGGTATTAAAATGTTTTGTGTTGATTTATCTGTTGAGTGGTTTATAGATTTTGGTCGATGCGCTAGATCACCGTTATCGATAGGGATTTCTAAACACTTAAAACAAGGCAAACCGACACACTGTTTTAAAAGGATTATATTTTAAGTATAAAGAAATATCTTTTGAAAGATATAGATATTTATATGGGTCAGTTTATAGTTAAGGAAATGATAATATTTAGTTATTACCATTTGTTGATTAAATGAACATCTTGTGAATTAAGTTTCACGATTTGACTATAAGATGTTTAATAATAATATTGGTTTAAGGTTAATGAATAATATACAAGCATGTAGTATGAAAATTGTATTTTATAAAATTATTTTTGTAAAAATATGGATATAAAAGATATGTTATATAAATTTTGAGAAACTAAATTTTGGGTATTATAAAAATTCTAAAAGGGGTAAGTTAATATAAGATGATTTTATGAAGGGATTTGTAAAATGGATTTTATAAACAAAATAATCTCTAATGGATTTTTGAAAAGAAATTTTAAATAAGAAATTTAAAAAGTAAGAAAGTATCAAATGATAAATAGTTTGAGTGGCTCTAAAATAACTAAAAATGTGCAAGAGATATGTTCTAATGGTAAACACTTCTCTTAAGTATTACCCTTCTTATTAAGGGGATATAAGATACTATTGGTAGTACCCAGTTCCTTTGTATTATTTTGGGGTTACTCAATCTATATAACTTTCCTTAAGTTAAAAAGGTAATTTTGAATTATTATTTGATAGGTTAATATCAAGGTTGGTTAAAAAGGAATATATTTTTAGGAGAAAAGTTGATTGTAATGTTGGAAAATAAAAGGTAAGTTATCTTTTAAATTGAAACGATTACTTTAGGGTGAAATGTTTTCATTTAAGAAAAATATTTAGAAATAAAGATTTAGTGTGAATATATATAAAGAAGAATTTTTAAGAGATAAAAGTTTTCATAAAGATTTTTGAATGTTAATAAGTACATATGAGGTACGTAGATCATTTCATCATACAATTTTGATCAAGATTCGAGTACAGAACTTTGAGGTGTTTACACCAGTGCGAAAGAGGATTTATCACTCAATTCTTGATGATAAACATTGATGAGGGTTTGTGATTAGGATACTTGAGTTTTCTATCATAGTTGAGGGCTATGTAAGGGAAACGAAATTTTCTAACCAAGAAGCCTGATCAAATTCAACACTAGAGGATCGAGGGATCAATACTAGTTCGGAAGTAAAGTTGTGGATTCGGAAAGTATATTAAATTGGATGATCTGTATACATCACATGGATGCAAGTTTAAAAATCAATATTTTGGGAAAATACCTTTGGGTACTGTTTTGGTGTAATTTCGGGGACAAAATTCTTTTAAGGGGGGAAGAATGTAATGACCCGAAATTTCACTGCTTTGTTTAGTGAATATTTAATTAATTTTAAATATTCAATATATAAGTTTTATAATGAAAATAAACTCATTTTAATTAATTAATAGTGATGGTGAAATTGTTTTCAAAATTTGTTTACCAAATTAAATAGTTCATAGAAAAACAGAAAATGCGACCAAAGATAGTTTTATGAAATTTTGACATTTCAACACCAGAAAGTTGTCAGGAACGTTGTTCATCTTTGTGCACTATGTATACATATATATTAGAGTTAATTAACTAGATAACAATACACTTAGAAATAAATTATCTTATATTAATTTGAAAAAGAAAGTGATGTGACTAGACATAATAATTATATATATATAAAAGAAAGTAATGTGACTAGACATAATAATTATATATATATAAAGAGTGATGTGACTAAACATAATTATATATATATATATTATAAAAGATTTGTTATGTGATGTTTCATGTAAATATCATGATATTTTGAAGGCTAACTTTCCCCTATAAATACATGCACTTTCCTTCTCATATTTCACACTCTCCACTTCTTCCTCTTCTCTCCTTCTTTACACATTCTCTTCTCTTCTTTAATGGCTTGGGCTGAGAGCATGTGAGGGGCTTTGGATGTGTGCAAGGAAAAGGGTGGAAGCCTTAGATGTGAGCAAGGAGGAGGTAATAGCCATAGGCCGTGAGGTAGGTTGAGGATAGGCTTGAGGTCGTGAGTCTTGATGAAGGTAAGGGTGTTTGGGAGGTGAGGCCATGAGCACTTGAAGATGGAGAGGGCATGGCCGAGAGCAAAGCAAGTGGAGGGAAGATGGTCGAGCACTTAGAAAAGAAGTGGAGTTGTTTAGTGGTGAAGTTTAGTAATGATTTGGATAAAGTGTTGTGGTGTTTTGAATGTTGGTAGGAAGTTGGTTTGATTGATGATGAGTACTCAATATTTTAATTTACTAATTAATCTCTCAAGTTAATGATATGGAAGTTTAATATATTGGATGATTAAGTGTTTGATTACTTGTATACTTATTTAGTTGATTAGATGATTGTTAAGATGGTTGATAACTTGCTTGATGAATGATGATAAGAAAACCATAATTGAAATGGTTAAGTAACGAACCATAGTTATTTCGTGAAACATAAATCAATATGGATGTGTATATAAGTTAAAATATTGGTAAATAATATTTAAAAGTGAAAAAGATATTTAATATGGAAAATATTGGTTTAAATGTTTGAAAATGATTTATAAAAGTTTTACGAACATTAAAATTCAAATTGAAAAAGTCTTTTCAAATAATGAATTTAGAGTCAAAAATAGGCTCGTCGCGTAACAGTAGTTCGCGATTTCGCGCCGTAAAGGTTAAATCCTTCTATAGGATAGAATTAGAGTCGGATTTCTTTACAATAAGAATTTTCTGAACTCTTATGACTATTTTTTTCAGATAAAAGAAAAGGATCAAGATTTCGTTTAATAGATTTTGAAATATGAGTAAAACAAGTTTTTAGAAAAATCACGGTTTTGTTGGAATCCATAACTAGATTTCTTTGAAATAATGTTTAAAATTGTTAAAAAATATGAAATAAATCTTATAAATTTTTCAAAATGTTTTAAAAGTGATTTGGGTTATAAATATGAATTTCCAAGTGATAAAAGTCATTTTGATTAATACAGCTTAAAAAAGCATTTTTCGTAGCACTTTTCCGCAGCACTTTTCTATAACTTTTGAAATACAGTTTTAAACGCAACTGTTCTTTTCCAAATCTTTTGTAATTGTTTTCAAATGATTAATAAAGAATTTTAAAGGTAATTTTAAAGGATTTATGGAATGAGTAAAGGTTTAATGATTTGGAGTCGATCAAATAGCTTGACCGCCTTATGGGTGTCAAAGAGATAGTGTCTAGGTTTGAGTTTGAAAAACCAGTTTCCTGTCTCCCTGGCTATCTGGACTGGCCCGACGGATGGGATAGTAAATTTGGTTTACTCGGATCAAAATTTTCCAAACTATAAATGATATAATTTTCCAAATATACATAACTTGGATTTTATGAAGATAATTTTCTTGTACTCGGTGTTAAAGCCCAAAGAGGGAACCCGTACTATTCGTGGAATTTAAAAGGTGATTTTGCCGGTATTCCGCCGATAGTACTGGTTGAATACGAGAATTGATATTGAGTAGAATTAGATGATTTCTATAGATTCTACTCACTTAATATTTATTGGGTTTGGATTAACATCCTAAATAACATGGTTTTAACTCAATCAAAATTTGAGTTTTGAATAAAAAAAATTATGTTAAGATTTAAAGAAAATAATTTGGAAATATTTTCCCAAGTGAAGAATGAAATGATTTGGAATTAGTCCTAGTTTAAAAAGGTTTGAAACTTAACCAAATGATTTAATAAATGAGGCTTAATGATTCCATATACTCTAAAAAGCTAAAGGAATGATTCAATAATTATATATCTAAGAGATATCTATAAATGAATAAGAAGATGAATTACATTGATTGATGATTGATAATCATATACGAACTTAACATCTTTTTAATCGATGATTGGTTCGAAGGAACCGAGATCGGATTTGGGTAACTCATATCCGAAAACTGGTTCGAACCAATGTATATGTTCAAAAGTGAAGACATGTTTAAGATGATGATTAATGAAGACTGGAGATCTTTATAGCGTAAGGACTGCTTGTTGACATTCTCTGGGTCGCTCCCAATATAGATACATTTATTATAGCAGTGGTACGACATTGCATTTCTACGATTACAACATTGACTTTTACAAACGTACATCTGCTTGGTTGGGAAGAAGGCAACTTCTCTTAGCATAACTCCTTCTCTAAGACATACGAGCTCAGAGGTTGTATGTTTGTGGAATTCAATAGTGATCGAAGGAATGGAATGTGGTATTTAAGTTGAATGTGCTTTGTGGAAGAATAAAGCATGGCTTTGTGAAAAGCAAAGCGTAGCTTTGTTAAATTTGAGCATACCCTCACAAGCCTCACATCCCAGAGATGATATAGGTAATTATGTGGTCTGCAGGGTATATATTTCAGGCTATTGGTTTTATAAGTATGGAGGAGTCCAGTGGAATCTGGATCCTCAAGGCATTTATTTTGATATAGTGGCTTGCTTGTGAAAAGCGATAAGGCTACCAGATATTTGTAGTGTAGCAAGTACTGTTCCAAGTGATTTGCTTGAGAAAAGCGATTAAGGCACCGTGGGAACTATGTTTGCTATACATGGATCGAAGGAAAAGGCCACTAGTTCCCTATCATGTTGGAAATCCAATTCCAATATGAGCTTTACAGTTTTGATTGTATTCCCAAAATAGCTGTAATGCTTTGCAAACATTTCAGCTACCCTTTTGGTATCATATATTCCGTCCGGTGTATTACATTGACCTAGTCTGGATATATTACCATAGACTTTGTCCGAATAGTGATACTTTATTTTGATATTTTACCTGAAAAGTGTTTTCAAAAGAATGTCATTAATAATAATATCAAAGTGTTTTTTCAGTATAAAGTATTTTGGTTACCATAAGATAAAAACCCATCTGTATTTATGTGTGGGCGTGGTCTTATGAGGTACCCTTCTTTTCAATGGTTTTGATTTACATCAGCATTTAAAATTTCAAGTATCTCACGCTAGTTTATCAAGCCTGATCCGGGTATTTTAAATACTCGGGTCAGCTCCGAGTAGTTTCAGGTTTACTTAAAGATGCTTGGAGTTTCCAAAGGAGAGCTGGAGATCTTAATCTACGTATGGACGTATTCTAGTATCTGCTGCATCTATTGCATTTGTTTTATTTTTCAGCATTTGTAAAGACATGGGTTTATAACTGTCCAGGATGAATCTAGGTTAGACTATGATATTGTTTTCAAATTTTCTGCCATAAAAGTTATTGTTGAAATAATATATGTTATTCCATTCGTGTGAGATTCTGTTCTATCTTTATTTTCTTTTTCCCCTAACAATCGGGCTTTTCGGCACTTGGATTTGCGGCACGAAGATGTATTAGTGTGGATTTTCGAGGGTTGTAAACCTCTGTCGTTACATAAATCATGCATATGAATTTAAATATCCTTGAAACATAGTAAAAGAAGGTCAAGCTTTCAAAATAACATGATAATATTCATTGGAGATAGTTAAAATGTTATGGACCTGTCCGCCAGTAGTGGCACATTGGTAAGATACCTGCTTCCTGGTAAACAAGTCGTGGGTTCGATTCCCATCTGCCCTACTCTCAATTTCAAGGCGCGGAGGTGGGTCCCCGTTAAAACTGAAAAACTAATTGGGGGCATCAAATCTCTGTGCTGGGATGACTAACCTTCCTCCTATCTCTAGTTAGACTAGGCAGGGGGCTCATCCCATCCCTTCGATTTCATCAGGGCTCTGGGTTGAGTTTTTTTTTAAAAATACGGTATGGACCTACATGGGAAGAATTTACCAAAATGAAGTATACTATGTTAGTCTGATAATGATGCAAGCTAGGCAGCTAGTGAGCAAGGTAACCGTCAAGCTTCTACGACTAATGCATCAATGAATACGCATGTGGTAGCTATTTTAGAACACCAACCATTAACATTGAGAGCTATTAAGAAATACAATAACGTTCAGCTTGACATGACTGAGATTTAATCAAAATGGCTTTCAAGCATGGACCAAGAAAATTACAAAGTTGTAAAACCATGATTTTCTGGGAATGAATAAATTTCAAAGATATATGAGATTATTTAAATGATCAATAACACAAAAGCATTCAAAATAGCACAACGTTATATGAAGTTTTCATGTTTAACACAAAACAGATCATATGGAAACTCGAAAAAATGAACCTATAACTCCTCCGGGTTATTTGATTCGTGTATGCACATTTTTTGGCAAACCAAACACATTTTTCTAAAAAACATATAATATCTTATTGATTCAATTCATTGTGTGGTGAGAATCTATGCCACTGGAGCTGTTGAGCATTTTGCATCAAGCATTCTAGTATTAGTGATATACGTAACCCAACAGTAAATGTATTGTAAAAGAAAGGCAATTTTTTTTGTAGTAATCTGATTTGAGGAAAAATCTAAAAGAAGCATGTTGGTGAAGCAATAGGACGAAGATGTAAAAAGAACAGACCAAGTTGCAGCTAAACAAAAATAAAGAATAAAAATCATAGTAGTTTGAAGTGCATGAAAAATCAAAGAACCATGCTGGTAAAATATTTGACCACAAAAATACAAAGGAAGTTATATGTTATCGAAATTGTTCTTTTCAGTTACTATAGAAACGAACTTAATATCTGATTTCTTTAATAATGAATTAAAGTGAACGGAGAATAATAGATGTAGCTACCCTTAAAAGTTTGGAATAAATATGGAAATCAAATAAATGAAAACAAGCAAGTTATTACAAAATCCTTTAAAACAGTGTGTTTACCTTGAAAATAGCAAAATTTAACCTTTAAATTTTGGAAATAAAGCTTTACATGGCAAAAGAACTTGATTCTGGATAACGTTTTCGGTTATTTCATATTTCAGTTGAAAACAAAATCTATCTATTGCAAAAAAATAATATAATTATTATCTAACTGTTCTTATTTCATCATTTTGTACCAGTAATTATTTGCAAAAAAAACCAAGATTTTTAGTTCATAGAAATTATATTATATAAGAGAGTATAGCTTAGTTTGCTGGTCACTAGAGCAGTAGTTGTTAGTGGGATAAAAATGCCAATTTTATATATTTCCAACTTTGTTAATTAACTGTGTAAAATAATAATTACGCATTATTATTATAATTGTAATCCATTCAAAAATTTACGGTTAGGAAACATTTAGATAATTAGTCAATAATGAAAACAAAACCTTTCAAAACCAAATGCAGCCAAATGAAGTTATGTACAAAAAAAAATGAAGGTGTAAGAGATAATTTGACATATAGATATCCAGCAGCCAGTGCTTATTTCAGTGAGCATCTTCCAGAAAGCTGACAGGTAATTTGTGAAATATTTTTGAATGATTTAACATAACTTTATCTTGTTTTGTGTATATAGTGGCTATGATTAAATATAACTTCACCTCCAACTCAAAGAAGGAAGAATGCTAAATAAATAAAGACTACAAAATTTGTTCAAAGAAAGCCTATAATTGCTATGATTAAGCATAAACGTTCAAACTCATCACACGTTCACCAGCATCAATAATTTCAGCAGATGCTAAATTGATTCTAAGACCTAAAAACAATTGCATAAATGGAAGTTAGCTATAAGCAACAATAGGAAAGAAAGACCGATAGCTAATAGTGAAGAAGATTGCTATTTCGCGTCGACGGGATAAGGAAGGTCGAGTACACCACCGCCGTGGCCATAGCTATCAACCAATTTCTCGACTTGAATAGAAGTCGAAGAAACCATCTAATCGACGATAATCACATTTTGAAGATTGCAATCGTCTATCGCCTATCGCGGTGGATCAAGTTGCCAATTGACTCGCCGCGTGGAGGTATTTCGTCAGGGTACAACGGCGCACGTTTATCGATATGGAAATCGGGTTTTAGGTCGGGAAGTAACCGAAATTTATTTAGGGGTTTTGTCAGAGGAGAGGGGAATGAAAACAGAGGAAATTGCGATGGAAGAAGGAAATACTAATATCGACAACAATAGGAAAAGGTGGTAAGGAAGTTGCGACCGTTAGTTAAATATTCACCAAAATGCTTATGCGCTCTTGAAATGCAACTCAGTAATAATAGTATAGTATAGATTTCCACTAATTTTTACTGTTGTTGAGAATGAAATCTATAAACATCTGACATCTAACACTAATAGCAATGCTCACCAATTCTCTTTAATTAATGCTAGTTATCTTCTTTAATGGTACAATATTACATATTTGTAATTTTTATGTCTGTTATGTTGTGAACAATTCATTGCTGAGCATAGCTAGTTTATATGCTTTGTAAGTTGGTTTATCATTGTTAAAGGACTTTCTTCTTTCTTATTACTCAAATTGACATAACAGAGTGCTTCTTTTCTGTTTTGGAGTAAACATTGGTTTATTTGCTACCATCAATTCAAATAAAAAAGAAATAAGGAGGCTTAATGAGATGCTGAAATAGACTGAAATCTTGGTTCACTATCATGAATAATTCACTATCATGAATAATTCACTAACAATTGAGACTAATAATGAAGTTTGTAGAAAATCCAACTCATTGACTTAGTTCTCCAATATAGCTACTTATTTCAACGAGTCATGCTAACATACCATCATCTGCATTTAGATCCAAGGATAGTTCAGGTATAATAGTCATGTCACGAAGACTGAACTTCTATGAGTTTTCCAATAAACTAGATGATTAGCTATGAAGCAAGCAGGGTGAAATCGAGATTAGAATGGTGCAGTTGATGCTTCCAAAACTCTTCCAATTTGTTTTGAACAGGTTAATTAGTGGAATAAACTTATAAGCTGTAGTAGTTTGAACACGAATATAATTTTAACACTTGCTTCTGGTAACAAAGGAAAGCTGCCAATAAGCTTGACAAAGAGTCAGAAGACGTATTATACAATGTTAAATTTTATCAGGACAAAAATTTGTAATTGTTCACATGGAATTACACCACTCATGACTGATTAAAGTTCCACAAGTGGCGGTTATGGAGATTATATTACTGAGGAAACCAAAGGTTAGATATATATAAAGACCAATTTGCTTGGGAGTTGCATATCTTAGGTATTCTTGCTTTAACCATTATTTGACTCGGTAAGAGTATCCTCAATTTATTTTAGGACAAACTTTCAAACTAGGCCACAAAAAATAATTTATTTTGATTTTAGGCCTTGTGGAAAACTTATTACAAAAATAGGTCTAGTTTTGCGCAAATATGGATTGCGCAAGTGTATTCTTTAAAAAAAACAAACTTGTATATGCACAAATTTGGAATGCGCAAGTGTTATTTAAAAAAAAATTGTGCTTGAGCATTTTTGGAATGCGCAGGTGTTATTTTTGAAAAAACAAATTTGTGCTTGAGCATTTTTGGAATGCGCAGGTGTTATTTTTGAAAAAACAAATTTGTGCTTGAGCATTTTTGGAATGCGCAAGTGTTATTTTTGAATTTTTTTTATGCTTGTCCATTTTGGAGTGCGCAAGTAAAAATGCTGTATGAAGCAAACGAGGTCTATTTTTGTAATAAGTTTTGGACGAGGTCTAAAATTGAAATTGGTTATTTTCTCGGGTCTAATTTGAAAATTTGTCCTTTATTACATTCATAGGAGATGAATAAAAATTGCAATCCTTTATTTGTTGTGTCCTTGTGTCATGCCTTTTAGTTTTGATATGCACTTGATTATGGCTCATCATGCAATTAGTTTTGCCACAAACCTTCTTTAATTACTACAATTGATTCATCACTTACACTATTACCAATTAATGTTTATCGTTTCCAAGTATTTATACTCTTTCCCTTATTCAGTACCTGCAAATTAGGCCAAACTACCTGTGAAGGGTATGTAGTCAAGGTGTTAATACAATAATTTTACATGGAATATATAACTGTTAAAGCCAAACTACCTGCAGATTAGGAAAAACTACTTTTTTTTAATAATTTTCATGACATATGTAAGTGTTTTAAGAAAGAAATTAAAATAAATATACTAGTGTACCAACGTTGGACATGGTGTACACTATATGGTTAAATGAGAACTGCAAGCACATGAACCAGCTAAGAGGAGGATTGCAAGCTCATTTACCCGACAGTGATCTAAGAGTCTTGGTAGATGAATGCTTATATAACTATGATGAGATAATTTATACACAAGGCAAGCTGCCAAAACCTATGTGTTTCATCTGATTACTGGAATGTGGATAACCCCGCCTGAAAGATGCTTCAATATATGGATGGGTGGATTTAGACCCTCCGATCTCATCCATGTTTAAGTAATCTTTATTCATGGTTCCCATGTACACCTTTAACTTATATAATTCAACTTTGTAAATAGTAACATATATACTTCAATAGTAATAGTGAAATCTACTAAATGTCTGTACATGCGCAGATGTTGATACCACAGTTGATCCACGTAGCAATAGTTAATGGGAATATGCAGTCTGCAGTAGTCATTACAGCAGGCAGAGGAAGCACTGTCTCAAGGCTTCGAGCAGCTACAACAATCCCTTATTGAGAGCAACTCCAACAGTTCAGAGTGCGGAAATTGGATTTTCCGCACTCCGAAATGTTGGAGGCCTCATTTCCACAACAGAAATGAGGCCAGACGTCTGTTCAACAGGCGCCTGTGTTTTTTAAACTTTATTTTTCTTTTTTTTTATGTTAAACTTTATTTTTTGATGTTGAACATGCGCTGTTGAACATGCGCTGTTGAACCGACGCCTCACCCAATAACGTATTCTCAAGCCGAAGCCCCACCTTTCTGCACTTTCGGGGATTCTCGCACTCCGTTGGAGTTGATTCTGGGTGCGGATTCGAGACTTCTGAATCTGTTGGAGTTGCTCTGACACAATTTCAATTGGGTCCACCAACGATATGGGACATATGGCAATGACACTTGGCAAATTAGCAAAGCTTGAAGGATTTGTACGCTGGGTATATACATATATTAATTGTTTAATTACTATGCTTTATTTAAACATAGCACTAGTTGCTACACACACATACACCCCAATTTACTGAACCAACTAGACATTTCATAAGCCCGAACATGAACCAACTCGACCAAGAGTAAGCTTAGTGTATATTCCAGCCTGACCCAGATCTAACCCGAAGTCTTTAGCATCTTGACCCTGTGTAATCCCCATGTAAGCATGAGACTGGCTCTAAGTCAGCTCCAGGTGAAGTACCAACTAAACCGACATTTCCATTGTACAGATACCTTAGTTGTACATCTCAACCAGGACCATGCATCGGGCAAAGAATATCTCATCCGAAGCTTGTTTTGAGTACATGGTAACTCGATCAATTCCCACATCGTATCAATTATGGCAACCACCGCCCCTCTATATTATATGATTTGACTGACCAAGATTGATTAAACCAATCAAATTTATTATTGTTAGTGTTGTACTTGGGTTACTTTGGTGGAGACAAAGTGTGTTAGATTACAACCTATACAGGGACACAAATGTGTGGAAATAGTGAATTGAGTGGTCTAGTTGGTTGTGTTCCCAGCAACTTGAAAATTTAAGTATATAAATTGTTAATGACAATATAAACTTATAGCTATCTGTATATATATTCTATAGCCAAACTTGTATTTTATTTATCTTTTTAATAATATTTTTATATGTAATTGGGTTTCTTTCACGAGTTGAAAAATAGAAAATATATAGAGTTATTCATAATGTATAAACTCTTTCAACTTATAAAATGCATGAGAATGCATGGCCAATAGATATTCTGATAAAATTTAACTTTAAGACTGCCTTTAAGTTATGAAAAGACAACTTCTAAAGAATTGGCGATCTTTAAATGAAATGGTGGTAATCTCTGTCTATGTTCTTAGTCGATTAAAAATATCCTCTAGATCTGTAGGTGCTACCTTTAACAAATTAGAACAAATATCTTTAGGTTGGATTTATATAAAAATAAAAAAAGTACGAAAAAAAAAGATCGAATATGCTACCTCTAAAGTTCTATTTTAACAAAAATCACTAAAATAATAATCATTTTTAACATATTATTCCTTTACTTTTTTGGTACATGCAGAGGCATGATTTGAATGGTGCAGTGGGTCGATGTGCATGGTCATGACAATAACATGGTAGGATAGTAGCCGAAAGTGACAATGAAGCTGCAAACAAGCTCGAGATTCTTAATGGTTTGGGCGCTTATATTTTATATTAAATATATTTAATGGTATGTACTATACGAGATATTATCATAAATGTTATATGTATTAACATGGTGTAAAATTGGTTATGTTTGATATTTAATATTTTTTAATTCTGAAGTGTTTTTTTATTGTTGCTTGAATTTATTGGATTATTTTTGCTAAAGAAATTGGGAAAATATTGCCATTTTTGAAAAAGTATTTTAATTTTGTATTTGAAATGCTATTAAATGATATGCACTGAAAAAGAAATGAGATACATAACACAACATAAACAAAATGCTATAAATAACTAACATATCATTTAGAAAGAAAACAAAAAATGCTAGAAAGAACTGATAGCATTTAGTGAACACTATGGATTGGTTAACATATCGTTCTCTTTTCTAGTGTTACATTTTTAATAGGGTTTTATAAGTACCATTAATGGTTATACTTTGACAGCGTTTATTTGACTTTTATGGCATGTTGTTACTTAGTTCTCTAAAACGCCGTGGAAAGATTTTACACGTTTGTTTTCTTTCGTAGAGCTTGAAATTTGTAGCGTTTAATAAACACGATAAAAAACTACCTTTTTATAGCGTCCGCTTTAGTGCTAATGTATGTTCTTGATCTATTATAGCATGTCGTTACACAGCGTTCTTTAAGACGCTATGGTTATAGCATTTTTTAAATGCTATAAAAAGTATAGTTTGCTGTAGTGGCACATCACTATTATTATGAAAACAAATATCATCGAAATACTAAAAACAAATTATTTTAAAACGAGTGTTATGTTATAATATTCACGTTAAAATAGAGCTGCATTTATTTTCTGTCAAAAATGAAAATAATTCACTACAACAAAAATACCCTATTACAACGCCCTTTTTACAACGGGCATTGATTGCCCGTTGTAATAGAATGCTATCACAACGGTCCTTTTAGGCCCGTTGTAATAGATGCCCTATACAACGCCCTTTTTATAACGGGCATTGACTGCCCGTTGTAATAAAATGCTATTACAACGGTCCTTTTAGATCCATTGTAATAGATGCTCTATACAACGCCCTTTTTACAACGGGCATTGACTGCCCGTTGTAATATAATGCTATTACAATGGTTCTTTTAGGCCCGTTGTAATAGATGCCATACACAACAGTAATATACTTTCCCCCCAACAATTTCAATCCCGCCTTTCTACCCAAAAATCTATTTTCCGTCTGCCAGTCCTTTTCTTCTCACTTAAACGCTAAAATCTCTTCCTGAAACCCTAGTTCCCAAACCCGACTTCCACGTTCCCAAATCCGCCTCTCACGTTCCTAAACCCTCATTCCCAAATCTCTCCTCTCGTCTTCCAATTGAAATAAAGTTTTCAAAGCTTTATTATATTGAACCCACCTATACACTCAGGCATGTCGGCTCCTGGGCAAATCTCAGGTTGCGAGTTGGATGCGAGTTTCCAAATTTAATGCAGCAATTGGATCTAGAGATAGCAGTTTCTAAATTCGGTGTTTGCTGCTTCAAAATTGGGTGCAGCAGCAGCAGTTGGTCGCAAGTTGCAAGTCGGATCTGGAGGGCATGTGCACCGTTCTTCGGGGGTCCACTTCCGATTATTACAGATTCTCCTTATCCTAAATTGCGTAAACAAAGGAATGGAGAATATGATAAACTATGTCCGCTCCTAAATTACAATCGTTTGTACTCGCAACTTTGACACTTCAAAAAATATCCAGTAGGATTCCATTTTAGGAACTTCATCTAGCTAATGAAGAGCAACTACCCATTTGAATCATTATTATTTTTCAAGTAGAAAGGCTACTTCCGCTACGGAGTATGGGAAAAAGTCTAGCATGCGACTAATATTATGTTGCCATGTTGCAAGTATGATAACTTCAATTTGGTAGAAGACTGCTGGAATTGGAAGCTCTCAAAAAAGGCAACTTTTCCTTCAAATCTACTTAGAATTTTTTAAAAGGATTTGAAACAGAACTGGATTGGCACTCTGTTATCTGGAACAGAGCAAACTGCCCTAAATGGCACATTGTGCCTATTTTGCTTTATTAAACAGGTTGCCAACCAGAGATAGATGTAGCAAATGGAATAAAAACAGTAACAGAATGTCTTCTTTGTAAGAATGAGAAAGAAACAGCAGATCATCTTTTCTTTGATTGTATATTTTCTAGGCATATATGGTATATTGCCAAAAGAAAGCTCAATTTCAACAACTATATTTCAACTCAAAACATCAAGGAAAGTATCAACTACATACGGGAAAATCTCAAATTCAAATCAAATTTTTTTATTGAAGCCAGCATCATGCTCACTACTGCAATATACTTTATATGGAAAGAAAGAAATGCTAGACTGCATTCCAAAAAAGAATCAGATGCTATTCAAATCTAGAAATCCATAGAAGCAAATTTCAAAATCTTATTTCATAAAGACATCAGCTGTAGCAACCCGCTATTTTGGACCATTCGCATCCATTATAAGTGTATAGGTAGACACTCATGCCAGAATTTAATTGCTCAAAATACCGCGTTGTTAATTTAAATTTGAAAAAACTGAACATATACAGTAAATAAATAATCACAGATCACAGACACAGAGTGATAATTGCAGCGGAAATAAAAGAGATAGTAGTTCATGAAGCTACTATATAAATATATAAGTTACATCAGAGTTAAACCAGATACAACGGAAGAGTAATATGATACATCAGATACAAATCAGAATACATCACTGGAATCATCGAATACTGAAAGCAGAATAGATGGCTGGATCTTCAAACAAAGCTCCAACTTCAAAGGTGAGTCTCGAATACTGGTACACTCAATCTGACCCGAGCGTAAAGCAAAACACAAAACACTCGAGTCAGGATTAACATTCTTATATTAATAAATCCAACTCAAGTGAAATAGCAACTGAAATACAAGTAACTCAAAGGATGTTTGGAATAACCATCCTTTAAGGATCCGTTAAACTATCTACTATGTAGTAGTGTACGATAAGTAGATAATGTCTATCAGTAATATAAAGTATCAAAATAGTGTTAAGGCGTTACCATTATCCCCCTTAACACATTTTATATAAGCGTTATAGGCTATACAGCACTGTAAACTCCACCGTAAACTAGTGGGATATCAGGGAGTACTCCATAGGTATAACACAAAACAGATTCGTAGTGGTCGCGTATATAGGGATCCAAGTATGACAAGACACATGAGGCAATACCCAAGGTAGTGAAACTACCGTTTGCCTGATCCGGACTGGTGAGAACGCATCGCCGCAGCGATCGCAACACCGCGAAACAACACTCCCAAAATCAAGGGTGCACCAATCGACAACAAGTAATAAGTAGTTTCAAAGAAGTGTGTTCGCTCGAGGTAGCTAGCCCCCATTTGGCCAGGCACGACTTCTGTTTTAGTCATTTCCAATTTGACACAAGTGTCAAGGCTATCCATTATCGTTCTCTTTCTTCAGTCATCACGTACATCATTCCAACCACTTCATTCTGGATCACACTCCGCGTATAGTTATTAAAGTGGTTTTCGGTTTAGACAGTGAGTATGTCCCTAACCGATTCCGGTCTCTTTAATAACTTTCGTGATTATTACACCGATTGGTCGTTTATTCATTTCAAAACCAAATTAATTTCAATCTCAATTTAAAATTTGTAAATCAACATTTCATTTGTATTTCAAAACCAATTTCCAAAAATTTACGTTTCAAAACATCCAAATTTCCATTTCGAAATCTTCTAATTCAATTCCAATTTCTATTTAAAACAATTCAAATATTGATTCAAGTTCGTAAATAAGTTTCATTCCAAATCATTTAAATTAATTTAATTTAACCTTCAAATCAATTTAACTTCATTGATCGATTTTATTCAGTACTCATTAAGTTAATTTGTCATTCAAAACAATTTCTATTTAATTTCCAATTCATTAAATCAATTACTTAAGTTCAACTTCATAAATCAAAACTTACAATTTTGAATTAAATTAAATTCGTCAAAACAACTTCTTTAAATTTCAAGTCTTACATTAATTTCAATGAATCACATTTTTTTTCTTGTTAAAGAAATCCAATTTTATTTATTTACTTGATTACAAATTTCAAAACTTAATTATTTCATAACTCAACTTTACTTATTAAAGAAGTTCAATTCCACTTATTACGAAGTTCAATTTCACATTTCAAGAATTCAATTTCATTTAATTATTAAATAATTCAATCTTATTTAATTATTAAATAATTTCAAAATTTAATTATTAAATAATTTCAAACTTAATTATTAAATAACTTCAAACTTCATTTCAAAACCTCATTATTTATTCAAATAAAATCTTTATTTTATTTTTTTAAAATCAAATTATTGACCAATCGGGTTTTATTTAATTCTCTATCCTAGGTCAAAATTTAATTTGGGTATTTATCATTTCAACCCGATTCCATTTCAATTCAAAAATCAAAGCATAGCAAAGGAAACTTGCAGTGTGATAACTAGGATGGTGTCAAAGTAAATAAACAAGCAATAACAACAACCAATATCAATCTAATAATTAATTCAAATAATCCCGAAATAATCGTTTAATTCACATTGTTGTTTGTGCAAATTAATATAATCATTTCTAGAATCTACACTATCATTTCATGTAGATTAAAGATTATTACACTAATACTGATACGGTTCTTCACTTGGTATATATTATTCAATTCATACTACATCAATTTATACAACATACATTCAAATGGTTCAAGGTATAATTAACCATATTACTACGTGTCAAGTAATTAAACATTTAAAGGGGTCATATCAAGCAAATGTCATCAAATCAAATTTAACACATATATCAAATCTAACTATCCTACGTCAATTTCAATTTCAAATTATTTATCACTTACAACATTTACAAATTTAACGTCCAATTGTAAACATCAAACAATCAATCATTATCAACCAAACTGAATTATCATTGTATAAATAACAGATAGTGGTGTCAGATGTCACAGGTGAACTGATACAGGTAATAGCATATATAACAGTGTAATTAACTAACAGCAGCATATTTCAATTGTCGTTTCAATTGAAATCAAATTTAATAAATAAAAGAACGTTAACCGTGAGTGATTGCTCACCTTTCGAGGCTAGAGAGATGGACAACACGACAAGCTATGTATGAATCACGACCAAGACTATCGACAGATCCAACAACAAATCAGAACGAAGTAAGCTGAACACGGATTTGACGGACAAAGCTGGAATAGAATTGATGAAATAAATCAAAATCTGGATCGATGAAGACAGTTGATATAAGTGAATGCATATGCATAACTATACCCATAACTATTTCTACAAAATCATATTTTATATTTCAAAGACATATTAAATTATATATCTATATATTAAAAATCATTGTTTTAATTATAACTTATGAATTAAACTCAAACTTACATACCATATATAATTTAAATAAAACACTCATGTAAATACACTTGTTTCAAAACTCGCAACCTATTCATATGCTCTGTCAAAAATTAATTTTGAACATATATTTTCCATACTGTTACATATACATACAACTTACATGTATAAATATATACTAATATATATGTGCAGACTAAATTATGTAAGTGCAGACCATATTGTATATAAATACTATACATATACCCAGGCAGGCTTATACAACGTAATATGACCTATACTTTTAAAACGCTGTCATTACCACTTAATATTATATATAGATTCAACAGTTTATAAGTAATAAAATTTGTAAAACTCCCATATAATAATAGATGGTTATATCCAAAACAAAATGCATACACAACAAAATCTTATGAATTCATATACATTACAGGCGAACAATACTACTACCCAATATGTGAACACAATATGTATATTAAAGCTTAAAGTTCTGCCAAAAATTTAAAGATCAAATTATAAATTTAATATAATAAAACACACGTCATATAATATCAGTATAAATATAGAAGAGACTGACGTGTAAACTTTACATATTCAAAACTTACATATTTATAACATAAAATATATCTCTTGATATACAGCTACCCAACGTACACATATAGACTATACTAATATATATAAACAAACTCTTATATACTAGCCTACCTATCTTCACTACTATATATAAATCAAAGTTTAAACACATACGTTAGGCTAACCATGTTTCAAAATCAAATGACACTCATACATATTATATTATTAAAACTGGCTTCTATTACATCATATAATATTTAGCATATTTTTATTTTATCTCAGATAAGCTGTATATATATACGCAACAACATATAAAAAAAATATATATATACGTATATAATTACCTGCTAAGAAGATAAGGTGGATAGTGGGAAGATTCGAGAGGTGTCAAGTGGGTTGAAGCTGTGGAGATGGTAACCGAACAGTGGCAATGGTGTATGGTTGGACTTGGATTTCGTCGTTCCGTGCTTGAGCAGGCACGTGCAGGAGGAGGGTAGTCGGGAATGGAGTGCGGCTCGGTGGAGTTCACTGCGGCGGTCGGAGCACTGCCTTCGGCTAAGAAAAAGGAAGGGGCGGGCGAGTGGAGGCTGGTTTGTGGCGCTGTGGCGAGACAATGGTCGGATGATGGTGAACAGGCCAAACACACGCGGTGACTGTCGAAATGGCCAGGGCGGAGGAGATTTTGGAAGAAGTGGGCGGCCATGGAAGATGAAGGCGTGGTGATGGGAGGTGGCTGCCGATGGGATGAGGGTGGTGAGTTGCGGTTGCTGGCCGCGTAGGAGAGGGAGAGCGATGGCGGAGCGGGTTTGGTCGCTGTGTCCGTGTGGAATGGGCAGAGGCTAGCTGGCACATGTTGGCTTAGGAAAAAAGAGAGGAGGCATGGTCTCAGGCAAAAGAAAATAAGGTGAGAAGCTTTTTTGCTATATACAAATTTCTTATTTTTAGAATGAAAGTTGCCAAGAAGAAAATAGAAGAGATAAGTGAAGATCTGGAGCATGAAATATGGGGAAGGTGAAAAGTAGGGGAGAGAAAAGGAGATGTGCAGTGAACAACATGTACAAGCAACGTACCTCTTGTAAAATTCTTATTTCCCAAACCAGTAGCTAGAATGGACCATAGGAAATAGAAAAGTCACCACAAATTACAAGAAATATTTATGGCAAATGGCCGTAGGCTGCTCGAATTCACCAGGTGAAAAATGAATGTTCACGAAAATCCAAAAGCCATATTGCGGAACCGATACGGAAGTCGCTTTACAAGTTTCGTCGTTTACCGGACGCCGAAACACGCATACGAATATACCATAGAGATCAGCACGACGAGACGATCAAAACGGTATACGGATATCAGTGGTATGATTTGAATTATAAAAATTCGAATTTTCTAATAGCGGAAAATGCAAGAAAAACACTGAAAAATAAGATCGACGGAGCCAAAGTTGTCCGAATTTGGAAAAACGACAAACTGACATCTTGCCCAGAAGATGGTTTAGAATTTTTCTATGTAAAAATATTTAGGTTTCGAAAACATTTTATTTTCATCGCTTTTTAACTGATTAAATTGAAGTAAATTTACGCGCGAAATAAACTTCCATATTTTCCAACGAAAATTTACCAGTTGCTATGTTTAACTAAACGCATTCCAAATATCAAATTTATATTTCAAAATTTTATCGTTTACAATTTCACAAAATTTCAACTAATTACGTTATTAAAACAGTTGAAATTTACGGGTCGTTACACTCTCCCCCACTCAAAACTTTTCGTCCCAGAAAAGGAACGAAGTGGGAGAATAGAAACAACCAGAAAGGAAAACAGATTTGAAATACAAAATAACAATTAATTTAAGCCATATAAATTCAAATTTAAATTAATTGATATTCAATAATTGATTTAATCCATTTGATTTCACTAAAATCAATCTCAACTATTTCTAAATTCATTTATCTTATTATCCCATTTTCTTCAATTTACAATTTCTAAAACCATAAATTTGAATAGTCTTTATCATATATTTTTTTAGCAATTTTAAATTCTTCTTTATTCCAAATTATTGTTAAATTTATTCTACTTAATATATCTAATCACATATATTTAACCCATATAAATTAATTTAAACCATAAAAGTTCCGATTTAAATTAATTTATATTTACTAATTGCTTTTAAATTCAAGGTATTTTCATAAGTTGATCAAATTTCAATTTATTAATTCTTTCAAACAAATTTATTAATTCTTTCAAAACAAAATTATTTCATTATTTACTGAGTTTTACTTATTATCCTATCTAACTCAATTTACATCTTTATAATCAAAATTTAGTGTATAACATTTATTATAAACACTGAGATTTTATTTATAAAGACAATTTATCTTATATATTATCCAATTACATATTCAACTTCTGAATGATTTAGGTAAGTTGTATTAGAATGCAGTTGAACAATATACAAATAAAATTTTCCCAATTCAATTATTCAAGTTTAAATATTTATTCCAAATTTTGGTTTTATTTATAATTAAAATCATCCTTTAACAAAATTTAAGAATTAGAATTCCGATTAACTTTAACAATTTAGAGATATATATAATATATTTATATCAAATCAAATTGAATTTTAAAATAAGATACCTATATATATAAATCAAATTATACTGAAGAAATTCAAATCAAAATATTTTTCAAAACAAAACCGTAGCAAAGCTGCAGAATAGTATCTCCACTTCGAATCTCGAAAATGAATGTCGATGATGCGGTTGCCATCACCGAAATTATTTTCCAGCGACAAAGAGAAGAGCACTGATTTCAACATTTTAAAAATTCTTTGAAAACGATTTCTATTCGAAAATACTTCCAATAATATATACTTTAAAATTTTAAAAACGAAAATTCGAAATCACCGGAAACTAATAAATTCTCAAATTTCTGAATTAAATTCATTTCAAATTCCAATCAATTTATAACCAATTTTATAAATTCATTTATTTATATTATGCAATAGTCAATGGTTTACAAAATAATAAATGAAAATCAAATATTATTATTTCAGACAACAAATTCATTAGTAATTTAATTTCAGAAAACTTATATTTATATATAATATAATCATACAAAACTTTTATTTTATTTATCAAATTTGAAAACGATATTGTGTCAGTTTGCTCTGCTCAAGTGTTTTGGAAATCCTATCGATAGCGTTGATCAGACGAATCGATCGAAAACCCAAATCAACATCAACAACTCAAACAACACAATATAAAAACATTTTAAAATTAATTTACAAATACACTTCCTCACTTAACGATACAATAATGGATTTCAAAGCAAGGATAGAGATTCAAATTTTTGGATAGACTCAAATCAAAGAGAATTTCGATTCGAAGATAGGTTTGAAACAAAGACGAGATAATTAAATGACAAAATAAGGCGATGGATGAGTTTATATAAATCGCGGGCAACCTTAACCGGGTCGACCGTGACCTCAAAATAAGATCGGTGTAGAATTCCGAGGTAAATCAACATTCGATCTCAAGAAATAGAATTCAGGTATAGCAGGAGATAGATAGCATCGTAAACCGAGGATACAGAAATCTCCGGTAAATCAATGCCAATGGTAAAGGAGTTTCACCCCTTTACAAATCATTCGAAGTTGGCGAGACCGCCGATTCATTATAAGGGTCATTCGAAGTGGAGTTATGTGATGCTCCAGAATTCAGAAGAATACGAATAGTGAGGGACAAGAATGAATTTCGGAACTGAGGGGACGTTCCAAAATTCAAAGGAATCGAGTCAAAAGAAAGAGATAGAAACTCGAATGAGAGTGATTCTGTAAATACATTTACCCTATATGTTGAGTTTTGCCTAGAGCTACCAAAGCTCTGATACCGACTGTAACAGCCCGCTATTTTGGACCATTCACATCCATTATAAGTGTATAGGTAGACACTCATGCCAGAATTTAATTGCTCAAAATACCGCGTTGTTAATTTAAATTTGGCAAAACTCAACATATACAGTAAATAAATAATCACAGATCATAGACACAGAATGATAATTGCAGCGGAAATAAAAGAGATAGTAGTTCATGAAGCTACTATATAAATATATAAGTTACATCAGAGTTAAACCAGATACAACGGAAGAGTAATATGATACATCAGATACAAATCAGAATTCATCACTGGAATCATCGAATACTGAAAGCAGAATAGATGGCTGGATCTTCAAGCAAAGCTCCAACTTCAAAGGTGAGTCTCGAATACTGGTACATTCAATATGACCCGAGCGTAAAGCAAAACACAAAACACTCGAGTCAGGATTAACATTCTTATATTAATAAATCCAACTCAAGTGAAATAGCAACTGAAATACAAGTAACTCAAAGGATGTTTGGAATAACCATCCTTTAAGGATCCGTTAAACTATCTACTATGTAGTAGTGTACGATAAGTAGATAATGTCTATCAGTAATATAAAGTATCAAAATAGTGTTAAGGCGTTACCATTATCCCCCTTAACACATTTTATATAAGCGTTATAGGCTATACAGCACTGTAAACTCCACCGTAAACTAGTGGGATATCAGGGAGTACTCCATAGGTATAACACAAAACAGATTCGTAGTGGTCACGTATATAGGGATCCAAGTATGACAAGGCACATGAGGCAATACCCAAGGTAGTGAAACTACCGTTTGCCTGATCCGGACTGGTGAGAATGCATCGCCGCAGCGATCGCAACACCGCGAAACAACACTCCCAAAATCAAGGGTGCACCAATCGACAACAAGTAATAAGTAGTTTCGAAGAAGTGTGTTTGCTCGAGGTAGCTAGCCCCCATTTGGCCCGGCACGGCTCCTGTTTTAGTCATTTCCAATTTGACACAAGTGTCAAGGCTATCCATTATCGTTCTCTTTCTTCAGTCATCACGTACATCATTCCAACCACTTCATTCTGGATCACACTCCGCGTATAGTTATTAAAGTGGTTTTCGGTTTAGACAGTGAGTATGTCCCTAACCGATTCCGGTCTCTTTAATAACTTTCGTGATTATTACACCGATTGGTCGTTTATTCATTTCAAAACCAAATTAATTTCAATCTCAATTTAAAATTTGTAAATCAACATTTCATTTGTCTTGCAAAACCAATTTCCAAAAATTTACGTTTCAAAACATCCAAATTTCCATTTCGAAATCTTCTAATTCAATTCCAATTTCTATTTAAAACAATTCAAATATTGATTCAAGTTCGTAAATAAGTTTCATTCCAAATCATTTAAATTAATTTAATTTAACCTTCAAATCAATTTAACTTCATTGATCGATTTTATTCAGTACTCATTAAGTTAATTTGTCATTCAAAACAATTTCTATTTAATTTCCAATTCATTAAATCAATTACTTAAGTTCAACTTCATAAATCAAAACTTACAATTTTGAATTAAATTAAATTCGTCAAAACAACTTCTTTAAATTTCAAGTCTTACATTAATTTCAATGAATCACATTTTTTTTCTTGTTAAAGAAATTCAATTTTATTTATTTACTTGATTACAAATTTCAAAACTTAATTATTTCATA
Organism: Allium fistulosum; assembly: GCA_030737815.1. Taxonomy (NCBI): domain Eukaryota; kingdom Viridiplantae; phylum Streptophyta; class Magnoliopsida; order Asparagales; family Amaryllidaceae; genus Allium; species Allium fistulosum. The sequence goes on along the minus strand of CM060908.1, from coordinate 117,965,056 downwards.
ACTCAACTTTACTTATTAAAGAAGTTCAATTCCACTTATTACGAAGTTCAATTTCACATTTCAAGAATTCAATTTCATTTAATTATTAAATAATTCAATCTTATTTAATTATTAAATAATTTCAAAAATTAATTATTAAATAATTTCAAACTTAATTATTAAATAACTTCAAACTTCATTTCAAAACCTCATTATTTATTCAAATAAAATCTTTATTTTATTTTTTTAAAATCAAATTATTGACCAATCGGGTTTTATTTAATTCTCTATCCTAGGTCAAAATTTAATTTGGGTATTTATCATTTCAACCCGATTCCATTTCAATTCAAAAATCAAAGCATAGCAAAGGAAACTTGCAGTGTGATAACTAGGATGGTGTCAAAGTAAATAAACAAGCAATAACAACAACCAATATCAATCCAATAATTAATTCAAATAATCCCGAAATAATCGTTTAATTCACATTGTTGTTTGTGCAAATTAATATAATCATTTCTAGAATCTACACTATCATTTCATGTAGATTAAAGATTATTACACTAATACTGATACGGTTCTTCACTTGGTATATATTATTCAATTCATACTACATCAATTTATACAACATACATTCAAATGGTTCAAGGTATAATTAACCATATTACTACGTGTCAAGTAATTAAACATTTAAAGGGGTCATATCAAGCAAATGTCATCAAATCAAATTTAACACATATATCAAATCTAACTGTCCTACGTCAATTTCAATTTCAAATTATTTATCACTTACAACATTTACAAATTTAACGTCCAATTGTAAACATCAAACAATCAATCATTATCAACCAAACTGAATTATCATTGTATAAATAACAGATAGTGGTGTCAGATGTCACAGGTGACTGATACAGATAATAACATATATAACAGTGTAATTAACTAACAGCAGCATATTTCAATTGTCGTTTCAATTGAAATCAAATTTATTAAATAAAAAAACGTTAACCGTGAGTGATTGCTCACTTTTCGAGGCTAGAGAGATGGACAACACGACAAGCTATGTATGAATCACGATCAAGACTATCGAAGGATCCAACAACAAATAAGATCGAAGTAAGCTGAACACGGATTTGACGGACAAAGCTGGAATAATGAATTGATGAAATAAATCAAAATCTGGATCGATGAAGACAGTTGATATAAGTGACGCATATGCATAACTATACCCATAACTATTTCTACAAAATCATATTTTATATTTCAAAGACATATTAAATTATATATCTATATATTAAAAATCATTGTTTTAATTATAACATATGAATTAAACTCAAACTTACATACCATATATAATTTAAATAAAACACTCATGTAAATACACTTGTTTCAAAACTCGCAACCTATTCATATGCTCTGTCAAAAATTCATTTTGAACATATATTTTCCATGCAGTTACATATACATACGACTTACATGTATAAATATATACTAATATATATGTGCAGACTAAATTATGTAAGTGCATACCATATTGTATATAAATACTATACATATACCCAGGCAGGCTTATACAACGTAATATGACCTATACTTTTAAAACGCTGTCATTACCACTTAATATTATATATAGATTCAACAGTTTATAAGTAATAAAATTTGTAAAACTCCCATATAATAATAGATGGTTATATCCAAAACAAAATGCATACACAACAAAATCTTATGAATTCATATACATTACAGGCAAACAATACTACTACCCAATATGTGAACACAATATGTATATTAAAGCTTAAAGTTCTGCCAAAAATTTAAAGATCAAATTATAAATTTAATATAATAAAACACACGTCATATAATATCAGTATAAATATAGAAGAGACTGACGTGTAAACTTTACATATTCAAAACTTACATATTTATAACATAAAATATATCTCTTGATATACAGCTACCCAACGTACACATATAGACTATACTAATATATATAAACAAACTCTTATATACTAGCCTACCTATCTTCACTACTATATATAAATCAAAGTTTAAACACATACGTTAGGCTAACCATGTTTCAAAATCAAATGACACTCATACATATTATATTATTAAAACTGGCTTCTATTACATCATATAATATTTAGCATATTTTTATTTTATCTCAGATAAGCTGTATATATATACACAACAACATATAAAAAATATATATATATATACGTATATAATTACCTGCTAAGAAGATAAGGTGGATAGTGGGAAGATTCGAGAGGTGTCAAGCGGGTTGAAGCTGTGGAGATGGTAACCGAACGGTGGCAATGGTGTATGGTTGGACTTGGATTTCGTCGTTCCGTGCTTGAGCAGGCACGTGTAGGAGGAGGGTTGCCGGGAATGGAGTGCGGCTCGGTGGAGTTCACTGCGGCGGTCGGAGCACTGCCTTCGGCTAAGAAAAAGGAAGGGGCGGGCGAGTGGAGGCTGGTTTGTGGCGCCGTGGCGAGACAATGGTCGGATGATGGTGAACAGGCCAAACACACACGGTGACTGTCGAAATGGCCAGGGCGGAGGAGATTTTGGAAGAAGTGGGCGGCCATGGAAGATGAAGGCGTGGTGATGGGAGGTGGCTGCCGATGGGATGAGGGTGGTGAGTTGCGGTTGCTGGCCGCGTAGGAGAGGGAGAGCGATGGCAGAGCGGGTTTGGTCGCTGTGTCCGTGTGGAATGGGCAGAGGCTAGCTGGCACATGTTGGCTTAGGAAAAAAGAGAGGAGGCATGGTCTCAGGCAAAAGAAAATAAGGTGAGAAGCTTTTTTGCTATATACAAATTTCTTATTTTTAGAATGAAAGTTGCCAAGAAGAAAATAGAAGAGATAAGTGAAGATCTGGAGCATGAAATATGGGGAAGGTGAAAAGTAGGGGAGAGAAAAGGAGATGTGCAGTGAACAACATGTACAAGCAACGTACCTCTTGTAAAATTCTTATTTCCCAAACCAGTTGCTAGAATGGACCATAGGGAATAGAAAAGTCACCACAAATTACAAGAAATATTTATGGCAAATGGCCGTAGGCTGCTCGAATTCACCAGGTGAAAAATGAATGTTCACGAAAATCCAAAAGCCATATTGCGGAACCGATACGGAAGTCGCTTTACAAGTTTCGTCGTTTACCGGACGTCGAAACATGCATACGAATATACCATAGAGATCAGCACGACGAGACGATCAAAACGGTATACAGATATCAGTGGTATGATTTGAATTATAAAAATTCGAATTTTCTAATAGCGGAAAATGCAAGAAAAACACTGAAAAATAAGATCGACGGAGCCAAAGATGTCCGAATTTGGAAAAACGACAAACTGACATCTTGCCCAGAAGATGTTTTAGAATTTTTCTATGTAAAATTATTTAGGTTTCGGAAATATTTTATTTTCATCGCTTTTTAACTGATTAAATTGAAGTAAATTTACGCGCGAAATAAACTTCCATATTTTCGGACGAAAATTTACCAGTTGTTATGTTTAACTAAACGCATTTCAAATATCAAATTTATATTTCAAAATTTTATCGTTTACAATTTCACAAAATTTCAACTAATTACGTTATTAAAACAGTTGAAATTTATGGGTCGTTACATCAGCAAAAGAAATCGACTGCACCATCTTTTCTCAAACAATAATAATGATGATCTTCAAAATCCCGAAAGAGTAGTTGATTCATACTTACAAAATGGGAAGCTCAATAATTTCTTCCATAGCTATTATCCTCAGAATTCTAATATGAGAAATTCTCATTTGGGAAGGGAAACCATTCCTGTCAATATCGCTTGCACTGGAGGCGGCCATTCCAACCCCAATATCAAAGCAAGTCTCTGCAAGGGAAGTAAACAGAATTTGAACTTAAATATAAAATATAATAGTAATAATAATATTCAGAAGAGATATAATAACTGTTTTTCACCTGATATTGGCAGGAATTACCGCGCAACGTGCAAAGAGGCGTTGAATCTGATGGTTCTCTTGATTCATGATAAAACAAATCAGTTAGATACCAATTTTCTTATGGTCGACAATTATCATTACATCAGTAAAATGAATGGCAAAATATATCACATATCTGAGTGGGAAAAAGGGGGAAAGCAGCAACTTTTCGGATACAGTGGAGAATGCGACAGTTATAGTGGCGGAAAGGAACAAGCTTTATTGCAAGGATGATCTTCAGATTGTATCGGAAGATCAAATCAACTGCAAATGCAGCGAGATACACCATAATTCTAACCTCCAACTTGGTTTGGAAGTCAACAACAGCAATCAGAGACCAAAAGATCTCAAAGATCAAAACTTTGCTAAATTCAATGGCGACCGAGGCGAGCTTACTCCTGCTAAGACTCAAGACTGGAATCCTCCTTGAATTTCATTATTCAATAATTTTGTGAATCACAAAATTAAGTAGTTCCGCCATGTTTTTCTTTTTGTGTTAAATGAATTGTGGAGGCGCTGGTTTAACCTAGCATTGTGTTGTTTTATGTTTTCGTGAGTAGGGTTTAAGTGTAACGGGGTTAGTTGTAACGGGTAGCTTACCCGGTCTATCTTTTTCTTTTGGGCCTAGGCCTATTGAATTCAGTTTCAAAAAAAAAGTATGATAACTTCACTTTATTACGTCCGCATGTAAAAAAGAAATATGGTTTTCTTTTAAAAAAAAATAAAGCTTGCATCACCCGTATGTTGAGTAAGATGGTGTGTACTAAAGGGTTAAGAATTTAAATATTTTATTCATATCTTCAATGTTCCATACGTGATTTGTACAATTCTGAAACTAAATTAAGTTGGAGATTCTTTGCTTAGACTTGTCATTTTTCTTATAGGATATTATATTTCCTATTAATATTTATATATCTATTCATGTTTATATAAGCTGGTGATGAAATTTATATCCCAGACATGTAATAGCAAATCAACCAAATAATTTAACCATGTACCAATGGCGATCAACGGATGTTTATAACATTATCCTTTTATAACATATGGTAGGTATATATATCACTTTATCCTGTTGTTTGAACTAAAGCACCAAACAATTTATCCCAACTCCACTTTTCAATGTTTATCTACTGTAACACACATTTTACATACCAGGATTTGTTGCTTAATAATGTTCACACTTTACACATATTATATACTAAAATTTATAAATTTAATTTAGAGGAAAATAATAGATTGAGCTTGGGAGAAACTCATAAATTTAATTTGTATATTTTTATTACTGGATAGTATGAAGTATGGCTAAATGAAGTGTACAAATTGGTGTATATATTCTTGAATTCTCTACCTTTAGGTGTAGAATTTGATTCTAGCACATATCAAACACATTCGGTCAGTTTTGAGTTAATAATGTTTAAACTCATGGTAAACTGATGCATCCATTTGTTTGACAGTTAATTAATTAAGCACATGTCAAACAAAATCAGTCAGTTTTGAATTCTCTATCATAATTTCTATTCTAATTTAAAAGCACATGATTCTTTAATAGAGAAAGTATGATGTATTTCTTTCGCTATAACATGTAAATGACATAAAAGGTAGAAAATGCTCAAGATATATGCATCTGCTGGTGCTAGATTCAAATCAAGACAATATCTTTTATACCTCATATGTATGACTGCTGCTTTTGTGCAGGCTAAAAGTGAATGCTTGAAAGATTCAAGCATAGTGTTACCTGTTCGGCTTAATGGAAAGTGCTAATCCCTTCCTCGAATATTGACTCAGCTATACAGGAAAGACGAGCAAGCTAGCATAGATATAGTTTCACACGGGACAACATCAGAGTGACTTACGACCTAGAGGCACCAGCGATCTAACAAATTAAGGTGGTGAGCGACCTAACTTTATAAAGCCTCCAACGAGTTAACATGTTGCGACCTAGCAACCAGTACAGCCAAGCGACTTAACCCTCCAGCGACCTAACCACCTACAGATCCAGCGGCCTAACGACTTAAGGGAAGAGCGACATAAAAGATTCTTGCTATTCAACGAGTTAGCGACTTAGCGGTTCATTAAAGGCAGCGACCTAGAGACCTAGCAAGCTAACGACCTAGCGAGCTAACGAGCTAAGCGACTTAACGACCTAAAGCATAAAGCGGCTCAACATGGCACGACCTAACTCTAAACGACCTAACTTCCCAATGACCTAACTTCCTAGCGATCTAACTTCCTAGCGACCTATATCTCATCCAGGAAAGCTCCACTAAGTCACGAACGACTTATGCTATCTCAGAATATTAAGTCACTCACTGCCTATATCTCATCCAGGACAGCTCCACTAAGTCAAGAACACTTATGCTATCTCAGAATCACCTTAGGTCGCTGATGACCTACGACCTACGACCCACGACCTATGACCCACGACCTACGACCTACGACCTAACTTCAGTTTTCCCTATAAATACCCTGCCCACTCCATATTGAGGGGGGGGCTTTTCGGAGGGACTTTTGAGACTTCGACACGCCAACACTCTGCCGTTTTCTGGACTCCTTCTTCACTTGCTTCAACGAACTTTTGGGAAGAAGATCTAAATCATTCAACATGAAGATAATGAGCATGCCTAGATCGATGTTTTAGCTACTTGTCTTAATGGTGTTGTAATCTACGTGTCTTAATCGTGTTGTAATCAAAGAGTGATTGTAAAGTTGCTTGTCCTAATCGTGTTGTAATCGAAAAGTGATTGTAAAGTTTGTAATCGAGGAGTGATTGTAAAGTTTGTAATCGAGTCAGTGATAGTGGATGTAAAGTGGACGTAGGCTTGACTTTGATCCGAACCACTATAAAAATTGCTGTCTTTTTCCTTTTTTTCTGCGATTTTCTGTCTACTTTTGGTTCCCGTGCAAACGGGTGGTGCTTTCACTTCATTGCTACTTACACCGGGGTGTTAGCGTTCACAATTTTAGCGTTAACATTTTGGTGCTTTCACTGATAATTGAACTCAGGGATTCTACTACTTGGAAGTTGAGTTTGAAGGTTTAAGAGTTGAGATTTGGAAAACTATGACAAGGCAATCAAATAGACGACAAAGACCGGAAAGAAGTCAACACGAGGGGAGTCATGAGGCTTCCTCAGGAGAGAACCAAACTTCAGTCTTCATCACACTACACCAGAATCCTCATTTCGCAACGGCTTTAAGCCGTTGCAAAATCATTTAGCAACGGCTTTGAGCCGTTGCGAAATGGGCAGTGGTAAAAATTTCGCAACGGCTCAAATCCGTTGCGAAATATATGTTTTGCAACGGCTAAGGGCCGTTGCAAAATATACTTTAGCAACGGCTTGTAGCCGTTCCTGATTTTATTTTGCAACGGCTTAAAGCCGTTGCTAAATGCAGATGTATAACTAATGTTTTAAATATTAGCAACGGCTTTAATCCGTTGCTAATTAATATTTTATTTTTAAAAAAAAATATTCGAAAATTTTCTCTACACCAGCGACAGTCATTTCATTATTATAATTAATACAAAAATTTGCAAATTTAACAGTATCACAAAAGAAAGATTATTAAACCAAATATTTTTCATAGATTAAACACAAAAACCAAACATAACAAATGTTTGAATTATAATGTTCAACATCAACATATACCACTATATAGTTCAATAAGTATACATAACATACATAGTACAACAACGACATCATTACATAATACTACATGCATAGTACAATACATACGGTACATAACGTCTTCCTCCAATCGTCTAATGCTTATTGGAGACTGGAATATTGACATAAAATACCTATTTCAAAAGTGCATGCACCAAGTCCATATATCAAAACAGACATTCACCCCATCATACCTAGCCCTCAAACCCCTGCCTTTACTAGTCAACAACAATCTGACCTACTTCCTCCTCTACCGCTGCACTGCCTTCCCTTGCATTCACGGATCAACAAACCACTTCATTTCACTGCTGAACCAATCTGATTACTGCCATCAAACTCAACAACCACTTACTGCCTTTCACTGGCCTTCACCACTTCAACCACCCTACTGCACCATTATACTCCACCATCTACATCACTGCAGTGCATAATATCCACAGCAACAACGCCTAAATACAACTGTAGTTCCTCCAACCATCAGCCATCAACACACTACCATCTTAAACCACTCACCCCTCTAAATCTACTACCCCCTGCCTGTCAAATATTTTCACTGCACACTAGTGCATATTATTGCAACCTATTGTCTGCTTCTTCTGTACATCACCCATCTACACATAATAAAATTTCCATCACATATACTTCTTTATATCTACTGCCACTGCCTTCACTTTCTAACATCACCATCTTGCTACAAATCCGCATACCCCTTACTGCTTCAAACAACAATCTCACTGCTGTCAACAACGTACTTCTGATACTTCTGCTATACCATCTCTAGCCATTGTCTTCATCTTCCATAACAAAAAAAAACTGCTGCACTTCACCTAACTGCACATAAACTTCATCGCTCACTACTAAACCACAAACATCTTACCATACAAACTACTGAACATACAAAACCATATTGATGATTGAAGTGTTGTGATATTGATGCTGTAGGAATAGTTGAATGCAAATGTACATGGTTGAGAGATTTATCGAAGGCAGTTGAATGGTATTGATGTTTGTAGCTGTGTGGTTGTGAAGTGAAGCTGTAGTTAGATGGAGACAGTGCACTGTTGCAGAAGTTTGTAAATACAGTGATGTTAGGATTTGGCATAAGTTTGAATCCATTGTAAAGATAATTCTATAAGCGTGATACCTCAGTGTTATAAAAAGAGCAAGAAGCCTGAAATTTTTATATGCCAAGTATTAAAATATCTCATCATTACCAGTTGAATAAAACTACTCTCGAACATAAAAAAAATACTTTACAAAAATGTTACTCGTGCACAGAAGAAATAAAATTATTTTAAATGGATCAGAGAGTGATATTTAGTACATGATATTGTCTTTCAAGCATAAGATATGTATTGCATCACAACATTGGTAAATATAATGTTAAAATTTTCTAATTTAAGCTTATTATGGAAAATTTTCTATGAATATTTTTTGCTAAATTCGTTGGGGAGAAGAAAAGGACTAGTTAAGAAAAGCACTAGTTAAGAAAAGCACTTACTAAAATAGACAAAAGATTCATATTCAACTTCATATAATATTACTTGTTGGAAGCCATAGGCACTGACAGAATAATATGGTGGTACTAAGAAATTAGATAGTAGGAATAAAGTTGTATATTTTAGTCAATTATATGGGCATTGACAAAAGAATATGAAAACTATAACCCAACATCTGAAAATGGGTATCAAGTGGACAGAAATCAAAACAACACTGGAAACAACATCCGAAAACGCAGTGGAAATAAAATGAGAAAGAGAAGCGGACACAGAGAACAGAAACAGAAACTATTACCCAACAGCAAGCAAACAAATTAACGGAGGAGAAAAAAATCTAGAGAGTACCTGAAGAAAGAGCGAAGAAAGCAACGGTTGAACGTATAGAATGGCAGCAGCGCACCTGAAATGCGATAGAAAAAAATCGAAACATCAGTCATATAGTACTTGAAAATCAAAATAGTAGTAGGAATCAATGCTTACTTTAGGTAGAAGATGACGCAAGCCAGGTAGAAATGGGAAAAAGCAGGCAAACAGCGCATTTAGAGAGGTAACTCTAGCATAGTTAAACAAGTTTGAATTATTATGAAAGTGCAATTATAAAATAGTTTGATGAACAATATCTCAGGAAGCACATAACATATAACAAATTATTCACATGACAATAGTGACAGTTATTAGCAAACCCTTAACAAACCTCCACTCCTGCCTTATACTTAAATAGTTGTAAATTAGCACGCAAAGCATGCTTTGGGGCTCGCAGTGCTAGTGGTGGAATGTTTATTTCGCTATAGGTAACTCTAGCATAGTTTGCCTTATATGAATTCCCAATAATATTGTCAGTATTTCAATACTTACCGATATTTGATTTCTACATGCAATGAGAACTTGGAAAACATTCCACTCATGCATTAACCATGCTCTATAATGAACCGATTGCCTAGTTGTGTATCATCTTTTGAACTTGTGTCTATGACTTTAGAGTACTAATATTATCTTATATGTTGGTATAATATATGCTGATAAGAAAGTAACAGGTTTTTCATTACAAGGACACACTAATACATGTGCCGTTAGAAACTAAAATTATTTTTTTGGTTAAGACTTACTCAAGAGATGATGCTGCTTTACCTTCATCTTGTCTTTCACGTCATAACTTTCAAACCAAAACTTAGGTAGTGTTTGGTTTGTTGTTTTTGAATGGAGCAACAAACCATACAAATCAATTTCACTAATTTCAGCATTCGCTACATATTTCTTCTTAAATCAACAACGACAACACTAACACTATCCGCACTTTACCTCACCAAAGCCATGTTTGTTAACAAAGTAGATGCAACCGAGCATGCCATGTTACAACTCTCTCTATATAAACTAGGAATATTTGCTTTCATCCACATTCTAGCAATATAAGAAATTTTCACTGCAAATAACATCATATACACTAATGTGAGAGTAACATTAATGCTTTTGCTTCCATAGCATGCATCCTTTCTTTGCATAAAGCTGCAACATGAGAGTAACAATGTCCATCAACAACCCTAGAAAAGTCATCCTTTCTCTCCGAATTCTTCATAAAATTCAACTTACTAGATTGCATCTTCCATGTCTATCCTCCCCCCATAAATAGAGGCATATATTACCATTAAATACCCACTTCTAGTACACTTAGCTCTATTTCTTCCTCTGACAACATCACAACTGCTCATACTTCATACTACAGCTCCACCGCCTTGCATTAGAAACTCAATCCCTTTGCCATCAACACTTCACACTACCGCAAACTCCTTAGTCACTTCCGCATAATTGTGCTACTGCATGCATCTCTACCCACCATTACACTTCACTGCCACATACCAACTTCTCTGACCATCTGCCACTTAGAACACTACACCATCAACTTGCCTCCACCCATTGACCATTGTTACATATCATATCTGAACGAACTGCTGCAACACTTCATAAAGTCCTCTGACCACCAAACACCCCACTTCTCTATTGCCTTTCTTGCTAATCACTAGGTCAAACAAGTTTTTCCAGACATTACTGCCTACACTTCATTCCTAATCTTACCTTCATTGCTATCACCACCTCAAACATTCTCCATTCTACTTGCTAATCACCACTTTATTGACACTACTGCCTACAACAGCACTAGCAGTCCCCCATTACCCAGTCAACCATTCTCCACACTACAGCGTGCACATCCAACCACTACCACATTGCTCCTCTTGCTCCACCTCCTACAATCCACAATGCACTACAGTTCCTACCCACCATCTCCTGCAACATTATTTCATCACAATCAACCCAACTGTTCTTCACACGCAACCTCCTCAATCACTCAACCAACCAACATCAATCTGCACCTATACAACACCAACAACCACCAAACCAATCTCTACCCAAGTTCAAATTACAACAACTGCACCCCTTACATCATCGACTCCTTCACCTTCAAATTCCTAAAACACACCACAAACCGTTCCTCCTCCTTCGTAGCCCCATGACATCATAACTACTCCACCTTATTTAATCTCTTCCATCACCCCAAACTCCTCCTACATCCCTATTGCACTTCCTCACTTCCAAACCAGAAACCAAACAACCTCCTCCCCTACATCACTTACCATCCTCTACAACTTCTATCAAAGCTAAATTATCAGAACTTCACCAATCATCCATCCACTTAATCTACACAAAATCCTACATATCATCAACAGATCTCCTCCCTTCAACTACACAAACCACCCCTGCTACAACCTGCCATCATCTCCACTAATAACCAACAGTTCATTGCATTCCTCCAGCAGTACCCCTATCAGCACATAACTTCCACTACCAAAACACCAAACCTCTGCATAACTGAACAACAACAATCTCCACTCAAAGTCCTTACCAAAAATCACTTTAGCAACAAGTTCACCCACCACTCCATACTACCTCTTCCTCTACAAACAAACAGCAACAGACAACAACCAACAGCAGCTACATCTCCATCTTACTATCGCAATTGAACGTGTGTCATACTAAGAGGAGACGTTCACCTAAACATTTGGTAATCAAATTACCTTTGTGTACTCGTTAACTGATTCAATACTTAATACAGACTTCATAATGCCAGATAATATACTACATCATAATTTAACGATAATAAGCGACTTATCTATTATATCACTACTATAAGCTGAGAAAAAATATTCAAGATCCAAAAATAATTATAGAGTTCCGGTTATAGGATTCATGGCACCCAATAATTTGGAGAACGTACCAACTTTTTGAACCTTTTGGTTATAAGTTATTCAATCGTACAAACATAATCCTCATTAGTTTTAAAATGACATAATATTTTAGAACAAAAATCACCCAAGCTTGTAGCTTTATTATATTTTTCAACTCAGAGCATGAAACTCGTCTTTTTATTGGGTAACTGTGATTTTACTTTAAAATATTTGAATTCTTGCTCACATTTTACTGAAAAGTTATGATTAATTTAAATAATATGGAAAAAAGAGATAAATGATCGTTGAAGCTTGGACTAGTAAACAAATTGTATAGTCCTTTATTTACCATAGTTGGAATATTGCCTTTCATTTCTAGAGTGGACTGGATAAAACTTTGTTTAATAGATATTGCTTCGTACATATAGTGGAATATTAGAAATATTAAGATAACACAATCATAAATATTCAAATTCATTACCACTAAAAATGTTAGTGGAACAATTTAGTAATTAATGTTTGAAAATGAAAATGCTAAATGGTAGAAATGATCAATAATGGTATATGACGTGATGAGATAAATTCTGTAACAATATTTTATAAACAAAGCCCTGAAACTTTAACAATTGATCAAAATTATGAAAATGGTAACTGGGAATGGACATTTAACAAAAATGAAAGTTTCTCATTCAAAAAAGTATGAAATTACATCAGAGTTGCCAGCCAGTAGTTGACTGTGACAAGCGTGCATGGAACAAGTCAAATTGCCCAAGGGTGTCTTACTGCTCATACTTTGCCATCAAAGAAAAACTATCAACAAAGATAAATTAATGAAATTGCAACATATAGAAAATAACAGGTGTTTATTATATCTAAATGATGAAACCAATGATCATCTCTTTGTTAATTACAGTTATTCCAATTATCTATGGTCAAAAGCTAGGGGAAAAATGAGAATCCATAATAGCTATAACACATCCATCACAAATGAAATGTGCGGTACCAATAAAATGTACCTTAATTTGAGAACTTACAGGCGCGACTTTGATTTTGATGGTTTAACCAAGGCAACAGGCGCGACTTTGATTCCAGCACTAGGGTTTAGTATTGGGGAGGAGGAAGGTAGCGATGAAGAGAAGTGGAAAGAACGTGGAGCTAGGGTTTTGTGGGATTTGGGAAAATCGCCCTGTTGCCAGAAGAAATTAGGAAGGAGCGGGAGCTAAAAATATTGAAGGGCACGGGCGTGTTGTTTTGAGGTGTGCTATTATTGTACATAGAAGACCACGGTTTGCAATGGCCCTATAACCCATTCTAATATAGCAACGGCTCAAAGCCTTTGCCAAAGTGTTCGCAACGGATCAAAGCCGTTGGAATATTGCAACGGTCTAAGTCTGTTGCGAATTTGCCGCACTATGGTGTTGCAAAAGTGCTTATATGGTGTAGTGGACTTAACCCTCCAGCGACCTAACCACCTATAAATCCAGCGGCCTAACGACTTAAGGGAAGAGCGACATAAAGGATTCTTGCTATTCAACGAGTTAGCGACTTAGCGGTTCATTAAAGGCAGCGACCTAGAGACCTAGCGAGCTAACGACTTAGCGAGCTAACGAGCTAAGCGACTTAACGACCTAAAGCATAAAGCGGCTCAACATGGCACGATCTAACTCTAAACGACCTAACTTCCCAACGACCTAACTTACTAGCGATCTAACTTCCTAGCGACCTATATCTCATCCAGGAAAGCTCCACTAAGTCGTGAACGACTTATGCTATCTCAGAATATTAAGTCGCTCACTGCCTATATCTCATCCAGGACAGCTCCACTAAGTCAAGAACGACTTATGCTATCTCAGAATCACCTTAGGTCGCTGATGACCTACGACCTACGACCCACGACCTATGATCCACGACCTACGACCTACGACCTACGACCTAACTTCAGTTTTCCCTATAAATACCCCGCCCACTCCATATTGAGGGGGGGGGGCTTTTCGGAGGGACTTTTGAGACTTCGACACGCCAACACTCTGCCGTTTTCTGGACTCCTTCTTCACTTGCTTCAACGAACTTTTGGGAAGAAGATCTAAATCATTCAACATGAAGATAATGAGCATGCCTAGATCGATGTTTTAGCTACTTGTCTTAATGGTGTTGTAATCTACGTGTCTTAATCGTGTTGTAATCAAAGAGTGATTGTAAAGTTGCTTGTCCTAATCGTGTTGTAATCGAAAAGTGATTGTAAAGTTTGTAATCGAGGAGTAATTGTAAAGTTTGTAATCGAGTCAGTGATAGTGGATGTAAAGTGGACGTAGGCTTGACTTTGAGCCGAACCACTATAAAAATTGCTGTCTTTTTCCTTTTTTCTGTGATTTTCTGTCTACTTTTGGTTCCCGTGCAAACGGGTGGTGCTTTCACTTCATTGCTACTTACACCGGGTGTTAGCGTTCACAATTTTAGCGTTAACAGAAAGACTAAAGGCACAATTCATACGAAGCTTGTTTAGAAGATGAAGCTTTCAGATTAGCTTTAGAAGCCAAGAAACTCTCGAAATATTTAGATGGAAGCACGATAAAGAAAAGAATATATGTTACAGGAAGGACCATGAATGTGATTATTATAGACCAACAGAAGGTGCAGACATGATAAACAAGAGCAGAGTCTGGTATGTTGCAACCATTTCTATTTCTATTTCTATCTGATTGTCATTTTTTATAATGGGTATTGAGTACAGTTAGTTATATTTGAAACATGAAGTTAATTAAAATAAAATAAAAAATTATATATTGTTCGAAATTGGTTGAGATCTATATTGTTTTGTTTATCATTTTGTTTAGAAAATGTTTAGGTGATCATGACTGATTGTCTTGCTTGTAAAATGAGATTGGATTTGCTATTGAGTCAAGGACATAACAAATTATACGATTAATTCAGTCCTAATTGATAATCATATAAATCTAAACTGGATGCAGCTTCACTCAAAAAATCTTTGTATGGACGACAATGTTGATCTGCAAAATATTGCTTCATCTACGAATGGATATGTAGGTGCTGAATTGCAATCTTTATGCTGTGATTTTGTTGTTTCATCTAGGAATGGATATGTAGGGCACATACGAATGGATATGTATTTTATCTGTCGTTCTACATGTCCAGAAAATTTGAATCCCAGTACCTTTGCTGACTAGTGGTCATTTTGGCTGGTCTTTTGATTCTTTAGTTTATAACTATAACTTTCTCTATTCCCTGTGCTGCATTCGAAGTGTTGGTTTAGAGAAATGGAAGTTGTTTACTGATCATTCACTATTATATAATATCACGTTTCTTCTAATTCAGGAAATTCATAATGGAGCCAGAGTGTGTACGTATTTGCATATTGCATTACTCGCCACTTCAGATTTTGGTTGCACCATGTTGGTTCTTCAGTTGTGAATGTTGCCTCTGTTTGTCACACCCGCATTATCTACTAGCACATAACATAGGTAACCTTTCTTTCTATACAATCTGGAAATAACTTATTTTTTGTCACATACATACAGACACCTTTTATCAGTAGTTTATTATAAAATCGATGTTTTTACATAATTCATTTTGTTGAATGATTAAATTGTTATGTTTTTACTAAAATTCATATGCAGTGTTCTCATTTACAAGTATATCTTCACTTGAAGTTTTTAAACTTCTTGAACCCGATTTTGCTTCTATTTCCATAATATTATTTATAATCGTGTGCTTATGGAACCAGTAAAGTTTTGAAGTGTGTGGTGTTTCCTCCTTAGGTAACCATTTGTGCAACATCATGATGTTTGTTAATGGGATATAACATAGTAGAATCAATTGTGAAAGCTATTTCATATCCATAACAAACAGTAAACATAATTACGTAATACATAATAACCACAAAATGTTTGCATTGTATCAAAGGAGAAACAAACCACGTAAACTAGGAATCAATGTTCCACCTCCAAATTAGCAAACGAAGTGCTTCTCGACAACTGAGAAGATCTTGGTGTCCTCACATGCACACTCGGTCTCATCATCATCTCCTCTCCTCCATCCTCATCTTGCATTTTGCACTTCTCCCCTAGAATAATCGTCTTTTTCCACAACGACTCTTCCCCTCCTCCCGATTTTATGACATTTATCTTTTCCTTTTTCGTCTTTATCCTCGAAAACCCATCTTTTACAGTTTAAATGCTTGAACTTACCGACAACCTCCTCTTTGATGTGGAACCTGCAGGCAGGTTAGCGGTGCCATATATAGGCCCGTGAATTGCAGACTCAAGCTCTGTTATCGCTTCTTCTTTGGCTGGAGGACTGGCTTCCATCTCTGATTCTCGAAATGATTGTTGCTGATCTTCAGTTTGTGATGCATGCTTTTCTGTTTTGGTTTCACTGAAAGAGTTGTTTGATGAAGTTTGCGATTTGCTCAAAGAAGATGATTTGGGGTGAAAAGCAGCACACAAACTAGAGATCCATCTCGTCATCTTTGATGCTTATGTCTTTTTTGGCTAAATGTTCATGTTCCGATCAACAAAGACAAGGACACAATTTAACTGTGTTCAAAACTCGGTAAATGTGTGTTAACATATTTAAAAAAGCGGTAAATGTACATAACAAAGTTTAAAAAATTGATAAATGAATTATAAGTATAACTTAGAAGTTTGCACGTTGAACAATTTTGTAGCACTGTTAGTTTAGAAAATTGATAAATGAATGATAAATGAACAATTTTGCAGCACGTTGAACAATTTTGCAGCACTGTTAGTTGATAAATGAATGATAAGTATAACTTAGAAGTTTAGAAAATTGATAAATGAATGATAAGTAGTGATAATCACATTTTGCAGCACTGTTAGTTGAATAAAGCAATCTTTAATTTCGTGTTTTGTACGTTGAACAATTTTTTAGTATTGGCATGTGACATGAACAGATTATAACCGACAGTTTAATGCTTGGGTTTCTTTAACAAGCCTGAAATATTTTGTTAAAGCTTTCTTCCAAAACCAACTCGATGAGTTGTAAATGCAAGGCAGATACGAATTCAAATTCAGACATTCAGATGATTCTATCAGTGAAAACTATGACTTTACAAGTCAGCAAAGGCAAATAAATCTGTACAAAACAGTAGAAGAGTTCTATTTAGTGGTAGAAGCAGCCATTATTTTGATGACATTGTGTTTGGGACAGGATATAGAAGCACTGCCATGAATGGTTGAAGGTAACTGATATAGGTGTTTTGATCGAATCTTTATGCATATAAGAATATGATTTAATCTGAAATCAGCAGCTACAGAAACTGATATACATATTTAATGACCATTCTTTTTTGAAACTTATTGAGCATTTCTTACTAGAATTGATGGTCAATACTTACTAGGTCAAATTTTGTGTTCACATTTACAACTTTTAAAAAATGGGTTAGATTGAAATAATAACAATAGCAATAGCAATAGCAATTTGTTATGCTGATTATTTAATGGAGTTAAGATTTGATGATGATTATTCTTTTGTATTGTTTTGAGAAATGATCTGACAATGAGAAATCTTGATTATTGATGAAAATGAGAGAATGAATACAATAATCAGACTCGTATGATATTGTTCAGTATTTAAATACATAACATATGCCACTGGGCTTGCTTATACAATCTGACCCATATAGCTACAATGTGAAATAAAAAAGAATGACTGTTGAGATAATAATGAACGGCTGACATGCTTCCGCTCTGCGTATATGAGATTGTATTCAGAGAATCCCACTTCATTATCTCTTATTCACTTATTCCCCCCTTCGAACCCTAGCTCTCTCGGGGTTAGGGTTTGAGTGAAATTATGAGGTTTCGAAAAAATAGGAGATGAAAATCATAGATCTGAGCTGAAACAGCAGTCTTCAAAGCTATATCATGAGAAAGTCGATAACTTGACGACAAGTCTTATGGATCTGAGTTGAAATATAAGTCTTCGAAGCTAAATCATGAGAAAGTCGATGACTTTACAATGTTTTCTTCTCTTGAGCATTCATTTGAGAAGATTGTATGATTCTGAAGATTAGATTTGGTTGGATCTGAGTTGGTTCTTTGAAGCATTGATCTATTTTCCTTGAAATTGAGAAGATGTTGAGTCTTCTTAGATTGTAACTGACTTTGCCTGTCTGAAGGCTGCTTTTCTACAACTCTGAGGTCGCTTTTGAATTGCATAAAGTTTCTCTTTGACAGAGACTTGGTTAGTGTATCGGCTATTTGGTAAGTTGCAGGTAAATGACTTACTTGTATATTCCCTTTGAGTACTTGATCTCTAACAAAGTGCAAATCTATTTCTATATGTTTGGTTCTTGAGTGCATTATGGGATTTGCTATCATGTAAACTGCACTCTGATTGTCACACCATAGTGTTGCTTTGATGTTTGTATCTAATCTTAGTT
The DNA here is from genome assembly GCA_030737815.1 of Allium fistulosum. Lineage (NCBI taxonomy): Eukaryota > Viridiplantae > Streptophyta > Magnoliopsida > Asparagales > Amaryllidaceae > Allium > Allium fistulosum. Next base: position 117,946,305 of record CM060908.1, on the reverse strand, counting down.
CCTTTATGATTGACTGTAGCCACATAACCTCTGCTGTTGCACTTGCAATGCTTCTATATTCAGCTTCTGTGCTGGATCTAGAGATAGTTGATTGCTTCTTTGAACTCCATGATATTAAGTTACCTCCAACAAATATGCAGTATCCTGTAACTGATTTTCTGTCATCAGGATCAGTGCCCCAATCTGAGTCTGCATAACCAGTGATATTAAGATCTTTGCTTGCTTTGAATATTAGTCCATGATTAATTGTTCCCTTTAGATATCTCAGAACTCTTTTTAAGGCCTTCCAGTGCTCATCCAATGGGTTCTGCATAAATTGAGAAAGTTTGTTAACACTAAAGGCAATATTTGGTCGTGTTATAGTGACATATTGTAATGCCCCTATAGTACTTCTATATTGTTTAATGTTGCTTATGGCTTCTCCCCTGTTTTTTGATAAGTTTTGATTACAGATCATGGGAGTAGCCATAGGTTTAGCCTCTTCCATTTTGGTTTTGACAAGCAGTTCTAATATATATTTTCTTTGACATAGAATGATTTCTGAATTTGAAATCTTGTGTACTTCTATTCCTAGGAAGTAATTAATATATCCCAGATCTTTGATTGAGAACTGCTTGTTCAGATAGTCTATGACATGATTAATTTCATCCTTATTATTGCCTGTAACAATTAAATCATCCACATAGATTAGTATGTAGATAATTGAGGATGTGTTACTTTTGATGAATAATGAGGTGTCTGACTTGATAGATTGATATCCAATTGATATTAAAGTTGATTTCAATCTATCAAACCATACCCTCGGGGCTTGTTTTAGCCCATAAATTGCCTTGTTCAGTTTACACACAAGGCCTGAGTCTTGTTCATAACCAGGTGGCTGCATCATATAAATTTCTTCTTCTAGTGTGCCATTTAAGAAGGCATTATTAACATCCAATTGCCTTATATTCCATCCTTTGTATAGGGCAATTGTGATGATAAGCCTTATAGTAGTGGGTTTGACTACTGGAGAAAAAGTTTCAGTGAAGTCAAACCCATACTGTTGAGTGTACCCTTTGGCAACTAATCTTGCCTTATGTTTATTGATGGATCCATCAGGATTCCTCTTTATCTTGTATGTCCATCTGCAACCTATAATATTTTTGTGTGCAGGTGGACATACAAGATCCCAGGTTTTATTTTTTATGAGAGCATTATACTCTTCATGTAACGACCCAGAATTTTTGATAATTAAAATTCGAATATTTAATTGATTTTAAATATTAATAAATGGAATTTAGGAGTCGAATGATTTATTTTTCGAATATTGGATTTTATTTGATAATTAAATCGATAATTTAAATAGTGAAATTCCAGAGATAATTGAAAATCGAGTTTAAAATGATTGAAAATGATTTGGAAAATTTTATTTAATCATATTGGAGTTATAGTGACGTTGTAGAACTTTCAGAATTGAGTTTGGAGTTAATTGTGAAAATTGAATATTTTAATATTTAATTATCGACTGTAAAAATAGCCAATTTTCGAACAGTCTTAGAATTGAACGAAACCAGTTCCATTGGATCCGTAATAGTTAGCTATTATCGAATTTCAATTTTCGTATCCATCGAAGTTATCGTTTGACCGTGGCAACTCGAAACGCACCGATATCGTTTAATTTTAAATCGTCGAGTTAAAATAGTCATTTTTCAAAAGGTCTCAGATTTCGACGAAACCAGTTTCATCGGATCCGTAATGTGATATTATTGTAAGATTTCAAATTTCGTAATTTTTGGATTTACCGTTTGTCCGGGGTAAGCCAAAACGCCTCGAAATCGATTTAAATCGGTTTAATTTAAATTGATCGTTTATTGTCATATCTCACACATACGATCGAATTAGCTTTCAAAACCTGTTCCATTGTGTCCGGAACGCGGGGTAAACCCCAGAAACGCCAGTCACTGCGCATAAATCGGAGTTCGGAAAAGTCGGATGAATAGTGTTGAGATAATTTTCTATAAAAGCCCTTTATCATTCTATTTTTCACAAAACAAACGAGCCTAGGGTTTCTAAATGTTTCAGCCGCCATTTTCAAAATCAAAGGCCAGAAATTAGTTTCATTCATCCCTCGATTTCTCTCAATCCACAAGAAATTACGCGAAGTGTTCAACACGAAAATCGTAGAGCTTCGCGATGCCTTTCGATCCATACGGTCATGAGGTGGTTAAACGCGAGGTGGAGGTGGCTTTATGGCCGCGTACGTGTGCAGTTCGTGCACAGTTTCCCATGTCTAGGGGTGGCCGAGTTGCGTGTGTTCATGGTCGAAGGTAGGGCTTGCGTAGGGGAGTGGAATAGGGGAGCTTGATCGTCCTGGAAGTGAAGATGTTGGGCTCGATAATTCAAAGGAAGAGGCGGCAGTGGGTTCATCGAACGTACGCATTTAAACTGGAAGGGGGTTGTTTCACGTGGGAGGGAAGATGAGAATCACGGTCTTGATTTCGTTCTGGGAACGTGCGGTAGAGATCTGTTAAGTTGGAAATTATAAAAAGAAAGTGAATATTTATTTGTATTTAAATTTGTACGATGTTTAAAATACGATAACTTTTTGCTGCGAGGTCGGAATGGAACGAAACGAAAAGCGTTGGCTTCGTTTTGTCGAGCTCTTCGCTATGGAACTGGATTGGAGTCATTTGGAGCTAGTTGGAATTTCGGGTGAAATTAAACGGCCGTTTAATTTTATTCGAAATAAACGCTGGAATGGAATTTAAAATCACGGTGAGATCTTCTCACTCAAATCGAATGTGGAATTTTTTGCAGTTATTATTGATTGATATGATTGCTATATTGGATGTGATATTAGATATTATAGGATATATATCTATATATAGCAGTATATACATATTGGCATATGTATATATTGGATTGATGATTCCCGCCTCGTATAGCGGATGAGACCCTATTGCGCCGTTAGTAAGCGGATTTTTATAAAACCTATATACCGCGATAATTCCGTACTGGAGCGGAATTGGTATTGTGCTAACATCTGTGGATGCAGGGAAACAGGTTGGAGGGATCCAACTGGATTCCTCACCGTATTGATTATTTACAGATATTTTGATATATTCTGTTATCATATGATGATATATGATATTTGACTGTTGTGATGGACTGATTGGTGTTGTTGCATCATCGGATTCAGTTTTGAACTTTAAAAATGACGACTTTTAATTTAAAAGGATTTTTTTAAAGTGATCTTTGAAATTATACGTTTTATTAAATTTCTGAAGTGATTTATTTTTAAATAAATAAACGTTCAAATTTTAAAGTTACAAAAATTTATAGATTTGTGAAATATAACCGAAAAGTGATTTTTGGGATAAATAGTTGATTGATTTATGAAATGGTTTAAAATGAGATTTTTGAATTTCTGTAACGGTTCATATAAAAGATTTATGAAATTGATATCTGCAAAATTAAGAATGTTGAAATTATAAAATGAGTTTTTATAAGTGATAAAAATGAAATATTATGGAATCCGTAAGTGAATGAAATTTATAGATTTATAAATTGTGAAGTTGAAAATGAATGATAAGTTATTAACTTATAATATGAACTTGTGATATTTATATCAAGTATAATTCGAATTTGTTAATAAAGAAGATGTATAAATCAAAGTTGTTAGAAAATGGAAATCGAATTTATAAACGTTGTTTTTACAAATTCGAAAATAAATCAAATTTGATTGATTTTAAATATAGAGATTATTAAGGGAATTTTATCCACGATTTTGGACAGTGGGTGATTCTTGAAATAAATGTGTAGAAAAGATTGAAATTTGGTTATTGAAGTATATTCACGATTTTGGACAGTGAATATATTGTTAAGTAAAATGAACTTGTTTTGGGAAAGCGATACTTGAAATGAAGTGATTGTTTTAAAAGATGTTTTAAAACGTGTGAACTATCGAAATCATAGATTTCAACATTTATTGTTGAAATAGACGTTTTCGAAAAATAAGGAAATGGTGGACTATAACACTGTTGTTATAGTAAATGATTTCCGAAAGGAAATGTTTTATATAGTATTGGGATTTATATATCTATCTAAATTCGAATCCCTATACTAGTGATTTTGAGTCGTCGTAACGATGTTTTACGTAACATTCGTTTTGACTCAAATAAATGTGTTTAAAGAGAATGATTTCCTTAAAGAATGAATATATACTTAATTTTGATTTAAGTATATCGAATATTTTCAAATGTTGAAAATAAATGATTTGTGAAATACTTATTTTTAAATAAGTATGGAAATGCTTTTCCAATATGAAATGAACTGTTTTGAGATTTTATCTTCAAAGATAAAATGAAATGTGAAAATTGATTTGAAATTGTTTTCAAACGGTTAAGTGTGGAAATTTTATATCTAGTAAAGATATTTTGGAAGATAAAATAATTTGGGAAAATTATTTGGAATCTGATGATGTTGCGCATCTTTATTGATAGTTAAATAACCGACTATCAATAATTACCTTTAGATAGGTATTTGTTGTGAATTGGATGAATTTGAATGCCACACTTATTTTTGAACAAGCGCTCACTATTCGGGTTAGCCGGGAAAGGACCATGGGGTCGTATAACCCATTCCGAACATGTGATACGTCGTTATGAATTGCATTCGAAGACCGGTGTTGAAGACCGGATATTTTTGAAAACGGAAGGATTACCGTCGAGTTACTCTACATCGGCTGATCTCCGGTTTAGAGGTTTTATCATCCTTAGTGACGGGAAGTCCCGACGTGATTGAAAATTATCCGGATGTGCAAGGGCTTCGTGAGAAGTGCCTTCGGTTCTGTTCGATCCCGGAACAGACTTGTATGGATTGTATGTCTGACATTACACTTTGAGATATAAAGCTGATTTCTTTCAAATACATATCTGTTGGTGGCGGAGAATTTATTCTCTTAGCTTAACACCCTTCTCTGAGACGTACGAGCTCAGAGGTTATGTAGTTGAGATTTATCAGCGATATATCCCAATTTGGTAACGTGGCATACGGAGTGTTGCTGTGAAATGATCGGTGTTAGATCATTTGTGATATGATCATTTGTTTGATCTTATATCTTTGTGATCATAGGTTGATCATTTTGTTGGACCCGAAGCAGGGCTTTTTGAGAAAGCGTAGCTTTGTGGACGAGACTTCGTCGAGCCTCACACCCCGGAAATGGTCGAAACAGGAATGTTGCGGCAAGGTTATGAGGGTCGCGCCCTTTAGGGTATGTCATTTCCTTCTGGAAAGGGGTGGTATCATGGTATGGAGCCCAGATACTTACTCATGTGGATACACTTTCTTTATGATGTGTGATGTTGGATATCGAGCGCTCGGATAAAGGTCCCAAAGGACCGGGTGATGACATATTCGTGAGTTACCTGTTACAGGGGTAACCCGGCCTTGTTTGGCAGAGAGCAGTTTGTCTCTCGGGACGTCCAGCCAGAGGCGATCCTATTCGGCAGGAGGAAAGGAAGTTCCTTAGCCTGACCATTTGTTGGAAATCCAAAGAAACAATACGCGACGTGTACGGTTTTGGTTGTATTACCTGCTATGGAATGTGGCGGTAACCTGCTATTGAACATAGTAGCTATAGTAGGCATACGATACTGGTCGTATGTTGGCTAAGATTAATATTATACTTTCGAAATGTTTTCTACACTATGCACTAATAATAATATCAAAAAGAATTTGATTTTGCGTAGTAAGCATCTTTGACTATCATAAGAAGAAATCTCCTCCAATTCTGCGTTTGCATTGTGTGTGTGGCGGGAGGTCTTATGGTAGTTCCATTTTCCAAAAGCATTGCGAATTTGTTTTGTTTTCTTTGTGAAAATAACTGTTTTACGATCTCACACCAGTCACCATGACTGACTCGGAGTTTATTGTTTCCCTTCTAAACTCTGGGTGCCCACCAATTTCCACACGGGCAGTCTAGAGTTAGGTTATCAGGATATTCTGGATATTCTGGAGCTTTGGAAGCAAGCTGGATGGCGAGACGTAGTATTTGTATCTGATATATTTATTCCGCTGTGTATTCTGTATGAGGACGAATTATATAACTGTCCATTGATGTGATGTATTGTATTGAGTTGTATATTGACTCTGATTGATGTATGTATAAACTGATATAGTTCTTTGTTTTAAAAAGGCTAGTAATTATCTATTGTATATTGTTCCGCTGCGATATGTGAGATTCTGATATTGTTTATGTTTCTGATGTTGTTCTTTCTCCTTCTTCTGTTTTCTTTTCCTTCTAATCTCTTTTTCTTCTACCTCTTCTTTTACCCTTTTCTTCTTTTAAACATTAAAGTTCGCGTTTTCGCCATCTGATTATTCGACAGTTGCTACAGTGGACGCAGCAGTGTCGGGTTTTCGGAAGACGAATTTGCGGGTCTTTACAGTTGGTATCAGAGCATATGGTTAAGCGACAACCCTGCTCTGTTGGGTGTTACTCATTAGAGATAGAGTCAGTAGTACTCTAGAATGAGTTGAGTGTAATAATAGATATAAGTGCGTATTTGTTAGTTAATATAAAATTGTTTTATATTGTGATGATTGGTTTGTTGAGTGGTATATGGATTCTGGTCGGTATTGTCCGTACAACTCTATCGATAGGGATCTCTAAACACTTGTATAGAACAATTCGGCACAATATTGTTTTAAGTAGGGTAAATGAGATAATTTTGCCCAAAACTATTTTTGTATAGAAAAGAAATGTTTTTCTATAAAGTACTATAGTATATGGTTGCATGGATGTTAGGAAATAATAATAGTAAATTGTTATCATTGAAATTGAATAAGAAATTGAAATCGTAACTCCAAAGTTAAGAAATAAATTCACATATAAATGAAATTTGAGAATGTAAACTGTAAATGTGAATTGTAATTTAAACGGAATTCCAGAGAAGTATTTGGAAATGTTTTGAAAATGATTTGAAAATTTTGGAGATTTGAAAAGTTTAAATCCTTTTTGAATTTGAAAATGGATTTCAAAAGATTTGAAAAGTATTTTGGAAGAGATGAAAAGCTCTAAACTCTTTTAGGTCGCTGGGAAATAATTCCGATGATGATCGCGACGTCATTGGTGTTCATTTTCGGGTTTCCAAAAGAGGAATTGCTGCCGATTGTTTTAAAAGGAAGTTGTTTGAAAAATTTGGATTTTGTTTTAGAAAATTCAAAGGATAAATTGAATTGTTTCAAAAAAATTGGTTTTGAAATGTTGGTAAACTCTGGAATGCTATATTTAAAATATTTATGGGAATAATTAATAAGTTGATAACTTATACAAATTTAATATTGATATAATAATTTCAACTTAAAGGATGAAGTTAAATTTAAGTAAGTATAAGCGAATCAATTAAATCTAAGTTGAGATTGTGGAATATGAAATCTGGATTTAATATGAATTTTGAATAAGTGAAGAAATTTGACCTTGGTAAAAGTTAAATAGGATTGAAATTTGAATTTTGGATTTATAAGTGGAAATGTAAGTTAAGTTAAACAAACGATGTTTAATGGGATATAACTTAAGTGTTGATTGGAATTGATTTTGGTGTCGAAGTAAATAATCAAAATGAATTAAATGAATATGAACTTGAGTTATATAAATAAACTTCAACATGAAATGTGAAATGGATTAGCTATTGAACTAATGAATCAATTGAATGTAAATGTTAATTCATTGAAGAAACTGAATAAATTGAATGTAAGTCAATTGAAATTAAAGGTGTTGAACTAAATTGAATGGAAATCAAATAATAATGGTTATGTTGAATATGCATTGATTGTTTGATGATTGTTAGTTGATTGTATATAAATTCATTAGGTGTTAATGAAGTTGAATTGATAAAATTTGAAGAAAAGTAAAATGAATTCGAATTGGAAATCCAGTTTAAATGACAGTAGATTTAACCAAAGGGTAAATTGAAATCAAATTTTGGAAATGAACAAAAGTGAATGAAACTGGAATTGAAATTGAATGTTGGAAGCAAATCTGAATTTGTTAGTAGATTAGAATTTGAAATGAATTAGTAATTAAAACTAATTTAAAAATGATATAAGCAGTTATATTGAAAATTTTGTAATTGAATGTACGAAATGGTTTGAATATATGCAACTAGATATTATGGCTAGTAGGATATACAGGTATAAAGGAAATTGAATTTGATTTCACAGATAATTTGAATTGCTCGACAAAAGGTACGTATTTGAATTATAATATGAGTTTTTGATGATTTCTGGTCTAGCCGCTTGGCTTTTTCTTTTTCTTTTTGAAATCTGAGAGTCCGTAGGGACGTTTTGTAGTCGTGCCGTATTAGCCGCGCAAAGGAGACGCTGGCGAAATTTTTCGAAAATTTAAGGCGTTAGAATATTTTTGAGAAATTTTGAGAGTTTAAAATTTGAATTTAAACTCGAATTTGAATTTAGAAGTTAAACAATGTTGTTTGAACTTATAGTTGAAGTTGAAATTTAGTTGAATTAATAATGAATCTTTAGTAGGAAGATTTGTTTTGATGAATTGATAAAACTATTGAATTGTGAAAAACAGTAGACGAGTTAAGGACCCTTTTTTTTTCCTAATTTGTAATTTCGAGGACGAAATTCTTTTAAGGGGGGAAGTCTGTAACGACCCAGAATTTTTGATAATTAAAATTCGAATATTTAATTGATTTTAAATATTAATAAATGGAATTTAGGAGTCGAATGATTTATTTTTTGAATATTGGATTTTATTTGATAATTAAATCGATAATTTAAATAGTGAAATTCCAGAGATAATTGAAAATCGAGTTTAAAATGATTGAAAATGATTTGGAAAATTTTATTTAATCATATTGGAGTTATAGTGACGTTGTAGAACTTTCAGAATTGAGTTTGGAGTTAATTGTGAAAATTGAATATTTTAATATTTAATTATCGACTGTAAAAATAGCCAATTTTCGAACAGTCTCAGAATTGAACGAAACCAGTTCCATTGGATCCGTAATAGTTAGCTATTATCGAATTTCAATTTTCGTATCCATCGAAGTTATCGTTTGACCGTGGCAACTCGAAACGCACCGATATCGTTTAATTTTAAATCGTCGAGTTAAAATAGTCATTTTTCAAAAGGTCTCAGATTTCGACGAAACCAGTTTCATCGGATCCGTAATGTGATATTATTGTAAGATTTCAAATTTCGTAATTTTTGGATTTACCGTTTGTCCGGGGTAAGCCAAAACGCCTCGAAATCGATTTAAATCGGTTTAATTTAAATTGATCGTTTATTGTCATATCTCACACATACGATCGAATTAGCTTTCAAAACCTGTTACATTGTGTCCGGAACGCGGGGTAAACCCCAGAAACGCCAGTCACTGCGCATAAATCGGAGTTCGGAAAAGTCGGATGAATAGTGTTGAGATAATTTTCTATAAAAGCCCTTTATCATTCTATTTTTCACAAAACAAACGAGCCTAGGGTTTCTAAATGTTTCAGCCGCCATTTTCAAAATCAAAGGCCAGAAATTAGTTTCATTCATCCCTCGATTTCTCTCAATCCACAAGAAATTACGCGAAGTGTTCAACACGAAAATCGTAGAGCTTCGCGATGCCTTTCGATCCATACGGTCATGAGGTGGTTAAACGCGAGGTGGAGGTGGCTTTATGGCCGCGTACGTGTGCAGTTCGTGCACAGTTTCCCATGTCTAGGGGTGGCCGAGTTGCGTGTGTTCATGGTCGAAGGTAGGGCTTGCGTAGGGGAGTGGAATAGGGGAGCTTGATCGTCCTGGAAGTGAAGATGTTGGGCTCGATAATTCAAAGGAAGAGGCGGCAGTGGGTTCATCGAACGTACGCATTTAAACTGGAAGGGGGTTGTTTCGCGTGGGAGGGAAGATGAGAATCACGGTCTTGATTTCGTTCTGGGAACGTGCGGTAGAGATCTGTTAAGTTGGAAATTATAAAAAGAAAGTGAATATTTATTTGTATTTAAATTTGTACGATGTTTAAAATACGATAACTTTTTGCTGCGAGGTCGGAATGGAACGAAACGAAAAGCGTTGGCTTCGTTTTGTCGAGCTCTTCGCTATGGAACTGGATTGGAGTCATTTGGAGCTAGTTGGAATTTCGGGTGAAATTAAACGGTCGTTTAATTTTATTCGAAATAAACGCTGGAATGGAATTTAAAATCACGGTGAGATCTTCTCACTCAAATCGAATGTGGAATTTTTTGCAGTTATTATTGATTGATATGATTGCTATATTGGATGTGATATTAGATATTATAGGATATATATCTATATATAGCAGTATATACATATTGGCATATGTATATATTGGATTGATGATTCCCGCCTCGTATAGCGGATGAGACCCTATTGCGCCGTTAGTAAGCGGATTTTTATAAAACCTATATACCGCGATAATTCCGTACTGGAGCGGAATTGGTATTGTGCTAACATCTGTGGATGCAGGGAAACAGGTTGGAGGGATCCAACTGGATTCCTCACCGTATTGATTATTTACAGATATTTTGATATATTCTGTTATCATATGATGATATATGATATTTGACTGTTGTGATGGACTGATTGGTGTTGTTGCATCATCGGATTCAGTTTTGAACTTTAAAAATGACGACTTTTAATTTAAAAGGATTTTTTTAAAGTGATCTTTGAAATTATACGTTTTATTAAATTTCTGAAGTGATTTATTTTTAAATAAATAAACGTTCAAATTTTAAAGTTACAAAAATTTATAGATTTGTGAAATATAACCGAAAAGTGATTTTTGGGATAAATAGTTGATTGATTTATGAAATGGTTTAAAATGAGATTTTTGAATTTCTGTAACGGTTCATATAAAAGATTTATGAAATTGATATCTGCAAAATTAAGAATGTTGAAATTATAAAATGAGTTTTTATAAGTGATAAAAATGAAATATTATGGAATCCGTAAGTGAATGAAATTTATAGATTTATAAATTGTGAAGTTGAAAATGAATGATAAGTTATTAACTTATAATATGAACTTGTGATATTTATATCAAGTATAATTCGAATTTGTTAATAAAGAAGATGTATAAATCAAAGTTGTTAGAAAATGGAAATCGAATTTATAAACGTTGTTTTTACAAATTCGAAAATAAATCAAATTTGATTGATTTTAAATATAGAGATTATTAAGGGAATTTTATCCACGATTTTGGACAGTGGGTGATTCTTGAAATAAATGTGTAGAAAAGATTGAAATTTGGTTATTGAAGTATATTCACGATTTTGGACAGTGAATATATTGTTAAGTAAAATGAACTTGTTTTGGGAAAGCGATATTTGAAATGAAGTGATTGTTTTAAAAGATGTTTTAAAACGTGTGAACTATCGAAATCATAGATTTCAACATTTATTGTTGAAATAGACGTTTTCGAAAAATAAGGAAATGGTGGACTATAACACTGTTGTTATAGTAAATGATTTCCGAAAGGAAATGTTTTATATAGTATTGGGATTTATATATCTATCTAAATTCGAATCCCTATACTAGTGATTTTGAGTCGTCGTAACGATGTTTTACGTAACATTCGTTTTGACTCAAATAAATGTGTTTAAAGAGAATGATTTCCTTAAAGAATGAATATATACTTAATTTTGATTTAAGTATATCGAATATTTTCAAATGTTGAAAATAAATGATTTGTGAAATACTTATTTTTAAATAAGTATGGAAATGCTTTTCCAATATGAAATGAACTGTTTTGAGATTTTATCTTCAAAGATAAAATGAAATGTGAAAATTGATTTGAAATTGTTTTCAAACGGTTAAGTGTGGAAATTTTATATCTAGTAAAGATATTTTGGAAGATAAAATAATTTGGGAAAATTATTTGGAATCTGATGATGTTGCGCATCTTTATTGATAGTTAAATAACCGACTATCAATAATTACCTTTAGATAGGTATTTGTTGTGAATTGGATGAATTTGAATGCCACACTTATTTTTGAACAAGCGCTCACTATTCGGGTTAGCCGGGAAAGGACCATGGGGTCGTATAACCCATTCCGAACATGTGATACGTCGTTATGAATTGCATTCGAAGACCGGTGTTGAAGACCGGATATTTTTGAAAACGGAAGGATTACCGTCGAGTTACTCTACATCGGCTGATCTCCGGTTTAGAGGTTTTATCATCCTTAGTGACGGGAAGTCCCGACGTGATTGAAAATTATCCGGATGTGCAAGGGCTTCGTGAGAAGTGCCTTCGGTTCTGTTCGATCCCGGAACAGACTTGTATGGATTGTATGTCTGACATTACACTTTGAGATATAAAGCTGATTTCTTTCAAATACATATCTGTTGGTGGCGGAGAATTTATTCTCTTAGCTTAACACCCTTCTCTGAGACGTACGAGCTCAGAGGTTATGTAGTTGAGATTTATCTGCGATATATCCCAATTTGGTAACGTGGCATACGGAGTGTTGCTGTGAAATGATCGGTGTTTGATCATTTGTGATATGATCATTTGTTTGATCTTATATCTTTGTGATCATAGGTTGATCATTTTGTTGGACCCGAAGCAGGGCTTTTTGAGAAAGCGTAGCTTTGTGGACGAGACTTCGTCGAGCCTCACACCCCGGAAATGGTCGAAACAGGAATGTTGCGGCAAGGTTATGAGGGTCGCGCCCTTTAGGGTATGTCATTTCCTTCTGGAAAGGGGTGGTATCATGGTATGGAGCCCAGATACTTACTCATGTGGATACACTTTCTTTATGATGTGTGATGTTGGATATCGAGCGCTCGGATAAAGGTCCCAAAGGACCGGGTGATGACATATTCGTGAGTTACCTGTTACAGGGGTAACCCGGCCTTGTTTGGCAGAGAGCAGTTTGTCTCTCGGGACGTCCAGCCAGAGGCGATCCTATTCGGCAGGAGGAAAGGAAGTTCCTTAGCCTGACCATTTGTTGGAAATCCAAAGAAACAATACGCGACGTGTACGGTTTTGGTTGTATTACCTGCTATGGAATGTGGCGGTAACCTGCTATTGAACATAGTAGCTATAGTAGGCATACGATACTGGTCGTATGTTGGCTAAGATTAATATTATACTTTCGAAATGTTTTCTACACTATGCACTAATAATAATATCAAAAAGAATTTGATTTTGCGTAGTAAGCATCTTTGACTATCATAAGAAGAAATCTCCTCCAATTCTGCGTTTGCATTGTGTGTGTGGCGGGAGGTCTTATGGTAGTTCCATTTTCCAAAAGCATTGCGAATTTGTTTTGTTTTCTTTGTGAAAATAACTGTTTTACGATCTCACACCAGTCACCATGACTGACTCGGAGTTTATTGTTTCCCTTCTAAACTCTGGGTGCCCACCAATTTCCACACGGGCAGTCTAGAGTTAGGTTATCAGGATATTCTGGATATTCTGGAGCTTTGGAAGCAAGCTGGATGGCGAGACGTAGTATTTGTATCTGATATATTTATTCCGCTGTGTATTCTGTATGAGGACGAGTTATATAACTGTCCATTGATGTGATGTATTGTATTGAGTTGTATATTGACTCTGATTGATGTATGTATAAACTGATATAGTTCTTTGTTTTAAAAAGGCTAGTAATTATCTATTGTATATTGTTCCGCTGCGATATGTGAGATTCTGATATTGTTTATGTTTCTGATGTTGTTCTTTCTCCTTCTTCTGTTTTCTTTTCCTTCTAATCTCTTTTTCTTCTACCTCTTCTTTTACCCTTTTCTTCTTTTAAACATTAAAGTTCGCGTTTTCGCCATCTGATTATTCGACAGTTGCTACAGTGGACGCAGCAGTGTCGGGTTTTCGGAAGACGAATTTGCGGGTCTTTACACTTCATCCATTGCTGCTTTCCAATTTTTGTCCTTTGCAGCTTGATCAAATGTACATGGCTCATCAGTATTTATGTTGGCACTGTATGCTTTGGGTTTGAATATTCCACTTTTGGCTCTGGTGATCATAGGATGATTGGGCCTGACTGGAGCTTCAACTTGAGGTAAGCCAGCATCTTCATTGTGATTAACACTATTTTCTATGGCACAATTTTGATCTTCCTCATTTGTTGAGTCTGCAGGTGAGTGGATGGCATGACTGTGATCATCTTCCCATTCTAAGTTTTGTTGAACAGATATAGGAGAGTGTGATTGATGATCATCAGTAGTCCTCCTCATCTCTTCTGAGCTCTTGCTTTCAGATATCAAAGGTAAATTAGGTATAGATATATATGGGTTGTGCACTTTTCCTGTTGTTTTCACTTCAGAACTTTTAAAAGGAAATACTTTTTCATTAAAAACAACGTGCCTGCTTATAAAAATCTTTCCATTGTCATCAATACATTTGTATCCTTTTTGGTTAGAGGCATATCCCAGAAAAGTACATTGTTTTGATCTAAAGTTTAATTTATTATTATTATAGGTCTTAGATATGGAAAACATAAGCACCCAAATACTTTCAAACTATGATAATCTGGCTTTATCCCTTGCAATTTTTCAATAGGTGATGTATCATCTAAAGTTTTGGTTGGCAGTCTATTAATGAGAAAGACTGCTGTACTAAATGCTTCTGGCCAAAACTTTAGTGGTAGATCTGCGTGAGCAAGCAAGCTAAGCCCAGATTCAACTATATGTCTATGCTTTCTCTCTACTAAGCCATTTTGTTCTGAAGTGTAAGGACAGGTAAAATGATGAATTATTCCCTTTGCCTTAAAGTAATCCTTAAGTGGCTTATATTCAGTTCCTCCATCTGTTTGTATTATTTTGACATATGTGTCAAGCTGTTTCTCAATCATTGTAATGAAATTTATCACAACACTGTGTGTGTCTGATTTGTTTTTCAAAAAATATATCTAAGTGTATTTTGTGTGTGCATCAACAAATGATATATAATATTTGAATCCATAATCTGAATGTATTGGGGCAGGTCCCCAGAGGTCAGTGACAATGAGTTGAAGTGGTTTAGAGTACTCTGTCATAGAGCTACCAAATGGTAATTTGTGACTTTTTCCTATTTGACAATAGGTGCATACATAGGGAAGAGACATATTATTATACAGTATGTTGTTTTTAGAAAGAACTTGCTTAACAACTCTAGTACTAGGATGGCCAAGTCTGTAATGCCATAGATCAAAGACACTATTACTGTTTTCTATTTCACAGTAATTACAACAATTTTTATCAATTTAATGTTGACTGCAATTGACAGATTTAAATCTGTATAGTCCTCCTTCAGCATCACCCTGCAATAAAACATCTTTAGTTAGTATATCTTTGACAAGACAATGATTAGGGTAAAATTCAAAATAAACATTGTTATCATTAGCGAACTGAGATACACTGATGAGATTCTTTTTAATTTTTGGTACTCTCAGTAAATTGTGTAGAAATAATTGTTTCTTTCCTTTGATAGTAGCATTTCCTATATGTGTGATATTGATACACTTACCATTCCCCATGCAAACAGATTTTTTACCTTTGTACTCCCTATTTCCAAGATTTAAGTTGTCAAGATTATTGGTTATATGATTGGTTGCTCCTGAGTCTGGGTACCAGCAGTCGTCATTTAGGGATTGATTATTTTCACTTGAGTCTTTATTATCTGTTTGATTGCTAGAGCTAGTTTGAGCCATGTTGACATTGTAATTTCCACTCTTTTGATTGTTGCTTTGATTAGAATATCTGAAATAACATTTCACAGCAGTGTGTCCAATCTTTTCACAGATTTGACACTTTGGTCTACTATTATTGATGTATCTTCCCCTTCCTCTTGACCTGTTGGGATATCCACCTCTCTGTGTGCCTCCCTTTTGTGTTGTCTGATCTGTCTTGTTATTGCCTTGACTTCTGTTTCTTGAAGTAGTTGTGTAGTTGATTGTAAACTCTGATTCTTGTGGTCTTCTATTATCAATTCTAGCTTCATGAGACAGTAATATAGAGTAAACATCATCAAGTGATGGTAAATCCTTTTGTGATGCTATAACAGCAATCACTGATTCATATTCCTCATTTAATCCATTAAGAATGGTCAGAATGTGTTCTGAGTTTGAGACTTTGTGGTTTGCTGCACTCAGTGAATCACATATTCCTTTAATTTTGAAAATATACTCTCTCATGGTGTTGCTGTCTTTCTTTATGCTGTGCAGTTGTCTTTTATAATACATCACCTTGGCAGCTGATTGTGTATTGAACACTTTTTCAATGGTTGTCCATATATCATTTGCAGTTTTGCAGCCAATAACATGTGATAGGAGATTTGTTCTTATAGATGATAGAAGCCAGGAACAAATTAATCTATCCTGTCTATGGTATTTCACATAATCCTCATTACTAACAATCTTATTTTCTTGATCAGTTATACACTTTGGAGGAATTGGAATAGTTCCAAGAATGTGGCCTTCAAGCCCATATCCTTGAACTGCAGTCTCAATTTGCAGTTTCCAGAGAAGAAAATTATCTTCATTCAAATGAACTGTAACAAGATTGCTTTGTGGGCTAATCACAGTTTTGATAAGTTTCTCTGCATCAATACTTGATTGACTATTATTGCTTTCATTAGCAGAACTTGCCATGCTGGGTTGATTATTCATCTCTTCACTCATGATGATTTCAGAAATAAGGAGAATACAGAACAACAATAGAAATACAGGGCAACAGAAATTATTCAATTGAAACAGAAAAATAAAGATGCTGAATCAAGAATTTCTCACAGTAAGTCTGATGCAACCGTATGACATAGATGATGATCAACTCTCTTTCTTTCTTTGATCTGATATGTCATGCAGGAGGGCAGTTTCTTTAATTTTGAGATGATTCTTGATTTCTTGAATTCTTTGTTTTTCTGATTTTCTTGATTGAATTTTTTTGAGATTCTGCTGCAGCCTCAATAGATTGGCACGGCACAGAATTGTAACCCTGACTCGATACACCCTTCAGATGATGAGACACTTGTTTCTGATGAAGGTGATCACCAGATGATGATACTCTTCTGATGGTGTTTGATCAAATGATTAGATGGCTGTTAAGCCTTTAACAGAGAGCTCTGATACCAAGTTAAGATTTGATGATGATTATTCTTTTGTATTGTTTTGAGAAATGATCTGACAATGAGAAATCTTTATTATTGATGAAAATAAGAGAATGAATACAATAATCAGACTCGTATGATATTGTTCAGTATTTAAATACATAACATATGCCACTAGGCTTGCTTATACAATCTGGCCCATATAGCTACAATGTGAAATAAAAAAGAATGACTGTTGAGATAATAATGAACGGCTGACATGCTTCCGCTCTGCGTATATGAGATTGTATTCAGAGAATCCCACTTCATTATCTCTTATTCACTTATTAATGGTCATGAACCTGTTGTAGTAGGCTAATACGCACTTTCTATTCCAGTGGCTAAACCTGTGTATTAAATGCTACCCGTTACCATATGCATTATATGAAAATCATATCTAGAGGATTTTATTGCTGTGATAATGATTTTCAAGTGCAAGTCCAAGTTTATCTTTAGATTAATCAGCATGTTCAAATATGGTACAACTTCCTGGCCTTCTTTCCATATTAGCAAAATTTCTTCCTATTGTAATGGGCCTTCTCAAGAAGCTAGCAGACGCAGGACAACAGGTTGCTATTTTTGTTGCCTAGCCATTTCTGTTTATTCAAGGTCAGTGCCTTTTTCCTTTGGTCGCCAGGTTGACTGTACAAATTTATCACAATTTTGTGTATTATGGCCAAATACGTTGCAATGTGTACACAGTTTGGATTGATACTTGTAAGATACTTCAATTTCAATACTATTACCTTCACAATCGTTTCCATAGGAGAAATCAAATTCTACTTCCACTATAATTCTAGCGAAGTTTAATCTAGTCTCATTAGCTGTATTAGAAAATGACGTAATAGCATTAGCAAATTTTATTATAATTTTATATTGTCCAAAGTTTCAATTTTAATTATCCAGCCAATTGAGATATGAATAACAGATAATAAATATTTTATTAGGGACGTAAAAGACTTGCTTGGATGGTATTTTTGATTTCTGAAACAAGTAAATTAGTTCGATTGGTGAAATTTAAAGCAAATGAAATGCCCCAAAAATTTTGGGGAAAAAATTAAAACAATTCTGAAATATATATATATATATATATATATATATTGGATCAAATGTTGATGGAGTTTCTGAATTGAATGTTGTGCAGGGATATGTGTGCACATGCACACTGGAAATGGCACAAGGAAGAGATTTAAAAATTTTCTGAAAAATAATAATATACAATAATGATAATAAAATAAATAAACAAAGTAAGGAAGCATTCCAGATATGATCTTGGAATATGAATCATTGATCAAATTAAATATGTTTTCTGTATACATTGAAATTAAAGACTTTCTGAAAGAAAAATATATACATAGTGAAACTAGAATAATATTTAGATATTGGAAAAAAATGAAATATGTGCTTAAACATATTTTCTGTGAAACAGGGGGGAATTAAATAAAACAAATAATTATATACCTATACACATGTATATTTTCTGTGAGAAGAAGTATATTGAAATTAAGCAAGAAAATAATGATAACATTAAAATAGCATGAAATGTAAAATAAGTAAGTATATTATGTATGGGCAAAAAAATAGGAAAATGGGGATTCCCATAAATAAACAAATATACTTGGTCACACCTTTAACATGATTTAGGTAGACTAGACATTTTCTGAAAAAGTAGGAAAAAGAAAAAGTTGCCTCTAATAAAAGAAATATGGCCGGGGTAACTGAAAATGGAAATGTTAAAATATAAATGCAAAATGCATGATATTGGTCAGGGAAAAAATGGGATTCTGTTTGATAAAACCCTAGTAAAATGCTTATAAATGAGTAGTGGTAGCCAGGGGAATCAGTTTACCCAAAACACTTAAAATAAGAAGGAAAACATTTAGAGGGAAAGGAGAAAAATATTGCTCAGGAATTTTCTGGATTAACTAGAAGAAGATACTTAGGTGAGTAACCACACCAAATTCATGGCATTAAGACCTGAAATGAGGCAGCCAATTCTAATCTAGTTAATTGCTTATTTTAGTTTTGTTGAATATGGTTTTATCAATGTTCTTTGGATGTTTTTGGATCTGTCATGATTTTATTATGGATGTTTTTGGGTGATCTTTGATCTATTGTGATGTTTGTCTTTGGATGTGCAACTCACTGTTTCATTACACCCAGAAAAGTTAAAGCATAAAACCTTAAAATCTAGGCAAGAATATTCACAACTAATCTGGATCTGTGGCATGGAAATTTTAATAGAAGAAAACATTATGAGCTGCATTATACTATGTATAAGTGCTGAGGCTTAGAACAGTGTATTAGGGGTGTACTTGAGTGCTGAACCCCTGATCAAAAAAAGATAGTAAAACTCACAAGTTAAAATTATGGTTAAGCTAGACTGTGAATCTGGTTCAATCATAGTTACTTGCAGATCAAAATAATCCTAACATTCCATATCTCTGTTTATAGTTGTAAAGATTCTTGTATGGATTTAAGACCCAGATATCTCTTGACAACATCATTAAAAATAATTATTTATTTGTTTCTGGAAAACATGCTTACAAGAGGTATGGGGTGCTTTCATGTATGCAGTGGCATTTTTCATCTAGATATCTGATGATAAAATCAAACAAATGCTTCTAGTAAATAAACTAGGAATAATGAGCCAAGAAGGCTGCTGGAATGCTTGTTATATTTGAAGTATGCAAGTTGGCACATGGTTTGTTTAAGCCCTGAGATCTTTGTGCAATAATGTGAATTAATTTATTGCAATGTGTCCCGGTGATTCCCTAATAGCAGATGAGGCTGAAACATAAATTGACATGTATATACTCATAGGTAACTCCTAAACCAGGAAGCAAAAGATATGAGTGTTACTCAGATTTGTTGAAATGGAAACATGGTTACTCCAGAGCATCTAAGTACTGGAGATTGATGTGAATGATTGTATGATTATGATTGTGTAATTAGTTGACTTATGAAGTTATTGCACTTGCATGATAGTTCTAACCTGTAACATAGAATGTAGATGTTTTGAAAAGTTACTCAAGTAACTGGCTAAAACTTATGCATCATCCAATTGCTTAATATCATGAATATGATGAAGTTATTCATACCAGATCATAGATCTGACCCTTGTTTGCTCATGGCATATGGGGGTGTCTTATTTTAAAAATGAGGCAGTCACTAATGCTCTTTCAGGTAATGCTGGAATTAAGTAGAAAATGAAGTTATGGCTAAGGAGAAGGAGTGAATGAACATGCTAGCTAGTTATAATAAGAGCCTATGATGATTTTATTTGCATGTATTCATGAGAGAAATTATGTTTGAATATGTAATGAATTGCCTTGTTTGATTAAATCAGTTGTTGTCAGTTAACTTTTGTTATGTGGTAAAGTTTGAAAATCTGAAGAAGAAGTGCATTTACATTTAAGTAATTTTCACACCAAATTTATATCCTGATGTAGTCAGGTTTGAATCATCTAAAAATCACTGAGCTATGAAGTGAAAACTTGACTTCAAATTAGAAATATATCTCAGACATTTAGTTGTTTTAGTAAAGTATTTTGCAAAAGAACTCAAGTTAATTTTGTGTGATGTCTTAAGAAGGGAATTTTTCTGTAGGAAGCTTATAGCATTTGGAAACTGAATAGCATTTCAATTACCATGGACAAGTGCTTGGTTAGCACAGCCATATGGTTCAACCAGCTTCAAAAGAATGAGGTTTTGGTTGAGCATGTTGGTCTGCAATTTGAGATTAAAAAGTATTTTACATCTTTTTTGTTAAAAGCATGTTAAAATCTCTTTAAAATGTAAAGTGGAAAATATATATTGAAACTGATTGGTATTATAATTTTAAGAGGAATTTTGAATCCAAAATCTGGTTCACTTGAATCAGAGTGGTTGTTCAAAAAAAATGTATATAAACATTTTTAAAGTCCAGCCCCTTAATTACAGGAAACTTAGAAATCAGTAATATAAATGAATTGCTCATGATATGTCAAATTGTAGAAGTAAAGAACAAGAGAGGCTTCAAAGAAAATACATAAAATAGAAAATGATAAATGTAGATATCATTTTCTGATACTTAGGCAAATAATAATCATTTGAGCTATGCAAGAATAAACAAATAAATGAACTCTTGTGTTCTAAGATAATCTGAAGCATGGTTAACATAATCAGAACCAAGTATGAATAATTATGTAATGTAAAGGTCCAAGAATATGGGAATTCAAATTATGAGTAGGTTCATTTCAATTACAAATCAGACAGACTGGCTCTTGTTTTTAAAAAAAATATAATAATAATAATAAACTCTGATTTTAAACAAGAGGAACACATATATCATCATATAAATGTGTATATTTCTATGGCTGAACTGATATGTTTATATTGGCAGAAAAATTTAAATTCAGAGCATTGTTTAAAAAGGAAAAAAAATGACCCTGAGAAATTTAAACAAAGTTTAATTGAACAAGTATTTAGCAAGCAAGTAAAAAAAAATCCTTATGAAATTAAGGTATAAAAAGAAGGGTCGTTTCAAAGTGCACCGTAGAGGTCATTCTGACCAATATAGTTGAAGTAGGTGTTTTATGAAATTGAGAGTCGGTTTTACTGGCTATGAGTCTTTTGTTGCATTTTTCTGGTTTTTATTTGTAGAGCTATCAGTAAGGCTTATGCCCTATATTTCAAAACGTTAAAACCACTAGAGTATGTCAAATATGATGAATACTGTAATATAAACCTTGTTCCATACTTACCTTTTGAATCTCAGTATTTTTATAAAACCTTGTTCCATGGTTTTTTGTTTGCAGTCACACCGCGAGAGTAACAATATGCAGGTTCAAGATTGGCTTACCGTGGATGGTTTGGTGAATAAAAAGTGCAAGCTATTAGGTTGGCAGAAGAACGTAGTTGCAGAGGGGACGATAGCAAGCACCGATCCTGATGCTTCAGTACATTTTGTAAAGCTTGGAGCAAATGCTTGGAAAGTATGGGTTAATTTAGCGGTGGAACCAGAAGCCTTTTTATTTAGGCCAAATTCAGAGATGCAGACTATCAAAGAGGCCGTTGGATCAACCGTCGTGTGGTATAAAGACTTCATCTCTGTGGTATAGTATGATTGTACTTAGAACATGATATTTGTAGCGGACTGTTATTTGTTAATGCTTTATGTATTTGGCATGTAAAATTATCTAACTTTTTGGAGTGTTAGAATTCTATGACTCTAGTTTTTAGTCTTTTCGTATGTGATTTTAATTATTTTACGATAATATTTAGTATTAGTATGGATGTATTGCATGGATGCTGCTGTAATTTTTTTTAAAATTTGCATTTATTTTGCAACGGGCAATGTGTGTTGTTATATGAGCTTCTTACAATGGTCACTGCACGTTGTTATATAAGATTTTTACAACGGTTAACACATGTTGTGAAAAAGGCTATGCAACTAGTACGGTTAGTCTATTGCAACGGGTTATGGCCATTGTATTATAGTCTATTACAACGGTCATAACCCGTTGTAAAAAGGTATACTGCAATGGTTTTTACAACGTGCATTGCCCGTTGTAAAATGTGGTGGATCTATTACAACGAGGCCTATTACAACGGGCACATGCCCGTTGCGAAAACCATATTACAACGGGCATTGCCCGTTGTAAAAGGACTGTTTTGTTGTAGTGATTATTATTTCATAATTAATATTTAGTATATAGAAAAGTGATTTGTCAAAACTTGATGTGTCCATGTGCAATTGTTATATGGTATTGCGATGCCCCGATACCAATGACCAAATTATCAGAGTGAGTTATCGCCTGATAGCTCGGATCAAACGGCTCGAAAGGAGCAGATTAGACATTTGAGTAATTCACATCATAGATCATAAGTAAAGCAAATGATAGGTAAAGGTATCATAGCGGAACTAAAATATATATATACGTATTGAAATTTATAATACATCTAGATGTTGATCAAAACACAATACACACACACACAACATCATCTACCTGGCATACTATATACAAAACTGCCTAAAACCATGACGTCTAATTACTACCATAAGTCAACTATATACAATCGAACCTACACACTAGCAAAACTCTATGGACTCAAGAGAAGTCTCATAGATGTGATCCCACCATATAATCCTAATGGTTCCTCAAATAACAAACCCCACGACACGTCCTGGTTGTTCCAGGTCTACTATAACTATAAACTTGTAAACATTATTCCAAACACCATCTATCTCAATTTCATTGGTCACGACTTCAAAATGTGAAAACGAGATCATCCTAAAAATAAATTCTCATTCTGACCCAAGGAGATGTCACAAAGCAAATCCTCGAGTTCTATTAGAACTAGTTATGAGTATAATAGAGTAATAGAGATATATAATTATGCGGAGTTAGGTTATATATATGATATTCAAAGAAATAAATGTGCCACGAACTACATAATATAAACCAACCCACATCCTATCAAATATGCTTATATCTGTTTAAGTGCACATGTCAAGGCACTATTTAAAGTGACTCACAGCTGCAATTCTAGTCAACTGGGATATTACATCCTATTCACATTTATAAGTTGCAATCGTTATTCAGTTAACTTTTCATTGCTCGGGTTATTTATATATGAAGTCTGTAATCATTAATGATCCTATTCATTATTCACTCTTACTAGATTTTACCTCGAACCGATATCAAAGCCCTTTTCATCCGTATACCTTCCGAAAAAAACATTGTAGGTGCCCTCCATGATCTAGTTGCACTATCTTCTCCCGTTCACCATTGGCACTCACCCTTTTGTGCTGTAATCCTCACCTTCGTTCCACTATGCATCCACCAGTGAGATTACTCTTAACATGTTCCCGTTTTCCATTTGCACTATGCCCATTAGTGTGGTTATGTCCATGCAACCGATTATTTGGAAAATAAGCGACGAGTAACCAGGTTATCACAATTTAGGATACGACCCCGAATCTATTCGCTAGGATAGATTCTAGCGTCTAGTAGTCTCACCTAGTCACATTTACTTATAGGCTAAATTTATTCAAATCATTTGTAATTAACTTCCTAAAGTACCATTTATTCCCGAAATGGCATCGTGTCGCATTTTATATCACATATTAATGTCATATTTGTGCATCAAAGCAATAATTATAACACAAGCATTTATGAAGCATGAAATACTAAAATTCATCGAATATTGACATCCAAGACATTTTAAAGTTGATAACTTGCAATTATTGAAGGAATTCATATTCGAATACAATTTAACTTGTATAGCATTATAAACACAAGCACACATTATCCACAAATTCATATATTTAAAACTATATGGTGTTTGAACTAATTTTATATAGGATTTGTTATACTAAAAATTTAATGTTGTCGCTGGTTGAGAAAGAGCTATTGTAAGTTGAAGATTGAGAAAGAGCTATCGCAAGTTGAAGGTAAAAGTGCTATCACAAGTTGAAGGTAAAGTAGCTATTGCTAGTTGATAGTGAAGGAACTATCACAAGTTGAAGGTAAAAGAGCTATCACAAGTTGAAGGTAAAAGAGCTATCACAATTTGAAGGTAAAGTAGTTATTGTTAACTGATAGTGAAGGAACTATCGCAAGTTGAAAGTAAAAGAGCTATAGCAAGTTGAAGGTAAAGTAGCCTTGCAAGTTGACAGTGAAGGAGCTATCGCAAGTTGAAAGTAAAATAGCTATCGCAAGTTGTAGGTAAAGTAGCCATTGCAAGTTGATAGAGAAAGAGCCATCGTAGGTAAAAAAAGCTATCGGAAGTTGAAGTAAAGTATCTTTTGCAAGTTGATAGTGAAGGAGGTATCGCAAGTTGAAAGTAAAAGAGCCATCGCAAGTTGAAAGTAAAAGAGCTATCAGAAGTTGATATTGATGGAGCTGTTATAAGTTGATGATCAAAGGAAGCTGTTGCATGTTGATAGCTAGAGGAGGTGTTGCAAGCTAACAACTAAAATAAGTTATCGCGTGTTAACCATTTGAGCCATCGCATGTAGAAGAACACACCTAAAGTTGACATTCCGACTAGCTACATGGCAGTAATTGATTGGGCTAACCATGCCACAACATCATGGAGCAAGAAGAGTATAACATCCCCTACTTAGAGGCCCAGAACTAATGGCTACGGATGTTGCAGTCATCCATAGTTAATAATCCTCGGTGATCAAATACGGTAATGTTAGATACATTAATATAACAGAAACACATGGATATGGAAAAATTTTAAAATCAACAAACAACTTTCTCATTCAATTTCAAAACATTTCAAATTCATTACATAATCCCAATACGAGAACCACGTTTAGAGAAAATATATTTATTACAACATACGCCAAGAGCGACATATGAAGATGCCCCCTTGGATGATCAGAGTACATAACTAGGCAATTAAACAACTTTGCCTTTACAACCAAACACAGCAGAATCAAAATAGAAAAGAACTCTAGATAGCTATCATGCCACTTGCACGTCTCTGGAAGCTTATTCATCTAAAGAGGTACATGAAAACCTCAACTCTCAAACTACTCAAAATCAATTGAGTACCCGAGAGTTTAAGGGGAAAGCATAAATTTCAAGTCAGACATAAAGCCTGGTATGAATAATAATCTACCATCTCAAACCATTTAGGTATCTAGTGAGACCACGCCGCTTAGCGGAACGGGTTTTCCCCTCATTATTATCCTAAAACCTTTATAAAAACCATATACTATGCTCCTGCATCCACAATGGTTAAAACATAGTAGTTCAGAATAATATGATGATATGCAAACAAGTAATTATCAATTCTGGATTACCCATCCCCATTCATTTTTGATTATCTGTCTCAGTTATAGTTTCTAGGGTCATGATTAAGCTATTAGTTTTCATGGGCCGACTAATAACTTGTTTAATACTTATGGACTCCTTGTCTAGTTTCATATTTTTGTTTGGCTTACTATTAACCTGTTTAAATTTATGGACTCCATGTCCTATTCCATAATTTTCATGGGATCACTAAGACCTATTGGCCCCTACCAATAACATTATTGTTTCATGGGTTCTCCTTGAACCTATTGGTAACTCCAATAACTTCCTTCTTATCCTAGTTTTCATGGGTTAACTAAGAACCTACTGACATCTGTCTATCAATAACTTAATCCAGATATAGTTTTCATGGATTCACTACAAACCTATTGGCCCCTGCCAATAGCTCTATCTAATCATAGTTTTCATGGGTTTACTATGAAACTATTGGAATCTACCAATAACTTTTCCTAAACATAGTTTTCATGGGTTTACTATGAACATGTCTATCTGACAACTTCAATAATTAGGCATCCTACATTATGGTGTATCTGATCTCCTGGATGCAATTCTTCTCAATCAGGAGTTAATTCAAATTATATTCACTATTGGGTCAACCTAGCCGGTTATTCTACCATTTCTCCCCAAAATACAATTATGAGTCCATTACAATGTGAATATATATATGAAGAAGTAAACATAATAATACCAACACATTTGGTTTAATATCCTTGAAATTATTTTATATAAAATTTGGTTAATCCCTTTAACCTATTAATCAAGGAAAGCTTCTTCAAAAATCCATACTTAAAATCATTTCAAACTCTTTTATTTATTCCATGATTTTCCTTTAAAATGAGATTGGGTTATTTATTTGAAAAGTAAGGCTTTCGAAACCTTTAAACCTTTACTTTCAAAACCATTGGAAACTTCCATTCGAAAGCATTTAAAATCTTCTTTTGAAAATACTAGGCACCTACCTTTCGAAACACTTTAAAACCTTCCTTTCGAAGCCTTTCGAATGTATTAAAGTGAAATCATTCAATCATAGAAGCATAGCTTCGAAACCATTGAAAGTACCCCTTTCGAAACCATTGAAAGTACCCCTTTCGAAACCATTGGGATTCTCTTTAAAATACCTTTTGGGTCAAAGTGAACATAAATGAAAGTATCCCTTTCGAAACCATTATTCATCATATAAAAGTGTTTGGGGAAAAACTTGATGGCGTCGTAACCATCCTTTCGAAAGATTAAACCATATAAGTAAAACATTTGGAGGTTAGCTTCGGAACTTCTTTCGAAACCATTGCGTTCGAAACCATTAAACCCTTTTGAAAGCTTTAGGAAGTGGCTCATATATACAAAACACAGTCTACCCTTCGAAAGCATTGATGACTTCAATACACTCGAAAGGCAAAAGAATGGTAGTAGGGCTTCGACTAGGTCGGAACCACCATTTTCGAAAGCATTGTTTTATAAACAAGGGACTCATCTGAAAGCTCATACTTAGAAATGAAAGATGGGAACCTTCTTCGAAAGCTATTTAGAAAACCCCTTTCGAAAGTATACGTTTCGACTGCATCGAAAGCTTTCAGTAAAACAAAGCAGGCGCTTAACATTTTAAAACAGTGTTTCAACCCCATCAGAAGCAATGCATTCGACACCATGCCTTCCGCCTTTCTCCAATCCACTACGTACCAACGTTAATACCTTGTGTATTAGTTTTGGCTTTGTGGGGTTTCGACTTGATTGAAGGTGGAAGCTATGAGTCGAAAGGTGCTTCTAATAGAGGCAGAACCCACTTTTCTGGGTAAAAGCCGATTAATGCCAATTAAAGCAAATACTTTCCAACTAACCTGCCTACTTGTAAACATGTGAATGGTTGCCTCAACTTTTCAAATTATTTACAAAAATAACCGCCGCACAATTTCAGATCTAAACCAATATTACTTTAACAAATAAGCCCTTCCGTTAAGCAAAACAATTAAATTTTTAGGTCCTCCTTTCAAAATAATTTAATTCTCACAGTAAATCACTTAGGAAAAATCTCTAAAAATCACATAAATTCACTTTTAATATGTTATCTAACATATCTAAATTTCAGACCCAAATTCTCAATATAATTTCCAAAATAAATTTCTAAACTCAATTAACCATATTTTTCTTTGAAAATTCATAATAAATTCTCCATTACATGGAAAATTATGAAAATTAAAACCCAACTCCAAATTAATGTTTTACATAACATATAAATTCCTCATGGCATATGAAAATTATTATAATCGGTTTTACCCTCAAAACCGTATAAAATCATATTTAAACAATTCTTGTTTAAATCAAACATGTTATAATCCATGCATATCATCATCCAAAACATCATTAAAATGGATTTAATCTTAAATCCGAAAAAATGATTATAAACACAAAATTGAGATGATATAGATTGTTATTCACCTTGATTAAGATATGGAATTTGAGATTTGATTGAGATTAATTTCCCCTAGCTTGAATCCTTAGCTTTATATTTAATTTCTCCTCTTTTCTTTCTCTAGCAAAGGCCGGCTCCTCTTTGATTTACATTTGTATTTTGTTTTTTGCAAAATAACGTGTAAACGGTATAAGGAACTAGAATATATATAAGGGTAAGGGGTTATGTGCGGCTATTTCCCAATATACCCTTGTGTAAATTAATTAGCCTATAACCCATTCTTAAGTCCATTTAAATAATTAAGCACGACCTTTAATTATTTATTCAAATCTCAATCCCCTTATTACTCTAATGTTTACGTTATTCTATTTAATTTATCTAATTAAATCTCTTGGATAATGTTATCAAAAATTAAGTGTGACAAAAAGGACTGTGCCACATGTCATTCCAAGCATGTGATATGTTAGTAAATCATGACCATTCATTTTCTATAAATGACACGCGTCATGAATCCAAGGGTTCAAGTTTTCTATAAATAGGCATGTACCTCCTACTAGAAAGGGAATGAATTTTAAATTGTTCTTCTTCCCCTTTTTTCATTTTTTCTCTTGTGCATAATAGAAAACTAGAAATTGGGATTCTAATAGTCATTAGGTCAAGCTGCATTTGTAACTTTGTAAACAATACCTTGGACAAATTTTGCATTTAATATTGGCTCATGACTCGTGTACTTGACTTTTGACATGTATATTTGACTAAAAGACTTGACTCAAGACATGCATATTCGATTAAGGGACTTGCCTCACTAGAGTACCATTGATATTCTTTGACTAAAGCATAAAGGGTTAACCAAATTTTGATCTAATATTTAGTATTTCTTTCAATGAAAGTTGAACTTAGGGAAAAAGGGATAAAACAAAATCCATCTCATCCAAAACTTGACCTTAGTGGCTAAATTAGAATAAGGATCCTTAGTTACTCTTGTGGATACGATAGCCTATCGACAGAATGCCCAGCGGTTTAACAAGGAACAAGAGCTAAACCTAAGGAACTTGGACCTTAAAAGAAGAGAGTTGCTTGATATAGTCCGAGTAAATGGAGTTTGGACCGTTTCCACATAGGAGAAAAACCAATTTTTCCTTAGTAAATGAACTGAATAGGGAAGAGGTAATTCGAGGACATAAGAAGAATATCAAATTGAGAAATGATCCTTTCGCTCAAGCAAGGTGAAATATTCAATCTCGAGCCAAGGGAAAAATATTTAAGGCAGAGTTAAACCACAACATTGGCAAATTTACTCAGAAGTGGAAAATGTTGTAAGCACGTTTCTTAAAGAAAAGAAGAAACGCCTTCAAGGCGAAGAACAAATCAAGCGAGAACCAAATTCAAATCAGTTTCCCTCAAAAAAGAGACAAAAGTGAATAGGAAATCATACTGTTAAAGCCCCCGTAAACAAAGAGTCACTCCTCCTTGTGTTTCTTAGGAAGAAGTATATTTCCTTACAAGAGAAAGGGCTAATATTGGGCACCTAAGAATGGTGCAAAAAGGGTGGAAGGCATGAAGGATGTGAGTACTGCTATTATCATAAAGCAAATGGACAAAGGACTAACAATCGTAGAGCTTTATCCGAAATTATTTAATATTACGTAAGGAACAGATAATTGCAGGAATTTGTTGAATATGAACTCTCACGGAACCAAAAATAGAATAGATAGAATTTCGAGTAATAACAACTGAATGTCTCAAAGAATGTAACTAATGTTTAAAAACATGTTTCAGAAGGAAATGACTAAAAGTACACAAGGATCTATAGTAATATGGCTAACTAATGTAAATATGTATATAACCAAGCTAGATAATAATAAATTAGAATAAAGTAAAAATGATCACACTAGGATGTTTATACTAGTTCAGACCTCCTATACTACATTCAGTCTAGAAGCTCCCCTTCAGATTTTCCACTAACCAAAAACACCCTCACTTAGCCCGAAGAAATAAGTAATACAAAAGTTTTTTGACTTGAAAATCTTGTGTCTGTGGACATGGATTTTGACTTGCAGTAAAAAGATTCATATAATTCCCTTGATGATTCGACGATGCGCGGAGTGTGATTAAGGAAGTGTATGGAGTAATTTTTGAGTGGATGTACAATATTGATTTTCAGAAAGCAAATAATCACAAGAGAGTTAGAAATTAAGATATTAAGTTAATTCCTGAACTTCTAGTCTTAGGCTCTATTATGATAGTCAAAAGTTGCTTAGAAAAGTTGTATTCAATAAGAAATTCATTCCTTTTCGAAAAAGAAGCATTAAATAGTCATAACTTTTCAAAGTGTTGTTTCAGGAAATAGCCGTTGTTGTTCATTTATTCGACTGGGAATGGTCACAAGTCTATCGAATATAAAAATCAAATATTGCAGAGAGGAAGACAAAAATTAGAAGATTGAAGTGCATATGTAGTTGACTGGTTTAGCCGACTAAATACAAATTCAGTCGACTGCCCTAAGTGGACTGAATTCGTGTTTAGTCAACTGAGCCTATATAAAATAATTTTTATATATGTAATCTTATAAAACATTATTTGTAAATTCTTGTGGCTTTTATATTGGAAATCTTATATGCCAATGCTATATGTATGTGCATATGAACCAACTAGGAGATTTATCAATTAAAATCCAAAGACAAATACATACTCTGGACTTTGAGTTGTAGACAATCATCACTTTGCCTCTTTTATTCTTGTCTCCTTAAATCATCATCGTCTTCAAATTCTTATTTAAAATAGTATAAGACATATGTATATAGATATAGTTGTTATCAATAAAACAGTCGTACAAATAGGGTTATAACATTCTCTCCCTTTTTTATGACAACTATTTGTATAACATGAATGTATGTATAATAATCTCCCCCTTAATTTATGATCTCCCTTTATCATCAGCAAAAAGGAAAAAATATATAGTAAAAGCCATATGCATATGCATTTGATTATTCACGATGTACAACAAAGATGCAGACAAAGATTCAATCACATATGACCAAAGCACAAATCGTTCAAATAAGAAAATAGTTCATACAAAACCAAACATGATAAAAGCATAAATCCAAAAAACACACATAATATAGTTTTAGATGACATACAAACAATACCATGTCTAGACCAACAAAACAATAATCACATAGAAACTAAAAGAGAGGAAACAAATCATTCAACTTTCATCATGGCCTGAGGAAGCATGAGATCATGATGGTGAAGGAGATCACGAACAAGAAGATATTTTATTCCAAATTTTCTCAAGAAAGCTCATCATGTTTTTCTTGAATTTCTTCTGCCTTTTGCCAAGCTTTTGTTATTGTTTGAAGAGAATGTCTTGATTTTGAAGGACTATAGCTTCAGTAGAGATGGTTTTAGATGAACAAAGAGATACCCTTATCACTATCCATTTTCCGGGATTCTTCTTTAATTTCGTGTTGCGATTGTAGTTGAGATGAAGTTTGTGGTGAGACGACATTCCAATGTTTTCACGAACCAACTTTGAAGGATAAACGTTATAAGGTGGAATTAGTTCCATTATTGATGGAAGCTTCATTAAAGATATTGATTTTTGGTCCATAGTTTTTGGGGTTGTTAAATCAGACAAGGTGTCAACATTAATTCCAAAATAAACAAATTCTTCATCAGATATGCATAGTAAAAGATAGTGTGACGAGAATGGGCGTTGAAACTCTTTATTTCTTCGTGCATGACTTTGGTATAATTTATTTTTGTGTTAAAATAAATCACATAGAGGGCTCTATAATTATGTCATACGTCTTCTCATAACTACCCGTGTGAATAATCATTTTATTAATTATACGAGCTTGTAGGCATAAATTAACGGAAACATTGCTAGTACGTTCTGTTCTAAAACTGTAGCTTGTAGCGTAAGCAAAATCCTTATGATCAATATTACCTAAATCTTCTCCCATTGGTGGAAATCCTAATATATTTCCAAATCTCTTAATAATAGACAAATATCAAAACCCAAAACTTGACTCCAAAGTATTTATTCATTACTTTTAGGTTTGTAATAGTTTCTATAAAGATTAACGTAAAACATACAAACAAGAAAGGGATAAATTTTAACCTTATTATGGTTGCAATCAATCAAGGATAGAAATTTTT
Organism: Allium fistulosum; assembly: GCA_030737815.1. Taxonomy (NCBI): domain Eukaryota; kingdom Viridiplantae; phylum Streptophyta; class Magnoliopsida; order Asparagales; family Amaryllidaceae; genus Allium; species Allium fistulosum. The sequence goes on along the minus strand of CM060908.1, from coordinate 117,913,827 downwards.
GCTCTCTAGCAACCTATTCAACCTGAAACTTCAAGAAATTGGATATCTTATAGAATGTTTCTTGAAAAATTCATTTATCACTAAGCTCATTGAATCTCTTGAGTGTTGTTTTGCTGTTGTTTAACCATTTCATGATTTGTTCATCCGATGTGAATTCAAGATGGAAGCGGAGTTAAGGAAGTAGCTTTGTCTCTTTGAGGCGATATCTTCTTTCTCTTTGTTGCAAGCTTTTATCTTGGAGTCATTTTTAATTTTATGAAGTTTGTTGATATAGATTTTGAGTTCGAAATGGAATAACCAGGTGAAAGTGAAGAGAACCCTTCTTTTGAATGAAAAAGCATGACTTTTCAAAAACAAGTAACTGCAGATTCAGTCGACTGAGGTGGAGGTTTATTCAACTGAATGCAAAGGAACTTCATTCCCGAGTGTAACATGTAATTTTTCGACTAAAATCGAAAAGTTAGTCAACTGAATTCACAAAGTTCAGTTGACTAGGAGAGGAGGTCGGTTGACTGAAGTGAATCAAAATGCCTTCCTGAGACTAGACTCTTATTTAATCGACTCAATTTGGTTAGTCGGTCGATTAAATTTATTTTTAATTGCTTTTTATATAAAAGTACAGAGATCAATTGACTGGGGCAAGGGTTCAGTTGACTGAATGTTGATAAAATGCAAAAAAATTAATTTTTATATATGTTTTTTATATATAATCTAATTTCCTTCTATGATTAGTGGTAGATATATTTTAACATAAATATATTTTAGCACTATAAAAATAAATGTCAATTGTTATATTATATATATATATATGTATAACAAATTTAAAAATTATATAATGAAATAGAAATGTATGTAAATAATATCACATCAAACAGTTATTTTAATTTTCTAATGGCTCGGTTTCTTCTTAAGATGTTTCTTGTTCCCAAGAGTTAGCTTGTTTTGGCTCATATATTTTGATAGGTGTTGATGGTTGTATTGAAGAACTTTCATTAGAAAAATGCATTTTTTAGATGGAGATTTCCCACAAAAGGTCAATAAAGTTCTTTCTATAAAATTCAAATGTTACCTTGTCGTCATTGCTCCTAATATCTTTCTTTCTGCAATCTGATTGCTTTACCTTAATAATGAGCTATACTATCGATACGATCATCTTGAGTGGTAGTTACGTGACCATCGAATTTTATTAATTTTTTTAATTTTCTTTCCTTTAGGAGAAAAAACCAGTTTTCTTAGAAGGAGAAGAAGCGATCTTAGTGTAAGATGAGGAATTATTTTCAGAGGTTGACATTGTTGAAGTGCGATTTTGTTTTTGACTTACTAAAATGTGATGGTTAAATATAAATAATCATTACTAAAAATAGGAGAAATATTTTAAATCGTAGAGTTTATCACCTTAGGTAAATTTTACTAATAACTATTTATACGTAAAGAATTAATTTAACCAGTAAAAAAATTAGGTTTGTACAATTTTTGGAGAGTACCTATTTATAGATATATTTTTAAAGAGCATAATTTTTTATTAATCCAATTACTTTTTTAGAAAAATTATTTGTGATCTATTTAAAAAAATGGTTATTTTATTCAATTAATTCATATAAGGAACATATACCCAAATGTCTATGTAATTTAAAAAGGTTGTTTCACATAATGGTTTGGTGACAATATCTACTATTTGATTTTCCGTAATAACAAATGCTAGAGAAATTTTTACTTTTTCTACATTATCTCTTAGAAAACGATGATGGATATCAATACGTTTTAATCTGGAATGATTAGTAGGAATTTTAGAGAGATTGATTACACTTGTATTATCACAATGTATATGAGATTTCTTAATATTTTTCTGAAATCATGAAGTGTTTGTTGCATATATATAACTTTAGCACAAGCCAAAGCACTGAGATATACTCGGCCTCATATGTTGATAATGAAACACAATTTTGTTTCTTACTAAACCACGAAACCAAAAATCGATCGATTAAGTGACAAGTTCCACTCGTACTCTTTTGGTCCATCTTGCAACCTCCAAAATCGGCATCACTATATGAAACCAATTCAAAAGAGCTACCTTTCAGTCAAAAGAGTTTGTAATCTTTGATGTTGGTTAAATATCACAAAATTCGTTTCAAGGCTCGATGATGTGATTCTTTAGGCTATGCTTGAAATCGAGCACACAAACAAACATTCATCGTAATATCAAGTCTACTAGCGGTTAGATAAAGTAAGGAGTCTGCCATACTTCTATATACTTTTTGATCAAAATCCTTACCATTATCATCTTTGTCTAAATGTAAACTAGTACTCATTGGAGTTGGTTTACTTGAAGTGCTCTATTTCAAAACATTTTAATAATTCTCTACAATATTTTTCTTAAAAAAATAAAATTCCATTTTCTAATTGTTTAATTTGTAATCCCAAAAAGAAATTTAATTCTACCGTATGAGACGTTACAAATTCATTTTTCGTAATAGCTACGAAATCATTACATATTATTTCATTCGTAGATCTAATTATTATATCATCAACATAAATTTGAAGATTAAATTATCATCATTCTTCTTTTTGATAAATAACACAGAGTTGATTTTACTAATTTGAAAACCAAAACTTAACAAATGGCTTTTGAATCTATCATACCAAGCACGAGGTGCTTGTTTAAGACCATAAAGCACAACATGATTTGGAAACTTTTTGTTAACAAGTAGAGGCAGTTGTTCAATATAAACATTTCTTTAATAAAACCATTTAAGAAAGCACTTTTGACATCCATTTAGTATAACTTAAAATTGTGATGACATGTAAAAGCAAGTAATATTCGAATTGCTTCTAGTCGTGCTACAGGAGCAAATGTTTCTTCGTAGTCTATTTCCTCCTCTTGATTATACCCTTTTGCAACTAATCTAGCTTTATTATGAATTATATTACCATTTTCATCGGCTTTAGTTTAAATACCCATTTTTTCTCCAATAATGGAATGATCATTCAATCTTGGTACAAGTTCCCAAACATTCTTTCAAATTGATTAAGTTCTTCTTGCACAGCTAATACCCTAAAATTGTCTTTAGCGACTTCCTTATAGTTTTTGGATTCTATATTTGAGATAAAAGCTAAATGACCTATTTGATTCAACTGACTTCTAATTTTAAATCTATTGTTTACATCTCCAATTATATTATCTATGGGGTGAGCTTTTAAGATTCTAGGAGACCTTATGTTAATATTTTCATTTTTATTATTTTCAAAATTATTTTCATTATTAGTGTTAGTATATAAAGAGTTAGTTTTTGAAACACATGGTTGTTTCATTTCTAGAATTTCTTCGTCTTCATTTTCATTTTTATTTCCAAAGTATTCATAAAAAGAAACATGTAAACTTTCTTCACTTATGTTAGTTCATTTATTAAATATTCTATAGGATTGTTTTATTTCAAATAACCAATAAAGATGCCTTCATCGGCTTTCAGATTAGATTTGCCTAACTGATCTTTAGTATTTATGTAACGGTCTATATTTTCAGTATCGGAGGATCGTAAAATATTTTTATTTTATTCATATGAGGTCGTACAACTCTAAAATTTTGGAGAGCTCTTAGAGACACTTACCACATCCATGATTTTTGCCAAATTTCTATGTCACTATTTTGACCTTGAAATATTTTTGAACTATAACTTTTGATAAAAGCCGAATTAGGATCTTAAACTACTTTCATTGCTTCCAGATGATGGTTTCACCTTCCGTAGAGTGGTCATAGTAGAAAACCCGACTTCCATTTGAGAGCTATAGTTGTTTAAATTCTGGCTGCTGCTGGCCTGCATTGGTGGGCAATTAACTAAGCCCATACTTAGGCCCACTAACTTATCTAAAAAATTGTGCTAAGGGGAGGCTGTAGGAACTGATCTAAGTCATTTCCATCTTTCTTAAAATAGCTTTAAACCTCCGTTAACCTTAATATCATCAAAATACCTACCTTTTTATTACTAATCTTAGTTAAATAATCAATTAGAAGGTTGATTAGCATAGAGGAGTTGAGATTATCATTTTAGCCGATCTGCATTCCTTTTTCTTGCTATCCAATTCAGATCTAAGGGGAGGAATTGGTATTTTAGGTATTTGATAAGTGGTTCTTGACCTCTCACTCGACCATGCATGGTTATATAGTTAAAAAAGATGTTTTTAACATGATTTCAATCCTAAATTTTTTTCTAACTTTAATCATATTTTATAGGTGTTTACGGTCGAATTTTAATGGTTTTAGAATGGTTTTGCAACCCCTTTTGTTCATATTTTATGCTTGGGTAAAAGTTAGATTTAGATTAGGATTTTTTTGATTATCATGTGCTTATGTACTGCATGTACGAATGGATGTATATGTATGATATTCCATGTTTGTATGTTGTGATTTGATATGGTTTGCTAGTGCTTTGAGGTAGTTTGGAAAAAGGTGGTCGAATTGGGAAATCGAAGGCAAAGATGGATAGGATTGGATGAAACTTGGAGGAGGGGTTCTGGAGCATGGGAGGAGCTCAACATTCAAGTCGCATTGAAATTATATTTAAGTACATGAGTCTTTACCGAGAGTTTTGATCGGTATCGAGAACTTTTGATTGGTGGAGAAACATCTCGCTGGCAGAAGGCATTTCAGTTCAGGGATAGTAGAGATGAGTGAAGGCCAAATGAAAAGATTTGGCTAAGTATAGGACTTGGTTATGAGAGCTTTGAACTTAGTACCGAGAGCTTTAGATGAGGGTACTTATAGCTTTGGATGATGGTACCGAGAGCTGTTCTAGAGAGTGGTCGGGGTCCAAGCGCTTAGAAAATGAAGTACTAGAAAAGAGGAAGTAAACTTAGCCAAAATTTGGCTAAGTACACCACTCGGGTACCAAAAGGATGGGATAGGTACCGAGCGTTTTATTTTAGGGAAGTCGGGGTGGCATCTCTAGAAAGAGAAGTAGAGGCTCTGCAGGTCGCGCCAATGGTGTTTGTTTTTTTGCTTTGGGTTTGATGGCGATGTGGTACCACGATGATAGCTTTGGGACTTCGATGATGAAAGCCGACGACAAATGGAGTTAGGTTTTGATGACGGTGGCTCGATGTTGAAAGGAGTTGTGAGAATGGTTATCCATAAAGGCAGGTTCTAGAAAGCATAACCCATGGATAGAATGTTGAATTGTTTTATCGTGGAATGAAGGAATGTGGAATGGTTCCTTGAAGATAGTGGTAACTGGATGAAGCAAGGAAAGAGCTCGAATACACATGCTAAGGGAATGTTGATACTCATAGTGTTTTCTAATGTACTCGAATGCAGGAATATTTTGGGGACGTTCACGGGTACTTTATTCGGTTACCGTGGGTCAGTTGTTTGGATCCGTACAGCCTAGATCGATGGATTTAGGTGTAGTATCAACTTCAGCCTAGATACGAGTATGCTAAAAATAGCGATTTTTGTTAGTCCTTGGTGGGGAAAGGCCATACAAGTTATCATATATTTAGAGCACATTGAGTGATAGTGTGGGTTGTCTAATGGAGGCTATGGTTGCTTTGATTGTTTTTTTCCATAGTCTATCACATTAGGGGTGTCACTGGAGATATGTATTAGGGACAGGGATACCTGGACACCTGTCATCATTCTTAGTTTGCAGTATACCTTTATGATATTCATAGAGTAGCATATTATGTTTGTTATATGCTAACTCTTTGGTTGCAGGTACGAGTCAGGTATGGTTTGTATACCCTTGTTCTTTACTATATCGGATTGTATAGTATTTTGAGATTCATTTACCGCTTACATCATATTGTTGTCTGACCTGAAGTTTTATGCTTTGCTTCTTATTATATTGCATATTCTTAAGTGAGTTGACTAGATAAAATGTCTAGGTGCGGTGCAGTAGCTGTGTAGAGGACGAGCTGGATAGGGCTATCTCGTATAATAGATGGATTTCTATACTAAATCAATTATGCAACACTATGGAGCCTTGTCAGTGCTTGCTTATTGTTAACAAGAAAACTTGCCAACACCCGAAGCAGAGTCCAAAGTGTAGATGTCGCCTTTAAAACTCCTTTTTGATAAAATAGAGATAGTTAAAACCTTGTTATTCCCTTAAAACCACCTTTCGAAATAGGTTGATTCAGTTGAAACTTCTTCTTGTTTAAACTTTTGACTCGGTCGAAAGGCATGATTCCCTTTATTATACCTTTTCAACTAATTAAGACAAAATTCCTCCTTATTCGACCTTCCGACATAGTTGAAACACCCGTATCCCATCCTATTAAGCCTTCCAGACTAGTTGAATTGGTTTAGTTATCCCCTTTCGAAACCTTCTTTCGAAGTAGTTGAGAAAACTTAAGGGTTGGATCTTAGGATATGAAGTCGATGGAAAGGTTCCAACTTCATCGAAAGCTTGCCTTTCGATGGCTTGGGTTGGGACCTATAGATCTAAGGATATATACCGAGCTAAAGGTTTTGACTTACTCAAAAGGTAACCTTTCGATAACTTGGGTTTTGGAGCTAAGGATATAAGGATATTGGATGAGCTAAGGGTTTCGACTCACTCAAAAGGTGACCCTTCGATCAAGTCGACACAAAGAGATCATAAACTAAATAAAATAAGAGTATTAAGTCAGCTGCATATCCAAAAATATCATAATCATGCTTTCGTTAAGCTAAAGCAACATATATTGATAAGTTCCCAATCTAATTTCAAAATTAGGGTTTGCAAATTTAAGAAAGTACAAGAATGGAGTGAATGAATTCGGACCCCTTTAACCAGACCCCTAGGGTCTTATTTATAGGTGCAGGTTGGCACCTTTCAAATCAGTTCTTTCAACTTGGTCGAAAGGCAGCCCTAGAGACCTTTCGTCGCTGTTCACATTAAGGCATTCGTTTGCATTGCTTTCAAATGGACTTGAGTGCTTTCGACTTTATCGAAAGGGGTAGGTATGCTTCTCCACCTTGTGTTTCTATGTTGTTGCAAGTAAGAAGAGACATGAGCTTTCGACTCTGTTAATAGGTATATCTTTCGGGCTTTGAAGGTGTTGAAATGCTTAGGGTTTTAAAGTAGAAGGTAACTTTCGAAGACATACTTGCTGATTGATGTGAAACCCCTTCTCCTAGTATAGGAGGTTGCCGTATTGAACTTTAGCAATCTTTTCTTTCTTAGTTGTGAAAGGTTTTGCCCGTTTCGAAAGGCTTACTAATGCTTTCGAAGGGGTTGCTCTAATAAAACATCTTTTTATGGAATGTGAATGAAGGCAAAACCTTCAGTTTTGAAAGGTTTGGCACGCATGTGAGTGGATGTAATTTGCTGCCTTCGAAAGGTGTTCCTCAACTTATTCGAAACGTCTTCATGCAAGTGGAATCATCTATTTCAGAAGGGTTCTTTCACCGCCTTTCGACCCCTTTGAAAGCTTATAGCACACTTAATCTTTGCTGTAGCCTCCCTTCGACTCCTTCGAAAGGCTTTGTTGATGTTATCATCTTTTGTAAATTCTTCTCTTCTACTCTCCTTGGTTTCGACAAAGTTGAAGTGAGAATCGATGGTAACACTTGCCTTCCCCTTGCGAAGGGATGCTCTTAACTTTCCAACTCAACCATTTCAAAACCCACGAAGTTTCCCGCCTTTTGATACTCCAAGATTGATCTTGACCGTTCTTTTAAATATGATCGGACGGACTTCTTTACACCTGCTACTTTTATAAATCGTGCCTTCTTCTTCTCCTTTTCATTTACCTGCCATTGAAAGCTCACAACCAAAATTTAAAAATTACAACCTCCTTTTAAATCTTTATTTTTTTCAACACAATTTCAGATCTAAGGTATGTACTTGTTATTTTACCCCACAAAATTAATTTATCGCGTTCGATTTCAATTTCAAAATTTTTAGGTTTTAACCTGTATTTCTGTTTTAAGTTCAAATAGGCGATTTGGGTTTTCATTTGTATGAAATTATTCATGGATTCGATTTACGATGTTAATTTTGAGTTAGAATTCAAATTCAATCAGATTTGGGGACTGTTCGTTATTACTACATATGAACCCATGCTCAAACTTTATTGCGCTAAATAAAGACTTTTTTAAAGCTTGAATTTGGGTTTCTTATTGTTGTTGGGCGTATCATGCTGAATCAATTGAATTTTTAATGTTTTGAAATATCAGGCTAAAATTGAATTGGGGAAGAATACATTGTTTCAGTGGCTTCAAAGAGAAGGCTAAGTTAAAATTGACTTTCCAAGCCTTTCGAAAGGGGGTTGAGGTGGTCAATTTCCTTTTACTATTTCGACCTCTTTCGAAGGGGTCGAAAGGAGCTCATGTGTTCACCTTTAAGTGAACCCCTTCGAAGGAGTTGATGTAATCGATAAGGAGCGTACTTCTTCGAAAGTAAGAGTACGTTTCGACACATTTCTAATACCTTTTGAGGAAGTCGCCTTAATGATCGCATAATACATATTTTCGAAAATCCAACTTCCATTTTAAAGGATTTGAAACCTAATGTATATAAAAGTGAATTTAGTCTGCCGTTTGATTCATGTCTAATTTTAATTTACTTTAGAAGATGCTGAGAGTTAGCAATTCACTCTTCCGACCATGAATTTGATTGAAGAAAACATATTTTATTTAAGTTGGAAATCGAACCAAACATTTCGACTTGATCGAACCTACTATATCGAATCAAGTTTGGTTTGGTATGCTTTCGAAACCATACACTGCTTTTTGACTTACTCGTAGCCCATTGTATTTAACTGATTTGATCGTTATTTTATACAAACAATATCGAAACGTCCCAAAGCCCTTTTATTTATATTGATTTTACTTAAACCCAAATCTTTCAACTTAATTGGTATATAGGGTTTTGACAACTTTATATTCTTTGAGCAAAACAAAGTTCAGGGGCTTCGACGTTGTCAAAGGGTTTATTTGTCCTGTTTGTGTAATGTTGTTAGCGTATATTTATATTCAAATTAGTTGTGTAGGCTTTAACTATTTATTTTAATAGAAAAATCTTGCTTGGGCTTTCGGCACTGTCGAAGGGTGTTTGTAGGTGTTCCCATTCCATTTACCCCTTCGACACTATTGAAGCTCAACGAATTTCATTTCTTAAATTGACTTTAACATTCTTCCAAGGATATGAAATAACAAATTTTGGTTGATATTTCAATTGTTGCAATTGGTTTTCGACATCCTTGAAAAATGTTGATTAATGGAACAAATTATAACTTTTTACTGAAATGATTTCACCTGACAGGATCATAGGTGTGTAAAAAGGCTCCTAGAAACCTGAAAAAGATACAGTACCAGTAGGAGAATCTTCTCAAAAGAAGGTTGAAGCCGTTTCAAAACATTCCCTGATTTCTTCTCAAGTTGAGGTCGATGCCATTATGAATGACTTTGGCATTACTACGGTAGAAGCCATCCCCCTTAGCAATAGCGACACCATTCAAATCCTTCCGAAGGATACTTCACCTATACTGCCATTCATATTTGGCATGGTGGCTTCCTGCCTTTCCCAAATTTCTTGTCCAAGTTCTTGACTCACCCGGGCATTGCACCTATCCAGTTATCTCCCAACGTATACACATACCTTCTCTCTTTGGAACTTAGGGCTCTGTGGTCAGGCATTTCGTTTATTAAATGCTGAAGTTCTAAACTATCTAGTTCGACTAGTCAAAATTAGAAACTTGGACAACCAAATTTTTAGAGCTAACCCCTCCAAAAGCTAATCTCGGAAGGGGTGAATAAGTTTAGAGACTAGGAGATGCAGTTCTTCTTTGTCAAATGCTTTCCAAACATTAATGGAGTCTTTTCTTCTCCTTGTAAGTTGATCGTAGTCTTTATCTCTATTCAATTACTGCTAATCTACGCTTCTTTATCAGGTCCTTATATTAAAGAACTCAGGAAGATAAGAAAACTGTAAAGCTGTTTATTACCGCCTCACGTAGCATCAAAAATAGGCTTACACTGTTGAATCCATCAAACCTCAAAAACATTCTCTTCTTCCTGCTGGTCAAAGAGTCCTTGGTCAACCTTCCTTGGTTTAACATACTTCTCGAAGCAAACGCTTCTTGTCTTTCGGTGATCCTAAGAACTTCTCCCCTATGTCTCCAATTTACCCAGATCACTATGGTAATTTTTTTTGAATTTTCAACAACTGCTCCTCAGGTTGAATCAATCATAAGCGATCCAGTTCTCTCAACTTCCACATCTATTGCATCATCCTTGACTTAGGCCATCGCTTGGTCGAAGATGATTGCTAAAATAAAATTGGGTTCCAGATTGAGATTGTTGAAGTTCCAGATTCTCCACCACCAGAAGAGGGTGAGACTGCTGATGTGGGCAAGAATTTAGAGAGTCCTATTGTTGAAGCTTCTCTTGATCGATCCAAAATAACTCCCCCAAAGGACGTTCCCTATCTCGCATCGTCGTTTCCTACTCTCCTCATGTCATTACGTAGATGCAAATGATTTGGGAACTTCAACTCCCTCTTAGGATTTGAATCCTTCTAGACCCATGTCACCAATGCCTTCAAGTAATTTTGAAAAAATAGTTCAATCTATCCAGAACTCTTCATCCATTACTTCTATTCACCCTCCTTCTTCTCTTCCTGACCCGGTTGGTCACTGTTGATCTCTAATAGAGCAACAAATTCTGGTACGTTTCATATTATTTAACCTTATCATTATCATTTCTCTCTGAATGCTGACTTATGTCATACTTTTCCTTTTAGATTTCCAAAAGATAGCTTTCTCTCCAAGAAAACACATTAAAATCTTCTACAGAGACATCCAGGCTTCAAGACGAAATCTCAACCTGGAACAGCCAGATCATTTCCCTATCTGCTGACAAAAATAATGCTATGAAGGAACATGAAAGATTGGGAGCCTCTCTCACTCAAGCAGAGATTATTATTTCTGAAGTAAGGAAAGCAAAACAACTTATAGCTGACGAAAAATTTGGCTATAAAAATGGCCCTTAAAGATTCTGAAGATGAAAAAGTTCGAATGGTGTCCAAACAATCCTCTCTCGGGAAGAAACTAGAGAAAAAGATAAGTTCCTTAAAGATGGTTATCAACACTATCTCTGTGTAGCATCCCCCATTTAGAGATCCAAAACTAACGGCTACGGGTGATGCAGTCATCCATAGTTATTAATCCTCGACGACCAAATACGGTAATGTTAATTACATTAATATATCAGAAACACATGGGTATGGAAATATTTTAAAATTTCAAAATAACATTCATATTCCATTTCAAAAACATTTACAACATTCTTTACATAATCCCACAACATAGCCACGTTCAGATAAATATATTTCTTACAACATACTTCAAGAGTGACATATGAAGATGCTCCCTTGGAGATCAAAGTATATAATAGGAAATTGACAACTTTTCCTTAACAAAACATAGCACAACGGAATCAAACTGAACAAGAACTCAAAATAGCTATAATGCCTCCCACACGTCTTCGGAAGTTTATTCGTCTAATGAGGTACCTGAAAATCTCAACCCTCAGACTACTCAACATTAATTGAGTACCCGAAAGTAAAAGGGGAAAACAAAAACTTCGAGTCAGACATAAAGCTGGTATGAATAATAATCTACCATCTCAAACCATTTAGATATCTAGTGAATCCACGCCGCTTAGCGAAATGGATTTTCCCCTCACTAGTATCCTAAAACATTTATAAAACCATATACTTTGCTCCAGCATCCTCAATGGTTAAAACATCTCAAAATAATATAATATGATGATATGTAAAAAAATGAATAAATTCTAGAATACCCATCCCCATTCATTTTGACTATATGTCTCAGTTATAGTTTTTAGGATTACTATTAACCTAATAGTTTTCATGGGCTGACCAATAACCAGTTAAATGTTTAAGGACTCCCTATCCAATTACATAGTTTTCATGAGATCACTATAAACCTATTGGTAAATCTAATATCTTTTCTTTTATCCTAGTTTTCATGGGTTGACTAAGAACCTATTGACTAACTGTCAATATCTTTTCTTTTATCCTAGTTTTCTATGGCTGACTAGGAATCTGTCTTTTTGACATCTTCATTTCTACATAGTTTTTATGGGCTTACTATGAACCTATTGGCCCAATATATTTTCATATACACTATTTTCTTTGGCTTACTATGAACCTAGTGGCCCCTGCCAATATCTTTAATTTATATTCACGGTTAGTCAACCTAGCTAGTTATTCTGCCTTTCCCTAGAATACTGTTATGGTTTAATAACTATGTGAATAAATATATGAAGAAGTATACATAACAATAAATAATACCAACACCTGTGGTTAATTACCTTATATATATATATATATATACTGGTTAAACCCTTTAACCTTTATAATCAACGAAAACTTCTTTATTTCAAAACCCGTTTTTTATTTATGCCAGGGTTATTCTTTTAAATAAAGATTGGGTTTATGTTTTGAAATCTTAAAAACATCTCTTTCAAAACCAATTATACCTTTCGGTGGTATCAAATGTCCTTTAAAACATAGCTTTGAAACAAATAAAAGTACCCCTTTCGAAAGCATTGGGTTTATGTTTTAAAAACATTATTTGGGTCAAAGGGTAATATACGAAAGTAGCTCTTTCGAAACCCTTATAAAATTGTTTGGGGAAAAGTTGATGGTGTCGAAACCATATAGTCAAAAGCACAATTTTTTAAATTAAAACTTTGAATGATAGAGTCGAAACCCACTTTCGACTCCATTGCCTTTGAAACCCTCAACCTCTTTCGAAAGCATTTAGGAAGTGGCTTAGCTTAGGTAAAACAAAGATAACCCTTTGAAAGCATTAATGGCTTCAATACAGTCGAAAGGAAAATTAGCGGCTGGATTTCAACTTGGTCGAAACCAATATTGTCGAAAGATCTTATTTAAAGAAAAAGGTACCCATTCGAGAGCTATTTATAGAGACTCTTTCGAAAGTATGAGTTTCGACTATGTCGAAAGCTTTAAGTAAAACGAGGCAGGAATTTAACTTTTGAAAACAAACTAAGGTTTCGACTCTATATGGTATCGACTTGGTCAGCAGGCAATTATCTTTTAAAAGTAAACTTTGGTTTCATCCATAACGAAAGTATTACTTTCGACACCCTACCTTCCGCTACTTACCAATTCACTTTGTACCAATACCATTGATACCATATGCATTGGTTTTGACTCTAATGGTTTCGACTGGTTTGGTGCGGAGGTGAAGGAGTTGAAAGGTACTTTTAATAGAGGCGAAACATGTTTTTCTAAGTAAAGGCTGGTTAATGACAAATTAAGCATCTATATCAAATAACATGCCTACATGTAAACATATAATTGGTTGCCTCAACTAACCGCCTCTTAACTTTAGATAAGCATCAAAAAAATTTGTAGATAAGCCCTTCCATTAAAAATACAATTAAATCATTTATATCCTCCTCTCAAAATAATTTAATTCTTATAGTGAATCACTTAAGAAAAATCCCCAAAAATTACAGAAATTTACTTTGATTTTGTTATCTAACATATCAAATTTTCAATATGATTTTCGTTATAAATTCCTAAACCCAATTAACCATATTTTCATTCGAAAATTTATAATAATCTTTCCATAGCTTGGAAAATTATCAAATTTAAAACCCAATACTAAAATCATGTTTTTCATAACATATAATTTTTCCATGGCATACAAACATCAATTTCTACCGGTTTTGCTCTAAAACCGTATAAATCATTATCTAAACAATTTTGTTTAAATTAATTTTTTTTTAATTCATGCATATCATCATACAAACATCATATATATGAATTTAATCTTAAATCCGAAACATATGTTCATAAATTAGAGATGGAATTATTATTCACCTTGATTAAGATAAGGTAATTGGATTGAGTTTGTTGAGTCCCTTTCTTTAATTCTTTAACTTTTCTTTGAATTTCTCCTTTCTTTTCTTGTTAATGGCCTGCTCCCTTTTATGTTTTATTTTTGTGAAAATGAGATATGAATGTGAATGGCCTAAGTGGCAAAATCTATATATATAAGAGTAAAGGTTATGTATGAAAAATACCCAATATACCTTTATGTATTTTAATTATCCTATAAACCATTCTTAAACCGATTTAAATTAATAAGCACGGCCACTTAATATTTATTCATATCTCAATCCCCTTATTACTTAACATTTACATTATTCTATTTAATTTACCTAATTAAATCTCCTGAATAATGTTATTGAAATTAGGAGTGTTACTGGCTTCCCTCCTTAAAGAATTTCGTCCTCGAAATTCAGTAAGGACTAAATATTAAACATAGCAATCATCTGTAACAACTCCTAACAACCATACTAGTGTACCTGACTAGTGATTATCTATATTAATCTAACATAGACATACCCTCAAAACAGATCAGGATAAGTATCTCGAATCCTGTCTTCTGTTTCCCAAGTACAGTCCTTCTCGTTGTCGCTCCACTAAACTTTCACTAACTTGACTGTCTTTGATCTCAATCTTTTCTCATCTCTTGCCACAACCCGAACTGGTTGTCTAATTACTGTCAAAATAGGCTCTACTACCAACTCATCCAATCTTGTCAGAGGAACAGTAGTCTATGGATTATGCATATACTTGCGAAGTTGAGACATATGGAACACATTATGGACACCTGCCATACTGCTTGGCAACTCTATTCTGTATTCGATCTTTCGAATCCTTTCTATAATCTGAAATGGACTAACATATCTTGGGGCCAGTTTCCCTGAATTCCCAAATCGTATCACACCCTTCATCGGTGACACCTTAATGAAAACCCTATCTCCAACTAAGAACTCTAGGTCTTTACGCCTTTTATCTATGTAACTCTTTCGTCTTGATTAAGCTTCCTTCATCCGTTCTCGGATCGACTCAATTTTCTCTGACGCCTCTCTAACCAAATCTAGACCTAAGACTAGTCTGTCTCCAGTCTCTAACCAACATGCCGGCGATTTGCATGGCCTTCCATATAAAGCTTCAAAAGGCGTCATTCCTATACAAGTCTAATAACTATTATTATAGGAAAGCTCAATCAAACGTAGGCGATCTTCCTAAGATCCACCAAAATCTAATACACAAGCTCTCAACAAATCTTCAAATACTTTATTGACTCTCTCTGTCTGCCTATCCGTCTGTGGGTGATATGTTGTACTCATCTTGAGCTTGGTACCTAATACTCTCTATAGACTTCTCCAAAATTCGCTAGTGAATACTGCATCTCCGTCGCTGATTATGCTACTAGGAATCCCATGAAGTCTAACTATGTTCTTCATGAACAACTTCGCTAAAATAAGTGCCATTTTGGGTTATTTGACTAGAATGAGATGGGTGCTCTTGGTCAATCTGTCCACTATAAGCCATATGCTTTCATTTCCACTATTCGACCTTGGCAACTCGTCTATGAAATCCATGCATATAGAATCCCACTTCCAAATTGGAATCTCTCAAGGTTGAAGCAACCCACTCGGCTTCTAGTGTTCAGCTTTCACTTGTTGACAGTTTGTGCACTGCCAAATCCACAAGCCAACATCCCTCTTCTTACCTTCCCAATAGAAGTTTCTCTTCATATCTTGATACATCTTGGTGCTACCAGGATGAATCATAAACTTGGATCGATGACATTCTTCTACAACTTCTCTTCTCAAGTTCTCTATATTCGGAACACATAAGCGTCCCTTCTTCCTCAACCATCCTCTCTGGTCGATGCCAAAATATTTTAGATCATCGATCTCGGATCCCACCTTGAGCCTTCTAATCCTCTCGGCTAATTCTGGATTCTCTTTCTGCTTAGAAATTATCCTTTCGATCAGCACTAGTCGTACTTCTAAACAGGTCAACATAGCGGTACTCTGACTAGAACTAGCAGTCGAACTCGACTTTATACTACATGTAGTCAAAGCTTCTAAATCTTTCCATTCTACCAACATAGCTAACACCATATTCTGATGTTTCTTCCTAAGAGCACCTGCTACCTTATTTCCTTTCCCAGGAGTATACTCTATACCAAAATCATAAGCAGCCAAAAACTCCAGCCACCTCTGCCACCGCATATTCAACTCCTTCTGAGAGAATAAATATCTTAAGGACTTATGATAAGTGTATAGCTCAAATCTCTCTCCTAAGAGATAGATAATGTCTCTAAATCTTCAACGCAAAGATCACCGTAGCCAAATCCAAATCATGAGTAGGGTATCCCAACTCGTGCAGTCTAAGCTGTCGGAAGCATAGGCAATAACTTTACAATTTTGCATCAATACAGCTCCCAATCCAGTTCTACATGCATCTGTGTATGCTACTAACCCCTGGTTACCATCTGGAACTACTAGCACTAGTGCGTTAGTCAACAATTGCTTTAACTTAAGGTACCCTTCCTCATATTTGTCAGACTAATTGAACTTCACATCCTTCCAAGTCAACTTAGTTAAAGGTGCTGCTATCAGTGAAAAACTCCTAATAAATATCCGCTAATAGCCAGCAAATTCAAGAAAACTTCTAATCTCGGTTACCGTTTCTGGTCTCTTCTAATTTTTAACAGCTTCGATCTTAACTAGATCTACTGCCAAACCCTCCTTTGAAACTACATGACCAAGAAACTTGACATCTTTCTTCCAAAAACGACATTTGGAATACTTTGCCTTTAGCTGATGCTGCCTCAGCGTCTCAAGCATTACTCTCAGATGATCCTCATGCTCTCTCTCATCTTTCAAGTATACTAAAATGTCATCAATGAATACCAATATGAACCTATCCAAGTGCTCTCGGAAAACTAGATTCATCAAATCCACGAAGAAAGCAGGCGCATTCATCAATCCAAATGGGATCACTAACCATTCGTACGAACTGTACCTAGTCCGAAATGCTGTTAAAGGAATACTGTCCTTTGTCACTCTCAACTGATCGAACCCCGTCGCCAGATCCAATTAAGAAATCACTCTGGCTCCACTCAACTAATCAAACAGATCATCTATTCTCATCAAAGGATACCTATTCTTGATCGTCCTTTCGTTCATCTTACGATAGTCGATGCACATTCTTAACAACCCATCTGGTTTCTTCATGAAAACCGCGGTCGCTCCCCAAGGCGAACTGCTTGGTCTAATAAAATTTATTCCTTCTAGATCCACAAGCTGCATCTTCAATTCCTTCATCTCAGTCGGTGTTGTCCTGCTAGGTGGTCTGCTAACAGGTTCAACTCCTGGCACAAGATCTATTCGAAACACAATAGCTCGTTTCGATGGTAGTGCTGTGACTGGCTCAAAGACATCAGCAAACTCTCTTGCCACACGAACTTGACTTAGCTCTTCTGTTTTTTCCAGGGCACTTAACAAAGCACAAACATTCCTGTCGAAATTCTCCACTAAGAAGATGATTTGGTTATGACTATTTGGGTGTCTTATTGATATTTCCCCATCCTGGCAAAATATCCTAGTCTCATATCTACCCAACCAATCCATATCCAAAATGATCCCGAAATCTATGAAATCATAAATATACAAACTGCATGCAAACATTTGACCTAACAAATCAAGTTCTAACTAATCGCATCTCATCCCTAGAGTTGCATACCCTCCCACTAGATTCGCAACCCTTAAGGAAGAAACAAGGTAGGTGGGTTCTAAACATAACCTATCAACCAGATTCTGAGATGTAAATGAATGTGATGCACCGGTATCAAATAGTATCCTAACTGGAATACTTTGTATCAAAAACAAGGTGGGTGGGTTCTAAACATAACCTATCAACCAGATTCTGAGATATAAATGAATGTGATGCACCGGTATCAAGTAGTATCCTAACTGGAATACTTTGAATCAAAAATGTACCTTCCATCACAGTCTTCCCTTTATCAGCAGCAGTTGGCTTAGTAGATGATGGTCAAACAGCAAAAACGTTTCCCTTGTTTGCCCCAACTGGTTCTGGACACTGGTTCTTGTAATGCCCAACTTGATCATAGTTGTAGCATTTCACATGCTTCTTATCCGCAGTCTTCTTCTGCCCCTTGCCTGATTAGCACTCATTTGCAAAATAACCCTTCTTGTCACATTTCTAGCAGACTAAATTAGCTTTTGAATTTTTGGCTATATCTCCCTTCTTGGCTCCTTTCTTTTTGAAGAACTTCCTTTTCTTACCCTAAGGACCCTAGGATTCAACTGGCTTCTTTCTTGCGCAAACTGCAAGCATCTCTTCATGGCGGATTGCCATCTCCACTACTATACTACTAGGATCTCGGATATGTGTCAGGGTTGCCCTAGCAAGCTCGGGCCTCAGTCCCCGAATGAAACTTTCATTCCGTCTAATGTCAGTGTCTACAATAACGTATCCATATCGAGATAGCTCATCAAACTTATTAGCATATTCGATAACTAACATATCTCCCTGAACTAAATCCATTAACTCCTCATCAATGCTAACTTAGCAATCTCAGAAATAAACCTCTATTCGAATATCGTACGAAAATCAGCCCAAGTTAACTCTTCTTCCGAAACTCCGGTAGTGAGACTATTCCACCAGTGAAATGCTGACCCTTGCAACTGCCTAGAGGCTAACCTTCTCTTCTGCTCATCTTCTAAACCCAAATCAACAAATATTCTTTCACAATGCAACAACCAATTCTCCACTTCAACAGCATCCTCCATTCCCATAAACTGCTTTCCACCCAAGCTGGTGTAGTCTCTGCTTCGCTTAGCATAATTATTCCCAATAGGAGCCATAGGATTAGCTCCTCCAATATTACCAGCAACTCCAGTAGCAGCTCCTGCTTGCATCAAATTAGCAAGGAACTTATACATCATCCTCATATCTACTGGTGGATTTCCAGCCCCCACATTAGCCTCAGCATTTGGATTAGCGTTAGCCCGTCGACCTTGGTTCCTCTGAGTGTTAGGTCGAGCATTACCATTAGTTGTGGTGCTTCCTCCACCTAAATTTCCTATTCTTTTTTCTACTTCCATATCTTCTTTCTCGTAAATCTGTATACAAGCCTTAGTAAGATACAGAAGAACGATCTAAGAGAAAAGGGGAATACATACTTATGTATATATATATATATATATATATATATATCTATATATCAAATACAAGTACGTTACGATCGCATTTACCCAAATCCCGATCATATTTATGATTCATTAGATTATGCTTTAAAAATCCTTTTAGGTTTAAATTGCTTAAGTTTTGATAAACCTATGCTCTAATACCAATTTGTAACATCCCCCATTTAGAGGCCCAAAACTAACGACTACTGATGCTGCAATCATCCATAATTATTAATCCTCGATGACCGATATGGTAATGTTAATTACATTGATATATCAGAAACACATGGATATGGAAATATTTTAAAATTTTAAAATAACATTCATACTCCATTCCAAAAACCTTTTCAACATTCTTTACATAATCCCAAAACGTAGCCACATTCAGATAAATATATTTGTTACAACATACTCCAAGAGCAACATATGAAGATGCCCCCTTGGTGATCAGAGTATATAATAGGCAATTAACAACTTTGCCTTAACAAAACATAGCACAACGGAATCAAACTGAACAAGAACTCAAAATAGCTATAATTCCTCCTACACGTCTCCGGAAGTTTATTCGTCTAATGAGGTACCTAAAAACCTCAACCCTCAGACTACTCAAAATTAATTGAGTACCCGAGAGTTAAAGGGGAAAACAAAAACTTCGAGTCATAAATAAAGCCTGGTATGAATAATAATCTACCATCTCAAACCATTTAGATATCTAGTGAGACCATGCCGCTTAGCGGAACGGGTTTTCCCCTCACTACTATCCTAAAACATCTATAAAACCATATACTTTGCTCCTCCATCCACAATGGTTAAAACATCTCAAAATAATATAATATGATGATATGTAAAACAAATGAATAAATTCTGGATTGCCCATCCCATTCATTTTGACTATCTATACCAGTTATAGTTTTTAGGATTACTATTAACCTAATAGTCTTCATGGGCTGACTAATAACCGGTTAAATGTTTAAGGACTCCCTTCCAATTACATAGTTTTCATGAGATCACTATGAAACTATTGGTAACTCCAATATCTTTTCTTTTATCCTAGTTTTCATGGGCTGACTAGGATCCTATTAACTAACTGTCAATATCTTTTCTTTTATCCTAGTTTTCATGGGCTGATTAGGAACCTGTCTTTCTAAAATCTTCATTTCAACAAAGTTTTCAAGGGCTTACTATGAACCTATTGGTCCCTACCATTATCTTTTCATATACATAGTTTTCTTGGGCTTATTGTGAACCTATTGGCCCCTGCCAATATCTTTAATTTATATTCACGGTGAGTCAACCTAGCTAGTCATCCTGCCATTCCTACTGTTATGGGTTAATAACTATGTGAATAAATATATGAAGAAGTATACATAATAACAAATAATACCAATACCTGTGGTTTATTATCTTATATATATATGTATGTATGTATGTATGTATGTATGTATCCTGGTTAAACCCTTTAACCTTTATAATCAACGAAAACTTATTCATTTCAAAACCCTTTGTTTATTTATGCCATGGTCATTCTTTTAAATTGAGATTAGGTTTATATATTGAAATCTTAAAAACATCTCTTTCGAAACCAAATATACCTTTCGACGGTATCAAAACGTCCTTTAAAACATAGCTTTGAAACAAATAAAAGTACCCCTTTCGAAAGCATTGGGTTTATGTTTTAAAAACATCATATGGGTCAAAGGGTTATATACGAAAGTAGCTATTTCGAAACCCTTATAAAATTGTTTGGGGAAAATTTGATGGTGTCAGAACCATCTAGTCGAAAGCACAATTCTTTAAACTAAAACTTTGAATAATAAATTCGAAACCCCCTTTCGACTCCATTGCCTTCGAAACACTAAACCTCTCTCGAAAGCATTTAGGAAGTGGCTTAGCTTAGGTAAAACAAAGATAAGCCTTCGAAATCATTGATGGCTTCAATACAGTCGAAAGGAAAATTAGCGGTTGGATTTCGACTTTGTCGAAACCAATCCGTCGAAAGCTCTTATTTAATGAAAAAGGTACCCCTTCGAGAGCTATTTACAGAGACACTTTCGAAAATATGAGTTTCGACTCTATCGAAAGCTTTAAGTAAAACGAGGCAGGAATTTAACTTTTGAAAACAAACTAAGGTTTCGACTCTATAGGGTATCGACTTGGTCGCCCTTCAAAAACTAAGCAGGCACTTATCTTTTAAAAGTAAGCTTTGGTTTCATCCCTAACGAAAGTATTACTTTTGACACCCTAACTTCCGCTACTTACCAATTCACTTCGTACAATACCATTGATACTGTGTGCATTGGTTTCGACTCTAATGATTTCGACTGGGTTGGTGCGGAGGTGAAGGAGTCGAAAGGTACTTTTAACAGAGGCGAAACATGCTTTTCTAAGTGAAGGCTGGTTAATGCAAAATTAAGCTATCTATATCAACTAACCTGCCTACATGTAAACATATAATTGGTTGCCTCAACTAACTACCTCTTCAATTTAGATAAGCATCAAAACAAATTTTTGTAGATAAGCCCTTCCATTAAAAATACAATTAAATCATTTAGATCACCCTCTCAAAATAATTTAATTCTTATTAGTAAATCACTTAAGGAAAATCCCCAAAAGTTGCGTAAATTTACTTTGATTTTGTTATCTAACATATAAAAATTTCAGACCCAAATTTTCAATATGGTTTCTGATATAAATTCCTAAACCCAATTAACCGTACTTTCATTCGAAAATTTATAATAATCTTTCCATAACTTGAAAAATTATCAAATTTAAAACCCAACACTAAAATCATGTTTTTCGTAACATATAATTTTTCCATGGCATTCAAACATCAATTTCTATCGGTTTTGCTCTAAAACTATATAAATCGTAATTTAAACAACCTTGTTTAAATTAAACAAATTTTAATTCATGCATATCATCATCCAAACATCATATATATGAATTTAATCTTAAATCCAAAACATATATTCATAAATTAGAGATGGAATTATAATTCACCTTGCTTAAGATAAGGTAATTGGGTTGAGTTTATGATTGAGTCCCCTATTTTAATTCTTTAACTTTTCTTTGAATTTATCCTTTCTTTTCTTGTTAATGGCCTGCTCCCTTTTACATTTTATTTTTGTGAAAATGAGATATGAATGTGAATGGCCTAAGAGGAAAAAATCTATATATACAAGAGTAAAGGTTATGTATGGAAAATACCCAATATACCCTCATGTATTTTAATTATCCTATAAACCATTCTAAAACCCGTTTAAATTAGACCACTTAATATTTATTCAAATCTCAATCCCCTTATTACTTAACATTTACATTATTTTATTTAATTTATCTATTTAAATCTCCTTAATAATGTTATTGAAATTAGGGGTGTTACACTTTGATGCTAAGTAAAGGGTGTCACAATTTCTGAGTACTTCCCTTGACAACATCAT
This sequence comes from Allium fistulosum, assembly GCA_030737815.1. Taxonomy (NCBI): domain Eukaryota; kingdom Viridiplantae; phylum Streptophyta; class Magnoliopsida; order Asparagales; family Amaryllidaceae; genus Allium; species Allium fistulosum. Next base: position 117,891,330 of record CM060908.1, on the reverse strand, counting down.
TGTAAACTGTTATGAGGATGCCGTCATGCTTGCCTACGCCACAACATTGAGAAATGCCCAAATTTGAGCTTTCCTTCACTCGACCTTGCACTTGTCAATAGATTTATGGATAAAGTCAAAGAAATGGAGCAGGGAGTTGAAGTCCCTGAGAGAGGGGATTGATGCTTCCAAAATCTTATCTTTTGAAGTCCCTTCTATCGAAGTAGACTCCGATTCTAATGAAGAAAGTGATGAAAATGAAGCCACCACCGAAGAAGGCGGCAACGATGATGATGATAATGATAATGATAATGATGATGATGATAATGAAGATGGAGGCTAGGTTTCAGGTGGCAATGGAGGTGGTCATGCCGACATTCATGAAAAAGATGGTGATGACATCACTGAGGCTTCAGAAAAGGTCAACCCAGATCCAAATATCCGTAAAGCAAGCCCATCTAAACCCCCCGAGCCTTCCGACCTTCAAGAAAGGACCAATAACATCAACGTTAAAGAATAAAGAGAGAAAAAGCAGGTCTCTTAAACTTCAGTTCTCGTCTCTCAGGTATGGGATTCCTTGTTTAAATGGCTTTCATTTCCAAGATAATAATAGTTATATCTTATATTTTAGATAAGGAGAAAATCCATCCAACAAATCAAAGCTTGAAATAAAACAAGTAGAAATAAATAGCTTGTATAGAGAGTTAGATAAGCAGTTAAATGAACATAATATCAAGTATCATAGGCTTAATAAGACTGCAGCAGTGTTAGCAACTTTCGAAGATCAAGAAGCTGCTCCCCGACTGAAGAGGGAACGCCTTCGATATGATAGAATTTTTGAAGAGAATTCGAAAATTAATTACACTCTTTTGGATGTTGGTTGAAGAGAGGAACATCCTTGTAGACTTCCCATATAAAGCCTATTGCAGACATCCGACTGTAGATTTTCATACTTAGGTGACTTTAGTGGAGGTCTACTTAGCCGTTTACATTGGAGATATTTGGATGAATTTGGATCATATCCACACCTGGGTGCCTGCTGGAATTTACCACGAGTCAAATTGATTCCTCATGAGTTTCCTCCTAAAAAACTTATGTATTACAAGGAAAAATTTATTTTAGAGTTATTCAAAAAGACAATTTTGGATGAACCGAATGAACACTTATAATATTGTAATAATATTGATTTATAAATTTCCCATTCTAGCTTCCTTTTATACTTAATTTCATTTTATTACATTATCACAGAATAAATGTCTCTCAGGCAGCCTTGTTTCTAAAGATTATTTAAGAAAATATTTTAGACTAAGAAGAGACTATCTAGGAAAGGCTTCACTTTTGAAATCTTCAAAATTAGCCAGATACTGCTTTCTTAGAGACTTGCAGAGACTTTACATGGAATATCCCTGCCTCCGTTTGATTTTCTTGGTGAAGAAAAAGAAAAGCTTCTCAAGGAAATCCGAACATATTATACCAAATTAATATGTGGTCGTGATAGTTCTCCTGTCGGGGAGTGGGACTATAGCAAATACCCTCCATGATTACCCGGAAAGGATTTAATGCTCCTTTTGATTCAACTATTACTCTTTCAGCTAACACCTTGAACAAAGTCAAAAACGCGGTTTCTCAACTTTAAGTGTAAAACAAGTGTCCCATGAAATTGTACTTTTTGTTTTATTTCTACTTAAGTTGTAATCTTTTATTATTATAATAAAAGAGATTGATTATATGAGTCTTGACTTTATTTTCTTTTTTTTGTTTAAATAGGAGTTACAGTTATCTACAATGCCACTCTCTTTAGATTCGACATCTCGTTTTATCAACATCAGAGATAGGTTGTTAGCAGATATTGAAAAGAGAAAGCTCCTTAACGATCCTTTGTCTGCTCGCCTTGTAGGCAACACTGAACACTAGAATGGCATAGGAAATTTCAACTTCAAAAGATGATTGGTAGATACCTTAACAATAAGATTACAAGTCTCGAGGTGGACATTAAGAACAAAGACGAAACAATTTCTCAATTAAAGCGTCAAGTTAAATTAAACCCCTCGATTGACTTCGATCAAGATATGTCCAAGCTCCTTCAATAGATAAGTTATTTAGTGATAAAATTAGAAGAAGGTCAAGCCCGGTGTAAATCCCTGGAGTTTATCATGGGGGACAACATTCAGATTATTAATTTGACCATTTCTTTGATTGCCTCGTCTTCTATGAAATCGACTAGGTCATCATCTTTAGCTATTCAAAAATTTCCAGCTACGACTAACCCTCTGCTTGGCTTAGACAAGAGTGTAGTAGGTGAATGGTGCAGAAAAGTCAAATTCGAAATGATGAGATATTTTGTCGACCAACAGAAGGTGAGGTACTCACTGTGCATAAATGAGTATGTTGCTAGGATTTAGAAACTTGAACATGATAAATGTCTTCTTCGAAAGCACATGGAAAATTTAGAAAGGAAAAACAAAACCCTCAAAGGTGCTAATAAAGCTTTCAACCATGCTTTAAAGGCTCGCATCGATTCCATTGCCGATGCTGATGAAATAAGGAAAAACGAAAAGAAGCTTAAAGAAATTCATTGTATAGCAATTCAGCATATTGTCGATCCTTTAATTGTTGAAAATCTAAATAAGACTATTCCATACTTGTAAAGCATACACTTATGTTGTATACTTGTAAATAATTTTTTAAATTATGTAAATATCACCTGGTTTGTAGTCCTTTCTTATAATGTTGTTTCTGAATATGCTTTCTGTAACGACCCGTATTTTTTTTATAATCAAAAATATTAAATTAAATAAAATTTTGAAATTTAATATTGTGAGAAATTAAAATCTATGATTTACAAATGGGAAAATTTTATCAGAATATAATTTTATAAGGTTGATTGAATTAGATTGACAACTATTTAAGGTTATTGCAATTAATGGTAATAAGAAAAGGTAAATAAGGATTTAAATCAATGTTGTATTAAAAGAGAAATTATATGTAATTAAATGAAATTGGTTAATATAGAATGAATCAATATTTGGTAAGTAATTTATTAACCTTTATTTGTAAACAATAGGTTAATAGAAGTAAATTATTAATGTATTACAATTGATTTATTATTATCTTGTTATTTAATCCGTTTGAAATTATTTGTAAATCAATTGAAATTAATGTAATTTAAATATTGCATTTAATATGAGTTAAGATGATAACTATAGAATAAGAATGTAATAAAATGTAAACTAATGTTAATTATATTCATAAGGTAATAGTTGATTCAATAATAAGAGTATAAATCGAAATAAAAGAATTTATTTGAATATAAAATATAATTAACTGGGATTTTATTACAGTTGTAACTGAACACTGAAATTTGTGTAATATTTAAATCTTGGACTTTATATGGAAATTTGTATTTTAAAAGATTATAAATTCTTGGTTAATCAAGAATGATAAAATGGTTAACTTTGAAGTTTGAATTTAAAGGAGATTAAATCAATTTAATAATTATTTATTTAATTAACGTGAAAATTAGCCATTTTGGCCAGTGTTTCGGATTTCGACGAAACAAGTTTCATCGGATCCGTAACAGTGAATTATTGTAGGATTTCAAGTTTCGTAGCGATCAGACTTATCGTTTGATCGTGCAAGCTCGAAACGCGTAGAAATCGATTAATAGAATTTAAATGAATATAATCTGATTTTAAAAGCTAACTTCTATATACAATGGAATTAGAGTTTGAAACTAGTTCCATTGAGTTTAAAAATATCAAAAACATATATTTTGATATATGGGATGACCTACTTTCATTTCAGGAACGAAACGTGCTTTTCGGGTCGTTGTTATCGTTTCGACCCAATTCAATCTGTCCATTCGTTCTTATCCATCGGTCTATATAAATTGATACTTCCTGAAACCCCAACAGCCTTTCATTTATTTCTATACCTACCACTACTTCTCATATGTTCCTCCTTCTCAAACGTCAGAACATCAAAACCTTAATTCCCAAATTAAATTTCAAACCAAAATCAAATCCAAAAATTCAAACTCCTCAAACTATGTCATATAATATATCGTTGCGAAGCTCTTGATGAGCGCAATCTATTGTTGCAATTCGTATTTTGATTTGTTGCATTGTTTGATCAGAAAATGATGAAGAAGTTTCGATCGTCCATAGGCCATGGTTTCGTTTAACAGTGGATCTTCATCCTTACGACGATTGGAAGTGACCAGTGGGTAGAGGAGGCCAAGCAGAGATGATCCAATGGTTTAGTTCTGGCCATAGTCGAAGGAAATCGCCAGAAATTGTCATATAGCATCAAATAAACGGTGAGTGATTTAACCCATTCACAAATACTAAATTGTCTTATGTTAGTTAAATTAAATTTATAATGCGATAATAATATGATTGGTTGCTGTTTGGTAGTTTAATTTGAAATTTCAATTTAATTTGAATTCATATTGAATTTAATTGCCATTTAAATTAATATTTAGTTTAAATTGTAAATAAAATACCTGATAATGATAGCTGGTCAACCGTTGTGATTTATTGGCTGATTTGAATGTTGATTGTGATGGATGTTTATTTGTTGATATTTTGGATGATTGGATGTTTGTATTCCTGTTATCACTATGGGTTGAAATGATACATACACAAATGATCTTATAGATTAGGGAAAATCCTTACGGATTGAAATGATAACCCCGGCGATTTTATCGATTTGGAAATTATTGATTTGGGATACGGGTTGAAATGATATATACCAAAACTTTAACTGTTTTGGGGTTGAAATGATACATACCTAACACTTGACCATAGGGTAAAAAATTATATATGGACACCATTGGTCGGTTTTAAATTATTTTCTAAATGGTAAAGTATGTTGATTTATAAATTTGATTTAATGATTTTATTTAAAATTTATATTTGGAAAATAAATTATTTTATACGTTTAAAAGTGTAACAACCCGCATATTTTACGATTCGTATATTTAAATATTTAATTTAAATATAGCATCGTTAGTCGGATTTTAGTCCGAAAAAGTCACTATTCATAAAAGAACAGTCGAATTAGTGAAAAGTCTATGTGGATCATGCTATTTGGAAGTGCCTATTTGAAAACACATTCAAACAGAAATTCAGACGTCTGAAATGAAGCATTCAGACATCTGAAATTGTTTGAGTCAATCCAAAAAGGAAATAGGCTAAAATTGTCATTTTTAGACGTCTGAAATGGACGATTCAGACGCCTGAATATTGTTCTAGACAACTTCTGTTTTTCCAGATTCAGACGTCTGAATCGTTCATTTTAGACGTCTGAATGAAGTTAGAAAACTCATATCTTTCCAGATTCAGACGTCTGGTTTGAAAATTTCAGACATCTGAATAAAGAATGGAATTGAGAATCACCAATTTGGACTCGAGACCACTTCCATTAAGTTCAAAATGGTGTTTGCGACTTTTTTGAGTATAAACATCGATATGTTTTGAGTTGGGAAAATTTTTGAGATTTTCAATTAGGGCTTTGGGTTTGGGTTTCAGCCCATCAACCTTCTAATAACTTAACCCTTCATCCAACTCCTCTTCACTCACTCTAATATTTCCTAACACTCAAGCTAAAAGAAAAATGGGGGAAGAGAAGGGGAATTAGAAATTCCTAAGCCCTAGATTCATTTGCAAACTCAAGTTCTAGCTCCAACATCTAAGAGAAGCTTAGGTAAGCTCCCTCCTCTTCTTCTCCATCTCTTCTCCTCTTCAATTTCGGAAATTTCCTAAACCCTAACTTAGGAAATGTTTTATTTTGAGCTTAGATTGAAGCTCCTTGGGTTAACATTGAAGAGTGATTGTTCTTGCCATGCTCTATAGCTTCTCTCTTGTGTTTTTGGGTTTAAAGGTGAGTTTTTGGGACTCACATCTATGTCTATATCTTTGATAGTCGTTGGTATGAATTCCTAACATCTATTTCTTCTCCATTTCCTTTGAATTGAATTGGTTTGATGAATATTCCAATTTTGGTGTTTTGAAATCAAAATCTATGAAAATCCTTATACGGATGTTTGGACATGTTGGTCGGAGAGTATTGGTGAGTCTTTAGGGTTGGGAAGTCGTTTGGCGTCAACCCCTAGCAATTGTCACTCATCCGATCGCTTTCGATATGATTTGGCCATCATTGGCTTAGAAATATTGCCCAGAGCTTCAGGTTCAGACATCTGAATTATTTATTTCAGACGTCTGAATCTGCTTGTCCCGGCCCAATTTGCCTAATTTGTGTGGATTTCCAATTTTAATCGATTTAGTTGATCCGGATAGTTTTTATCACTTACTATCGACTTTGATGACTTCTCTCTTTGGATTTTTGAGAATATCCATTTTGATGGATTTGGTATTGATTTCTTTGGGTTTAATTCACGTCTTCGAATGTGGATTTTTGTGATTGATTGTTTCTACAATCATTTTGTGATTTGTCACTTCTAAATACAAAGGTTTCTATACTAGTAGTAAATATTCAATCTCTTTCATCAAAATGATTTCAACTCTATTTTTAATACAAAGCTCGTTTATAAAACTGTTTTCTAATCTGTTAGTATATACAAACATTTACCTCATTCGTATGAGAAAATCTAATTAAACGGCTCAGCAAAACAAGTGGTATGAAATGCTTGCGTTTACTTCGTCGGTTAATTCTTGGACTTGTTCGATTGAAATTCTTGTGACAATTTTCGAGTGGAAATCTTCAATCTGTTCGTAAATATTTGAGTTAAGCCAGTGGTTATGGGACATGAAGCTAAACTCATCTATTTACTAGCTTAGTGTGATTCACACTTTTTATTGATCGATGATGATCATTTTGTGATTTAGACTAGCGATGTGCGATGTCTATTTGTTTGTGTTGGGACTAAAAACTCCGTTTGTGGAGCTTCGGCTCAAATTTGGCGGGGTAACGACCCGTGGTCTTCGGGCCGTTTGTGGAGCTTCGGCTCAAAATTTATGGTTAGCGACCATGGAATAGCATTCCGTTTGTGATACACGTGTTGGTGAGTTTTCATGCTCCCGTTTGTGATAGGCCTCCCCCTTTGTGATTTCTGGATTTCTAATTGATGATTTCTAGAATTTGTGTTTCACCAACTTTTGCGATTAGCATTAATATGTTTGTCAGTATTTGTGGTTTGGTGAATAAAATAAAGAATATGATATTCTTTTTGGTGCTTTGAGATTCTTGAGATATTGTATGATTTTGTTGTTGTTTAAATCATTCTTGTCCTAGTATGACATTATTGTTATCATACGTTTTTATTATATCTCTACTTATATCTCATTTCTTTAATGATAATTATAGCTAGACTGATCCGTTTATTATTTCCTTTTTAAATAATACTCAGATCAGACCGAGATGTTACAGGTGCTTCTGCTTGAATCCTTATCTGGGATCATCTTCTGACTTTTGTCTAACTACATTAGATTGGTAGTTTTTGTTGTTATACATTTGAGATAGAGACTCCTTGATGTATACATATTCTTTTGTCTAGGACTTGTATCTATTCTTTTGTGATATTGTGGATCTTGTTTGACCACTACTCTGATGTACACTTTTATGTGTTATATTCATATCTGTTTCCACCTTTGAGATATGAACATCTATGACTGATTTATGTTATGTTTATTTCTATATAGTTTCCGAGGTCCACTTAGACACTATGCGGTAGCTTTGAGTTTGTATTTGATATGTCGGATTTCCTCTTGAAATGAAATGCATGTTATACTATCTGACATATCGGTACTCGCACAAAGCAATTACACGGATGGTCGCTCCTCAACAGCCTTATTCTTCGCACTAGTTGACGGCATTACTCCGTAGTGTCCTTGGCTAGCATGAGCATAGAGGTGGGGCGTCACAGCTTGGTATCGGAGCCAAACTTCAGAACAATGTAGAATACTCTAGCAAGGATCATTGTCCTAAGTCTCTCTTAAGAGTCGTGCCATAGGATTTAATTCGAGTCTTCGTACCGTTCTATCCTATTTCTTTTTATGATGCATTGTTTTATCAATCAAATTTGTTTGATATTCATTTTGTGAATAACCTTTTTCCTCTTTTCTTTCTTTCTTAAAGAGGAAGAGATGGTTAGATCTGGTAGTCTCAGCGCCGATCAATCTAGTAGTCCTTCTTTGGATGGCGAATTTATGTCTGCCCAACAACTTTTGGATCTTGTAAAGAATCAAAAGTTTATCTGTGCTTTAAGTAAGGACCCCAAAAAGGTTTTGCCTCTGAAACTAGAAGTTCCTTTCGATCAGCTTGTAGATATCACTCTTCGACTTGAAGAGGCCGATAAAGAAAGTGATGTTGAAGTTATGGATGCCAAACAAAACTTCAAAATCAATAAGAAGAGGCGTATTAAGTTCAAAAGCCCTAATCCCAACAAGAAAGGGAGGCACACAATTATGGTAGCAAAGATTCCTACCACTAGTCGTGGACGATGCTAAGATCATATATCTGTGTGTCCCATACTTCAAGCAAGAAGGAGGGAAAGCTAAATGTTATGCAAGCCTTTACTAGCACTTCTCTTGGTCAAGGTATTTCTCATTCTATGAATCTATCCTTGACGATATTTTTTTTGTGATTATCTTATTCGAGTTCTTTTTGATTTGGGTTCATCTCATTATTTTATATCAAAAGAACTTGATGACTTCACTGAGAATTGCAAATCCGATTAGTGGATCAGCAACACTCAGTTTACTTTGTAAAAATGTCAAGACTATTTTATGTGACTATTCTTTTCGAGCCGATTTGCATATTATGCGTTACTTAGGCTTCGTAATTGATTTTTTGGGAAAGGATTGGCTTGATCATTATGAAGTCCACATCCTATGTCCTGAGCGGACTATTTATCTTCGACATTCTCAATCTGTTAAGCAGATTTCTATTGTTTTTAATGATTTTGATTTCCAAAATTCGGGGGCATCATTTTATTCTTTAAACCCACTTGATGAGGAAGATGTTATTTCTCTCATTCAAGTAGTTTGTGAATTTTTCGGAATATATTTGAGCTTGTCTTAGGATTATCACCTAAAAAATCTATTGTGTGGTGCTAAGGTCTTTTCAGCTCGACCTTGCCACCGGTTTTCATCAGCTACGAGTTGCGGAGGGTAGCATTTCAGTTACCGCATTCCGCACTCGTTATGATTCTTGTGAGTGGTTTGTTATGTCATTCGGTTTGACGAACCTTCCAGCTTATTTCATCCATCTTATGAATCAAGTATTCTGCGAATATCTCGATGAGACCATCCTTGTATTTATTGATTATCGATGAAAACAACAATTTAAAATTCGCAAATATTTTTAATAAGATATATTTATAAGTATAATTGGATTTTTGTTCTTAAAACGAGCAAAGAATATTCGTAAAGTTTTTAAGAGATGTTTTTATCATAAAGAAGATGATTTTGTGTTGTTTTGCCCATTGAGTGCTTTAAGAATTCTGGTCGATGCGCTTGATCAACGTTATCGATAGGAACTTCCTAAACGCTATGATGAGACGGACAGGCATAGTAAATTGACTTGTAAAAAGTAAAAAAATTTCTAAAAAGATGATTGTATAAAGTTAATTATAATTTTGAATGTTTTAGCTTTTTGGGAAAGAGGATCATTTAAAAGAGCTCCTTTCCGATACTAATCATATTGGTTTTGGTGTCGTTCTCTTGCAAAAGGGAACGTGTTATCACATATGCTTCTTGACAATTAAAGCTTGTCGAGACTAGATATGCCACTCATGATCTAGAGCTCGCGGCTATTGTTTTCGCTCTTAGAATTTGGCTCATTATCTTTTGGGAGATAAATTTGTTCTCTACTCCGATCATAAATCTTTGGAATATTTACTTTCTCAAAAGGAACTTAATTTGTGTCAACAATGTTGGCTCAAGTTCCTTGCATCTTGTGATCTTGATATTCTTTATACTCCGGAAAAGGGTAATCATGTTGCCGATGCCCTTAGCCGAAGGCAACAAGCAGTTGTTTCTATGATGATATCCGAATGGAATAATCTCGAGACTTTAACCACTTGTGAGGTTTGAGATCGTGAATCCCATTCATGTTCATCTCTTGTTTTGTGTAGCCTTGGGGCTCATCCTTCTCTTTTAGACCGCATTCTTGAAGCTCAAAAGCATGATCCCGAATTGGTTCTTCTTAGCCAAAGTTGTAGGGATAAAATTGATATTGAAGGTTTGAAAGACTTTGATATTGATGCTCGTGGCGGTATTCGAAAATTTGGTAGACTTATTGTGCCAAATATTATTGATCTTCGTAAAGATATATTAGAAGATTCTCATCGTTCTAAATTTACCATTCATCCCGGTAGTAGTAAAATGTACGCGGACATGAAGCAACTTTATTATTGGGATGGAATGAAATCTGATATTGCTAACTTTATTAAACGTTGCATGACTTACCAACTCGTAAAGGCTAAGCATCAAAGGCCCGGTGGGTTATTGCAACCTTTGGAGATTCCAATATGGAAGTGGGATCAAATTTCCATGGACTTTATTGACGGTCTTACCCATTCTCGTTCGAACCATGATAGCCTATGGGTGATAGTAGATAGACTTACAAAATCCACCCATTTTCTTCCCGTTCGGTCCAATCGGACCGTACCTATTTTGGCTAAACTCTTTATCAAGGAAATTGTTAAATTGTATGGAGTTCCTACTTCTATTGTTAGCGATCGTGATCCATTGTTTACTAGTGGATTCTGGAAAGGTCTTCAAAAAGCTTTGGGAACAAAGCTTAATTTTAGCACCGCTTATCATCCTCAGTCCGATGGACAAACCGAGCGTGTGAATCAAACTCTTGAAGATCTTCTTCGTGCATGTGTTCTTGATTTTGATGGAAGTTGGGAAGATCATATTTCTCTTGTTGAATTTTCCTATAATAATAGCTTCCAATCTAGTATTGGTATGGCACCTTTCGAGGCACTTTACGGAAGGTCATGCCGATCTCCTTCGTGTTGGCTTGAAGCTGGTGAGAAGCTGATTTTAGGTCCAGATTTTATTTGTGTTCAATTGTGTTTCACCTATGAGGGGTGTTGTGCTTTTCAGTCGATCGGGAAAGTTAGCACCTCGATATGTTGGTCCCTTTCCCATCACCGAACGTATTTTTTCCGTGGCTTATCGCCTTTTTATTACCGGCTCAATCTTTTGCTATTTATGACCTTTTCCACGTCCCTTTACTGCGGAAATACCTAGGGATTCCGATTTTTATTCTTGAGCCCGGTGTTAGTGAGGAAATTGAAGTTTCACCAAATTTGACTTATGAGCAACATTCTATTCGTATCATTACTTCAGAGGTTAAACGCCTTCGAAATAAAGATGTTCTTTTTGTGAAAGTTCAATGGTTCTCAAATCCCAAGGATTTCACTTGGGAATCCAGAGAATTCATCGAGCGATCACATCCGGACTTACTCTTTTGTGCTCTTTATGGTGAACTTCTTATTTCAAATTTTCTTTTGTGTGGATATGCTTTTATGGTTGTTACTTCTTAATTTCTTCTTAATTATTGCAAGGACGCTATTTCTTTAAGGAGGGGAGTCTGTAACAACCCGCATATTTTATGATTCGTATATTTAAATATTTAATTTAAATATAGCATCGTTAGTCGGATTTTAGTCCGAAAAAGTCACTATTCATAAAAGAACAGTCGAATTAGTGAAAAGTCTATATGGATCGTGCTATTTGGAAGTGCCTATTTGAAAACACATTCAAACAGAAATTCAGACGTCTGAAATGAAGCATTCAGACGTCTGAAATTGTTCGAGTCAATACAGAAAGGAAATAGGCTAAAATTGCCATTTTCAGACGTCTGATATGGACGATTCAAACGTCTGAATCGTTCATTTCAGACGTCTGAATGAAGTTTGAAAACTCATATCTTTCCAAATTCAGACGTCTGGTTTGAAAATTTCAGACATCTGAATAAAGAATGGAATTGAGAATCACCAATTTGGACTCGAGACCACTTCCATTAAGTTCAAAATGGTGTTTGCGACTTTTTTGAGTATAAACATCGATATGTTTTGAGTTGGGAAAATTTTCGAGATTTTCAATTAGGGCTTTGGGTTTGGATTTCAGCCCATCAACCTTCTAATAACTTAACCCTTCATCCAACTCCTCTTCACTCACTCTAATATTTCCTAACACTCAAGCTAAAAGAAAAATGAGGGAAGAGAAGAGGAATTAGAAATTCCTAAGCCCTAGATTCATTTGCAAACTCAAGTTCTAGCTCCAACATCTAAGAGAAGCTTAGGTAAGCTCCCTCCTCTTCTTCTCCACCTCTTCTCCTCTTTAATTTCAGAAATTTCCTAAACCCTAACTTAGGAAATGTTTTTCTTTTGAGCTTAGATTGAAGCTCCTTGGGTTAACATTGAAGAGTGATTGTTCTTGCCTTGCTCTATAGCTTCTCTCTTGTGTTTTTAGGTTTAAAGGTGAGTTTTTGGGACTCACATCTATGTCTATATCTTTGATACTCATTGGGTATGAATTCCTAACATCTATTTCTTCTCCATTTCCTTTGAATTGAATTGGTTTGATGAATATTCCAATTTTGGTGTTTTGAAATCAAAATCTATGAAAAGCCTTATACGGATGTTTGGACATGTTGGTCGAAGAGTATTGGTGAGTCTTTAGGTTTGGGAAGTCGTTTGGCGTCAACCCCTAGCAATTGTCACTCATCCGATCGCTTCCGATATGATTTGACCATCATTGGCCTAGGCAAAATATTGCCCAGAGCTTCAGGTTCAGACGTCTGAATTATTCATTTCAGACGTCTGAATCTGCTTGTCCCGGCCTAATTTGCCTAATTTGTGTGGGTTTCCAATTTTAATCGATTTAGTTGATCCGGATAGTTTTTATCACTTACTATCGATTTTGATGACTTCTCTCTTTGGATTTTTGAGAATATCCATTTTGATGGATTTGGTATTGATTTCTTTGGGTTTAATTCACGTCTTCGAATGTGGATTTTTGTGATTGATTGTTTCTACAATCATTTTGTGATTTGTCACTTCTAAATACAAAGGTTTCTATACTAGTAGTAAATATTCAATCTCTTTCGTCAAAATGATTTCAACTCTATTTTTAATACAAAGCTCGTTTACAAAACCATTTTTTAATCTATTAGTATATACAAACCTTTACCTCATTCGTATGAGAAAATCTAATTAAACGGCTTAGCAAAACAAGTGGTATGAAACGCTTGCTTTTACTTCGTCGGTTAATTCTTGGACTTGTTCGATTGAAATTCTTGTGACAATTTTCGAGTGGAAATCTACAATCTGTTCGTAAATATTTGAGTTAAGCCAGTGGTTATGGGACATGAAACTAAACTCATCTATTTACTAGCTTAGTGTGATTCACACTTTTTATTGATCGATGATGATCATTTTGTGATTTAGACTAGCGATGTGCGATGTCTATTTGTTTGTGTGGGGACTAAAAACTCCGTTTGTGGAGCTTCGGCTCAAAATTTATGGTTAGCGACCTTGGAATAGAATTCCGTTTGTGATACACGTGTTGGTGAGTTTTCATGCTCCCGTTTGTGATAGGCCTCCCCCTTTGTGATTTTTGGATTTCTGATTGATGATTTCTAGAATTTGCGTTTCACCAACTTTTGCGATTGGCATTAATATGTTTGTCAATATTTGTGGTTTGGTGAATAAAATAAAGAATATGATATTCTTTTTGGTGCTTTGAGATTCTTGAGATATCGTATGATTTTGTTGTTGTTTAAATCATACTTGTCCTAGTATGACATTATTGTTATCATACGTTTTTATTATATCTCTACGTATATCTCATTTCTTTAATGATAATTATAGCTAGACTGATCCGTTTATTATTTTCTTATTAAATAATACTCGGGTCAGACTGAGATGTTACGGGTGCTTCTACTTGACTCCTTATCTGGGATCATCTTCTGACTTTTGTCTAACTACATTAGATTGGTAGTTTTTGTTGTTATACATTTGAGATAGAGACTCCTTGATGTATACATATTCTTTTGTCTAGAACTTGTATCTATTCTTTTGTGATATTGTGGATCTTGTTTGACCACTACTCTTTGTACACCTTTATGTGTTATATTCATTTCTGTTTCCGCCTTTGAGATATGAACATCTGTGACTGATTTATGTTATGTTTATTTCTATATTTGTTTCCGGGGTCCACTTAGCCACTATGTGGTAACTTTGAGTTTGTATTTGATATGTCGGATTTCCTCTTGAAATGAAATGCATGTTATACTATCTAACATATCGGTACTCTCACAAAGCAATTACATAGATGGTCGCTCCTCAATAGCTTTATTCTTCGCGCTAGTTGACGGCATTACTCCGCAGTGTACTTGGCTAGCGTGAGCATAGAGGTGGGGCGTCACAAAAAGCTTCAAATTATATATGGTTTTAAATTTAATTTTAAGATTTTAACTTAAAATTTTATTTTGTTTTAAAATATAATTTAAATAGTTTAAAATTTAATTTAATAAAATATTTAATATAGTTTTAATATATATATAGATATATATATATATTAAATTTAATTTAATATAATAAATATAGTTTTGATTTAATATAATCAATATATATTTTATAATAACTTTAACAAATAAAAATGTAAGAGGTTTTGTAAGGAATTTATAAAAGTTTTGTAATAGATTTTATAATGGATTTTTATAAAATATTTCTTATAAAAGATTTTTATAAAGGATTTTATGAAAGGTTTTTATAAAAGGATATGGAAGCGTTTTAAAGGAATTTACGTAGAGGTTTATGAAAAAGGGAAAGAGTTGTAAACTATTTTGGAATTTATAAACAGCTTTATAAATGGTTTTAAAGCATATAAATGGGTTAAGAGAGATTTGTAAATTATTTTTGAAATTGATTGAAAGAATCTTCCTTGGTGTTTATGAATGTATTTATACTTTTGGAATAAGTATATGGATAACTTGATATGAAAGTATGAACTGTTTTATGGAATTATTATATATATTTCATAAAATGACCATGGTGTGAAAAATGTAAGCGTTTGGTTGTTAAAGAGACCGGGGTCGGATATTGTCATACTCTCCACCAATTCTGAAACCACTTTAACAAGTGTGCACGTGGTGGAGAATCCAGAACGAAGTAGGATGGTTTGACGAACGCTACTGTATGAGGTATGAACACAGCCCTGACCCCCTTGGGTCAGCTTGATATGACTAAAACAGGAGCTATCCCGGACCAAGTGAGGTCGCTCCTCCGATCAGACATGCTCCTTTGATACCATATCTGTTACTTTGTGATTGATTTGATGACCACCTTCGATTGATTATGGGAGTGTGTTCTGAGGTGGGCGGTAGTAGCTGCTATGCGTTACCACCAGTCTGGGCGTGCAAAACGGTAGAATCCTATCCTGGGCATTGCCTCGCGTGCCTTTTCATATGCCTTATCAAGCCCACTACAATTTTGGTTTGTGCCGTACCTATGGAGTGCTCCCAGATAGCCACCGGTTTGGTGGAGTTTACAGTACTGTATAGACTACGACATTTATAAGAATGTGTTAAAGGGGATATGGATAACGCCTTAACGCTATTTTAATACTTTACTTTACTGATAGACACTATATATATAGTGTATATTACTACATATAAATAGTTTAAAGGATCCTTAGGAGATGGAAATCCCGAACATCTCTTAAGTTATTGCACGCATGTTATACACTGGATAGGAAATGTAAAATCCTGTAAACATCTCCGACGCTTTTACACTCATATCTATTTACTGTTGATTTAACTTACATAAGGTCTTTTAGTTCTGACTCGAGTGTTTTTTCTTTTCATTACGCTCGGGTCGGCCTGAGCTTTTCAGTGTTGAAGACCTTATTTCTAGAGGACGAAGATGGAGTTTAGTATTATATTATTATTATTATTCCACTGTATCATGCTATTCCGCTGCATTATTTATTTAATCCTGTTGTATGTATAACTCTGATATATTGTAAAAGCGTAATCAAATGTTATTTGTTAAATAGCTTCATGAACTGTTTATTTGATTATTATATTTTGTCATTCCGCTGTGAGATTCTGTGTTTTGTTTTTCCTTCCATTCTCTTATTTTCTTATTTACCCCATTAACAATCCATCCTTTTGAATGGTTTGAGTTGACAAGTGTGGTTTATTGTCGATTTAAACAATCCAAAAAGGTGGGTCGTTACAGTTGGTATTAGAGCTTTGGTTTAGCGATAACCTTAGCTTTGTGGGGTTTGACTGATTAGAGATAGAGTAGTAATGCCCTAGAATGAGTTGTTTAAGCGTATATATATGAGAGAGCGTATTTGTTAGTGTCATAAAAATGTTTTTATATTGTGTTAATTTGTTCTGTTTAGTATTTATAAATTCTGGTCGGTACATAGGGCGCTATGGCATCGATAGGGATTTCTAAACACTTGACAGGGCAGACCAACATAATATTGTTTTTGAAATATAGGTAAATGAAATAATTTTACCTAGTATATATTTTGTATATAAAAGAATAATTTTTATAAATGGATACAGTTGTATGTGATACGTTTGTTTGTTAAGAAGTGAAATTTTATGAATATTAGTTGCAAAATAGGATTAACGAATAAAGTGAATATAAATTGGAAATTTGAGAAATTAAGTTCCAGAGTTTTGTAATTGGTTTTCAAAGATTTTGAAAGGAAAAATATATTAGTATTATATGGAAGTATTTTCGGATATAAATATTTTCAATGCGGTTTAAAAGGAATGTTTTAAAGAATTTTAAAAGGAAATAAGTTCTGTACTCCCCTTATTTGTCGTTGGAAAATAATTTTAGTGATGACGGCCGCATCATCGACATTCATTTTCAAGTCTCAAAGTGGGGGGGGGGGACCACTTAGTAGCTTTGCTACGCATTTGGTTCAATAAATAGATTTTGATTTAAAATTTCTTAAGTATGGTTTGATATATATATAAAAGATATATATATTTCAAAATGATTTGAAATGAAACCCGGAATTTAGTTCTTAAGTTTTCCATAAATTAAGGATTTCAGTTATTGTAATGAAATGAAATCTTGTCTATTTTAATAAGTTGGAAGCATTCAAATTGAAACCTGAATTAGACGGTAATTGTTTAGTGAAAATATAAGAAATTGGAGATTTTTAACTTGTAAATTTAAAAGATAATGAAAATTAAGAAGATGTAAATTATTGAACATTTTTGTTAACTAAACTGAATATGATAAATTTGTATAGCATTCAATTACATTCTAAAAGACATATATAAAACTTACCAGAAATGTTAAGAAAAGTTTAAATGTTAATTATGAATATGTAACCGAATATTATACAAGTAAAAGCTTAATAATAAAAATGCTTCAAAATGAACATATGTTTATAAATGAAATTTTTTAAGATGTACAAGAAATATATATACTTAAGTAAATGGTTGAAATGCTTAATAACTAAATTGAATAGTAAAAGTGAATATCACTTAAGTAAATGATTATAAACTTAGGTTTATGTTTTGAAGTGGTTTATAATTAGATTGAATAGTAAAAAGTGAATGTTATCTAAGAAAACAATTATAAACTCAAAGAAATGCTAAAATGAGTCACCAATAAGTTTATTATTAAATGGTACTGTATGTGAAGAAATGAATGTAAATTTATAAGTTAAGAAACTTAAGTAAGAATTTATTCACTAATGAATATTAATATTAAATGGAAATCAAGTTTTATAAGTAAATGAATGTGAATTAAATTGCAAGAAAACTTATATAATATTTTAAAAATTGATTTACTGATGTTCTAAATAATTGAATGAAAAATAACATATGTAAGTAAATGAATGTAAATTAATGGAATATTACATTGTATGAATGAATGAAAATAAATAATGTGTAAAAAGGAAACCAATAGAACAAACTAAATAACATTTAAAATTCTGTATTGTTTGGCTAATAGGAAGTTTAGGAGAGGATACTTCAAATTGTTTAAGGATGTATGAATTATCTATAAAGTAATTATCTAAGGATGTTGAGCGTATGATACACTTGATAGTTTATTTATCACCCTTGTACAATTAAAAGCTTCTGAGCTAAACAAACCATTAGTTTTGGTTGCTATGGATATATGATTGATTCCTTTGTTGCATATGATGTTCGTGCTGTTTTGTTTGCATATGAATATTGTTATGTTGTGTTGTTTGTATTACTAATTGAAACAATTAAATATTTCTTTTGTACATAATTCTCACTATTTTGGATTATATAAGTGAGATACAGGTTTATGGAAGTAATAACTACTCTTTTGGTTTCATAAATAAAGTTGTTTGCCCGACAAATAGGTACTTTTTCGGATTACGGTTTTGCAACGATATTTTAATTGTTTTTCCCATGGTTTGGGTTGTTTATTATTGAAATATGATATATATATTGAAATTACTAATAGTATTATTTTTCCGGACCTTGCAAAGAAGACTCTACCGGAATTTTTTGTAAATTTAAGACTTAGAAATTTTTTGTGAAAGTGAAAATATTTTCAAACATTTATTAAACTTGAATACAAAAGATTTAATTGTTTGTAAATTGATATATCTTATTTAAAACATAATTATGTAAGTTTAAAGTGTTTATAAATTGAATAATTTGAGTAAAATTACACCAAGTTCTTAATTCCTTCTTGTTCCTTTTCGAGGACAAAATGTTTTGAGTGGAGGAGTGTAACAATCCAGAATTTTGGTTATTTTAAATTGGAATATTTAATTGATTTTAAATATTTGAAAATTAATTTGATAGATTTAATAACTTGAATTTCAAATATAACGATTTATTGGATAATTTAATTGTTGAATTTAATAATTGGAAATAGTTTAAACAATTTAAATCTTGGATTTTATTTGAATAAAAATGATTTAAAAGCTTATTTAATTTCTATGAATAAGAATGAAGCTAATAAAACTTTTGAATTTGATTCAAAGGTGAGTTACTCGATCTTGAAAATATCTCATTTTAATTAACAAGTAAAAATAGCCTTCCGGGGCACAATCTCAGATTTTGATGAAATTAGTGTCATTGGGTCCGTAATAATGATTTATGGTATGCCGTTAAAGTTCGTAGCAATCACACGCACTGTTTGGTCATACGGGATAGAAATGCGTTGAATTTAATATCAAAAATTTAATATTATAATTGGATTCAAAAAGCTATCTTCTCCATACGATCGAATTAAGTCTCGAAACTTGTTCTATTGCGTTCGGAATAGGGGTATAACATTAATAACGCCAGGTGGCACGCCTCGATCAAGGTTCGAAATAAAATATCTAGATATTTTGGAATTTTAAATATATATATATATTCTTCATTTCACATCAGCCCAAAATACTTACCATTAGCCACCCTACCTATGTTCGTACCTACTTCTTCTTTTAAAAACGCGCTTCCCTCCTTTTTTCAATTTCAAGCAGAGAGTAAACAAAAGCAAAATGAAAACTTTGAAAAATGAAATCTCTCATAATACAAAATGAAAAATCATGAAACAAGTTTAAAAATTCATGTTTTGAGTTTATCTACAGCTTGGCATTCGTATTGGATGGTGCAGCTCCATTTCGGAGCGTGAATGATCAAGGCAATAGGAGTGTGGCTGAGCTAGGGCTTGGAAAATAGGGGAGTCTGGTGCTCGATTTGCTAAATGGGTATTATTTTGGAGTTAACAGGGTTGAACGGCAGGTCGTGGAGGAAAATGGTAGGGTGCGGCTGCCTGTAGTGGATCGCGACAATATACTGTAGCATGGAGATGGGGGCGTTGTCACGATTTGACACGGTGGCTCGGAGGAGGAAATGAGATGTCAGGTAGGTGGAAATTTAGTAGAGAAAGTTGATGGCATCGTCAGGTTTTCAATTCGAGTGGCGGGGCTCCGTGTCATCGAGGGACGTGCACGGCTATATGCTTTTTCATGCACAGGAAGGAGACTATGTTTTGGGGAAGATGGATTGAGGGTAGTTTGGTAAATAAATAGAAGTTGTATTAGTTATTAAACTTTTTTTTAGTTTAAAATTGTTTCGATAACTTATAAAAGTCATAACTCCTTCATATGAGGTCCAATTATGTGACGCCCCACCTCAATACCCACGCTAGCTAAGGACACTACGATGTAGTGCTGTCAACTAGCACGGAGAATAAGGCTGTTGAGGAGCGACCATCCATGTAATTGATTATCACACGGTGGCTATAAAATAATCTTCGGAAACAAACATAGAAATAAACATAACACAAAGCAGTCACATACATCCATATCACAAAGGCGGAAGAAGATATGAATATATAACTAACACATGAAAGTGTACATCAGAGTAGTGGTCAAAAAGTTCCACAATAATACAAAAGAATAGCAACACGTGCTATACCAAAAGAATACAACTATGAGTCCATATCTCAAGTGTATACAACAAAACTGCTAAACTAAATAGTCAGCCAAAAGTCAGAGTAGCAAATCCCGGAAGGAAGTCAAGCAGAAGCACCTGTAACATCTCGGTCTTACCCGAGTATTATTTAAGAAAATAATAAACGGATCAGTCTAACTATAAATATCAGATGACATGATATAAAATAAGAGATATGGCATAATCGTAAATATCCATACTGACATACTACTATAAGTATGAAAATGATGATCAACAGGAGATCAACCGATGAGAAATGATCAACATCACGGGAATCTTCTCAAAGATCCAAAGAGGGCATCATACCCTAAACTTGTACTCATAACAAGTCAATGACATAAAAATCCAGAAATCAAACAAGAAATCCAGAAATCATAAAAAGAGAAAGAGGCCTATCACATGATGGTCTGAAGACCATGGGGCGCTACCCCATATGTGTGAGTCGGAATCACACTGATTGAGGCCTAGGCTAACCAAAAAGCAAAAAGGTATGTGTGAATGGAATCACACAAGTGGTGTCTAGCCTAACCTCGCAAACAAAAAGATATGTGTGAGTCGGAATCACACTACTGCGGTCTAGACTAACCTTGCGGACAAAGAGAGATGTGTGAGTCGGAATCACACCACTGCGGTCTAGTCTAACCTTGCAAACAAAGAGACATCGCACAATTGCTAGTCTAAATCATAAAATGATCATCATGATCAGCGAGAAGTGTCAATCACACCAAGCTAGTAAATATATGAGTTTAGCTTCATGTCCCATAACCACTTGCTTAACTTAAATATTTACGAACGAGCTGTAAATCTTCACTAGGAAATTGTCACGAAAAGGGTTCAATCGAACAAGTCCAAGAGCTAACCGACGAAGTGAACGCAAGCGTTTCATACCACTCGTTTTACTAAGTCGTTTAAGTCGATTTCTCATTCGAGTGAAGTAAAGGCTTATATATTAGTAGATTGAAAATCGGTTTGAGAAAACGAACTTTTGATATTAAAAATAGTGTTGAAATCGATTTGATGAAAGAGTTTTGATATTTACTACTAGTATTAAAACCTTCATATCTTTAAAGTGACAAGTCATAAAACGATTGTTGGAACAATCTATCACAAAAATTCACATTCGAAGACGTGAATAAAATCCAAGGAAATCAGCTCAAAATGCATCAAAGTGGAAGTTCTGATGAATGCTTTTCAGATAAGATTGCCTACGCAGAGTAATACGGGGTTCGACCTGCCCGGTCAGGTCGCGGGGGTCCAGGGGGCAGCGCCCCGTCACGGTACGACCTAATGAAGGCAAGCTGGTCCAGCGACCTAAGGAAAAATAGGTCATACGACCTAAGGAAAATCGCGACCTAGCGAGTCACAGGTCATTCGACCTAAGGGTAAGGTCGGAGGCGACCTACGACTTAGTGGTGGAAGACGGAGCGACTTAACGAAGGAACAGGGTGCGCGACCTATAGGGTTCACGACCTAAGAGGGTTCGCGACCTAACGGGTCAAAGGTCCAGCGACCTAACTGGGTGCAGGCCAAGCGACCTAAGGGAAGAATGCCACGCGACCTTAGCAGAAGAACAGGTCGAACGACCTAGGGGAAAACAGGTCAAACGACCTAAGTGCTAACACGCGAACGACTTACGACTTAAGAGGGTTCTGCGACCTAAGTGGGATGCGCGACCTAAGAAGGTACGCGACTTAACAGTTTAAGGGTCTACGACCTAACGAGTTAAAAAGGTCCAACGACCTAAGAAAATTAGGGTCATACGACCTAAAGAGGTTCGCGACATAAGGTTGTTCGCGACCTAAAAGTGCACGACCTAAGGTCTTACGACCTAAGGAAAAGAAAAGTCTTACGACCTAAGGAGTTAACTCGCGAACGACCTAACTCTTTAACTCACGAACGACCTAAGCCTTTAACTCGTGAACGACCTAAGCCTTTATCTCGCATACAACCTAGCGACTTAAGTTCGATACGACCTAACATTTGCCTGGAGATTATAGGTCGGCAACGACCTACTACTTAACTCCAGGCGACTTTTCCTCGCGCCTACGAACCCTTCTTCACCACGACCTAAGGTTAACTCGTAGGCGACCTACGACCTATGGATGAGCGACCTAACTCCGAACGAGCTAAAAATGGCCAGAACGAGCTAGTAGCAGTTTTTCACCAAAATCACTAAAATTTGGAGTTTTTTGCCAATCCAATCCAAACCAAATGCAAATGTTGATGCTAGAGTGATAGGGAATCATTCCCAACAGTCCAATGACAATCATAGGCAAGATGTGAGATCAAAAATTTCACCTTTTCCACGAAATTGATGTTGGAGAGCTTAAGAGCAAAGCAAGAATCAACCCCTAGCTTGAATCTATGTTCTTCACCTTGAATTCGGAGTTTGATGTTGAATTTACTAAAGATCTCGAGTTTGGAATTTTAATTTCTCTTTCCCTCCACCATTTTTGAAGAAGCTTGAAGTATTTGATGAAGTGATGAAGAGAAGGGGGGTTGGGCTGAGTTAAGAAGGTGCAGTCCCAACCAAAGTCACAGGTGGGAAAAGTGACGAAAATTTCACTATCTCCAAACATATCGAAGTTTACACTCAAAAAGATCGCAAACGTCATTTTGAACTCAATGGGGGTGGTCTCGAGTCCTAATTTGACCGTATGCAAAAATTAGCTTTTCGGACTAACATCCGACTAACGATAAAATATTTAAATATAAAATCGATAGATATGCGGGTTGTTACAAATTAGGACGAGACTTTTTGCGTTGCGATCGTGATGACGAGAGCTTCGCAATGGAACTAGTTTGGATGGATTTGACGATTGTCAAAATTTGGGCTAAAATCGGACGTCGTTCAGTTTTAGTTCCAAACCGGAACGCCTCGGCAACAATAGAAAATAAATGTGAGTAAATCTCACTCATTTGGATTACTGGTTTTAATTTAAAATGTAAAAATTTATTTATTGGTTGATTGGATGGATTGATAGATTATTATCAGTTGGATGTTATATATATATATATATATATATATATATGTTAATAGTTGGGTATATTTCCCGCCGATTGGAGCAGATGAGACACTATGCGCCCTGCATAATAGCGGATGACCCTTTTTATGGCGATATCCCGCCTTGAAGCAGTGATTATATTTTTGGTGATTATATAACATCTGTGGTTGCAGGGAAACAAGTTGGAGGGATCCAACTTGATTCCTCAAAATTATTGATTTTAATTTCGTATATGGTGATATATGATGTGATAGAATAATCTGCGATAGATTATGATGTGATTTGAATTTATTGGATGCTATAGTAGCACTGAACTTGATTTTGGTATTATAAATACCATAAATAATATTTTTGAATTTGAAAAGGAAATTCAAAGGGGATTTTGAAAATGGAAATAATTATATTGAATTTTTGAATTTATTTAATAGGAAATTGATTTGGATATAATAAATGATTGGATTTGGTTATTTATTTAGCTATTTCATAAAATGACTTCAAATAGAGAATTTTAAATTGAGGAATTTTAAACGATGGATTTTTTAAATGAGATTCTTAGAAATACGAAATGAGAGTCGAAATTGAGATTTGAATGGTTTTGGAAAATAGTTTGGATTATTTAAGAAATAGATTTATAAGTGGAATTTTAATTAGAAATCGACTTATAAATGGATTTTAGTAATATGAACCTGTTATAAACTAGGAATGAGTTTATGAAATTTATAAACAATGTTTATAAATAAAGTGAAATGATTATCATTGATAAATTGGAAATATAAATTCACGGTGAGGATTTATAACGAGATATGGAAATCGGTTTAGAAGGAATAGTGGGTCCTATTTTGGAATTTGGAAAAAGGGTTATGAAATTGGAAACGTAAATCGATTTGTGATAAATCGAGAGATTTATAAATACAAAATTGGTTATATTGGAATTTAAAAATATATTTTTATCAAGAAGTGAAGTTTGTTTTATTTAAAAATGGATTTTTATTTACTAAAATATGTAGTTTGGAACTGTTATCTGTATTAGAATATTTTAGAAAGTTTGTTTAAAATATTAACATTAGTGGAAATGAAATTTTTAATTTTTTATAATAAGCTTTGTAGTTCAATTAGTTTTATATAAAATGAATTTGAAATGAGTCATTGGTCATTAATTAAAAGGTTTTTTATATTATAAATGATTACTTAAACGTGTTTTGAAAATAAATTATTATTCATTAAAATACTTATTATTTTACATAAAATTTAAAGGTAAGTGTTTGAAATTTATTTATAAATCCTCTCAAGATTTGTAAACCAGGTTTATTTTATGGATGAAATTAATAAGAGAAATCATATAAAGGAATTCTGGAAATTTAAGAGATTTCCGAAATGTTAGATACGGAAACTTCGAAAATGAATCTGAATTAATAAAAAGAAGTTAAAAATTTTATAATTGGATTATAAATAAGTATAATTGAGTTTGTTTGAAATCGTAAAAAGGAATTAATAAAAATTTCGAAGATTTATGAGATAAGTTTGGAATATTTCCTAAGTATGGATATTAGAAATGATTTTGGAAATAGACTTATAATATTTTCCTAAGTCTTGGAATTAAAGGTTTGGAGATATTTTAGCGACAAAATGATTATTATAGAAATATTTTTCTAAGTAATGAATTATAATTTGAATTCGGAAATATTTCTAAGTGTTGATATGGGTTGAACTATCCTATTATGGATATATGAATTTGAAATTGTCTTCAATATTGAAATATTGGAAGAGATTGAATATATATATCTTTGTAAGGATATTTTGAGATAAATGTTTGAAATAATTATAATATGGCCTAATGAATGCTTATGTGTGTAATTTGATATTTAAATAACCGACCATCAAATCTGGCCAATTTAGTTGATCATTTCGAAGAGACCGGGATCAGATTCAATTATCCGAAAACCAGTTCGATCTGATTTGAGCGTTGCGAATTGTGATATTATGAAGGTAAGGAAGATGGAGTACTTGGAGATTCGGTTTGTTCGGTCCCAGAACAACTTGTATGGATGAATGCTATCATTGAATTGCTTGCCTGGAAGGAAGTGTTAGCATTCCAAGTATGAATGTAATTCTTAAGGTAATACGTAGCCTCAAGCCTCATCAACCGGGAATGACTGAAAATTAGGGGAGATGCAGCAAGGCTAAGTGGGTCGCACCCATTAGGGTATGTTGTCACCTTTCTAGATACCCTATATCTACATATTTATGGATTGGTTGTGCATGATATCTCAAAGGTTAGGAACAACCGGGGTGATGACATATTAGGTACTATCCAGTAAGGGGTAAGCTGGTCTTGTGTTGGTAGGGATCGGTAGGTTCGATCTCGGTAAATTTTCTAGACGTGTACCATGATAGGTGGTACCCCAATGCCTAGTCATTATATGGAATCCATTCTCCAATAAGCGCCGTACGGCTTTGATTGTGCCCAACTATGTTGAAATGTGAGATGCAAGCATTTCAACTATTTTAATAAGTATTTGTACTTAGACACTATTATAATATCATAGGATTTTTTTATAAAAGTGTTTTGGTTATCTTAAGGTAAAAACCCATCGTGTTTCTATGTGGCATGGTCTTAAGAGATACCTTTGATTTTCAAAGATTTTCTTATAACTATAAATCGAGTTGGGTGTGTTATTCTCACGCTGGTTTTCCAGACTGACTCAGGTGTTATTTTATTATAATGCTCGGGTCAGACCGAGTATATTACAGATTAGTTTGGATGCTTGGAGCTTCAAAAGACGAGTTGGAGGCCCAGAGACGTACTCATGTGGATGGTTATATTTTTCGCTGTATTCATTGGTGTGTTATCAGCAATTGTGAGGATAGATTGTTATAACCGTCCATGCTGAAATAGGTTAGTATACTCTGATTGATGTTTCTATATATATATACACACATATTACAGTTTTGTTTTTGTGTAAAGACTTGTGATACATTATAGATTATTCGTTCCGCTGTGAGATTCTATATTATTTAGTTTTTCTTTTTATCTTCTTTCTTTTCCCCTAACAATCGGGTTTTCCAGCATTCGATTGCTCGGCATTAAATATAGTGGACTTATTAGTGTCGATTTTCGACGGTCGAAAATCCTGGTCGTTACAGTTGTACCAGAGCTGAAGGATAAGCGAGAACCTTGGCTTTGGTGGGGATTACTCATTAGAGATAGGGTCAGTAGTACCGTAGAATGAGTTTGAGTGTATTAATAGGTGAGCGCGTATTTTTTAGTGAATATAAATTTTTTTTATGTTGTGTTGGTTGATCTATTGAGTGGCTTATGGATTCTGGTCAATATGAGTAATTAACGTTATTGATAGATATCTCTAAACACTTGAACAGAGCAACTCGACATGGTATTGTTTGAAATTGGGTAAATGAAATAACTTTACCTAATTATTTTATATATAAAAAAATAATTTTTCAGAAAATTATTATGGTATATAAGGTATGCTTGGTTGTTAGAGAATGATAATATTCGATTATTATCATTTGTTGATTGTTGTTTGTGATCGAATAAAAGTTGATATTATAATGAAAATAAGCTTAAAAGTTAAGAAATAATTTCATATAACAAAATGGAATTATGTAAATATGATTTGTAAATGTGATTTACAAATTGAAATGAAATGAAATTCCTGAAGTATATTATATAAATATGGTTTATAAAAGTATTTATAAAGTATTTAAAAGTTGGAAATTTGGGAATTTAAATCCCGTTGGTTTTGAAAATAATAATAGCATTATTTGGAAAATGTTTTTGAATGGATGTAATGGAAATATTTTTAAAAGGATTTTAAAAAGGTATAGAAAGCACTGAACTCATTTCGGTCGTTGGAAAATAATTTCGGTGATGACTGCAGCATCATCGACGTTCATTTTCGAGTTTCCAAGGGAGGAATTGCTACCATTGGAGTTTTGGTTTGGAAAAACTAGTTTTGATTTTTAAAATCCAAAGGAATGATTTGATATACTAATGGATTTTTGTATATATATGTGTATATGATTTCAAAAAAAATGATTTGGAATATTTAAGAACAAGGTATTTAAACTATGGGATTTTCCTTTAAATGTTTTATTGAGAGTATGATAAAATAAATTGATAACTTATAAATTTTGGGAATTTATAAGTGAAAAAAAGTTTTAAATTGTTGCATGTGAATGTTAAGGAAGGTAAATTTGGAATTGAACTATGGAATTAAACTTAACTTAAGTATAAAATAAATTTTGAAAAGAAATTAGCTTGAGTTAGGCTAAATAAAATAAAATTTTGAAATGAATTAAGGAATGAACTAATTATATAAATTAGTGAGTGAATATGATTTTGGAATATGGTTGAAATATTGAAATTGAAACAAATGGATTGAGTCAAATGGAATTGAATTAAATGTTGAAATTGGAGAATGAAATTGAAATTGGATAGAAATGGATAAGGACTTAAGTTGTGAAGTGGTAATAACCATAAGAAGTTTGTATAAAATGTTTATAATAGACTTAAGAAAATTGGATGGAATAATTCTTAAGAGGTGATTAGTATTGAAAGGAATATACTAAGTAAATAAGAGAATATGAATAATGGATTGAGAATAATTGATTGTAAATGAAATGAATGTGAATAAGAGAAATTGGGATAGCTAAAAATCAATTGTAATAAATACGTATGTTGTACGTATATTATTTTATTCGCATAACGGGTTGATCCAGATTCAAGCACAGAATTTCGAGATAATTTATATCGATCCGAGTTAAGATGTTTCACTCGATCCTCGACGACGAACACTAGATATGGATTTTTGATTGATTATGGAATTCTCTACCATAGTATATGGCTATGCAAGGAAAATGACGGTTCCTAATCAAGGAACCAGATCTGAGTCCGCACTAAAGTGGTCGTGTGAACGATACTAGTTCTGAAGTGAAATTGTGTGATCAAGTGAGCGATCTGATTTGATATTGCATACGGATGATATATGTACATCGTACGGGCTTAAGTAAACCAAATATTGGAAATTTAAAATGCAAAATAAAATAGTTATGGACTATATGATTAGATATCATTAGTAAATAAGATGCAGGTATATAAAAGCAAGAGCTAAATTGGTACTTTCGATTTCAAAAGTAAAATTGGGTTGCCCAATAAAAAGGTACATGTTTATATTGTTGTTTGATTTGGTGGTTTTATGTTTGAGCCACTTGGCTTTTGTTTTCTTTTGCTGGTTTGAGCCTGCGGTGGCGATTTGTAATTATTCTGGTCTAGCTATGCAAAGGAGACGCTAGTGAAATTTTTCTAAAATTTAAAGAGTTAGAAATTTTGGAGAAAATTTTTATAACTAAAAATTGATTTTGTGTTATAACCTGAAATGATTGAATAGATAATATTAGTTGGAACCTATGGATGAATTTGGAAACTTAGTAAAATTAGTAACAAGGTTTAAACAAATTTATTTTGGGAAGTAAAAGGCTTAAATGGATTTGGGAAGTTTTTTTCAACTAATTTGTTTAGAAAAGAAATGGGTTTGGGCATTTTCCCTATCTTGGCAATTTCGAGGATGAAATTCTTTTAAGGGGGGAAGAATGTAACGACCCAGAATTTTGGTTATTTTAAATTGGAATATTTAATTGATTTAAATATTTGAAAATTAATTTTATAGATATAATAACTTGAATTTCAAATATAATGATTTATTGGATAATTTAATTATTGAATTTAATAATTGGAAATCATTTAAATAATTTAAATCTTGGATTTTATATGAATAAAAATGATTTAAAAGCTTATTTAATTTCCATGAATAAGAATGAAGCTAATAAAACTTTTGAATTTGATTCAAAGGTTATTTACTCGATTTTGAAAATATCTCCTTTTAATTAACAAGTAAAAATAGCCTTCCGGGGCACAGTCTCGGATTTTGACGAAACCGGTGTTATTGGGTCCGTAATAATGAATTGGTACGCCGTTAATTTCGTAGAAATCAGATGCACCGTTTGGTCATACGGAATAGAAACGCGTTGAATTTAATATCGAAAATTTAATATTATAATTGGATTCAAAAAGCTATCTTCTCCATACGATCGAATTAGGTCTAGAAACTTATTCTATTGCGTTCGGAATAGGGGTATAACATTAGGAACGCTAGGCGGCATGCCTCGATTGAGGTTCAAAATAAAATATATAGATATTTTGGAATTTTAAATATATATATTTTCTTCATTTCACATCAGCCCAAAATACTTACCATCAGCCACCCTACCTATGTTCGTACTTACTTCTTCTTTTAAAAACGCGCTTCCCCCCTTCCTTTAATTTCAAGCAGAGAGTAAATAAAAGCAAAATGAAAACTTTGAAAAATGAAATCTCTCATAATAAAAAATGAAAAATCATGAAAATAAGTTTAAAAATTCATGTTTTGAGTTTATCTACAGCTTGGCATTCGTATTGGATGGTGCGGCTCCATTTTGGAGCGTGAACGATCAATGCAGTAGGAGTGTGGCTGAGCTACAGTTTGGAAATTAGGGGAGTGTGGTGCTCGATTTGGTAAATGGATATTATTTTGGAGTTAGCAGGGTTGAATGGCAGGTCGTGGAGGAAGATGGTGGGGTGCGGCTGCCTGTAGTGGATCGTGAAAATACACTGTAGCACGAAGAGGAGGGGCATTGTCACGATTTGACATGGTAGCTCGGAGGAGGAAACGAGATGTCAGGTAGGAGGAAACGAGATGTCATCGAGTGACGTGCACGACCATATGATTTTTCATGTATAGGAAAGAGACTCTGTTTTGGGGAAGATGGATCGAGTGTAGTTTGGTAAATAAATAGAAGTTGTATGGTTATTAAATTTTTTTAGTTTAAAATAGTTTCGATAACTTATAAAATTCATAACTCCTTCATACGAGGTCTGATTAAGATGAGACTTTTTGCATTGCAATCATGATGATGAGAGTTCTGCAATGGAACTGGTTTTGATGGATTTGGAGACTGTCAAAATTTGGGCTAAAATCGGACATCGTTCTGTTTTATTTCCAAACCGGAATGCCTCGGCGACAACAGAAAATAATTGTGAGTAAATCTGACTCATTTGGATACTGGTTTTAATTTAAAATGTTAAAATTTATTTATTGGTTGATTGGATGGATTGATAGATTATTATCAGTTGGATGTTATATTATATATATATTAGTATATATGTTAATAGTTGGGTATATTTCCCACCGATAGGATCGGATGAGACACTATGCACCCACATAATAGCGGATGACCCTTTTTATTGTGATATCCCACCTCGAGGTGGTGATTATACTTTTGGTGATTATATAACATCTGTGGTTGCAGGGAAACGGGTTGGAGGGATCCAACTGGATTCCTCAAAATTGTTGATTTTAATTTGTATATCCTCTCGAGATTTGTAAACCAGGTTTATTTTACGGATGAAATTGATAAGAGTAATCTTATAAAGGAATTCTGGAAATTTAAGAGAATTTCCAAAATGTTAGATACGGGAACTTCGAAAAGGAATCTGAATTCATAAAAAGAAGTTAAAAATTTATAGTTGGATTATAAATAAGTATAATCGAGTTTGTTGGAAATCGTAAAAAGGAATTAATAAAAATTCCAGAGATTTATGAGATAAGTATGGAATATTTCCTAAGTATGGATATTAGAAATGATTTTGGAAATAGACTTATTTTCTTAAGTATTGGATTTAAAGGTTTGGAAATATTTTAACGACGAAATGATTATTATAGAAATATTTTTCAATGTAATGAATTATAAGTTGAATTCGGAAATATTTCTAAGTGTTGATATGGGTTGAAATATCCTATTATGGATATAAGAATTTGAAATTGTTTTCAATATTGAAATGTTGGAAGAGATTGAATATAAAATATCTTTGTAAGGATATTTTAAGATAAATGTTTGAAAGATTTATAATATGGCCTAGTGACTGCTTATGTGTGTAATTTGATAGTTAAATAATCGACTATCAAATCTGGCCAATTTCGTTGATCATTTCGAAGAGACCGGGATCAGATTTAATTATCCGAAAACCACTTCGATCTGATTTGAGCATTGCGAATTGTGATATCATGAAGATAATGAAGACGGAGTTCTTGGAGATTCGGTTTGTTCAGTCCCAGAACAACTTGTATGGAGGAATTCTATTATTGCATTGCTTGCCTGGAAGGCAGTGTTAGGATTCCTAGTATGTATGCTATTCTTAAGGTAATACGTAGCCTCAAGCCTCATCAGCTGGGAATGACTGAAAATCAGGGGAGATGCAGCAAGGCTAAGTGGGTCGCACCCATTAGGGTATGTTGTCACCTTTCTAGATACCCTACATCTACATATTTATGGATTTGTTGTGCATGAGATCTCAAAGGTTGGGAACAACAAGGGTGATGACATATTCGGTACTATCCAATATACGGTATTCCGGCCTTGTGTTGGCAGGGATCGATAGGTTCGATCTCGGTAAATTTTCTAGACGTGTACCATGATAGGTGGTACCCCAATTCCTAGTCATTGTATCGAATCCATTCTCCAATAAGCGCTGTACGGTTTTGATTGTGCCCAACTATGTTGAAATGTGAGATGCAAGCATTTCAGCTATTTTAATAAGTATTTGTACTTAGAAACTATTATAATATCATATGATTTTTTTTTAAGTGTTTTGGTTATTCTAAAGTAAAAACCTGTCGTGTTTATGTGTGGCGTGGTCTTACGAGATACCTTTTATTTTCAAAGATTTTCTTATAACTTAAATCGAGTTGGGTGTGTTTTTCTCATGCTGGTTTTCCAGACTGACTCGGGTGTTATTTTATTATAACGCTTGGGTCAGACCGAGTATATTACAGATTAGTTTGGATGCTTGGAGCTTCAAAAGACGAGTTGGAGCTCCAGAGATGTACTCACGTAGATGGTTATATTTTCCGCTATATTCATTGGTGTGTTATCAGCAATTGTGAGGACAGATTGTTATAACTGTCCAGGCTGGAATAGGCTAGTATACCATGGTTGATGTTTGTATATATATTTACTATTACAGTGTTGTTTTTACGTAAAGACTTGTGATATATTATAGATTATTCATTCCGCTGTGAGATTCTATGTTGTTTAGCTTTTCTTCTTATCTTCTT
Organism: Allium fistulosum; assembly: GCA_030737815.1. Classification (NCBI taxonomy): domain Eukaryota; kingdom Viridiplantae; phylum Streptophyta; class Magnoliopsida; order Asparagales; family Amaryllidaceae; genus Allium; species Allium fistulosum. Next base: position 117,858,725 of record CM060908.1, on the reverse strand, counting down.
TCTTCTTTCTTTTCCCCTAGCAATCGGGTTTTCCGACATTCGATTGCTCGACATGTAATACATTGGACGTATTAGTGTCAATTTTTGAGGGTCGAAAATCCTGTTCGTTATAGGGAGAGTGTAATGACCTGTATTTTTTTTTTTTGATAATCAAAATATTAAATTAAATAACATTTTGAAATTTAATATTGTGAGAAATTAAAATCTATGATTTACAAACGGGAAAAAATTATCATAATATAATTTAATATGGTTGATTGAATGAGATTGACAACTGTTTAAGGTTATTGAAATTAATGGTATTAATAAAGGTAAATAAGGATTTAAATCAATGTTGTATTAAAAAGAGAAATTATAACTAATTAATTGAAATTGGTTAATATAGAATGAATCAATATTTGGTAAGTAATTTATAAACCTTTGTTTGTAAACAATAGGTTAATAGAAGTAAATTATTAATGTATAACAATTGATTTATTATCGTCTTGTTATTTAATCCGTTTGAAATTATTTGTAAATCAATTGAAATTAATGTAATTTAAATATTGCATTTAACATGAGTTAAGATGATAACTATAGAATAAGAATGTAATAAAATGTAAACTAATGTTAATTATATTCATAAGGTAATAGTTGATTCAATAATAAGAGTATAAATCGAAATAAAAGAATTTATTTGAATATAAAATATAATTAACTGGGATTTTATTACAGTTGTAACTGAACACTGAAATTTGTGTAATATTTAAATCTTGGACTTTATATGGAAATTTGTATTTTAAAAGATTATAAATTCTTGGTTAAACAAGAATGATAAAATGGTTAACTTTTAAATTTGAATTTAAAGGTGATTAAATCAATTTAATAATTATTTATTTGATTAACGTGAAAATTAGCCATTTTGGCCACTGTCTCGGATTTCGACGAAACTAGTTTCATCGGATCTGCAACAGTGAATTATTGTAGGATTTCAAGTTTTGTAGCGATCAGACTTATCGTTTGATCGTGCGAGCTCGAAACGCGTAGAAATCGATTAATAGAATTTAAATGAATATAATCTGATTTTAAAAGCTAACTTCTATATACAATGGAATTAAGGTTTGAAACTAGTTCCATTGAGTTTAAAAATATCGAAAACATATATTTTGATATATGGGATGACCTACTTCCCTTTCGGGAACGAAACGGGCATTTCGGGTCGTTGCTAACGTTTTCTACCCAATTCGATCTGTCCATTCGTTCTTATCCATTTGTCTATATAAATTGATACTTCTTGAAACACTAGCAGCCTTTCATTTTACTTCTTTACGTATCTCTACTTCTCATCTGTTCCTCCTTCTCAAACGTCAGAACATCAAAACCCTAATTCCCAAATTCAATTTCAAATCAAAATCAAATCCAAAAATTCAAACTCCTCGAACTATGTCATATAGTATATCATTGCGAAGCTCTCGACGAGTGCAATCTACTATTGCAATTCTTTTTTCAATTTAATGTATCGTTTGATCAGAAAACGATGAAGAAGTTTTGACCGTCCATAGACCATGGTTTCGTTTACCAGTGGATCTTCATCCTTACGACGATCGGAGGTGACCAGTGGGTAGAGGAGGCCAAAGAGAGATAATCCAATGGTTTAGTTCTGGCCGTAGTTGAAGGAAATCGCCAGAAATCGCCATATAGCATCGGCTGCGGCGTGGGCATAGGGGACGGCCGGAATTGGCGGCGAACTATCCAAATGGGCGGCTGGGCGTGTGTAACAACTCGTAAATTTTAACAATTTGAAAATAGCGTAATTAACTACATTTTTCATGAAAATTTAAGCTATTAAATTTAGCAATGAAAATTTGATATTTGGAATAGTCTATTTAGACATAGCTATTGGCAGAATTACATTAGAAAATATGAAAGTTAGTTATGTTGTGTAATTTTCAATTTCAATTTAAAATCAGTTAATTTGATGGAAATAAAATATTTTTGAAATCTGAATATTTTTATATAATAAAATTGTAAATCATTTTCTGAGTGAGACGTCGTATTTCGTTTTGCCAAATTTGGACTGCTATAGCCCTGTTTATCTTATTTTCGGCGATTTAGCAGCAGTTTGGCAGCGAATGTCGACTTTTGATAGAATGGTCGTATCTCTAATATCAGTGTACCATTTTGTTCATCTCGTCATGCTAATCTCCGTAATATATTCATTCATGTAATTCGGTGTCCGGTACGCGGTGAAATCGGCAAAACGGTTAGCCGTATCGGTACCCATTTTGAGTCTCTAGGGTGTTTTGTGACCTTGTATTTGTCCACCGGTTGGAAAGTAAACGGTCAGTAGCTTTTCATATAATTTTAGAAATCCAACTATTGACTGTCGCTAATCCCTGGCTTTAGCAAATGTGATGGTTCACACTCTTCTCTCTTCTCTTCCTATTGTATTTTGTCTTCTTTATTTGAAAAAAAAGTATACATTATCAGTTTGCATTCGTTTATATTGCCTAGAGCTAGGAGAAATAATATACAAGTTTATGAACCTAGCTTGCATCCTCATTTTCAATCCTCACCTCCCTCTCACGTGCTCATCCACTTGCCGAAAAACTCCACCACCTCCCTCTCCTCCACCATCTTTCCTTTCACCCACGTCAGCCAATAAATCACGCAAGCAACTAGCAGCCTTGCACCACCTCACAACCACCCGACCACAGTCGTTCTCTCCCTTCACCGAAACCATCGCCACTTCCTTCCGCATGCCATAACCCACGCATGTGAGCTTCAACCATCTACCTCCTCCTTGTTCGACTGACCATACCCGTTCCCATCACCCCAAGCATCCATGTCCAGGCCCCTCCATCAGTGCCGAACCTCCCTAACCAATCGCTCTGCCTAACGCCTTTCTACACAACTTCAGTAGCCAAATGAACCACCCTCCCTTCTCCTTTTACATCCAAGCCAAGCACATCAAATGACCGCACCCATTTTTCCCAGCCATCCAACCCTATAGCACAGATTCTGACCATATCCATTCTCACCACAACACACAACCCCTTCTTTTCCCACGCAACAGACCTCCACATCACCACTAACAGCCATTAGATCAGCCTTCCACCTGTAGTGCTAGCCTCTCCACCACCATATCGCTGCATACACCCAAGCAGACCCACATGCTAACCATCCTCCACCACTCCATACTCCTTGAAGCCTGGCCCCATGAACCTTGTCACACCCGGCAACATAGTAGCAGCCCTGCCATATAGCCTTCCACCCAATTCCGTTGCAGCCTCTGACTTTGCGGATCACCCAGCCACCTAAGCATGCAACCTCCTTTTTGTTTTTATATATATATATAATATGTTATATTAGTATTTGTAAATGTATATATATAATATGTTATGTTAGTATTTTGAAATCTACATATATATAATATGTTATGTTAGTATTTTGAAATGAATATATATATAATATGTTATGTTAGTATTCTGAAATGTGTGTGTATATACAATATGTTAATATTTTGAAATGAATATATATAATATATATATATGGGTTTTGAATTAAAAATTGATTTAAATATATATATATATATATATAAAGAATTTATTTTGATATGTGTTTCAAATTGAATATTGACTTTAAAAGAAAATATATAATATAAAGATTTTATATGAGTAAATTTTAGATTTTAAAGATTATATATTTTGTTTTCATCAATTATCGAGTTCCAGCCTTGTTTTGCTTTGTTTTGTGTTTGCTGTTCGAAGAATCTCAGCAGCAGTTGTCGCATTCTCCGTTTTTCGTGTGCTTGCATCCTGGTCTTGTTTTCTCTAGCCTCGAAAGGTGAGCGATCACTCACGATTAATATTCTTATATTTAGTGAATTTAATTCACATGAAATGAAAATTGAAATGTGTTGTTTAAATTTTGAATTGGTAAGGAATTAATTGTTAAGTTTGATATGTTGTTACCTGCATTTGTTAACCTATATTATTTGTCATATCACACCATAACCTGTTGTAAATATATTCTATTTAAATTGTTAATTATGATTGTATGCCTGCTATTGATATCTATGTCATTTTATAATATTATTATGCTATTGTTCTCACACTGCAAGTTCCCTGTTAGTTTAGGAAACCTTATGGGTTGAAATGATACATACCCGAACGATATGATAGATTAGGGAAAATCATTATGGGTTGAAATGATAAACCCAAGCGATTTTATTGAATTTTGAATTTGGGATTGTAGATTGAAATGATATATACCCGTAAATTTAATTTATTGCGGATTGAAATAATAAATATCCGTATCACTTGACCATAGGTTAGAAAACTATATACGGACACCGTTGGTCTATTTTTGAAAAATGATTTCCAAGGTTTGAAAGGAAATATATGGGTTTTAATCAATATTAATTTATTAAATATAATATAAAGATTTTTAATTTAATATATTTGAAAATTTTATATTTTTAAAATTATATGCCTTGGAAATTTTAAATCATAAGTTAAGTTTTAAAATGTAAATTATAAAATTTTACTTATAAACTTTATTATTTGTATAATATATAAAATAAGATTTAAAATAGAGTTAATAATAAGATTTAATTTAATAATAATTAATATAATAATATTGAATAAGAATTTTATTTAACTAATATATTTATGTAGATTATGTTTGAAGTATTTATTTAAATTTATATTAATATTTTTAAAATAGATTTGTAATAACTTTAATAAATAAGGTTGGAAAGATAAGTTAGAATTGACTTGTAATTTAATTTTTTTAAGAATTGAATTTAAATAAGAACTGATTTAAACTTATAGATTTTGATATTCAAAGACATGATTTTATAATTTGATAAACTGATTTTTGATTAAAGGTGATTTAAATGAATAATTTCGAATTTAAATAAAATTGAAATTGAATATTTAATTTTGATTTAAATTTGTAATTTGAGAAATTACTTAAATGTTTATAAAAGGTGATTAAGTGAATATTTTCAGAATTTAATATAATTGAAGTTAGATATTTAATTTTTGGTTTTATTTAAATTTGTAAATTGAGATTTTATTTGAATGTTATTAAAAATGATTAAGTGAATATTTCAAATTTAAATAAAAAATTAAGGTTGAAATTTGAATATAAATGAAATTTATCAAATTGAATTTATTGTAAATTGTTTGGATATTTAAACTTTGAAACCTAATTAATTGGAAGTGGTTGAATTTGTAGTTCAAATTGGGATTTGAAATTGGCATAAATTAAAAATGGTTTTATTGGGAATATGAATTGAACCTATAACCCTTTTTAATTGAAAATGTTGAACTTAGATTTGATTTAAATTGAATTTTGGAACTAAAGTTGATCTAAACTGATTTGTGAAATTGGAAGAAACAATTCTAATTTGAAACTATTTTCGATATAAACTCTTTTTAATATATAAACTATTTTTAATATATATACTATTTTATTCTATAACCTATTTTTAAATATAACTATTTTTAATTTATAACTATTTCAATATATATAAACTATTTTCAATATTTAAAACTGTTTAAGTTGAAACTGTTATGATTTAGATTTAATGGATTTAAATGCGAATATTTTGATATGATGGTTTAAACTATTTTGTGGTTATAATTTTGGAAGTGAATATGATTTCGAAAGTGATATGATTTCGAAAGTGAATATGATTTTGAAAGTGATATGATTTTGAAATGAATATGATATTTTGATATGAAGTATAAACTATTTTGAAATGTAAATGACCACGGTGTGAAATAAGGGTATGGTTGTTAAAGAGACCGGGATCAGATATTGTCATACTCTCTGCCAATGTCGAAAACCACTTTGACAACTGTGTATGTGGTGGAGAATCCAAAACAAAGTAGGATGGTTTGGTGACATCTATATGAGGTATGAACGCAGCCCTGACCCTCGCGAGTCAGCTTAATGTGACTAAAACAGAGACACGCCAGGCCAAGTGAGATCGCACCTCTGATCGAGCATGCTTCTTCGATACCATTCTATTACTTTATGATTTGATTGGGTGCACCTTTGATTATGGGAGTGTGTCTCAAGGTGGGTGGTAGTAGCTGTTATGCATTACCACCAGTCCGGATCCGCAAAACGGTAGTATCCTACCCTAGGCATTGCCTTGCATGTCTTGTCACATGCCTTATCATGCCCTCTACGAGTTTGGTTTGTGTCCTACCTATGGAGTGCTCCTTGATAGCCCACCGGTTTGGTGGAGTTTACAGTACTGTATAGACTACGGAATTTATATAAAAATGTGTTAAGGGGGGTGTGGGTAATGCCTTAATGCTATTTTAATATTTTACTTTACTATAGACATTATATATGTAGCGTATTGTACTATGTATGTAGATAGTCTAACGGATCCTTAGAGGATGGGTTATCCCAAACATCCTTTAAGTTATATTGCATTTCACCTGGACATTTCACTTGAGTTGAGTTACTAGTATAAGAATGTTAGTCCTGACTCGAGTGTTCTGTGTTTTTCTTTATGCTCGAGTCAGACTGACTGTCACATTTGAGACTCACATTTGGAGCTTGGAGCTTTACTTAAAGATATGTCTTTTATCTATTCAGCTTATAGTTATTTCCAGTTTATGTTCAAACTTTTCATCTGCTTATGTATTCAAGACTACTTTGTATTTGAATTTCTGTTGTATTTTGTTTCAGACTCAGATGTTCTGTAGTAGCTTCATGAACTACTATTTATCTATTTCTGCTGCTTATTGTTATATTACTCTGTGTCTGTGATTTGGTGATTGATTTATTTACTGTATATGCTAAATTTTTCCAAATATAAATTAATAGTCTATTGTTTTGAGCAATTCAAGTCTAACATGTATGGATGATTGTCGATTTGAATGGTTCGAAATAGCGGGTCGTTACCGCGTGGGTGTGTCAACGGTAGTGTCTAATCGAGGTAGAAGCTTACGAGGTGGGGTGCATTCATCAATGAAGGTGGCGGCTGTTCTCTTGGTCGAGGCGGTTGTTACGTATCTCGTGAGCGTGCTTGGTTTTCGATGGTAATAGAATTACAACTTTTCCCTTCTATTTTTATTTTAATTTAAATTTGAATTTCAATCGTTCTAATATCCATAGCTTTTTCATACGAGCTCGGATTTGGACGCGGTTTTCTCCATTGCGATCGTATCAAAATTCTAGACAATATAGAATTGGTTTGCTCAAATTCTAAGACTGCTGGATTCTTTGGCTATATTTGGATTTTAAATCGACGATAAATAAAAGGTGAGTGATTTAACCCACTCACAAATACTAAATCATCTTATGTTAGTTAAATTAAATTTATGATGCGATAATAATATTATTGGTTGCTGTTTGGTAGTTTAATTTGACATTTCTATTTAATTTGAATTCATATTGAATTTAATTGCCATTTAAATTAGTATTGAATTTAAATTGTAAATTAAATACCTAATAATGATAATCGATCAACTATTGTGATTTATTGGCTGATTTGAATGTCGACTGTGATGGATGTTTATTTGTTGACATTTTGGATGATTGGATGCTTGTATTCCTATTATCACTATGGTTGAAATGATACATACCCGAACGATCTTATATATTAGGGAAAATCGTTACGGATTGAAATGATAAACCCGAGCGATTTTATTGATTTGGAAATTATTGGTTCAAGATACGGGTTGAAATGATATATACCCGAAAATTTAACTATTTTGGGGTTGAAATGATACATACCCTATCACTTGACCATAGGGTAGAAAATTATATACGGACACCGTTGGTCAGTTTTAAATTATTTTCTAAATGGTAAAGTATGTTGATTTATAAATTTGATTTAATGATTTTATTTAAAATTTAAATTTGGAAAATAAATTATTTTATATGTTTAAAAGCTTCAAATTATAAGTTAATATATGGTTATAAATGTAATTTTAAGATTTTAACTTAAAAAATTATTTAATTTTAAAATATAATTTAAATAGTTTAAAGTTTAATTTAATAAAATATTTAATATAGTTTAAATATATATATATTTTAAATTTAATTTTATATAATAAATATAGTTTTGATTTAATATAATCAATATAGATTTTATAATAACTTAAATAAATAAAAAATGTAAGAGTTTTTGTAAGGAATTTATAGAAGTTTTGTAAGAGATTTTATAATGGATTTTTATAAAAGAATTCTTATAAAAGATTTTTATAAAGGATTTTATGAAGGGTTTTATAAAAGAACTTGTATAAAAGGATTTGGAAGCATTTTAAAGGAATTTGCGTAGAGGTTTATGAAAATGGGGAAGAGTTGTAAACTGTTTTAGAATTTATAAATAGCTTTATAAATGGTTTTAAAGCATATAAATAGTTTATAAACGGTTAAGAGAGATTTGTAAATTATTTTCGAAATTGATTGAAAGAATCTTCCTTAGTGTTTATGAATGTATTTATACTTTTGGAATAAGTATATGGATATCTTGATATGAAAGTATGAACTGTTTTATGGAATTATTATATATATGTTTCATAAAATGACCATGGTGTGAAAAATGTAAGCGTTTGGTTGTTAAAGAGACCGGGGTCGGATATTGTCATACTCTCTGCTAATTCTGAAACCACTTTAACAACTGTGCACGTGGTGGAGAATTCAGAACGAAGTAGGATGGTTTGGCAAACGCTACTGTATGAGGTATGAACGCAGCCCTGACCCCCTTGGGTCAGCTTGATATGACTAAAACTGGAGCTATCCCGGGCCAAGTGAGGTCGCTCCTACGATTGGACATGCTTCTTCGATACCATATCTGTTACTTTGTGATTGATTTGGTGGTCACCTTCGATTGATTATGGGAGTGTGTTCCAAGATGGGCGGTAGTAGCTGCTATGCGTTACCACTAGTCCGGGCGTGCAAAATGGTAGAATCCTACCATGGGCATTGCCTTGCGTGCCTTGTCATATTCCATATCGAGCCCACTATGATTTTGGTTTGTGTCATACCTATGGAGTGCTCCCTGATAGCCCACCAGTTTGGTGGAGTTTATAGTACTGTATAGACTACGACATTTATAAAAATGTATTAAGGGGGATATGGATAATGCCTTAATGCTATTTTAATACTTTACTTTACTGATAGACACTATATATATAGCGTATATTACTACATATAAATAGTTTAATAGATCCTTAGGAGATGGAAATCCCGAACATCTCTTAAGTTATTGCACGCACGTTATATACTGGATAGGAGATGTAAAATCCTGTAAACATCTCCAAAGCCATTACATTCATATCTATTTACCATTGATTTTACTTACATAAGACCTTTTAGTTCTGACTCGAGTGTTTTGTCTTTTTGTTACGCTCGGGTCAGCCTGAGCTTTTCAGTGTTGAAGACCATATTCCTAGAGGACGAAGACGGAGTTTAGTATTATATTATTATTATTATTCCACTGCATCATGTTGTTCCGCTGCATTATTTATTTATTCCTGATGTATGTATAACTCTGATATATTGTAAAAGCGTAATCAAATGTTATTTGTAAAACAGCTTCATGAACTGTTTATTTGATTATTATATTTTGTCATTTCGCTGTGAGATTCTATGTTTTGATTTCCTTCCTTTCTCTTATTTTCTTATTTACCCCATTAACAATCCATCCTTTTGAGGCTTGAGTTGACATGTGTGGTTTATTATCAATTTAAACCGTCCAAAAAGGTGGGTCGTTACACTTTCTAATAACATGGACTATGGTTTTTGTATTTGCTAGTCCATTCAGTCTTCCTTTTTGATCTTATTTCCCTGAAAAGTATGAAGTAAATAGTATTCTCTATCGTTAACCTGAAATCTATATAGAAGTTTATCTACATTATTAGCAGAGGTTAACAGATTATTATGTAGATATATGATAACAAGTAAAAAGTAATTCTATAATTGAATACGATTGAATGTGTTAAAACCCATCTTTGGTAATGATGAGAGAGAGCCAGGAATTCAATTTCAACTATATTTATAGAATACCAGAAATCCAATGATAGAGAATAAGAGATTCAATTCTAGATCCAAATATTGATGTTTAGAAATTCATCTTCCGAAGATAGCTAATCAATAATAATCCTGTAATAGAAGTCCAGAAATCATTGTCTGGAAGTTTGTAGTAGAAATCCAATGACCCTGGTTTGGCCATTAGTAAAACAGATCTCGAGTTTAATTGAAGATTAGGAATTCGTTGAAATCTCAATATCATTGCTCTGGAAACCAAGTTTAGGAATTAACGAATGAAATTTAAAAGTCAAGAAATTTGAAACCCAAATTCAGGTATTAATGCGTAAAGTCTAGCAATAGCCTTGAAACCCAGATTCGGGTATGATGAAGACTATAGATTATTAGTAAAACCTGAAACCCTAATTCAAGTATTAATAAGTGAAGTCCCGAACTTAATAATGAAAGAACTGAAACCCAGATTCGGGTAGTAATAAGTGAAGTTCAAAAATTCTTCTTTGATAATTAGTTAGAGGCTGTAGACTCTTATTTCAGCCTTCTGTTCTGTACCGCTCCTTAGGTTTTGACTCTTTTGACATGTGTCACCCTTTAGGCCCTGTATATTGTCGTCACTTGATTTTCCCCTTCCTGGGCTCGGACGTCTCAGTCCATTGTTTGATATGCTACTTCTCGGGCTCAGAAGTCTTAATTAGCTTTTTGATATGCCGCTTCTCAGGCTTGGACGTCTTAGTTAGTTGTTTGATATGCCGCTTCTCAGGCTCGGAAGTCTTAGTCCATTATTGTCTGGTGCACTTGGTTAGCTTATCCACAAGCATGACCCAAGGACTTACCCAATCTCCCTCCAGGAGGCGCTCTATCTAGGCCTTATAGGCGGGACTGAAGGCTTGTTCGATGCTTTGGCCAGGCCATAGCGTGGCAGGACCAAGGATTTACTCCGTCCTCCCTCCAGGAGGCGCCTTGGCCTGGCCATAGCATGGCACGATCAAGGGCTTATTGATGCTTTAACCTGGCCATAGCGTGGCACGGATAAAGGCTTACTCTAACCTCCCTCCAAGAGTCACCTTAACTTGGCCATAGTGTGGTGCGTCCAATGGCTTGTCGATGCTTTAACTTGGCCATAGCGTGGTGCAGTTAAAGGCTTACTCTAATTTTCCTCCAAGAGGCACTTTGACCTGGCCAACTCGGCACGGACAAAGGCTTTGATCGTTTAAGGTAATGTCCAAGTGCAAGGAGAGTTCTACTCCCAACCATGTAGATTTTTCTTAGTAAAGTGGTTTTTTATTGAATCCGATTAGGATCTTTTTACAAATTCGTTGATTTTGCCTTGTCTGAAGAAACTGATCACCATTCCTTCCAATGTCCTGCACTGATTTGTATCATGTCCATTCATAATGTGGTAGTGACAATAGGATCCTTCCGGATTCCTTTCATATTTAGGTTTTCTTCTGTGATGGCCAATAGTTGAGCTCTTCCTTGGCTAGCAAATAAACGTTCTCGATTGATGTTGTCAAATTGCATTCCTCAGCGAGTCTTGTTGAAGTTTGCCTTTTGAGGATGGTTTCTAGATCTCTTATTACTTGGTTCTGAAGCTTCACCTTCAACAACCAGTTTTCTTTTCAAAACCCTTTGAAGTCTATATATAGGCAATGCCCCCTTTATTGGTTGATGCCATTTATGTGCAAAGGCGTTGTAATCAGCCATCATTCCCTCTTCAAAGATTGTGTCTTTGGTGTAGAGTTGAATTATTTTCCACATTTGATCAAACAAGTTCTCACTTTCATTATTCGTTCCTCCTAAGGCAAAGATAGGTGTTGGACCAATGTGAAAAGGGTTTAAACTCCATCTATCTAGACATAAGATTCTGCTTTCTTTTTCTTTATGATCCTTAAAGCTTCCAATCTCAGCATTTATTCTTCATGTAGTTTAAAATCATTAATTGTTCAATGGGAGAATCCAATTGGATGTGGCTCTGAGGGTCCTTGTTCGGACCTTTTGATTTTTCTAAACATGATGATGTAAAGTCTAAAGTAGGTAAGCTTGGAATAGAATTGATTTAGAGGAAAGTGGAGTTGAAAATTCAACAAGATCGGAGGTTCGAGCCCTCCTTCTAGTGCTAAAAATGATAACAAGAAAATTTGTCAATACCCCAAAGTAGAATCTAAAGTGTAGATATCTCCTTCGAAACTCCTTTTTGATCAAATAGATATAGTTAAAACCTTATTATTCCCTTAAAAGCACCGTTCGAAATAGGCTGATTCAGTTGAAACTTCTTCTTGTTTAACCTTTCGACTCAGTCGAAAGGCTAAATTCCCTTTATTATACTTTTTCAACTAATTGAGTCAAAATTCCTCCTTATTCGACCTTTCAACACAATCAAAACACCTATATCCCTTCCTATTAAGCCTTCCAAACTAGTTGAATTGGTTTAGTTATCCCCTTTCGAAACCTTCTTTCGAAGCAGTTGAAAAAACTCAAGGGTTGGACTTAGGATATGAAGTAGATGGAAAAGTTCTAACTTCATCGAAAGCTTGCCTTTCGATGGCTTGGGGTTGGACCTATAGATCTAAGGATATTAACTAAGCTAAAGGTTTCGACTTACTCAAAAGGTAACCTTTTGATAACTTGGGGTTTGGAGCTAAGGCTCTAAGGATATTGGATGAGCTAAGGGTTTCGACTCACTCAAAAGGTGACCCTTCGATCAAGTCGACAAAAACAGATCATAAACTAAATCCAATAAGAGTATTAAATCAGCTGCATATCCAAAAATATCATAATCTTTCTTTCATTAAGCTAATGCTATACGGATTGATCAAATTCCCAATCTAAGTTCAAAATTAGGGTTTACAAATTTAAGAAAGTACAAGAATGGAGTGAATGAATTCAAATCCCTTCAACTAGACCCCTAGAGGCTTATTTATAGGTGCGGGTTGACACCTTTTGAATCAGTGCTTTCGACTTGGTCGAAAGACGGCCCTGGAGACCTTTCGTTGTCGTTCATATTAAAGCATCCTTCCATATTGCTTTAAAATGGACTTAAGTGCTTTCGACTTCATCGAAAGGGGTAGATATGCTTCTCCGCCTTGTGTTGCTATGTTGCAAGTAAGAAGAGGCATGAGCTTTCAACTCTGTTAATAGGTAGATCTTTGGGGCTTCAAGGTGTTGAAATGCTGAGGGTTTTAAAGCAGAAGGTAACTTTCGAAGAGATACTTGCTAATTGATGTGAAACCCCTTCTTCTGGTATAGGAGATTGCCATATTGAACTTTAGCAAGCTTTTCATTCTTAGTTGTGAAAGGTTTCGACCGGTTTGAAAGGATTAGGAATGCTTTCAAAGGGGTTGCTTTAACAAAATATCTTTCTATGGAATGTGAATGAATGCGAAACCTTCAGTTTCGAAAGGTTTGGCGCGCATATGAGTGGTTGTAATTTGCTTCCTTTGAAAGGTGTTCCTCAACTTATTTGAAACGTCTTCATGCAAGCAAAAGCATCTATTTCGAAAAGGTTCTTTCATCCCTTTTCGACCCCTTCGAAATCTTATAGCTACTTAATCTTTGTCGTAGCATCCCTTCGACTACTTCGAAAGGCTTTGTTAATGTTATCATCTTTTCTAAATTCTTCTCTTCTACTTTCCTTGGTTTCGACAAGGTTGAAGTGAGAATCAGTTATAACACTTATTACTATTATTATGAGACAGTTACTAAAGTTTATTTCCATTTTGCATAGACTCTAGTATTTGTTATATAACTTTATGGATTTGCACTTTGATATTTAGATCATTTAGTTATTAATGTCTCTCTTATTTTATATATGTGATGTATATTATATTTTATTACATGCGCTGTGAGATATACAACAGGCTTTATGATATTTTATTTCATTTTCAACCCATGATGGTCATCCTACATCGGCCGGGCATGTCAACAGTGCACTATTTAGTTACATTGGGTGCCGATGCCATAAGGCAGTCATCACATTTTATATCATAGCTTAGGTTACACAATTGACCTGAGTTGATACCTTGGTCCAGTGGAGATAAGAGAGGAGTTATCACCTTAGACTTGATCGAGAGTATATGTATATATGAGAGAGCGCGTACTTGTTATATATTTTGGCTTTCAAAACTATATAATAATATATATAGTATATAAGTCGCATGCACACATGAGTACCATCGATAAAAAAAATTTAAGAGACTGATTATTCTTGTTACAAATCAAGAATGAGCTGACAAACAAGAAACACTGCGAGGAACTCCATCTTCGAACTTGAGGATAGAGCGGGCTTTGGGCCTGCTAACCCTAAATTTCAAACTATGTTTAATGTGATGATGGTGAATATGCTACAAAATACCCAAGCAGCCGCTACAAATATTACTATCGGTGGCGAAGCTTAAGTGAAAGTGCCGAGGGCTGACTTTGCTAAGCTATGCAACCTCTGCTTTGGGAGGCAAACAATTCCCTAGAACAAAGTCGGCCATCAAAGTGCGAGATTAGTTGGATACCTGCGAGCGTATCTTTGGTGACATGGAAGTAGATGATGCCATGAAAAGAAAGCTAGCCTCTAAACAAGTTCAAGGGTGGGCCATGAATTAGTGGAATGCCATAACTATTGCTATACCCAACGATCAGTTCACTTAGGACCAATTCAAGGCTAGGTTCGAGGAGAAGTTCATTCTGGCTGCCCGAAGTTGGTGCTATTCAGGAGAGTTGCTAATTTGAAGAAGGAGATATGTCTATCTCCAGATATATTGCTGAGTTCGATGCCTTGTTGAAATATGGGATGTCTTTCATTGACAATCCACTGAGAAAGAATGAGAAGTTTCTGATAGGTTTGGACGACTATTTGGAGGAGAAGTTGGTGAGTCATATTAATTAGCTGTTTGAGAGACTTGTCGAGAAAACTCTTCGCTAGGAGAGTTTATACCCCAAGTCCGAAACAGCCGTTGTCATTAAGGAAGAGACAAAACCACAACAAGGCGGTGGAGGGAAGAAGAAATGGAATGAAATGAGGAAGTAGTCTCAAGGAAAGAATGCTTGGGAAAAAGACTAAATGGGAACTCGTCTATTTTGGTTATGGGGAAAAGGGTCACTTGATCAGAGACTGCAAAGATAATGGGAAGAAATGTTACAACTGCCGCAAGTTTGGGCATATGAAAAAAGTTGTCCAGAACCAGCACAGCAGAAGAAGGTTGTGAAGGCATATGGTATGGACACTGTTCCGACTTCGTCGAGTGCTCCCTACGTGAAAGAGAAAGGGAAGATCGTTGTTATTCAAGGTATGCTTTCCATTTATGATGTTCCCATACGTTTTTATTCGAAATAAGGGCTTCACATTCCTCCATATCTAGTGACCTAGTAGATAGATTGGGATTGAAACCCGAAATAGTTGACCGACTCTTGGTTATGACGAACCCTATTGAAGGCTCCACTAGCCTGTTTATGGTTTGTTGTGGTTTGATCTTATCGAGTAATGGATGCTTTATTGTTTAGGATTGCTTTGTTGTGAATTTCGTTGGATTTGGGATTATCTTGGGGATGGACTGGCTAATGAAGTGTGCGGTAGCAGTGGATTGCGAGGAGCTATTGGTGACAATCGGGGCTGTGGAGTGGTGGACGGTAGTGATTGGATGCCTACTGGAGGATGGGGCTATGGCTAGCTTTATATATTCGCTCGAGGTTCCACATGATGGGTTGTCATATGTGCCTATCATTAGAGATTATCTGTATGTGTTTAAGGAGGTTATCGGACTACCGTCGCATTAGGAGATTGATTTTTGGATAGACTTAGCGTAGGATGCCAGACTGATAATTATTCCTTTTAGGCAAATGGCACCTAGAGAGGAAATGGAGTCAGAGGTGCAAGTATATGACCTACTAAACAGATGGTCCATTTGTAGGAGTATATGTGAGTGTGGTGCACCTGTAGTATTCGCCACTAAGGTGGATGGCTCTTTGAGGTTGTGTGTAGATTATCTTGAGTTGAATAAGGTGACAAGAAGAACAAATATCCACTCCGCGTATTAGTGATTTATTTGACCCGCTCCACTGTGCGAAGGTTTTCTTTGAATTAGATATTGCAACGAGATTTCACCAGTTGAGAGTAGTGAAGGAGAGTGTGCTGATCACTAGGTTTCGTACGCCGTCGGGTTTCTATGAGTGGTTAGGTATGCCATCGGGCTAGCCAATTCTCCAACATAATTTATTGATCTCATGATCCACATCTTTAGGGATCTGCTAAACAAGTTCGTACTTATGTTCGTCGATGATATTCTGATCTATTCTGGGATAGAGGAGAAACACGAGACACACTTGAAGATTGTGCTTGAAGCGTTGGGGAAGCACATGTTGAAAGCAAAGTTTTCGAAATGTCACTTCTGGAAAGGGGAAGTGAGATTTTTGGGTCATTTCATCTTTGAGCAGGACATCGCAGTAGATCCGACTAAGGTAGCAGTGGTTTAGAATTAAAACCAACCCAAGAATGCTACTGATGTGAGAAGTTTCCTAGGATTGACGGGATATTATAAACGTTTTATCAAGGAGTTCTCAAAGATAGCAGCACCTTTGACTAGTTCAATGAAGAAGAATCAGACTTTCGATTGGGACGCGAAGTATGAGCATGCATTTGTGAGTCTGAAGGAGAGGTTGATGAGTGCATTAGTATTGATAATTCCAGGTGGGAATGAAGTGCTGAAAGCATACACAGACGCCTATAGTACTGGATTAGGTGCGGTATATAGAAGGGAAAATTTGTTGCCTACACTAGTTGACAGCTGAAGCTGCATGGGAGGAAGTATCCAACTCATGATTTGGAATTGGCGGCGATAGTGTTTGCTTTGAAGATTTAGAGGTACTGCTTATTAGGAGAAAGGTTCGAGCTATTCACGAACCACAAATCCTTGAAGTACCTTTTCTCCTAGAAGGTTCTCAACCTTCACCGGCAGCGATGGTTGGAATTCTTGGCCTTTTATGACTTTGACATTTCCTATACACCTAGTAAGGGAAATGCGGTCGTTGATGCATTGAGTGGAAGACATGCCAGTTTGGGAACGATGTTTCTAGATGGAAGAAGTTGGAGTATATTATTGGCTATGACTTCAGACCTCATTGTGAGTTAGAGCAAGAGTTATTGGCATGTTTGACGATCAGACCTACTTTATTTGAGCGGATTAGTGTTAGTCAGAGGAAAGATGCTAAACTAGCAGAGATCATGGAAAAAATAGAAGAAAGGTTAGAGTCAAAAGATATGAAGTTATACGGACTTGATCGAGAAGTTTGGCCCCATAAGGATTGGAGATTGTTTATTCTCAATTTTGATGGATTACGAGATGAAGTGCTACATGAGTGTCACTATTCTAGGTTGACTATACATTCCAACGGAAGTAAGATTACTGTGATATGAAGCAGACCTATTATTAGGATAGGATAAAGAAGGATGTTGGGGGCATTCGTCTCGAACTGTATGAACTGCCAGTTGGTGAAGGCAGAGCAAAAGAAGCCAAGTGGGTTGTTGCAACCGCTTGAAGTTCTCAAATGGAAGTGGAAGCAAGTATCGATGGATTTTACTGATGGACTACCAAGGACTCAAGCAGGGTACAACAACATTTCGGTCATTGTAGATTGGTTGATCAAGAGCGTTAGATTCATACCCATTAATTCAAGTAGTACACAGCCAAACTCGCCGAGTAGTATGTCAAATAGGTCGACGGTATGTTGAAGGGCATTGTGAGGGACCGAGACCCTCTATTCATGAGTAGGTTTTGGAAAAGCTTTCTATAGGGATTGGGTATCGAGCTGCATCTTAGTGTAGCTTGTCACCCAAAAACTGATGGGCAGACCGAGAGGTTGAATCGTATATTGGAGGATCTCTTGCAGGCTTGCATTCTCAATTTTGAGGGCTCGTGGGATGATCATACACATTTGGTAGAGTTCGCATACAACAATTACTATCAGTCTAGTATCGATATGGCACCGTATGAAGCATTGTATAGCTGACAGTATAACACTCCTTCATATTGGTGAGAAGTAGGTGAAAACTGATACTTGGACCATATATGGTTAGAGAAACTTCGGAGAAGATAAAGACCATTTGGTGATAAATGAAAGCTGCTCAGGATAGATATAAGAGTTACGTTGATGGAAGACATAGATTTGGACGATGATATGGTATTTATGAATATTTCTCCCTTGAAGAATGTCATTCGATTTGGTAATAAGGGGAAGTTGGATTCGAGATTCGTAGGTCCTTTTCCGATAGCAGAGAGAATTGAAAATCTAGCATATAGGATCGACATACCTCAGAAGATGACGGACGTGCACAATGTCTTTCATGTTTCTCATCTGTGGAAGTTTGTGCATGACTCGTGCGTGACAATTGCACCGGATCAACTTGATGATATCGTGATTGAGCTAGAAGCTTCAAGACCTCATAGGCCGATTCGTATTGTCGGATGCAATAAGAAACAACTTAAGAGGAAGATGGTGGAGTTAGTGAAGGTTCAATAGGCAAAAGTGAAGGCGATTGCATGTAGGAAACCGAGGAGAGCATGAGGGCCACATATCCGGAGCTCTTTGCATGATAAGGCCTACCATTTATCGTATTTACTTTCACCTTTGATATCTTATAAGGTAGCTTATTTTTTCGCATGGAAGGATAGGCTTACCTACACCATTGGTTGCATGGCTGCTTGTTTAAGATGAATGATGGTTATAATTGTTAGGCATGAGGGTTGACTACATTTGACTTATTTAGGGATTTCGGGGGTGAAATTCCAAAAGGGGGGAGAGTGTAAAAACTCGTATTTTACGTAACAAAGGATCATAAAATATTTTTATTTTATTCATATGAGGTTGTATGGTTGTAAAATTTTAGAAAGTGGCTTTTAGGGACATTTTCCACATCTATGATTTTTTTCCGAATTTCCATGTGATGATTTTGACCCTGAAAATCTTATTTGGACAACAACTTTTGATAAGAGCCGAATTAGGATCTCAAACCACTTTCATTGCTTCAGGATAATGGTATCATATTCTGTAGAGTGGTCATAATAGAAAAACGAACTTACAGTTTGAGAGTTATAGCTGTTTTAAGTTTTGGTTGCTGTTGGCCTACAGTGGTGGGTAACTAACTAAGCTCATACTTAGGCTCACTAATCTATCTTGAAAATTGTGCTAAGAGGAGGCTTTAGGAGCTGATCTAAGTCCATCTTTCCTAAAATAGCTCTAAACATCCATTAACCTAATTCCATGAAAAGCCTGCATTTTGGCTGATTTGCATTCCTCTTCCTTACTATCCACTTCAGATCTATGGGGAAGAATTAGTATTTTAGGTATTTGGCAAGTGGTTCTTGACCTCTCAATCTACTA
The DNA here is from genome assembly GCA_030737815.1 of Allium fistulosum. Classification (NCBI taxonomy): domain Eukaryota; kingdom Viridiplantae; phylum Streptophyta; class Magnoliopsida; order Asparagales; family Amaryllidaceae; genus Allium; species Allium fistulosum. The sequence continues at coordinate 117,839,360 of CM060908.1, read as the reverse complement.
TGCATTTTTATATTGTTAATAATGTTATTTTTAACATGATTTTGATCCTAAAATGTTTTTAATTTTAATCACATTATTAGAGGTGTTATTATGGCTGAATTTTAATGGTTTTTAAATGGTTTTGCAACCCCTTTTGTTCATATTCGTTTGCTAGTGTAAAACTTAGGTTTAGATTAGGATTTACTTGATTATCATGTTCTTATGTATGGCATGTATGAATGGATGCATATGTATGATATTCTATGTTTCTATGTTGCGCTTTGATATGATTTGCTGGTGATGTTTGGTAGTTAGGAAAGCGGTGGTCGAATTGGCAAATCGAAGGCAAAGATGGAAGGAATTGGATGAAACTTGAAGGAGGGGCTCTACAGCATGGGAGGAGCTCAGATTCAAGTCGCATCGAAATTGGAGTTAAGTACAAAAGTCAATACCGAGAGGTTTGATCGGTATCACGAGCTTTTGATTGGTGGAGAAACATCTCTATGGTAGAAGGTATTTCAATTCGGGGATAGTAGAGACGAGTGAAGGCAAAATGCGGGATAAGCATAGGACTTGGTTATAAGAGCTTTGAACTTAGTACCGAGAGCTTTAGATGAGGGTACTTAGAGCTTTGGATCATGATACCGATGTCTTTTCTGGAGAATGGTCAGGGTCCAAGCACTTAGAAAATGAAGTACTAGAAGTGAGGAAGGAAACTTACCCGAAATTTGACTAAGTACACCGCTCGGGTACCAAGAGGATAGGATCAGCAGCGAGAGGTTTATTTTTGGGGAGTCAGGGAGAATCTCTAGGAGGAGAAGTAGGGGCTCTGTAGGTCATGCTAATGGTTTTTTTGTTCGCTTAGGATTTGATGGCGATGTGGTAGCACAATGATAGCTTCGAAACTTTGATGATGGCAACTTGACATTGAATGGAGTTAGGTTTCGATGATAGCAACTTGATGTTGAAAGGAGTCGTGAGAATGCTTATCCATAAAGGGCGGGTTCTAAGAAGGGTGATCCGTGGATAGAATGTTGAATGGTTCTATCGTAGAATGAAGAAATATGGAATTGTTCCATGTAGATAATGGAAACTAAATGGAGCAAGGAAAGGGATCTAAGACACATGCTAAGGGATCGTTGATACTCGGTGTTTTTTCTGATGTACTCAAAAGCAGGATTATTGTGGGGATGCTCATGGGTGCTTTGTTCTGTTACCATGGGTCAGTTGTTTGGATCCGTATACCCTGGACCGATTGATTTGGATCTAGTATCAACTTCGTGCTAGAGACGAGTATATTGAAAATTGTGATTTCCGTTAGTCCTAGGTTGGGGAAAGGCCGTACAAGTTATCATATATCTTGAGCACATTAAATGATAGTGAGGCTTGTTTGATGGATGCTATGGTTACTTTGATTGTTTTCTTCCATAGTCTATCACTCTAGGGGTGTCACTGGAGATAGTTATTGGGGATAGTGATACCTGGACACCTGTTATCATACTTAGTTTGCAATATGCCTTTATGATATTCTTAGAGTAGCATATTATGTTCGTTATGTGCTAACTCTTTAGTTGTAAGAACAGGTCAAGTATGGTTCGTATACCATTGTTCCTTACTATATCGACTTGTATAGTATTTTGAGATTCATTTATCGCCCACACCAGACTGTTGTCTGACCCGGCATTTTATGTTTTTCTTCTTATTACCTTGGGTACCCTTAAATGAGTAAACTAGATAGCAGGTCTAGGTGCGATGCAGTAGCTGTGTAGAGGATGAGCTGGATGGAGCTATCTCGTATTATACATGGATTTCTATACTTACTCCACTGTGCAACACTATGGAGCCTTGGTAGTGCTTGCTTATTACTATTATTATGAGATAGTTACTTGAATTTATGTTAACCCGCCTTTTGGTAAGGCCGCGGACATGCGGGTTTAACTTAATCAACTGCATGTTCGTCGAGGCTATAGTGCGTTGGATTCAGTCGACTGGATGGATGAATGATGCAATGTGCTTGGGAGATGGAAATATGATTGGATAAAGATGAATCAACTATAATTTGGGTCTAGGAAACATGGTTGGCATTAAACATGGTTCGGCATGATGGAGGTTCGGCACATATGGTTCGTCTGGCATTCACGTTCGAATAGCGTTCAAGAGTAGTCGACATTCCATGAAGCATTTGACATTCAGGTAGCATTCATCGTCAAGATACGCTCAACATCTCGGAAGCGCTCGACATTCGAAAGCGCTCGGCATCATGGAACGTTCGGCATCGAGAGACGTTCGGCAGGGTATAACGTTCGGCATGTACGAACGTTCGGCATGGCAGAATTGTTCGGCCTAACTATTGTTCGGCTTAAGTATCGTTCGGCCAAGAGATGGTTCGGCCTTGATAGCGTTCGGCCAGAGTATCATCCGGCCTAAGTTTTGTTCGGCAATCAGTCGTTCAGCACGAATACATTGGGTCGGCTTCCGGTATCGTTCGGCGAAAATGTCTCCCACGGCATTCGGGGTGTTCGGCCTCACTTCTGGTCGGCATGAGGAGATCGTTCGGCATTCACACCTTGTTCAGCATTCAGCGTTCGGTATCTATGGTTCAGCATATGGAGACCACTCCATTTGGGCTGAGGTATTCAGCTACCAGGCCCACCAGGGAAGTCCAACCCATCTTTGTCTATAAATAGAGAGGCAGGGGCACAGTGAAAAGGGATCTTCTTTCTGCTCTCTTACTTTCTCTTTTCTAAGGCTAAGGCAACTCTGCCATTTTGTAACTGTAATCGATTATTATAGCAATAAAAAGCAAACTTCTGGAGTGGACGTAGGCCGGAGTTAGCCGAACCACTATAAGATCTGTTGTTCTTTACTGCTTTCATTTCAGTCTTAACTGTTCTTCACATTATTACTCTCTACATACATTCTATCTCTGAGCCGTGACTGGTATTTGGTGCTTTCATCTGGATTTTGGGGTTAGTGACCAATTTTGGTGCTAATACTTTGGTGCTTTCACTGAGAACTGAACTAAGGAACTTTGGAGTTAGGAACTTGGATCCTAGAAAGCAATGGATAGACCACCAACAAGGAAGCAAGCAGCGGAAAGGAGCAATCAGGAAGGAAGTCAAGCGGCCTCTTCTGGAGCTGGAGAGGATCATGCATCCATCTACATAACTCGGGATGAGATGCAGGCGATGATGAAACGACAAGAGGAGATGATGCAGGCTCTTCTCAGGCAATTTGGACAACCAAGAACTGCAGGAGCTCAAGTTCGTGGAACTTGACCAGAGGAACTCAACCAGCGGACAGATGGAGTGATTCAGCAGGAGGCAGCTCCCGATCAATAAACAGCTAACAATCTAGATGGACCTAGACTCAGGGGCACACCACCAGGTAATGCTGGACCAGTTCATGGAGGGATACCGGATGATGCTATGCGGCTTGGCGTCGATAGGAATACAGGAGTACGTGATGAAGAATATGTGCCAGAATTTCCTCGAGGACTTAGGGGGCAGTCTGGATTAGTTGGAAACCCTGGATTGGCTGACATTATCAAGCGGACTATTCGCGGAGGTCTGACAAACAGGGATTCAGAGGGAGTTAACAAAAGTCCGTTTACCCGGAACATCAGGACAGCTAGGAATCCGTCCGATTTCAAACTACCCACTCTGGAAGTATACAACGGGAAGACGGATCCCACCGACCACTTGATGAGGTACACTAGGCATATGGAAGTGCTGGGGGCAACGGAGGAGGTTATGGCCCGATGTTTTCCCTTGTACTTGACTGAAATTGCTGCTATGTGATTCAGACAGCTGGAGGATGGATCCATTGGAACATGGACAGAACTGGTGGACAAGTTCTTAAGTCAGTTTCGAGTTCACATAAAAAGGCCAAAGAACGTGATGACGCTAACGTCAGTCAAACTGGGGGCGGATGAATCGCTCAGGACATTCTTAACTCGATTTAATGCAACAGTTGCTTCGGTGGATCGGCCAGATCCATCAATGGTTCTGATGGCTGCGGTATCAGGAGTCAGGGATAATTCGGATTTCAAAGTATCGTTAATACGGGACCCACCGTTGGATCTTGGGGAATTCTTTCATGAAGCTGAAAGATTTCTTCGACAAGAAGATGCATGTTTGGACATGAGGCCAAAGGAAGTAAACACGACTAAGGATGGAGGACTACCCGACGAAAGCTCGGGTTGGGGCAAGGATAAAGGGAAAAGGAAGCACTGGGGAGAACCAAAGTTCTCCACTTACACAGGATTGAACGCAACGTTGGAGCGGATTTTCTTAGATACTCGAGATCGCCTTTCTTATCAAAGGCCAGCAAGGAGGGAACCCTCAGAACGAGAAAGGGCGTTAGGAAGGCACTGTCTTTTTCATGACCTGGACGGGCATGACACTAACAGCTGCTGGCATTTGAAGGACATAATCGAGGAGCATATAAGGAATGGTCAGTTGCGACAGTATGTCAGAACTCGGAATGCGGTGGTGGAACAGGAGCAGCCACCGCCTACCTTGAACGACGAGGGCATGAGGCCCAGGAATGGTGGCCGATTGGTCATCAACTAATCTTGATGGTTTGGAATAAGTAACAAACTCCGGGCAAACGGTTAAATCACTTACTCATGTACGGGGTCAGAGATAACCCTCAGGCATGCTCTGAGATGATGGCTTACCGGGACGCCCGGGTTTGTGAAATCTATTTTTTCCTTTGACTTGGACATTTGCTTTTTCTGGTTTGGTTTTGGAGTTTGGTTTGAACTCCCTGTTTTGCTCATTTTATGGTTTGGATTATGGTTTGGATGTTTGTTTTTTGGTATGGATTTTTGATATGGGTTTCTGGTTTTCTATTTGGATTTGGATTTCGAATTGGATTTTGATTGGATTTTCTCTGTATTTTTGGCTAAAAGGTCGTCGAGTATGGACTATGCTCGGAAAGGGTCCGGAGAGACCAGGATTCGGCCTAGGACTTAGGCCATATATATTATCGGTTACTATTTTGGGTCGTCGAGTATGGACTATGCTCGGCAAGGGTCCAGAGTGACCAGGATTCGGCTTAGGACTTAAGCCACGGCATTATTCGACGTTCAAGGACACTGAACCATGAACACCATGGAATTACTTAACATAGGTCGTCAAGTGTGGATTGCGCTTGGCAAGAACCCAAAGAGGTTACGGATTTAGATATTGGCAATGAATAGCTAAGAATTCGGACAAGGACCCGGAGCGGTCCCGGATTTGGATATCGACCCGGAGAGGTCACGGATATGGTTATAGGTTATTGGATATGGATGGATTGGAACTCAGTAGTCGGGTTCAGATGGATGTGGAATTGGATAAGGACTTGGTTACTGGATAGGAATCAGACATAGACTCGGAACAGTCGCGGAAATGGATCAGGATATGGCCGTGGCACTCGGATAAGATGGCTTGGTAATGGATTGGATTATGAATCGGAAAGTATGGATGTGGATAACATACATACTTGGGATATTGGACTTGAGGCTATTCAAAACACACCTTTCATAGCAAGGCTTGTTTTGGGGGGGCAAGTGTTAACCCGCCTTTTGGTAATGTCGCGGACATGCGGGTTTAACTTAATCAACTGCATGTTCGTCGAGGCTATAGTGCGATGGATTCAGTCGACTGGATGGATGAATAATGCAATGTGCTTAGGAGATGGAAATATGATTGGATAAAGATGAATCAACTATAATTTGGGTCTAGGAAACATGGTTCGGCATTAAACATGGTTCGGCATGATGGAGGTTCGGCACATATGGTTCGTCTAGCATTCACGTTTGAATAGCGTTCAAGAGTAGTCGGCATTCCATAAAGCATTCGACATTCAGGTAGCGTTCGGCGTCATGATACGCTCGGCATCTCGGAAGCGCTCGGCATTCCGAAGCGCTCGGCATCAAGGAACGTTCGGCATCGAGAGACGTTCGGCAGGGTATAACGTTCGGCATGTACGAACGTTCGGCATGGAAGAATTGTTCGGCCTAACTATTGTTCGGCCTAAGTATCGTTCGGCCAAGAGATGGTTCGGCCTTGATAGCGTTCGGCCAGAGTATCATCCGGCCTAAGTTTTGTTCGGCAATCAGTCGTTCAACATGAATACATTGGGTCGGCCTCCGGTATCGTTCGGCAAAAATGTCTCCCACGGCATTCGGGGTGTTCGGCCTCACGTCTGGTCGGCATGAGGAGATCGTTCGGCATTCACACCTTGTTCGGCATTCAGCGTTCGGCATCTATGGTTCGGCATATGGAGACCACTCCATTTGGGCTGAGGTATTCAGCTACCAGGCCCACTAGGGAAGTCCAACCCATCTTTGTCTATAAATAGAGAGGCAGGGGCACAGTGAAAAGGGATTTTCTTTCTGCTCTCTTACTTTCTCTTTTCTAAGGCTAAGGAAACTCTGCCATTTTGTAACTATAATCGATTATTACAGCAATAAAAAGCAAACTTCTGGAGTGGACGTAGGCCAGAGTTAGCCGAACCACTATAAGATCTGTTGTTCTTTACTGCTTTCATTTCAGTCTTAACTGTTCTTCACATTATTACTCTCTACATAAATTCTATCTCTGAGCTGTGACTGGTATTTGGTGCTTTCATCTGGATTTGGGGGTTAGTGACCAATTTTGGCGCTAACAATTTATTTCCATTTTATATAAGCTCTATTATTTGTTGTATAACTCTATAGATATGCACTCTTATATTTAGATCACTTAATTATTACTATCTCTCATGTTTTATATCTTTAACGTATATTATATTTTATTCCATGCACTATCAGAAATGCGATAGGTTCAGTGATGTTTTATTTCACTTTTAACCCTTGATGATCATCCTATATCGGCCTAGCATGTCAGGAGCACACTATTTAGCTATATTGGATGCCAGTGGTATAGAGCGGTCGTCATAGTTTAAAATGAAACATTTTGAACCAAACACTTGAAAATAAGAAACTTTCGGTTTCTTTCCATAAAACATTTCATAAGAAGTGTTTTTAGTCAATGGCCTTAAAGAAACACGATTAAGTATATAGCTAATAGTAGCAACGGTTTCGACCCAAAAATTCTTTGGTAAGTTACTACTACTTAGCAATGTTCATTTATGTTCTTGTAAGGTACGATTCTTCCTTTCAACTACAATATTTTGTTGTTGTGTTCGTGGAAAAGAGAAATTGTGACTAATACCCTTCTTATTATGAAGATCTTCAAATAACTCGATTTCAAATTCTCCTCCATGATCATTTCTAATATTTTTTGTTTTTAAAATTTTAAAATTTTGAATTCCTTTAGCAAATATTTTAAACATTTCAAAATATCACTTTTGTTTTTCAAAAATAAAGTCCAAGAAAATCTAGAATAATCATCAACGTATTATGATTTACTGACTTGGGTGGGGCCAAATATATAAATTTTGTAGTTCTAGTGGTTGTTTTGTTGATATTTTCTTTTTAGATTTAAAAGAAGTTTTCTTTAATTTTCTATATTGACAAATTCATTTTTAGCAAGTTTATGAAGGTATTTAAAATTAATACGGCAAAATCGTTTATGTCAAAGCCACAGATCATTATGATTCGCAATAAAGCACATATCATTATTGTGATTAAAATTCATATTTAAAACATAAATATTTTGTTTTCTTATACCTTCAAAAATTAAAATTTTATTTTCTTCAAAGATTTTGCATTTATCTTCTTCAAGGTTGATTTAAAAACCTTTCACATAATTGATTTATACTTAAAAGATTATGTTTTAAATTTTATACTAATAACACATTTGTAATCAAAGGAGAGTTAGATATATCGATATTGATGACGTCTCTAATTCCAACTATGAATCCTTTCAAGCTGACTCCAAATGTCCTGGTTCCTCCATCAATGTATGTTATATTAGTTAACATATTTGCATTGCCTATCCTATGCTTGGAACATCCACTATTGAGCATCTATTTCTCCTTTTTGTTATTTGGTACCTACAAAAGAATAAAAAATTATTGGTACCCATTCTTATGTTACGGTCATATGTGTTAGTAGAAGAAGGTAGCTATACCCATAAGAATTTAGGAACTTTAGAAATATAATTATGGCTATAAACTACATTTTTTTAGAAAACTATCTATATATTTTTGTCTAATTAATTTGTTTTTCATTTAGGAATCTAAATTTTTATATTTTTAGAATTTAAAATATTTGTTTAAACATTCTCTTTAGATTTCCTAAAGTTTACGTACAAAGTGTTATATTTCTTATTATTATTTTTAATTTGTTTTGCTTTCGTAAAGCCAATCAAATTTTCTAAGCATTGTTTTCCTTGGTTAAATTTTGCAACATTATTTGTAATTTGCACTGGTTTTTGTTTTAATTCTAAAACTTCATTTTTAGAAAAGTCTAAATTGGATTTGAGTTCACAAACTTCTTTGCTAAGTTTATCATTCTCAATTTTACTTGCCTTAATTTCATCAATTAAAGCAGTATTTCGAGAAGTTAAATTTTCATAATACTTTTGTAAATCTTCTAGTTCTTCTTCCAAAATACATTTTTGATTTTCAAGCAAACCAGTTTCCAATCTACCCTATTTAATTTGCCCATATTTTCTTTACATAATTTCGTCAAATATTTTTAATTTATCATCAACTTCAATACTAATTTCAAGAATATCATTATATGAGAGATCAAAATTTACCTCGTTGGTAGCTATAAAACAAATGTTCGCTGTTCCATTTCACTATCACTATCATTCTTCGAAGAAGATGAACCTGAATCATCACACGTAACTTCAAAAGCTTTTCTTTTCTTCTTAAATTTATCAAATTTGTTCTTCTTATCCGTGTTTAGTTGTGGACAATCCTTCGTCATGTGCCCAAATTTGTGACATTTGAAGCACTTGATTGAAGTTGAGTTCCACCATTTTGAGCTTTCGTGAATTTCTTAAATTTGTTGTAGTTTTTGACGATGAACACAATTTCATCTTCATTTAAGTCGGAGTCTTCATTATCAGTTTGTAAAGCTATACTCTTCTTCTCTTGATTTTGTTCTTTTATTGCCTACAAGTTTGCTTCATACGACATCAAATTTTCAATTAACTCTTCAACTTTGAGTTAAGAAAGATCATTGGCTTCTTCAATTGCAAGAACTTTTCTTTCCCAATCAATGTTAAAGAAAAAATACGTGTAACAAGTTCAAAATCAGTGAATGTAAATCTTAATGTCATGAGATCGTGTTGTATTGTTCGAAATCTTGCATACATATGTACAATGGATTCATTATTTTCCACTTTGAATCGCTGAAATTGATTTTGAAGAATAAAATTTTTATTTTGTTTAACTTTGTTTGTCCCTTCATGTGCAATTTGAAGTGTATGTCAAATATCATATGTGGTTTTGCAAACCATAACTCTAGAAAATTCATTTTTATCTAGTGAACAACACAAAACATTCATGTCTTTAGCATTATTGGTTGCTGTAGTTTTTTAAGCATCCGACCAAGTACTCATTTCAGTAGAAGGTGCTTCATACTTATTTTGACTAGCTTACCAAATCTCAAAGCTATTGGCTCCCATAAAAATTCTCATGCATGTAGACCAATATGCATAATTAGATAGGGAGAAAAGTGGAGGATGTGCACAATGATCTCTAGTAATTAATGTAAATTTTTATGTAACCAAGCTAGATAATAATAAAGTAGAATAAAGTAAAAAGCGATCATACCCGGATTTATATACTGGTTCGGACCTCCCGTCCTATATCTGGTTTGAAGATCCCCTTTGGATTTTCCACTAACCAAAAGCACCCTCACTTAGCCTGGAGTAATAAGCGATACAATTTTTTTTTAATTAACAATCTTGTGTTCTATCAACATAGATATTGACTAGTATTACAAAGCTTCCAATAATCTCCTTGATGAATCAATAATGCGTGCAATGTGATTAAGGAAGTGTATGGAGTAATTTTTGAGTGGATATACAATATCAATTTTCAAAAAGCAAATAATCACTAGAGAGTTAGAAACCAAGACAGCAAGTTAATTCCCGAACTTCTAGTCTTAGAATCTATTTATAATAATCCAAAGTTGCTTAGAAAAGTTGTATTCATTCAGAAAGTCATTCCTCTTCGAAAAAGAAGCATCAAACAGTTGTAACTTTTCAAAGTGTTGTTTCAGAAAATAGCCATTGTTGTTCACTCAGGCGACTAGGAATGGTCACAAGTCTACTGAATATGAATATCAAATATTACAGAAAGGAATGCAACAATTAGAAGACAAAAGTGCATTTGTTGTTGACTGGTTTAGTTGACCGAATATAAATTCGGTCGACTGCCCTCAGTTGACTGAATTTGTATTTAGTCCATTGAGCCTATATAAAATAATTTTTATATATGCAATCTTGTAGAACTTTATCTGCAAATATTGTGGCTTCTATATTGAACATCTTATGTTCCAGTGCTATTTGTATATGCATATGAACCATCTAGGTGATTTTACAATTAAGATCTAAAGACAAATACATACTCTTGACTTTGAGTTATAGACGATCGTCACTTTGGCTCTTTTCTTCTTGTCTCATTGAATTATCATTATCTTTAAATTCCTATATAAAATAGTATACAGGATATGTATATAAATATAGTTTCCATCAATAAACCAACCATACAAATAGGGTTCTAACAAAGACTTCAAATGGAATAATGAACTAATTTAGCCTTTAGTGCCACCTTAGGGCCTGTCCAAAGCAACCACCCAATGGAGATGGTCAATTAAGCTTTTGATCCTACCTCAGAGCTTGGCCAAAGCACCTATCCAAGGGAGATGGTCAATTAAGCATTTGGTCCCACCTCAAAGCCTGTCCAAAGCACCCATCCAAGGGAGATGGTCAACGAAGCCTATGGCTCTACCTCAGGACCTGGCCAAAGCACTCACCCAAAAGGGATTGTCAAGGAAGCCTTTGGTTTCGCCTCAAGGCCTAGCCAACGCACCCATCCAAAGAGTGATGGTCAATTAAGCCTATGGTCCAGCTTCAAGGCCTGGCCAAAGCACCCATCCAATAGGAAATGGTAAATGAAGCCTTTGGTGCCACCTCAGGGCCTGGTCAAAGCACTCATTCAAGGGAGATAGTCAACGAAACCTTTGGTCCCTCCTGAGGGCCTGGCCAAATCATCCATTCAAAGGGTGATGGTCATTAAAACCTTTGGTCTTGCCTCAAGGTGCAATGACCCATATTTTACATACCAAAAGATCATAAAATATTATTTTTTAAATTGATGAGGTCTTATGACTCAATAAATTTGGGAAATGTAAACCATCGACATTTTTCATTCTTAGATTTTTACTGGATAGTTTTGACTTTGAAAATCTTGTAAGGCCAATAACTTTTGATAGAAGCCAAAATAGTGTCTGAAACTACGTTTATTGAAAAGACATGATGGTTTCTCTTTCCATAGAGTAGTCATAATAGGAAATTGGACTTACCGTTTATGGAGGTTTGAGGTTCTCACCTGTTTTAGGCAGATTAGTAGATAGTTAGTAGGTGATTAGTGCAACCCATTAACCTAACTCGAGATTAGGGTTAATACCAGCACCTTTCAGCCACCATTATTCACTTTTCTCTATTTCTAATTACCTTCAAAACTCCATTAATCCATATTAGACCAAAACTCGCTCATTTCTTCTCTTTAATTAGCCTAAGTTAGTGATTAAGGTGAGATTAATGAAGGGGGTCTGGTGGATTTCAAAATTCAGAGCTTTGGGATCCATGTAATTGCCGTTCGGATTAGATCTACACTTGTTTAGTTAATTTTAAATGACTCTTCATCCAAGTGAGTGGTTTAATCCTCTCACTTTGCTATATTTGTCATTATATTTTAAAAGTGATATTTTAAATGGTTATTTTACTTTAAAACATGTTTAATGATACATCTAGTTCTACAATTGACTTATAAATGAATTTTGATGTATTTTAAAGTAATTTTAAAGCAAAGTCTACTCATGTTCTTACGGGTTGGCTAGCTTCTAAATTTCTATATCTTAGCTAAAAACTGATGTGAATCCATGTTTGGTTGATTTGTATGTCTTATATATGTTGTATGTATGCTATAATAAACTGCCTTTATGTGAAATTGCTTATTTTGTTACAAACGCTAATCGAAAGGTGATTAGAGTTAGGATGTCCTATTTGATTTTGGGCCTAGTGCATATTTGATGTCGCATAGATGATGATGACCCATATCAGTAGAAAAAGGATAGAAAAGAGTTGCAGTAGCAAAGGAGTTTTTTAGAGAAAGAATTTTTTTGGAGTCATGCGCCTTATAAATTGGCACCGACTTGATAAGTTGGTCTAATCAAGGTGTGATCGATGCGGGGTGACAATGAAGGCTCTTAGATGCTATATTTCAAGTTTAGTGTCGATTAGTGTTGATTTTCTCAAGTTATGGATATGTTAAGATGGATCCATTGCAAATGGATGGGTAGTAGATCATTTGGTGTTTTTAAAGGGAAAACTTTGGGTTTTTAAGGTAAAACCTAGGGCTTGCTTGGAGGCACAAAAAATCTAAGATTTTGGGAAACTTATTCAGAAACATAGAGTCAGAAGCTCCATAACTCGGTACTAACCCTTGCAAGACTTAACACCAAGTCAAGAAAAAATTGATGGTTCTTTGAGTTGTCTTGGTGTCTGCTTCACATCAGATTGAAGAAAACTCAGGATCGAATGGAGAAAAACCTAGAAAGGCCTGACTTGGTACCTAGTCTTGCTTAACTGTGATCTGGGCATTTGATTTGACTTTTTTAGATTGGCCTTAAATTTGAAAGGATGATAGATGGTGATGTCAGAGAGCTATAAATGAAATTTGGTGGCAATCCAACGACAGGATATTAAGATATGATGGATGGAAGATCGATAATCTATGTTAATAACCTCAGATTGTTTGGAGTCGGACCTAGGAAAATTGAACAATTACTTTGGGTAAAACCTATGAAATTTTTGTGGATGCTTTAGGATAACATGATGATAATATATGACTAATGATGGATGTCAAGCATATTCCATGCTAAAGAACTAACACTAGAGTTATATGAAGATCCATAAGGATAAGTTCTAGGATGCAGACTTATGAAGTAGAGCGAGGATGCACTCTACAGTGGATATGATGTGTGTAAAGGGATCGTTGATACTCGAAGATTTTGAAGTGTACTCGAAAAGCAGGGGTATGTGAGGGCGCTCACTTAGGCTAGTGTTTGACACTTTTCTATGGGATTAGAAAAGCACAAATTAAAAATAATATTGCAAGCGCACAGGTGTGTAGTATGCAGGTCAAACACGAGGAGCAAAATTAAATTCTATTGTTTATGTAATCCCGTGGGTGAGTTAGATAAATTTAGAGGTGATTTGTACCTACAAAAAATGCAAAAAAATAGAGAAGTAAAGAAATATGGATTTAGACTCCAATCCTTTTCTCACAGAAGGATCCAACTATTAGTCATGGAAGAGTTGTTGAGAGTTAAATCAAAACTCCTTCACAAATTCTAAATAATGGAAAACAGAAAAAACAGAAAAACAAACAGAAATTCATATAAACAAAAAATAAGATTAGGATAGACGCTAAAACTAATTAACGGTCTATCACTAATGAAAAGGGAAGAAAAACTTAGATAATTATGTCTAACAAAACTAATTGATAGAAGCCACAATTATCTAAGTGTAAATAAAAAAACAGAAAATTAAAGAAGAATAAGAAGAAGAGCTTTATTCTACACTAGATATTATGAGATATGAGATATCTTTTACAATGAATAAACCTGGGTATTTATAGAGTACAAGTTGTTTCCCATCAAAAATTTACAAAATATGTTACCATAAAATGAATATCTTCTCTTTGATCATGTGAATATAAATATTCATGAGAGATAGCTTGTCTTCAGATCTTTGACATGTGGCATGATGGGTGATTTTGATTTGAGGGTGATTTGTTGATGTGAATTAATCCATGATAAATTGGCATAGTCAACTGAATGTGATTGTGATTGCTTGATATGATTGGAAGATTTTGATTGATTGTGATTTGATTGGAAGATGATTCTTGATTGATTGGGAGATTGTTGATTTGTATGTATATAATCAATCACAAGTATGTTCATATGTATATGTATATCTTCCCAAAAATCCTCCATTTTCATATGCAAAAATAATGTGCTTTCCAAGATTCAAACTCAACTCCTTCCGCCATTTAGGAGATGCCTTAACCACTCAGCTACAACTTCTTTTGTTCAATCTTTTCAAAGTAGCTGGCATAATCCAATGCAAATCTCCATTTTTCTTCTCTTTTGCTCCATTTAACATGAAGTCTCCTTAAATCTGTATATCTGTAGAAACACTCAAAAATATCCAGTGTAACATTTATTTATATACAACATAGGTAAGATATGAGCACAAAAATAAACACTTTTACATGTCTATCAAATACCCCCATACTTATCTTTTACTCGTCCTCGAACAAAACAAAAATAAAAACTAAACTAGGTAGGTCGCACTTTCGTAGGAATCACGATTGCATTAAGCATTTGCAACAAGCCGTTAAACCTCTAGGTGTCCCTAGTAGGACGAGTGGTGCCTCGTGAGGGTTTAAAGCAGATACTACCCACAAAATCCAAATGCAACATGTGATGATTCTAATGCAGTTACATGAATGCAACGAATATATACAAATGACAACATGACTTATTTCAGAATAGTTGCAACACAGTAATGTATACAAGTCTAAGTCATTTTCTAGAAACTTTTGTTCCTCAACTAGTCACAATTTTCCAACATAATTCAAGATTTCATACGTTAAACTCTAGTTTGACTAGTTGGTTTGGTTGACAACATAATGCAGCGATGAAATAGATTCTTTGTTTGCTTGTCACGGTTTGCAAAGTGGTATTGTTATTTCCTTTTGTATAACTAGTCAAATCATTAATAGAGTCAAGAAGGTGCTTCAGTTTTAATTGCTTACTCTCTCTTTATTTGCAAAAATAAAAATCGATACACCTAACTTAAAAGTCCAAGGTATACCACTCATGCATTGCCTCGCGGACTTACGTGAGAGTTGGGAAAGAGCTTGGTGGGTTTGCACAGCAACGCTAGATGTACTAGCAATGTTGGATACCTTTGGAATTTTATTATTATGTTTTTTTCATTTTTTTGAAGAGAGATGCAAAATCATCTTAGCACTTATTAACTTTACTGGAAAAAAAAGTTCCAACGTACTTTAAAGCAACCACTTTTTAAACAAAGACTACAATTTAGAATAAATTTCATTACCATCACCTACGAGTCTCCCTATATACTAGTTACACTATTATCGTTCGTAATTCAACTTTTCATTACGTTTTCGATTCAATATTAGTGATTCACAAAATTTTCCATCCCATGAATAAAACTATTTAACTTACTATGTCGTGACTATTTAAAATACATCAAAGTTTGGGAAATGAGATGAAAAATTAAAAAAAATTAAGGTGAATAGAAAAATGATGTATTTTTCTTTAAGAAAGAAAAAAATGAATGAGAAGGATGAAATGCAATGCAGACCCTCCTCCATACTTAGTTGAGACAGTGTCCGCACTATAAAAATGTTTCCTAAATTTGAATGAGAGTACCCAAAGATGGATGATGTGTAAAATGATTTGTAAAATGAAATGCAATTTAATAACTAAATGCGGACATGGATCATATATAAAATATGATTTGTGCAAATGATGAATGAATTGTGACGAACGCCTACATCTTTCTCCTCCATACTTTTTTAGCTCTATTTTTAGAGTTTGCACTGAAATGGAGAATAGACTCGATGAATGGTTTGCCGTTAGGCTTAGATTTAAAATCAGGTGTGTCCCACCGTAAAACTCTACCTATAAGGATTTTATCAACACAAAGGTTCATGTGTTCCAAATATTAGTCATTATAATCTCATACATTTGTGTGACTAAGCACGATTTCATTCAAAACACTAGAGTTTCTATGTTCATTACCAATCGTCGGTTTTGTTTGTAATTCAAAACTCAAGTCTAGTGGTGAATGTGTGAATCAAGCATGTTGTTTAACTCAGAAATATATTCGTACTCATCGAAGTCAGAGTTAAAATGGTTTAAGCATGCATTCCATGCTTCAGTAGTATCACTAAACTTATCGTTTCCAACCATTTGAACCATTTTGATTTCTTCTAAGTTTGAAAAATTTAAGCAAAAATGGTTTTTACTTCAAAATAGTAAAAAAATACTAAATTGTACTCTATTAGTTGATTGACTCGATTAGAAGGGGGAAGAGGGTCTTATGGCCATTCATGTATAGTATAAAATAATAAGGGATACGACCAATGTTTTATGGGTAGTATGCAACCTCTTTTGCTAATAGTTCAATAAATTGAACTACTATATATCCGAGATCTAACTATTCGAGACAATCTGTAACGACCCGGTATTTTGGACCATTCAAATCGACAATAAATCCACACATGTCTGACTTGAATAATTCAAAATAACAGATTGTAATAAAAATTTGGCAAAACTCAGCATATGTAGTAAATAAATCAATCACATAATCACAGACACAGAGTAATACAATAATACGCAGCGGAATAGATAAAATAGTAGTTCATGAAGCTACTATATAAACATCAGAGTTAGAAATAAAATACAACAGAATATCTCAAATGTAGTGAAGTCTCCAGTACAACAGATGACTTCTCTGAACAAATCAACTAGAAGAGCTGAAAGCTGAGGCGATAGTTGGATCTCCAAAGGAAGCTCCAAACTCCAAGGGTGAGTCTCAAATGCTGTATCACTCGGTCTGACCCGAGCGTAAAGCAAAACACAAAACACTCGAGTCAGGATTAACATTCTTATATAAATAAATCCAACTCAAGTGAAATATCAATTGAAATACGAGTAACTTAAAGGATGTTGGGATAACCATCCTCTAAGGATCTTCAGACCTATCTACAAGGTGGAAATATACATTTTAACACCGTGGTCATTTCAATTAAATTTATACTTCAAAACCCAAATATCATTTCATTTCAAATATATCCATTTTCCAAAATAGTATATATATATATATATTAAATGATTTAAAAAGTAAAGTATTTAATTTCCTCAAGTCTAGCAAATCGATTCAAATCAACTTCAAATTCCAAATTCAAATTTATTCAAAGCTCAATTCATCAATTTAATTCATTTCTAAACAGATCATTTAAATTTTCAATATATTTCAAAGCTTTAATATTCAACATTTTCAAAGTTAAATTTAACAGTTTCATATAGCTCTTGATTTAACTTCATTATTATTTAATCAGGGAATATTCACTTAATAAATTCAATATCATTTAACTAGCCTTAAATTACATTTTTACTAAATATTTCCTTAAACTTTAGTTAAACAAAAAAAATATTCATTAGATTACTTATAAATCAAACTCAAGTTATAAATCATATCTTACATCTCAGTTTCAATAAGTTTCAAATCGGTTTAATTAAATAAAATTCTTTATTGAATACAATTTCAACTAAATTCAAATTATCTTTCTAACCTTAACTTATTCAAATTATTACCAAAATCTATTTTGAAATATATTTTAAACACTCAACATATTATATGTATTTAAATCAATCATTCCCATTTATATATAATAATTTAAGGCTCAACATTTATTAAAACCATATATTTCTTTCCAAAACCATAGAATTCATTTTTAAAATATTTATATATATGGACCAACGGTGTCTGTATATATATTTATCATATGGTTAAGTGATACAGATATTTATCATTTCAATCCGAAGTTTAAATATATACGGGTAGATATCATTTCGACCCGTAATCCCAATTTCAATTCAAATGAAAATCGCTTGGGTTTATCATTTCAACCCATAACGAAATTCTCCTATTCTAAAGTCCGTTCGGGTATGTATCATTTCAACCCATAGTGAATTCTATACTAACAGGGAACTTGCAGAGTGATAACAGATAATAAAAATATAACAACAGGCATATATCATCAATATAAATAACAGATATTGGTGTTAGATGTCATAGGTGAACATATACAGATAATGGTAATAACAGGCATATAAATACTAGATACTGGTGTCAGATGTCATAGGTGGACATATACAGATAATAGCATATATAACAATTTAAATAACTACAACATCATATTTCAATTGTCGTTTCAATTGAAATCAAATTTAATAAATACAAGAACGTTAATCGTGAGTGATTGCTCACCTTTCGAGGTTAGAGAGATAGACAATGAAGTTGAGTTATGAAATGCAAGCACGACTTCCAAAGCAAAGTTAGATGGTACAATTTCGACGGAAAAGCTGATAGATAGAAATTGATGAGAACGGATCAAATTAGCTTGATAAAATTGAAACGAAGATTATATGATTAATTTATTACTTTCTTTCAAAATGAACGTTAAATCAAAACACGCATTTTAAAAAATGAAATATATATATATATATATGCACACCCATGAAAACCATATAACTTTAAAACACTTCCATTTCATATTAATGTTAAATAACAAATATATAATTATTCAAAATGTCACATATATAGTATATTCATTTTATGGTTGTCGTTTCCATGTAATAAATATTCATTTTAAACCAATATTAAAATAATATATATGTATAGTTAAAAAAATCAATGTTCTAACATAAAACACATATATTAAAGATCAACACACATATATATAATATCTTTTGAAATGAATACTTATGTATATATATAATTATTATAGTTTATTACTTTCCTTTTCAAAATATCCAGCAGGAAATCAAACAACTTATGCACATATATGTGCAGATAAATAATATTCTTTATAATACATTGTTAACTTACTCCTTTTTTTTCTCTTTTTTTTTTTATTAAACCTTTATATATAACAAAATATATGTATAAAATAAAATATTTGTATATATAAAAATCAAAACGTTTCAAACATATATTCAAAAACTGGATCATATAAATAACAATGTATTTAGTTAACGCATAGTATAAAATTCATTTATATAACACTCTTATATATATATATATAAATCTTGTATAAGTAAACCTTTATAGCTTCATAACTTATTTACTTTCACATATAACAAGATCTGTACAAAAGAATGCAAATTTTTCTCAAATCCTTTTGAACGTTTATAAGAAAAATTTTAAACAATAAATATACCTTCTTATTTAGGAAAGGAAGTAAGCATGCACTTGTAGGAGAAACGTGAGTGGAGGTTGAGGGTTGTAGGCGGTGGAAAGGGAAGAGGGGCGGAGATAGCTTCAGACGATGGGTATATACGTCGTGCAAATTTTTTTTTCTTTTTTTTTTAATCTGGCGTAGGCCATGGAAAAATTTGGGAGGAGGAAAAGTAAGCAATGGTGGGGAGTGGATCTCAAAAATGAAGAAGGAGCAGGCAACAATGAAATATATGAAGAGAGAGGTAGTGGAAAGCTACAGAGAAAAATATAATATAAAAGGTAATAATAAATGAAAATCAACGTTCATGCGTTGATTCAGCAGAGAAGTTAAAGCAAATAAGAAGAGAATGGATTGATTTAAAGGAAAGGCAATGAATGGTTTAGAAATAAATAAAATGTAAAACGTATACGTTTTAATTTCAAAAAGGAAAGAAATAAATACGGGGATGACAACAGTCAAAATGCACATTTAGGCTAATAATAGAATATAAAAGTAAGAAAATCAAAAGGATGGGCACAGAGATGTGAAATCAGGGAGACAAGGGAAGCAAGTGATCTTTCAAATTTATAACGTTGGCAATAAATATAGAATAAATGAAAATGAAGAGGGGAAGAAATAAACTATTTATGGGCGATGAATTTATAAAAGGAACCATGATGTGTACAATAATTGAAATGAAAATATACACAAATAAATGAATATGGTACAAATGAAGATGAAGGGGAAAAGAAATAAACTATTTATGGGCGATGAATTTATAAAAGGAACCATGATGTGTACAATAATTGAATGAAAACGTACACAAATAAATGATTACCAGTGAAGTTAAAAAGGCAATAATAGTGTAAATGTGAATCGTTGCCACATAAACAAATAAAACGTATACAAATCTTTTACCGGTTATGTGATGGCAACGGTCACCCTTAATTGAGCTGAATAATAAAAGCCAATGCTTTGAACGTATGCCATAAATTAAGTAACAGACACTGATTTCTAAATTTATTAGTAGCTAGGAATAGCAACGTTTGAACGTGAATTGGAAAGCAATTAATACTGTGGTCCAGCCTGTACGTTTCAAATCTTGAAAGCGAAGAAAATAGAAATGGAATAGGTTGCAAAAGGAAAGCCACACATATAAATGGAATAAAACGTTAACAATGAAACGTGCCACATTCAATGGAAAGAAACTGAAATGATAACGTCAAGCACGGTAATTAAGGACAATAAAGTAGAAAGTATGAGAAACGTAAAAGTGAACAAACGAATGAATGCAAGCTACAGATATATATATATATATATAAATGATGTAAAATATTATGTTTCTACCAGAGAGAAGAGAAAATGTTTGAAATGGAATAAATAGGGAAGGAACAAACCCGAAATGAAATAGCAACGGATAGAAAATTAAAGAGCTACAGCATGAATACGGGGAGTAATAAAGGTATGGTATTGATTGGATTGTAACTGATGTAAAACTTGAATGGACAGGGAAGAAATAAAATTTATGGTAACAGTCGATTCCCTTGATTTCATGCAAATTTATTTTCAACAATTCTTAACTGATTTGAATTTAATAGAATTACATAATAAATAAACTTTCATATAATTAATTGAAAATTTACCATTTGCTATATTTAATTATATGTAATCCAAATAAATTTTTTTTCAAAATTTTATTATTAATAATTTCTCAAAAATCCAATTCAATACGTTATAAACCAATTAAAAATTGCTAAACTTTTATGGGTCGTTACACTCTCCCCCACTCAAAACTTTTCGTCCCCAAAAAGGAACAAAGTAGGAGAATTAAAGCAACCAGAAAGAAAATAGATTGAAAGACAAGATAAACAATAAATTTAAAACTATACAAATTTTACTTGAAATATTCATTTAAAAACATCATTTGAAATTTAATTTTCTTTAATACTTTAATACTTTTCAAAACTCATTTGAAAACGATTATTTACATTATTACTTATATTTACAAAGAAGCTATTGAAAATTTTAAACCCAAAATTTATAAAAAAAAAACTTTTTTATTTATCTCAAGATACTTCCAACATTATAATAAATTAATAATCATTCACTTTAAATATGTTATAATTAATTAATAACTTCTGAAACACTAAAAATTTTCTATTATACCATGTAGTATATAAATAAACAATATTTTAAAGGATATATTCAAAAGAAGGAAAGAAGATAGATTCGGAAAAGAGAATATAGGTGAATAAATAAAGCAGGGCAGATAAGGTAGATTCAAAAGAATAGTATCGGGCACGAATAATTAATTTAGAACCATAAGAATTTCAATTTCAAATATTAATACAGAATTCCTTTGTTGAAAATACTTTTATAACTCGATGTTTCATCAAGTTTATCCTTGTTCCTGTAGACTCTGGTAGTGCGTTGATCAGGCGCAAAACTAGAATTCTCCAGGTACTTAGTAGACTTGTTTTAACACCTAGTGAAAATACTGGAAAAACTTTTTTTAAAAACAGATATGGAAAGTACAATCCAAACAAAAACAAACAAAACCTTTGTCTAACCATGGTTCGCATATACACAATGGTTACGCCTGGTTCCCCCAGGAAACAATCCATATCCGTAAGCTTTCTCAGCCCTGCGAGTTACGCCATGATGACTAGTAGAATGCAGGATACACAATGGTTACGCCTGGATCCCCCAGGAAACAATCCGTACCCCCAGGCAAGACTCAGCCAAGCATTTGCGCTACTATTCGCGACCTACACAGATTGCAGGATACACAATGGTTACGCCTGGATCCCCCAGGAAATAATCCGTACCCCTAGGCAAGACTCAGCCAGGCAGTTGCGCTATGCAGTCGCGCTCGTAAGACCATGGGTAACGCCATGGAATTTGAAGGACACTCGAGTATCATATCCGGAAAACCAAAAATCAGAGAGAATAATATCGATAGAATGAATCCAAGATGTGGCCATAAATCGGATATCAAGCAGAAGGCACTTTCCAAATCTTTACTTCGAAAATATGTATCATATAGTACCTTTTCAAATCATTTTCAAATATCGTACTTATATAAAATCCATTATATATAAGATTTAATTTTCAAATCAAATACTTTCCAAAATCAATAGTATATCAAATCATACTTATATAGACTTCAATTATATAAGATTTCACTTTCAAATTGAGTACCTTTTCAAATCTATAGTTTTCGAATCAATTTCATACTCATACAAATCAATTTTATATGAGTTCGACAACTCCCAAATCAAGTTTTTAGTAACATAAGGTTCTCAAATTTCAATTTGTTTCAATACCAGTTCAATTTCAAAATCATATACAATTTCACCAAATTATTTCTTCACAAATTAATTATCTTTAGCTTCAAAGTTTCCAAAATAATAGATTTTGAAAATAAATCCAAATTTCCAAATCAATAATTTAAGTCAACCAATTCATTTCCAAAATCAAATGGTTTTCAAAATCATCTTATATTTACCTAAGGTCCATCTTATATAAGGATCAAATTTTTCAAAAATAAGTTTCGCTGTATCAAGAGCCATATATGATTGAATATCTTTGCTTTTATGGGTTATATATCTTTGTAATTTAAGTTGGAAATTTACTTTTAGTAAGCAAAGATATTCTAACTCGACAGCTTTCAATTTCAGCGTCAAAATATATCAATGATATTAGGATATAAGATGTACATACGTCATCATTTCGCAAAATCACATTTGATCGCTCGCTCGATCACACAAGTTTGCTTTCGAACTAGTATTGTCCATTCGACTTCCCTAATGCGGATTTCGATATGGTTTCTCGACTAGAAGCCATCGGTCTCCTTGCATAGCCATATACTACGATAGAGAATTCAAGAATCAAGCCCAAAATCCATATCAAATATTCGCCATCAAGAATCAAATGAAAAATCCTAACACGAAATGGTGTAATCCACCTCGAACTTGTGTACTCAAACTTGGATCAAATTAATTATGCGAATAAAATAGCATACGTACAACTTATATATTTATTCCAACTTGTTAAATATATAGTTTCATAAAGATGTTACTAAGTTAAAACATTTAAACTAAATTTTATTCAAAATATTTTGAAGACCAAATTCTTCTCAAGGCATTTCAAATCTAAATTTCATATTAGAAAATTTAAAATTTCCTTATTCATTTACTTAACCAAACAGTTTCAACTTATTTAAATCATAATACTTCATACTTAAACATTCAAACAAACTTATATACTTTATCAAAATACTTTTCAAAATTTCTTAGCTTTGAAAAGTTAACCTTGATTTGAAAGTGCTCGAACCTTCAAAATAGTTGAAGAAATCATTTTCAAATTCAAGAGTTGGAAATCAGCAACAAATCAGTAAATCAATTTTAATAGATAGGGTTATATCAAATCCAAAACTCGAAGACTTAACACCGGCTCATTTCAAATCGTTTCAAATACATATACATATATCTTTCGAATATCAATCATACTTCAAAATTTTGAAATAAAAATGGTTTAAAAAAAATCACTCGCATAGCAAAGCTACTGAAGTGGCCTATCCCTCACTCTGAAACTCGAAAATCAATGTCGATGATGCGTGCACTCATCACCGAAATTATTTTCCAGCGACACAAGTGAGTTCTGGACTTCTATTTTCTCAAACTTCTTTTGAAATTTCTTCGAAACTCATTAGAACTCATTTGAAGTCATTTGAAACATTTCTTATTCGGAAAATACTTTCAAACCATATTATTATATATTTACAAATCCTTAAAACCAATTTCAAAATACCGGAGTTCAATTCTCGAATTTCAAATTTAAAGTCCTTTAGTTATAAATCATTTTTATATAAATCAATTTCTTATATAACTTTTCAAAATTACAAATCCTTTCGAAACCTCAAATTCTCATTTTAAAAAGGGTATATAATCTTTATCGAAAACATTTCAATTTTATATATAGAATATAATCATACTTATAAAAATAATAATTTCGATTTAGAAAACAATTTCTTAAAATACAAACAAACCCGATTTCAAAGGATGATTTAAGAATGGATTTCAAACAAAGATAGAGATTCAAATTAGAGGGACTCTAATCGATCAGGATTTCTGATTCGAAGATAAGTTCGAACGAAAATGAGATAATTAATTACAAAACAATAGATCGATACAGTTATATAAATCGCGGGCGACCTTAACCGATCAACCGTGATTCCAAAATAAGATCAGTGCCGAATTCTAAGGCAAATCGACATTCGATCGCCAAAGATAGAATTCGACATAGCAAAAGATAGCAGCATTTAAACCGAGGGATATATAAATCTCCGGTGAATCAATGCTAATTGTAAAGAAGTTTCACCCCTTCACAATTCCTTCAAAGATTGGCGGGATCGCCTATTCTTATAGAGATCATTCGAAGTGGAGTTATGGGATACTCCAGAATCAAAAGAATACTAATAGAGCGAGACAAGAATGAATTTTGGAACCGTAGGGAACGTTCCAAAGTTCAAAGGAAATCGAGTCAAAAGGAAGAGATTAAACTCAAACGAAAGTGATTCTGTAAATAAATTTACAATATATGCTAAGTTTCGCCTAGAGCCAAAGCTCTGATACCAACTGTAACGACCCGGTATTTTGGACCATTCAAATCGACAATAAATCCACACATGTCTGACTTGAATAATTCAAAATAACAGATTGTAATAAAAATTTGGCAAAACTCAGCATATGTAGTAAATAAATCAATCACATAATCACAGACACAGAGTAATACAATAATACGCAGCGGAATAGATAAAATAGTAGTTCATGAAGCTACTATATAAACATCAGAGTTAGAAATAAAATACAACAGAATATCTCAAATGTAGTGAAGTCTCCAGTACAACAGATGACTTCTCTGAACAAATCAACTAGAAGAGCTGAAAGCTGAGGCGATAGTTGGATCTCCAAAGGAAGCTCCAAACTCCAAGGGTGAGTCTCAAATGCTGTATCACTCGGTCTGACCCGAGCGTAAAGCAAAACACAAAACACTCGAGTCAGGATTAACATTCTTATATAAATAAATCCAACTCAAGTGAAATATCAATTGAAATACGAGTAACTTAAAGGATGTTGGGATAACCATCCTCTAAGGATCTTCAGAACTATCTACAAGGTGGAAATATACATTTTAACACCGTGGTCATTTCAATTAAATTTATACTTCAAAACCCAAATATCATTTCATTTCAAATATATCCATTTTCCAAAATAGTATATATATATATATATTAAATGATTTAAAAAGTAAAGTATTTAATTTCCTTAAGTCTAGCAAATCGATTCAAATCAACTTCAAATTCCAAATTCAAATTTATTCAAAGCTCAATTCATCAATTTAATTCATTTCTAAACAGATCATTTAAATTTTCAATATATTTCAAAGCTTTAATATTCAACATTTTCAAAGTTAAATTTAACAGTTTCATATAGCTCTTGATTTAACTTCATTATTATTTAATCAGGGAATATTCACTTAATAAATTCTATATCATTTAACTAGCCTTAAATTACATTTTTACTAAATATTTCCTTAAACTTTAGTTAAACAAAAAAAATATTCATTAGATTACTTATAAATCAAACTCAAGTTATAAATCATATCTTACATCTCAGTTTCAATAAGTTTCAAATCGGTTTAATTAAATAAAATTCTTTATTGAATACAATTTCAACTAAATTCAAATTATCTTTCTAACCTTAACTTATTCAAATTATTACCAAAATCTATTTTGAAATATATTTTAAACACTCAACATATTATATGTATTTAAATCAATCATTCCCATTTATATATAATAATTTAAGGCTCAACATTTATTAAAACCATATATTTCTTTCCAAAACCATAGAATTCATTTTTAAAATATTTATATATATGGACCAACGGTGTCTGTATATATATTTATCATATGGTTAAGTGATACAGATATTTATTATTTCAATCCGAAGTTTAAATATATACGGGTAGATATCATTTCGACCCGTAATCCCAATTTCAATTCAAATGAAAATCGCTTGGGTTTATCATTTCAACCCATAACGAAATTCTCCTATTCTAAAGTCCGTTCGGGTATGTATCATTTCAACCCATAGTGAATTCTATACTAACAGGGAACTTGCAGAGTGATAACAGATAATAAAAATATAACAACAGGCATATATCATCAATATAAATAACAGATATTGGTGTCAGATGTCATAGGTGAACATATACAGATAATGGTAATAACAGGCATATAAATACTAGATACTGGTGTCAGATGTCATAGGTGGACATATACAGATAATAGCATATATAACAATTTAAATAACTACAACATCTGTAACGACTCGGATTTTCGCGCTCGAAAATCAACATCCGTACTTCACAATGTACTAGAATGTCGCAGATTCGACCGTTCAAATCCGATTCGCCGGAGCTTATAACAACATTAAGTATAACAACACAGCGGAAGAAAAAGAATATATCAATATATATAACATTGATACAATGACAGATACAAAATCCAATACAGTATGATACAACAGAATGATACAACAGATACCAATATATATCAGAGATATGATACAAGAAATAGCAGCGGAAAGAAAATAGATAACACTAGCAGCGGATAGAATGTCTCCAATAGAATGGTCCAAGATAAGCAACGTCAATCCATGAACTCCAAGAACTGAACTGGCTCCAGATAATCTACTAAACCTGAATATCTGAAAAACCCAACTCTAGACTGCCCGTGTGGAAAATAGTGGGCACCCAAAGTTTAGGAAGGGAACAATAAACTCCGGATCAGTCATGGGACTGGTATGAGCAACAAAAACAGTTTATCTTTAAACAAACACAAAAGAATTTTAAACATTGAAATCCGCAATGCTTTTTCGAAAATGAAACTACCATAAGGCCTCCCGCCACACACACAATGCAATCGCAGAATTGGAGGAGATTTCTCCTTATGATAGTCAAACATGCTTACTACGTGAAATCAAAACTCTTTTGATATTATTACTAGTGCATAGTGTAGAAAATCCTTTCGAAAATATAATATAAATCTTAGCCAGCATACAACATTATTGTATGCCTACTATAGCTACTACGTTCAATAGCAGGTTACCGCCACATTCCATAGCAGGTAATACAACTAAAACCGTACTGGGTTCGTATTGTTTCTTTGGATTTCCAACAAATGATCAAGCTAAGGAACTTCCTTACCGAAATAGAAACGCCTCTGGAAAGACGCCTCGGATCCTAACCGGATCTCTGCAAACAAAAGGCCGACGCTACCTCACGCTGTACAGCTGTAACTAGGTAACTAACACACGAGTCATGTCATCCCCCGGTCGTTACCGACCTTTATCCCGGGATCCCGAAAACCAACAAAGCAACATCATACAGTAATAAATTACCGTGTCCACATGAGTTAAGTATCTGGGCTCCATACCATGATACCACCCTTTATCCAGAAGGAAATGACATACCCTAGGGGCGCTACCCCTACAAACCTTTGTCGCAACATTCCTGTTTCGACCATTACCGGGTTGTGAGGCTCGATGAAGTCTCGTCCACAAAGCTACGCTTTTCCACAAAGCCACGCTTTTTCACAAAGCCACGCTTTTTCACAAAGCCACACTTTGATCAATAATTGATCATCAGCACTTCGTATGCCACATTACCAAATTGGGAATGTATCACTAGTAACCATCAACTACATAACCTCTGAGCTCGTACGTCTCAGAGAAGGGTGTTAAGCTAAAAGAATAAATTCTCCGCCACCAACAGAAATGTATTTGATAGAAACCAGCTTTACATCTCAAAGTGTAACGTCAGACACACATCCATACAAGTCTGTTCCGGGTCCGAACAGAACCGAAGGCACTTCCAAAGAAGCCCTTGCAATCCGGGTATTCACAATCCTGATCGGACTTCCCATCACTTAGGAAATCTCTATACCGTAGCTACTCAGTGCAGAGACAATCGATAGGTCATCCTATCACTCTTGCAAATACCCGGTCTTCACCACCGGTCTTCAAATGCTATCCATATCGTCGTATCACTATTCGGAATGGGTTATATGACACAAAGGTCCTCTCCCGGCTAAACCGAATAACGAGCGCAATCAAAAATCATATGGATACTGGGGTCTCAGTTAAATCACGGCTTAAAGCTTAAAACTTTTCATTCAAATGGTAAAACAAATTACCATTTCCAATCTTTTAAACAAAAAGATTCATTTCAAAAACCTTCAATGGTTTAAACAATTTCCACACTTTTAATCTTTTAAACAAAAGATTCAATTCAAAAAGTTTACCCCGTTCACAAAGATCCATTTATGGATTTCAAAACAATTTCCCTTTTTAATAGGTTAAATCGTTAAATCTTTAAATCAAGATTTAACTTATAGCTTTCAAAACTCGTTTCCAAAGATTCATTCATAGCCTTTCAAAACAATTCCATTTCAAGTTAGATTAACTCATCTGGTCTTTGAAATCAAAGACTCATTTCATAGTTTTCAAAACATTTCAATTCCATTTCAAACTTGAAATCTTTTAACACAATTTGGAAATTCTTTCTTAATATGAAAGTTATTACTATTTGAAAACAAGTAGTTTCGTTTCGGAAAAATCTAGTTATATTTACACGAGTTAAAACCCTTGAATTAAATTCAAATTCCCAAATCAATACCTTTAAAATGGTTTAACCCATATATAACTTGTACAACATCTTTAATCCCTTGTTTCAAATCATAGGATTCAATTCCAAACTTGAATTCAAATTTAAATCAAATTATTTAAATTTTCAAAACTCGATTAAGTTATTCAAAATAACTTTGAAATTCCATTTCAAAAGCTTTTCACTTTAAACCCAAATTTCCAATTTCAAAATCGATTGAAATTAAAATTTCAATTTCAAAAACATTAAATTTACATCATCTGTGATTTAACCGATTTCCACGTGAAATCCATATTTGTGTGTGTAAGAGTGTAGTCCAGGGGTTTTACACACAATAGTGCAACATCAATCATCACAGATATATCGATAAGCGGTATAATCGATAACGCTTATCTTCATTTACAATTTCATAGATAAAATAAATTTATCAGTCACAAAGATTCATAATTATAATTCGATGTGGGTTTCGGATAACCAACTGGAATCCGACTCCCTGTCGCATCGAAATTCAAGTGTCGTTTTACGGCAAAGGGTTTTCATATTCGCATAGTAATATATCACAGAAACAGAAATTTCAGATCACAGCATAAATCAGGGTATATCACAAAGCATCACAAATCAGGGATATCAAACAATCAAATCAATCAACAGAATCCAAACATCCATGAGTAAGATCAATTAATATCTGATTTTAATTTTCCTTAATTAATTAACTTTAATTACTTCCCTTAATTAATAAATCTTAATTAATTACTTACCCTCAAATTAAATCTCTTTAATTAATTAACCCTATTAATCAATTAGGCTTTAATTAATCACTTTGATCATAAATTAATTACTTTTAATTAAGTAATTATCTTTAATTAATTAATCTCCTTTAATTAATAAACCCCTTAAAATTGATTATATTAAGTAATTAATCTTTTAATCCCTTTATTAATTAAATCATTAATCATCAAAACCTTAATCAACTTTAAGATAATCATTATCTTAATTAATCACTTAATTAAAACAACTCCATATTAAATTCAATTAATTAACCTAATATAAAATTTTCAAATCAAAACAAATTAAATTTCAACCCATATGACTTTAAAATTCATTAAAAACTTGTTAACCAACTTATGTTTTCATTTAAACTTGTTATTTTGCTTTATTTTAAACTGGATATCATAACAAGAGAAAACCCCGAGCTTAACCCATCATTTCCCCGAGACAGTCCCGTGAATTCCTCACATTACCTTGACTTCGAGAAAAACACCCCATTTACTCGAGAATTACTCGAGACAAAACCCTGCTCCATCAAAATACCCCAGATCAAAGACAGTGCACCGTGCATGTGCACGGTGCCGTCGACCATCTCAGGTCATCGTCGATGATCTCCACACATCACCAACCACTCAAACACCATCCTACGATCATCTGATTGCCCTCCAAAGCTCGAAGTCAAATTCGAGGCTTCAACAGAACCTGGAACAACAATAGGCACATCCTATCCAAACCTGAAAACGCCTCGTTTCCCCCATTCCCGACCACCAGAGACTCTATAGCTTCGACCAAGCCTTCGTCAGCAACAAAGCTTCCATCACCCAAGGTCTCACGGCACTCGATCAACCAACGATGTCGAACAAAGCACATTTGCTCAGCCTCGACAAAACTAGGGCTACAGACTTCAAGTGCCTGCCGTCGCCACCACGATCATCTGCCCACCCATCCAGTATTTTTCCCATCGTCTCCGATCTCTCCACTACCAGCATAGCGAAACCCGACCCCTCAGATCGTCGAGATCACCCGGACTTACCCAAAACACCATTTCCAGACAACCCATAATTGCACACTAACTTCATCACTAAAAATTCAGATTTTAGTTTCAAAAATCATCATTTTGTATAAGATTCTAGATTGTATTTCTGAAACCATGAACTAAGAAAATTAAATTCTCACTTATATTCAACTTGGTCTGTTATTTTAGTTCCAGAGCCATTTCCCATTTATTTTGACTTAAATAAAAATTTAAACTTTAGTTAATGATAAAACAAGTAAATTTTGTTCAGATACTAAATCCTAAAAATCACTAGATCAAGAGATAGAGCATTTAGATCCAATTCTAAATTTTTGAAACTGGAAACAGCAGTATGCAAACATACCCTCCTTATTCATCTAATTATCCACATAATTTCACTTCTATATACACACATCCCTATTGAGCTTCAGATATTAATCATGCATCTTTATCTCATAATCTTAAATTTTAAAAGTGATGTTACATAATTCAGAAAGAACAAAGCACAACACAGCATTCACACAATATGTCAACACCAGACTTTCAATTGAATATACAAGCAATTTACTTGTTCTAACCATACTATCATGCTATTGAATATTTTAAATTTTTAAAAGTTACTCACAAACAAAAATAAACAGATTCAGGGAGGAGATTGCTCACCTGAAACAAATGAGAACATAGGACACTTCCTTATTTGAAACTGCAGTTTGAATCTTCTTGCTTGGTTTTCTTTGAATAATGTTTTGAGTTTTGTAGATAGTGATGTTTCTTTTCTTTTCTTTTTTTCTTTCAGCTTACTAAGTATTTTCTTTACTGAACGAATTAGAATGAGATAGGTGAACACATATACATAGAAGAAGATAGTTTGTACAATACAATAGGGTAATATTATAATTCTTTGTACAGGTGATAGTATTTTATACAAAGCAGGACAAAGATTTTTTCTTTGCAGGCTGATTCGTTCACTTTGGTGGCTGAGAGGGTAATGTTGTATGTACTTAAAGATGCAACCCTTTAATGCATATGTACTTTGTTTGTATACTTATATTTATATTCACTTGCTTTGACTATGCTAATTTTTTTATTTCGGCTGAAATGATAATGTCGCGTACAAGCATTAATTACTTTTGTTTCTTGTTCTTTATGCTTCATATAAAACTTTTATAGTATGTATGTATTTAGTTCTTCCTATACAAACTTGCTTTTACTTTATCTTATTTGTACAAAGATATTTTATACTAGCATCTTCTTTTGCAAGTGTTCAAACATGAATACATATTAATGTTGTTGGATTTTATTTAACCAATGTGTTATTTTATATCATTACATAGTTTATTAACACGAGA
The DNA here is from genome assembly GCA_030737815.1 of Allium fistulosum. NCBI lineage: Eukaryota > Viridiplantae > Streptophyta > Magnoliopsida > Asparagales > Amaryllidaceae > Allium > Allium fistulosum. Next base: position 117,807,293 of record CM060908.1, on the reverse strand, counting down.
TTAAGATATATATCTTAACTTTATATTCTAACATCTTATATATTTTCATTTCTTAAACCATTTACTTATATTTTAAATTCAAATCAAATACATATTATATTATTTCAAATTTACTCAGATATGTTCGAATACATATATATATTCTCATATATACAAGAATTTAAATTTTTAAACGATTTATTCAGATATACTTGGATATCGGGGAAACTCGCATTTCTTTAACCATCTATTTCACAAATTTTTATTCAAAAATAAATTTAATTATCGATTTAAAATAGATTAAAATTCGGGGTCGTTACAACATCATATTTCAATTGTCGTTTCAATTGAAATCAAATTTAATAAATACAAGAACATTAATCGTGAGTGATTGCTCACCTTTCGAGGTTAGAGAGATAGACAATGAAGTTGAGTTATGAAATGCAAGCACGACTTCCAAAGCAAAGTTAGATGGTACAATTTCGACGGAAAAGCTGATAGATAGAAATTGATGAGAACAGATCAAATTAGCTTGATAAAATTGAAACGAAGATTATATGATTAATTTATTACTTTCTTTCAAAATGAACGTTAAATCAAAACACGCATTTTAAAAAATGAAATATATATATATATATATGCACACCCATGAAAACCATATAACTTTAAAACACTTCCATTTCATATTAATGTTAAATAACAAATATATAATTATTCAAAATGTCACATATATAGTATATTCATTTTATGGTTGTCGTTTCCATGTAATAAATATTCATTTTAAACCAATATTAAAATAATATATATGTATAGTTAAAAAAATCAATGTTCTAACATAAAACACATATATTAAAGATCAACACACATATATATAATATCTTTTGAAATGAATACTTATGTATATATATAATTATTATAGTTTATTACTTTCCTTTTCAAAATATCCAGTAGGAAATCAAACAACTTATGCACATATATGTGCAGATAAATAATATTCTTTATAATACATTGTTAACTTACTCCTTTTTTTTCTCTTTTTTTTTTTATTAAACCTTTATATATAACAAAATATATGTATAAAATAAAATATTTGTATATATAAAAATCAAAATGTTTCAAACATATATTCAAAAACTGGATCATATAAATAACAATGTATTTAGTTAACGCATAGTATAAAATTCATTTATATAACACTCTTATATATATATATATATAAATCTTGTATAAGTAAACCTTTATAACTTCATAACTTATTTACTTTCACATATAACAAGATCTGTACAAAAGAATGCAAATTTTTCTCAAATCCTTTTGAACGTTTATAAGAAAAATTTTAAACAATAAATATACCTTCTTATTTAGGAAAGGAAGTAAGCATGCACTTGTAGGAGAAACGTGAGTGGAGGTTGAGGGTTGTAGGCGGTGGAAAGGGAAGAGGGGCGAAGATAGCTTCAGGCGATGGGTATATACGTCGCGCAAATTTTTTTTTTTTTTTAATCTAGCGTAGGCCATGGAAAAATTTGGGAGGAGGAAAAGTAAGCAATGGTGGGGAGTGGATCTCAAAAATGAAGAAGGAGCAGGCAACAATGAAATATATGAAGAGAGAGGTAGTGGAAAGCTACAGAGAAAAATATAATATAAAAGGTAATAAGAAATGAAAATCAACGTTCATGCGTTGATTCAGCAGAGAAGTTAAAGCAAATAAGAAGAGAATGGATTGATTTAAAGGAAAGGCAATGAATGGTTTAGAAATAAATAAAATGTAAAACGTATACGTTTTAATTTCAAAAAGGAAAGAAATAAATACGGGGATGGCAACAGTCAAAATGCACATTTAGGCTAATAATAGAATAAAAAAGTAAGAAACTCAAAAGGATGGGCACAGAGATGTGAAATCAGGGAGACAAGGGAAGCAAGTGATCTTTCAAATTTATAACGTTGGCAATAAATATAGAATAAATGAAAATGAAGAGGGGAAGAAATAAACTATTTATGGGCGATGAATTTATAAAAGGAACCATGATGTGTACAATAATTGAAATGAAAATATACACAAATAAATGAATATGGTACAAATGAAGATGAAGGGGAAAAGAAATAAACTATTTATGGGCGATGAATTTATAAAAGGAACCATGATGTGTACAATAATTGAATGAAAACGTACACAAATAAATGATTACCAGTGAAGTTAAAAAGGCAATAATAGTGTAAATGTGAATCGTTGCCACATAAACAAATAAAACGTATACAAATCTTTTACCGGTTATGTGATGGCAACGGTCACCCTTAATTGAGCTGAATAATAAAAGCCAATGCTTTGAACGTATGCCATAAATTAAGTAACAGACACTGATTTCTAAATTTATTAGTAGCTAGGAATAGCAACGTTTGAACGTGAATTGGAAAGCAATTAATACTGTGGTCCAGCCTGTACGTTTCAAATCTTGAAAGCGAAGAAAATAGAAATGGAACAGGTTGCAAAAGGAAAGCCACACATATAAATGGAATAAAACGTTAACAATGAAACGTGCCACATTCAATGGAAAGAAACTGAAATGATAACGTCAAGCACGGTAATTAAGGACAATAAAGTAGAAAGTATGAGAAACGTAAAAGTGAACAAACGAATGAATGCAAGCTACAGATATATATATATAAATGATGTAAAATATTATGTTTCTACCAGAGAGAAGAGAAAATGTTTGAAATGGAATAAATAGGGAAGGAACAAACCCGAAATGAAATAGCAACGGATAGAAAATTAAAGAGCTACAGCATGAATACGGGGAGTAATAAAGGTATGGTATTGATTGGATTGTAACTGATGTAAAACTTGAATAGACAGGGAAGAAATAAAATTTATGGTAACAGTCGATTCCCTTGATTTCATGCAAATTTATTTTCAACAATTCTTAACTGATTTGAATTTAATAGAATTACATAATAAATAAACTTTCATATAATTAATTGAAAATTTACCATTTGCTATATTTAATTATATGTAATCCAAATAAAATTTTTTTCAAAATTTTATTATTAATAATTTCTCAAAAATCCAATTCAATACGTTATAAACCAATTAAAAATTGCTAAACTTTTATGGGTCGTTACACAATCAATTTCACTAAATAAAAAATTTCAATTTTTATTATTTTGAAATTCAGTTACAAATTCGCGACCTATTTAGCAAAGAACAATTAAAATTGCAAATAAAAAAATTGTGCAAGCGTCGCCGATTTGCAATTTGCAGCAACCTGTTTTTACAAGCAATTTTTTCACAAAAGCATGGTACCTATAGAGAAAGGAAATACTTACAAAATTAAACTTGATGTCCAATGTTGCTTGATAGTGCCAAAAACTTGATGGCGTTGGAGTGTTTGTAGGTTGGATTGGTGATCATGATGTTGTGATGTTGTTTGGTGAACGTGACAGTCTGTAGACGAAGTTTGAAGAAATGAATGTTTTATGTAAAAGGAAAAATCAGAAGTAGAAAATTTGTTTTTTGTTTTGTAATCTTGCTTTAGAGATGGGATTGATTTACCAAATCTAATAATCAAGAAAACTTTTATAAATATGAAAAAAAAGTTGTAAAAGAGAAATAAGCACAAAAAAGGATTTTTTTGTTGTAGTAAAAATACTATGAGATATTTTTTTATTACAGCATAAACACTGGAAAAATAAAAAAATAAACAATGTAAAATAAAAGAAAGTTTTTTAGTAGGAGTAACAAAGGACGGGGAATTGTAAAAATAAGAAACAGGCAAAAAGAAATAATAATAAAATGGAGATTTTTTTTGTTGCAGTTAAAACACTATAATATATGTAGCCTAAAATTGGCAAAGGGAGGAGTAACAAAGGACGGGGAATTGTAAAAATAAGAAACAGGCAAAAGGAAATAATAATAAAATGGAGATTTTTTTTGTTGCAGTTAAAACACTACAATATATGTAGCCTAAAATAGGCAAAGGGAAAAAAAGAAAGAAAAAAAATGAGGAGACTTTGTGAACTAAAAAGAAGGAAACAAAAATAAGTAGAGATTGTGTAATCTAAAAGAAAGAAAATAAATTACCAAACCTGTAAATAGACTGATAATGATTTGTTTCTTTTTTTCATCCTTCTCTTGATTAGATACACAAAAACAAAAACAAAAATAAAAACAAAAAATAACTCGAATCAAAAATTAAATAAACAGTAAATTTAATAATTTCCTCCCCGGCAAGAGCGTCAAAAACTTTTTTGACACTTTTCTATGGGATTAGAAAAGCACAAATTAAAAATAATACTACAAGCGCACATGTGTGTAGTATGCAGGTCGAACACAGGGAAGAAAATTAAATTCTATTGTTTATGTAATTTTGTGGCGAGTTAGGCGAATTTGGAGGTGATCTCTAAACTATAAAAAATGCAGAAAAATAGAGAAGTGAAGAAATATTGATTTAAACTCCAATTCTTTTCTCACAGAAGGATCCAACTATTTGTCACAGAAGAGTTGTTGAGAGCTAAATCAGAACTCCTTCACAAGTTCTAAACAACGAAAAAACAGAAAAACAAACAGAAATTCAGATAAACAAAAAATAAGATTAAGATAGCCGCTAAAACTAATTAATGGTTTATCACTAATGAAAAAGGAAAAAAAACTTAGATAATTATGTCTAACAAAACTAATTGATAGAAGCCACAATTATCTAAGTGTAAATAAAAAAACAGAAAATAGAAGAAGAAGAAGAGCTTCATTCTACACTAGAAATTATGAGATATGAGATATCTTTTACAATGAATACATCTGGGTATTTATAGAGTACAAGTTGTTTCCCATCAAAAATTTACAAAATATGTTGCCATAAAAATGAATATCTTCTCTTTGATCATGTGAATATAAATATTCATGAGAGATAGCTTGTCTTCAGATCTTTGACATGTGGCATGATGGGTGATTGAGATTTGAGGATGATTTGTTGATGTGAATCAAATCCATGATAAATTGGCATAGTCATCTGAATGTGATTGTGATTGCTTGATTTGATTGGAAGATTTTGATTGATTTGGAAGAAGATTTGTGATTGATTGGGAGATTGTTGATTTGTATGTATATAATTAATTACAAGTATGTTCATATGTATATGTATATCTTCTCAAAAATCCTCCATTTTCATATGCAAAAACAATGTGCTTTCCAGGATTCGAACTCAACTCCTTCCGCCATTTAGAAGATGCCTTAACCACTCAGCTACAACCTCTTTTGTTTAATCTTTTCAGAGTAGCTGGTATAATCCAATGCAAATCTCCCTTTTTCTTCTCTTTTGCTCCATTTAACATGAAGGCTCCTCAAATCTGTATATCTGTAGATACACTCAAAAATACCCAGTGTAACATTTATTTATATACAGCAAAGGTAAGATATGAGCGCAAAAATAAGCACTTTTACATGCCAATCTGTAACATCCCGCCTTATTGTACGTTTTAAGCAGACACACATGCCGACTCAAACCATACAGAAGGGCAGATTGTTATTGGGGTGAATAAGAAAAAGCAGAGAAAGAAGAAAAAAACAAAACAGAATCTCGCAGCGGAATGATAAAATATAATAATCAAATAACAGTTCATGAAGCTGTATACAAACCATTTGATTATACTTATACAATACAAAATCAGAGTTACACATATCAGAGATAAATAAATAATGCAGCGGAACAGTATGGATGCAGTGGAATAAATATAGTAAAGAATAATAGTACAAATCTTCGTCTTCGTCCTCCAGAAATAAAGTCTTCAAATCCTGAAATTCTCAGGCTGACCCGAGCGAATTGAAAAGACAAAACACTCGAGTCAGAACTAAAAGATCTTATGTGAGTTAAATCAACGGTAAATAACTATGAGTGGAACGGCATCAGAGATGTTTACGGGGTTTGACATCTCCTATCCAGTGTCTAACGTGAGTGCAGTAACTTAAGAGATGTTCGGGATTCACATCTCCTAGTGATCCGTTAAACTATCTACTATGTAGTACACTACGCTATTATAATATGTCTACAGTAAGATAAACTATTAAAATAGCGTTAAGGCGTTACATTTTCCCCTTAACACGTTTTTATAATGCCAATAGTCTATACAGTACCGTAACTCCCCATAAACTGGGGCCGCCAGGCTACCTTAGGTATGACATAAAACAAACTCGTAGAAAGCGCGCTAGGGTAGGTGACACGGCACAACTAGGCAATGCCAGGGTAGATATACCATTACACTTCCGGACTGGTGGTAACGCATAGCAGCTACTACCGCTCACCTCGGAACACACTCCCAAATCAAAAATCGAGGGTGGCCACCAAATCAATCGCAAAGTCAGAATATAGTATCGAAGGAGTGTGCCCGATCGGAGGAATGATGTAACGACCCCGAATTTTAATTACATTTAAATTGATAATTAAATAAGTTTTTGAATAAAATTTGTGAAATAAAACGATAAATGGATTGCGAGTTTCCCCGATATCCAAGTATATTTGTATAAATTGTTTAAAAATTTAAATTATTGTGTATATGTGAATATATGTGTATTGAGCATATATGAGTAAAATTGAAATAATATATAAGTATATATATTTAATTTGAATCTAAATTGTAAATAAACGGTATAAAAATGAATAAATTATATAGTTTTATTCAATATAAAGTAAATACATATATCTTGATAAATCAATACGATATGATACAAATAAAATAGATGCAAAAATAATAAGACGAAAGAAAGGAAAATAAAATATAAGATATAACAATATAAAGCAAAACAAATAAATCATATTCATGTACAAGTTGAAAAGTAAACATTTAAACTTGGAAGTAAACAAAGAAAAAAAAAGTTATGAACAAAACATATAAAAGATAGAAATAAACTTGCAAAAGCAAATATATATGCAAGTGTAAACAAACAATATAAGTATAGAAAGCTTGCAAGAGAAGACACTCAAAATTTTCTTCATGCATCTGTACAGCCGAAATGAAGAAACAATATATGAATTTGTACAAGCATTTAATGCTAGCACCCAAATGAACCTATCAGCCAACAAAAGAAAAGAAAAATCTCTGCTAAACATTGTACAAACCCGTATATCACCTTGTACAAATATCATCATCTCCTGTAAGCATTTCATTTCAGCTTAAACAAATTTTATCACCCTGTAAACTCATTTTTTTATCAAGTCTTCCTCACCTCAGTTCGATCATTTCAAGCTGACAAAAATTTGAAAATGAGCATCATTCAAACTTGAAACAGAATACATATTAAACAACAAAATATATCAACTACAAACTAGAGAATTGAAGATAAGAGCTTTAGCAAGCAGTTTCTCAAGCTGATCCAAGAAAAGCAAACTCTGTTTACTTTGAAACCAGGTGAGTAACACTTTATTTAAATCTATAAATTAAGTAAATAAGGCATGATTCTCTCTGTGTTCATATATATATCTGTATATGTATGTGGTGCCAGTATCTGTGTACATGTGTTGTATGTATGCTCTGTTATTTGATGATTTTCTTTGAATAAATATGCAAACAAACTTTTCTCTCCTATTTTAATAACTGTTGGATGTATAGTGTAAACAACACTTGTTTGTTTAACAAAAATCTTGATGTTGAAAATTTAAATAAGTTAAACTAGCAGCTAGGTGGCTCTGTAAAACCCAGAAAACATATACAACTTTAAATATGTTTAAAACCAAACTTCTGATTTTAAAGATTCAAGGACATAAATTGAAACTACATACAAATTTATGATTTTTAAAACAAGAACTACAATTTTTAAGCAAAGGGGTGAAGAGCAGTTTTTACTTCACTGTTTTGAACATATTGGGATGCCGTGGTCGATGGAGATGACCGGAGACGTCGCGGGTTGGTCGAAAGGTAGGGGAGTGATGGGGAAATGCGGGAAAAATGGTGGACTAGTCAGCAGTTCATCGTGGTGGCGATGAGAAGCAATTTAAAAATGGTGACCTAGTTTTTAAGTGTCACAACATTTCGTTCCGTTCGAGATCACCGTCTGATCGAGCTGAGAGAAATTTTGGGAAGTTGAAGCTCCGGTGTGGTCGAAGTTGTAGCCGAAGTAGGGGATTTTCTGGCGATCGGAAATGGAAGCACGGTGAGTTTCCAGGCTATGGGTTAGTTCCAGTTTCACGGCAAGTACTCGATTTTGATCGAGGGTCTGTGATGATGATCGGAGAGCTGGAATAGGGTGTCGAGGTGGTCGCTGATAGGTGGAGATAGTCGCGATCGACCGGAGATGGCTGATGGAAGCGTGCACGTGCACGGGGGAGGGATTCTGGTGGCTGTGTTTATATCTGAGTTGTCAGAGAAACGAACTCGAGAATTACTTGAGCAATCCTTAGTTTGGCTTGGGTGATTTCATGGTTTGCCTCGAAGTAAAATGAGGGAACTCGAGTTGTTTTATAACTTTTGACAGCGCCCAGTTTTTTACTCGAGTGTATACTCGGGTAAAACGTGTTTTGGCTCGGGAAAATCTGCATTTTTCTCGAAGCAGATTGAAGGCGGACTCGAGTTGTTTGTTTCCGAGTTATACCAGTGCCAGATTTTGCTATTTTAAGTCATTAAGTTCAAATTTGTAATTGAAGTCCAGTTTTGAAATAAAGAAAAGTTTAAGAATTTAAATACTTTTTAATGAACTTAAATATTTGAATTAAAAGGGCTTTGATTTAAAATTTAACCATACCAAAGTATTTTTAAGTTTGTAATTTAAGATTTTAAAAAGTTAGTTTGTAAATAGATTTAAAATTCAATTAATGATTGTTTTAAAACCTGAAGTTTTAAAATGAGAATTCAAGAAAAGGAAAAATAAATGTTTTTAAAACATTTAAAGGTGAAATTTTATTGGAATGAAAATGAGTTACTTTAAGGGATAAGGACTTAGTTTTAAACTCATTAATTATTAAAAGAGTTAAAGTGATAATGGAAGTGTATTGATTTAAATAGAAATTGAAGAATTAAAAGAATCAATGCAATTTTATAAATGAATTAATTAATTAGTTTGAAAGTAAGGTTTAATGTATTAATCGAAGTTTTTAAATGAATTAAGTAATTTATATGCTATTTAAATTTATGGATTTGACTTAATTTATTTTATAAATGGAAAATTTAACTTATAATAATTAATATGAGTAAATTACCTCAGTATATAAATCAATAGAGGTAAATGAAGACGGTTAACTGATTATTTATAATTAATCAATATAATTGATTATTAATCGATAATTAGATTGATAAATTGAAATCAACATTTATAACTGTTAAATTATAACTAATTGATGGGAAGTAATTAAGAAATTAATTACTCGTTTTGATTTATTGAGTAATTTATTCATAAGAAATTAATCTGATTTAAATTAATCAGACAATTAACTGACCCTACTTATGAATGTTTGGATTCTATTGAATGATTGAATCGTTTGATATCCCTGTTTGTGATTGTGATGCTTTGTGATATACCCTGATTTATGTTGTGATCTGTAGTTTACTTATCTGTGACCTTTATATATCTATGATCTGTGAATGAACGATAAGCGTTGTTCTTATACCGCTTATCGAATTATATTTCTGTATTCTGATCTGTGATGATTGTATGATGTGCACTATTGTGTTAAACCCCTGGACTACACCTTTACACACACAAATATGGATTTCACGTGGAAATCGGTTAAGTCACAGATAATTTAAATTTGATGTTTTTGAAATTGAAATTTTAATTTCAATTGATTTTGAAATTGGAAATTTGGATTTAAAGTGAAAAGCTTTTGAAATAGAATTTCAAAGATAAAAGTTATTTTGAATAACTTAACCGAGTTTATGAAAATTTAAATAATTTGATTTAAATTTGAATTCAAGTTTGGAATTGAATCCTATGATTTGAAACCAGGGATTAAAGATGATAAAAATGTGTTTATCTGAATTTAAACCATTTAAAAGTATAATTTTGAGAATTTGGATTTAACCCAAGGATTTCCACTCGTATGAATGAATCAGATTTTCTGAAATGAAACTGTTTGTTTTTAAATGATAAAAGCTTTCAGATAAGCAATGAAATTCCAGTTTAATTAAAGGAATTTCAATATTGAAGTGAAAATGGTTTTCCAAGTTATGAATGAATTGTTTTGAAAAGCTATGATTTGAATCTGTTTATTTTTAACAGATTTAAATTAATGATTGGTTTAAATCATTTGAAATGGGATTGTTTTGAAAGCTATAAGTTAAATCTTTGATTTAAAGATTTAACGAGTTAATCAAATTGAAATGGAGATTAATCGGGAAAATCTGTGAATGAATCTTTTGTTTAAAAGATTAAAGTGTGGAAACTGTTTAAACCGTAAAAGTTGAATCTTTTCGTTTAAAGATTTAAAATGGTAATTTGTTAAACCATTTGAATGGAAAGTTTGGGTTTTAAGTTGTGACTTAATTGAAATCCCATATCCATATGATTTTCGAATATTTCGCTCACTATTCGGTTTAGCCGGGAGAGGACCTTTGGGTCGTATAACCCATTCCGAATATGTGATACGTCGATATGGATAGCATTTGAAGACCGGTGTTGAAGACCGGATATTTTTGAAAACGGAAGGATTACCGTCGAGTTACTCTGCATCGGCTGATCCCCGATATAGAGGTTTTATCATCCTTAGTGACGGGAAGTCCGGACGTGATTGGAAATTATCCGGAATTGCAAGGGCTTCGTGAGAAGTGCCTTCGGTTCTGTTCCATCCCGGAACAGACTTGTATGGATTGTATGTCTGACATTACACTTTGAGATATAAAGCCGATTTCTTTCAAATACATTTCTGTTGGTGGCGGAGAATTTATTCTCTTAGCTTAACACCCTTCTCTGAGACGTACGAGCTCAGAGGTTATGTAGTTGAAGGTTATCAGCGATATATTCCCAATTTGGTAATGTGGCATGCTGAGTGCTGCTGTGAAATGATCAGTGTTTGATCATTTGCGATATGATCATTTGTTTGATCTTATATCTTTGTGATCATAGGTTGATCATTTGTTTGACCCGAAGCGTGGCTTTTTGAAAAAGCGTAGCTTTGTGGACGAGACTTCGTCAGGACCTCACAACCCGGAAATGGTCGAAACAGGATCGTTGCGGCAAGGTTATGAGGGTCGCGCCCTTTAGGGTATGTCATTTCCTTCTGGAAAGGGGTGGTATCATGGTATGGAGCCCAGATACTTACTCATGTGGATACACTTTCTTTATGATGTGTGATGTTGGATACCGAGCTCGGATAAAGGTCCCAAAGGACCGGGAGGTGGCATATTCATGAGTTACCTGTTACAGGGGTAACCCGGCCTTGTTTTGCAGAGAGCAGTTTGTCTCTCGGGACGTCCCGCCAGAGGCGTTCCCATGCGACGGAAGGAAGTTCCTTAGCCTGACCATTTGTTGGAAATCCATTCTTCCAATACGAACTTTGTACGGTTTTAGTTGTAGAACCTGCCATCTAATATGGTAGCTATAGTAGGCATAGTATAATGGTACCTATGCTGGCTAAGATTAATATTATACTTTCAAATTGTTTTCCACTATGCACTAATAATAATAATCCAATGATTTTGCGTAGTAAGCATGTTTGACTATCATAAGAAGAAATCTCCTCCAATTCTACGTTTGCATTGTGTGTGTGGCGGGAGGTCTTATGGTAGTTTCATTTTCTAAAAGCATTGCGGATTTCAATGTTTAAATCCTTTTGTTGTTGTTTAAAGATAAACTGTTTTTGTTGCTCACACCAGTCCCATGACTGATCCGGAGTTTATTGTTCCTTTCCTAAACTTTGGGTGCTCATAATTTTCCACACGAGCAGTCTAGAGTTGGGTTTCTTTTCAGATATTCAGGTTGAGTAGATTATCTGGAGCTAGTCAGTTCTTGGACGACTGACCTTGCTTTCTGCTAGCTATGGATTGGAGCATTCTATTGGAGATATTGTTCCGCTGCTGTTGTTATCGTTTTCTTTTCCGCTGCTATTTGTTGTATCATATCTCTGATGTATATTGATATTCATTGTATCACTCTGTTGTATCAGATATTGTATATCAATGTATTATTCTTTTCTTCCGCTGTGTTATTTACTTAATTGTGTTATAGCTCCGGCGAATCGGATTTGAACGGTCGAATCTGCGACATTCTAGTACAATGTGAAGTACGGATGTTGATTTTCGAGCGGGCAAAACCCGACTCGTCACATGTGGTATCAGAGCTAAGGTTGAACTTTAGCTCAGGAGTATAACACATTAAGTAGCTCATTAGAGATAGGGTGAAGTATACCCTAGAATGAGTAATCTCTAAGATATCCGTCAGAATACCTCAATAATTTCTCTTGCTATTCACTGATAGTAAGTATGAGTGCAAGAAGAGGATGAGATAGGGAATAGGAGAATACGACTATAAATGGTCGATACTATGTAACAATAAGGAAACAATCTTTTCTCTATCAATCTCTTTTGTTCAGCATCTTTTCTCTATTCATCGATTATTTCTGGTCGATCCAGAAAAGAAGATTCGATGTATTAAAATGGGACATAAACTCCAGATAGACCAAAATTGTTTGTTTGGATGTATTGGTTGCTTTGATTGCTATAGTTGATAGGTACATTTTGGTTTTTAAACTGAAAGTTTTGAAATTGTATCCATATATCTATCTATTCTTTGGGTCCCGATATGTTCTACGAATGGTTAGTTATCCTTTCGAACCGACCGATGCCACTGTATATTTCGTAGATCTGGATAACCCGAGTATCTTGTGAAGTGTTAAATAGATTCGATCTTATATCTATTTTTGATATTCTGATTTGATAAGCCAAATGCAGAATAAATATTCAGTTTAATTAGATGAAATATTCTCCATCTATCTTTTTGTCTCCTTGGTAATTTCGAGGACGAAATTCTTTTAAGGGGGGAAGTCTGTAACGACCCCGAATTTTAATTACATTTAAATTGATAATTAAATAAGTTTTTGAATAAAATTTGTGAAATAAAACGATAAATGGATTGCGAGTTTCCCCGATATCCAAGTATATTTGTATAAATTGTTTAAAAATTTAAATTATTGTGTATATGTGAATATATGTGTATTGAGCATATATGAGTAAAATTGAAATAATATATAAGTATATATATTTAATTTGAATCTAAATTGTAAATAAACGGTATAAAAATGAATAAATTATATAGTTTTATTCAATATAAAGTAAATACATATATCTTGATAAATCAATACGATATGATACAAATAAAATAGATGCAAAAATAATAAGACGAAAGAAAGGAAAATAAAATATAAGATATAACAATATAAAGCAAAACAAATAAATCATATTCATGTACAAGTTGAAAAGTAAACATTTAAACTTGGAAGTAAACAAAGAAAAAAAAAGTTATGAACAAAACATATAAAAGATAGAAATAAACTTGCAAAAGCAAATATATATGCAAGTGTAAACAAACAATATAAGTATAGAAAGCTTGCAAGAGAAGACACTCAAAATTTTCTTCATGCATCTGTACATCCGAAATGAAGAAACAATATATGAATTTGTACAAGCATTTAATGCTAGCACCCAAATGAACCTATCAGCCAACAAAAGAAAAAAAAAATCTCTGCTAAACATTGTACAAACCCGTATATCACCTTGTACAAATATCATCATCTCCTGTAAGCATTTCATTTCAGCTTAAACAAATTTTATCACCCTGTAAACTCATTTTTTTATCAAGTCTTCCTCACCTCAGTTCGATCATTTCAAGCTGACAAAAATTTGAAAATGAGCATCATTCAAACTTGAAACAGAATACATATTAAACAACAAAATATATCAACTACAAACTAGAGAATTGAAGATAAGAGCTTTAGCAAGCAGTTTCTCAAGCTGATCCAAGAAAAGCAAACTCTGTTTACTTTGAAACCAGGTGAGTAACACTTTATTTAAATCTATAAATTAAGTAAATAAGGCATGATTCTCTCTGTGTTCATATATATATCTGTATATGTATGTGGTGCCAGTATCTGTGTACATGTGTTGTATGTATGCTCTGTTATTTGATGATTTTCTTTGAATAAATATGCAAACAAACTTTTCTCTCCTATTTTAATAACTGTTGGATGTATAGTGTAAACAACACTTGTTTGTTTAACAAAAATCTTGATGTTGAAAATTTAAATAAGTTAAACTAGCAGCTAGGTGGCTCTGTAAAACCCAGAAAACATATACAACTTTAAATATGTTTAAAACCAAACTTCTGATTTTAAAGATTCAAGGACATAGATTGAAAGTACATACAAATTTATGATTTTTAAAACAAGAACTACAATTTTTAAGCAAAGGGGTGAAGAGCAGTTTTTACTTCACTGTTTTGAACATATTGGGATGCCGTGGTCGATGGAGATGACCGGAGACGTCGCGGGTTGGTCGAAAGGTAGGGGAGTGATGGGGAAATGCGGGAAAAATGGTGGACTAGTCAGCAGTTCATCGTGGTGGCGATGAGAAGCAATTTAAAAATGGTGACCTAGTTTTTAAGTGTCGCAACATTTCGTTCCGTTCGAGATCACCGTCTGATCGAGCTGAGAGAAATTTTGGGAAGTTGAAGCTCCGGTGTGGTCGAAGTTGTAGCCGAAGTAGGGGATTTTCTGGCGATCGGAAATGGAAGCACGGTGAGTTTCCAGGCTATGGGTTAGTTCCAGTTTCACGGCAAGTACTCGATTTTGATCGAGGGTCTGTGATGATGATCGGAGAGCTGGAATAGGGTGTCGAGGTGGTCGCTGATAGGTGGAGATAGTCGCGATCGACCGGAGATGGCTGATGGAAGCGTGCACGTGCACGGGGGAGGGATTCTGGTGGCTGTGTTTATATCTGAGTTGTCAGAGAAACGAACTCGAGAATTACTTGAGCAATCCTTAGTTTGGCTTGGGTGATTTCATGGTTTGCCTCGAAGTAAAATGAGGGAACTCGAGTTGTTTTATAACTTTTGACAGCGCCCAGTTTTTTACTCGAGTGTATACTCGGGTAAAACGTGTTTTGGCTCGGGAAAATCTGCATTTTTCTCGAAGCAGATTGAAGGCGGACTCGAGTTGTTTGTTTCCGAGTTATACCAGTGCCAGATTTTGCTATTTTAAGTCATTAAGTTCAAATTTGTAATTGAAGTCCAGTTTTGAAATAAAGAAAAGTTTAAGAATTTAAATACTTTTTAATGAACTTAAATATTTGAATTAAAAGGGCTTTGATTTAAAATTTAACCATACCAAAGTATTTTTAAGTTTGTAATTTAAGATTTTAAAAAGTTAGTTTGTAAATAGATTTAAAATTCAATTAATGATTGTTTTAAAACCTGAAGTTTTAAAATGAGAATTCAAGAAAAGGAAAAATAAATGTTTTTAAAACATTTAAAGGTGAAATTTTATTGGAATGAAAATGAGTTACTTTAAGGGATAAGGACTTAGTTTTAAACTCATTAATTATTAAAAGAGTTAAAGTGATAATGGAAGTGTATTGATTTAAATAGAAATTGAAGAATTAAAAGAATCAATGCAATTTTATAAATGAATTAATTAATTAGTTTGAAAGTAAGGTTTAATGTATTAATCGAAGTTTTTAAATGAATTAAGTAATTTATATGCTATTTAAATTTATGGATTTGACTTAATTTATTTTATAAATGGAAAATTTAACTTATAATAATTAATATGAGTAAATTACCTCAGTATATAAATCAATAGAGGTAAATGAAGACGGTTAACTGATTATTTATAATTAATCAATATAATTGATTATTAATCGATAATTAGATTGATAAATTGAAATCAACATTTATAACTGTTAAATTATAACTAATTGATGGGAAGTAATTAAGAAATTAATTACTTGTTTTGATTTATTGAGTAATTTATTCATAAGAAATTAATCTGATTTAAATTAATCAGACAATTAACTGACCCTACTTATGAATGTTTGGATTCTATTGAATGATTGAATCGTTTGATATCCCTGTTTGTGATTGTGATGCTTTGTGATATACCCTGATTTATGTTGTGATCTGTAGTTTACTTATCTGTGACCTTTATATATCTATGATCTGTGAATGAACGATAAGCGTTGTTCTTATACCGCTTATCGAATTATATTTCTGTATTCTGATCTGTGATGATTGTATGATGTGCACTATTGTGTTAAACCCTTGGACTACACCTTTACACACACAAATATGGATTTCACGTGGAAATCGGTTAAGTCACAGATAATTTAAATTTGATGTTTTTGAAATTGAAATTTTAATTTCAATTGATTTTGAAATTGGAAATTTGGATTTAAAGTGAAAAGCTTTTGAAATAGAATTTCAAAGATAAAAGTTATTTTGAATAACTTAACCGAGTTTATGAAAATTTAAATAATTTGATTTAAATTTGAATTCAAGTTTGGAATTGAATCCTATGATTTGAAACCAGGGATTAAAGATGATAAAAATGTGTTTATCTGAATTTAAACCATTTAAAAGTATAATTTTGAGAATTTGGATTTAACCCAAGGATTTCCACTCGTATGAATGAATCAGATTTTCTGAAATGAAACTGTTTGTTTTTAAATGATAAAAGCTTTCAGATAAGCAATGAAATTCCAGTTTAATTAAAGGAATTTCAATATTGAAGTGAAAATGGTTTTCCAAGTTATGAATGAATTGTTTTGAAAAGCTATGATTTGAATCTGTTTATTTTTAACAGATTTAAATTAATGATTGGTTTAAATCATTTGAAATGGGATTGTTTTGAAAGCTATAAGTTAAATCTTTGATTTAAAGATTTAACGAGTTAATCAAATTGAAATGGAGATTAATCGGGAAAATCTGTGAATGAATCTTTTGTTTAAAAGATTAAAGTGTGGAAACTGTTTAAACCGTAAAAGTTGAATCTTTTCGTTTAAAGATTTAAAATGGTAATTTGTTAAACCATTTGAATGGAAAGTTTGGGTTTTAAGTTGTGACTTAATTGAAATCCCATATCCATATGATTTTCGAATATTTCGCTCACTATTCGGTTTAGCCGGGAGAGGAC
Organism: Allium fistulosum; assembly: GCA_030737815.1. Lineage (NCBI taxonomy): Eukaryota > Viridiplantae > Streptophyta > Magnoliopsida > Asparagales > Amaryllidaceae > Allium > Allium fistulosum. The sequence continues at coordinate 117,790,221 of CM060908.1, read as the reverse complement.
CTTTGGGTCGTATAACCCATTCCGAATATGTGATACGTCGATATGGATAGCATTTGAAGACCGGTGTTGAAGACCGGATATTTTTGAAAACGGAAGGATTACCGTCGAGTTACTCTGCATCGGCTGATCCCCGATATAGAGGTTTTATCATCCTTAGTGACGGGAAGTCCGGACGTGATTGGAAATTATCCGGAATTGCAAGGGCTTCGTGAGAAGTGCCTTCGGTTCTGTTCCATCCCGGAACAGACTTGTATGGATTGTATGTCTGACATTACACTTTGAGATATAAAGCCGATTTCTTTCAAATACATTTCTGTTGGTGGCGGAGAATTTATTCTCTTAGCTTAACACCCTTCTCTGAGACGTACGAGCTCAGAGGTTATGTAGTTGAAGGTTATCAGCGATATATTCCCAATTTGGTAATGTGGCATGCTGAGTGCTGCTGTGAAATGATCAGTGTTTGATCATTTGCGATATGATCATTTGTTTGATCTTATATCTTTGTGATCATAGGTTGATCATTTGTTTGACCCGAAGCGTGGCTTTTTGAAAAAGCGTAGCTTTGTGGACGAGACTTCGTCAGGACCTCACAACCCGGAAATGGTCGAAACAGGATCGTTGCGGCAAGGTTATGAGGGTCGCGCCCTTTAGGGTATGTCATTTCCTTCTAGAAAGGGGTGGTATCATGGTATGGAGCCCAGATACTTACTCATGTGGATACACTTTCTTTATGATGTGTGATGTTGGATACCGAGCTCGGATAAAGGTCCCAAAGGACCGGGAGGTGGCATATTCGTGAGTTACCTGTTACAGGGGTAACCCGGCCTTGTTTTGCAGAGAGCAGTTTGTCTCTCGGGACGTCCCGCCAGAGGCGTTCCCATGCGACGGAAGGAAGTTCCTTAGCCTGACCATTTGTTGGAAATCCATTCTTCCAATACGAACTTTGTACGGTTTTAGTTGTAGAACCTGCCATCTAATATGGTAGCTATAGTAGGCATAGTATAATGGTACCTATGCTGGCTAAGATTAATATTATACTTTCAAATTGTTTTCCACTATGCACTAATAATAATAATCCAATGATTTTGCGTAGTAAGCATGTTTGACTATCATAAGAAGAAATCTCCTCCAATTCTGCGTTTGCATTGTGTGTGTGGTGGGAGGTCTTATAGTAGTTTCATTTTCTAAAAGCATTGCGGATTTCAATGTTTAAATCCTTTTGTTGTTGTTTAAAGATAAACTGTTTTTGTTGCTCACACCAGTCCCATGACTGATCCGGAGTTTATTGTTCCTTTGCTAAACTCTGGGTGCTCATAATTTTCCACACGAGCAGTCTAGAGTTGGGTTTCTTTTCAGATATTCAGGTTGAGTAGATTATCTGGAGCTAGTCAGTTCTTGGACGACTGACCTTGCTTTCTGCTAGCTATGGATTGGAGCATTCTATTGGAGATATTGTTCCGCTGCTGTTGTTATCGTTTTCTTTTCCGCTGCTATTTGTTGTATCATATCTCTGATGTATATTGATATTCATTGTATCACTCTGTTGTATCAGATATTGTATATCAATGTATTATTCTTTTCTTCCGCTGTGTTATTTACTTAATTGTGTTATAGCTCCGGCGAATCGGATTTGAACGGTCGAATCTGCGACATTCTAGTACAATGTGAAGTACGGATGTTGATTTTCGAGCGGGCAAAACCCGACTCGTCACATGTGGTATCAGAGCTAAGGTTGAACTTTAGCTCAGGAGTATAACACATTAAGTAGCTCATTAGAGATAGGGTGAAGTATACCCTAGAATGAGTAATCTCTAAGATATCCGTCAGAATACCTCAATAAATTCTCTTGCTATTCACTGATAGTAAGTATGAGTGCAAGAAGAGGATGAGATAGGGAATAGGAGAATACGACTATAAATGGTCGATACTATGTAACAATAAGGAAACAATCTTTTCTCTATCAATCTCTTTTGTTCAGCATCTTTTCTCTATTCATCGATTATTTCTGGTCGATCCAGAAAAGAAGATTCGATGTATTAAAATGGGACATAAACTCCAGATAGACCAAAATTGTTTGTTTGGATGTATTGGTTGCTTTGATTGCTATAGTTGATAGGTACATTTTGGTTTTTAAACTGAAAGTTTTGAAATTGTATCCATATATCTATCTATTCTTTGGGTCCCGATATGTTCTACGAATGGTTAGTTATCCTTTCGAACCGACCGATGCCACTGTATATTTCGTAGATCTGGATAACCCGAGTATCTTGTGAAGTGTTAAATAGATTCGATCTTATATCTATTTTTGATATTCTGATTTGATAAGCCAAATGCAGAATAAATATTCAGTTTAATTAGATGAAATATTCTCCATCTATCTTTTTGTCTCCTTGGTAATTTCGAGGACGAAATTCTTTTAAGGGGGGAAGTCTGTAACGACCCCGAATTTTAATTACATTTAAATTGATAATTAAATAAGTTTTTGAATAAAATTTGTGAAATAAAACGATAAATGGATTGCGAGTTTCCCCGATATCCAAGTATATTTGTATAAATTGTTTAAAAATTTAAATTATTGTGTATATGTGAATATATGTGTATTGAGCATATATGAGTAAAATTGAAATAATATATAAGTATATATATTTAATTTGAATCTAAATTGTAAATAAACGGTATAAAAATGAATAAATTATATAGTTTTATTCAATATAAAGTAAATACATATATCTTGATAAATCAATACGATATGATACAAATAAAATAGATGCAAAAATAATAAGACGAAAGAAAGGAAAATAAAATATAAGATATAACAATATAAAGCAAAACAAATAAATCATATTCATGTACAAGTTGAAAAGTAAACATTTAAACTTGGAAGTAAACAAAGAAAAAAAAAGTTATGAACAAAACATATAAAAGATAGAAATAAACTTGCAAAAGCAAATATATATGCAAGTGTAAACAAACAATATAAGTATAGAAAGCTTGCAAGAGAAGACACTCAAAATTTTCTTCATGCATCTGTACATCCGAAATGAAGAAACAATATATGAATTTGTACAAGCATTTAATGCTAGCACCCAAATGAACCTATCAGCCAACAAAAGAAAAAAAAAATCTCTGCTAAACATTGTACAAACCCGTATATCACCTTGTACAAATATCATCATCTCCTGTAAGCATTTCATTTCAGCTTAAACAAATTTTATCACCCTGTAAACTCATTTTTTTATCAAGTCTTCCTCACCTCAGTTCGATCATTTCAAGCTGACAAAAATTTGAAAATGAGCATCATTCAAACTTGAAACAGAATACATATTAAACAACAAAATATATCAACTACAAACTAGAGAATTGAAGATAAGAGCTTTAGCAAGCAGTTTCTCAAGCTGATCCAAGAAAAGCAAACTCTGTTTACTTTGAAACCAGGTGAGTAACACTTTATTTAAATCTATAAATTAAGTAAATAAGGCATGATTCTCTCTGTGTTCATATATATATCTGTATATGTATGTGGTGCCAGTATCTGTGTACATCTGTTGTATGTATGCTTTGTTATTTGATGATTTTCTTTGAATAAATATGCAAACAAACTTTTCTCTCCTATTTTAATAACTGTTGGATGTATAGTGTAAACAACACTTCTTTGTTTAACAAAAATCTTGATGTTGAAAATTTAAATAAGTTAAACTAGCAGCTAGGTGGCTCTGTAAAACCCAGAAAACATATACAACTTTAAATATGTTTAAAACCAAACTTCTGATTTTAAAGATTCAAGGACATAAATTGAAACTACATACAAATTTATGATTTTTAAAACAAGAACTACAATTTTTAAGCAAAGGGGTGAAGAGCAGTTTTTACTTCACTGTTTTGAACATATTGGGATGCCGTGGTCGATGGAGATGACCGGAGACGTCGCGGGTTGGTCGAAAGGTAGGGGAGTGATGGGGAAATGCGGGAAAAATGGTGGACTAGTCAGCAGTTCATCGTGGTGGCGATGAGAAGCAATTTAAAAATGGTGACCTAGTTTTTAAGTGTCGCAACATTTCGTTCCGTTCGAGATCACCGTCTGATCGAGCTGAGAGAAATTTTGGGAAGTTGAAGCTCCGGTGTGGTCGAAGTTGTAGCCGAAGTAGGGGATTTTCTGGCGATCGGAAATGGAAGCACGGTGAGTTTCCAGGCTATGGGTTAGTTCCAGTTTCACGGCAAGTACTCGATTTTGATCGAGGGTCTGTGATGATGATCGGAGAGCTGGAATAGGGTGTCGAGGTGGTCGCTGATAGGTGGAGATAGTCGCGATCGACCGGAGATGGCTGATGGAAGCGTGCACGTGCACGGGGGAGGGATTCTGGTGGCTGTGTTTATATCTGAGTTGTCAGAGAAACGAACTCGAGAATTACTTGAGCAATCCTTAGTTTGGCTTGGGTGATTTCATGGTTTGCCTCGAAGTAAAATGAGGGAACTCGAGTTGTTTTATAACTTTTGACAGCGCCCAGTTTTTTACTCGAGTGTATACTCGGGTAAAACGTGTTTTGGCTCGGGAAAATCTGCATTTTTCTCGAAGCAGATTGAAGGCGGACTCGAGTTGTTTGTTTCCGAGTTATACCAGTGCCAGATTTTGCTATTTTAAGTCATTAAGTTCAAATTTGTAATTGAAGTCCAGTTTTGAAATAAAGAAAAGTTTAAGAATTTAAATACTTTTTAATGAACTTAAATATTTGAATTAAAAGGGCTTTGATTTAAAATTTAACCATACCAAAGTATTTTTAAGTTTGTAATTTAAGATTTTAAAAAGTTAGTTTGTAAATAGATTTAAAATTCAATTAATGATTGTTTTAAAACCTGAAGTTTTAAAATGAGAATTCAAGAAAAGGAAAAATAAATGTTTTTAAAACATTTAAAGGTGAAATTTTATTGGAATGAAAATGAGTTACTTTAAGGGATAAGGACTTAGTTTTAAACTCATTAATTATTAAAAGAGTTAAAGTGATAATGGAAGTGTATTGATTTAAATAGAAATTGAAGAATTAAAAGAATCAATGCAATTTTATAAATGAATTAATTAATTAGTTTGAAAGTAAGGTTTAATGTATTAATCGAAGTTTTTAAATGAATTAAGTAATTTATATGCTATTTAAATTTATGGATTTGACTTAATTTATTTTATAAATGGAAAATTTAACTTATAATAATTAATATGAGTAAATTACCTCAGTATATAAATCAATAGAGGTAAATGAAGACGGTTAACTGATTATTTATAATTAATCAATATAATTGATTATTAATCGATAATTAGATTGATAAATTGAAATCAACATTTATAACTGTTAAATTATAACTAATTGATGGGAAGTAATTAAGAAATTAATTACTCGTTTTGATTTATTGAGTAATTTATTCATAAGAAATTAATCTGATTTAAATTAATCAGACAATTAACTGACCCTACTTATGAATGTTTGGATTCTATTGAATGATTGAATCGTTTGATATCCCTGTTTGTGATTGTGATGCTTTGTGATATACCCTGATTTATGTTGTGATCTGTAGTTTACTTATCTGTGACCTTTATATATCTATGATCTGTGAATGAACGATAAGCGTTGTTCTTATACCGCTTATCGAATTATATTTCTGTATTCTGATCTGTGATGATTGTATGATGTGCACTATTGTGTTAAACCCCTGGACTACACCTTTACACACACAAATATGGATTTCACGTGGAAATCGGTTAAGTCACAGATAATTTAAATTTGATGTTTTTGAAATTGAAATTTTAATTTCAATTGATTTTGAAATTGGAAATTTGGATTTAAAGTGAAAAGCTTTTGAAATAGAATTTCAAAGATAAAAGTTATTTTGAATAACTTAACCGAGTTTATGAAAATTTAAATAATTTGATTTAAATTTGAATTCAAGTTTGGAATTGAATCCTATGATTTGAAACCAGGGATTAAAGATGATAAAAATGTGTTTATCTGAATTTAAACCATTTAAAAGTATAATTTTGAGAATTTGGATTTAACCCAAGGATTTCCACTCGTATGAATGAATCAGATTTTCTGAAATGAAACTGTTTGTTTTTAAATGATAAAAGCTTTCAGATAAGCAATGAAATTCCAGTTTAATTAAAGGAATTTCAATATTGAAGTGAAAATGGTTTTCCAAGTTATGAATGAATTGTTTTGAAAAGCTATGATTTGAATCTGTTTATTTTTAACAGATTTAAATTAATGATTGGTTTAAATCATTTGAAATGGGATTGTTTTGAAAGCTATAAGTTAAATCTTTGATTTAAAGATTTAACGAGTTAATCAAATTGAAATGGAGATTAATCGGGAAAATCTGTGAATGAATCTTTTGTTTAAAAGATTAAAGTGTGGAAACTGTTTAAACCGTAAAAGTTGAATCTTTTCGTTTAAAGATTTAAAATGGTAATTTGTTAAACCATTTGAATGGAAAGTTTGGGTTTTAAGTTGTGACTTAATTGAAATCCCATATCCATATGATTTTCGAATATTTCGCTCACTATTCGGTTTAGCCGGGAGAGGACCTTTGGGTCGTATAACCCATTCCGAATATGTGATACGTCGATATGGATAGCATTTGAAGACCGGTGTTGAAGACCGGATATTTTTGAAAACGGAAGGATTACCGTCGAGTTACTCTGCATCGGCTGATCCCCGATATAGAGGTTTTATCATCCTTAGTGACGGGAAGTCCGGACGTGATTGGAAATTATCCGGAATTGCAAGGGCTTCGTGAGAAGTGCCTTCGGTTCTGTTCCATCCCGGAACAGACTTGTATGGATTGTATGTCTGACATTACACTTTGAGATATAAAGCCGATTTCTTTCAAATACATTTCTGTTGGTGGCGGAGAATTTATTCTCTTAGCTTAACACCCTTCTCTGAGACGTACGAGCTCAGAGGTTATGTAGTTGAAGGTTATCAGCGATATATTCCCAATTTGGTAATGTGGCATGCTGAGTGCTGCTGTGAAATGATCAGTGTTTGATCATTTGCGATATGATCATTTGTTTGATCTTATATCTTTGTGATCATAGGTTGATCATTTGTTTGACCCGAAGCGTGGCTTTTTGAAAAAGCGTAGCTTTGTGGACGAGACTTCGTCAGGACCTCACAACCCGGAAATGGTCGAAACAGGATCGTTGCGGCAAGGTTATGAGGGTCGCGCCCTTTAGGGTATGTCATTTCCTTCTGGAAAGGGGTGGTATCATGGTATGGAGCCCAGATACTTACTCATGTGGATACACTTTCTTTATGATGTGTGATGTTGGATACCGAGCTCGGATAAAGGTCCCAAAGGACCGGGAGGTGGCATATTCGTGAGTTACCTGTTACAAGGGTAACCCGGCCTTGTTTTGCAGAGAGCAGTTTGTCTCTCGGGACGTCCCGCCAGAGGCGTTCCCATGCGACGGAAGGAAGTTCCTTAGCCTGACCATTTGTTGGAAATCCATTCTTCCAATACGAACTTTGTACGGTTTTAGTTGTAGAACCTGCCATCTAATATGGTAGCTATAGTAGGCATAGTATAATGGTACCTATGCTGGCTAAGATTAATATTATACTTTCAAATTGTTTTCCACTATGCACTAATAATAATAATCCAATGATTTTGCGTAGTAAGCATGTTTGACTATCATAAGAAGAAATCTCCTCCAATTCTGCGTTTGCATTGTGTGTGTGGCGGGAGGTCTTATAGTAGTTTCATTTTCTAAAAGCATTGCGGATTTCAATGTTTAAATCCTTTTGTTGTTGTTTAAAGATAAACTGTTTTTGTTGCTCACACCAGTCCCATGACTGATCCGGAGTTTATTGTTCCTTTCCTAAACTCTGGGTGCTCATAATTTTCCACACGAGCAGTCTAGAGTTGGGTTTCTTTTCAGATATTCAGGTTGAGTAGATTATCTGGAGCTAGTCAGTTCTTGGACGACTGACCTTGCTTTCTGCTAGCTATGGATTGGAGCATTCTATTGGAGATATTGTTCCGCTGCTGTTGTTATCGTTTTCTTTTCCGCTGCTATTTGTTGTATCATATCTCTGATGTATATTGATATTCATTGTATCACTCTGTTGTATCAGATATTGTATATCAATGTATTATTCTTTTCTTCCGCTGTGTTATTTACTTAATTGTGTTATAGCTCCGGCGAATCGGATTTGAACGGTCGAATCTGCGACATTCTAGTACAATGTGAAGTACGGATGTTGATTTTCGAGCGGGAAAAACCCGACTCGTCACAAATGACCTCACTTGGCCCGTCCATTGCTCCTGTTTTAGCCACCTTAAGCTAACTCATGGGAGTCAGGTCCACATATATACCTCATATAGGATCGTCGCCAACCATCCTACTTCATTCTGGAATCTCCACCGCGTACACAGTTGTCAGAGTGGTTTTCGATATTGGCAGAGAGTATAACAATATATAATCCCGGACTCTTTAACAACCAATCGCTTATTACACACCGGATGGTTCTTTTACATTTCCAAAACCATTTCATAATTGATATCAAAATATCATATTCAATTCAAATCATATCATTTTCAAAAACATTACTTACTTTCGAAATCATATTCACCTTTGAAATCATATCACATTTGAAATCACAGTTCGAAATTATATTTCCTTTCAAAAGTCATATTTCCAAAATAGGCTAAACTCTCATTTCAAAATATCATATTAAACTAAATATGTTATTTAATTCCTAACTTAGGTTATAACATCATTATATTCACATAAAAATCGAGAATTTGAATATAAACCCATCCATTTTACTTAGTTTGGAACTTAGAAGAAAATAGTTTTAAATAGTTATAAATAGTTATAAATAGTTAATATAGATTTAAAATAGGTTAAATAAAATTAAAATAGATTAAATAGCTTTAAAATAAATTAACTAGGTTTAAAATAAGTTAAAACAGGTTAATTAGTTTAAATAAATTAAATGGTTTAAAATAGGTTAAAATGATTTAATATAATTAATACAGGTTAAAATAGTTTAATACTTTGAAATCTTAATAATTAGATATTTTGAAATAATATATTTTTAAAACAGTTTATATTTAAAACGTGAATTTGGAATTTATGTCAAATTAAACTATTTATTCCATTTCAACACATTTGGACCATTTTCAATTTCTAAGTCAACAAACCAAATTCCAAACCTTTCAATTTAACATTTCAATAAACTATTGAATTTCATATCGTTTCAATCCATGTTCAAATATCAATTCGGATTACTCCAATTTCAAAATATTTCAAAGTTATTTTCAAACAACTTCACTAACTTAATTTCGATGGAATTTCATTTATACTTAAAAGTTTAACTTTAAACTTCCAATTTAATTTCTTAAAACAATTCCTTTAAACCAATTCACAATTCAACATAAAACTTGATTTTTCAATAATAATTCAATTCATATAAATCAAATTTTATTTTAAAATATCATTTAATTAAATTCGAAAATTAAGGATTTTAAAATCATTTAATTTAACCAATCAGGTGTCTGTATATATTCTCTACCCTACGGTCAAGTGATACGGATATTTACCATTTCAATCCGCAATTTAAAATTTTACGGTTATATATCATTTCAAACCGCAATCCCGAATTAATAATAAAATCCATAAAATCGCTCGAGTCTATCATTTCAACCCATAATGATTTTTCCTTTATCCATTGATCATTCGAGTATGTATCATTTCAACCTATAGTGAACTTGCAGTTTATAACGATATAAAATAAAACATCCATTCATCCAATATCAACATCCATTACAAACATCATTCAAATCAATCAATAAATATCAATATAGAACTGATAATCAATAACAGGTATTTAACTGACAATTTATGTTCAATAATAAATTAAATAACGATTTAATTCAAATTAACTGAGATGATGATTTAAAATATACCAAACAGTCATAAATAAATTTCTAATCACATCATAAATTTAATTTAACAAACATAAGAAATTTTAGAAGTTATGAGTGGGTTAAACACTCACCTTTGAATTTAAATCGAATTTAAATTCAATTTAAGCCCAAAATTTAAACAGTCTCATAACTCATCCAAACAAGCGTCAAACCGTCCGAAATTTCGATACGATCCTAGAGGAAGAAACCGCACGTGAAACGGACCTCGTATGTAAAAATTAGGTACGTTAGAAGTTATATGATTTATAATATAAATAAATAAATAAATAACACGTCACCAGATTATAACGCAGCCGAACCCTAGGCAAATCACGATCGAGACAAAGTAGCCGCCGCCACCTTTCAACTTTTTCCCAATTTTTGCCGCGACGTCGGCCATCTCCATCATGATCTGGCACCACCGCCGACCTCCCCTCCCAGAACCGAGCTCCCCACTGGCACTCCGAAACTCCACGATGCCAGGACAATCGTCCACCGCCGCTACCTTTCAAGGCATTTTCTGGCAAATTGCGTCATCTTGAAGACGACCCAACCGCATGGATCGAATCCCCTCGCTCCCCTCTACTCGACTATGCCCTCCGATCGTCATGAAATTGGCGATCCGCCGTCCACTCAGAAACCCTAGCAACAGACGGCCGAGCTTCCTCGTCTATTTCTGATCAAACGATAATTCGAATTGAAAAACGAATCATTGTAGTGGATTACGCTCGTCGAGAGCTTCGAATTGATATAAGATATGATAGGGTTTAGTGGGTTTGAAATTTGTTTTGGAATTTAATTGAGGGTTTATAATTTGAATTGGTTTCTGCCATTGAGAAGTAGGAGCAGACAGAAGTTTCTGTACGTACAGAAATGAGGAATAGAAAGGCTGCTAGGGTTTATAACAGGTTATTTATAGGCAAAGCCGAAAATAGAAGGATGGACAAATTGATTGATTTGAAACGACTATACGACCCAAAAAGCCCGTTGTCCTCGGAACGAAAATGGGTCATCCCATATATCAAAATAGACGTTTTCAATATTTTTAAGCCCAATGGAACAGATTTCAAGTCCTAATTCCATCATATGAAGAAGTTATGTTAAAATCAACTTATTTCAAATTGATTTCAAATAAATTTATTTCTAGGCGTTTCGAGTCTGTACGATCAAACGACAAGTCTGATCGCTACGAAACTTTAAATCCTGCAATAATTCACCGTTACGGATCTGATGAAACTGGTTTCGTCGAAATCTGAGTCAGTGGCCAAAATGGTTATTTTCACGTTAATTAAATAAATTAATAATTAATTAATCAAATCGCTTTTTCAGTTTAAATTTTAATAATTTACAACTTCTATCATTTTTGATTTCTTAATCACTTACAATAATTTAAACAAATTTAGATGTCAATTTAAAGTTGTGTAACGACCTGAAATTTTCAACCATTCGCATTCATACATGTCAGATTTGAATTGCTCAAAATATCATATTGTTAATTTTAATTTGGCAAAATTCAACATATACAGTAAATAAATAATCACAGAATCACAGACACATAGTAATATAACAATAATGCAGCGGAAATAGAAGGATAGTAGTTCATGAAGCTACTATATATATAACAAAGTTAAATAAGATACAACAGAGGTCTCGAATACATAGATGTCTCAATACAATAGTCAAATACAAAATCTGAATACATTACTGGAATCAACTGAATAACTGAAAGCTGGATAGATAGCCGAATCTCCAAGCGAAGCTCCAACTTCAAAGGTGAGTCTCGAACACTGAACCACTCAGTCTGACCCGAGTGTAAAGAAAAACACAAAGCACTCGAGTCAGGATTAACATTCTTATATCAATAAATCCAACTCAAGTGAAATATCAACTGAAATACATGTAACTCAAAGGATGTTTGGGATAACCATCCTCTAAGGATCCGTTAAACTATCTACTATGTATTAATATACACTATTATAATAATGTATATAGTAAAGTAAACTATTAAAATAGCATTAAGGCGTCCGGTCAGAGGCTACCTCATTAGCCCGTCAATTGCTCCTATTTTAGCCACCTTATGCCAACTCACGGGAGTCGGCTCCACATATATACCTCATATAGGATCGTCGCCACCATCCTACTTCATTCTAAAATCTCCACCGCGTACACATTTGTTAAAGTGGTTTTCGGTATCGACAGAGTGTATGCCCATATCTGATCCCGGTCTCTTTAACAACCAATCGTTATTATAACACCGCGGTCATTTCAAAATAGTTTATACTTCAAAACCAAAATATCATTTCTATTTCAAAAACATATCAATACGATATCATTTCCATTTCAAGAATATTCACTTCCAAAATCATAGTACTTTCAAAGATATAATACTTTCGAAACCAAAACAATTTGAAATAATAATACTTTGGAAATCATAATACTTTGAAATTCATAACTTTGGAAATCATAACACTTTCCTTCAAACAGTTTAGATATTAATAATAGTATATAAAATAAAATAGTTTACAAAATAAAATAATTTATATAAAATAGTTATAAGTTAAAACAATTTATATTAAAATAATTAGTATATTTAAAATAGTTTATATTAAAAATAGTTATATTAAAAATAGTTTATATTAAAAATAGTTTATAAAATAATATAAAATAGTTTTAAATATAATTTAAAATACTTTATATAATAAAATAGTTTCCTCAAATTTCACAAATCGATTAAACTCAACTCGGATTCCAAAATTCAAACTTAATCAAATCTCAAATCATCAATTTCAATTCGATTCAGTTTCTAAATAAACCATTTCAAATTATCAATTTCAAATACCTATTTGAACCATAAAATAAGCCATTTCAATTTCAGTATATTTCAAAGCTTTAAATATTAAACATTTCAAAACTAAATTCGATAATTTCACGTATATATATATCAAATTCACTTTACTATTATTTAGTTTTGAAATATTTACTTAATCATTTCAATAACATCTAAATACAACTTCAATTTACAAATTTAAATAAAAAAAATATCCCATTTAAATTTATATAAATTTGAAATATTCATTTAAGTCACTTTTAATCAAATTCAAGTTATAAAATATATCTTTAAAATCTCAAATTTAATAAATTTCAAATCAAACTTATTTAAGTAAATAACATTTCAAATCAATTTCAAATTTATCTTTCCAACCTGAATCAATATAAATTATATATTTGAAAATATATATTTTAAATAAATACTTAAACATATTATATATCAACTTTATTAAATCAACTTTAATAAATATTTAAAATCAATATTTATTAAAACCATATATTTCTTTTCAAAACCATAGAAATCATTTTCAAAATATTTCTTTATAGACCAACGGTGTTTGTATATAATTTTCTATCCTATGGTCAAGTGGTACGGATATTTATCATTTCAATCCGCAATTTAAATATATACGGGTATATATCTTTTCAACCCGCAATCCCAAATTCAATTCAATGAAAATCGCTTGGGTTTATCATTTCAACCCATAACGATTTTCTCATATTCTACAGATCGTTCGGGTATGTATCATTTCAACCCATAGTGAATTCTATACTAACAGGGAACTTGTAGAGTGATAACAGATATGACAATAATATAACAATCAGTAACATGCATATATCATCAGTGATAAATAACAGATAATGGTGTCAGATGTCACAGGTGAACAGATACAGATAATAGCATATATAGCAATATAAATAGCAGATAATGGTGTCAGATGTCACAGGTGAACAGATACAGATAATGGCATATATATAGCAATATAAATAACTAACAGCGGTATATTTCAATTGTCGTTTCAATTGAAATCAAATTTAATAAATAAAAGAACGTTAATCGTGAGTGATTGCTCACCTTTCGAGACTAGAGGAGTTTGATGCACAACAAGCTACGGATTGGATCACGATTTAGAAAATCGAACAATCCAAACGACAGTCTCAAAGTGAAGTAAGTTGAAAGCGGATTTGAAGGACAAAGCTGATAGATAGGGAATCAAGAATCAAAAATCAGAATAGGCTCAATGAGGATAATTGGTATAAGTGAACATATATAACTATGTACATATATAAAATCATATTTTATATTCAAACACATTTTTAAATTTAAATAAATATATATATATATATATATCAAAATCCTTGTTTAAATTAAACTTATATATTAAAGTCAAATATATATACATAATATATGTTGAAATAATTACTTATATATATCCAGCTATGTCATTACTTATATAAAACTAATATATATATAAACAAATATATATTCCAAAAATCAATATATGCATATTTATCTATTATATCTTAAAACCCATATGTTTAGAATACATACCTAATATAAAATTTAAAATCAATATCTTAAAAGAAATCAACATAACTTTATACATAAAAACCCAACGTACTGAAACTAATAATATGATATACCATAATATAATATACAGAAACTATATAAGCCTGTATATAAAACTCAAACGGACTTACTTTATTACAGTATATAAATAATCCAACAATTCATAGGAAAGCTTATATATATACACTAACATATGCTATATATACATGTGCATATGCTACACGAATTCATTCCCAGACTATATGTATATGTATATATATATATATATTAAACAATGTAAATTATAGTTATAACCAACTATATGAAATACAACTGTAACCAATTCTATATGCAAACCAGTGCATATGTATAAGTCAGATTGTAACCCAATATATGCAGAACAAATATTTAAACAATAGAGTATATATGAGTTATGCATACTGTATATATAAATCTGGATACCCAAAACTTAGATTTGTACAAAAATTAAATATACTTGTATAAACCAATATTTGTATAAACTGAGCTAATCTATAAATTGTGAAACAGAGTATATATATACTGCTTTTTTCAAAATCTAATGTATTGTGACAAATATATTTCGAACGCATACATATATTTGCTGTGAACAATAAATTTATAAACAAATATAAACAAAACAGCTTACAAAACAGACAAATACATATAGTGCTATACCGAAACCATATCTATACTGTAACTATATATATAAACAACAAACACTTAGAGATCATATATATTGCCTTTAAAATATAATATATGCTTATGTATACACATAGATTATATAGTATATATATCTCCATATATTATACAACCGATACAAAAATCAATGTATATGTATGTAAATATATATTTGTTTCAAGTAAAACACTTCAGGAAATCTATATTATATATACGTATACAATACGAACAGAAAAAAAATATAACAAAACAAACATATGTATATACAATAACTTAAAATACATACACTATACCATATGAAATTTTTAGATCAATATGAGTATGTATATAACCTGAGACATATCATACTTATAAACATTCGTATATATATTCATACGTTATATAAAATCAAACATAACTATATATATTCAAACAAGTGGGGACTTAAGGCTACAAGGGCGGAGGATGGGCACGGTTGTAGGCTATGACACTAGGTGGCAGATTCTTGGATGTTGGATCCAAGATGGAGTGAGGTGGGCGATGAAATGGAACATCAGTGGAGACATGGGCGAGCAAACTTTCTCAAGCAACAAGAATAATAATGGAAGCAAGCAGTGGTGTATTCTCGAAGCAAGAAGAAAATGGACTGGGAGGTATAGGCAGTGGCATTTGGGAAATAGGGTGGAGTGTGGGCTCGGTTTGATGGATCAAGTGAAGGCAAAAAAAATAAAATCAAGGAACCAAAGTATATGAAATGAACAATATCATATTGAGTTAGTGGGATAACAAAAGTCACACATTGGATGCCGTGAAGTAATAAAAGCAAATGGCTGTAGAAATTCTACGATAAATATATGAAAGGTCACAAGAACCAAAAGGCACAAAAACCCAGTACCGATACGGTTACAGTTTTTTGTGGATTCCGCTGCGTACTGGACTTCAAAACACAGAAACGAATACACTGCGGAGATCAGCACGATGAGCCGATCAGAACGACATACAGATCTCAGTGGTACAATCATCCGATCAAAAGTCGATATCGGTACCGAAATGCTACAAAAATGCCAGAAATAAGATGAACGGAGCAATAGAAGTCAAAATTTTACGAAACGAAAGATGACGTCTCACTCAGAAGATGACTTACAAATTTTCTATAGAAAAATATTCAGGTTTGGAAAACATTTTATTATCATCAATTTTTAACTGATTTAAATTTGAATAAAATTACACAAGAAAATAAACTTCCATATTATCAGATGAAAATTTACCATTTGCTATGTCTAAATAGACGTATTCCAAATGTAAAATTTTTATTTCAAATATTATTATTTAAAATTTCACAAAAATCCAATTAAATAAGTTATTAAAACCATTAAAATATACGGGTCGTTACAAGTTGATTAATCCATCAATTTCAGTGTTTAATTCCAATTTCATCAAATTCAGAAATTATAAATTAAATTTTCAATAATTCCATTTAATTGACCTTTCATCCTATTATTCAATCCATTATTATCAAATGGATGAAATTAACATTGGTTCATGATCTATTACATTAATATTCTCAAATTTCATCTTAATCTCTATTAACGTAATATTTAAATATTTAATTTCATTTATTTGTAATTAATCCAATTATTATAATTTAAATTCCAATAAATTGATAAATCTTGATTTCAATTCTTTTTATTCCCAATTATCATATTATGAATAAAATTAACATTATTTCCAAATATTAACTTAATTTACATTAACATAATATTTAATTACATTTATTGAAATTTATTTCCAATTTAAATTAACAGGCTAAATAAATAGGTAATATATAATAATTGTTACCATTAACTTTTAATTACAATTATAAGTTATTATTAACAAACAAATGTACAATTGCTTACATAACACTGTTTTTATCCAATTATCATTAATTATATACTAATTAATAAATTGGTTCAATATCTACACTTGTTTCCTTATATTCAATTTATAGTCAAGTATAACATTTAAATTATTTTCATTAATTGGCATTTCATTCAATTAATTAATTATTAACTTTAATTAACCTTGTTACGTTTCATTTTAGTTATTATTTCATTTTTAATTTACAAATTTTTATTTCTTTCAATATTCAATTACCAAAATCTCAATAAATTAACAAATTTAATTATCGAAAATTACGGGTCGTTACACAATCAACTAGGACGTACCCTAAGCCTTCAGATGGGAGATCTGTTTTACTCTATACTGCTAGGATGCACATTTTAGTTCTTGGCCTATCGAGTGGCATGGATTCTAATAACAAGAGATTAAGACTTGAGTAGTCTATTACCTAGGACGTGGTCATACAAATTATCATACATCCAATGCATTGAGTGAGTGATATGAGGATGGATGATGGAAGCTATGTTTGCTCTATTTGCTAGGGTCGTCACATTACATAGATATTATTGACGTAGCTATCTAGACACCCCATATGTAACATCCCACCTCTATACCCATACTATCTAAGAATACTATTAGGTCATACTGTCTGGTAATATAGAGAATGAGGTGATATTGGGTTGTCATATATGAATATTCTCTTGGGCTAACACTGATACGTATTTTGAAAATCATAAACAACTCAACTATACGTATATAGTATCAGCACAAAACAATAAACATGTGTGTTTCTAGGATAGAACAATACACGATATTCAAGAAATGATAAAGAGAACACAAAGTCAATAATACAACAATAATATATAATGGAATATGCATATAAATCATGTAGGATACAAAATGGATCAAAATCCGACTAACTCAAAAAAATACAATATAAGTCCAATGTACAACACAATGTAATACATGCATGTGGTGCATAATACACAATGATGTATAATATCATCCTATTCTCCACCTAAGCCTGGCATCCAAAAACTGGTCATCTTGTCCCTAAACCTGAAATGTATCGGACTGACCCGAGTATTATATAAATAACACATGGATCGTACTATGTATAAATGAAGTTGTTCATATATCTTAATAATAGCATGATATATCATAGTTATCATAAAAGGGTATAAGGATATCTCAGTGTAGGAACCCATCGCCAGAAAATGTATATGTAAAATCACCCAAATGAAAACACAAGTGAAACTAAATACTAGGTATGTGATGTCAAACATGTGAAACAATCCATGCATCCAAGTATCATCAAATAAAAGAGATCACAAACCATATAGGATATGCTCTCAGCAACCCTCAAGATTATCTCTTGGATAATCGTAGAATAAACATACCCTAGGTCTAATCAACACACATAAAACATACATAAAAAATCGACCAAATCAACCAAACAAGAAACACAAATATGGCATACTCTCAATAGCCAAGGTTATCTCTTATATAACCATAAAAGATATATAGGGTCTAACTTCATACTCTCAGCATCTCTAGCTATCCTCGACAACAATATAATCAATGTGTACGGGGTTACACAACTACATGGACATACGTAATGACCTCGTATAGGAGAACAAGTAGTGTCTATATCAACAATAACCAGACGGGATATTGACGCCTCTCATCCTGCTCCAGAAGCCTTCTTTACATGCTTTCAATGCTACTCCTACAGTGATTGATTACCTCGGTAGCCATCGTGACCCAATGTCCATCAAACGTAAGACAATGCTACACAATGTTCATGACCCTATAAGTGCCCCAATGGTAACTGATTGCTGGCCTAACTAACATGGGTTAGTGGCTCTCAGCCATATATACATCAAAGGTGAGTCACACACTCTAGGAGCGACCTCGTAATCAGGCTATTAGGATGGATATAAGCCAAGCTAGTTTATGCCATGATATATAATAGGATTATACATAATAAATTAACACTTTTTCGACCCTCGGCCTGCTCACTTGCAGTTCGCATTGCTATAAATTCCTTATAGATATGACCCTATCAAGCGACATCTACTTACAGAAAGCAATCAAACAAGTATCAATTCAGGCATTCCATACTACTCAGTGTTACTCGAACATTTACTCAATGTTTTGTAGACTACACTTGCCAATTATTCAACACAATAATATTCTATATAATAAGCCTAAAGAATAATCGGAAAAATATTTGCCACATCCCAAACAGTATTACAAGTCCGTTTATTTAAATTTCTCGGTACATAGAATTAATGCAACCATAACACCCATATACATATGTTTATAAAGAAATATAAATGTATTCATTAATAAAATCGTACCTATATTTAATAAAAATCATTTATAAATTTTTACATAGATAAAATACTTAATTTTTCCGCCTTTTATAAATCAAATAGAATTTCAATATTTATAATTACGTATGAAAATCCATTTCTCTGTTTTAAATCATCAGAAATAACTTATAAAACCAAATATTACACATAATAATCCTTTTATAATTTTGTATAATTAGATATGATTTTTAAATAAATTTTATAATATCCAAATTAATTTCTCTTATTTCAAAACCATGAAATATATTTTCCAAAACTTTAGGTTATATTCAAGGTTCATTAAACGTACTATAAAATCCACAAAATATTAATTAGAATTCACTTCATACTTTTCTAGAAATTTCATAAGATTTTAAACAATTATTAAACTCAAAATCTAATTAAAATAAACATTTAATTATATAATTAGTATCAAATTTACAAAATATCTCTTTGAAATTATTACATTATCATGCAATATAAAACATACTCTTTATTAATATTTTTATATATATAAACGTACGTATATATAAACTTGCACTGGTTCGTGCGACTAGGTGGTCGATCGGTGCCCTACAAGTCGTGCATTCCGTGCCAGAATCAATCATTTTGATCGATTTCTGACCTAATCCACCCTCATACCTTACTGCTTCTGACCTAAATTCAATTCACACACATGAATTCATCTATACAACAATCCAATCAAACATATATGAAGAATTACATAGATTGGACACAGGTTCGTGAGTAAAAATACTCACCTAAAGCTAGCAGAGACCAAGATTGTTTACTACTCCTTCCTCCTACACCTCTTCTTTATTACGTCTAACTAAACAACTCCAAATCTCAATCAAAATTCTTCTTTCATTTTGCAGTTGGGTATAGATTGGTGTTGAGAAGGCTATATAATTTTTGCAGAATTTATAGAGGATTATATATATTTCTGTTTTTAAATTTTCTAAAGCGGGGTTAAGGATTTAGTAATTGGAGAAGATAGAATGAATGAGTATATTGGAGATGAAAACATGGATGCATTGGAAAATTCTGGAGTCATCATGAAGTGGGGAAAATTCTCTTAAGTGCTTGATTGGGCCTTACACAAATACGAGCCCGTTCATTTACTTCTCCTTTTTCTTTTCTTCTTTACTAAACAATTTATAAATCATGTTAAATTAATTAAAATCACCAAATAAAATTCATATTTATCTTCAATAAACATTTTATTATCATTAAAAAATCTTATAAAAATTAATTTCCATAATCTATATTAGTTAAATAATTATTTCCATATTTACACCTTTAAACTCATTTATTAAATAAATTCCAAAACTCCTTATTTAACTAAAAATAAAATTTCTCTATCGTTTAAAATAAATTCCAAATCTTATATATTATCAACACTAAACATTACAAAAATATTCCAATCACATATAATAAAATTAATGTAAATTTAAAATTTAAAATATTAATATTTCTCAAACTAATTAAATACATCATTTATTAATGATTCACAACTTTTAAATATTTATCTCAAAAAAATTATTTATCATCAAATTCCAAATTTGAATTTTTATAAAATGGGTACTATTTTGATATTATATTTTATTCTTTCTACTATGAGATTCTAAAAGTACAATTAAATAGCTCGATGTATTGCTTATTGTATCAATTTTTCTAACGAACAGCCAGCTTTGGAATGAGCCTAAGGTTCAATAGCCTTTTATCGGACCGAAAATTAGGCCTCGGTTCGAGGTGGGTTATTACACCATGAGTAATGCATTGCCCAACATTTGGAGAGCATTATGTACTCTAGTCTCAACGAATGTATCGATATCCTTTCTCGAAACACCTTGACTGTTAATATTTAAAATAATATGTTATTTTATTTTATGATAATCTCATGATTGCAACTCCTTGTAATTATTATCCCATAACATATTATTTAAGGATTTTCTCCTTAATTTACTTTAAATCAATTAATTGATTAATTATATTACTATATAACAAAGTATATCCTAGAAATCAAATACCTTTAGTATGAATAACATTGGCCATAGAGTTAGATATATGTAACAAATTACATAATCTCCCCTTTGGCATACTCCTAACTCCCCCAATCTCCCATTTGCATTTAGGGTCAATTGTCGAATTTTAATCCCATTATTTCGATCAGTTTTTTAAAACTGATCATGTTAGTCTCTTAGTGAATGGGTATTCTATACTATTTTAATTATATATTCTATCAATCAACTCTCTCTAATTTTGATTAACTGCCTTTATCATATAGAACTTTTTGGAGTATGTTTCTCGACTTCTAGTGGGCTTTAGGTTCTTTCATGAACTACATCATGACATTGTTATCATATAACAATGCCATGGGATTCTAAACATTTGGAATCATCCCCGCCTCACTTATAAATTTTGCATATAATCATTTATTTTATTGTTGTGCTTGTTTAAGGTGATATACATAGCCTTATTGTTGAATTTACCACAACCTCTTGTTTGGACATTTCCAACTTAAAGTTTCTTAACTAAGTTTAATCATAAATTAGGATTGACATACTATACTCGATATCACTTATGAAGTTCAAATCCGAATACTACTTCACAAGGAGTTCGTTGTTTCTATAAACAATTCTCTAGTATTTTGTAAATATCAAGAACATTCTAAATTGTCATTTATTGATATTAATTAGGATTTGATACTTGCTTTATGTATCAAATACATAAGTGAAATATGATGTTGTAGACAATAGAACATTTATGATAATTTCTACTGCTGATGCATAAGGAATCCCTCTTTCATGCTCTATATTAAACATTTCAATATACGGTCTATGTGAATCATTTGGGACATTCCCAAAATCCTTTTATACTGATTATAAAAGATGTCTTTTCAAATCCTTTATAAAAATTAAACAACAAAACTAAAACCAATTTTAACATGGTATGTCATTAACAATTAGTAATAATATGTTGTTTACTTATAGTTTAGAAATATATTAGTGCCTTATAATGTTCTTTCCTACAAATACATGATTCCTCCACATTTTGATTGAAAATCAAACTATTTGATTTCTCTTTCAAAATATTTGCTCAATTCTAATGCTTATTGAATGATACTTTCGTATCAGTTCTAAGATCTTATCCTCACCCACAAACTCAGTATCGCTCCCACTGACTTTGGGATGATTTGGTTGTTATGTACAAACAGTCTTTTCTAAATCATTATTTGGAATTACTATTTCAACATATATGTACCAAAACTCAAAATCATATAGGGTGATAATATTTTAGGAAAATCTGAATTAATTTAAGCACATTGAATGATGAAATTATTATTATTATTATTTAAGGCTAGGGATGTAAGAAGGTATGTCACCGCCCAACAACCTTTTAACTCAGGCCCTAACATGGGTACTTTTCGATCCCAAGATTTTAACTCATTTAAGGATTATTACATGCCTTTTCAGATATCAAGCTGCTAAAGTTCCACTGCAAAGGCTTAAACCCTCTCCCTCTACTGGGGAGCTTGGAACCCTTGACAACCACACTAGAGCTGCAACATACATTAACTTAAACAATTAAAATTTACGATGTTAATCTTATCAACGTTGCTTACTATATTCCAACTATGTTAGTCATTTTCTCAAAGACACATTTGCGGCCGATGGATCATATCCCTTTGGTTCAACTATCAGAATCATATTTTGATAACATACTTGGAATCCATTCCTAATTCATGCATCATGTGATATTGCAGAGTCAATGCTCTTTATGGCTTATTGACAATTAAGGAAGTTCTTTTGTTGACATTGATATGAAACTCATAGTTTCTCTTTAATATGCAAGAGTTCTTATTAGACATTCTAACGAGTCGTGTTTATTTTGGCTTGGTTAATTTCATTTCATCTTATGTAATCAGTTTTATCTTTGGATCATACCCAAATCTATTGCAAAAAATTTCAAAAAGAAATTACTTCACTGTGAAGTTGGCATTTCTTGTAACAACGGTTGTTTCTTAGTACAACGTAATAGGTGTTCATAAACATTTTATGGACTACCTTTATATATACACAAAAAATTGATTTAATTTTGAGTTTATGAAATTTATGTTCGTAACATAAACCAGTCAACCACTGTTAGTCGATCCCAAACCCCTTTGGGGTGGACACAAAAGATCCCTCATGAACAATAATATAGGTAGCCACTCGACTCACACAACCTGTTAATGCCTTGACCTACGATATATAGGGGTTTCTTATCAACCCTTACCTTATATTATCTCGTAAACTATGCTTTAGACGAAATTAAACTTAACCTATATAATTACTCTTAAGAGCACATCCTTATAGAAGAAGTTAACTCAACTTCACTCATCATTTATCGTGCTTTGCTCAATAAAGTCTGATTACTCCATGTCAATACAACATTATGTATCATATGGATGAGCGACTTTTGAGATTGAATCTTATTCGTTTTAGGTACTTTTGGATCCATTTTCCAATACACTCTTGTATTCAATCAAATTGAATTCTTTTATTTCATTTGCATGTTATTTTTTTACTTCTGTTTTATATTATGTGAAATTATTATAGACACACTACTTATGTATCAAATAAACATATTTATTTTTATGATAATTCATCGATGAATTTAACAAAGTAAGTGGATAGGGCATGGTATCATTAGACATTTGACTGCATACATCTATATGTATCAATTCGAAGAGTTCATTGACTCCTTTTTCATACCTACTGAGTGGGTGCATTATACTTAATTGTTTGAGATATAACTGACTAGTAACATATGATTCATAACCATATGATCAAAGAACTATTTCTTAAAAAATATGGCTTGGTCTATAATTCTATAAGGATTGTAAAACTTTTAGATGTTTCTTTATTTTCTATAACTAATGCATCATTTAGTTATAAAAATAAATACCACTATTATAGATTATCTTATAATGAATATTCATTTTAAAATAAAATTATACCTATTTTCAGTCACTATTGAAAATAGTTATTATTTCATAAATAATACTTGTAAATAAAGAAAATCTTTCTTAACTTTACATAACCATTAATAAGTGTTATATTTTATGCCTCTACTATTTTTTCCATTACTATAACAACATACGAAATATGAAGCTTTATCCAACCACTTATTAAGGTATTTTATTTTATCTACTACAACAAGTTACAGTCACTACGCCATAGATGGCCTACTGCAACGAAATTACATGGTGTTGCTAGCTATAATGTAACGATAGGTATGCTGATTTTTGTCTATTACAACACTCGCTTCAAGGTGTTAGCATAGGTATCAACAAGATGTTGCAGTAGCTATAGATGTATTCAAATTAAAAAATTAATAAAATTAGCAATCCGCGTGAATACGATCCAACGGTCTACATTTAATCTGGTTGTTAAAATGGATCACCACTGCAATTTGCCCCAAAATTTCGTTTTACCACCTGAACTAGTTTAGAGTAGATCCCCTTTTGGTTTTCATTTCAATTCGCTTCCTCCCATTCGCCTCTGCCACCAAATTGTCACCCTCCTCTTCTTCTGCTTCCTCATTCGCCTCCGCCACCAAATTGTCACCCTCCTTTTCTCGTATTTGATAATGGCTGCTCCTATCGTGTTCCTCTTTTGCTCTGAAATTAGGGCTTTGGCCTCGTGTTCGCTCCTATGAGATTAGCTAGGGCTTCGGCCTTGTCTTCGCTCCTGTGAGATTAGCTAGGGCTTCAGCCTTGTGCGATTAGGGCTTCGGCTAATATCGAAGGACCCGATTGATTGTCGATCGATTACAATTGCTGTTCTTCTAATTTGCTTTGGCAATCGATCGTCTCCTTGCTTCGAATACAGCTCCTTCGATTTTGCTTGAGTTCAACTGTGTATTCAGGTATGTAATTTGTTGCTTTTACTTTACTGTATTGCTTGCTTGAACTCGATACTATCTGCCGATGATGTTAATGTGTTTATATAGGGTTCGAACCCCTAGATTTACGTTCGTATATATCTGTTTGAATTTGTCAACTAATTTATCTCGGCCACTTGAATTTGTATCACTTCTGTTTTCCATTATCATGTATATATATATGCATTCATGTATGTATATATGTGTTTGTTGTTGCACTTGAACATGTATATATGTTGCACTGGGTTTGTTTTTTATTTGATGTTGAGGCCTTCTCTTGTATTTAGTTGCCTTTGAGTCATATAAGTTTCTTTCCCTTGTGCCAGTCTTGCTTTGTTTTGGTCTTGGCCATTCACTTGTTAAGGCTGCTTGTTTCATTGATGCATGTTTTTGTATTCACCACTTTGCATTGGTCATTGTATATCTATGCACTGGTCCTTTGAGCCTGTTTGCACTGCCTATATATATATATACATGCTGTTTCACACATGTATATATGTATGGTTGCTTTCATATGGTAGCTGGACTTGCTCGAGTTCATATTTCTTATATTATCTGACTTCGGTCATTTTTGAAATTGCTGCAGCTCATTCACTTGACACTTCTGTTGGTCTGTATTTTTGAATATGGTTGGAGTTTTGGTTTAATTGTGAGTTTGAGTTCTTTTGTTGAGCTCTGTCCACTGTTGTTTTATGTCTGGCATACAAGTCTGGTATAGTTTGCTCTGACCAATTCATTGAGCATGCTGTTTATTTCTGTAGCATGCTTCTGTTTCATTTTTGTTCTTGTGCATTGTCAACTGCTTGGACCTTGTTGTGCATACTTCTGTTTCATTTTTGTTCTTGTGCATTTGGTTTATTACTGTTGCATGTTGTAGTGTTTTACTTGAATCTTGGTTGCACTGTCCACTTGAGTTCATTTAGCTCTGTCCTTTGTTTGGTTCATCTTGTAGTCTGGTACATTGTTTCATTTTGTATGCATTTGCTTGTATACTTGAATCTGGTTCATTCCAGAAAGTTTTGTTCATTGTATATGTTGTCTTGACAATTTTCTTGAACTTGCACCTGCGTTGAATCCAGCTAATAGCTCGGGTTTGACCTTGTGCTGATATCGTGATTTTATTTGTATTTCACTTGAGTTGAACCCGTCTTTTGATTTGGGTTTGACTTTGTGCTCACATGTCCCTGTAACTTTATCAAGTGTATATCGGTGTGCACGGCCTTGTGGCATGTACAATGATACACTGTGCATGTCACAAGTTGTTCGTGTGTGATGAATTCAAAATTAAATGATGACGAACAACCCAAATAACTGAGGCAAATAATATTTTCAAAATTACATTTTATTTTATACTGCAAAAATATTTCCTTTTCAATTTTACCGCGTCAGTGTGTATTTTTGCAGATTGCTCAGATGTTGGATTCAATCTGAAATGGAGTTGAAGACAGGTTTCAAAGAAGGCTCGATCTTCCGAAATCGGATGAATCGGGCGGTGCCCACTTGTTCGACCTAACCGGGACTGCGGTGCCCCGGACCCCCGCCGGCGCTGCGCCCGGACCCGCTTCTAGCCTCGCCTTCGGCTCGGCACTCGGCTCATCATATATTTGTCAGTGTCGGTGTCTGTATAAATCGAAACTGCATATGTAATGAGTGAACTGAGTAATGTAGTGAGGAATATCTGTATATGTGAATATCAGTGTTATTTATCATTGAATTGTAAAATAGTGGAGTCAGGAATTTGTACTATTTTAAATGTTGAAATAAAATATTTATTTAAATAAATTACTGTTTGAATATCAAATTCTGTGCAATAGCATTTTATTAAATAAATATTTATTTCTATTAAAAAATCAAATATGCTCTACATTGTGGGCCCCACAAATTCAGAAAGTTAATATCAATAGCAACATTTTGGAATGTTGGTACAAATACCTATGGATGTTGCTATAGACCCAAATAGGGTTCTATTGCAACAATATTTCTTATGTTGCCTTAGATAGTCAAAATGTTGCCTTTGAGGTCTGCGGCAACGCGGCAAAATGCATCACCGAGAAAGTGTTGCCTTTGCCCTTTTTTAGCCTTCAGCAACATTTTTTGGCACATCCTGCATCACTTCTTTGGTGTTGCAGTATGCAATCTATGGCGTAGTGAGTCGAGAGTTTTAGATCAAGTATCTTGAACTCAAAGAAATAATTCTCATAGAAAAAAATCTATATATAAAAATACATTTGAAATAGAAATCACATTTCTTACTTCATATTAAGTATCTACTGGTATTTTACATAATTCACGTTTTCGATGTCTCTTCGTGAAGCAGAGGTGACCATTCACCCTCTTCATCCCAACTCGGCCTAAGTTACATCCACTTTCATACATTCACTTACCTTTACAAATACTCAAACCATTTAAAGGAAATCCTTATTGTAAGACCGAACCGAAAAGTGCAATTGATCATTATTAATATTTAAGAATATCAAATAAATTGCACTTTACATAAACTGATCAAACTGACATTTCAGTAATTGAATTCCTAGTTTTGTCTTGTAGCTTTTAGTCTAGTGCTACACTTAACACAAAAAGATCCTTACTACAATCAATCACACTGAATACATGATATAACATTATTATTTTCTTGCTCATTTTGAATGAAATGATTTCATCGAGGCTTCCTACATTACAAATCGCGACTGTTCACCATATAACATTTACCTGCGATTGAATATGGATCAAATATCCATATTCTTATATTGTTTAAGAATTTAAAAGTCATAGAAGACATAGTCTAATAAATAAATCCTTATGCGATCGAGGTACGAATGCTTTAGTATTTGTATAATTTGGCTCCTGCATGGGTATTGAAGTGACAATATGCCAAAAGTTTTACTGGTAAGTATATTTTGTATATACATGTCAATCTTAATTTAGTTCCTTTGCATATTTTATCCGATAAACATTTTATCGATTATATAGTTGTAAAATTTTATCGAAATATATTATTTTTAACTTTATATAGCATAAGTACTTATAATATTAAAAAGGCTAAGTTTGATCTTTTCATTTCTCTAATATGGCTCCCATTAGAATTTTATATCCCTCAAAACTCCAAGAGAAATATTAAAATCCTACGATTCCTCTAATGAGCATTAGGGCTCAATTGCGTTGGGATTCTGAGCTTGAGTTTTCTCAACAAATCATAGGCCCGTAAGTGATGGATAACTACCTATTGGTATATCACATACAACTCCTAACCGTGGTCTTTTCCCTAATCATGTCTCAATCTTGAACTTGATCAACAAATCGAAAGATATTATTCACTTGTAGCTACCATTTTACAATGGCCTAAGTATAATGCATGTACCTTGAGTTTGCTCATCTAATACATGCATGGATCTTACCACGTTTAGTCAATATACTGGTAGTATTACAAATAACATCCCTAGATTGAATTTGCTCAACAATTATAGAGTACGTAAGTAATCTATTAATAAATAAATGGTAGAGGACAACTTTATATATTAGGGATTCATAAACTTTAATATATACATTTATTAAAGTGATATCTATTTAGGAATGTCTTTCTTACAAAATACTCATGTGATTTAAGTGTCGGACACATCTAAAATCATGGTATACATATAATACATATGTACTTACTCCCAAAATATGTTTTAGGTTTATTTACGTTCCACTTACTTTATTTTTACATATATAGATATATAATTTAATTTGTTTATTATTGTTGTAATTTAGTTAACTTATATAATGTACACATGTATTTTATTAAGCTCGCGTTTAACAAATTTTAATTCTTATTAATTAAAACATATTTAATTAATTTTAATATATTAATTAAATCATATTAATTAATCTAATTATATAAAATTTCTTAAAATTTATATTATTCATAACTTATATAATGTACATATGTATTTTATTAATTAAATCATATTTAGGGAATTTTAATTCATATTAATTAAATCATATTTGGTTAATTTTAATATATTAATTAAATAATATTTAATTAATTTAATTTATATAAAATTTCTTAAATTTTTTATTATTCATCTTAAGCTATGCTTAAGATAAATAAATAACTATAACATTTATAGTTTATGTGTACACAAATCAATATACATATACATTTTAATTGATAAAATTATAACTAATTTTACTTAATAAATTCATTTATTTAATTAAATAATTCAATTAAATATTAAATTAATTCAAAAAATTAATTTTTTTATCTTAACCAAATTTAAGATAAATATATATATATATATATAACTATAACAATTATAGTTGCATATATATTAATATATATATATATAATTAACCTTTTATTTAATTAATCAAAATAATTAAATAAATAAGTTAAAAATTCAAATTAATTTTTTTTAAAGCATTTTTGAATTTTAAATTTATTTTATGATCTTTATAGATATTCATTTTATATTTCAAATTAATATTTCAATTTAAAATATATTTTTAAATTTTCAAACTGAATTTTGAAAATTAGTCTAAGGCTTAAATCAATTATAACATTTACAATTGGGCCAACCTTTTGAACTTACTCGACCTACTGGGTCAAGCCAATATCCAAGGAGGGGAGAATACATGATTATTCAATCCCAAGCCTAAAACTACTATTCTAGACACTCATCGGATGGTAGACTTTATTAGTTTGCCCTAAAGTTGCTAATTTACACCACATAGACCATGTGGGCTCTGATACAATTGGTGGAACTGGTTCGGTCAGCAGTAGGTGAAGTGGGTGAATTTAAAAAGAAAACTAGTATATAATTACCTATGCGTTGAATACAGTAATATTGTAAAATACGGTATTTATACTTTTAATGTTAAAATGAGAATTTTATTATGTTATGTATGATAAATTTAGTAAGATAAATGAACTATAAATTTAATTTTTATTATTGTTCATGTATAATTAATATTATTTAGCGTTATATATATATGAGTGATAAATTTTTTTTATCAATTTTGTTAATATGAATATAGTAAATGTTGAAACCTGCATATCCTAATGATTTATTAGAGGAATTAAAAAATAGTATATAATGGAATTTGTTTAAATAAGTTAAATTTAAAATTACGTAAATGGTTTAAATATAGGACTTAAAGATAAAAATTGGAAAGAATTAAGAAGGGTTTTGTAAAAAACTTACAAAAATTTCAATGTAGAGTTATTGAAGTTAAAAACAAAATTTTATAATTTAATGCAACAACCCGTCGTCAAGAAGCGATTAATTAATAACAAATAATAATAATTAATAGAGTAAATGGGATATGAATTAATTACTATATGACTAAAGAAATTATTTGGAAATTTGATGAAAAATATTTTATTAAGATAGTAAGAATTTAATTTAATTATTTTAAAATGTGAAGTTATGAATAAAATAATTAAAATAAATTGATTAAAATTTTTTTATGGTAAATGATATTTGAAATACATGTATTGAAATTTATTTTGATGTTAGAAAGGATTTTATGATATTAAAAGAGTTTAAGGATTATTTAGAAGTGAATTTGAATGATAAAGAAAGAACAAAATTCAATTAGTAAAACTAAGCCCAATATTACATAAGCCAAACCCAATTTATATTTCATGAAAATGCAATGGGCTGGAGGTGTGCTGAAATTATTTTCATGAAAGCAAAGAAAAAGAAAGAAATGTTTATAAATGAAACAAGCCCAAATTGGTTTAACCCAAAACCATAAATAAATAAATATATTGTTTCAAGAAGAGGGGCTCTAGTGAACTCTAACTCCAGAGGTTTCACCTTCAATCTTATATATAACCTAAACCCCCTCATTTTTATACATGGAAAATTTTGAACTTCCCATCAATATTCCATCACCTTAAAAACTAAAATAAATTCATATAAAACTCCATAAATCCCTACAATCAAACCAAGCTTCAAGACAACTATCTACACCAAATAATCTAGTGAAGCATAAGAGATTATCTAAGTTGAATTAAAGAATTTTTGTAAAGAAGGTAAGAAGAGGGATGAAAGGAGGAAGTAAAAGCTCGTGTGATCTTAAATTAAGGTGATTTCTTCTACTCACTAGTCACTACTATGTCTAATTTGATGAATTGATCGATGATCAAATACTTATGTGATCAATTTTCTCATTGATAGTATAATAATCACTATTCTACATTAGTGAATTGTGATTCATTGATAGAATCGATTATATATGATTATTGTATAGTTGAAGTATGAGAAATAGGGAGTTAACAAACGTTAATAAAGGAGGAATCGCTAGTAAGATCGAATGGAAGTATTCATAGAAGTCATTTTCTGACTTTTAGCAATAAGGTAGACTAAGATAGAATTCAGTAGATTAAATCCTAATTCAATCGACTGAGCAAGACAATCAATTGACTAAACTAGTAAAAAATCCAAACCTGAGAGCAACACCCTATTTCAGTCAACTCATTAATGGTTTTGGTCGATTAGTTGATTGAGGGGAGGTTCCAGTCGATCGAACCTATATATTTTGGTTTTTCTAAAATATTATTTTTTATATTTATATTATTTATTTAAATTTAAAGAGTGGTTTTATATGTTGT
Organism: Allium fistulosum; assembly: GCA_030737815.1. Classification (NCBI taxonomy): domain Eukaryota; kingdom Viridiplantae; phylum Streptophyta; class Magnoliopsida; order Asparagales; family Amaryllidaceae; genus Allium; species Allium fistulosum. The sequence continues at coordinate 117,758,444 of CM060908.1, read as the reverse complement.
TTTATATTATATTAGAACTTACTGAGAGTTATTACATATGTTTAGAAATTTATTTAAATGTATGTATATAAAAGCTATTATGATTTAATGTTTAGCTTTCATTATAGAAGTCTATTTTGTTTAATGTAAACTCATTTGAAAATAATTTATAAACTTAAAATTATGAAATGACTTTTGAATGTTATTAAGGGATATCAATATGGTTAACACTGACTTTGAATATATACAGCGAAATATTTGAATTGTAGATTTTAATGGTTTAACGTATAATGGAATTATTTCGGAAGTTATATAATGGACTTGTGTAATTATTATATAATGTTTAAATACTTATTTGGATATTACTTTTATATCATATATCGTGTATAACATTATTTTAGAATTTAAATATAATGTATGTATTTTTATATGATTACTTTTATTATTGTATATGTGTTTTCATTTCTGTGTAATGGGAAATTTGAATAAACGGACTAGTGATACCGTCTGATATGGGACTTTCGGTAACACTTTTTCGGTTATTCATCGGATTTGTTGCATAGAGATATTAGGTGTATCAAGTGTAGTCTATGGGCATTGAATAAATGTACTAGTATGACACGATGGTGTGGGATGCCAATATGATATTTATTTGGTTATTTAGTGTAAGTAAATGCCACTCAAGTGATGGGAACTTGGATTATACTTATGTGAGGCGATGCTCGGGGTAGAGCAAGATTATATGCTCGGGGTAGAGCAAGATTATATGCATATATGCTTGGGGTAGAGCAAGTATATATGCTCGGGGTAGAGCATTATGGATGATTGAGTTATAGGGTTGTACCCATATGAATTTTGTCTATCATGAAGTGCTACAGATATGATTAGGAGTTAGCAAGAACCAGTGTCCACCTTGGCGGCCTGATCATGGAGTCGCACCCTAAATCTATGACACGTGTATTATGTTTGATGCGCATCATGGGATTTTAGAGAAAGGCGGAGTAGCCTTTAGGGTGGCATAGCTCTAGCCCCTTTAGTCATAAAGGCCAGAAGTTTGTTACCATAGGGGCAGTGATCTGAGTCATGTTCAATGCATAGTGTAGTCTTAAAGCATATTTGTGACTTTTAGTGGATATAGTAATGATACTAGGTTGGTAATAGAAGATTGTAGGAGCGAATCCGAGCGGTGTAGCCCTAGGCTCCTGGAGCAGGCAGGGTAGCTATCAGTCTCCCTTTTGGTTCTACACTGAAAAGCAGATAAGTACATATTATTATACACCTCACCTAAGTAATAAAGTGGACCTATATGAATAACCTAGTTGTGCATAAAGATGTGGATAGCCATGTTATGGTTTGACTGAGTGGCGTAACCCATATATTATGATATGATTAGGTAGTGTAACCCATACATTATGATTTGATCCCCATCAACATTCATTTCTACAAGAGGAGTTGAGATTATATCTGGATATGTTTCCAAAGTATAGTGGATTCTCATGTCTTTTATTGTATATGATTTTACTAATAGGTGGCCTATATTTTATATTGATGATGATATTTTGTTATTTGAGATTGAGAGATATATTTGGGAAATATCGTATGCTAGTCTGACTATACTTAGTGATATCTCACTTGTTATTGATTTCTAGGTTTTGATTATGATTTATGGATATGGATGTTTCACCCATTTGATATTACTTCCTTGATTTATTATTTGACCTGATTTATATTAGTGATGATATTTTTCCTCTACATAGCTTGTGATTGACATTATAATTCTTATTTTGAATTATTCTGATGGTGTTATCACATTATTATTATATCCAGTCTGCACTGAATTCCATACATATATTGACCATTTAATTTAGATATAGTTTGACTTGTGTGTTATTTATATAATATTCGGGTCAGTCCAAGACATTTCAAGTACAAGGACAGTGAGACTAGCTTGTGTTTTGGACATAGAGAAGGCTAGTATTCATTATAGCAATTATCATCTTGTATTGTATCTTTTCATGTATGTATATTCATGTGATGTATATTAGTACCTTGTATATTTTGTATTATATATCATCTCTGCGATTTTGACTCTGTGTTCTCTACTATTTACTATATATTATGTATTGTTCTATCCTGGGGGTGCATGTATTTATTGCCTTGTGCCGACACTGTATATGTTTATAGTAAGTTATACTCGATGTTTTAATATATACCAGTGTCAGCCTAAGGGAATATTCACATGTATACCTCATGTCGCCTCATTCTCCATATTATCTGACAATATCACATTGTGATACTCTTGGATAGTACGGGTATAAAGGTGGGGGTGTTACATATAGTGTGTGATAAGTTTTGATATAAATAAATTATAACTGTAACTTTATCATTAATGTTTATGTACATAACTTATTGTTTGAACCAAAAATGGCACAAACACCCAATAGAGAGTGGAAGAGAATAAAAATTAAAGAAAAACAAATTAATACAGTAAGAAATGAACATACAGAGTTTTATAGCGATTTGGCAAACTCTGGCCTATGTCCATTTAATGATTTTATTGCTTAACTTCTGACTTGGGGGCAGAAGTTCTTAGGGGTCGGTACAACTCTGATACCTAGAGTTTCAGAATTAAAGAATACGGAGTAGAGTAAAGCTAGACAAAATTAGCCATACCTTCCTATGTATAGAGGCAGGCAGCCTAATATCTCACACAAAATATCTCCAAGCCGTTGCTTATGATTTAGACCAAATCTTCCCCCAAAAAATGGTGCCACGCCATCAGGTTGCTAGGGGTCAGTACGACTCCACGAGTAGGGGTCGGGACCGATCCCTAAAATGGCCAAACTGGTCTTCTTAAACTCTTCATTTCGAGTCGTCTTGTGGTTAGCTTCATGATTACAGAGTTGTTTGCATCAATGGTAGCTTATTTCGGAGTGAAAATGATGGAGTTGTGGAAGAACAGAGTTGCAGTTTCAAGAGTTTGTGGAGATCGGTAGAGAATCGCATTAAATCAATAGGATAATACTAGAAATGGGGTCTTAACACCAAGAAAGGTTTATAGAAGGAAGATGGGCCTCCTTGGGAGAGTGGTTATGGATCGGTACCAATCCCTGGTTAAGAGTCGGTACCATCCCCATCCTTGAGCTCCTTAGGTCCTGGTAATTTTTTTAGGGTTTGGTATTGGTATGGTGATCTTGTTTGTACTTTGGTTTTGGGTTTTGTGGTTATTTCTCCTGGTGTCTTGCCTTGATAACTTCGAAGTTTAACTCGTCGGGTTTGTCCATATGTTACTTGGTCAAAAGGCGGGATAACACTTGTGTTATGTGGCCTATATATCTTTAATAACAGTTGTAATAGCTTTGGTGTCACATTTATTTGGCGTAAACATAAACTTCCAAAATTATCCTTTAAATTCAAATTACATCTCAATATATCTGGGAATACTCACACTTTAATTAAAATACAATATTTTGCATTTTATCACTTGGTCAGTCACTCTTATTCTTTAATAAAATTGTTTATACCTTAGTTTAAAAAAAATCCACACACGAAGTGCGCGCTTTAACGCTCGGATTTATAATTTAATTGAAAAAAAGTAATTTTACCATTTTTGTTTATATATATATATAAACTTTAACGTATAATTTTAGGATTTATTAAATAGTAGATTAAATATTTTCTAAGGTTATTTAGATAGTTTAAATTTGATATTTCATAAGTATTTTGAATATATGGATTAAAATATAAAATATTTGAAAAGAATAGAGGGGGAGTTTAGTAAATAATCGTTGAAATGTTAAAATGTAGTTATTTAAAGCTAAAAATAGAATTTTGCAGTGTAATATATTATAAATTTATTAAGATAAATGGAAAACATATTAAATTTGTTAAAATTATTTATGTATATTATTTATGTAATGTGATTTATGTGTCTTTATCTTTGAATGAAAAAATAATTTTATCACTTTTGTTGATATGAATATGGAATAATATAGAAACCATCATGCTTTAGGATTTATTTTTATTTTTAGAGTAAAGGATGATATTTAGGATTTATTAGATGGATTAAGGAATAATTATAATATTTAAATAGTTCAAATTCATGATCACGTAATTAATTTGAATATGGTAACTTAAATGTTCTATATTAGGTGATATTGATGAGTGTATTGTAGGTAATTGTAGGGATTTCAAAATAATGGTACTTGACGTTAAAAAAGAGCAATGCAATGCATGGTAGATATATTGATACAAATGAATTTAAATTTGAATTAGTTATTTATGTATATAATTTGTGTTATATGATTGATGTGTTTATGTATTTGAATGATTTTGTGCTTTTTTTGTTAATATGAATATGGTTAATCTTCTTGCTACTTTTTAGACGAATCAACAAATAATTGTTGGCATAATTAAAGTAAATTATTTTTTAATTACAGGAAATTATTATCAAGGACAAAATTCTCAGGATTTTAGCCTTAAGGACAGACCTTCAGTAATTTAGCTTGAAGGACAACTTTCTTTAGGTATCAGTTTTTAAGTTTTTAGGTATCAGTTTTTAGATATCGGTAGCAGTTTTTAAGTATCAATTTTTAGTTCGGTAGCAGTTTTGGAAAAATGTTTGTCCTTATGAATAATTTTGAAAGAATGTTTGTCCTTATGAATAATTTTTAGAAGAATGTTTGTCCTTGTGGATAAAATATTGAGGTCGTGCCCTTGAGGCTAAAAATATACAAATTTTTGTCCTTTAAATTAATTCCCCCTTTAAATTATGCGATTAATTCAAATATATGGCCTTAAATGCAAATTATTTGTAATTAATTGATGTAGTTTTTGTAAATAATTATAGAAATTTAAATGTACATATTTGGAGTAAAGAAACGTAATTTTTTAATTCACTATACATACAATAAAGTTATTGGGATAAACGAATTGTAAATTGAATTTGTAATGACTATTTATGTATATATGTAATGTAACTTATGTATCTTTGATTTAATGGAAAATAATTCTAATATTTATATTAGCATTAATACATTGTACATATTGAAATTTTATATCTTCATAATTTAATAGATGAATTAACGGATATTAGTTAATGGGGGTTTATCTAGTTAGTTTAAATTTAAGATTGCGTAATTAATTCAAATATATGGATTGTAAATTATGACAAATATGAGGTAGTTTTTGTAAACAAGTATAGTAATTTTAAATGTTGGTATTTGAAGTTAAGATTATAATTTTGCAATGCAACATATGATAAGTTTATTAAGATAAATTAGTTACAAACTAAATTCGTTACTATTTTTTATGTGATTTATAAATCTTTATGGTTGAATGAAATGTTTATTTTACCACTTTAGGTACTGTAGTGGCACACGTATTGAAATTGTTGTTCTTTTGATCATGTGTATAAAAATATTCATAAATTTTAGTTAACTGAATTTATTTAAATATTTTAAATTTTGGATGTTAACCTAAATATATGGACTTGAATATAAAATAATAGGTGCTAATTGATGAGTTATTTTTAAATAAATATATAAATGTTAAAATATCTATACTAGAATGTTGAATGATGGAAGAGAATTAGCAAAATTTTATATTAAAGTGAGATGAAAATAAAATATCAATAGAGAGAATTAATTAAAGGGAAGAGATAAAAATCCTTGAATCAATAAGAGGACTAGAACTTTGTTATATGCAAAGTATGCTGCATTCAATTAACTAAATGAACTATAATATAAAATTGTTATTATTATTTATTTGTAGTTTATGTTATGCAGCTTATAGACCTTTATATTTGAGTAAAATAATTTTATCAGGTTTGTTAATTTGAATAAGATATACATATTGAAACCGACATATTTTAATGATTTATTAGATGAATTAACAATTATTATTTAACTAGATTTTTTTAAATATATTAAATTCAAAATTACGTAATCAGTTTATATGGGTGCACTTAAAGGTAAATAGCAGAAAAGAATTGAAAAGGGTTTTGCAAAACTATATAAATTTTAACACTTAATTATTTGAAGAAAAGTAAGAAGTCTGTAATTTAATGTATGATAAATTTCCACGATAGATGAATTATGATTGATTTGCAAATTAACTTCATCATTATTGTTTATGTACATAATTTATATTTAGTGATCTACATATCTCTATTAGTTGAGTAAATGATTTGCATTTTTGTTATATGTGAATTGTGTGCGTGTGTATTAAAATTGGCATATATTTTTAGGATTTATTAGAAGAACAGACTAACTACTTATTGGGATTATTTAAATATTTCAAATTTGCGATATAGTAAGTATTTTAAATATATGAATTTAAATATAAAATATTAGGAAGTAGATAAGGAGGGTGTGACGCCCCACCTCTATGCTCACACTAGCCAAGGACGCTACGGGGTAATGCCATCGACTAGCGCGAAGAATAAGGCTGTTGAGGAGCGACCATCTGTGTAATTGCTTTATGCAAGTATCGATATGTCAGATAACATAACTTACATTTCATTTCAAGAGGAAATCCGATATATCAAATACAAACTCAAAGCTACCACACAGTGGCTAAGTGGACTTCGGAAACAAATATAGAAATAAACATAACACAAATCAGTCACAGATATTCATATCACAAAGGCGGAACCAGATATGAATATAACACATAGAAGTGTACATCAAAGTAGTGGTCATACAAGATCCACTTTAACACAAAAGAATAGATACAAGTGCTAGACAAAAGAATAATTATACACCAAGGAGTCTATATCTCACATGTATAATAACAAAAACTACTATTCTAAAGTAGTTAGCCAAAAATCAGATGATCAACCCTGATAAGAAGTCAAGCAAGAGCACCTGAAATACCTCGGTCTGACCCGAGTATTATTTAAGAATAAAATAATAAACGGATAAGTCTAGGTAAAAATATCTGATAAAATGAGATAGGATAAGAGATATGACCAAAAACGTATGATAACAAAAATGACATACTGTGTCAAGTATACATCAAATAACAACAAAAATCATACAATATCTCAAATCATCTCAAAACACCAAAAAGAATCACATTCTTTAAATTATTCACCAAAACACAAATATTGATAGGACTTATCAATGCAAACCACGGCCCTAGGTGAAGAAGGAAGTCATAGCCTAATAACAAGGGCCCTAGGTGAAGAAGGAAGCAAGAAATCTTCTACTGATGGTCTTTTCTGTAACGACCTGCAATTTTTCAACCATTTGCATCCATACATGTCGAATTTGAATTGCTCAAAATATTAGATTGTTATTTTAAATTTGGCAAAACTCAGCATATACAGTAAATAAAATAATCACAGATCACAGACACAAAGTAATATAACAATAATGCAGCGGAAACAAATGGATAGTAGTTCATGAAGCTACTATATATATAACAGGGTTACACAAGATACAACAGAAGTCTCGAATACAAAGATGTCTCAATAAAATAGTCAAATAAAAGATCTGAATACATCACTGGAATCAACTGAATAACTGATATCAGAATCGATAGATAGCTGGATCTCCAAGCGAAGCTCCAACTCCAAAGGTGAGTCTCAAATGCTGTATCACTCAGTCTGACCCGAGCGTAAAGCAAAATACCAAAACACTCGAGTCAGGATTAACATTCTTATATCAATAAATCCAACTCAAGTGAAATATCAACTGAAATACAAGTAACTCAAAGGATGTTTGGGATAACCATCCTCTAAGGATCCGTTAAACTATCTATTATGTAGTAATATTCGCTATTATAATAATGTCTATAATAAAATAAACTTACTTTAAAATAGCATTAAGGAGTGACCTAATATTCTCCTTAACACGTAATAGTCCTAGTAGTCTATCCAGTATTAGCATACTCCCAGATCGGGGGCTACCCTCAATACTCCATAGGCTACGGGAGAAATCCAAACTTGTAGTAAAGCTCAATATGGTAGGTGACACGGCACAACAAGGCAATGCCAGGGTAGATATACCAATTACGCATCTGGGCTGGTGGAAACGCATAGCAGCCACTACCGCCCACCTCGGAACACACTCCCAATCAAAATCGAAGGGTGGCCACCAAATCAATCACAAAGTAATAGAATGGTATCGAAGAAATGCGTCCGATCAGAGGTGCTACCTCATTGGCCCAAGAATCGCTGTTTTAGCCACCTTATGCCAACTCACGGGAGTTGGGTCCACGTATGTACCTTTAGGATCGTCGTCACCATCCTACTTCATTCTGGAATCTCCACCGCGTACACAGTTGTTAAAGTGGTTTTCGGTATCGATAAAGAGTATGTCCATATCCGATCCCGGTCTCTTTAACAACCAATCGTTATTATAACACTGTGGTCATTGCAAAATAGTTTATACTTCAAAACCAAAATATTATTTCCATTTTTAAACCATGTCAAAATGATATCATTTTAATTCAATATTTCATTTCTAAAATCATATCACTTTCCAAAGTTATAACGCTTTCGAAATCATAAGTCTTTTAAAATCATAACACTTTGGAAATCAAAACCTTGAAATTCATAAAACTTGAAATCATAGCTTGAAATCATAACATTTTGGAATCCATAACACTTCCCTCTTAAACAGTTTAGATATTAAAATTAGTGTATATAATAAAATAGTTTATAAAATAAATATAGCTTATATAAAATAGTTATAAGTTAAAATAGTTTATAATAAAATAATTTATTTTGAAAATGATTTATATAAAATAGTTTATATTAAAATAATTTATAAAGTAAAATATAAATAGTTTTGGATATAGTTTAAAAATACTTTATATAAAAATAGCTTCCTCAAATTTCACAAATCGATTCAAATCAACTCGAATTCCAAAGTTCAAATTTAATAAAATCTCGAATCATCAATTTCAACTCGATTCAGTTTCTCAAAATCATTTCAAATTATCGATTTTCAAATACATATTTGAACCATAAAATAAGCCATTTCATTTCAATATATTTTCAAATTCAATATATACAACATTTCAAAACTAAATTCGATAATTTCATATATATATATATCAAATTCACTTTACTACTATTTACTTTTGGAATATTTACTTAATCATTTCACTATCATTTAAATAAAACATCAATTTACAAATTTAAATAAACAAATTACCCCATTTCGAATTATGTAAATTTGAAATATTCATCTAAGTCACTTTTAATCAAATCCAAGTTAAAAAATCATACCTTTAAATTTCAAATTTAATAATTTCAAATCAAACTTATTTAAGAAAAATCCTTAAATAAATAACATTTCAAATCAATTTCAAATTTATCTTTCCAACCTGAATTATTATAAATTCTATATTTGAAAATATAAATTTTTAAATAAATACTTAAACATATTATATATCAACTTTATTAAATCAACTTTAATAAATCTTTAAAAATCAATATTTAACAAATCATATACTTCTTTCCAAAAACCATAGAAATCATTTCAAAATATTTATATATAGACCAACGTTGTCTGTATATAATTTCTATCCTATGGTCAAGTGATACGGATATTTATCATTTCAATCCACAATTTAAATATATATACGGGTATATATCATTTCAACCTTCAATCCCAATTCAATTCAATGAAAATCGCTTGGGTTTATCATTTCAACCCATAATGTTTTTCTCCTATTCTACAGATCGTTCGGATATGTATCATTTCAACCCATAGTGAATTCTGTACTAACAGGGAACTTGCAGAGTGATAACAGTAATGATAATATTATAACAGTCAGTAACAAGCATATATCATCAATATAAATAACAGATAATGGTGTCAGATGTCATAGGTGAACAGATACAGATAATAGCATATATATAACAATGTAACTAACTAACAGCAGCGTATTTCAATTGTCGTTTCAATTGAAATCAAATTTAATATATATAAGAACATTAATCGTGAGTGATTGCTCACCTTTCGAGGCTAGAGAGGATAAACAATGAAATGAGTTGCGAATCCAAGCACGAATTCCAAAACAAAGCTAGATTGGCACGAATTCGACGATCAGATCTGATAACAGGAATCGATGGGAACAAATCGAATTAGCTTGATAAAATTTTTAGACGAGATGTATACTATATTATTATTATTTTCTTAAACCCAATATTAAATTTAAAAATACATATACATTGTAAATTAATCTTAAATGTAAACATATATATACATTGAAATCAACATATATACATACTGTATTTTAAATCAATATATATATAGTTGTTTAAAATGCCTGATGCTTAAATTTTTATATTTTATTTATTGCAAATATCAACATATCATATCATATATATATATTTAAAATACTAACATACCATATTACATATATTCTTTACAGTACTGCCATAACTATATATATATATATTTAACCACATCACATTTACTATAGGCACAGGGTTATTGTAAACATATATAGATTTAACTAATATATAAACAACTTTATACGTGACTTATACACTATCATATATGCAACAACACACTACTTAGTAAACAACTGCTTTATATAACCTCCATGCAAGTGGAAATCTGAAGAGTTACTTGTTACAAAATCAATACTATAAAACAAATCAATATATACCACTTATATAAGCTCCGCTACAGGCGGTCGACTAATTGGGTCCGCATTTAATAATATTTATTTCATTTATTCGCTTTTTAATTATTTTCGTTTCGAAAACTTCAAACGCTAATAACATTTTCGTTCGAGCTCCGACCGCGAAATTCCAAATATAAAAGTGGCTTAGAAAATCCACGAACGCAATGGTGCAAGTTTCGTGACCAAATTCCATCATTTTCTCAAATTCCATTTTTTTGGAGCTTTGTTGATTATTTATTAATTATCGTTAGTTTTACGGGGTGTTAACCCCCACCCCCTCCCCCCAAAAAAAGAATTTCATCTCTGAAATTTCCTAAGGGTTAAATCATGTAACATAGTGCACAACCAATCTAAACTATCCAACTAATTAGTGTACAACTAATTTTGCAGTCAAAAGTGAACAAGTGCATGGTGTATCACAACGTAAAAGACATGTATGTAGAATGATTCTAAATCGACGCCTCCTATATGAGTGTGTTCTTTTAAAAACATTTTGGAAATATGATGCAAACAACCTTGATATATTATTAGTTCTATATGTATGCAAGTTTTCGAGAATCAAAAATCCTTTTTCACATAATAGTTTCCACACTCCTACAAGTAGGATTATGGTTCAACCAATTTGCATCCAATCCCTACCATCCAAAACCTAGCAAACAATTTCTAACACAATTTTGAAAATCTAGATTTCTAAATCTATACTCCTATGCTGGAAAAGAAATTTAGATGGAAAATTTTACAATTCCACCCTTCTTTTGGATACCTATTCTGTTTTAACTTGGAATCTTCTCTTTTACCCCCAAATTTTATCCATTTTTTCCAAATACAGTACATATAAGGAGGTTTATTGTTGGTTGTTACAACGTAATTATCCTAAATGCAAGTTTCGTTTTGCTATCAACAAGGTATGAAAATAAAAATTCCAAAGATAAAACAGCCTTTTCCTTTATTATCATCTATGTTTTGTATACTGTCACCTTTGTGTGACAGTAAAACTTGTATTTACTAACACATCTATGCTCCTTACGCTAAGTGTGTAGCATTTGAAAATAAGAAATTTTCTTATTTCAAAAGAAAACCTTTTCCCCCTTCAAACAAACTTGCAAAATAGCCTGAAAAGATAAATTTTCCAAAAGCATTTAAACATGATTTTTCAAAAGCATTTAACCACGTCTTTTCAAAAGCATTTGAACACATTTTTTTTAAACATTTGCCGCTTAATCCTTAAAAAAAATCAATCCCAATCTTAATGGAATCGGGGTTTAGTCAATGAGTTAATGCATATGATTGACCCTAGCATTGTGTAGTTAATCCTAGATTTGGGAAATCTTTCCTTTCACTCCTAAACAACGACACACGATTCAATTATACATTTTCACCTAAGGCATAGAGACCGTGACTCGTGATTTCACAACAATCCTTCCCCGTCTTTCGTTTGCTAAAATTTATTTTTCCTAAAATCCTAAAGTTTTAGGATCTAAGCATTCTTATTTCTAGGTGCTAACCTCGTTTCCTAATTAACTTCCAGCTTTAATAACATTTATCACTAGCTAAGTTTCTTTTGAGATCTCCTTATTTACACTATCCCCAATATATATATATATATATGGCGGTCCAAGCTCATCTAAACCATCAACATAGTAATAAAATTAGAACATATCTCATATCATATCGTACACATTTCCAATATCTGAAGGTAGATAACTAGCGATTATAACTCAAAAACCTAAAAACTGATTGCTGGAAGCTGCCCTTCATCATTAACTGGTGCTAATGATGTTGTGACCCTATCACTTCTTACTCAATTAAGATGTACATTTCTAGTATGCCATTCAACTATATTTCGCTTGTCTTAACTTACCTCCTTTGCTCCCAATAAATAAGATCCATCCATTACTCTAATCATTACTTTCGATTATAGGATAAATTGTGCATTCCCATACTGCAATGGGCAAGAAATATAAACTATGCACATTTTAGGATAACTCGTTAGAAATTGGCTTGGTGGAATAGCTTCTACTATCTATCTTGCCTTCTTTAATCTTAAATCAACCGACATTATTTATGTGTGTTTGCCATCATATTACTCTCCTTTACAGTCATACTACTATCTTTTCTCAATCAAAATCCCTTTGATAGTATCCTCAAACTTTGGTACTTACTTTCTTTATCATTGGTTGTTTATGTGAGTATACCATAGGACTCGCAAAATTTTAATTTGGTACCATTCCCTATTCTTATGAGGGTTCTTCCTATGGCTTCCACACATGTCTAATCAAACATTCCTAGTTTCATTCCAATATTCCTTTATTCAATGAAGATTCCTTGTTGCTATCTAATGAGCATCCATACCTATTTTATTCATAGCCTAAACTTTTACCTCATCTTACCTAGGCAGTCATCCTATCTACTTTATATGAAAAAATTACTTTGGGTTTCACCTCTCTTTAAAACTAAAACTTCATAATCATAAAGTACCAAATTTGAAACATTTATTTTTGAAAGTATAAACTCAGAAACCTTTTTCAAAAATTACTTGGTTTCCAAAAGTAGCCATGAAAAATTTCCCATTCTAACCAACTTTCCTATTTTAAAGACTTCCTACAACCGAAATTTACTTCTTTTAAAAGTATGGTTTTTAAACTCAAAACATTTATCACGTTTAAACCCAACTATCATACCAAATCATTTATTTTTAAAAACATCTTTTATAACTTTAATCAAAGGAAAGTGGAGTACACACGGACATCTTCATCCTAATACTTTCCTACTACTTGTGTTATTTTCGCTTTCACCTTTGGTGGTAATAGCATACGAGGGGGACTTCTAAAAGGTACGTGTTTAACGACGAATTTTCTATCGGTTTAGAAAATTGCTGATAAATTTTGAATTAAAATTAACCGCAAGCGCACGACATACAATGTCACGTACCGAAATTTTCGACTTTCGAAAATTCGACATCGATACTCACTTTATCGACTGTCGAGAAATCGAGTGCCGGAAACTCCAATAGTGAGGGTTTTAGAAAGAAGAAATAGAAGAAAAAGAGAAGAAGAAGAAGAACAACAGAACACACAGAACAGAAACAGAACAATATCAGAATCTCACATATCGCAGCGGAACAATATATAATAGATAAATGAATAATCTTTAAACAAAGAACTATATCATTTTATACATACATCAATCATCAGAGTCAATATACAACTCAATACAACAATGGACAGTAATATAACTTGTCCTCATACAGAATACACAGCGGAATAATACAAAAATATAGGTGATACGTTTCGCCATCCAACTTGCTTCCAAAGCTCCAGAATATCCAGAATATCCTGATAACCTAACTCTAGACTGCCCGTGTGGAAATTGGTGGGCACCCAGAGTTTAGAAGGGAAACAATAAACTCCGAGTCAGTCATGGTGACTGGTGTGAGATCGTAAAACAGTTTATTTTTCTAAAATAAACAACAGGAAAACTTTAATGTCAATTCGCAATGCTTTTGGAAAATGAAACTACCATAAGACCTCCCACCACACACACAATGCAAACGAAGACTTGGAGGAGATTTCTTCTTATGTTAGTCAAAGATGCTTACTACGCAAAATCAAATCATTTTGGATATTATTATTAGTGCATAGTGGAAAACATTTCGAATGTAGAATATAAATCTTAGCCAGCATAGGTACCATTATATTATGCCTGCTATAGCTGCCTCCTGAGGAGACAGGTTATACAATTGAAATCGTAAAGGCTCGTATTGTTTCTTTGGATTTCCAACAAATGGTCAGGCTAAGGAACTTCCTTTTCCACGATGGGTACGTCCCTGGAATAGACGACCCGAGAAATAACCTAACATTACGGTTAGATCTCTGCCAACACAAGGCCGGGTTACCTCTGCAAAAGTAGGTAACTACTGACACGCGTATGTCATCCCCCGATCGTCACCGATCTTCCCGAGGATCCCCGATTCGCAACAACCACAAAGTAATAAATTTGCAGCAACCACAGAGGTTAAGTATCTGGGCTCCATACCATGATACCACCTTTATCCAGAAGGAATGACATACACTAAGGGGCGCTACTCCCTAAAACCTTGCTGCATCCTGCCTGTTTTGACCATTTCCGGGGTGTGAGGCTCGATGAAGTCTCGTCCACAAAGCTACGCTTTCTACAAAGCCATGCTTCGGGTCAAACAAAATGATCAACCTATGATCACAAAGATATAAGATCAACCAAATGATCATATCGCAAATGATCAAACACTGATCATTTTACAGCAACACTCAGTATGCCACATTACCAAATTGAGATATATCGCTGATAAATTTCAACTACATAACCTCTGAGCTCGTACGTCTCAGAGAAGGGTGTTAAGCTAAGAGAATAAATTCTCCGCCACCAACAGATATGTATTTGAAAGAAATCAGCTTTATATCTCAAATTGTAACGTCAGACACACGATCCATACAAGTCTGTTCCGGGATCGAACAGAACCGAAGGCACTTCTCACGAAGCCCTTGCATATCCGGATAAATTTCTAATCACGTCCGGACTTCCCGTCACTAAGGGTGATAAAACCTCTAAACCGGAGATCAGCCGATGTAGAGTAACTCGACGGTAATCCTTCCGTTTTCAAAAATATCCGGTCTTCAACACCGGTCTTCGAATGCAATTCATAACGACGTATCACATATTCGGAATGGGTTATACGACCCCATGGTCCTTTCCCGGCTAACCCGAATAGTGAGCGATTATTCAAAAATAAGTGTGGCATTCAAATTCATCCAATTCACAACAAATACCATATTCAAGGTAATTATTGATAGTCGGTTATTTAACTATCAATAAAGATGCGCAACATCATCAGATTCCAAATAATTTTCCAAATTATTTCATCTTCCAAAATATCTTTTACTAGATATAAAATTTCCACACTTAATCATTTGAAAACAAATTTCAAATATTCACATTTCAATTTATCTTTGAAGATAAAATCTCAAAACAGTTCATTTCATATTGGAAAAAAACATTTCCATACTTATTTAAAAATAAGTATTTCACAAATCTATTTATTTTCAACACTTGGAAAATATTCGATATACTTAAATCAAATTAAGTATATATTTCATTCTTTAAGGAAATCTATTTTCTATAACAACATCAATTTGAGTCAAAACGAATGTTGCGTAAAACATCGTTACGACGACTCCAAAATCACTAGTATAGGGATTCGAAATTAAGATAGATATGTAAATCCCAATACTATATAAAAACATTTCCTTTCGGAAATCATTTACTATAACAATAGTGTTATAGTCTACCATTTCCTTATTTCTCGAAAACGTCTATTTCAACAATAAATGTTGAAATCTATGATTTCGATAGTTCACACGTTTTAAAACATCTTTTAAAACAATTAACTTCATTTCAAATATCACTTTTCCAAAACCATATCCATTTTACTTAACAATATATTCACTGTCCAAAATCGTGAATATACTTCACTAATTACATTTCACTATTTTCTACACGTTTTATTTCAATAATAATTCGCTATCCAAAATCGCGAATATATCTCCTTTAACAACCTTCTTTATTTAATTTATCAAATTCAATTGATCTCGAATTTATAAAACAACGTTTATAAATTCTATTTCTATTTTCTAACAACTTCAATTTAATAAATCTCCTTTATTAACAATTCGATTTATAAATCTTCTTTAATGACCTATTCAATTCACAATTCAATTTTTTATACCACAATCCATATTATAAGTTAAATACTTATAATTTCATTTATTTTACAAAATCATTTTCCATACTTAAGTTCACAATTTATAAATTTCATTCACTTATAAGTTCTTTCTAAAATTCATTTTAACACTTATAAAAACTCGTTTTATAATCCCAATCTTTTAAAGTTATAAATATCAATTTTGTACATCTTTTATATACATCGTTTTAATAATTCAAAAATTCCAATTAAAACCATTTTATAAATTACTCAACTCTTTATTTCAAAAGAATTTACTCTTTGGTTAAAATTCACAAAATCTTAACTTTTATAACTTTAAAGTTTTAACGTTTACTTATTTAGAATAAATCAATTCAAAGTTTCCATAAAACGTATATTTTCAAAAATCACTTTAAAAATCCTTTTAAAATAAAAGTCGTTATTTTTAAACTTCAAAATTTTGAATCCGATGATGCAACGGCATCAATTAGTCAATCATAACAACAAACATCATATATCAACATATGATAACAGAATATACATCAATATCTGTAAATAAATAAATACTGTTAAGGAATCCAGTTGGATCCCTCCAACCTGTTTCCCTGCATCCACAAACGTTAGCACAATACCAATTCCGCTCCAGTACGGAATTATCGCGGCATATGGGTTTTATAAAAATAATCCGCTTACTAACGGCGCAACAGGGTCTCATCCGCTATACGAGGCGGGAAATCATCAATCCAATATATACATATGCCAATATGTATATATTGCTATATATATAATAGATATATCCTACTATATCTAATATCACATCCAAATAGCAATCATTCAGTCAATTAAATAACTGCAATACAAAATATATTTTTGAGTGAGAAAAATCTCACCTTTGCCATTATTATTTTGCAATCCACTTTCCATTTTCGGCTGTTTCTTGAATTTAAACCTTGTATAAACAATTTATACAATTTATTATCAATATTCGAGTCAATTGAACAATTTAATTTTAGAGATTCCATTTTAAATAAATGAAATTAAATTTCCATCCGTTTTCCATTTACAGATTAAATTTAACCAAAGATTTTATTTTTAAACTTCAATAATTTATTATTTTTATATAATAATTTGAACTAATATTTAACTTTAAGTTAACTCCTTTTAAATTTTCAAACTCTTGCCTATACATATATTAATTTTAAACTTACCGGTTCTAAAAAAAATATGTATCTATATATATATATATATATATTTATATATATATATTTCTTTTCCTTCTAAACTTTATATATATACACATTTATAAAATAAAATTTCACTGTGTACACATTTTTTCTTCACATATGTGAATTAAATAGATATTTCTTTCCACAATCAAAACTGTAAATCTAAAACATTTACTGTAAATTTTTATCTGCTTTACTATGCATAATCCCTTAAACTAAAATTAGATTAGGCAGGAAAATTAGGCTAAACAATTACCAGAGAAAATTCCTCCTAGCCTTCGACGTCGAACTCTCCACTCACGGCCGCGCGTACCAAGGATCCAAGCCCTAAGTCGATCGAGAACGCCTTGTCTTCGGTCTCGATAATAGCTCGAGATTGTCGCCGATAACCTCTCATCCATCACGCGTACGCGTGCGCCGCCGCTGTACTTCCACGTCATCGCCATCAATACCCACCCCGACGCCTTCGAGCTCGACCACGCGATCGATATGGTCATCTCGACATTTGCCGCGGTCCTGCCCTTCATCGCTCGAACTCGAATTGAATTAAAACGAGGGCAGCCATTTTTCGAACTAAAAAGTGGGATTTGATTTTCTTTCGTTTGCTTGAGACTGTCGGTTTGGTTTGAGAAAGAAAAGACGAGGCTATTTCATGATTTTTTTCGTCTGCCATTGTTTTGAATTTGTTTTCTGTTCGATTTTGAATACGAGGAGGGATATTTAAAAATCAGAAGAAGGCATGGGTCACATGATTTCCTCCGTGATTATAGGCGATGTTAAAGGAGTGAACGTGTATGTCGGCAGGCTTATGAATTTAAAATGTTAAAATTAAATTCAATTTTATTTTAACACGTTTTGGTGTCGTATGCTCACAGAATAACTTCAATCAATACGAAAATTGAAATTCGACAATAATTCAATATTACGGACCCACTGGAACTAGTTTCGTCGAATTCCGAGACTGTTTGAAAAATGACTATTTTTAAATATCGGTTCAAACAATTAAATTCAAAACTGAGCAAAACAGTTTAAAATCCAATTCTGAAGCTTATGTTATCTTCAGTGTTATCAATATAAATTTTACAAGCGTTCGAAATATTCTTCTTCAACTTTAAATTGAAGATTCAAATTTTATTCACTATTCAATAGATTAAATTATATAATTTAATCGTCAGTTTCAAAGTTATATTCGGGATACAAATTAAATCATCGTTCAAATATTTAAAATTAATTAAATATTCTCAATTTAATTTGTTCAAAATTCTGGGTCGTTACAAACTTCCCTCCTTAAAAGAATTTCATCCTCGAAATTACATGTTAGAAAGAAAGGTCCTTAACTCGTCTACTATTTTTCACAATCCAAATAGTTTTATCACTTTTATCAAACAAATCTTTCTACTAAAGATTCGTTATTAATTCAACTAACTTTTTCAACTTCAATTATAAGTTTCAAACAACATTGTTTACTTAACAATTCAAATTTAAATTCAAATTTAAACTTTAAACTTTCAAAATTTTCTCAAAAATTTTCCAACGCCCTAAATTTTCGAAAAATTTCGCCAGCGTCTCCTTTGCACGGCTAACACGGCACGACTACAAAATGTCCCTACGGACTCTCAGATTTCAAAAAGAAAAAGAAAAAGCCAAGCGGCTAGACAAGAAATCATCAAATCTCATATTAAAAAATTAAATACTTACCTTTTGTCGAGCAATTCAATTTTATCTTCAAAATTAAAATCCAATTCCTTTATAACACCTGTATC
The DNA here is from genome assembly GCA_030737815.1 of Allium fistulosum. Taxonomy (NCBI): domain Eukaryota; kingdom Viridiplantae; phylum Streptophyta; class Magnoliopsida; order Asparagales; family Amaryllidaceae; genus Allium; species Allium fistulosum. The sequence continues at coordinate 117,739,092 of CM060908.1, read as the reverse complement.
TTACTAGCCATATATCTAGTTACAGCATTCAACCTATTTTGCACATTCAATTACAAAATTTTCAATATAAACTGCTTATACCCTTTTTAACTTACTATTGAAGTTACATCCATTAAATTTTTCATTTCAAATTTCATTTGAATTACATTTCACATTTTAATTTCTCATTCGAATTCAATTCACAATTCCAATCTACTTTGGGTTCAGTTTAACTTCTGAATATTGAATTTTATCAATTATTGTGACATCCCGGAAATTTTGACAATATCAATTTAATAATCTGCAGTAGAAATTAAATTGATATGATAATAACTGTTAATAAAATTCGAATTTGATTGATAATTTTCTTCTGAATAGATGTTTAACTGATAATTTATATTTTTAAAGGCTAATAAATTGTTTTCTGTTTATAATCTATATATAAATCTGTATATACTGTAAACAGATAAGATCTGATTTGAATTTTAATAAATGAAGATAAGTTTTCTTATTTTAATATTTTGGTAATTTTGGTTTGATTTAATATATATATCTTTTTAAAAGTTATTAAATAAATAGTGAGTTGATTTTGATATATATACAGGATAAGTTAAATTGTTAAAAATTTGTTTTCCACTTAAATTTAAATTAGCAAAGGTTGTTTGTTCTTTTAAATATAGATCGATATAATGAGTTTATTTATTTTTATAGAGATGATTTCTTTATAAATTATTTTAATTTGATATAATATCTTTATGAATAGATTTTTAAATAAACAGAAATTGTTATATATATGTATATGATTGGAAGAGCTATAAGTGAAGTTCAAAATAAATTCTTCCAAAATGTTTTAACTTTAAAATAAACTTTATAAATATTTAATATAGTGTAAAGTAAAATAATAGTAAGTGAATATAATATTGTATAGTTAAGTTTTAAAATAAGATAAACTTTATAAATATTTAACTTAAATGAAAATCAAATATATTAACTTAAGTATGAAATAAATTAAATAATGAGTAAACTAAGTGTATAATTGTTTAAGTATTAAAGCAACAATACAATAATACGAGAATAAACATACATAAGTGAATTTGATAATTTGTACATTACAAGACAAATACTAAAACATTTAAATACCATCTCAACTATATTTCAAAATAAAACAAGGCAAAGAACAAAAAAAAAACAAAACCAGACTTGGAATTGTAAGTCTGCTCATTCTCTTTTGTCAACATAACAAATAAAATATGATATGCAGGTGGTAAAATATGTATGCAAGGCAAAACAAAACTTAAACAAATGAAAGAGCTGAAGTGATAAAACAATGTTCGAATAGGATCTTTCTAGCATGCAGACCTGACAACATACAAAACAAAATGAAATATAAGAGAATGTAAAATGTTGTGACTTGTTAATGAAGACTCAAGGCAAAAGAAATTTAGCAAAAGAAAATATCTATGACATATGTAGTATAAAATAATCAAAATGGAGACACAAGTACTAAACATTTAATGCTTCATTGTTCAACAGCACACAATAGCCCATTCGAAACTGGCTCATGTATCATTTCAGCCTCCTATAATAAAAAAAAAAAAGGGATAAAGATCTCTGATAAAATAGGAAATGAGTACCTGGAAGTTTCTTTACCCAGATATCACCTACTTCTATTACAAACTCTCCTATACTATTTCATATTGCATTCTGTTTAACATTTCAAACCAGAGAGAAAACAATATAGTAAACATTCTTTTGCAAACTAGAATAACACTTCCAAAACAACAAAAGTCAGATATATGGAAAGATCAAGCAAAGCATCCCCAGTTCAAATTTTTCAAACTGTCTCAGGGGAAAAGCTCTGTTCTTTTGCAAGCTTTTGGTGAGTAACATTAAATTTAAAATTTACTTAAGTGTGTTTGCAATGTTCTTATGTTTGAAAAGAAAAATATGTTTGTGAACATATTTATGAAATTCTTTATATGTGTTGATACCTGTCTGGTTTTATAGTCTGAAAAACATCTCTGTGATAAAAACTTGAAGCTCAGGTTCAAACAAAATCAACTTGCTAAATCTATTGATTATTTGTACATTGTATTTAAAACAAAACGTATCTGTTTGATCACAAAACAAATTTTTAAAAATTGGAATTCGAGTTCACCAGGTAGGGTTGCTCTGTAAAACTTGAAGAACAGGAAATAATCATTATAAGCAAATTCTCATACATTTTAAATTATCAATTCAAGCTTATAACCTGAATTCTTGCCTGAAGTTAGGATTTTTAAAGCTATGATCACATTTTTGTGATTGGTATTTAAAGTGCTTTCCTGTATTTAGTGTTTTGGAGTTTTAGGAGATCTCGGGTGATCCCAGTATTTTGGAAGGCCGGATTTGTGGTTGGAGATAGTGGAGGGAATAGGGCGTCCAGCAAAATTGGGTGGTGGATGATCAGAAAACGGTGGGGGCGGTGGTCGTGAATTTTAGTTGTTAAACCTAATTTTGGAAAGCTCTGAAATTTTGATCGACTCGGCTTCTCTCGTTAATCGAGTGTGGTAGAACTTTGGGTGATGGAAGTTGAAGAGCTATCGAAGCTATGGCCGGAGTTGCGACCGTTCTGGTGGTCGGAAGTTGGAGTACGACGCGAGTTTCCAGGAGGGAGATGAGGGAGTTCTGGTTCCAGTTTTTCGAATTCATACTCGAATTCGAATATGAGTCAGATCGAGTTGCTGGGGATCGGAGGTAGGGTCGTATGGAGATTTTCGACTTGCCTCGATGATCGGCAGGTGGCAGGAGGTGGTGACGGCACTGTGCACGTGCACGTATATATTGTGGAGACTGTCGATTTTAGGAAGAAGCAGTTTGGAATACTCGGGGTACACTCGAGTTTGCGAATGATTTTCTCGAGTCAGGTGAGCAGGAAACTCGAAGTAGTTTAGCATGCTTCAGATCGGAAATGTTAAATGTTCGCGTGGGTTGTTTCTCGGGTAATACGCGAGGTAGACTCGAAGCAGGAGATAAATCTCGGAGCAGTCTGGGTAGTCTCGAGACAGAAGAATGATTCCAGTTTCTAATAACTTAATTTTCCCAGGTTTAAAGTTTTAGTTCAAAAATTCAAGACAGGATTTTAATAGTAGTTTAAATTCAAGATGAGTGGATGGATTCAAGTTAACTTTGAATCAAAATCTGAAATTTTAAATTAATTTTTGATTTTGAATGTTTTAAGTAATTATAGTTTAAAATAAAACAGTTTTTAAAAGTGTGAAATTTGTTTAAATAAATGTTAACTAGATTTAAGAAATTTTTTTTATAAAATTTTGAAATGAAAGAAATGAATTTGCAAGTTAAAAATATATTTTTAAAAGAATTGATTTTCCATAATCTAATTTTAAAAGCCTTTTCTTTATATAATCTTCATTGGTAAGTAATAAATGTTATGTACATTTATTTAAAGAAATTTTAAAGTGAATTTACACTAGATTAATGTTTAAATCATTAATCACTTTAAATCTTAAATTTAGAAAGGAATTTGGAATGTGGAAATGTTAATTAAGTCATTTATTAAGGAATTAATTACTATAGAAATAAATTAGATATTGAAGTAATTAATAAATTAATTAGAGAATGACTTATTATATTAAGTTGTAATTAAAAAGGAAATTACAAAAGGAAAGAAATCAAGTAATTTTTTAGTTAATAAAATCAATTAACTAAGGATTTTAAATTGATTTATAAATGTGATAAATTTTGATAATAATTAGATGAATTAATTTGGATAATTCATTGAAGCTGTTAAAAGTAATATTTAACAAAAGTAATTTAAGGATTTATTATCTGTTGAAATTAAACTCGATGATATGATTAAAGGAATGAATTAATCCAGTTTAATCAAATTTATAAATCAGTAAATGATTCGATAAGTGAAATTATTCAGTGTAATTAGTGGAGCAGAATTACTTAGAGGAGTAATTAGATGATAATCACTGGATGTGATTAATACAAGTTGATGTGTAGATAAAGTAATATGGGAAATTACTTTTGAAATTAATCAAGGGATTAATAAATGAAGATAATTAATTATGGGATAATTAATTTATTTAATAAGTAATTAAAAGTAGTTAATTACTGATGTTATTAATACATGATGGTTAATAATTGTTCAATTTAAAGATTAAATTACTTAAAGTAATAAAGTAGTTTAATTTAAAAATAAATTAGAGATCATTAATTTATTTAATTAATGATATAATTATGAATTGTTAAAATAAGTAATAATTAATAATGGGGTGATTAATTTATGTAATTAATTAAGAATAAATGTAGTAAATTTTATTTAATTAATAAATGAAGTAATTAAAATATTAATTACTATAAATGATTTACATTAATTAATCTGTGGAATTAAATTAAGACTAATTACTTATTGTAATTAGAAAATGGTTGTATAAGCAGGATTTATAGATAAGTAATTAATTTAATTTACTTTAAATTAATTAGGGACAGAAGTAATTAGTTTAATTCATTTTAAATTAATTATAGTTGTGAATAATAAATCCTTGCTTATGAATGATATTGATATCCCATTGATTGATTGTGATCTCAGTTATGAGACGAGTGATATCTGTTGTGATTTGGATGTTTGTTTGAGATGATATTGATTATCTATTATGATGATGTTGTGATATCCATTGTTATATGGTAATTTATCTATCTGTGTTGATATAGATAATTGAATTGAATTGTTTTAACTTTAAAACAACTTGGCCTTAAAAGACACGTTTTGGATTTCGATGAGACCGGGATCGGGTTTCCGTATACCGGGATTCCAGGTCTGGAGACCCGAATACCACATCGATCCAAATTAACGTTAGGTCGTGAAATTCAAGTGGAGCAAGTGAAGACTCGAGGTATAAGAACTATTCGTCAGTATAACTCTGTGGGTGATTCCGTAATGAGTTTGACGGAGATAGTACTTATAGATTCGAGATGGTGGTTCAAAATGCAAGGGTTATTGTCGTTAACTCTGAGGGTGATTCCAATACGAGTGTAACGAGATAATGCCTTCGGTTTCGTTCGAACCCGGAACGAACTTGTATGGATTGAATGCTTTCAGCACATCGTCAGGCGGACGATGAGCATTCTAAGTGATGAGTTCTGATAAAGGTAATCGTGACCTCAAGCCTCATCAACCGGGAATGGCTAAAACAGGGGAGGTGCAGCAAGGCTTCGTGGGTAGCACCCACTTGAGAGCGAGATTTTCCCCTGTCTAGATGTCCCTTTTTATTTCGGTGTGTGGGCAGTTGTTGACGTCCTACTGTCGGGGTTGTCTCGTTTGGAACTGTTCAGTAAGGAACGGGTCCGGCCTTGTGTTGCAGGGGAGCGGGCGTACTCCTCGGTACGGTGATCTAGGCCACGTACTGTGACGGGCGGTACCCCAGTAGCCCAGCCATTGATGGAAACCCATTTTCCCTACGAGATCTTACGGTTTTGATTGTATTACCCACGTTGTGGCTAGTATGCTGGAATTTAATCATGTAACAATTTCAGCTATTTTCTATTTACTTGAAAACTCTAGACACTATTATAATATCATTGGATTTCCTATCAAATGTTTTGGTTAGCGTAAGGTAAAAACTTTTCCATGTTTATGTGTGGGAAGTCTTACGTGATACCTTTTGTTTCAAATGATTTTCAAAGTTAAACAACTTTACCCTGTTACTCATACCAGACCCATGTCTGACCCGAAGTTTATTTCTGTTTTTCATAAACTCTCGGGTACCCAAATTTTTACGGGTAGCCAAGGGATTCAGGTTAGCTTTGACGAATACTGGAGGAACAATGGAGCAGGAGGCTTCAGCGTGTAGATATATATAGTGGTTCCGCTGTGTTAGAGTTTATTTTGTATTTCCGCTGTGTTGTATCTCTGTGATGTGTGAGTTGTATTAACTAGACAGGTGTTTATAACTGTCTAGTATGTGTTGTATTATCTGTGTAACTCTGATGTATATGATACTATGTATTATATTATGTGATATATTATATTTTATTCGTTCCGCTGTTGAGATTCTGTTGTCGTTTCTTCTTCTTTTCTATCTTTTCTATTTTCTCACCTCTTTCTTTTCTTCAAAACGATACGATTTCCTGGGCATAGGAAGTCGGGTCGTCACAGTTGGTATCAGAGCATTAGGTTGAGTGAATACCTAGGCTCTGGAGTGGTGTCTATCCCGAGAGAGCGTATTTGTATTTTTATATATATATATTTATATTTATTTCTACCTATCGGTTGGGTTACCTGTTCAGGTTATCCAATATAAGTATAAAGGTAGATAGGGTAGTGATTTGTGTAACACGATCACTGATAGTTGAATTTGTTGAGATTGGAAATGTGTATGTCAGGATTGTAGGCCCAATTTCCTTCTCGAATTAGTTTTGTTGTGATGAAGGTTTTCATCGATCTTGGAAGGATATCTATTAGGGTTTGGAGTTTATATTTGAAGTGTAAGTTGGATGAGCTAGAGTTTGGATCTATCGGATGGACAGAAGTTAGTGAAGGTATCTTGATATCTCAGGATATAGTAGCTGTGTGATGAGACGCAGTGACTAGGGATGTTCCCGAAGATATTTCTTTGGAACAAGTTAACGAAGTGTGTCTGCTTCAGTGTTGTGGCTGTGTTCAGTAGAGTATTTCTGTTGATTTGAGGTCCGAGTTTCTTGAGGAGATTCTAGATTAGCAGTTTGTGGGCATTTGGGTCAGCAGAGTGACTCAGGGTGTTCTGTGTGTTGGCAAGGAAGCTTTTAGCATAGCAGTAGATTTCAGGACCAGCAGGGTGAATCCATTTCTTCGATGGATTGGCTATAGAAGTGTATGTTGTTCTGATTTGTGAAGAGAGAGCAGTTTTCTTTGGAATTAAGCGGGATGGATCGCAAAAGCGACTTGCGATAGCTTGAGTATTCTCTTGTGTTTTGGATTTTTCTGGTGTCTTCTGGAAGTCAGAATTTTGTCGGCATCTGGAGTTTGAGTTGGTATCGACTGTATTTCAGAAGTGATACCGATAGTTCAGCTTGGTAGTAGAATGGTTTATGGAGAAACTGTTGAGTTTTCTCTTTATGGATCTATTGAGCCATATTTTCCGAATAGTTGGGAAGCATATCAGTTGTGATTGCTGACTGATGGTTGCAAAGCCTAGGTCCGTCCCAATTGGTATCAGTGGAAGTTTGTGCTTGTGTACATCATCTGTGTTTTCATCTACCTATATCAGAGTAGCGCAGTGGAAGCATGGTGGCAACAGTTTTAGAGTGGAAGCAAATGGAAGTTGTAGTGTTTGGATTAGAGAAATTTTACAGCAGATTTTTCAGGATCTGAGACCAGATTGGAGTGCATCTGTCTTTTGATTGTGGAGTAGAGTTTGTGTTTTGAGTTTTGATTAATCTTGGAAAAGATCGTTTTGTTGGATTGTTTGGGTCCAGTTGTTCTGAAGGGCATCAGCAGGGTTGAGCTGATCAGAAAGGATGTAGGAGACCCAGGATCGTTTGAAGAATTTTGTGGATTAGAGACGGAGGAAATTTGGAATTCGAAGTTGGAGACTCCGTTGTTGTTAAAGTTTTCTCTGATTCAGGGAGCTATAAGTTGGGTAAGATGTGGAAAGCCAACTTTGAGATATTTTGGATCTTTTCTGTTGTTCTTCTGAGGATAAGTGATGAGTCTTCAGATTTGAATTGTCAGTTGGGATGATTGGGATTCGGTGTATTTCACGTATCTTCGAGGGAATACGTGTGAGATCTATCTCTAGTTGTAGAACCAGCAGTTCAGGAGTTTTGGTTGTTGAGTCAGACTTGTCTATAGTCTGATATCCTGTCTCATTTTGTAGATCTAGATGAGTAAGAGCTCTGTAGCTTAGTAGTATTGATGGTTTGGATTCTATAGAGCGAGTAACCCGGTATTTGTACTCAGGGAAACTCGAGAGAATTCTAACCAGAATTTTATAGGGATAGATAGATTTGTTTGATTGGATGCTATGATTGTTAACATATGATTGATATATGTTTGTATTTTAAAATTTAAACTTTAAATAGATTATTAAATTACCTTTGTTTAAATTTCGGGGACGAAATCCTTTTAAGGGGGGAGGAATGTGACATCCCGGAAATTTTGACAATATCAATTTAATAATCTGCAGTAGAAATTAAATTGATATGATAATAACTGTTAATAAAATTCGAATTTGATTGATAATTTTCTTCTGAATAGATGTTTAACTGATAATTTATATTTTTAAAGGCTAATAAATTGTTTTCTGTTTATAATCTATATATAAATCTGTATATACTGTAAACAGATAAGATCTGATTTGAATTTTAATAAATGAAGATAAGTTTTCTTATTTTAATATTTTGGTAATTTTGGTTTGATTTAATATATATATCTTTTTAAAAGTTATTAAATAAATAGTGAGTTGATTTTGATATATATACAGGATAAGTTAAATTGTTAAAAATTTGTTTTCCACTTAAATTTAAATTAGCAAAGGTTGTTTGTTCTTTTAAATATAGATCGATATAATGAGTTTATTTATTTTTATAGAGATGATTTCTTTATAAATTATTTTAATTTGATATAATATCTTTATGAATAGATTTTTAAATAAACAGAAATTGTTATATATATGTATATGATTGGAAGAGCTATAAGTGAAGTTCAAAATAAATTCTTCCAAAATGTTTTAACTTTAAAATAAACTTTATAAATATTTAATATAGTGTAAAGTAAAATAATAGTAAGTGAATATAATATTGTATAGTTAAGTTTTAAAATAAGATAAACTTTATAAATATTTAACTTAAATGAAAATCAAATATATTAACTTAAGTATGAAATAAATTAAATAATGAGTAAACTAAGTGTATAATTGTTTAAGTATTAAAGCAACAATACAATAATACGAGAATAAACATACATAAGTGAATTTGATAATTTGTACATTACAAGACAAATACTAAAACATTTAAATACCATCTCAACTATATTTCAAAATAAAACAAGGCAAAGAACAAAAAAAAAAAAACCAGACTTGGAATTGTAAGTCTGCTCATTCTCTTTTGTCAACATAACAAATAAAATATGATATGCAGGTGGTAAAATATGTATGCAAGGCAAAACAAAACTTAAACAAATGAAAGAGCTGAAGTGATAAAACAATGTTCGAATAGGATCTTTCTAGCATGCAGACCTGACAACATACAAAACAAAATGAAATATAAGAGAATGTAAAATGTTGTGACTTGTTAATGAAGACTCAAGGCAAAAGAAATTTAGCAAAAGAAAATATCTATGACATATGTAGTATAAAATAATCAAAATGGAGACACAAGTACTAAACATTTAATGCTTCATTGTTCAACAGCACACAATAGCCCATTCGAAACTGGCTCATGTATCATTTCAGCCTCCTATAATAAAAAAAAAAAAGGGATAAAGATCTCTGATAAAATAGGAAATGAGTACCTGGAAGTTTCTTTACCCAGATATCACCTACTTCTATTACAAACTCTCCTATACTATTTCATATTGCATTCTGTTTAACATTTCAAACCAGAGAGAAAACAATATAGTAAACATTCTTTTGCAAACTAGAATAACACTTCCAAAACAACAAAAGTCAGATATATGGAAAGATCAAGCAAAGCATCCCCAGTTCAAATTTTTCAAACTGTCTCAGGGGAAAAGCTCTGTTCTTTTGCAAGCTTTTGGTGAGTAACATTAAATTTAAAATTTACTTAAGTGTGTTTGCAATGTTCTTATGTTTGAAAAGAAAAATATGTTTGTGAACATATTTATGAAATTCTTTATATGTGTTGATACCTGTCTGGTTTTATAGTCTGAAAAACATCTCTGTGATAAAAACTTGAAGCTCAGGTTCAAACAAAATCAACTTGCTAAATCTATTGATTATTTGTACATTGTATTTAAAACAAAACGTATCTGTTTGATCACAAAACAAATTTTTAAAAATTGGAATTCGAGTTCACCAGGTAGGGTTGCTCTGTAAAACTTGAAGAACAGGAAATAATCATTATAAGCAAATTCTCATACATTTTAAATTATCAATTCAAGCTTATAACCTGAATTCTTGCCTGAAGTTAGGATTTTTAAAGCTATGATCACATTTTTGTGATTGGTATTTAAAGTGCTTTCCTGTATTTAGTGTTTTGGAGTTTTAGGAGATCTCGGGTGATCCCAGTATTTTGGAAGGCCGGATTTGTGGTTGGAGATAGTGGAGGGAATAGGGCGTCCAGCAAAATTGGGTGGTGGATGATCAGAAAACGGTGGGGGCGGTGGTCGTGAATTTTAGTTGTTAAACCTAATTTTGGAAAGCTCTGAAATTTTGATCGACTCGGCTTCTCTCGTTAATCGAGTGTGGTAGAACTTTGGGTGATGGAAGTTGAAGAGCTATCGAAGCTATGGCCGGAGTTGCGACCGTTCTGGTGATCGGAAGTTGGAGTACGACGCGAGTTTCCAGGAGGGAGATGAGGGAGTTCTGGTTCCAGTTTTTCGAATTCATACTCGAATTCGAATATGAGTCAGATCGAGTTGCTGGGGATCGGAGGTAGGGTCGTATGGAGATTTTCGACTTGCCTCGATGATCGGCAGGTGGCAGGAGGTGGTGACGGCACTGTGCACGTGCACGTATATATTGTGGAGACTGTCGATTTTAGGAAGAAGCAGTTTGGAATACTCGGGGTACACTCGAGTTTGCGAATGATTTTCTCGAGTCAGGTGAGCAGGAAACTCGAAGTAGTTTAGCATGCTTCAGATCGGAAATGTTAAATGTTCGCGTGGGTTGTTTCTCGGGTAATACGCGAGGTAGACTCGAAGCAGGAGATAAATCTCGGAGCAGTCTGGGTAGTCTCGAGACAGAAGAATGATTCCAGTTTCTAATAACTTAATTTTCCCAGGTTTAAAGTTTTAGTTCAAAAATTCAAGACAGGATTTTAATAGTAGTTTAAATTCAAGATGAGTGGATGGATTCAAGTTAACTTTGAATCAAAATCTGAAATTTTAAATTAATTTTTGATTTTGAATGTTTTAAGTAATTATAGTTTAAAATAAAACAGTTTTTAAAAGTGTGAAATTTGTTTAAATAAATGTTAACTAGATTTAAGAAATTTTTTTTATAAAATTTTGAAATGAAAGAAATGAATTTGCAAGTTAAAAATATATTTTTAAAAGAATTGATTTTCCATAATCTAATTTTAAAAGCCTTTTCTTTATATAATCTTCATTGGTAAGTAATAAATGTTATGTACATTTATTTAAAGAAATTTTAAAGTGAATTTACACTAGATTAATGTTTAAATCATTAATCACTTTAAATCTTAAATTTAGAAAGGAATTTGGAATGTGGAAATGTTAATTAAGTCATTTATTAAGGAATTAATTACTATAGAAATAAATTAGATATTGAAGTAATTAATAAATTAATTAGAGAATGACTTATTATATTAAGTTGTAATTAAAAAGGAAATTACAAAAGGAAAGAAATCAAGTAATTTTTTAGTTAATAAAATCAATTAACTAAGGATTTTAAATTGATTTATAAATGTGATAAATTTTGATAATAATTAGATGAATTAATTTGGATAATTCATTGAAGCTGTTAAAAGTAATATTTAACAAAAGTAATTTAAGGATTTATTATCTGTTGAAATTAAACTCGATGATATGATTAAAGGAATGAATTAATCCAGTTTAATCAAATTTATAAATCAGTAAATGATTCGATAAGTGAAATTATTCAGTGTAATTAGTGGAGCAGAATTACTTAGAGGAGTAATTAGATGATAATCACTGGATGTGATTAATACAAGTTGATGTGTAGATAAAGTAATATGGGAAATTACTTTTGAAATTAATCAAGGGATTAATAAATGAAGATAATTAATTATGGGATAATTAATTTATTTAATAAGTAATTAAAAGTAGTTAATTACTGATGTTATTAATACATGATGGTTAATAATTGTTCAATTTAAAGATTAAATTACTTAAAGTAATAAAGTAGTTTAATTTAAAAATAAATTAGAGATCATTAATTTATTTAATTAATGATATAATTATGAATTGTTAAAATAAGTAATAATTAATAATGGGGTGATTAATTTATGTAATTAATTAAGAATAAATGTAGTAAATTTTATTTAATTAATAAATGAAGTAATTAAAATATTAATTACTATAAATGATTTACATTAATTAATCTGTGGAATTAAATTAAGACTAATTACTTATTGTAATTAGAAAATGGTTGTATAAGCAGGATTTATAGATAAGTAATTAATTTAATTTACTTTAAATTAATTAGGGACAGAAGTAATTAGTTTAATTCATTTTAAATTAATTATAGTTGTGAATAATAAATCCTTGCTTATGAATGATATTGATATCCCATTGATTGATTGTGATCTCAGTTATGAGACGAGTGATATCTGTTGTGATTTGGATGTTTGTTTGAGATGATATTGATTATCTATTATGATGATGTTGTGATATCCATTGTTATATGGTAATTTATCTATCTGTGTTGATATAGATAATTGAATTGAATTGTTTTAACTTTAAAACAACTTGGCCTTAAAAGACACGTTTTGGATTTCGATGAGACCGGGATCGGGTTTCCGTATACCGGGATTCCAGGTCTGGAGACCCGAATACCACATCGATCCAAATTAACGTTAGGTCGTGAAATTCAAGTGGAGCAAGTGAAGACTCGAGGTATAAGAACTATTCGTCAGTATAACTCTGTGGGTGATTCCGTAATGAGTTTGACGGAGATAGTACTTATAGATTCGAGATGGTGGTTCAAAATGCAAGGGTTATTGTCGTTAACTCTGAGGGTGATTCCAATACGAGTGTAACGAGATAATGCCTTCGGTTTCGTTCGAACCCGGAACGAACTTGTATGGATTGAATGCTTTCAGCACATCGTCAGGCGGACGATGAGCATTCTAAGTGATGAGTTCTGATAAAGGTAATCGTGACCTCAAGCCTCATCAACCGGGAATGGCTAAAACAGGGGAGGTGCAGCAAGGCTTCGTGGGTAGCACCCACTTGAGAGCGAGATTTTCCCCTGTCTAGATGTCCCTTTTTATTTCGGTGTGTGGGCAGTTGTTGACGTCCTACTGTCGGGGTTGTCTCGTTTGGAACTGTTCAGTAAGGAACGGGTCCGGCCTTGTGTTGCAGGGGAGCGGGCGTACTCCTCGGTACGGTGATCTAGGCCACGTACTGTGACGGGCGGTACCCCAGTAGCCCAGCCATTGATGGAAACCCATTTTCCCTACGAGATCTTACGGTTTTGATTGTATTACCCACGTTGTGGCTAGTATGCTGGAATTTAATCATGTAACAATTTCAGCTATTTTCTATTTACTTGAAAACTCTAGACACTATTATAATATCATTGGATTTCCTATCAAATGTTTTGGTTAGCGTAAGGTAAAAACTTTTCCATGTTTATGTGTGGGAAGTCTTACGTGATACCTTTTGTTTCAAATGATTTTCAAAGTTAAACAACTTTACCCTGTTACTCATACCAGACCCATGTCTGACCCGAAGTTTATTTCTGTTTTTCATAAACTCTCGGGTACCCAAATTTTTACGGGTAGCCAAGGGATTCAGGTTAGCTTTGACGAATACTGGAGGAACAATGGAGCAGGAGGCTTCAGCGTGTAGATATATATAGTGGTTCCGCTGTGTTAGAGTTTATTTTGTATTTCCGCTGTGTTGTATCTCTGTGATGTGTGAGTTGTATTAACTAGACAGGTGTTTATAACTGTCTAGTATGTGTTGTATTATCTGTGTAACTCTGATGTATATGATACTATGTATTATATTATGTGATATATTATATTTTATTCGTTCCGCTGTTGAGATTCTGTTGTCGTTTCTTCTTCTTTTCTATCTTTTCTATTTTCTCACCTCTTTCTTTTCTTCAAAACGATACGATTTCCTGGGCATAGGAAGTCGGGTCGTCACAGTTGGTATCAGAGCATTAGGTTGAGTGAATACCTAGGCTCTGGAGTGGTGTCTATCCCGAGAGAGCGTATTTGTATTTTTATATATATATATTTATATTTATTTCTACCTATCGGTTGGGTTACCTGTTCAGGTTATCCAATATAAGTATAAAGGTAGATAGGGTAGTGATTTGTGTAACACGATCACTGATAGTTGAATTTGTTGAGATTGGAAATGTGTATGTCAGGATTGTAGGCCCAATTTCCTTCTCGAATTAGTTTTGTTGTGATGAAGGTTTTCATCGATCTTGGAAGGATATCTATTAGGGTTTGGAGTTTATATTTGAAGTGTAAGTTGGATGAGCTAGAGTTTGGATCTATCGGATGGACAGAAGTTAGTGAAGGTATCTTGATATCTCAGGATATAGTAGCTGTGTGATGAGACGCAGTGACTAGGGATGTTCCCGAAGATATTTCTTTGGAACAAGTTAACGAAGTGTGTCTGCTTCAGTGTTGTGGCTGTGTTCAGTAGAGTATTTCTGTTGATTTGAGGTCCGAGTTTCTTGAGGAGATTCTAGATTAGCAGTTTGTGGGCATTTGGGTCAGCAGAGTGACTCAGGGTGTTCTGTGTGTTGGCAAGGAAGCTTTTAGCATAGCAGTAGATTTCAGGACCAGCAGGGTGAATCCATTTCTTCGATGGATTGGCTATAGAAGTGTATGTTGTTCTGATTTGTGAAGAGAGAGCAGTTTTCTTTGGAATTAAGCGGGATGGATCGCAAAAGCGACTTGCGATAGCTTGAGTATTCTCTTGTGTTTTGGATTTTTCTGGTGTCTTCTGGAAGTCAGAATTTTGTCGGCATCTGGAGTTTGAGTTGGTATCGACTGTATTTCAGAAGTGATACCGATAGTTCAGCTTGGTAGTAGAATGGTTTATGGAGAAACTGTTGAGTTTTCTCTTTATGGATCTATTGAGCCATATTTTCCGAATAGTTGGGAAGCATATCAGTTGTGATTGCTGACTGATGGTTGCAAAGCCTAGGTCCGTCCCAATTGGTATCAGTGGAAGTTTGTGCTTGTGTACATCATCTGTGTTTTCATCTACCTATATCAGAGTAGCGCAGTGGAAGCATGGTGGCAACAGTTTTAGAGTGGAAGCAAATGGAAGTTGTAGTGTTTGGATTAGAGAAATTTTACAGCAGATTTTTCAGGATCTGAGACCAGATTGGAGTGCATCTGTCTTTTGATTGTGGAGTAGAGTTTGTGTTTTGAGTTTTGATTAATCTTGGAAAAGATCGTTTTGTTGGATTGTTTGGGTCCAGTTGTTCTGAAGGGCATCAGCAGGGTTGAGCTGATCAGAAAGGATGTAGGAGACCCAGGATCGTTTGAAGAATTTTGTGGATTAGAGACGGAGGAAATTTGGAATTCGAAGTTGGAGACTCCGTTGTTGTTAAAGTTTTCTCTGATTCAGGGAGCTATAAGTTGGGTAAGATGTGGAAAGCCAACTTTGAGATATTTTGGATCTTTTCTGTTGTTCTTCTGAGGATAAGTGATGAGTCTTCAGATTTGAATTGTCAGTTGGGATGATTGGGATTCGGTGTATTTCACGTATCTTCGAGGGAATACGTGTGAGATCTATCTCTAGTTGTAGAACCAGCAGTTCAGGAGTTTTGGTTGTTGAGTCAGACTTGTCTATAGTCTGATATCCTGTCTCATTTTGTAGATCTAGATGAGTAAGAGCTCTGTAGCTTAGTAGTATTGATGGTTTGGATTCTATAGAGCGAGTAACCCGGTATTTGTACTCAGGGAAACTCGAGAGAATTCTAACCAGAATTTTATAGGGATAGATAGATTTGTTTGATTGGATGCTATGATTGTTAACATATGATTGATATATGTTTGTATTTTAAAATTTAAACTTTAAATAGATTATTAAATTACCTTTGTTTAAATTTCGGGGACGAAATCCTTTTAAGGGGGGAGGAATGTGACATCCCGGAAATTTTGACAATATCAATTTAATAATCTGCAGTAGAAATTAAATTGATATGATAATAACTGTTAATAAAATTCGAATTTGATTGATAATTTTCTTCTGAATAGATGTTTAACTGATAATTTATATTTTTAAAGGCTAATAAATTGTTTTCTGTTTATAATCTATATATAAATCTGTATATACTGTAAACAGATAAGATCTGATTTGAATTTTAATAAATGAAGATAAGTTTTCTTATTTTAATATTTTGGTAATTTTGGTTTGATTTAATATATATATCTTTTTAAAAGTTATTAAATAAATAGTGAGTTGATTTTGATATATATACAGGATAAGTTAAATTGTTAAAAATTTGTTTTCCACTTAAATTTAAATTAGCAAAGGTTGTTTGTTCTTTTAAATATAGATCGATATAATGAGTTTATTTATTTTTATAGAGATGATTTCTTTATAAATTATTTTAATTTGATATAATATCTTTATGAATAGATTTTTAAATAAACAGAAATTGTTATATATATGTATATGATTGGAAGAGCTATAAGTGAAGTTCAAAATAAATTCTTCCAAAATGTTTTAACTTTAAAATAAACTTTATAAATATTTAATATAGTGTAAAGTAAAATAATAGTAAGTGAATATAATATTGTATAGTTAAGTTTTAAAATAAGATAAACTTTATAAATATTTAACTTAAATGAAAATCAAATATATTAACTTAAGTATGAAATAAATTAAATAATGAGTAAACTAAGTGTATAATTGTTTAAGTATTAAAGCAACAATACAATAATACGAGAATAAACATACATAAGTGAATTTGATAATTTGTACATTACAAGACAAATACTAAAACATTTAAATACCATCTCAACTATATTTCAAAATAAAACAAGGCAAAGAACAAAAAAAAACAAAACCAGACTTGGAATTGTAAGTCTGCTCATTCTCTTTTGTCAACATAACAAATAAAATATGATATGCAGGTGGTAAAATATGTATGCAAGGCAAAACAAAACTTAAACAAATGAAAGAGCTGAAGTGATAAAACAATGTTCGAATAGGATCTTTCTAGCATGCAGACCTGACAACATACAAAACAAAATGAAATATAAGAGAATGTAAAATGTTGTGACTTGTTAATGAAGACTCAAGGCAAAAGAAATTTAGCAAAAGAAAATATCTATGACATATGTAGTATAAAATAATCAAAATGGAGACACAAGTACTAAACATTTAATGCTTCATTGTTCAACAGCACACAATAGCCCATTCGAAACTGGCTCATGTATCATTTCAGCCTCCTATAATAAAAAAAAAAAGGGATAAAGATCTCTGATAAAATAGGAAATGAGTACCTGGAAGTTTCTTTACCCAGATATCACCTACTTCTATTACAAACTCTCCTATACTATTTCATATTGCATTCTGTTTAACATTTCAAACCAGAGAGAAAACAATATAGTAAACATTCTTTTGCAAACTAGAATAACACTTCCAAAACAACAAAAGTCAGATATATGGAAAGATCAAGCAAAGCATCCCCAGTTCAAATTTTTCAAACTGTCTCAGGGGAAAAGCTCTGTTCTTTTGCAAGCTTTTGGTGAGTAACATTAAATTTAAAATTTACTTAAGTGTGTTTGCAATGTTCTTATGTTTGAAAAGAAAAATATGTTTGTGAACATATTTATGAAATTCTTTATATGTGTTGATACCTGTCTGGTTTTATAGTCTGAAAAACATCTCTGTGATAAAAACTTGAAGCTCAGGTTCAAACAAAATCAACTTGCTAAATCTATTGATTATTTGTACATTGTATTTAAAACAAAACGTATCTGTTTGATCACAAAACAAATTTTTAAAAATTGGAATTCGAGTTCACCAGGTAGGGTTGCTCTGTAAAACTTGAAGAACAGGAAATAATCATTATAAGCAAATTCTCATACATTTTAAATTATCAATTCAAGCTTATAACCTGAATTCTTGCCTGAAGTTAGGATTTTTAAAGCTATGATCACATTTTTGTGATTGGTATTTAAAGTGCTTTCCTGTATTTAGTGTTTTGGAGTTTTAGGAGATCTCGGGTGATCCCAGTATTTTGGAAGGCCGGATTTGTGGTTGGAGATAGTGGAGGGAATAAGGCGTCCAGCAAAATTGGGTGGTGGATGATCAGAAAACGGTGGGGGCGGTGGTCGTGAATTTTAGTTGTTAAACCTAATTTTGGAAAGCTCTGAAATTTTGATCGACTCGGCTTCTCTCGTTAATCGAGTGTGGTAGAACTTTGGGTGATGGAAGTTGAAGAGCTATCGAAGCTATGGCCGGAGTTGCGACCGTTCTGGTGGTCGGAAGTTGGAGTACAACGCGAGTTTCCAGGAGGGAGATGAGGGAGTTCTGGTTCCAGTTTTTCGAATTCATACTCGAATTCGAATATGAGTCAGATCGAGTTGCTGGGGATCGGAGGTAGGGTCGTATGGAGATTTTCGACTTGCCTCGATGATCGGCAGGTGGCAGGAGGTGGTGACGGCACTGTGCACGTGCACGTATATATTGTGGAGACTGTCGATTTTAGGAAGAAGCAGTTTGGAATACTCGGGGTACACTCGAGTTTGCGAATGATTTTCTCGAGTCAGGTGAGCAGGAAACTCGAAGTAGTTTAGCATGCTTCAGATCGGAAATGTTAAATGTTCGCGTGGGTTGTTTCTCGGGTAATACGCGAGGTAGACTCGAAGCAGGAGATAAATCTCGGAGCAGTCTGGGTAGTCTCGAGACAGAAGAATGATTCCAGTTTCTAATAACTTAATTTTCCCAGGTTTAAAGTTTTAGTTCAAAAATTCAAGACAGGATTTTAATAGTAGTTTAAATTCAAGATGAGTGGATGGATTCAAGTTAACTTTGAATCAAAATCTGAAATTTTAAATTAATTTTTGATTTTGAATGTTTTAAGTAATTATAGTTTAAAATAAAACAGTTTTTAAAAGTGTGAAATTTGTTTAAATAAATGTTAACTAGATTTAAGAAATTTTTTTTATAAAATTTTGAAATGAAAGAAATGAATTTGCAAGTTAAAAATATATTTTTAAAAGAATTGATTTTCCATAATCTAATTTTAAAAGCCTTTTCTTTATATAATCTTCATTGGTAAGTAATAAATGTTATGTACATTTATTTAAAGAAATTTTAAAGTGAATTTACACTAGATTAATGTTTAAATCATTAATCACTTTAAATCTTAAATTTAGAAAGGAATTTGGAATGTGGAAATGTTAATTAAGTCATTTATTAAGGAATTAATTACTATAGAAATAAATTAGATATTGAAGTAATTAATAAATTAATTAGAGAATGACTTATTATATTAAGTTGTAATTAAAAAGGAAATTACAAAAGGAAAGAAATCAAGTAATTTTTTAGTTAATAAAATCAATTAACTAAGGATTTTAAATTGATTTATAAATGTGATAAATTTTGATAATAATTAGATGAATTAATTTGGATAATTCATTGAAGCTGTTAAAAGTAATATTTAACAAAAGTAATTTAAGGATTTATTATCTGTTGAAATTAAACTCGATGATATGATTAAAGGAATGAATTAATCCAGTTTAATCAAATTTATAAATCAGTAAATGATTCGATAAGTGAAATTATTCAGTGTAATTAGTGGAGCAGAATTACTTAGAGGAGTAATTAGATGATAATCACTGGATGTGATTAATACAAGTTGATGTGTAGATAAAGTAATATGGGAAATTACTTTTGAAATTAATCAAGGGATTAATAAATGAAGATAATTAATTATGGGATAATTAATTTATTTAATAAGTAATTAAAAGTAGTTAATTACTGATGTTATTAATACATGATGGTTAATAATTGTTCAATTTAAAGATTAAATTACTTAAAGTAATAAAGTAGTTTAATTTAAAAATAAATTAGAGATCATTAATTTATTTAATTAATGATATAATTATGAATTGTTAAAATAAGTAATAATTAATAATGGGGTGATTAATTTATGTAATTAATTAAGAATAAATGTAGTAAATTTTATTTAATTAATAAATGAAGTAATTAAAATATTAATTACTATAAATGATTTACATTAATTAATCTGTGGAATTAAATTAAGACTAATTACTTATTGTAATTAGAAAATGGTTGTATAAGCAGGATTTATAGATAAGTAATTAATTTAATTTACTTTAAATTAATTAGGGACAGAAGTAATTAGTTTAATTCATTTTAAATTAATTATAGTTGTGAATAATAAATCCTTGCTTATGAATGATATTGATATCCCATTGATTGATTGTGATCTCAGTTATGAGACGAGTGATATCTGTTGTGATTTGGATGTTTGTTTGAGATGATATTGATTATCTATTATGATGATGTTGTGATATCCATTGTTATATGGTAATTTATCTATCTGTGTTGATATAGATAATTGAATTGAATTGTTTTAACTTTAAAACAACTTGGCCTTAAAAGACACGTTTTGGATTTCGATGAGACCGGGATCGGGTTTCCGTATACCGGGATTCCAGGTCTGGAGACCCGAATACCACATCGATCCAAATTAACGTTAGGTCGTGAAATTCAAGTGGAGCAAGTGAAGACTCGAGGTATAAGAACTATTCGTCAGTATAACTCTGTGGGTGATTCCGTAATGAGTTTGACGGAGATAGTACTTATAGATTCGAGATGGTGGTTCAAAATGCAAGGGTTATTGTCGTTAACTCTGAGGGTGATTCCAATACGAGTGTAACGAGATAATGCCTTCGGTTTCGTTCGAACCCGGAACGAACTTGTATGGATTGAATGCTTTCAGCACATCGTCAGGCGGACGATGAGCATTCTAAGTGATGAGTTCTGATAAAGGTAATCGTGACCTCAAGCCTCATCAACCGGGAATGGCTAAAACAGGGGAGGTGCAGCAAGGCTTCGTGGGTAGCACCCACTTGAGAGCGAGATTTTCCCCTGTCTAGATGTCCCTTTTTATTTCGGTGTGTGGGCAGTTGTTGACGTCCTACTGCCGGGGTTGTCTCGTTTGGAACTGTTCAGTAAGGAACGGGTCCGGCCTTGTGTTGCAGGGGAGCGGGCGTACTCCTCGGTACGGTGATCTAGGCCACGTACTGTGACGGGCGGTACCCCAGTAGCCCAGCCATTGATGGAAACCCATTTTCCCTACGAGATCTTACGGTTTTGATTGTATTACCCACGTTGTGGCTAGTATGCTGGAATTTAATCATGTAACAATTTCAGCTATTTTCTATTTACTTGAAAACTCTAGACACTATTATAATATCATTGGATTTCCTATCAAATGTTTTGGTTAGCGTAAGGTAAAAACTTTTCCATGTTTATGTGTGGGAAGTCTTACGTGATACCTTTTGTTTCAAATGATTTTCAAAGTTAAACAACTTTACCCTGTTACTCATACCAGACCCATGTCTGACCCGAAGTTTATTTCTGTTTTTCATAAACTCTCGGGTACCCAAATTTTTACGGGTAGCCAAGGGATTCAGGTTAGCTTTGACGAATACTGGAGGAACAATGGAGCAGGAGGCTTCAGCGTGTAGATATATATAGTGGTTCCGCTGTGTTAGAGTTTATTTTGTATTTCCGCTGTGTTGTATCTCTGTGATGTGTGAGTTGTATTAACTAGACAGGTGTTTATAACTGTCTAGTATGTGTTGTATTATCTGTGTAACTCTGATGTATATGATACTATGTATTATATTATGTGATATATTATATTTTATTCGTTCCGCTGTTGAGATTCTGTTGTCGTTTCTTCTTCTTTTCTATCTTTTCTATTTTCTCACCTCTTTCTTTTCTTCAAAACGATACGATTTCCTGGGCATAGGAAGTCGGGTCGTCACAATTATCTTTCATTCAACTGCACTATTTTAGATTAGTTTCATTTACTAATTTATCACAGATTCTATTCTCTTTATTCAAATTCGGTTTTCAACATTCAGTTTCAAATTTATTTTCAATTCACTATTTTGGTTTATAACCACTTATATTAAACTGGATTTCCAATAACATATGAATTTTAATCCATCTTTCAATTTACATTATTCAATTCAATTCATTTGCTTACGAATTCGAAATGAATTTCAACTTTCAATTTCATTTTCATTTAATTGATTCACTTATACTTGCTTTGATTTAACTTCATTCTTTTAAGTTAAATTTATTCTACCAAAATTCAATTGGTATAAGTTATCAACTTAGTAATATTTCATAAATATCTTTATATAGCATTCCAGAGTTTACAACATTTCAAAGCCATTTTGAAAACAATTCAAATTTATCTTTTGAATTTTCAAAACAAAACTCAATTTCCCAAACAACTTTCATTTAAAACAATCGGCAGCAATTCCTCTTTTGGAAACCCGAAAATGAATTCTAATGATGTGGCCATCATCATCAGGATTATTTTCCAGCGACCTAAAAGAGTTTAGAGCTTTCATCTCTCCGAAATACCTTTCAAAACCTTTGTAATTCATTTTCAAATTAGAAAGATTTAAACTTTCCAAATCTCCAAAATTTTCAAATTCTTTTCAAAATATTTCCAAAAACTTCTCTGGAATTCCTTTTTAAATTACAATTCACTTTTATAATTTACATTCTTGAATTTCATTCGTATATGAATTTTATTTCTTAAATCTTGGAGTTACGATTTCAATTTCTTATTCAATTTCAGTGATGATAATTCACTATTATTACTTCCTAACATCCAAACATCCATATACTATGATAATTCATAGAAAATTATTTCTTTTATATACAAAAATAGTTTTGGGCAAAATTATTTCATTCACCCTATTTTAAAACAATACTATGTCGTCTTGCCTCGTTTAAGTGTTTAGAAATCCCTATCGATAATATGGCGTCCCACATACCGACCAAAATTCATAAACATCTCAACGGATAAGCAAACACAATATAAAACAATTTTATATTCACTAACAAATACACGCTCATATCTATTATTACACTCAAACTCATTCTAGAGTACTGCTGACTCTATCTCTAATGAGTAACACCCAACAGAGCAGGGTTGTCGCTTAACCATATGCTCTGATACCACGCTGTCACGTACCGAAATTTTCGACTTTCGAAAATTCGACATCGATACTCACTTTATCGACTGCCGAGAAATCGAGTGCCGGAAACTCCAATAGTGAGGGTTTTAGAAAGAAGAAATAGAAGAAAAAGAGAAGAAGAAGAAGAACAACAGAACACACAGAACAGAAACAGAACAATATCAGAATCTCACATATCGCAGCGGAACAATATATAATAGATAAATGAATAATCTTTAAACAAAGAACTATATCATTTTATACATACATCAATCATCAGAGTCAATATACAACTCAATACAACAATGGACAGTTATATAACTTGTCCTTATACAGAATACACAGCGGAATAATACAAAAATATAGGTGATACGTTTCGCCATCCAGCTTGCTTCCAAAGCTCCAGAATATCCAGAATATCCTGATAACCTAACTCTAGACTGCCCGTGTGGAAATTGGTGGGCACCCAGAGTTTAGAAGGGAAACAATAAACTCCGAGTCAGTCATGGTGACTGGTGTGAGATCGTAAAACAGTTTATTTTTCTAAAATAAACAACAGGAAAACTTTAATGTCAATTCGCAATGCTTTTGGAAAATGAAACTACCATAAGACCTCCCACCACACACACAATGCAAACGCAGACTTGGAGGAGATTTCTTCTTATGTTAGTCAAAGATGCTTACTACGCAAAATTAAATCATTTTGGATATTATTATTAGTGCATAGTGGAAAACATTTCGAAAGTAGAATATAAATCTTAGCCAGCATAGGTACCATTATATTATGCCTGCTATAGCTGCCTCCTGAGGAGACAGGTTATACAATTGAAATCGTAAAGGCTCGTATTGTTTCTTTGGATTTCCAACAAATGGTCAGGCTAAGGAACTTCCTTCTCCACGATGGGTACGTCCCTGGAATAAACGACCCGAGAAATAACCTAACATTACGGTTAGATCTCTGCCAACACAAGGCCGGGTTACCTCTGCAAAAGTAGGTAACTACTGACACGTGTATGTCATCCCCCGATCGTCACCGATCTTCCCGAGGATCCCCGATTCGCAACAACCACAAAGTAATAAATTTGCAGCAACCACAGAGGTTAAGTATCTGGGCTCCATACCATGATACCACCTTTATCCAGAAGGAATGACATACACTAAGGGGCGCTACTCCCTAAAACCTTGCCGCATCCTTCCTGTTTTGACCATTTCCGGGGTGTGAGGCTCGATGAAGTCTCGTCCACAAAGCTACGCTTTCTAAAAAGCCATGCTTCGGGTCAAACAAAATGATCAACCTATGATCACAAAGATATAAGATCAACCAAATGATCATATCGCAAATGATCAAACACTGATCATTTCACAGCAACACTCAGTATGCCACATTACCAAATTGGGATATATCGCTGATAAATTTCAACTACATAACCTCTGAGCTCGTACGTCTCAGAGAAGGGTGTTAAGCTAAGAGAATAAATTCTCCGCCACCAACAGATATGTATTTGAAAGAAATCAGCTTTATATCTCAAATTGTAACGTCAGACACACAATCCATACAAGTATGTTCCGGGATCAAACAAAACCGAAGGCACTTCTCACGAAGCCCTTGCATATCCGGATAAATTTCTAATCACGTCCGGACTTCCCGTCACTAAGGGTGATAAAACCTCTAAACCGGAGATCAGCCGATGTAGAGTAACTCGACGGTAATCCTTCCGTTTTTAAAAATATCCGGTCTTCAACACCGGTCTTCGAATGCAATTCATAACGACGTATCACATATTCGGAATGGGTTATACGACCCCATGGTCCTTTCCCGGCTAACCCGAATAGTGAGCGATTATTCAAAAATAAGTGTGGCATTCAAATTCATCCAATTCACAACAAATACCATATTCAAGGTAATTATTGATGGTCGGTTATTTAACTATCAATAAAGATGCGCAACATCATCAGATTCCAAATAATTTTCCAAATTATTTCATCTTCCAAAATATCTTTTACTAGATATAAAATTTCCACACTTAATCATTTGAAAACAAATTTCAAATATTCACATTTCAATTTATATTTGAAGATAAAATCTCAAAACAGTTCATTTCATATTGGAAAAAAACATTTCCATACTTATTTAAAAATAAGTATTTCAAAAATCTATTTATTTTCAACACTTGGAAAATATTCGATATACTTAAATCAAATTAAGTATATATTTCATTCTTTAAGGAAATCTATTTTCTATAACAACATCAATTTGAGTCAAAACGAATGTTGCGTAAAACATCGTTACGACGACTCCAAAATCACTAGTATAGGGATTCGAAATTAAGATAGATATGTAAATCCCAATACTATATAAAAACATTTCCTTTCGGAAATCATTTACTATAACAATAGTGTTATAGTCTACCATTTCCTTATTTCTCGAAAACGTCTATTTCAACAATAAATGTTGAAATCTATGATTTCGATAGTTCACACGTTTTAAAACATCTTTTAAAACAATTAACTTCATTTCAAATATCACTTTTCCAAAACCATATCCATTTTACTTAACAATATATTCACTGTCCAAAATCGTGAATATACTTCACTAATTACATTTCACTATTTTCTACACGTTTTATTTCAATAATAATTCGCTATCCAAAATCGCGAATATATCTCCTTTAACAACCTTCTTTATTTAATTTATCAAATTCAATTGATCTCGAATTTATAAAACAACGTTTATAAATTCTATTTCTATTTTCTAACAACTTCAATTTAATAAATCTCCTTTATTAACAATTCGGTTTATAAATCTTCTTTAATGACCTATTCAATTCACAATTCAATTTTTTATACCACAATCCATATTATAAGTTAAATACTTATAATTTCATTTATTTTACAAAATCATTTTCCATATTTAAGTTCACAATTTATAAATTTCATTCACTTATAAGTTCTTTCTAAAATTCATTTTAACACTTATAAAAACTCGTTTTATAATCCCAATCTTTTAAAGTTATAAATATCAATTTTGTACATCTTTTATATACATCGTTTTAATAATTCAAAAATTCCCATTAAAACCATTTTATAAATTACTCAACTCTTTATTTCAAAAGAATTTACTCTTTGGTTAAAATTCACAAAATCTTAACTTTTATAACTTTAAAGTTTTAACGTTTACTTATTTAGAATAAATCAATTCAAAGTTTCCATAAAACGTATATTTTCAAAAATCACTTTAAAAATCCTTTTAAAATAAAAGTCGTTATTTTTAAACTTCAAAATTTTGAATCCGATGATGCAACGGCATCAATTAGTCAATCATAACAACAAACATCATATATCAACATATGATAACAGAATATACATCAATATCTGTAAATAAATAAATACTGTTGAGGAATCCAGTTGGATCCCTCCAACCTGTTTCCCTGCATCCACAGACGTTAGCACAATACCAATTCTGCTCCAGTACGGAATTATCGCGGTATATGGGTTTTATAAAAATAATCCGCTTACTAACGGCGCAATAGGGTCTCATCCGCTATACGAGGCGGGAAATCATCAATCCAATATATACATATGCCAATATGTATATATTGCTATATATATAATAGATATATCCTAATATATCTAATATCACATCCAAATAGCAATCATTCAGTCAATTAAATAACTACAATACAAAATATATTTTTGAGTGAGAAAAATCTCACCTTTGCCATTATTATTTTGCAATCCACTTTCCATTTTCGGCTGTTTCTTGAATTTAAACCTTGTATAAATAATTTATACAATTTACTATCAATATTCGAGTCAATTGAACAATTTAATTTTAGAGATTCCATTTTAAACAAATGAAATTAAATTTCCATCCGTTTTCCATTTACAGATTAAATTTAACCAAAGATTTTATTTTTAAACTTCAATAATTTATTTTTTTTATATAATAATTTGAACTAATATTTAACTTTAAGTTAACTCCTTTTAAATTTTCAAACTCTTGCCTATACATATATTAATTTTAAACTTACCGGTTCTAAAAAAAAATATGTATCTATATATATATATATATATATATATATATATATTTCTTTTCCTTCTAAACTTTATATATATACACATTTATAAAATAAAATTTCACTGTGTACACATTTTTTCTTCACATATGTGAATTAAATAGATATTTCTTTCCACAATCAAAACTGTAAATCTAAAACATTTACTGTAAATTTTTATCTGCTTTACTATGCATAATCCCTTAAACTAAAATTAGATTAGGCAGGAAAATTAGGCTAAACAATTACCAGAGAAAATTCCTCCTAGCCTTCGACGTCGAACTCTCCACTCACGGCCGCGCGTGCCAAGGATCCAAGCCCTAAGTCGATCGAGAACGCCTTGTCTTCGGTCTCGATAATAGCTCGAGATTGTCGCCGATAACCTCTCATCCATCACGCGTACGCGTGCGCCGCCACTATACTTCCACGTCATCGCCATCAATACCCACCCCGACGCCTTCGAGCTCGACCACGCGATCGATATGGTCATCTCGACATTTGCCGCGGTCCTGCCCTTCATCGCTCGAACTCGAATTGAATTAAAACGAGGGCAGCCATTTTTCGAACTAAAAAGGGGGATTTGATTTTCTTTCGTTTGCTTGAGACTGTCGGTTTGGTTTGAGAAAGAAAAGACGAGGCTATTTCGTGATTTTTTTTGTCTGCCATTGTTTTGAATTTGTTTTCTGTTCGATTTTGAATACGAGGAGGGATATTTAAAAATCAAAAGAAGGCATGGGTCACATGATTTCCTCCGTGATTATAGGCGATGTTAAAGGAGTGAACGTGTATGTCGGCAGGCTTATGAATTTAAAATGTTAAAATTAAATTCAATTTTATTTCAACACGTTTTGGTGTCGTATGCTCACAGAATAACTCCAATCAATACGAAAATTGAAATTCGACAATAATTCAATATTACGAACCCACTGGAACTGGTTTCGTCGAATTCCGAGACTGTTTGAAAAATGACTATTTTTAAATATCGGTTCAAACAATTAAATTCAAAACTGAGCAAAAAAGTTTAAAATCCAATTCTGAAGCTTCTGTTATCTTCAGTGTTATCAATATAAATTTTACAAGCGTTCGAAATATTCTTCTTCAACTTTAAATTGAAGATTCAAATTTTATTCACTATTCAATAGATTAAATTTTATAATTTAATCGTCAGTTTCAAAGTTATATTCGGGATACAAATTAAATCATCGTTCAAAATTTTAAAATTAATTAAATATTCTCAATTTAATTTGTTCAAAATTCTGGGTCGTTACATACAAAAGTTAGAATGTGGCGAGTACGGGTCGATCCGTAGGGAATTGTTAGATTTTAAAAATCAATTCAATCAAATTATACCAAACGGAGAGGAAATTGTTAACTACAAGCAAAAAGAAGCTAAAACGAGAATTTGAGATTAAAAACTATGAGATTAGAGAACAATTTAGAGGCAAATCCACTCTCATATTTTTGTAAATTAAGAAACAAATAATTTATGATCTCTAGTTTTGCTATTAAGTGAAATATTTGTTGCATTTATCATAAGTATGGTTTATTTATGTTATTAATTAACATAACTTAAACCATCAAACTATAATACAACAAATAAACCACTTATAAATTCTCATGAAAATGAAGCCAAAGCAAAAGCTATTTTAAGTATGATCTATTTACTATTGTAATTAGTAATATAGATCATCAAAGTTTGTTTTTACTTTCATTCAAAATCAAAAATTAATTACCAAATGATGATGTAAATTGTGTTTATGTTGAATAAGAATAGCTCATTTGCAAATGCAACATAAGCTATCAAACCCAATTGTATAAACTTACATCAAAATCTACTATCATGAAGCACAAATAAAAGAGATCATCCACCATAGAAATGTTGAAATTACATAAAGTTGGAGAGCTTCATTACCCATAAATTGAAGGGGTTTAGCTACTCATTTGTGTTATCAAATCAACACTTGTAAATATCAACATTAAAAAGCAAAGAAATGAAACTAAGCAAACAAAGAAAATGAGAATAGCTACTAACTACTTGCATAAAAATTAAAGCTACACTACTTGCATGAATGTAAATCTAAGCTATAAACGTGAAATGAGAGAAAGCATAAAACACCAACATAAAGTAAAGAAAAACAAGTAGAAAAGAGAAGAGAAAGAGACTGGGAAGCCATTTTTATTTCATGAAACATTTTGTTTACAACTTGCTTGCTAATTTTCCTAAGTAATATAAGAGAGTAGAAGATATTTACATGTACATAAGAGGGCTATTTATACATGCATAAAACCCTAATTCAATTTTAGGGTGCTTTCCAAAATGTCCTTTAGGAAGTGTGGCCACCAAGTAACCATTAGCTGTGAGGAATGCAGATTATGGATCTTAAGGCTAGGAATAACACTAGAGGGGGGTGAATAGTATTTTTAAGAAATTACTAAATCTTTTTGAGTTTATGTTAATTTGAACACAAATGTATGCAATATTCAAACACAGATATAATCACAGAAACAAACACAGATGCAGAAATAAAGTAAATGCAGTAAAGGAAAGAACACACCGGATTTTATACTGGTTCAGGATTACCCTACATCCAGTCCCGCACAACTAAGTACGGATTTCCTTTCAAAAGCAATTCAACAATTACAACCCTCGGTTTGAAGGTTACGAGGTACACCCTCCAGAATCACAATCCTCTGGGTAGAGATACTTGATTTCCGGGGCAACGAGTTCACCCAATTGATTTCCAAGGCTACAATCACACCTTTTCTCGCTTGATTGATTTTCAAGGCTACAGTCACACCTTTTCTCGCTAGATAGATTACAAAGAAGCCTATAACTCTGAATAGCACTTGTATCTTGTTGAGATAGTGATAGAGAATCAAACCAGATATAATCTAGTTAGATTCAATGTTGATTTCGGCAGAGTAATGATAGAATTTTGATTAAGAAAATGTGGAAGAAGAAGAGAAGTGAAAAACCAGAAAAACTGATATAAAATTCATTGAAACTAACCCCTATTTATAGAAGAACAACAGTCATGTCCATTCGTGAAAGGTTATGGCAGATAGACACTTCTTTTGAAATTCAAATTTTGAAACTAACTGACACTATGTCGACATGGGGTACTAGGGCATGTCGACATCCCAAAGGAAATTTTGATGTTTTGTTTTTCTTTGAAAATAACCTTTATCTTATATTAAAACTATTTTAAACTTTATAGATATACTTGACTATAGATAAAATACATAGATGAATATAAAGAATAATATATATAACATTTTACTATAATTTTATATTTAAATCAAAGTATAAATATATTATAATTAAAAGATAGTTTAAAACAAACGAAGTTTAAAAACAAGAATATTTAAGGCTAAAACATCCTTTTGAAAATCATTTCAAAAGATAATTTTTAAGGCTAAAACATTTTCAAAAGCAATTTTGAAAATCATTCCGAAGTTGTTTTGAAAAACATTTTGAAGTAGTTTTGCAAGCTTCTTCCTACAGAATATCTCATCATGTCAGGACTCGAGAACTTGTACAAAACCAGGATGTTCGTGGGTTTGTAAGCCACTTGTCGTAGGTTTGTAAGCTACTTGTCGTGGGTTTGTAAGCCACTAAAAAGGTAGAAATGGGTTCCATCCCAAAAGAAAAATGGAGTGAAGATTTCAGTGCTATTGTGAAGTTTTAACATAATTCTAGACTCAATACTTATCTTGAAATCTTGAACTCTTGATAATCTTGATACTCATGAGTCTTCAATCTTGATATCTTGAATCTCTATACTGTACAGTCTTCATTCTTGGTATCTGCATGGTTAAATCCTGCATATACATGTATATCTAAACTATAATGTTAGTATTTATATTTTATAATCTTATTCTAAGGTTGTTGTCATCAAAACCATCAACTCATGGACTAACAATCTCCCCCTTTTTGATGATGACAACCTTTGTTTATAAAATATTACTTCTATCCTAATAACTCCCCCTAACTCTAATAACTCCCCCTAAATCTATGCCAATCTATGCCTAACTCTCCTATTTTATATTTCTCCCCCTTTGTCATCAACAAAAACAAACTCTAAATTATATAACTCCAAACTATATAGTTCTTACTCTAATATTCTATATGATGATAGTGTTATCATCAATACTTACTTGTAAACCTAAAACTTAGTCCTAAATTACAAACTCTCCTAACTAAGAATCTATATAATAATACTTTTAATAGAACATATATAAGAACACACATTATTTATTAATTATATATTTGTTTATATTTACAATTTTCATAGAGATCGAAAAAAACAAACAACAAATAGAAAAGAAAGAGGAGAAACTAATGTGTGTCTTTGAACATAGGAGATCTATGAACCGAACAATTTGGATAGTGGAAACAGAAATTTCCACGTTGTTCGACAAGATTTCCATCTTTGTCAAAGCACACTTCGCCAACACAAACGACTTTGTCGTTGTCTTTCGCATGCTCTTCTTCCATTGGTTCTTCTTCTTCTTCACTTTCCTCTTGTTCATGATCTCCTGAAGAGTCCTCGTCAATCAAGATTGGATTAGCATGATTGTCCATTATAAATTTTTGTAAATTTCTAAGGATTTTGCCTTGCCTCTCTTGTTCTTTGGCCATTCGAAGTTGCATCACTTGGATTTCAGTCACTAACTGAAGGGTATCTTTCAGAGAGTCCTTCATTTTTGTTACACGAGCGAGCGTTGATTGTTGAAACGGACCAGAAGTAGGCGATGGGAACGAAAAAGTTGATTTTAAGTTTGATTTGGAAGAGGAGGCCATAGATAAATTGATCTCAGAAGATAGAACAGAAATAGAACAGAGAGAATGAAGAAAATTTCGAAATAGGAGAAATTTATAACAACATTATTTGAATTTTGGTGGGAAAAAAAATTAAAATTTAAAAACGTTATATGTCGACATGGGTCTAGGAGGTATGTCGACATGGTTCTTGAATTTTTGCCTCTTTAATTTATTTTGAATTAATTTTTAATTATACTTTGTTTATTTATATTTTATATTTCAGTTAATGAACAAATACCTAATTCTCTTCTTAATTTAGTAAATGTAGATTCATTTAAGGGTTTTGTTAAGATATCAGCAATTTGATTTTCAAAATTGATATAGTTGAGAGTAATTACTTCTCTACTTATATTATCTCTAAGAAAATGGTGTCTAATATCAATATGTTTAGTTCGAGCATGTTAAGTAGTATTTTTGGATAAATTTATTGCACTAGTATTATCACAATAAATTGGTGATTTTGAGATATTTAAACCAAAATGTTTTAAAGTTTGTTGCATATATATTACTTGAGAACAAGCCAAAGCAGCAGAAATATACTCTGCTTCAGTTGTTGATAGAGAAACTGTGTTTTGCTTTTTACTAAACTCGGAAACCAGAGAATGCCTTAAAAAGTGACAAGTTCCACTTGTACTTTTTCGGTCTGATTTACAACCAGCATAATCAGCATCACAGTAGGATATTAAGTCAAACGAATCATTTTTAGGATAAAATAAGCCATAATAAAAGGTGTGTTTAACATATCTTATAATATGTTTTTTACAGCTTTTAAGTGAGTTTCATTAGGTTGGGATTGATACCTTGCACAGAGACAGACACTATACATGATATCAGGTCTACTCGCAGTGATATAGAGTAGTGATCCAATCATTCCTCTATATAATTTTTGATCTACATCTTTCGAGAGATCTTCTTTACTAAGGTACTCATTGGTTGCCATGGGAGTGGATTTTCCACTCGCAGTAGTCAAACCAAATTTACTAACTAGGTCTTTAGCATATTTTTCTTGACTAATAAAGATACCATTATCTAATTATTTTATTTGTAATCCTAAAAAGAAGTTTAATTCACCCATATGACTCATCTCAAACTCTTTTGTCATTATTTCAGAAAATTCTTTATTCATTTCAAAATTAGTTGATCCAAAAATGATATCATCTACGTAGACTTGTACTAGTTGAATATCATTTTTATTTCTTTTAATAAAAAGAGTATTATCTACTTTACCTATTTCAAAATTTGATTGCAACAAGTAAGATCTTAGTCTATCATACCAGGCTCTAGGAGCTTGCTTTAGACCATATAGAGCTTTCTTAAGTTTGTAAACATGATTTGGAAATTTATCATTTTCAAAAAGTTGTGGTTGTTTAACAAATACTTCTTCTTTTACAAAACCATTTAAAAATGCACTTTTAACATCCATTTGAAATAATTTGAAATTATTATGATTTGCGAAAGCAAGTAGAATCCTAATAGCTTCTAATCTTGCTACGGGGGCAAAGGTTTCATCAAAATCTATTCCTTCTTCTTGACAATAACCTTGTGCGACTAACCGGGATTTATTTTTAACGACCTCTCCTTGTTCATTCATTTTATTTTTATAAACCCATTTAGTTCCAATTATTGTTTTATTTTCAGGTCTAGGAACAAGTTCCCAAACATCATTTCTAGTGAATTGATTTAATTCTTCTTGCATAGCCAAAATCCATAAATCATCAGTTGATGCTTCTTCTGGATTTTTGGGTTCAATAGTTGATATAAAAGCTACATTACTCATTTGACTTAGTTGGTTTCTAGTTTTAACAACAGATTGCATATCTCCAAGTATATTTTCTATAGGGTGATCATTTAAAAGTTTAATCCTTTTATTAGGATGATTTAATTCATTATTAGTTTCAGTTGACTCTTGGTTTTGGTGATTAAATCCTCTTCATCATTTATTTCTTCAAAAATTTTGAAATTTTCATCAAATGAAACATGCATTGTTTCTTCGATGGTATTAGTTCTTAAATTAAATACTTTGTATGCTTTACTTTTATTAGAGTATTCGATAAAGATACCTTTGTCGCATTTAGGATCAAATTTATCTAAGTTATCTTTTGTATTTAAAATAAAACATTTACTTCCAAAAATTCTGAAATAAGATATCTTAGGTTTCTTTGAGAAAATAAGTTCATAAGATGTCTTATCAGTTAAAGGTCTAATTAAAATTCTATTTAAAATATAACAGGCTGTAGCAACTGCTTCTGCCCAAAAGTACTTTGGTAAATTACTATCAGAAAGCATAGTTCTCGCACACTCTTGAATCGTCCTATTTTTACGTTCTACTTCTCCGTTTTGTTGTGGAGTTCTTGGAAATGAAAAATTGTGAATTATTCCCTTTTTATTGCAGAATTCTTCAAACTTTTCATTTTCAAATTCACCGCCGTGATCACTACGGATAGTTATAATTTTTTGAGAAAATTGATTTTGAACCCTTTTTGAAAAAATCTTAAAACATTCAAAAGTATCACTTTTATGTTTCAAAAATATTGTCCATGTAAATCTAGAATAATCATCTACAATTACAAAAACATATTTACTGTGATTTAATGACTGAATTTGAGATGGACCAAATAAATCAAGATGAAGTAATTCAAGAGGTTTTGAAGTTGAAATCAAATCTTTTAATTTAAAAGAACTTTTTCTAAGTTTTCCTAGTTGACATGCATCACATAGACTATCTACTTTAAAATTCATTTTAGGGAGGCCTCTTACTAGATCATGTTTTGATAGTCTAGATAAGAGTTTGAAATTCAAATGCCCAAATCTCTTATGCCAAATCCAAGGGTCACTTGCATTTGCCAAAAGACACAAGTTATCATTTGAAATTTTCATGCTAAGAATATAAATATTCTTTTTCCTAATTCCCTCAAATATTATGGTTGAATTATTATCTTCAATGTGACACTTATCTTTTTCAAATTTAATTTTATATCCTTTATCGCATAGTTGACTTATACTTAGCAGATTGTGTTTCAGATTCTTACCTAGCAAAACATTAGTAATAATAGGAGTTTCAGAGTTACCGACTTTGCCGATGCCGATCACATAACCTTTTGAATTGTCTCCAAAGTTAACCAGTCCTCCGTCTTTGTATATTATATCATTCAGCATATCTGGATTCCCAGTCATGTGTCTAGAACATCCACTATCGAGTATCCATTTGTTCTTTTTGATATGCACAGTTTGTTTGTTCTGGATTGATTCCTCAATTCCCATAAAGCATGATTCCTGCACATCAAACAATCTTAGTAGACAACTTGTATTTGAATATTGATTATATGAAGACTCAAGAGACAATGATGATCTGAATTTTTCTAAACATGCATTAACAAATTTCTTAAACATAGCCATTTAAAAAAAACTTTTTCAAAAATCAGATTACGAAACTTTTGAAAATCTTGCTCTGATACCAAATGTGAGGAATGCGGATTACGGATCTTAAGGCTAGGAATAACACTAGAGGGGGGTGAATAGTGTTTTTAAGAAATTACTAAGTCTTTTTGAGTTTATGTTAATTTGAACACAAATGTATGCAATATTCAGACACAGATATAATCACAGAAACAAACACAGATGCAGTAAATGCAGTAAAGGAAAGAACACACCGGATTTTATACTGGTTTGGGGTTACCCTACATCCAGTCCCGCACAACTAAGTACGGATTTCCTTTCAAAAGCAATTCAATAATTACAACCCTCGGTTTCAAGGCTACGAGGTACACCCTCCAGAATCACAATCCTCTGGGTAGAGATACTTGATTTCCGGGGCAACGAGTTCACCCAATTGATTTCCATGGCTACAATCACACCTTTTCTCGCTTGATTGATTTTCAAGGCTACAATCACACCTTTTCTCGCTAGATAGATTACAAAGAAGCCTATAACTCTGAATAACACTTGGATCTTGTTGAGATAGTGATAGAGAATCAAACCAGAGATAATCTAGTTAGATTCAATGTTGATTTCGGCAGAGTAATGATAGAATTTTGATTAAGAAAATGTGGAAGAAGAAGAGAAGTGAAAAACCAGAAAAACTGATATAAAATTCGTTGAAACTAACCCCTATTTATAGAAGAACAACATTCATGTCCATTCGTGAAAGGTTATGGCGAATAGACACTTCTTTTGAAATTCAAACTTTGAAACTAACTAACACTATGTCGACATGGGTACTAGGGCATGTCGACATCCCAAAGGAAATTTTGATGTTTTGTTTTTCTTTGAAAATAACCTTTATCTTATATTAAAATTATTTTAAACTTTATAGATATACTTGACTATAGATAAAATACATAGATGAATATAAAGAATAATATATATAACATTTTACTATAATTTTATATTTAAATCAAAGTATAAATATATTATAATTAAAAGATAGTTTAAAACAAACGAAGTTTAAAACCAAGAATATTTAAGGCTAAAACATCTTTTTGAAAATCATTTCAAAAGATAATTTTTAAGGCTAAAACATTTTGAAAAGCAATTTTGAAAATCATTCCGAAGTTGTTTTGAAAAACATTTTGAAGTAGTTTTGCAAGCTTCTTCCTGCAGAATATCTCATCATGTCAGGACTCGAGAACTTGTACAAAACTAGGATGTTCGTGGGTTTGTAAGCCACTTGTCGTAGGTTTGTAAGCTACTTGTCGTGGGTTTGTAAGCCACTAAAAAGGTAGAAATGGGTTCCATCCCAAAAGAAAAATGGCATGAATATTTCAGTGCTATTGTGAAGTTTTAGCATAATTCTAGACTCAATACTTATCTTGAAATCTTGAACTCTTGATAATCTTCATACTCATGAGTCTTCAATCTTGATATCTTGAATCTCTATACTGTACAGTCTTCATTCTTGGTACCTGCATGGTTAAATCCTGCATATACATATATATATATAAACTATAATGTTAGTATTTATATTTTATAATCTTATTCTAAGGTTGTTGTCATCAAAACCATCAAATCATGGACTAACATTAGCCACTAATTAATCCATCATTAAATGTGCATGAAGCTTTAACCTCCACTTAGTTGTCCATTAGCTTCTAATTGTAGATTTAGGTAAGTGGGTGGGGTCCTCCATGATCATGGGTTTGAATTATTTCCCTCTCATGTCCTTTGTATTCATTTGTGCATGCATGTATCTTCATAATAGCCTCTTCCATATGCATCCAAATTAGTATAAAAATCATCAAAAAATGTCCAAGTAAAAATTCTCAAATTGACACATGCACGAAAATGACTATTTTGCCCCTATATGTAGATGAGTATATGATGATTTTAAATGATTGACTTTTGGTTTTAAACATGTAAAATACCCAAATATGACATTTATTTAAATAAAAATAGATAAAATATGGATGTAAATATATGCACATTTACGTGCACATCAAATACCCCCACACTTATCTTTTTATTCGTCCTCGAATAAAGGAAAACTAAGATAAATCCGTTTTCATAGGGAGCACGATTGCATTGAGCATATGCAACAAGCCGTTAAACCTCTGGGTGTCCCCAGTAGGATGAGTGTTATCTCGCGAGGGTTTTTAGCGGATACCAGTCACAAAATCCGAAAAGTGAAAATATTTACAAAATGCAAGATTTATTTACAAAGAGATGAATGCATGTTTTTGAAAGTATTTACAAATGAAGGATTTACTTTTAGATTGACACTAATAAGTTAAATATAAGTTCTGGTCATCATCAAAAAATTTAAGTCCCTTTACTTGTCAAAATTACCAACAAAAATTAAGTTGTCATAACAGATAGTGTAACATTCCCCCTTTTGACCACCTCCAGTCGGTAGTTAAACCAACTCGAAACGTTCAAAAAGGCGAATTGTTATTTAGTTTATAAGGTTTAAACAGAATCAGCCACAGAAACACAGAATAATAACAATGAATTTAAACAAATGAATCTATTTCATTACTATAAATCTTTTTAGAATACATCAGAGTTTATACAATTTGATAATGATACAGCGGAATATCTTAAAATACAATTTTCTCGAAATAAATGATCCTTTACTCTCTCTCTCTAACTTCGCTGCTCGAAAATCTTCAAGCTGTAAAAAAACTCGGTCTGACCCGAGTATTATATTCAAAAGAAAATAATACACAGGTCAGTCTAATTCAAACCAGTTATTAGTGCATAGAGGCAATAATAATTTAAATAGACGACAGTCACAATAATTCCCGTCTATCCGATCCTTTTAACAAAGAAATCGGATGATGGTCGATATAACACATAATAGAAATTGTCACTTTAAAACCATCGAAACTCGATTGGCTGCCATACACGCACGCGTGTACGGCCTTACCAATACAGCATAAAAGATCAATGCATCACGACACAAAAGAAATATCAATTCAAAACTGTCGATTCTGGGTGGCTGCAGTACATGTAACGACCCAGAATTTTGAACAAATTAAATTGAGAATATTTAATTAATTTTAAATATTTGAACGGTAATTTAATTTGAATTCCCGAATATAACTTGGAAACTGGCGATTAAATTATAAAATTTAATCTATTGAATTGAATAAAAATTTGAATCTTCAATTTTAAGCTGAAGAAAAATATTTCAAAGGCTTTTAAAATTCGTATTGATAATACTGAAGATGATTGAAGCTTCAGAATTTAATTTCGAACTGTTTTGTTCAGTTTTGAAAATAATCACTCGAACCGATATTTATAAAATAGTCAATTTTCAAACAGTCTCGGAATTCGACGAAACCAGTTCCATTGGGTCCGGAATGTTGTATTATTGCCGGATTTCAATTTTCGTAATTTTCTGAGTTGATATGTGAGCACACGGAAATTTAACGCGTTGAAATTTAATCGGATTCAAATTTAAATTTAAATTTATATTTGTCAATATCACACCACCACGTTGTCTCCCATTGAATACGCCTATAATCACGGAAGGAATCGTGAAGGCACGTACCCCTGTCTCCCTCCTTCCCATTTCTAAATTGAATCTTCAGTTTTAAAAAAATCTCAAACGAGAAAAAATAATGGCAGAAGCCTGAAAGAAAAGCACGCACCCAGTTTCTAATTCGCAAGCTCCCTCCCTCATTCTCTCGTTTAAATTCACGAAATCGAATTATTTTCGAAAGGAAAAAAAAAACCAGTTCGACCAAAACAAAGTATCCCCAACTCAAAAACGAGTCGCTCTCGATTGGAAATCACGATCTCGTTCGCGAGCATGTGGGTCGTGAATGTCAGGAGTTCATCGACGAGGTGATTCGACTCGAGCACGGCAATGATGGAATGGCAAGCTCGCGATTGTCTCTAGGGATCTGGGGAGGCAGCGTGCGATGGCATCTAGGGCAGTGGTGGTTTGCGGCAGGTTAGGCGAACTCAAGTTCGCGTGCAGTGTCGCGACATGGCGATGCTCGTTCGAAGGGGGTTTCGCGAGCTTGAGGGTGTGGTGGCTGGTGGCGGCAGGTCACGGGAGGGGGGTTCGAAGTTTCGAAATCTGGGCAGGTTGGTCGATTTAAGGTAATCTCGATGTCGTTTTTATTTTTCAACTGAACGAAATCATTAAGTACATATATATATACAGTTGAAAGAAAATTTTATACAGATAAAGTTTTGAAATTTAAAGTAATGGATTTAGATGCAGTTATACTTATATATGGATCTAGATCTAATAAAATATATAATACGTTTTAAAATAGGTTATATATGCAGTTCAAACAGAAATGAATTTTTATATGTATGTATAATGTTGTAGAAATTATTTTACAGTAAGGCATTGTTTTAAAATTTAAGTAAAAAAATAAATGTTATATGTATAGAAAATATTTACAGAAAGAATTACAGGCTGCTTATTTTTAAATTTAATCTATGTACATGTATAATACAAAGGAAAAGTAGGAATTTTAAAAGTTAAGGTTTCTGGAAAATATATATAGAATTAAAATGTTAAAGAGTTTATATTAAAAATAAAATCTTGGGATAATTAAAGGTACCAAACGAAAATTAGTTATTCGATTTTTCCGAATATTAATAAAGTGTATGAATTATTTATACAAGGTTAAGAATCAAGAAATGGAGAAAATGGAAAATGGATGGCAAATTTAAAAGCTAAGGTGAGATCTTCTCACTCAGATTTATGATTGAATTGCAGTTATTGATTGATTTGTTTGAATGTGCTATTAGATATGATAGGATATATATCTATATATAGCAATATATACATATTGGCATATGTATATATTGGATTGTTGATTCCCGCCTCGTATAGCGGATGAGACCCTATTGCGCCGTTAGTAAGCGGATTTATAAAAACCCATATACCGCGATAATTCCGTACTGGAGCGGAATTGGTATTGTGCAAACATCTGTGGATGCAGGGAAACAGGTTGGAGGGATCCAACTGGATTCCTCACCAGTAGTTATTTATTTACAGATATTGATGTATATTCTGTTATCATATGTTGATATATGATGTTGTTGTTGTGGTGGACTAATTGGTGCGTTGCATCATCGGGTTCAATTTTAAAGTTTAAAAATAAACGATTTTTACTTAAAAAGGGATTTTGAAGTGATTTTTGGAAAGTATACGATTTATTAAATTTTGGAATTTATTTATCTTAAATAAATAAATGTTATAAATTTAAAGTTATGAAAAATTTTAAATTGTGAAATATACCTGAAAGGTGATTTTGAAATAAATAGTCAAGTGATAAATAAAATAGTTTAAGTTGGATTTCTTTTGAATTATTAAAAAATGATGTATATAAAAGATGTACAGAATTGATATTTATCAATTAAAAGTATTGGAATTTTAAAACGAGTTTCTATAAGTGTTAGAAATTTATAGAATTATAAATTGTGAAGACATGAGATTTATAGAATTATAGATTGTGAAGATTTGAAGTTTATAGATTTATAAAGATTGAAGTTTATAGATTTATAAAATATGAAGTTATAAAATGAATGAAGTTGTAGAATAAAGACTGATAAGAAATTTACTTGTAACTTGGATTGTTGCCTTTAAATGGGATATTGATCGAATTATTAATAAAGAAGATTTATTAAATTGAAGTCGTTAGAAAATAGAAATAGAATTTATAAACGTTGTTTTATAAATTCGAAATCAATTGGATTTGATAAATTAAAAAGTTAAAGGGGATTTTATCCACGATTTTGGACAGTGGGTAATTCTTGAAATAAATGTGTAGAAAAGATCGAAATTTGGTTATTGAAGTATATTCACGATTTTGGACAGTGAATATATTATTGAAGAAAATAGTTATGTCTGGGAAAGCGATATTATAAAGGAAGTTAATTGTTTTAAAAGATGTTTTAAAACGTGTGAACTATCGAAATCATAGATTTCAACAATTATTGTTGAAATAGACGTTTTCGAGAAATAAGGAAATGGTGGACTATAACACTGTTGTTATAGTAAATGATTTCCGAAAGGAAATGTTTTAATGTAGTATTGGGATTTATATATCTATCTAAATTTCGAATCCCTATACTAGTGATTTTGAGTCGTCGTAACGATGTTTTACGTAACATTCGTTTTGACTCAAATAAATGTTGTTATAGTAAATGATTTCCTTAAAGAATGAGATATATACTTAATATTGATTTAAGTATATCGAATATTTTCCAAGTGTTGAAAATAAAAGATTTGTGAATTTCTTATTATTAATAAGAATGGAATTGCTTTTCCAAAATGAAATGAAATGTTTTTGAGAATTTATCTTCTTTAAGATAAATCGAAAGTGAATATTTGAAAACGATTGAAAATCGAATATCTGTAGATATTTTGAAAATATAAATTCACTATGGAATTTATAAAGGAAAGGGAAACTGTTTAGAAAAATAAACGTTGATTTATTTTTAAAGTGTGGAAATTTTATATCTAGTAAAGATATTTTGGAAGATAAAATAATTTGGAAAATTATTTGGAATCTGATGATGTTGCGCATCTTTATTGATAGTTAAATAACCGACTATCAATAATTACCTTTAGATAGTTATTTGTTGTGAATTGGATGAATTTGAATGCCACACTTATTTTTAAATAAACGCTCACTATTCGGGTTAACCGGGAAAGGACCATGGGGTCGTATAACCCATTCCGAATATGTGATACGTCGTTATGAATCGCATTTGAAGACCGGTGTTGAAGACCGGATATTTTTGAAAACGGAAGGATTACCGTCGAGTTACTCTACATCGGCTGATCTCCGATTTAGAGGTTTTATCACCCTTAGTGACGGGAAGTCCGGACGTGATTAGAAATTTATCCGGAATTGCAAGGGCTTCGTGAGAAGTGCCTTCGGTTCTGTTCGATCCCGGAACAGACTTGTATGGATTGTGTGTCTGACGTTACAATTTGAGGTATAAAGCTGATTTCTTTCAAATACATTTCTGTTGGTGGCGGAGAATTTATTCTCTTAGCTTAACACCCTTCTCTGAGACGTACGAGCTCAGAGGTTATGTAGTTGAAATTTATCAGCGATATATCCCAATTTGGTAACGTGGCATACTGAGTGTTGCTGTGAAATGATCAGTGTTTGATCATTTGTGATATGATCATTTGTTTGATCTTATATCTTTGTGATCATAGGTTGATCATTTTGTTTGACCCGAAGCAGGGCTTTTTGAGAAAGCGTAGCTTTGTGGATGAGACTTCGTCGAGCCTCACACCCCGGAAATGGTCGAAACAGGAAGGATGCAGCAAGGTTCTAGGGAGTAGCGCCCCTTAGTGTATGTCATTCCTTCTGGATAAAGGTGGTATCATGGTATGGAGCCCAGATACTTAACCTCTGTGGTTACTGCATTATTATTATCTATGTGGTTTGTTGGAAATCGGGGATCCTCGGGAAGATCGGTGACGATCGGGGGATGGCATACGCGTGTCAGTAGTTACCTATTTTTGCAGAGGTAACCCGGCCTTGTGTTGGCAGAGATCTAACCGTAATGTTAGGTTATTTCTCGGGTCGTCTATTCCAGGGACGTACCCATCGTGGAAAAGGAAGTTCCTTAGCCTGACCATTTGTTGGAAATCCAAACTCCAATACGTGACTTGTACGGTATTAGTTGTAGAACCTGCCATTTACGTACGGTGGTCACCACTGTTTAGATGGTAGCTATAGTAGGCATACGATACTGGTCGTATGTTGGCTAAGATTAATATTATACTTTCGAAAATGATTTCTACACTATGCACTAATAATAATATCAAAAATGATTTGATTTTGCGTAGTAAGCATCTTTGACTATCATAAGAAGAAATCTCCTCCAAGTCTGCGTTTGCATTGTGTGTGTGGTGGGAGGTCTTATGGTAGTTTCATTTTCCAAAAACATTGCGAATTGACTTTAAAAATATTTCTGTTGTTTAATTTAAAGATAAACTGTTTTACGATCTCACACCAGTCACCATGACTGACTCGGAGTTTATTATTCCCTTCTAAACTCTGGGTGCCCATCAATTTCCACACGGGCAGCCTAGAGTTATATTATCAGGATATTCTGGATATTCTGGAGCTTGGAGATAAGCTGGATGACGAGACGTAGTATTTGTATCTGATAGTATTTATTCCGCTGTGTATTCTGTATGAGGACAGGTTATATAACCGTCCATTGTTGTATTGAGTTGTATATTGACTCTGATGATTGATGTAATGTAATAACAGATATAACCCTTTTGTTTTTTAAATGATATTCATTTATCTATTATATGTTGTTCCGCTACGATATGTGAGATTCTGATATTGTTCTATTGCTGTTCTGTTGTTCTTCTTCTTTCTTTCTTTCTTTTTCTTCTATCTTCTTCTTCTACCTTTTTCTTCTTTCTTAAAACCATAACTTTTCGGGTTTCCGGCATTCGATGGCTCAGCAGTCGATAAAGTGAGTATCGATGTTGAATTTTCGAAAGTCGAAAATTTTCGGGACGTGACAAAGTGGTATCAGAGCATATGGTTAAGCGACAACCCTGCTCTGTTGGGTGTTACTCATTAGAGATAGAGTCAGTAGTACTCTAGAATGAGTTGAGTGTAATAATAGATACGAGCGCGTATTTGTTATTTGAATATAAAATTGTTTTATATTGTGATGATTGATTTGTTGAGTGGTATATGGATTCTGGTCAATACGAGTAATTAACGATCATTGATAGGGATCTCTAAACACTCGAATAGAACAATTCGGCACAGTATTGTTTTAAATAGGGTAAATGAAATAATTTTACCCAAAGCTATTTTTGTATAGAAAAGAAACGATTTTCTATGAATTACTATAGTATATGGTTGCATGGTTGCTAGAAATGATAACATTAAATTATTATCATTGAAATTAAATGAGAAATTGGAATTATAACTCCAAAGTTAAAATAAATTCACATACTAATGAAATTTGAGAATATAAATTATAAATGTAAATTGTAATTTGAAACGGAATTCCAGAGAAGTATTTGGAAATGTTTTGAAAAGAATCTGAAAATTTTGGAGATTTGAAAAGTTTAAATCCTTTTTGATTTGAAAATGAATTTCAAAGGTTTTGAAAAGTATTTGGAGAGTTGAAAGCTCTAAACTCTTTTAGGTCGCTGGAAAATAATCCTGATGATGATGGCCACATCATTAGAATTCATTTTCGGGTTTCCAAAAGAGGAAATTGCTGCCAAATTATTTTAAACGGAAAGTGTTTGGAAAATTTGGGGTTTTGTTTTGGAAATTCAAATGAAATTTGAATTGTTTTCAAAATGGTTTTGAAAGGTTGGAAAGACTCCGAAATACTATATAAAGATATTTATGAAATAGTACTAAGTTGGTAACTTATACCAATTGAATTTTGGTAAAATAAATTTAACTTAAAAGAATGAGTTAAAGAAATGTAAGTATAAGTGAATCAATGTAATGAAAGTAAAATTGAAAGTTGAGATTCATTGCGAATCTGTAAGCGATAGAATTGAAATTG
The DNA here is from genome assembly GCA_030737815.1 of Allium fistulosum. Lineage (NCBI taxonomy): Eukaryota > Viridiplantae > Streptophyta > Magnoliopsida > Asparagales > Amaryllidaceae > Allium > Allium fistulosum. The sequence continues at coordinate 117,694,152 of CM060908.1, read as the reverse complement.
AAAATGAAATGAGACTTGAGTCCAAATAAGCTACTTTGATAATTTGTTAATTCACGAAATACAGAAATGGAAGTTGAATTAGTTAAATTGAAACTTGAATGGTGAACTAAATAAAAGAATGGTTCGGAATTGCAAATAAATTCAAGTAAGAAGAAATAAATTTCAAATGAATGGAATTTACAATTGTAAGTGAATAAAATTGAAACTGAATGTTGAAACAAATTTGAATTGTGTGAAATAAAATGAAGCTTTAAGATTAGTTTGAAGTGAACTAAAGATAATTGATGAAATGCAATATTCAGAAGTAAACTGAATCTAAATTAGATTGAAAGTGTAGATTAAATTCAAATGAATGTGGAATGTGAAATTGAATGATAATGGATATAACTTCTATAGTAAACTAGAAATGGTATAAGAAGTTGATATTAGAAGTTTGTAATAAAATTTGCAAAATAGTTGGATGTTATAACTAGATATTATGGCTAGTAGATATACAGGTATAAAGGGAATTGAATTTGATTTCACAGACAATTTGAATTGCTCGACAAAAGGTACGTATTTGAATTATAATATGAGTTTTTGATGATTTCTGGTCTAGCCGCTTGGCTTTTTCTTTTCTTTTTGAAATCTGAAAGTCCGTAGGGACGTTTTGTAGTAGTGCCGTATTAGCCGCGCAAAGGAGACGCTGGCGAAATTTTTCGAAAATTTAGGGCGTTAGAAAATTTTTGAGAAAATTTTGAAAATTTAAATTTGAAATTTGAATTAAAATTTGAATTGTGAAGTAAAACAATGTTGTGTAAACTATGACAGGTTTAGAAAGTTAATTGAATTGATAACGAATCTTTAGTAGAAAGATTTGTTTGAAATTTGATAAAACTATTAGATGTTGAAAAATAGTAGACGAGTTAAGGACATTTTTTCCTAACTTGTAATTTCGAGGACGAAATTCTTTTAAGGGGGGAAGTTTGTAACGACCCAGAATTTTGAACAAATTAAATTGAGAATATTTAATTAATTTTAAATATTTGAACGGTAATTTAATTTGAATTCCCGAATATAACTTGGAAACTGGCGATTAAATTATAAAATTTAATCTATTGAATTGAATAAAAATTTGAATCTTCAATTTTAAGCTGAAGAAAAATATTTCAAAGGCTTTTAAAATTCGTATTGATAATACTGAAGATGATTGAAGCTTCAGAATTTAATTTCGAACTGTTTTGTTCAGTTTTGAAAATAATCACTCGAACCGATATTTATAAAATAGTCAATTTTCAAACAGTCTCGGAATTCGACGAAACCAGTTCCATTGGGTCCGGAATGTTGTATTATTGCCGGATTTCAATTTTCGTAATTTTCTGAGTTGATATGTGAGCACACGGAAATTTAACGCGTTGAAATTTAATCGGATTCAAATTTAAATTTAAATTTATATTTGTCAATATCACACCACCACGTTGTCTCCCATTGAATACGCCTATAATCACGGAAGGAATCGTGAAGGCACGTACCCCTGTCTCCCTCCTTCCCATTTCTAAATTGAATCTTCAGTTTTAAAAAAATCTCAAACGAGAAAAAATAATGGCAGAAGCCTGAAAGAAAAGCACGCACCCAGTTTCTAATTCGCAAGCTCCCTCCCTCATTCTCTCGTTTAAATTCACGAAATCGAATTATTTTCGAAAGGAAAAAAAAAACCAGTTCGACCAAAACAAAGTATCCCCAACTCAAAAACGAGTCGCTCTCGATTGGAAATCACGATCTCGTTCGCGAGCATGTGGGTCGTGAATGTCAGGAGTTCATCGACGAGGTGATTCGACTCGAGCACGGCAATGATGGAATGGCAAGCTCGCGATTGTCTCTAGGGATCTGGGGAGGCAGCGTGCGATGGCATCTAGGGCAGTGGTGGTTTGCGGCAGGTTAGGCGAACTCGAGTTCGCGTGCAGTGTCGCGACATGGCGATGCTCGTTCGAAGGGGGTTTCGCGAGCTTGAGGGTGTGGTGGCTGGTGGCGGCAGGTCACGGGAGGGGGGTTCGAAGTTTCGAAATCTGGGCAGGTTGGTCGATTTAAGGTAATCTCGATGTCGTTTTTATTTTTCAACTGAACGAAATCATTAAGTACATATATATATACAGTTGAAAGAAAATTTTATACAGATAAAGTTTTGAAATTTAAAGTAATGGATTTAGATGCAGTTATACTTATATATGGATCTAGATCTAATAAAATATATAATACGTTTTAAAATAAGTTATATATGCAGTTCAAACAGAAATGAATTTTTATATGTATGTATAATGTTGTAGAAATTATTTTACAGTAAGGCATTGTTTTAAAATTTAAGTAAAAAAAATAAATGTTATATGTATAGAAAATATTTACAGAAAGAATTACAGGCTGCTTATTTTTAAATTTAATCTATGTACATGTATAATACAAAGGAAAAGTAGGAATTTTAAAAGTTAAGGTTTCTGGAAAATATATATAGAATTAAAATGTTAAAGAGTTTATATTAAAAATAAAATCTTGGGATAATTAAAGGTACCAAACGAAAATTAGTTATTCGATTTTTCCGAATATTAATAAAGTGTATGAATTATTTATACAAGGTTAAGAATCAAGAAATGGAGAAAATGGAAAATGGATGGCAAATTTAAAAGCTAAGGTGAGATCTTCTCACTCAGATTTATGATTGAATTGCAGTTATTGATTGATTTGTTTGAATGTGCTATTAGATATGATAGGATATATATCTATATATAGCAATATATACATATTGGCATATGTATATATTGGATTGTTGATTCCCGCCTCGTATAGCGGATGAGACCCTATTGCGCCGTTAGTAAGCGGATTTATAAAAACCCATATACCGCGATAATTCCGTACTGGAGCGGAATTGGTATTGTGCTAACATCTGTGGATGCAGGGAAACAGGTTGGAGGGATCCAACTGGATTCCTCACCAGTAGTTATTTATTTACAGATATTGATGTATATTCTGTTATCATATGTTGATATATGATGTTGTTGTTGTGGTGGACTAATTGGTGCGTTGCATCATCGGGTTCAATTTTAAAGTTTAAAAATAAACGATTTTTACTTTAAAAGGGATTTTGAAGTGATTTTTGGAAAGTATACGATTTATTAAATTTTGGAATTTATTTATCTTAAATAAATAAATGTTATAAATTTAAAGTTATGAAAAATTTTAAATTGTGAAATATACCTGAAAGGTGATTTTGAAATAAATAGTCAAGTGATAAATAAAATAGTTTAAGTTGGATTTCTTTTGAATTATTAAAAAATGATGTATATAAAAGATGTACAGAATTGATATTTATCAATTAAAAGTATTGGAATTTTAAAACGAGTTTCTATAAGTGTTAGAAATTTATAGAATTATAAATTGTGAAGACATGAGATTTATAGAATTATAGATTGTGAAGATTTGAAGTTTATAGATTTATAAAGATTGAAGTTTATAGATTTATAAAATATGAAGTTATAAAGTGAATGAAGTTGTAGAATAAAGACTGATAAGAAATTTACTTGTAACTTGGATTGTTGCCTTTAAATGGGATATTGATCGAATTATTAATAAAGAAGATTTATTAAATTGAAGTCGTTAGAAAATAGAAATAGAATTTATAAACGTTGTTTTATAAATTCGAAATCAATTGGATTTGATAAATTAAAAAGTTAAAGGGGATTTTATCCACGATTTTGGACAGTGGGTAATTCTTGAAATAAATGTGTAGAAAAGATCGAAATTTGGTTATTGAAGTATATTCACGATTTTGGACAGTGAATATATTATTGAAGAAAATAGTTATGTCTGGGAAAGCGATATTATAAAGGAAGTTAATTGTTTTAAAAGATGTTTTAAAACGTGTGAACTATCGAAATCATAGATTTCAACAATTATTGTTGAAATAGACGTTTTCGAGAAATAAGGAAATGGTGGACTATAACACTGTTGTTATAGTAAATGATTTCCGAAAGGAAATGTTTTAATGTAGTATTGGGATTTATATATCTATCTAAATTTCGAATCCCTATACTAGTGATTTTGAGTCGTCGTAACGATGTTTTACGTAACATTCGTTTTGACTCAAATAAATGTTGTTATAGTAAATGATTTCCTTAAAGAATGAGATATATACTTAATATTGATTTAAGTATATCGAATATTTTCCAAGTGTTGAAAATAAAAGATTTGTGAATTTCTTATTATTAATAAGAATGGAATTGCTTTTCCAAAATGAAATGAAATGTTTTTGAGAATTTATCTTCTTTAAGATAAATCGAAAGTGAATATTTGAAAACGATTGAAAATCGAATATCTGTAGATATTTTGAAAATATAAATTCACTATGGAATTTATAAAGGAAAGGGAAACTGTTTAGAAAAATAAACGTTGATTTATTTTTAAAGTGTGGAAATTTTATATCTAGTAAAGATATTTTGGAAGATAAAATAATTTGGAAAATTATTTGGAATCTGATGATGTTGCGCATCTTTATTGATAGTTAAATAACCGACTATCAATAATTACCTTTAGATAGTTATTTGTTGTGAATTGGATGAATTTGAATGCCACACTTATTTTTAAATAAACGCTCACTATTCGGGTTAACCGGGAAAGGACCATGGGGTCGTATAACCCATTCCGAATATGTGATACGTCGTTATGAATCGCATTTGAAGACCGGTGTTGAAGACCGGATATTTTTGAAAACGGAAGGATTATCGTCGAGTTACTCTACATCGGCTGATCTCCGATTTAGAGGTTTTATCACCCTTAGTGACGGGAAGTCCGGACGTGATTAGAAATTTATCCGGAATTGCAAGGGCTTCGTGAGAAGTGCCTTCGGTTCTGTTCGATCCCGGAACAGACTTGTATGGATTGTGTGTCTGACGTTACAATTTGAGGTATAAAGCTGATTTCTTTCAAATACATTTCTGTTGGTGGCGGAGAATTTATTCTCTTAGCTTAACACCCTTCTCTGAGACGTACGAGCTCAGAGGTTATGTAGTTGAAATTTATCAGCGATATATCCCAATTTGGTAACGTGGCATACTGAGTGTTGCTGTGAAATGATCAGTGTTTGATCATTTGTGATATGATCATTTGTTTGATCTTATATCTTTGTGATCATAGGTTGATCATTTTGTTTGACCCGAAGCAGGGCTTTTTGAGAAAGCGTAGCTTTGTGGACGAGACTTCGTCGAGCCTCACACCCCGGAAATGGTCGAAACAGGAAGGATGCAGCAAGGTTCTAGGGAGTAGCGCCCCTTAGTGTATGTCATTCCTTCTGGATAAAGGTGGTATCATGGTATGGAGCCCAGATACTTAACCTCTGTGGTTACTGCATTATTATTATCTATGTGGTTTGTTGGAAATCGGGGATTCTCGGGAAGATCGGTGACGATCGGGGGATGGCATACGCGTGTCAGTAGTTACCTATTTTTGCAGAGGTAACCCGGCCTTGTGTTGGCAGAGATCTAACCGTAATGTTAGGTTATTTCTCGGGTCGTCTATTCCAGGGACGTACCCATCGTGGAAAAGGAAGTTCCTTAGCCTGACCATTTGTTGGAAATCCAAACTCCAATACGTGACTTGTACGGTATTAGTTGTAGAACCTGCCATTTACGTACGGTGGTCACCACTGTTTAGATGGTAGCTATAGTAGGCATACGATACTGGTCGTATATTGGCTAAGATTAATATTATACTTTCGAAAATGATTTCTACACTATGCATTAATAATAATATCAAAAATGATTTGATTTTGCGTAGTAAGCATCTTTGACTATCATAAGAAGAAATCTCCTTCAAGTCTGCGTTTGCATTGTGTGTGTGGTGGGAGGTCTTATGGTAGTTTCATTTTCCAAAAACATTGCGAATTGACTTTAAAAATATTTCTGTTGTTTAATTTAAAGATAAACTGTTTTACGATCTCACACCAGTCACCATGACTGACTCGGAGTTTATTGTTCCCTTCTAAACTCTGGGTGCCCATCAATTTCCACACGGGCAGCCTAGAGTTATATTATCAGGATATTCTGGATATTCTGGAGCTTGGAGATAAGCTGGATGACGAGACGTAGTATTTGTATCTGATAGTATTTATTCCGCTGTGTATTCTGTATGAGGACAGGTTATATAACCGTCCATTGTTGTATTGAGTTGTATATTGACTCTGATGATTGATGTAATGTAATAACAGATATAACCCTTTTGTTTTTTAAATGATATTCATTTATCTATTATATGTTGTTCCGCTACGATATGTGAGATTCTGATATTGTTCTACTGCTGTTCTGTTGTTCTTCTTCTTTCTTTCTTTCTTTTTCTTCTATCTTCTTCTTCTACCTTTTTCTTCTTTCTTAAAACCATAACTTTTCGGGTTTCCGGCATTCGATGGCTCAGCAGTCGATAAAGTGAGTATCGATGTTGAATTTTCGAAAGTCGAAAATTTTCGGGACGTGACAGTACACGCACGCGTGTACTGCCTCGCCACAACAGTGAAGAAATAGAAATCAACACAAGGTCAAATCCGAGTTTTTTTTAAAACTGGATTCAACACAATGTACAAATTCAAAGGAAAAGGTCAAGATATAAAGATCAAGTCTCGACCCAAGTTCAAATTCATCAACAGAAAACAGTGGCTGCAACAGTGAGATAAATTAGACAATACAATTCAAACTCAACACTGAAATGGCCATAGCCAATTCGACACAGGTGCAGATGGAAATTCAAAATAGAGGATCAAAGCTGAAGTCAGTTATGCAACAGTAACATGCACCACTTCAAATGTATACCATGTATGCAATGCAGACAACTCAAAGTCAGGCTCAAATCCAAATGAACTAGACTACAGTGAAGGCAACTAATGAATGTAATTCAAATACACTCAAGTCAAAAATCACAGATCAGAGTTCGAGAAATTCCAGAGTGAGAGCAATCAGGAGTAGCTCAAGTCAACATATATAAAATGAATAGCATTAAGGCGCAAGTTCCAATGAAGTACAAAATGCAGTGACACTCAGCCTATAGGCATATGTTACAATGCAACATAGTAGTCAGGGACCGAAGTGAGGAAGAAACCAACCCAAGTCAATAACTTCAAAAGAAAAAAAAATGCAATTCAAACACACATATATACATATCAATTTATGTATATACATACGTGACTGCATACATATGTATGAAGACCACTTGAGGTCTGTCAAACAATTTGCAAAATAAACTCTGAATTGTGCATGTGAAGTATACCAATAGCAATATGCAAATAAAATACATGAAACCCCAATGCAACTATGGATGCACCCTAGTAATGCAGAACTGCACTTAAAACGAATCAGGGATGCTAGAACATCAACTAAGTTCAAAACTTCATACAAAAATAAAACTGCAGCATGTACATGCTCCAAACTGTCGAGCTACAAAAATGAACTACGGGAAATAAAATCTCAACGTAAGTGCTGGTTGCACATGTGTGAAGACTACATGTGGGAATGCATACTCGATTAACAAACTTGAGTAAACAGGACAAGTATAGGCCTTCCATCTACTGCCAGTGTAACAGGTAAGGGATGCATGAATGACTACCAGAGTACAGGTACAATATAATGCAGACTTGAGCAACATAGTGGAAAAGATGAATGCAAATTCCACTGACTCAAACAAACCAATGAATGGACAAATGGTACCAGTAGAAAGAACAACAGCAGACAACAAGACTGTGAAGTAACTCAAAGACCAAGTCGAAGTCGAACTGTTCTCAACAGTTCTAAGTATCTGAAAACAATATATACAAAACAAGCAAGTTCGACATACAGCAACAAATACCAAACCAAGCTTCGAACATATACATTGAATGCAGACCAACCGGGGCAATGCATCAGAGACAAGATTATCATACAACTACAAGTAACATATGCACACACAAAAATATGTGTGGGTATACACATATATGGTAAGACGCAAGGATCAGTAATGATACTGGAAAAATGAAGAGACCAGAGAAATGCAAATGAAGATCAATAGTGTACCACAAAATGAAACAGTGATGACAGTGGAACATGACAAAGCCTCAGTAAATAAACCAGAAATGACAAACTGACATGTATCAGACTCTCCACCGAGGAACAAAGATGAATCAACTACAAGCCCAAGTTCATATAACCAAGTCTAACCAACCGGTGAATTACAATATCGAAACGAGACAGTAGTCAAGGCCAAATTTTGTCAGAGGTAAATCACAGCAGTGAAACCAGAGGTGATCGATCAAGCAGGTATTTTCAAAAATGTAATAGCAGCTTTGAACAAAGACAGAGGAGATTTCAAAGCATTTTCTAGTTGAACAAAGTCAAGTCAACAGAAAATCTATCAGAGATGAAGCCGTGGAAATCAAGTTAATTGAACAAACTTTTGAGATAGTCAAAAATCAAAATCAGGAAAGTCTATGCCGTAACCATCAAAAAAATCAAACAGCATCAAATCAAAACCATGGAGGTCAAGCCATCGAAATTTATAAAGTCAGAGAAAACATCAATATTGAACAAAATCGAAAGCCGAAACATAAGTATGTAATTCGAAAACAAACGAACCCAAAAATCATCATCACAGCCAAACCGATTTAACAAATCAAAGTGGAGCGGGGCCAACCAGTACATCACAAGTTCGAAACCATTTTACGAAGTAAATCAGAACGAAAACGAACTTTCCAGAGGCAGTTAGATAGATTTTAACATAATTCGAAGAAGATGTGAGTAATAGAAATTACTCACCATTTTTTCACGCGATCCTTTCCTCGATCGAGCAAAACAACTTCACGCCATCACGAAGTCGAACAATCGAAGCCGGTGCTCAAATTCGCCAGAGAATCGAGACGACGTCTAGGCCCTAATTCTTTTGGGGACGAAGAAGAAACTGGTGGCCGCCATTTTTTATCTTCGTTCGATTGATTTAGGGTTTTGAATGAATGGGAAAAATGAGAGGCGGGTACGTGTTTTATCAGAGAAAAAGGAAAGAAAAACGTGGGAGGTATGGGCTGAACGATATAGGGTATGGGCTGGTATTATATTTTTTCTTTTATTTTATTTTCATTTTTCTTTTAATTTATAACTTATGTTATTTTTTTTATAAATAAAATTCACTCAATTTTTAAAACCATCATCTATATTATTTTCATTTGCTTCTTTCTTATCAATTTCAAAAATGTAAAGTTTTTAATTTTTTTAATTAATTAAGATAAATTTGATTTTTAAATCCAAAGATTTTATACTTTAAAATTTTCAAGCAGATTGTCTTATTATTATATAAATCCCGATTCAAATTTAGATTCAAATATATTTCTCATTTTAAACTTGATCAATTCGAACAATTTCACAAATTAAATCAAAATTTAATTCAAATTTCAGTTTTAAAATAATCTAAAATTTTGGGATCGTTACAAACTCCCCTCCTTAAAAACTTTTCGTCCTCGAAAAGGAAAGGTTGTTAAAATTTCATTAATATTTATACTCTACAAAATTTTTTCTAAGCTTGAAACTCAATACAAATAAATGAATATAGGATTCATTTCATTTGTTTAGTCTCACTAGTTTTGTTTATCTTCTCTTTTGTTCATTGATTTCTACAATCAAAACGCAAAAGTCTTTTACCAAATTTTTAATTTACAACACTCGGATTCAAACTTACAAATTCTCCACGTTAGAGATTTGCATAATATATTTCTTCCAAAGCTGTGGACTTTCAAAACATTTCAAAGATCCTCTTCCTTAGTTCATTAGGTAGGAATTTTGAAACTTTAATTTCAAACTATTGATTTGCTATTTACAGTTTGAAAATACTTGCTAACTCGAAATTTAACAAGTCCATCTTCGTTCTCACAGACATTAGACATACGCTGGCCAGGCGCAGGTCTAAAAATCTCCAAGTACTAAACATACTTGCTTCAATTCCCAGTGAAATACTTTTAAAAATTCTTTTAAAAATGGATATGGAAAGCACGTTCCCCCATGGATTACAGTTCCACCCGGCGGTTACGATACTATCCCAGTAGAGTCGCTTGTGGCTGTAGATTTCACATCTCTTAAATTTCGCCATGGTTGTCGCCATAGATTGCAGTACACACGGCGGTTACGCTACTATCCCAGTAGAATCGCTCGTGTCTGTAGGCATCACGCCCCTCAAATTTCGCTTGGCATTAGATTGCAGTTTACCCGGCGGTTACGCCACTATCCAGTGGAATCGCTTGTAACTGTGGGCATCTCGCCCCTCAAATTACGCTAATCATCAATCAATCTAATCTCATCGCGATGATCTATCGCGAAGGATTTCCGATTCAAATAGTCACTCTGACTAAATGTAAATTCTACGTAGCTACGAATTTCAAATGGACACTCTTCAAGAGTTCCAAAACCTTCTCAAATAATAAATGGAAGGTACTTTTCCATATCCTCAGTTTAGAAAACATAATATCATATATGTAGTACTTTCATTTCACATTTCGTACATATAACATCTATGTAAACATACATAAGATTTCCATAACAATGTCTTTCTAAACTAACGGTTTCAAATTCACCGCATTCATATATATAAGTTCTAAAACTTACATATCCATATTCATAACAAAATAGAGGATTTCAAAATTTTCCTCTAAGTCGATTTGGAAATTTAAGGTTATCTCAAAACCTAATTCATATTCATAATTCCATTTATTATCGACTTTCACATTCGATTTGGATTTCACGTTACATCGTCAATTCTCAACACAGAATTGATGTCTATCGATATATAACCTCTGAGCTCGTACGTCTCAGAGAAGGGTGTTAAGCTAAGAGAATAAATTCTCCGCCACCAACAGATATATATTTAATAGAGATCAATTGCTATGTCATCAATTCACAATGTTAGACATACAATCCAAATCATCATCTGAAATTCAAAGCTCAACTTATATTGTCTTTGATGTCGAAGTTAAACTCAATTTTAACTCAACGATTCAATCTTTTTGATAAATTTCAAATTGAACAAATTGTTCAAATTCTCATTTAACTTTTCAACTTCGACTTCAAAAAAATGAATTTCAAATCATTTATTCCTTACGGAATATATTCACAACATTTCATATTTGGAAAAACATTTCCATACTTATTTAAAAATAAGTAATTCACAAATCCATTCTATTTTCAACATTTGAAAGTATTCGATATACTTTAATCAAAATTAAGTATATATTTCATCTTTTAAGGAAATCATTCTCTTTCACATATTCATTTGAGTTAAAATGAATGTTACGTAAAACATCGTTACGACAACTCAAAATCACTAGTATAGGGATTCGAAATTTAGATAGATATATAAATCCCAATACTACACAAAACATTTCCTTTCGGAAATCATTTACTATAACAACAGTGTTATAGTCTACCATTTCCTTTTATTCGAAAACGTCTATTTCAACAATGAATGTTGAAATCTATGGTTTCGATATTCAATGCCTTTGAAAACATCTTTTTAAAACAACTAACTTCGTTTTAAAATATCATATTCCTAAACATGTCCATTTCATTCAATATTATATTCACGGTCCAAAATTGTGAATATACATCTTTTAACAAACTATACAGAATTTTACTTATCAAAATAAGTCAGTTTCGAATTTATAAACAACGTTAATAAATTCTGTTCCTATTTATAAAGACTTCAATTTATAGTTTGAATTCCGCATACTTTTCACAATATTGGTTTTAAACCAACTTCAAATTTTCCAATACTAAGTTTTCCACTTAACTTAATTCTCTGCAAGTTCAAATTTAAATTCATCACTGAATCTATTAAATTTATTATGGATTGTCATGTTGACAACTTCAAAATCTTCAAATCTAATTCCCATTTGAACTTTGCATCTACTTTCTATCTCCAAAATAATCAACTAGTTTCTTTAGTAAATCATTCATTGAATTGATTTTCAATTTAATCACATTTGATTCATTCACATTGGATTTTACTAACATTCATTCATATTCAATTAGTTCACATTCACTAATTCATATTCAAGTTAGTTTGCATTCAATTCAAATCAAATTTGATTCTGGTTAAATTTACTTATCTTTCAATTTGAATTCAATTACTTAGCTTTCAATTTCCATTAATTCAATTTCATTAATACTTAATGAATTTCCATACAATCAATTAGCAAAACCAAATTTATTTACTTTGCTTACATTCAATTTGGTTTAACACATTTAATTTCAATTGGTTTATATTCTAATTCAGATTGAATTTTTTTTTTATACTTACCATATTCACAATTCACTTTTACAATTAAAGTTGAATTTCCTTTATATAACTCAAATTCATATTCATTACTTCACTTGATTAATTCATTTTGATATCAAATTCAATTTGATTCAATATTACTTAAGCCATGTTTCATTTTATCTCTACTTTATTATTTTCACTATACAGCTTAAGTTCGCCTCAAATTTATTTGAAATTCTATTTTATTTAACTTTTCTAAAGTCAAATTCATATCACATTCAAAATTCAGATTTTGTTTTACTTAACAAAACTGTTTAACCATTTTACAACTGGTTTTACTTAAATTTCTCATTTTTTTATAAGTTACACAACTTATTAATTTTAAACTTCCCAATTCATATCATATAATCACTTATCTTTCAAGTTTAACTTTTCATCTCATTAATTTATCAAATCAAATTCATTTTATTTAACTTTCTTTAGTTAAATTTCAAATCATATATTTATTAATACTAATTCAATTCAAGTCAACTTTTCTTAAGTTAAAAATCTTTATTTCATATTCAATTTTATTTATCAAAACAAAACTTCTTTAGATTTGAAAAACATTTTCTTTAAAGTGTTTCTAGTAACTATTCATATTAAACATCATAAACTAAGCTTTGTGTAAACCAAAGCTCTGATACCACTCTGTAACATTCCCCCTTTTGACCACCTCCAGTCGGTAGTTAAACCAACTCGAAACGTTCAAAAAGGCGAATTGTTATTTAGTTTATAAGGTTTAAACAGAATCAGCCACAGAAACACAGAATAATAACAATGAATTTAAACAAATGAATCTATTTCAGTACTATAAATCTTTTTAGAATACATCAGAGTTTATACAATTTGATAATGATACAGCGGAATATCTTAAAATACAATTTTCTCAAAATAAATGATTCTTTACTCTCTCTCTCTCTAACTTCGCTGCTCGAAAATCTTCAAGCTGTAAAAATACTCGGTCTGACCCGAGTATTATATTCAAAAGAAAATAATACACAGGTCAGTCTAATTCAAACCAGTTATTAGTGCATAGAGGCAATAATAATTTAAATAGACGACAGTCACAATAATTCCCGTCTATTCGATCCTTTTAACAAAGAAATCGGATGATGGTCGATATAACACTTAACAGAAATTGTCACTTTAAAACCATCGAAACTCGATTGGCTGCCATACACGCACGCGTGTACGGCCTCGCCAATACAGCATAAAAGATCAATGCATCACGACACAAAAGAAATATCAATTCAAAACTGTCGATTCTGGGTGGCTGCAGTACACGCACGCGTGTACTGCCTCGCCACAACAGTGAAGAAATAGAAATCAACACAAGGTCAAATCCGAGTTTTTTTTAAAAACTGGATTCAACACAATGTACAAATTCAAAGGAAAAGGTCAAGATATAAAGATCAAGTCTCGACCCAAGTTCAAATTCATCAACAGAAAACAGTGGCCGCAACAGTGAGATAAATTAGACAATACAATTCAAACTCAACACTGAAATGGCCATAGCCAATTCGACACAGGTGCAGATGGAAATTCAAAATAGAGGATCAAAGCTGAAGTCAGTTATGCAACAGTAACATGCACCACTTCAAATGTATACCATGTATGCAATGCAGACAACTCAAAGTCAGGCTCAAATCCAAATGAACTAGACTACAGTGAAGGCAACTAATGAATGTAATTCAAATACACTCAAGTCAAAAATCACAGATCAGAGTTCGAGAAATTCCAGAGTGAGAGCAATCAGGAGTAGCTCAAGTCAACATATATAAAATGAATAGCATTAAGGCGCAAGTTCCAGTGAAGTACAAAATGCAGTGACACTCAGCCTATAGGCATATGTTACAATGCAACATAGTAGTCAGGGACCGAAGTGAGGAAGAAACCAACCCAAGTCAATAACTTCAAAAGAAAAAAAAATGCAATTCAAACACACATATATACATATCAATTTATGTATATACATACGTGACTGCATACATATGTATGAAGACCACTTGAGGTCTGTCAAACAATTTGCAAAATAAACTCTGAATTGTGCATGTGAAGTATACCAATAGCAATATGCAAACAAAATACATGAAACCCCAATGCAACTATGGATGCACCCTAGTAATGCAGAACTACACTTAAAATGAATCAGGGATGCTAGAACATCAACTAAGTTCAAAACTTCATACAAAAATAAAACTGCAGCATGTACATGCTCCAAACTGTCGAGCTACAGAAATGAACTACGGGAAATAAAATCTCAACGTAAGTGCTGGTTGCACATGTGTGAAGACTACATGTGGGAATGCATACTCGATTAACAAACTTGAGTATACAGGACAAGTACAGGCCTTCCATCTACTGCCAGTGTAACAGGTAAGGGATGCATGAATGACTACCAGAGTACAGGTACAATATAATGCAGACTTGAGCAACATAGTGGAAAAGATGAATGCAAATTCCACTGACTCAAACAAACCAATGAATGGACAAATGGTACCAGTAGAAAGAACAACAGCAGACAACAAGACTGTGAAGTAACTCAAAGACCAAGTCGAAGTCGAACTGTTCTCAACAGTTCTAAGTATCTGAAAACAATATATACAAAACAAGCAAGTTCGACATACAGCAACAAATACCAAACCAAGCTTCGAACATATACATTGAATGCAGACCAACCGGGGCAATGCATCAGAGACAAGATTATCATACAACTACAAGTAACATATGCACACACAAAAATATGTGTGGGTATACACATATATGGTAAGACGCAAGGATCAGTAATGATACTGGAAAAATGAAGAGACCGGAGAAATGCAAATGAAGATCAGTAGTGTACCACAAAATGAAACAGTGATGAAAGTGGAACATGACAAAGCCTCAGTAAATAAACCAGAAATGACAAACTGACATGTATCAGACTCTCCACCGAGGAACAAAGATGAATCAACTACAAGCCCAAGTTCATATAACCAAGTCTAACCAACCGGTGAATTACAATATCGAAACGAGACAGTAGTCAAGGCCAAATTTTGTCAGAGGTAAATCACAGCAGTGAAACCGGAGGTGATCGATCAAGCAGGTATTTTCAAAAATGTAATAGCAGCTTTGAACAAAGACAGAGGAGATTTCAAAGCATTTTCTAGTTGAACAAAGTCAAGTCAACAGAAAATCTATCAGAGATGAAGCCACGGAAATCAAGTTAATTGAACAAACTTTTGAGATAGTCAAAAATCAAAATCAGGAAAGTCTATGCCGTAACCATCAACAAAATCAAACAGCATCAAATCAAAACCATGGAGGTCAAGCCATCGAAATTTATAAAGTCAGAGAAAACATCAATATTGAACAAAATCGAAAGCCGAAACATAAGTATGTAATTCGAAAACAAACGAACCCAAAAATCATCATCACAGCCAAACCGATTTAACAAATCAAAGTGGAGCGGGGCCAACCAGTACATCACAAGTTCGAAACCATTTTACGAAGTAAATCAGAACGAAAACGAACTTTCCAGAGGCAGTTAGATAGATTTTAACATAATTCGAAGAAGATGTGAGTAATATAAATTACTCACCATTTTTTCACGCGATCCTTTCCTCGATCGAGCAAAACAACTTCACGCCATCACGAAGTCGAACAATCGAAGCCGATGCTCAAATTCGCCAGAGAATCGAGACGACGCTTAGGCCTTAATTCTTTTGGGGACGAAGAAGAAACTCGTGGCCGCCATTTTTTATCTTCGTTCGATTGATTTAGGGTTTTGAATGAATGGGAAAAATGAGAGGCGGGTACGTGTTTTATCATAGAAAAAGGAAAGAAAAACGTGGGAGGTATGGGCTGAACGATATAGGGTATGGGCTGGTATTATATTTTTTCTTTTATTTTATTTTCATTTTTCTTTTAATTTATAACTTATGTTATTTGTTTTATAAATAAAATTCACTCAATTTTTAAAACCATCATCTATATTATTTTCATTTGCTTCTATCTTATCAATTTCAAAAATGTAAAGTTTTTAATTTTTTTAATTAATTAAGATAAATTTGATTTTTAAATCCAAAGATTTTATACTTTAAAATTTTCAAGCAGATTGTCTTATTATTATATAAATCCCGATTCAAATTTAGATTCAAATATATTTCTCATTTTAAACTTGATCAATTCGAACAATTTCACAAATTAAATCAAAATTTAATTCAAATTTCAGTTTTAAAATAATCTAAAATTTTGGGATCGTTACAGATAGACTATAGTTTGGCTAGTTGTTTCGGTTGATAACACAATGTAATTATGAAATGGATCCTTAGTTGATTATCAAAGTTTGTCAAAGTGGTATTCTCATTTCTTTTCAATAACAAGTTAATCAAACAAGTAAAAATAGTGCTTAGATTTCAATTGCTTACTCTCTCTTATTTGAAATTTTTATTGATATTAACAATATTTACATATGCCTAACTCAGGTTAACTGAAGCCAGATATATTAACCGTGCACTGCCTTGCGGACTAATTTGAGGGGAATATAGAGCGTGGTGAGTGAACACACAAGTGTGAACACTTATCGACTGTAGGCGTTATTAAAAATAATTTTTACATACATACACCTAACTCGGATAAACTGAGGCCAGATATAGCGACCGTGCACTGCCTTTCGGGATTACGTGAGAAGGGTACAGAGCATGGCGAGTGAACACTTGACTCTAGGTGTTCAAAATATATACATATATACAAATGTTTTTTTACCTTTATATATATATATATATATATATTTAGAAAGAGAGAGTTTTGCAAAATCATCTTAGTACCATTTAACTTAGAAGATAAAAATGTTATATCCTTTACTTTAAATTTACCACTTTTTTAAACAAAGATTTTCAGTTTGAATTATACTTCATAATTAACACATATGAATCTTCCTATATACTAGTTAAACCATTGTTATTTGTAATCAAACTTCATTTTTATTTTTGTTAAGACAAATAAATTTTAAAAAAATTTCAATTTATTAACGAAAACTTATACTTATCCTATAGTGTTTCTTCAAAAATAAATCAAAATGCTAAAAAGAAAATGTTTTTAGATTGAGAAATTTTGAGATTTTATTTTTAGTTAAAAGAAAATGAAAATTAAAAAATGCCATGAAACTTAAAAATAAAATGAAAATGAGACTCCCTCCACACTTAATTTTTACTGTGTCCTCATAGTAAGTGCATGATATAATGAGTGTAACGGGGAAAAATATGTACATATTTACAAAAGAGGGTTAACATTCTTACTAGACGTATCTTGGCTCATGAAGAATCATGAGCTCCTCCTCTTGGTTATTTGGAAATTCCAAGAAAGGTTTCAAACGATGACCGTTGACTTTGAAAATTGATCCATCCCTGGGGTTTTCTATTTCTATGGCACCATGTGGAAAAACAGTTCGTACGACAAATGGTCTGGTCCATCTCGATTTAAGTTTCCTAGGGAATAAATGAAGCTTGAGTCTTATAAACGAGCTTTCTGGTTAGGCGAAAACATTTTCCTTAGGATTGACTTGTCATGAAAAACTTTTGTTCTTTCTTTGTAAATTTTCTCATTTTCATATGCGTCGTTCCTAAGTTCTTCTAGTTCGTTGAGTTGTAGTTTTCGATTTTTGCCAGCTTTCTCAAGATCAAAGTTTAAGTTCTTTATTGCCCTCAACGCCTTGTGTTCGAATTCAACGAGTAAATGGCAGGCTTTACCGTAAACTAAACGAAATGGGGACATCCTAAGGTTAGTTTTAAAAGCAGTACGGTAAGCCCAAAGCGCGTTGGTCAATTTCTGAGACCAATCTTTTCAATTTTTGTTAACAGTTTTCTCCAAGATTTGTTTTATTTGTCGATTTGAAACTTCAACTTGGCCACAAGTCTAAGGATGATACGGAGTGGATAACTTGTGGGTTATCGAGTATTTTTTTATTAAAGTTTCAAAAGAACGGTTGCAAAAATGGGTCCCGTTATCACTGATTATTGTGCGAGATGTGCCGAACCTCGAAAAGATGTTTTCTTTGAGAAATTTCACAACAATTCTATGGTCGTTGGTTTTGCAAGGAACGGCTTAGACCCATTTTGAGACATAATCGACAGCGAGAAGGATATACAAGTTTCCAAAAGAATTGGGAAAAGGTCCCATAAAGTTGGTACCCCAAACATCAAAGATTTCGATCGTAAGAATGGGGTTTAGAGGCATCATATCTCGTCGAGAAATTCGACCAAGCATTTGAAATCGATCGCAAGTTTTGTAAAATTCGAATGAGTCTTTAAAAAGAGAAGGCCAATCGAAACCACACTGAAGCACCTTTTCTGCAGTTTTTCGAGGGCTAAAATGTCCACCACACGCTTGATCGTGGTAAAACGAAAGAACACTCCTGATCTCATTATCTGAAATGCAACGTCGGATGATTTGGTCGGGGCAATATTTAAACAAGTATGGATCGTCCCAATAGAAATATTTCACTTGGGACATGAATTTGTATTTGTCCTGTTTGGACCAAGATGAGGGAGTTTCTTTAGTGACTAAGTAGTTCACTATATCAGTGTACCATGGATCGATAGAAATTGAAAGAAGTTGTTCATCGGGAAAGTTTTCATTGATTGGCAAAGAAGATGGTGCGTTCGGAAGACGAGACAAGTGATCGGCTATGACGTTATCGGATCCTTTTTTGTCTTTGTTTGTAAGGTCAAATTCTTGAAGTAAAAGGATCCAACGAATCAAACGAGATTTAGCATCCTTTTTGGAAAAAGGTATCGAAGAGCAGTATGGTCAGTGTAGACCGTGATGTGTGAACCTATTAAGTAAGGTCAAAACTTTTCGAGCGCAAAAACGACATCTAGAAGCCCTTTTTTGGTTGTTGTGTAGTTGAGTTGAGCGTTGTTCAAAGTCATACTCACGTAGTAAATGACATGAAGGATTTTGTTGATGCGTTGTCTTAAGACAGCACCAACCACAAAGTTAGAAGTGTCACACATTATTTCAAATGGGAGATCCAAATTGGGTGCGCTAATGATTGGAGCAGAAATGAGTTCATTTTTAAGATGTTCAAAAGAAGAGATACACTCAGAGTTGAAATCGAATGGAACGTCTTTTCCGAGGAGAGTCGTCAAAGGACGAGTGATTTCGCTAAAGTCTTTCACAAAGCGTCGGTAAAAGCTAGGGTGTCCTAGAAATGATCGAATGTCGGTAGGTTTGCAATGACATTGATTTTCACTTTATCTACCTCAATGCCTTTATTTGAGATGATATGTCCAAGGACTATGCCTTGTTTGACCATAAAGTGGCATTTTTCCCAATTCAAAGTCAAATGTTTTTCTTTGCATCGATTTAGAACCAACTCGAGATGATGTAAACATTGGGAAAAGAATCATCAAAGATAGAGAAATCTTCCATAAAAACTTCTAGAAAGTGTTCAATCATGTCGGAAAAAATGCCAACCATGCATCGTTGGAAAGTAGCAGGAGCGTTACAAAGTCCAAATGGCATACGTCGATAAGCAAAGGTACCGAATGGACACGTGAATGTCATTTTCTCTTGATCTTCAGGGGCAATTGGAATTTGGTTATAGCCATAATAACCATCAAGGAAGCAGTAGAATTTGTGGCCGGGTAAACGTTCGAGCATTTGGTCGATAAATGGAAGAGGGAAGTGATCCTTACGTGTTGTGGCATTTAGTTTTCGATAGTCAATGCAAACACGCTAACCCGTTTGAGTACGAGTTGGAATAAGTTCATTTAAATCGTTCTTGACAACGGTTAGCCCAGACTTTTTCGGTACAACATGAATTGGGCTAACCCATGAACTATCAGAGATTGGGTAAATGATTCCGTTGTCGAGAAGTTTAAGAATTTCATCACGCACCGCATCTTTCATTTTGGATTAAGCCTTCGTTGCGCGTCACGAACAGGCTTGGCATCATCGATTAAATGGATGTGGCATTGAACAAGAGCGGGATTAATTCCCTTAATATCGGTAATCGACCATCCAATCGCTTCCTTGTTTTTTGAAAGAATAGAGAGAAGAGAAGCTTCTTGGTCAAGAGAAAGATCGTTAGAAATTATAACAGGACAAGTTTTATTTTCACCTAAATATGCGTACTTAAGGTGATCGGGAAGTGGTTTGAGGTCCAACTTAGGGAGTCGCTCGATCAAAGAATTGGGTTGAGATTCGGACTCAACTTGAAGCGGTTCAAAGGGAAGAGTATATTTAATCTTGTTGGGGATTTCGTGAAACAATTTTTCATATTCAGCTTCGCGTTCGTCGTAAAGGTCAAGTGTCTCGTTTTCAAAATTTTCGTGAATGGCACTAACTTCCAATGTTTGGTCGTGAGGTTCATTTGATTGGCTTTCAAGATTGAAACTGTTGAGATCCAAAGTCATGTTTCCAAAAGAGATTTTCATCGAACCGTTATGACAATTGATTAAGGCATTTGAGGTGGCTAAGAATGGTCGACCTAAAATCAATGGAATTTGACTCACAGGGTTTGTCACGGGTTGTGTTTCAAGAACGATAAAATCAACGAGGAATATGAATTGGCCTACTCGAATGAGCATGTCCTCGATTTCTCCCACGGGCTTCTTAATGGAATGATTGGTGAATTGAATCATGACCTTTATGGGTTTGAGCTCACCTAATCCTAATTGTTCGTAGATGGAGTATGGAATCAAATTGACACTCGCACCTAAGTCTATCAAACATTTGTTAATTGTCTTATCTCCAATTGTACACGAAATCGTAGGGCAGCCAGGATCTTTGTATTTAACGGGCATGGTTTGGGACAAGACTTCTCTCAAACTAGCAGCTATGAAGACTTTTTTAGGCACTTGAGAGTGTCGCTTTTGGATGCATAAGTCTTTAAGAAATTTCACGTACGTTGGGACTTGTTGAACGATGTCAAGAAGCGGAATGTTAACTTTGACTTGTTCAAAAATTTCCAACATCTTTTCCATTTGGTCCGAGTGTTAGTTTAGTCGAAGACGGTGTGGAAATGGAACACGATACTCGGTAGGCGGGTCTACTCGAGTAGAAGAAGAATTTTGATTGGCATTCGATTCAACGTTTGGCTCCACATTCTGTTCAGATTCGTTCGTTGTTTTAGAAGTGTCAAGAGAGGTTTCCGATAAATTGTTTGGGTTAATGACTTGATTATCGATTTGTTTACTGGAACGTAAAGTTGTGATAGCATTCCATTGGGTGACATTGCTATCTTTAACAACATGGGCTTGATTTGAATTTGCATTTTTATTTCTGGGATTTGGAAGGGGCTGGCTTGGGAATATTCCTCGTTCGCATTCACTTACAGACATGGCTAATTGACTCATTTGCATTTCAAGTTTTGCAATCGATTGGTTTGTGCTTTGCGTATATGAGGTCAATAAATTTTGCAAATTGATGTTTGATTGAAGGCTTTGAGTAGTTGCTTTAGCCAACGTTTCAAGAGTTTTCTCAAGTGAACTTAAACGTTTATCATCTTGGGGAGGATGAGCAGAATTTGGTTGAAAATTTGATTGTTGCGGTTGATTATGAGACGGGCCCGCAAAGTTTGGTTGAAAATGGTTGGGCTGAAAGGGAGGATTCGAAGCATTATTCGGAAATGCTTGAAAATTGGGACGAATCGTATTCGTGTTGGGATTGTTTTGGTTCCAAGCAAAATTCGGATGATTTCTCCAACCTGGATTATACGTTGGAGAAAACAGGTCGTTTTTGGCTTTATTGAAAGCATTGATTTGTTCAACAGAATTAAGGCACTGATTGGCTATATGATTAGGATCGTTGCATTTATAACACATAGGTTGGGAAGCTTGATTCATTTGCTTTGATGAGAAAATGTTATCGAATTTTTTAATCATTGCGTCGATCTTAGCTTCCAAAGCAACAGAAGATCCTATTGAGTGTGCACTCGATCGTGAGTAAATTGATTTTTTTGTTCGAACGTTCCCATTGGGATGACTTTTCGGCGAGGTTTTCAAGAAATTGCCAAGCATCATCATGATGTTGGCAAAGAAAGTTGCCTTGGCATATTGATTCGAGCATGGTTCATGAGTTGTTTTCGAGTCCATCGTATAAGATTTGGAAAATTGTCCATTTTTCGAAGTTATGTTGTGGACATTTTATCAAAAGCTCTTTGAATCTTTCAAAATATTTTCCGAATGGTTCTCCCTTGAATTGATGAAAATTTACAATTTCTTTTCGGATTCTACTTGTTTTTTCCAAGGGGTAGAACTTTTTTAAGAAAGCTTTTACGAATTCTTCTCGGGTTTTAATCGAGTTCGATGGTAAGCTGTACAACCATTTTTCAGCGTAATCCGTAAGAGCGAATGGGATTAATCGAAGTTTGATTTCGTCATCGAAAAGTTGTTGGAGTTTAATGGTAGCGCAAACTTGTTCGAATTTAGTCAAGAAAATGTATGGGTCATCGTGTTCAAAATTGCCAAATTTTGGAAGCATGGCAATATGATTCGAGTGAATTTCGAAATGGTTACCCATTGGGGCGGGTAACGTGATGCAAGATGGAATAGAAACTCTATCGGGAAAGATTCTATCCATAAGAGTTCGAAGGGCGTTCCCGTTCGCTATTTCAGGAGGATCGTCTGTTCGAGTTAAACGATTAGTTGTTGGGCCGCGAATCCAATGATTTGTTGTTGTGTCACGAGTCCAAGTACTCATGCACAAGTGAAAGTCGAGAAGAGAAAGAAGTTAGAATTGAGTTTAGAGAATGAAAGAAGATTTGAAAAACGAAGTGAAAAATTTGTTTGTTTTTTTTACAAGGAAGAAAACTATTTACCAAGTGAAAGTTATTTTCAAAAGAGAAGTTTGATTTTTGTTTTGTTTTAGGCTTTTCAAATATTTTTATATGTTTTTGTTTTTGTATTTTTTTTAAGTTTTCAGATTTTCAAATATTTACCAAAAGTAAATTTTTTTTGTTTTTGTTTTTACATAATGGGAATTTGATATATATTTTTTTGAATTTTAAAATTTTTTTCTTTTTGAAAAGATTTTATATTTTTTTTTTGATTGAAAATTATCAAAGGAAAGGAAAACAGATTTTTTTTGGAATTAAAAACTAAGTTAAGTAAAATTACAATTTATTTTTGGATTTTGGGATTTTTTTTTAAAATATACATGAACTAATTCAACTAAATGAATGCAAAGGACTTAATTACAATTTTCTGTCCTTAGTAGCTCCTAACCCAAAATTGTATAATCACACTTTGTCTTAAATCAACAAAAATATTTCTCAGCCAGGTAACGGGCAGGGGTTATCGGTGCAACACGAATCACCGTAGCAATGCAACCGAAGGTTTAAGTACCTTCAGACGAACAACCACTATAATATTTACGAATCACCATAATATTTATAAATGGTTATTACTCTGCCGTAGCCTAGACACCAAGAAATAAAATTGTTCAAAGAAAACAATTATGAAGATACAATTAAGCCCTAGATAAGCTCGTGACACCCTTAAGTCGAATGTCTAACCTTTATTATTAGTCAAATTCTACGATGAAATGCGATTTGTGGGCTAAGGAAAGGGTGATGAAATCCCTCACCTTATGTGAATTGGGGTATTGCACTTAGAAAATAAAACAAGATGAGATGAATGCAAAACAAAATTAAACATGAATTTACAATGCAACTAAAATGAAGTTTCTTTTTGGATTTGAATTTTGAAAAAAAAATTATATAAATGCAAATGCAAGCAACCAACAATGCAAATCAAATTAAAAACAAGAGATGAAAGCACGATACCAGAGCGTGCAGATTATTAGCAATTTATATTTAAGCGGCAATTTTTTTAAGCAAGAAAGTAAGCAATTATTTTTGGCAAGCACTTCTTCTGTTTGATATTTTGCTTTGGCAACCTGAAATGAAAACTAGATATGTACAATATATTTTTACAAGGACAGCACTTAAAACAATTTAAAACAAACCACAACAACTTAAAAACTTTTTTTAAAAAAAGATGAAACAAAACTAAAATCAAAGAAAGAAAAACTTTTTTTTAAGGATTGGACTAAAAAACAATATAAACAAAAACAGATTATTTTAAAAAAAATTAAGCTAGAAGCAAATTGAACAAAGCAATTTAAAACCACACAAATGAAATAAAAAAAATACTCAAACTCACACTCATAGGAATTATAAACCCGGCCCAATTAACAATTACACAATCAAACTCACACTTCAGTAACAAACTTATACACCCCTAAATCAAACCCAAAAAAAACATCGAATCAAATAAAATTTGGTACCAGTCAAAGCAATTTCGAATTGGCTGCGGTGATCGATTGCTAGGGGAGGTCGATTGAAGATGGAGGCGATTGGTGGAGTAGGAGTTTGTAAGAGTTGATGGCTGTTGACGATGAAGTAACTGTTGATGATGATGTTGGTCAGAGGGAAGTAACTGTTTCAGGTGGATGGTGGCGACAAAGAAGGGTAGCAGCAGTAGTTCGAGAAAATTGGTGATTTGAAGAAGGAATTGTCAGGTGTCAGGTTGTAGAGGCTAAGCTCATCTTCATCATTTTTTATGGAGTGTTGAAGACTGGTCGATAGTTAGCAGCTTGTGATGGCTGTTGTAGGTTGATTGACAGGGAGGAGGTGCTTGGTTCTGTTTCGATGCTAATGGCGATTGTTTGGGGATAATGATGGATAGTGTTGCAAGTTGTTGTGGTGATTGCTCTGGGTGGTTGAAGTTGCAAGTAATGGTAGTGTGCTCCGACGAAGGGTTGTCTGGTGATGGTAGTGTGCTTTTGGTGGTTCGATTGTAGGAGGTTGGTCAGTCAGGTGGTGTATAGGAGTTGAAGTATGGGAAATTCAATGAGGTGGAGTGACATTGTGCAGTATTGAATGGATTGAAGTATGTGTTACCAGGGCTTGTGATTAGGTGGTGACTGTATATTTGTGGCAGCAGTGGGGGGTTGAGAAGAATTGATGTATGTTTACTGATGTTATTGTGAATATTGTGTTGCAGTTTAAATTGATGTATGTTTTGTGAATGGGGATTTGTGGCAAGTGTTGTATTTGATGATGGAGTTGTTAATGAGGAGGATGTTGAAGTGTTTGTAGATGATTTTGAACTGATTGAAGGAGTTTGTGTTGCTGCAGCTTTGTAGTGATACTGATATGTGATGATGGCAGGAGGATGAGGAATAGGCACTAATGGAAGTGCACTATTTTTGTACTGTGAAGAGGGAGCAGGGAGGGCACGGTGGTCTGATTGTTTAAATGGAGAGATGGAAATGGTTTGAGATATGGACAGTGAGTTTTTTTTTTTCTTTTTTTTGAATTTTTTTTTATGGGTGAATGACTGCGACACTGTGCAGAAATGTGCACAGTTTGGGAGTAGTTGTAATGCAGCGGTTCAGGCAGTTTTGAGGTGGATATGGTGTGTTTGAAACATATGTGCACAGTGTGCACAGTGTGGTGATGAAATGTGAGTTTGGGTGTTGTTCAGATGATGGTTTGCAAGATTATGGTCTATGTGATGTGAAGTAAGTTCAAGTCAGCAGTGAGGAATTTGGGATAGGGGACAGCAAGAGGGGAAGTGCAGCAATCTGTTGTGGTAATGGAAGAGTTTTTGTTTAAGTGCAGCAAGAGGGGAGATTTTGTGGCAGAAATGAAGGTGGCCGAAGTGTTTGTGTCTGTAAACAGCAAGTAATGGTAGAAGATGTATGTGGAATGTGGATGAAGTGTTGGAACTGTTAGTAGTGTGGATGGAGTTCGGTGAGGCTGTTGTCGTAGGATGGTTGTGATGGTCTCTGCAATTAAGTGGTGGAGTTTTATAAGAAGTTGAACTATGGCTAATTTGTAGAAGTTGGTCATGGGATGAAACAGGCTGATATTGCATAGAAGTTTGTGCAGGGTGGTTTTGGGTTGTGAACAGTGAGTGAAAACAGAGAGAGTGAAACACAGTGAAATGCAATAAAAGAAGAAAATGAAGAAAAGAAAAAAATTGTAAATGTAAAAGATGCAAATGTGAATGAAAATGATATGGAATTTTTTTTTTCTTTTTCAAATTCAACTGTGTAATAATTTTTTAAAAAAATAGAAAAGCAAATGCAAGTGCAAATAAACAACAACAAACCCTCTAGTAAAATTGAAAACAAAAATCACACACAAACACACAACACTAAAAAAAATTAATTGCAAACTAACACACAAAACAAACATACAAAAATCAAACAAAAATAATTCGAAGAATAAAAAACTGAAATCAAAACAACTCCTCGGCAACGGCGCCAAAAACTTGTTTAACGACGAATTTTCTATCGGTTTAGAAAATTGTCGATAAATTTTGAATTAAATTAACCCCAAGCGCACGACGTACAAAAGTTAGTACGTGGCGAGTATGGGTCGATCCGTAGGGAATTGTTAGATTTTAAAAATCAATTCAATCAAATTATACCAAATGGAGAGGAAATTGTTAACTACAAGCAAAATGAAGCTAAAACGAGAATTAAAATGTGATTAAAAACAATGAGATTAGAGAACAATTTAGAGGCAAATCCACTCTCATATTTTTGTAAATCAACAAACAAATAATTTATGATCTATAGTATTGCTATTAAGTGAAATATTTGTTGCATTTATCATAAGTATGGTTTATTTATATTATTAATTAACATAACTTAAACCATCAAACTATAATACAACAAATAAACCACTTATAAATTCTCATGAAAATGAAGCCAATGTGAGAAATGTGGATTACGGATCTTAAGGCTGGAATAACACTAGAGGGGAGTGAATAGTGTTTATGTATTTTTTAAATCTTTTTGAATTTTGTTCAATTTAAACATTAACAAATGCAATTCACAAACACAGATATAATCACATAATCAGACACAAATGCAAATACTAAATAAAAGCAGTAAAGGAAAGAACACACCAGGATTTTGTACTGGTTCGGAATTACCCTACATCCAGTCCCGTACAATCGTACGGATTTCTTTTCAAAATAATCTCCCAGATTACACCCTCGGTTTCAAGGCTACGAGGTACACCCTCCTGTATTCGAGTTCAGGGCAACTCCCTTGATTTAACCAGGCTACAAGATCACCTAATTGATTTCCGGGGCTACAATCACACCCAATTGATTTCAAGGCCCAACCGCACCTTTTACTCAATAGTTTGATTTACAAAAGATTCTATAACTCTGAATAGCATTAAGATCTTATGGAGAAAGTGGTAGAGAATCACACAAGAGATAATCGAGTTTGATTCACTTGGTATTTCGGCAGAGTATAGTTTAGGATTCTTCAGAATAAATGTGGAAGATGAAGAGGAGAGAAAACAAATGAAAATCTAGTAAAAATTCGTTTAGAACTTACTAGTATTTATAGTAGAGCAACAGCCAAATCTATTCGTGAAAGGATACGACGAATGGACACTTCTTTTGAAAATTGAAAATAACGGACACCATGTCGACATGGGGGGTTGATGTATGTCGACATGCTCAAGGAAAAATTGATGTTTTGATTTTCTTATTAAAATTGGTTTCTATAATTTGTCAAAACAATTTCTGAACTTTGTAAATATATTTGAATATAGTTTAAACATATAAAAGAGTTTAGAAAATAATTTTTAATATATATAATCCTAATCCATAAAGTGATTTAAAATCTAAGGATATAAATATTTTAAAGCTAAATATTTAAAACAAGAGATGGTTTAAAAACAAGGACAATTTTGAAATCAAAATATTAAAAATGATAAAAATAGTTTTGAGGCTAAAATATTTCAATCAAGAGAGATGTCTTTTTGAAAAGAAAGTTTTGAAAACATTTTTAAAAATAAGAGATATATTTTTGAAAAACATTTTTATAAAATTAATGGATATCAAAATAGGACCATTATATGTTCCACTAGATATTGTCGTGGGTTCCATCCCACTAGGGTTCCATCCCTTTAACAGGCTCAAAGTGGATTCCATTCCACGAATAAATTTCGAATAAAGATGTAAGTGATTTCAAGAAGTTTTAGCATAATTCTAGACTGACTACATTATTTTGTACTGTTTGAAATCTTGAACTCTTGATAACTTGATTTCTTGATACTCATGAGTCTTCAATCTTGATATCTTCGATCTTTAAATTCATCGGTCTTGTATCTTTATACTGTACAGTCTTCATTCTTGGTACCTGCATGTTTATATTATGCATATACATATATATATCTAAACCATAACGTTAGTATTTATATTTTATAACAAGTCCTAAGGTTGTTGTCATCAAAACTATCATCTCAAGGACTAACAATCTCCCCTTTTTTGATGATGACAACCTATGTTTATAAAATATACTTCACCTTCACTATAACTCCCCCTAAAACTAATAACTCCCCCTTAATCTAAGCCTAACTACTCTATTTTATACTTCTCCCCCTTTGTCATCAACAAAAACTAATTCTAAACTTATATAACTCCCTCTTAATCTAATACTATCTAAACTAAATGCTAATAAGGAAGTATAATAAGCGAAACAAAAAATAATTTATTATATACGATGTTATATTTACATATATATATATGGAACAGAAACACACAAATATATTCAAGTATATAAATTGTAGAATAACACTACTAACGAGAGTTTTTGAAAATTGGAGATTTGTGAATCGAACAATTTGGATAATGAAAACAAAAGTTTCCACGTTGTTCGACCAAATTCCCATCTTTGTCAAAACAGACTTCGCCTATGCAGACCACGTTGTTGTCTTCTTCCATAGGTGCTTCTTCCTCTTCTTCTTCTTCCTCTTCACTGTGCTCTAAGGGGTTATGCACTTGAATGTTAGGAGAATCTTCTTCAATCACAATAGGATTTGCATGATTATCCATTAGAAATTTTTGCAAATTCCGAAGAATTTTGCCTTGCTTTTCTTGTTTTTTTGCCATCCTTATTTGCACAACTTGAAGTTCAGTCAACATTTGCATGGCATCCTTCATAGATTCTTCAATCTTTATCACACGTGCTAGTGTAGTGCATTGGAATGGACCAGAGTGAGGAGAATGGAAAGAAATGATGTCATTTTGGTTTGATTTAGTGGAGGAAGCCATAAATGTTAATTTTCAGAAGTTTATTACAGAGAAGAGAAGTGAGAAGACAGAAAAATTCAAAATACATAGGTTTATATAACTACCAAACTGATTTTAGAGGGAAAATCAAATTTTCAAATTTTACCGTTGTATGTCGACATGGGTGGTAGGGGTATGTCGACATCCCTATGAAAAATTTGATTTTCTTGTATATTTTTGTTTATTAAAAATATATGTTACTATATCTATATTCTATATCTCAGTTATTGAACAAATGCCTAGTCTCTTCTTAATTTAGTAAATATAGGTTGATTTAAGGGTTTGGTTAAAATGTCAGCAATTTGATTCTCGGAATTGATAAATTCAAGAGAAATAATCTCTTTACTTATATTATCTCTGTGAAAATGATGTCTGATATCAATATGTTTAGTCCTAACATGATGAGTATGATTTTTAGATAAATTTATTGCACTAGAATTATCATAATAAATTGGTGATTTTGAAATTGTTAATCCAAAATCTTTTTGGGTTTGTTGCATATAAATGACTTGAGAGCAAGCCAAAGCAGCAGAGATATATTCTGCTTCAGTTATTGATAAAGAAACAGTGTTTTGCTTTTACTAAACCATGAAACAAGAGAATGCCCCAAAAAGTGACAAGTTCCACTTGTACTTTTTCGGTCAGATTTGCAACCAGCATAGTCAGCATCACAATAAAAAATTAAATCAAATGAATCATTTTTAGGGTAAAATAAACCATAGTCAAA
The DNA here is from genome assembly GCA_030737815.1 of Allium fistulosum. Classification (NCBI taxonomy): domain Eukaryota; kingdom Viridiplantae; phylum Streptophyta; class Magnoliopsida; order Asparagales; family Amaryllidaceae; genus Allium; species Allium fistulosum. The sequence goes on along the minus strand of CM060908.1, from coordinate 117,664,011 downwards.
AGTATGTTTAACATATCTTATGTATGTTTCACGGCTTTTAAATGAGTCTTTTTGGGTTGAGATTGGTATCTTGCACAGAGACAAACACTATGCATGATATCAGGTCTACTCGCAGTGATATAGAGTAGTGATCCAATCATTCCCCTATATAGTTTTTGATTTGCATCTTTTGAAAGATCTTCATTATTTAAAGCTTCACTGGTTGCCATGGGAGTGGGTTTTCCACTCGCAGTAGTCATATCAAATTTACTAACTAGATCCCTAGCATATTTTTCTTGACTAATAAAAATACCATTATCTAATTGTTTTATTTGTTAACCTAAGAAGAAAGTAAGTTCACCCATATGACTCATCTCAAACTCATTTGTCATTATTTCAGAAAATTCTTTATTCATTTCATGATTAGTTGAACCAAAAATAATATCATCTACATAAACTTGTACTAGTTGGATATCATTTTTATTTCTTTTAATTAAAAGAGTATTATCCACTTTACCAATTTCAAAATTTGATTGTAATAAAAAAGATCTTAGTCTGTCATACCATGCTGTAGGAGCTTGTTTCAGACCATATAGAGCTTTCTTAAGTTTGAAAACATGGTTTGGAAATTTTTCATCTTCAAAGAGTGGAGGTTGTTCAACATAAACTTCCTCTTTAACAATCCATTTTGAAAAGCACTTTTAACATCCATTTGAAATAATTTGAAATTATTATAGTTTGCGAAAACAAGTAGAATTCTAATGGCTTCTAATCTTGCTATGGGTGCAAAGGTTTCATCAAAATCTATTCCTTCTTCTTGACAATAACCTTGTGCGACTAATCGAGCTTTATTTCTGATGACCTCACCTAGTTCATTCATTTTATTTTTATAAACCCATTTAGTTCCTATTATATTTTTATTCTCGGGTCTAGGAACAAGTTCCCAAACATCATTTCTGGTGAATTGATTCAGTTCTTCTTGCATAGCCAGAATCCATGAATCATCAGACGATGCTTCTTTTGGATTTTTAGGTTCAATAGGTGATATAAAAGCTACATTACTCATGTTATTTAGTTGATTTCTAGTTCTAACAATAGATTCAATATTTCCTAGTATATTTTATATAGGATGATCTTTTAAAAGCTTAACCATTTTATTTGGATGAATAAGATCATTATTTGTTTCAATTGATTCATTATTTGGGGTAGGAATTTCTTCTTCATCATTAATTTGTTCAACATTTTTGAAATTTTCATCAAACGAAACATGCATTGTTTCTTCAATGGTATTAGTTCTTAAGTTGAAAACTCTGTATACTTTACTTCTATTAGAATATGTTAATCGGCAGAATTTCTATCGAGTTAGAAAACCGTTGAAAAATTTCAAATTAAAATTTACTGCAAGCGCACGGCGTACACTTGTAGTACATGGCGAATACGGGTCGATCCGCAGGGAATTGATGATTTTAAAAATTCAATTCAATCAAATTATACCAATTTAAAGTGAAAGTTAATCTAGAGAATTAGAGAATTAACTAACTAACTAAAAGAAAAGAGAAGCAAATATAAAAGTTAAGTGACAATTTAGAGAATAAATTCACTCTCTAGATCATGTAGTTCAACACATATGAAATCATGATCTCTCTTTTATGGTCATTAGTGCTTTAATGGATGTGCTTATCATAATTATGGCATATTTGTGCTACTGATTAGCCAACATAAGCCATTAAACTATAACACACCCTTAAACCACTTACTAGCTTTCATGAAACTTGACAATGAAAATGAAAATGAAATCTATTTTAAGTATGGCCTATTAACTATTGATTAGAAATATAGACCATCAAATTTTAATTTTGAATCACTTTCTTTTGCCATAATCATATTTTGATAAAGAGGCAATTAGTGTTAGTGATTGTTTAAGCATAGCCTATTTGGTATCAATAATATAGGCTATCAAATTCAAAGCAAAAACAACTAGTAAACTAATTCTATCATCATCATTAAGCACAAAAAGAGAGCATGAATTAACAAATAGTTGAAACTATATAATTAGAGAGCTTCAATACCCCTAAATTGAAGGGGTTTGGCCTCTCATATTTGTCATTTGATTAACAAATGTAGCTAACAACATGAAAGAAAAATGAAAGGAAAAATTATTCTGATTGCATAAAAGAAAATCTACACTACTTGCATAAATAAACAAATCTACACTACTAATATGAAAGGAAATAAACAAAAGAAGAAAAGAGCATGTATTGAAAATTGCAAAAAGAAAAGATTACATAAAAGAAATGGCTAAGTAGCCATGAAAAGAGAAAGAGAAGAGCTTCGTTTATTTTTGAGCCTAAACTAAACTAAAGAGACTAAGGAAGAGAGGGTTACATGAAACATAAGAGGTATTTATACATGTGTTAAACCCTAATTCATATTTTTAGGGAATGCCCAAATTGCCATTGAGGTAGTGTGGTGGCCAAGTAATCATTAACATCCACTAATCCCCCACTTAAATGTACATGAAGTTTTAATGTCCTTTTATCATGTGCTTAGTTCCTAATTGAAAATCAAGGTAAGTGGATGGGGTCCTCCATGATCATCACTTTGAATTATTTCCATCTTCATTTTCTCTCTTCACTCTTGTGCATGCATATATTATCATGAAGCCACTTGTAAAATTCACCAAATTTCCTACAAAACAACATAGAAAATTCCAAGTAAATTTTCACAATTTAATAAATGCATAAAAATGACCATTTTACCCCTATATGAAGATGAATATGTGACAATTTGAAAATAATTTGAATTTTGGTTTAAACAAGTTAAAATACCCGATATGATCATTTATTTAATTTAAATAGATTAAATATGGTGGTAAAAATATGCATATTTACGTGCACATCAAATACCCCCACACTTATCTTTTTATTCATCCTCGAATAAACTAAAACTAAGATAAATCCATTTTCGTAGGGAGAACGTTTGCATTGAGCGTATGCAACAAGCCGTTAAACCTCTGGGTGTCCCTAGTAGGACGAGTGTTGTCTCGTGAGGGTTTTCAGCGGATGTAGGATGAATATATTTACAAAATGCAAGATTTATTTACAAAGATGTGAATGCAAGTCTTTGAAAATATTTACAATGAAGGATTTACTTTTAAATCGACGCAAATAAGTTAAATATAGGTTTTGGTCATTATCTTGAAAATTTAAGCCATTTACTTATCAAAATTTCCAATAAAAACGAAGTTATCATAACAAATAGACTATAGTTTAACTCGTAATTTCGGTTGATAACAAAGTGTATTATGAAATGGATCCTTAGTTGATTATCAAAGTGGTATTTCATTTCATTTCAATAACAAATCAAATCAAATAAGTTAAAATAGTGCTTAGATTTCATTTGCTTACTCTCTCCATTTTTTCTTTTGAAAATTTTGTTGATATTAACAATATTTACATATGCCTAACTCAGATAAACTGAGGCCGGATATATTACCTATGCACTGCCTTGCGGACTGATGTGAGGGGAATACAGAGCGTGGCGAGTGAACACACAAGTGTGAACACTTATTGACTTTAGGCGTTATTAGTAAAATAATTTTTTATATACAAACACCTAACTCAGATAAACTGAGACCAGATATACCGATCGTGCACTGCCTTTCGGGCTTACGTGAGAAGGGTACAGAGCACGGCGAGTGAACACACGAGTGTGAACACATGACTCTAGGTGTTTATTAAGAATATATATATATATATACAAGAAATAATTTATTTATTTATTTATTTTTGTTTTTTTTTGTTTTTTTAGAGAGAGAGAGTTTCGCAAAATCATCTTAGTACCCTTTAACTTAGAAGACAAAAAACATGTTATATCCTTTACTTTAAAATCACCACCTTTTAAAACAAAGATTTTCAATTAGGATGTATTTCATAATTAACACGTATGAATCTTCTTATATACTAGTTAAACCATTGTTATTTGCAATCAAACTTCATTTTTATTTTTGTTAAGACTAATAAATTTTCAAAAAATTTAATTTAATAAACCAAAACCATATATTTATCTTATAGTGTTTCTTTAAAAATAAATCAAAAGAAAATTGGTTTTTGGGATTTTTATTTTTTATTTTTTGAGTTTTTAAAAGAAAAAGCAAAAATAAACCATGAAAAATTAAAAGTGAAGATGAGTCTCCCCCTCACACTTGATTTTGAATGTGTCCCCACAGTCAACCCTAGTGGAAGGAGAAAAATAAAAATAAAAACATGACCTTTGAAAATTAACGGTATTTACACGAGATCAGAAAGTATATCGTCAAAAAGTAAATGAAACGGTCTTCCAAAGACCGATTCATTTGTCTCATCAAATATGCGAGACACAACTTAAGCTCGGAAAACCAAATCATTAAAGATTTTGGAATTGAATGTTGATTTGGAAAAACGAATGTCGTTTTATTAAAAATCGTACGAGTTGTTTTGTTTTCGATAATTTTCGGGGTTGATAGAAAAATTTGTTGAAGTTCAAGTTTATTCTTACCAAATTCAAATTCAAATTCAAATTCATCATTGAAAACTTCTTCAAAATTGTTGATTTCAAAATCAAAATGGTGATTTAAATCTTTCCCTTCAGAATTTGACAACTCGTTTTCGAAAAGTCCAAAGAAATCGTGTTCGTTAAATTCGTCTTCCTTTATTGGATTATCAATAACTTCATTGCGTATCTCAAGTTCAAAATCTAAAGTTGTTGTATTCAAATTTTCAAAATCGAGAAAAGGAAGATCGAATTTTAAATTTGGTTCCACACCCTCAAAAGAATTGAAATCCAACTCAATTACCGTATTTTCAACAACTTCATTAAGATTGTCGTTTTCAATTTCAAAAGTTGTTATTTGTAAATCGTCAATTGTGGTAAAAGATGGATTATTATTTGACTCGTCACATGTTGGGATTTGATTTTGTTTTTCACGTTGTTTCATATATGTTTCAAATAATGAATCGGTGTGATCATCATAAATTTCGTTCATTTGCTCAACAAAATCCAATTTATAATTATTAGCTTGAGGATTTTCGATTTGGATTTGTTGAGAACAAAAATTTTCACTTGTATCATAGTCGAGATTATTCCCATTGCCAAAATTATTTGAAAAGTGGATCATATTTTCGTTTTGATTTTGAAATTCATTTTGGAGTTCAAAATTGAATTGGCATGGGTTATACTCGAAATCGTTTGAATTTTGAAGTGAATTCAAATTTTGAAATCCTTGACTCGAGTTGTTACACAAATCATTTATCATTTGATTTTGTTGTGTAGAGATTTCAAGTAGAGATGAAATGCTATTTTCGAGATTCAAGGGTTGGTCATCGTTTTGAAAACTTTGTTGTTCAAAATTCTAATTGTTTAAAGAATAGTTGTCGTTAAAATATCCATACGAATTTGGAGCGAAATCATATGGATTATATTGATTTTTACAACTATTGTAAAATTTAAGTGAGTGGAGAAACTCAGACATTTTCAAGAATGTTTTTTTATAAGGGAAAAATATTTACAGGTAGAATTTATTTTTTCAAAATGGAAAATTGATTTTTGATTTTTCAAAAAAAAATTGGATTTTTGATTTTAATTTTTTTTTTGGATTTTTGATTTTGATTAAAAAAAATTCAAAGAAAAAGGATTTAAAAATTGAAAAGGAAAAGGAATATTTACAATTTTTTTAGTTTTGAATTTTGAATTTTTTTTTTATAAATATGCATGAACTAATGCAACTAAATGAATGCAGGGGTTAATTACAAATGATTTATCCTAAGTTAACCCAAAATTGTATAATCACACATTGTCTTAGATAAACAAGATAGTTCTCAGCCTGGTAACAGACACGATTTATCGGTGCACCACGAATCACCGTAGCAATGCAGTCGAAGGTTTTAGTACTTTCGGAGAAACAATTCAGTATAATATTTACGAATCACCGTAATATTTATAACTGATTATTGCTCTGCCATAGCCTAGACACCAAGAATTTAAATTGTTCAAAGAAGACAACTTGTCAATATACAATTAAGTGTTATCGATTTCTAACCGTTATTATTAATCAAAATCTAAGATGAAATGCAAAGTAGAAATTAAATGTGTATTAACAATGCAACTACGAATGGATTTTTGTTTTTGTTTTTGAAATTTTTTTTAAATGCAAGAAAACAACAATGCAAGACAAAAAACAATAGATATATACAATGTAAGGCCGATAAAAAGAAAATTATAAATTAGCAAGCAGTTATTTTTTAGCAAGCACTTCTGCTCCTTCTACAACTCTGCTTTGGCAACCTGAAATTAGAAACAAGATATATATACAAGTTTTTTTTTAATATGGATGGAACTTAAACAAATTGAAATAAGACAAATTAAACTAAGAATTTTCTTTTAATTTTTAGAAGAGACTAAATCAAATTGAAAACAACAAAATTGAAAACACTTTGCTCTTTTTCTTTATTTAGAAAAACAAACTTCTGGTTTTTTTTTGTAAAGTGAGTTTTTTTAGAAGGATGGAAAAATAAAAGGTGACGAAACAAATAATTTGCAAAACTCAACATCCTACCTTACCCACCAGGCCCAACAATCCAATTCAAATGACACAATCCAATTTCATAAAAACTCGTAACCAAAGTTACACAGAGAAGAATTATACGCAGACCCACAAAAATTCACAATTCGATTTCACAAATTCTACAATCCAATTTCACAAAAACTCTTAACTGAAAATTCCTCAACCAAATTCGATTTTAATTTTGACTCCCAAAACAATTTTTACCAGTAAAGGGAAATTACGATCAGGCGATGGAGGTCAGAGTGTAGTTGATTCGCAATGGATGGCGATTGCGGAGGAGTTCGATTGTTCGAAGAAGCTGTGAAGACGGCTGGTGGTCTGGGGGTTGCGGTTTTTTGGGGATGGATTTGATTGCAAAATTGGGTTGTTCAATGATTGTTGAGTGGTGATTTGGGGTGGTCGAAATTTGGAAGATGGTTTTGGTGGTGAAGTCAGTGGCAAATGCAAAGGGTTTTGGTTGGTCGTGAGTTTCGATTGAAAGTACTTGGTGATTCGAATTGGTGGCAGGTTGTATCGTGTGACTTTGGAGCTGTTTGAGTTCGAGTTCGTGATTTTCGAGCTGCTGCGTGGTCGCGGTGATTTGTGGATTTTGGGTAGTTGTTGGAGATGTTGGACGTGAATTGAAATGTTTGAGGAATGTCGTGTGGTGGAACTGCTAACAGTGTGGTGAATGAACTCGGAGGTTTTTTTGGTAACAGGAAATATAACTGGTCGGAGAGGTGAACTGGGTAGTGGTTTTGGGCTGCGAAGAGTGGAGATGAGCTGCGGTGTGAATGTATTGAGTATTGGCAGATGACAGAAGTGAAGTAGATGGTGTGGTTGGATTGTTGTGTATGAACTGGTGGTGATGTGTAGTGGAACAGTTAGTTGAGTGATGGTGGTTATATGGTAGTGAACGCAACTGAGGACAGGTGGTGTTTGTCAGTGGGTGGAGTTAAATATGTAAGTGGCTGAAGTATGATCAGGGATCAAGGCAGGGGGAAGAACTGGGGTGAGAAGGCAGTAGTCGAGAAGGATGGTGGATGAGTCTGGTGTTGTCACAGCTTTGAACAGTTCAATTGCAAGTTGAAGTTTCAGGTGGCTAGGGGATGATGAATGTGTATGTGAAGTGGATGTAGTCTAGTGTTGCAAAGGTGGATGTGCACTGTTTGGTGTGCACAGGGAAAGTTGGCAGCAGTTTGTATGACAGAAGTGAGGTTATCAGAAGCAGGAAAATGGTGATGGTTGAAGTTGTGAATGTTTTGACAATTAGATGGAGGAACAGTGGTTGTTGATTTGGTTTGAAAATGGTCATTGGTGAAGTTTTGTAGGCAGTTTTGTAAGGCAGTGAGCAGTCTTATTTTAGGGAGTTGCTGTTTTGAATGCAAACAGTTGTAGAATGTAGAGGAGTTGTATTGCATAAGGTGTATTTGATCAGACAGAAGGGGTATGGGTTTAGGAGGGAGGAGCAGTGGGGAGATATGCAATATTGTGAGGAGCTGTTTTGATTTGTAGAAGGCAGTAACGAGAAGGGAATGGATGCTGGTTGAACTGTGTCGACGAAGCTAGTTGAGGGATGAAGCAAGTGGAGAAGTGATAGGCTGAAATGTATGAAGTAACAGGCTAATATGCACAGTTGATTGTGCATAGAGGCAAGGAATGTGGGTGATTATGGCAAGCAATTTGAGGTGGTTGCAGGGGATTGTGAATGGTTGAAGTAGTGTAGATGAAGTAGTTGATGCTATTCGTTAGGAAGCAGGGACTGTTTTAGGTGATGTGGTGGTTGACAGTATGGATGTTCGAAGAGTAGGCTTTGTGATGTTTAGGGAAGTGGAATGGCACTGAGTTGTGGGTAATAGCAGAGAATTGTGAATGGTTTTGTATGCACAAAAGTGCACAGGAATTTGTACAATGTATTGCAATTGAAATGTGTAAAAGGAAATATTGAAATGGAAACTTTTTTTTAAATGAGATAGTGTATTTTTTTTAATATGCAAATGTAAATGTAACTAGAAACAAGCACAAAAAGCAAAAATGAAAAGAAAAATCAACATACAAACACACACACACACAATTTTTTATTTTATTGCGATACACACATAAATGAAAACACACAAAAATCAAACAGAAAAAATAATTCGAAGAATAGAAATTAAAATCAAAGCAAATTCACCGGCAACGGCGCCAAAAACTTGTTAATCGGCGGAATTTCTATCGAGTTAGAAAACCGTCGAAAAATTTCAAATTAAAATTTATCGCAAGCGCACGGCGTACACTTGTAGTACGTGGCGAATACGGGTCGATCCACAGGGAATTGATGGTTTTAAAAACTCAATTCAATCAAATTATACCAATTTCAAGTGAAAGTTAATCTAGAGAATTAGAGAATTAACTAACTAACTAAAAGAAAAGAGAAGCAAATATAAGAGTTAAGTGACAATTTAGAGAATAAATTCACTCTCTAGATCATGTAGTTCAACACATATGAAATCATGATCTCTCTTTTATGGTCATTAGTGCTTTAATGGATGTGCTTATCATAAGTATGACATATTTGTGCTATTGATTAGCCAACATAAGCCATCAAACTATAACACACCCCTTAAACCACTTACTAGCTTTCATGAAACTTGACAATGAAAATAAAAATGAAATCTATTTTAAGTATGGCCTATTAACTATTGATTAGAAATATAAACCATCAAATTTTAATTTCAAATCACTTTCTTTTGCCATAATCATATTTTGATGAAGTGGCAATTAGTGTTAGTGATTGTTTAAGCATAGCCTATTTGGTGTCAACAATATAGGCTATCAAATTCAAAGCAAAAACAACTAGTAAACCATTTCTATCATCATCATTAAGCGCAAAAAAAAGAGCATGAATTAACAAATAGTTGAAGCTACATAATTAGAGAGCTTCATTACCCCTAAATTGAAGGGGTTTAGCCTCTCATATTTGTCATTTGATTAACAAATGTAGCTAACAACATGAAAGCAAAATGAAAGGAAAAATTATTCTAATTGCATAAAAGAAAATCTACACTACTTGCATAAATAAACAAATCTACACTACTAATATGAAAGGAAATAAACAAAAGAAGAAAAGAGCATGTACTGAAAATTGCAAAAAGAAAAGATTACATAAAAGAAATGGCTAAGTAGCCATGAAAAGAGAAAGAGAAGAGCTTTGTTTATTTTTGAGCCTAAACTAAACTAAAGAGACTAAGGAAGAGAGGGTTACATGAAACATAAGGGGTATTTATACATGTGTTAAACCCTAATTCATATTTTTGGGGAATGCCCAAATTGCCCTTGAGGTAGTGTGGTGGTCAAGTAATCATTAACATCCACTAATCCCCTACTTAAATGTACATGAAGCTTTAATGTCCTTTTATCATGTGCTTAGTTCCTAATTGAAAATCAAGGTAAGTGGGTGGGGTCCTCCATGATCATCACTTTGAATTATTTCCATTTTCATTTGTTCACTTCACTCTTGTGCATGCATATATTATCATGAAGCCACTTGTAAAATTCACCAAATTTCTACAAAACAACATAGAAAATTCCAAGTAAATTTTCACAATTTAATAAATGCATAAAAATGACCATTTTACCCCTATATGAAGATGAATATGTGACAATTTGAAAATAATTTGAATTTTGGTTTAAACAAGTTAGAATACCCGATATGATCATTTATTTAATTTAAATAGATTAAATATGGTGGTAAAAATATTCACATTTACGTGCACATCAGAATATCCGATAAAGATTCCTTTGTCAGATTTAGGAACAAATTTATCCAAATTGTCTTTTGTATTTAGAATAAAACATTTACTTCCAAAGATTCTAAAATAAGATACATTTGGTTTCTTTTTGTACAGAAGTTCATAAGGTGTTTTATCAGTTAACGGTCTAATTAATATTCTATTTAATATGTAGCAAGCTGTAGCGACTGCTTCAGCCCAAAAATGTTTTGGTAAATTACTATCTGAAATCATTGTTCTAGCACACTCTTGAATCATCCTATTTTTACGTTTTACCACTCCGTTTTGTTGTGGAGTTCTTGGAAATGAGAAATTATGAGTTATTCCCTTTTTATTGCAGAATCTCTCAAAATTTTCATTTTCAAATTCACCACCGTGATCACTACGAACAGTTATAATTTGTAAAGAAAGTTGGTTTTGGAGTCTTTTTGTAAAAAATTTAAATGAATCAAAAGTATCACTTTTATGTTTCATAAAAATTGTCCATGTAAACCTAGAATAATCATCTACAATTACAAAGATATATTTATTGTGATTTATTGATTGAATTTGAGATGGACCAAACAAATCTAGATGAAGTAACTCAAGAGGTTTTGAAGTTGAAATCATATCTTTTAATTTGAAAGAACTCTTCCTAAGTTTTCCTAATTGACAAGCATCACATATACTATCTATTTTAAAATTCATTCTAGGGAGACCTCTTACTAGATCAAGTTTAGAAAGTCTAGATAAGAGTTGAAAATTCAAATGCCTAAATCTTTTATGCCAAATCCAAGGGTCACTTGTATTAGCCAAAAGACATAGATTATCATTTGAGATTTTCATACTAAGAATATAAATATTTTTCTTCCTAATTCCTTCAAATATAATATTTGAATTATTATCTTCGATGTGACACTTATCTTTTTCAAATTTAAATTTGTATCCTTTATCGCAAAGTTGACTAATGCTAAGCAGGTTGTGTTTCAGATTCTTAACTAATAAAATATTATAAATAGTAAGAGTTTTAGAGTTACCGACATTGCCGATGCCAATCACATATCCTTTTGAGTTGTCTTCAAAATTAACCGATCCTCCATCCTTATAGTTAATATCATTTAACATATCTGGATTACCAGTCATGTGTCTTGAACATCCACTATCAAGTATCCACTTATTCTTCTTGATTTGCACCATTTGTCCATTGAGTGTTGATTCTGCAAAGGCTATATAACATTTTTCTTTCTGCATAGAATACAAACTCGATAGATAACTTGATTTTCTATAATAACTATATGCAGACTTATGAGACAATGATGATTTGAACAGTTTTAAAGTAATGTTAACAAAATCCCAAAAAATAGCCATTTTAAAAACTTTTTCAAAATTTAGATTATGAAAACTTTGAAAACCAATGCTCTGATACCAAATGTGAGAAATGCGGATTATGGATCTTAAGGCTGGAATAACACTAGAGGGGAGGTGAATAATGTTTTATGTATTTTTTAAATCTTTTTGAATTTTGTTCAACTTAAACATTAACAAATGCAATTCACAAACACAGATATAATCATAGAATCAGACACAGATGCTAATATTAAATAAAAGCAGTAAATGAAAGAACACACCAGGATTTTATACTGGTTCGGAGTTACCCTACATCTAGTCCCGTACAATCGTATGGATTTCTTTTCAAAATAATCTCCCAGATTACACCCTCGGTTTCAAGGCTACGAGGTACACCCTCCTGCATTTGAGTTCAGGGCAACTCTCTTGATTTAACCAGGCTACAAGATCACCTAATTGATTTCCGGGGCTACAATCACACCCAATTGATTTCAAGGCTCAACCGCACCTTTTACTCAACAGTTTGATTTACAAAAGATTCTATAACTCTAAATAGCGCTGAGATCTTATGGAGAGAGTGGCAGAGAATCAAACAAGAGATAATCGAGTTTGATTCACTTGGTATTTCGGCAGAGTATAGTTTAGGATTCTTTAGAATAAATGTGGAAGATGAAGAGGAGAGAAAATAAATGAAAATCTGGTAAAAATTCATTTAGAACTTACTGGTATTTATAGTAGAGCAACAGCCATATTTATTCGTGAAAGGATGCGACGAATAGACACTTCTTTTGAAAATTGAAATTTGAAAATAACGGACACCATGTCGACATGGGGGGTTGATGTATGTCGACATGCTCAAGGCAAAATTGATGTTTTGATTTTCTTATTAAAATTGGTTTCTATAATTTATCAAAACAATTTCTAAACTTTGTAAATATATTTGAATATAGTTTAAACATATAAAAGAGTTTAGAAAATAATTTTTAATATGTATAATCTTAATCTATAAAGTGATTTAAAATCTGATTATATAAATATTTTAAAGCTAAATATTTAAAACAAGAGATGGTTTAAAAACAAGGACAATTTTGAAATCAAAATATTAAAAATGATAAAAATAGTTTTGAGGCTAAAATATTTCAATCAAGAGAGATGTCTTTTTGAAAAGAAAGTTTTGAAAACATTTTTGAAAACAAGAGATATATTTTTGAAATTTTTTTTATAAAATTAGTGGATATCAAAATAGGACCACTATATGTTCCACTAGATATTGTCGTGGGTTCCATCCCACCAGGGTTCCATCCCTTTAACAGGCTCGAAGTGGATTTCATTCCACAAATAAATTTCAAATAAAGATGTAAGTGCTTTCAAGAAGTTTTAACATAATTCTAGACTGACCACATTATCTTGTACTGTTTGAAATCTTGAACTCTTGATAACTTGATTTCTTGATACTCATGAATCTTCAATCTTGATATCTTCAATCTTTAAATTCATCAGTCTTGTATCTCTATACTATACAGTCTTCATTCTTGGTACCTGCATGTTTATATTCTGCATATACATATATATCTAAATCATAACGTTAGTATTTATATTTTATAACAAGTCCTAAGGTTGTTGTCCTCAAAACTATCATCTCAAGGACTAACAGCCAAAGCAAAAGCTATTTTAAGTGTGATCTATTTACTATTGTAATTAGTAATATAGATCATCAAAGTTTGTTTTTACTTTCATTTCAAAATCAAAAATTAATTAGCAAATGATGATGTAAATTGTGTTTATGTTGAATAAGAATAGCTCATTTGCAAATGCAACATAAGCTATCAGACCCACTTGTATAAACTTACATCAAAATCTACTCTCATGAAGCACAAATAAAAGAGATCATAAACCATAGAAATGTTGAAATTACATAAAGTTAGAGAGCTTCATTACCTCTAAATTGAAGGGGTTTAGCTACTCATTTGTGTTATCAAATCAACACTTGTAAATTTCAACATTAAAAAGCAAAGAAATGAAACTAAGCAAAGAAAGAAAAAGAGATTAGCTACTAATTACTTGCATAAAAATTAAAGCTACACTACTTGCATGAATGTAAATCTAAGCTATAAACATGAAATGAGAGAAATCATAAAACATCAATATAAAGTAAAGAAATACAAGTAGAAAAGAGAAGAGAAAGAGGCTAGGAAGCCATTTCTATTTCATGAAACATTTTGTTTACAACTTGCTTGCTAATTTTCCTAAGTAATATAAGAGAGTAGAAGATATTTACATGTACATAAGAGGGCTATTTATACATGCATAAAACCCTAATTCAATTTTTAGTGTGCTTCCCAAAATGCCCTTTAGAAAGTGTGGCCACCAAGTAACCATTAGCCACTAATTAATCCATCATTACATGTGCATAAAGCTTTAACCTCCACTTAGTTATCCATTAGCTTCTAATTGTAGATTTTGGTAAGTGGGTGGGGTCCTCCATGATCATGGGTTTGAATTATTTCCCTCTTCTTTCCTTTGTATTCATTTGTGCATGCATGTATCTTCATAAAAGCTTCTTCCATATGCATCCAAATTGCTATAAAAATCATCAAAAAATGTCCAAGTAAAAATTCTCAAATTGACATATGCACAAAAATGACTATTTTGCCCCTGTATGTAGATGAGTATATGATGATTTGAAAATGATTGAATTTTTATTTTAAACATGTTAAAATACCCGAATATGACATTTATTTAAATAAAAATAGATAAAACATGGATGTAAATATATGCACATTTACGTGCTCATTAGTACGTGCAATTGCTACATCTATCTAGATGTCTATCTAAAATATATGAGCAATTACTACATATCTATGAAATTTATCCATTCATTATATCCTATTTTTATTGCTTTCTCCTTTATTATTTCTAGCTAGATTACTAATCCTATTTTTATATAAATTCCTAATGCTATTCCTATCTAGATTTCCTGATATTGGCTCATTTCCAATGCATTCACCTACTGCTAGTCATTGGGCTTTTCTTAGTTTACATGAAAAGAGATATGTGTAAACCTATTTTAGCTGTTATTCCCTGTATTTTACTTATGTGGTAATATTCCTCCTACTTTCACTACGCGCATTCTTACCCTTCTATTCTCTTTACCCGCATTTTAATAAAGTATCATTTCTATTTATCTACCCCTTAAAGAAAGAATTTTAAAAACCTTCAAACTTACAAAAAGAGGAAAAATCATCAAGCCAAACCTATGCACTGTTTTCCATTCATTTCAAAAACGAAAACACTTTTATCAAAAAACTTTGAATCAAAACTTTTGACCTAACCAATATAAACTAAGAACTTCAGCATTTCCTTGCTTTTTCAAAACAACAACTTCCCAATAAATCTTTTGAAAACCCTATTCAAAACATTTCAATGAATTTTCAAAAATCTTTTTATCAAATTATTTCACATAGGATTGGACTTAGAAATGGACTTTGATTGTCCTTTCTTTTTCACTCATTCCAAACTATCTTCATCAAAATTCGCATTATCCTCTTGTGGTGATTAGGGTATACCTTCTTGTAGGAACTTGCTCTACTCCTTCGCGCCTTTCTTTCGGATGCTTAAAACAAATAGGTTCTTGCTTCCTATTTGTCTAGATGAAATGTGCATCTTCAATCGATAATCCATCAAAATCCACATAAGCTAGCCTAAGCCCAGTAAAGGAGTCAAGTATCATCCAGCTTTTGAGGCCCTCCTATATGTCGTACTCATGCTCTTCTTGGTCAAGCCTTGCGGTATGGCCTACTCTCCGTGGGGTAATGGGAGAAAGTGAATAATTTTAACTTTATTTATTGGCCCAATTCATAGTTGTCTCGTTCATCCTTTCAGAATATGGTCATAACTACTTGTATAGCTGAAATTTATAGAGTTTTGCGTATAGCATATTATTTGTACCAAAAATGGGCACAACACTCTTTGGAAGTCTTTGAAGAGATAAACGCGCAGAATGAAAACTAAAACTGTGGATTATCAAATAAAAACTCCAAATAACAGAAATGTAAAATGCAAAGACAAGCGATTTAGAGTGGTTCGGCTTTGTAGCCTACGTCCACTATGAAGTTTGATGATTTTATTGCTCGATACTCGAAGATTACAATTCTTTATACTGTAGTACAACTGAAATTATATGCTAAGTCTCAATCTAAAGCAACGGTGGTGTTCTGGAGTAAATCTGGCAGAATCTGGGCGCTCTTTAGTACTTAGAATTGTCTGACCCCTTTTCTGAATGACCAGGGGCTCTATTTATAGGTGTAGGAGGCTGATATTTCGCCTAAAATGAGGGGAGACCAGTTCTGGTACGTCAGGGGGCCCACATAGCCGAAATCTGGAGATCCGGGCCCACTTTGGGATCGATTCGACCCTTGGTTCGAATCGATCAAGAAATCATCCAATCGAGCTGAAATTTGGCGTGAACATTCTTCATCATGTGCTTAAGCTTCTTTGAAAATTTCATGGCATTTGGACTTGTAGAACTTGAGTTATGATCGATTCAAGGTTGCATTTCTGGTGGCAGTGCTCTGTTCGAATCGATTGCGTTCGAATCGATTGCTTCGAATCGATCCTAGCATGCGCCTCTGTGATGACGTGGAGTGCCTCCTTCGTATCGATCCGATTTCTTTGCCGAGTTGACTGGGTCGAATCCTTGTTCTTAGCCGCGTTTATCTGGTGGACTCGAGATGCCGGATTCGAAGGTTTACTTCCTTCGAATCGATGGAAACTGCGCTTGCTCGAATCGATCTAGATGCGCTATCGTGGATCGATTCGAGGTTGTCTTTTTATGGGAATCGAAGGTACTGGAGTCGAAGGTTGGCCTCCTTCGAATCGATGATGTCGGTGTTTTGGAATGGAGTCGGAGCTCCTCTGCCTGCATGGATTCGAAGGATCCTTCCTTCGATGGATTCGAACTGGAGCTCGGTGCTGATGGATTCGAAGCGAGGCCTCGAGGATGGATTCGAACCAGTGTATGGTTGATGGATTCGGAGCATGGCTTTCTTGAGATCGATTCGAGCCTGTGCTATTCTCGAGGGATTCGAACCCAATACTGGGCTTATGGATTCGAACCTAGGGCTATTTCCTCCAACCTGCATCGATGATATCTTGAGCGTACGAACTCGGATTGACTTGAGATTTGGAGTGCTGGCTCTTATGGCTCTGCTTGACGTGTCTTATCGATTGTAGCCCGATCCGGACTCGGACAAAATTCATCGATATCCAGTGCATAACGAACTTTCACAATGAACTGTCTTTAGTTTTACAATCAACTTTTTGGTGTCACGGCCTTGCCAAAAGGCGGGATAACATTTGCCCCCCAAAGTACGTCTTGTGTAAACATGACGTGCTTTGAAAAGCTGTAGTCTCTCATTGGACAGCTACGACGTGCTTTACCGAAAGTTGTATTCTGTACTGCCGTAATTGACCACTGAACGACCGCGATTGGCTGTTTGCCTGTCTTTAATTGACGTTGTGCGACAGCAAGTCTTTGCCAGTTCGGTTTGTTATCGAATTCTGCATTGATCCTCTCCTGAATCGATTTGAGACTCGAGTTAAAATATTGCTTTTATGATTGTCTGTGGTCGTCCTCTTGTATCGATCCTCTCATTGAAACGGTTCGTCCATTTTCGTCAGTGGTCTGTGATGGATTCGAAGCTATGTATGTTCAAATCGATGGCTTCCGAATCGATGGCCCTAGGGACTTCGTGCTTCGAGTCGATAAGACTATCATCCCAGCCTCTGTTCGGCTACTCCTTCGAATCGATGATGCTTCGCATCGATACTTGCATGAATGGATTCGACGCTGTAAAGGGTTCGAAACCGGATGGATTCGAACCAAGGGATGGATTCGAAGTGGTGGGTTACAATGGATTCGTACTCGCTACAATGAATCGATTCGATTCGATTTCCCCACCTGTAGGAGCCAGTCAGGTATACCGGGAGGCGAATCGTCATACTTCCCCTATATATACCGGGGTCCTATTCATTTCTCACTTTTTACTTTTTACCATTGCTTCAGCTGTTTCTTCGAGTCGAGTTTCCAGAGCTAAAACTGACGTGCCTACCACGAATCGATCAAACTCGTCCACGCTTCCACCCGTAATCAAAACAGGTATTCAAGGGATCGATTAGAGATGAGAAAAATAGACTATCTTCGCCTTAGAAAACTCTGAGGAGTGACGAGATCTGAATGAAATGGGTCGACTCGAAGGAGTCGAGGAGTGATGCATTTCGGGCTACAACGATTAGAGTGTCGCTTCCCGTTGCTTCGCATCAATCCAGGAATGGCTGGTTCGAATCGATCTCGAGGGCAAGGTTTCGAATTGATGACTTGGAGGGAAAGGGTATCGATTTGATCGATTCGAAGTGATGTTATCTAGATCGATTCGAAGGAATTGAATACTGATCGATTCGAAGTATCGTGGAGCTCATGGAGTCGAAGCGCTCTCCTATCATAAAGTTACATCGAGTCGAACCATATGGATTCGAAGTACTTGGAATCGAACTCCATCGATTCGACCCTTATCGATTCGAAGTCGATGGATTCGAACGTCTTCGTCCTCTGATACCATTGCTCTTTTGATTTGCTCCATTATCTGAACTACGACCAACCTCAAGTTTGTACTCTGACGAACATAATGAACTTTAGCATACTTGACTCCGACGAGCTTCGGCCTTGCATAATCGAACTTGACTGAAAGATTTAAACTTGAATTTCCTCTGAAGCTCGTCGATGGAACTATGACTTATCCTCAAAAATACAACTTATCTATACTTGAAGTAGTTAGTAGCCTCTGGATGGTATGGAAGTGACGGTCAGCGATGACGGTCATTTTCATTCTATAATTCCCAAGTTTTGTTGCACGGACATCTTGTTTTAATCTGTAAAATCTGCTTAAGTAATGCACAGCACTTGCACGGCATGACATGCTCACACACTTCACACTGGGGGATGCACGGGCTTTTTATGAACTTAACGTTGCTTTCTGATGAGTTAGTTAATTATGGAATCTTCGAGCTCCCAACAACAAGAGGTACAAAGCTTGACTCCTCCAGTGCTTGAGATTCCCAATATTCCTGTCGATGTAATTGACCTGGCTCCGGATGAATTGCCGGAAGCTATATTTATTGAAGACCCTGTTGATTCGGTTCAATCTAACATCTCCGAATCTTGGTTGGGATGAATATGCTCGAAGCATAACATATCTCTGGATGATGTGTTATTACCTAATGCCAATGATAGACCGCACAATCCGCCTGATGGATATACAGCTTTCTATCGCCATGCTTGCGCGGTCGGAACTCTCCCTCCTTTCAATCAATATATCAGAGGGATGCTATCATATTTAGGAATCGCTCCTTCACAACTTCATCCCAACGGGCACGCGTTGCTGAACAGTGCCTTTGTCATATTTATGGACTGTCTCTTTCGCCCGCCAAGGCCAACCGAGATTAGACATATATTTAACTTCAAGAGTAGGGGTGATAGCCCGTCTTTTACATTTCTGGAGGCAGTTAGAAATTGCCAAGTTGTTGTCGGAGCCTGGACCCGACTGAGTTATTTCAAGAACGAATGGTTCTATGTTCGATGCCCTCCGGGTTTTGCTAGGCGATGGTTGTCCAGACGTAAGCGCCCTAACCTGTTCTCTTGACCAATAGCTTTTTGGCGTTAGTATTGACATCTTATTTCTCTTACAGCCATTATCTCCAGACCCGATGGCGGGTACTTCAAGGGTATAGTCCAAAGTCTTCAAGAAGTTCCGGGTGAGCTAAGACATATCAACTCGGTGATGAATGACTATAACTTAAGAACTCTCGGTCTGATCGAAAACAATCAAAGTATAGTTATCGAAGGGTTGGCAAAGCCTGCCTCCAGGAAGGAGAACAAGAAGAAAACCAAGAAGAAAACGAAGAAGAAAACGGAGAAGAAACCGCTCGGAATCATCATAACCGAAGCGAGTGATGAGGAAAGAACCCATACAGATTCGGAGCCGATGGCTGATCTCTCGGGAAACTTTGAAGAATCGGGAGAAAAACGGAAAGGCAAGGCCACCGTTTCCAAAAAACTTAAGTCCAAGGGGGGGAAATCTGTAGATGTGTTTCCTCCCGCTTCCAGAGTCATGATTTCTGAGGCCGCCCCTTCTCATTCGAGAGATTCTTTCAAAGGGCTTGATGATATTCCTATCCCAGATTATATATCGATTTCTCATAATCCTGGGTTGGAAGAATTTCAAGATGTCCTAAATATGAACGAGCCCTTTCCTCTTTAAGTGCGGTCAACACTTTCGGTCGGTTTGGGGGTTTACACATTTACACACACTTCCACAGCACTTCATGACTTTTGCATAGTAAACATTGCTTTATCGGATCCTAACCCGTAATCCTTTTTTATCGCAGGGGAAATGTCAGGCAGAGGCTCCACTTTGGATAGGCTCCGGAACGTGCGCCAATCTTCTCCATTTTATGATTCCCGCAGGAGAGAGACAGATAGGGATCATGGGCGAGGCTATTCAAGTCAAGAACGTTATGATAGAGATAGAGATTACTCGCGTGGCCGTTCTGGCCATGATTATTCTGACAGAGACCGGGGATACCAGTACCGACCCCGATCTCGCTCTCCTCCGCCTCCTAGGGCCCCAGTTGATCTTCCCAGGCCTTCTCAACAGCAACAGCCACCTTCTCAATCTTCTCGGCCTGATACTCAGCAGCCAAGAATGGAACCGACAACAGCCGCTATAATAGAACAAGCTCCGGCTGAGTTGACAAGTGAGGGAGCCATCAAACTTGCGCAAATGAAAAGAGATTTTCCTGAAATTTGTATGGATGCTTATGTCTTCCCTCCTAATCTTAAAAGAATTCCTCCGGATGCTGAGAACATTGCTCATAATTATATCCGTGACTTCTATGCTCAGTATAAGGAGTGGTACAAAGCGGCAGCGAAAGCATCGAGGGTAGCTTTTGACCGGGCGAGGATCATTGAGGAACGTGATGCTGACATTGTTAAACAGAAACGTATTATTCAGGTTCTTCAATCCGAAATGGAGACGCTCCGGAAGTCAGAGCTTGAAGCACTTCAGAAACATGAGGATGTCGTGGCCAAAATGGCTAGGATGCAACAGGAACACTGCGCCACGGTAGAAGAGATGGGTCACCGCAACACCACCATTGCAGCTGAGCGAGACTTAGCCGTTAAAGAGCTGAACGAGCTCAAGGCCAAATTTTCTGAAATGGTGAAGGAGAAGGACGATGCGAACACCACTGCCCAAGAGGCCTGCGACCAAGCTGTATCTCTTAGAGCCGAACTTGCGGCGGTGGCGGCTAAGACTAAGTCTGCGGAAGTAGAAATTCAAGAAAAGATTTTGGAGGAGCGGTCCAGGATGGACGCCGAGTTCGATGATCTCTTGGTCACGTATAACGCCAATGTGCTGGAGCACGGAAATTTAGCGTGGCTGGGAGATGACTCCATGATCCTGTACAACGCCTGGACCCGGCTGGTGGATGAGAAGAGAGCAGCGCATCCAGATGAAATACTTGATGACTTTGAGCTGGAGATGCGTTTGCTCACCGAGGATGAGAGGAAGGTCCTTCATGAGGCGGTGATTTCTATGGCGAAAGAAAAGCTTGGTGTTCAATCTTTAGAGACAGGCGAAGGCTTGGGGGTCGCGCATCACGAGGCAAGTGTTGAAGCTGTAATTCCAACATTGCCCGAAACCACTGGTGCGGTAGATCCCCAGTCTGTTCCTGCATATAATCCTGACCAACCGCTATTATCTTCCGCCGATGATTCTGCCCATGTCCCGGTCCAGACTAAGGAAGGTATTTGAACGCTTCCCGCATTTTAGTTGTGAAGAACCTTAAGCAACACACTTGGCTAACAATCTTCGCTTTGTCGCATTTCAGTGACTGAAGTCGTTGTTTCTGCGCCTCTTGCACTATCAGTTCCATATCAAACACAAGGGGCTGTTTTTACTGAAGCCATCACGACTTCTACCTTGGTTGGCGAAGAGGGAGATGCAAACATGTTTTCTTTTAGCGCTCAAATGATTGAGGAGCTTCTTAATGAACCCATCAATCCCTCCGTCAACCCGTCCGATGCTACGAGTGGGGCTGCTCTGGCCGGTAGTTCATCTATGCCAGCTACTGGTACATCGATGTGGCCCAAGCATCCCGCGAGGATGAAGTTCTTGCTAAGATTGATGCCGAGATGGCAACAGGGACTACTGGTATGAATCCGTCAGGGCCTGCCCCATTAATGGTGATCTCACCGGGCGGTACTGTAGTTATTGAAGCTGCTCCTGCCCCACTCTCTGTTACTGCTCCCATATCTTCAACTCGTCCTCCGAGAAGAATTTCCGTCATCTCAAGCTCTGAGGAAGACGTCGATATTATGTCGCTGCCGGAGGACAAGCCCGAAAAGAGCAAACGGTCGAGGGGAAAATCAGGCAGCGGATCTGGTGGAGCTACCCCGAAGAAGAAAATAAGGAAGAAGAAAGATTGAACTCTTTCTTTAATTTTCTGTTGCATGGGGTGGTATTTTGTTGATTTTTTCTATAGCCGTGTATAGACGTGGATTCGGCTCCCACTAGTAGCAATTTTTTGAACCACTTTGTAATCAGATTCTTTTTGTTGATAGTGGAAATGAAAATTTATTCCCTTTTGTCTTCAACTTGTTATGTGTTATGGTTCTGCCCCCAGTATTGGGGATAAGTGTGGAGTTGACGTATGTTTATACTCCGCCTCACGCTCTGGGAGTACGGAGTTGAGCAATGTTTATACTCCAGCTCGCGCTCTCGGAGTCTGGAGTTTGTTGATATTTATACCCAGCTCGCGCTCTCGGAGTACTCTGGGGTTTTGTGAATGTTTATACTCCGTCTCGCGCTCTGGGAGTATGGAGTTGAATGAATGTTTATACTCCGCCTCGCACTCTGGGAGTATGGAGTTAAGGAATGTTTATACTCCGCCTCGCACTCTGGGAGTACGGAGTTAAGTAAAAAGTTTGTACCCAGCTCGCGCTCTCGGAGTAATCTGGGATTTAGGAAAATTTTTATACTCCGCCTCGCACTCTGGGAGTACGGAGTTAAGTAAAAAGTTTGTACCCAGCTCGTGCTCTCGGAGTACTCTGGGATTTAGGAAAATGTTTATACTTCGCCTCGCACTCTAGGAGTATGGAGTTAAATAAAAAGTTTGTACCCAGCTCGCGCTCTCGGAGTACTCTGGGATTTAGGAAAATGTTTATACTCCGCCTCGCACTCTGGGAGTACGGAGTTAAGTAAAAAGTTTGTACCCAGCTCGCGCTCTCGGAGTACTCTGGGATTTAGGAAAATGCTTATACTCCGCCTCGCACTCTGGGAGTACGGAGTTAAATGAAGGGTTGTCGTGTATCAACCCGTTTCTGGCCTAATGTGATGGCTTGCCCCCGAGCTCGGGTTTCTTTTAGCGAGTGGTTGATTGCTTCATAGCCACTCCCTACTTGAATAAATTCCATTGTGTGGTGGAATTTAGCTCTTCGTGCATCGTGATGTTGTACATTGTGTTTTAATGAATCACAGCTCTGGCTCGAAGAGATTGCATTTTTATTGCTGAAATAAGAAAAATATGGCAAAGTCAGTTGCCTTATTACAAATTCTAATTTCGAAATGCAGAAACGAATTTAAAAAATGGAACTTTAAACTAAATGGATAAACATAGCTGTTATGTGCAATAGCGATGAAGACTTTCGCTATCCCAGGCCTTTGGTGAAGCTAGACCATCAACGGTCGTTAACTCGTATGTACCATCCCTGAGCTTCTGCTTAATCTCGTGTGACCCTTTCCATGTTGGTTTCATGTGTGGGAGTGCCGGATATTCTTTTTTAATGACAATCCTATTGTGTTCAAAAGTTTTAAGTCGGTCCTCGGCATTGTGTAATCGGGCAACTCGATTTCGGTGTATGATTGTTCTCAAATCAACCTGGTCGCCCTGGACGACCCCAACTCCGTTGACGGTTGGGATCTTTAAAGTTAAACACCACGGGGCAATTATGGCCCTGAATTCAGCAAAGGCAGGTCGTCCTAAAAAGGCATTATATGGTGAGTCTACATCCAACACAACGAACTGCAATGTCCGAATCGATCTACGTTCTCCGGCTCCCAACTCAACTGGTAACTCTACCATCCCAACAGGTATGGTAGTGCTGCCATTGAATCCATAGAGATGAGTTTGGCAGGGTTTTAGATCCCCAGCTTTCATCCTTATTTGATTAAAAGCATGTACAAATATGATATTCACAGAGCTCCCACAGTCAATCAGGATCCTCTTCATCCATATCGGACCTACTCGGGTTGATATCACAAGTGGGTCAGTAGTCGGTCTTCCGACATAATCAATATCGCTGTCTTGGAAAGTGATGTTGTTTGTTATCGCTCTCTTTCATTTGGTCGAAGGTTTATTATCCAAGTTATCATCGTACTCGAAGTCTGTTCGTCTAGTTAAGTTGTTATATGATTTCATTTCTTCCCAGCTTCGAACCGCTGAATGAGGATTATCACTTACAACATTAATTACCAGTCTTCCTCCGACACGACCTGGTTCTTCCTGTCTTTCTGGATTCTGCACATGATTTTGATTTGAGGGGCCCGCCCCCTCAGACTGTGGTGCCCGCACAAACTGGTCTAACTTCCTCTCCCTGATCAACTTCTCAATGAGGTCCTGCAAGTGTCGACATTCGTTGGTATTGTGGCCATAACTTTCGTGGAATCTACAGAACTTCCCTGTTTGAATCTGCCTCTCCGACGATTGCTTCGGAGCCGGCTTCTTGTATTGCATAGTATTGCAAGTCTGTAGGTACACATTTTCCAACGATGTATTCAATGGTGTGTAATTATCGAACATTGGAGCCTCACGCCGTGGGCCTCGATTTGAGTCTCTTTTCTTATCTTGACCACTGTTGCCTCTTGGCTGAGTTTGTTTATTCTGGATATTTAATTGAACTTTTCCGGAATTGTCACCGGACTGTTTAACTGCAACATTGCTTTGTATTCCCTCACTCTCGGGCTTCGCATCGTCCTGCTTCCTAGACTGTTTCGCGTCCTCTTGCCGTAAGAATTGAGCAGCTTTGGAGTAGAAACGGTCCAACGATGCGGGTGGTTTTCCGGCTAACCAGTTTCCAAATTCGGAATCGGGATCAATTCCCTTTGTCAATGCCATTAAAATTGAGTTATCGTTGGGATTACTAATCTCCACACATGCCGCATGGAATCTCTCCAAGTAACGTCTTAGTGTTTCCCCACGAGCTTGGGTAACGCTGGACAGGGTGTTAACATCTTTGGGTCTAGCGACATGCATGCGAAATTGTTCAACAAATTTCTTAGCCAATTGGTCAAATGAAGAGATAGATCTTGGAGGTAATCTTGTAAACCACATTGTTGCAATCCCTCCCAGTGAGATGGGGAAACTTCGACACTTCACTGCATCGTCGGCCCTTGCGGCGCTCATTGACCATTCATACTTCAATATGTGCTGATTGGGATCAGAATTTCCTTCGTACATAGGGAGAGTTGGCATTCTGAATCGCCGAGGAGGTTCAGCGTACAGTATCTCGTCCGTGAAAGGAGTATGACTTCGAGAAATCCCCCAATCGTCGTTGGTAAGACCTTGGCTTTCGCGGATCATCTGACGTATCATAGTCGAAATGTCGGGCATTGCTACATTTTGGGCCTGCTGAGCTAAGGTGTGGTCGGGTTCCACAGCGCGAGTTCGGACCGGGCGCTGTCGACGGTCCAAATTTTGCCTCCTTGGCTCAGCGTCTTCTGGGACGTATGGTTCAGGAGTACGCCCATGTTGCCGATTATTTGGCTCTGAAAGATTTTGGGTATCAACCCTTGTTTCTGTTGTGGCAGCTGCGGCATGATTGTCCGTGGTATGCTGTGTAGTAGGGCCTCCTTGTGCTGAGGGCCTGCCTGAAAGCTGGTCGATGGTCCTGCCCTCAACTGTCCAACAGTCAAGGCGGGTTGATATCCGGCCGTTTGTGCATGACTCCCGTCTAATCGAGGACGGGTAGATCTGTGATAGTAGTCCGATGAGGCGGAACTTTCAGTAGATGATCGGGAGATATCATCCCGTCTAGACCTTCTGCGGCCTTGGCGGTTCAGTTGGTTTGTTAATTCAATATTAGCACGCAACTGTTCGGCCAATTGTTGCCGACTTTGAGTTAGCTCTTGGAGCAACATATGGAGCTCCTGTCTGGTGACTGGTCCAGACGGTTCTGAATGAGCGACATTGTCTTGGTTGGATGGCTGCTGTTGAGCAGGATTCTGTCCATCCCTACCTTCTTGTCCAGCAGCTGTAGAAGTGGTTCTTGTGCTAACCATTTTGAATGATGAATCCTTTTCCTAGACTTTATGCAAATCTGAATAGAATGGAAGGATTATGAATTAGAGATCTGGATCTTCCTCTTGGATTTGTGCAATCCGGTATCGATGGTAGATCCAAGGAGCAGGAGAAAAAAGCTGGTTTTTTCTTAGTGAAAGCACCAAAGTGTTTGTACCAAAAATGGGCACAACACTCTTTGGAAGTCTTTGAAGAGATAAACGCGTAGAATGAAAACTAAAACTGTGGATTATCTAAAAAAACTCCAAATAACAGAAATGTAAAATGCAAAGACAAGCGATTTAGAGTGGTTCGGCTTTATAGCCTACGTCCACTATGAAGTTTGATGATTTTATTGCTCGATACTCGAAGATTACAATTCTTTATACTGTAGTACAACTGAAATTATATGCTAAGTCTCAATCTAAAGCAGCGGTGGTGTTCTGGAGTAAATCTGGCAGAATCTGGGCGCTCTTTAGTACTTAGAATTGTCTGACCCCTTTTCTGAATGACCAGGGGCTCTATTTATAGGTGTAGGAGGCTGATATTTCGCCTAAAATGAGGGGAGACCAGTTCTGGTACGTCAGGGGGCCCACATAGCCGAAATCTGGAGATCCGGGCCCACTTTGGGATCGATTCGACCCTTGGTTCGAATCGATCAAGAAATCATCCAATCGAGCTGAAATTTGGCGTGAACATTCTTCATCATGTGCTTAAGCTTCTTTGAAAATTTCATGGCATTTGGACTTGTAGAACTTGAGTTATGATCGATTCAAGGTTGCATTTCTGGTGGCAGTGCTCTGTTCGAATCGATTGCGTTCGAATCGATTGCTTCGAATCGATCCTAGCATGCGCCTCTGTGATGACGTGGAGTGCCTCCTTCGTATCGATCCAATTTCTTTGCCGAGTTGACTGGGTTGAATCCTTGTTCTTAGCCGCGTTTATCTGGTGGACTCGAGATGCCGGATTCGAAGGTTTACTTCCTTCGAATCGATGGAAACTGCGCTTGCTCGAATCGATCTAGATGCGCTATCGTGGATCGATTCGAGGTTGTCTTTTTATGGGAATCGAAGGTACTGGAGTCGAAGGTTGGCCTCCTTCGAATCGATGATGTCGGTGTTTTGGAATGGAGTCGGAGCTCCTCTGCCTGCATGGATTCGAAGGATCCTTCCTTCGATGGATTCGAACTGAAGCTCGGTGCTGATGGATTCGAAGCGAGGCCTCGAGGATGGATTCGAACTAGTGTATGGTTGATGGATTCGGAGCATGGCTTTCTTGAGATCGATTCGAGCCTGTGCTATTCTCGAGGGATTCGAACCCAAGACTGGGCTTATGGATTCGAACCTAGGGCTATTTCCTCCAACCTGCATCGATGATATCTTGAGCGTACAAACTCGGATTGACTTGAGATTTGGAGTGCTGGCTCTTATGGCTCTGCTTGACGTGTCTTATCGATTGTAGCCCGATCTGGACTCGGACAAAATTCATCGATATCCAGTGCATAACGAACTTTCACGATGAACTGTCTTTAGTTTTACAATCAACTTTTTGGTGTCACGGCCTTGCCAAAAGGCGGGATAACACATATATAGGTAAAAATACAAATACATTCTATCAGTGTATCCATATTCCTATGATCAACTAACCTAAGCTCTAATACAAAGTGCAACGACCCGCACCTTAATGGGCCCGAATTTTGATAAAATCGAAACCCAAGTCCATTAAGGCACAAAGCGTTGGTTCTGGTAACTTGTATAAACATAAGTATATCAGAGTGCGATCAATATAAACTCATAGCAGAACATAGAAATATAATAGGACATACGTACTGAATAAATCTACTATCTTAGAACCAATATTGTTCCTTGGATGTCTAATTGTCTTATTAGCGTCGAGCATGAATAAGAAGACTTCTCCATCTATCGTTCCCGTCTTGCACCAGTAGCATGTCCCTTTAAATCTATCTGTGGGTTGTAATGAGGAAGGGGATCAGAACACCATTTTGGTGATTGAAAAATTACATACTTTACCTATAACATTAATTTATGTCGATTGATTTCCATTTAACTATTATGTTTATTGCTTATGGCTAATCTGTTAATTCCTATGTGTCCGTATGATATAACTAACCTCCTTTGAGGTATAACTATATATATATGCCTATACACATATATATCTAAACGTACGCTACCTAAAAACTTTGGCCACTTAATACTTCTTAAATAGGGAGGAGGCAGAACCAACGGCTATTTAATATCTTAGTCCTCGAAGTGAGCCCTCCGCAACGTAAATGCTAGTAAATCGGTCCTAGCTACCAAGAACGATGACCAATATATATAAAGCTTTATAATTTATAATTTAATTGTCATACCACTAATGCATCTCAAAGACTCATCTAAGGGTTAACTAGCTAAACTCTGAAAAAACAAACGTCTAACTAACTAACTTTGAGGTTTGTGCATATCCCATACGGATTCTACACTAGTAGGAAGCGAAATCCATCAAGGTAAAACTCAAGTCTTTGTTATCGACCACTTGGGACCGCTGGCGGTCATAGCCTATATGCCAGCCCTACTACAAAACACCGATCCAATAAAAATACTGACATAGCCCGCCGACCTTCCTCAACTGACATACCGTTGAAATTAACCTAAGGTAAGTCAAGGAAATTACCTCTTTCGGTTACCAAATACCTCTTATTAGAAATAAAGTAGACCTCATTTCCTTAAAAGTACTGGGCCATTTAATACTTTAAATCCGTGACGAACCCTTAGTATATTTTCCCTTATCTATCTACAATGCATATCCACTTCCCATGGATCCTATGGTTGGTGACGTCCCACATCAGTAGTAAGTAGACACAATTGCCGGTAGCCTCTAGGTGAAGGGCACACTTCTGTTATGTAACTCTACTGACCTCACATTCCAACCCTTACTAAACTAAACCAATTATCCAAGGCCTAAATATTAGGTTAGGCCCATTGATTCATGCTTATCCTAAACGTATAATTAAGATTATATAATTTCCCATTATGAATATTTTACTACCTTCTAGCATTTAATTCATATTTTATATGCTTATTTACTATATTCTACAAATGTCAATTGTCCGTAACAAATGGTCGTTATTATTCTAATTATACAATCTCTAATAACATTTATTTAGTCGCTTTAATTCAACCTATTATGCATGTTTCATTTTTCTATAAATACCATATTAAATTATTAATTAGTCCTCATTTGATTTATATAACTCTCTATTAACTATGAATTTATTACCCATTAAATTTGTTGTTATTTTCTACAAATTTTGAAATTACTATTCCTTCTTTTTTCAACCTCTCGGTCCTATAATTACTACGCTAACTAATACGAGTATCATCGTAAATACGTTATATATATAATTGATAAGCGCAGTTATTCGTGTATATATATTCCAATATCTAACTATTAATTCCTAAAAAAGAACATAAAGGAATTCTTCATTTGAAATTACCCAAAATGAGACTTTGCTTCATTTGAAATTAAAAGGAATTCTTTCATTTCTTTTATATTAAAATAGACAGTGCAAACTATGAAAAAGAATACCCATACTTTACACATCTCTTTCATTTTTGGTATATTCTTTGTTAATTCAAACGACGCACTTTTTATTCATATTTTGGACTTTGATAATTTATAGAAATTACACGAAAATAGATACAATTACATTATACCGTGCTCCCAATAAATTAAAACATATAAATTCACATTTCAAGTCAACTAGAGCAACCTAATTTACAACCCGATTATAAATTTGGAATAAATTTTACAACTTTACCAACATTCTACAATAATAAATATTTAGGACTGATTTTAAATTTTCAGATTAGGTTGTCCATACTATTCCTATTCTAATTACCTATTTTATAGAATATATAGGCGATAATCCTATATGTTTATTTTAAGCTTACAACTCATAAGATCTTATACGGACATAATAATTAAATAAATTCAATGACATAAATTTCAATGTTATAAATAAATTATATAATTTTCCACTCACCTTTCAAGCTTTCCAAATCTCCCAAATTTAAATCCATCTCTTTACTTGACTCCTTTTCCATTTTAATCTAAAAAAAATATGTATAACAAGGCATATACATACTACAGAGAAGAGATTTGGGGTTAAGTGAAATATATATTTATAATTATAAAATCTGGCTTTTTTCTTTCACAATGTTGATTCTCTCCTTCTCTTCTTCTCTTTTATTTTCTACCCTTCTCTGATTATATATATACACATATATAGATATATATATATATATGTATGTATGTATGTATGTATGTATGTATGTATGTATGTATGTATGTATATGTATTTATGTATATGTATCTGTGTGTATATAATAATTTTTTATTAATAGAAATAGTGGAGAAGGAAAATGGCAGAGCTTCGCTGCTTTGATCAGAAAATATAAGAAGAGAAGTGAAGGGTTAGGCCTGTATTTATAGGCACTCGAATCAATCGTAACTGTTTGACTGAAATAATTAAATCTGGGCCGTTCGGCCAAGGTTCAAACCCTGGCCGCCACTATACGTCCAGTCGACTGCTTCTGTACGGGCAGTCGACCGCTAGAGGTCAACTGGCCCAAGGAGGGGGTCGACCGATGGGGTTCGCATTTAATAATATTTATTTGCTTTATTTGCTTTTTAATTATTTTCATTTTGGAAACTTCAAACGCTAATAACTTTTTCTATTAAGCTCCGATCGCGAAACTCCCAAAATGAAAGTTGTTCAGAAAATTGCCACAAATGCAATGGTGCAAGTTTCATGTTCAAATTCCGTCATTTGCTCAAATTCCATTTTTTGGAGCTTTACTAATTATTTATTAATTATCGTTAATTGTACAAAATGTTACATTTCTCAATAGTTTCTTTTCAGACTTATGTCTTAGCCTGACATGAGTAATTACCATTTCCTTGAGATTGGGTGATGTAGAATGCTTTCAAAATAAGATACTACTATCCCGCTGCCTTGCCCTTTCCCACGCTTATGCTTTTGGCTCCTAGGTTTGTGTTGCAGCAGCTGCTTATAAATATCGGTCTAATTCCGCTTATCATGGAACGAAACGACTTCGATGTTAGTTGTAACAACCCGCATATTTTACGATTGTATATTTAAATATTTTATTTAAATATGGCATCGTTAATCGGATTATAGTCCGCAAAGCTACTTTTTGCAAATAGTCGAATTAGGACTCGAGACCACTTCCACTGAGTTCAAAATGGCGTTTGCGACTTTTTTGAGTATAAGCATCGATATGTTTGGAGTAAGTTGAATTTTGCTATTTTCTATTGGGCTTTGGGTTTGGGTTTGGGTTTCAGCCCACTAACCCATCTTAACACTCTAGCTCAGTCCACCTCTCCTCTTCACTTCATTCTTATTTTCCTAACATTCAAGCTTCAATAAAAATGGGGAGAGGAATGGGAAATTAAAATTCAAAACCCTAGTTTCCTTTGCAAATACAAATTCTTGCTCCAAATTCAAAGAGAAGCTTTGGTAAGCTCCCTCCTCATCTTCTCCATCTCTTCTCTTCTTCAATTTCAGAAATTTCCTAAACCTAACTTAAGAAATGTTCATCTTTTGAGCTTAGATTCAAGCTTCTTGGGTTGAAGTGAAGAGTGGTTGGTCTCTCCTTTGTGATTAAGCTTCTCATTCATTGTTTTTGGGTTTAAAGGTGGGATTTTTATCTCACATCTATGTCTATAACTATCCTTGATTATTAGGTATGAATTCCTAACATCTTTACATGTTCATTTGATTTTGGTTTGGATTGATTTGGTGAACATTTCAATTTTTGGTGTTTTGAAGTCAAAACTTTGAAAATCCTAGCTTTGATTTATGAACATGCTACTGGTGGTGTATCGAAGAGCTTATAGGGCTGGGTTGTCGATTGGCAAAAACCCCTAAAGCCCATTGCTCGTCCGATCGCAATTTGGAAGAGTTTGTTCTTCATTTGGATAGGCTGGAAAACATTCCCAGTGCCCGTCAGTCGACCGACCCTCTGTTGTCAGTCGACTGGCTGTAGAAACCAGGTGAATCTGGGACTGTCTGTAGAAACAGAGAGTCTCTGTTTTCTGCAGTCAGTCGACTGGCCATCTGCAGTCAGTCGACTGACTACAGGAAATGAAACTTTCTGGTTTCTAGATCTGTCGACTGGCCATCTGTAGTCAGTCGACTAACCTGCTTGTTTTTGCCTATTTTGCCTATTTAGCTTGAGGTTCCAATTTTTATCGATTCGTGATTATCCGATTTATTATTATCATTTATTATTGACTTTGATGACTTCTTTTACGGGATTTTTGAGAATACCCATTTTGATGGATTCGGTATCGATTTCTTTGGATTTGATTCACGTCTTCGAATGTGGATTTTGGTGATTGATTGTTTCTACAATCCTTTCTGTGATTTATCACTTTAAAATATAAAGGTTTTCTATACTAGTAGTAAATATTCAAACTCTTTTTCAAAGATGATTTCAACTCTATTTTTAAATATAAAGCTTGTTTTCAAAACCGTTTTCAAATCTATTAGTATATACAAACTTTTACCTCATTCGTATGAGAAAATCTAATTAAACGGCTTAGCAAAACAAGTGGTATGAAACGCTTGCGTTTACTTCGTCGGTTAATTTTTAGACTTGTTCGATTGAAACTCTTGTGATAATTTCCGAGTGGAAATCTACAATCTGTTCGTAAATATTTGAGTTAAGCAAGTGGTTATGGGACATGAATCTAAACTCTTATATTTACTAGCTTAGTGTAATTGACACTTCTTGATGATCGATGATGATCATTTTGTGATTTAGACTAGCATTGTGCGATGTCTCTTTGTCCACGTGGGGGACTATACCTCGTTATGTTGAGCTTCGTCTCATTTTTATGGGCTAGCGACCCATGGTCTTTGGACCGTTCGTGGAGCAATCGGCTCATTAAGTCGGTGCATGGGGTGTATCTTTTTAGGTGCATCGATGTTCGACTAGGCATGGGGTGTGCCTTTTTAGGTGCATCGATGTTAGTTTATACATGGGGTGTATCTTTTCAGGTGCGTCGATGTTCGACTGTGCATGGGGCGTATCTTTCTAGGTGCGTCGATGTTCGGTTTATGGTTAGCGACCATGGAATAGCGTTCCGTTTGTGATACACGTGTTGGTGAGTTTTCATGCTCCCATTTGTGATAGACCTTCCCCCTTTTGTGATTTCTGGATTTCTCGTTGTGATTTCTAGAATTTGTGTTTCACCTATTTTCGTGGATTGGCATTGATATGTTTTGTCAATATTTATGTTTTGGTGAATTATTTAAAGAATGTGATTCTTTTTTGTGCTTTGAGATGATTTGAGTTATTGTATGACTTTTGTTGATATTTGATGCATACTTGACATAGTATGGCATTTCCTTGTTATCATACGTTTTGGGTCATATCTCTCATCCTATCTCATTTTATCTGATATTTATAGCTAGACTGATCCGTTTATTATTTTCTTCTTAAATAATACTCGGGTCAGACCGAGATATTTCAGGTGCTTCTGCTTGACTTCCTATCAGGGATTATCATCTGATTTTTGGCTAACTACTTTAGATTAGTAGTTTTTGTTATTATACATTTGAGATATAGACTCCCTGATGTATAATTATTCTTTTGTCTAGCACATGTATCTATTCTTTTGTGTTGTAGTGGATCTTTTTCGACCACTATTTTGATGTACACTTTTATGTGTTATATTCGTATCTGTTTCCGCCTTTGTGATATGAATATCTGTAACTGATTTGTGTTATGTTTATTTCTATATTTGTTTCCGAGGTCCACATAGCCAATGTGTGGTAGCTTTGAGTTTGAATCAATATGTCGGATTTCCTCTTGAAATGAAATGTAAGTCATATTATCTGACATATCGGTACTCGCACAAAGCAATTACACAGATGGTCGCTCCTCAACAGCCTTATTGTTCATGCTAGTCGACGGCATTACCCCGTAGTGTCCTTGGCCAGCGTGAGTATAGAGGTGGGGCATCACATTAGTAGAGCAATTAATCGAACAGGTAATGCTAAGATGCTCATAAGGCCTATTCAAATTGCTTGCTTGACCTATTAAGGTCGCTTTCCAGTTGTTCCAGTCACTACGGCTCTTGCTTGAGCCATTTGATGAAAAAAAGACTAGGACTTTCTTTCCGCTGCCTTTTTTGTTGAAATAAGATGGTCTTCAAACTCCTAAGATGCAACCTAAACTATAGGCTCTCACGCATGAGAATTAGAGGTGGGAAGCGTTACTACTTTTCCATAAGGAGTTGGTGCCACCAACTCTTAGGCCTTCTTTAGCTAGGATCTCTAATAATGGTAAGAAAGTAGTCCATGCGACCCCGGAGATGAAAGTAGTAAATAACTATTATATTAAACCGAGTTGAAAGAGAGTTCGGGAAGGGTTTCACAAAATTAGTGCAGATGATGCCTTAGGCAGAGGGCTAGTTAGATAGAGCAGGAATTGCGGGATTCTATAGAGATAGATGGCTATGAGACTAGTCCAAAGAGTCACTTTCTAAAGCTTCCTCTCCTCTCTTAAGGGAATAACTAGAACAAGAGAAATACCTTTCTTTTTTGGTGGGTCTCTTTCTCTGGCTAGAATAAGCAACGATTAAGATGTATGGGTCCTAGTTTCGAGACCCACAGAGTTCACCATCCATGAATTGCATTGAAGATGAGAACGATGAATTGTATACAGAGGTGCACTTAAAGTGCAGGGTGTATTGTCCCATCTGGGGCCTTCCTTATAAGGCCCCCAATATAATAATTGCAAGGACTAACTCTTGACCGTAATTTCCTACTGGGTCAAGCATAAAATTTGTGATTAGAAGTAAATCACTGTTTGGAAAAAATTATATCTTCAAATATTTCTTGAGCTATCTTCTAACGAAAGGAAACAGATAAACCATATAGTGGAGAGGCAAGATAGGAGACGAGCCTTTCTTTTCTTTAATCCGAGCTTAGGAGCATAGTCTCATCAAGGGTAGTGCCCTTGGTAGATAATTTGCAGCTATCAAAATCTTATTGATTTTGAAAAGGAGATGATTTGATGCCCAGGTGTAGAGCGATAGCAAAGAAAGAAGAGAGACTCACTAGCCGTAAGGGTAAGATACTATACAGCCATTTCCTCTGTCAGGGACTTCCACAGAATGAAAATAGGTGGCATCATCAGATGCTCGACTTTTCCCTAGTGTACATCCTGGAGTACTCCTACGGTCGATCTATCACCCATACGTTCTGGGCTTGGCCCTACCCCTCTGAAGGCTATTGGGCAATGCCCGAGTCGGTGCATCAAGGTCTGAGCCAAATTGAGTGAAGGCGGCCACTACACGATATTGTGCCAATTCTAGTTTTGAACCATCGTGACTTGTTCGAAACTTCCCGACTTATTGCATAAGTACCTCATATAGTTTCATCGTGCATCTCGACCAACTCCCATTCCATCTTGGATTTTGGTAACATAGTCCCTAATCTTGTTGAAGACTACATTAATAACTGGGGGTTCATGATAAGAGTGAACAGTTGCCAAAAAGGCTCCGTTTTTGTGTTTATAGGTCAAAGTTTCGTCTCATATTATGCATCCTCCATAGTTCTATAATCACTATTGATATGTAGTAAGTCTTACTTCTCTACCAGCATAGAGCTTATCTTTCCAGACCTATACATTTTGATGGTAGCCGAACCCAAGCAAGGAGCTTCAATCTTGTTTACGTCCTTAAATGGGAAGGTTAGAAAGTATTTCTTTTATGCACCAACCTAATTCTCTTCTTTCTGAACTAGAAATGAAAGAAGGAAGTCTTTTCCATTTAATGATGGTGGTTCCAATCTTCCATTGGTGATTTATCCAGAATAGAGATTGGCAAGTTGTTTGGATTTGTTGAAGCTTTTGTGGCACAAGAGATACTTCTCTTGGTGGTCTTCATTCGAGCTTATAGTTGACGTTGCTTTAACTTGCCTCCCACTAGCCATCGCTTCTAATAGTTGTAAACGACCATGTGTACTTAAAGCCCCGTTAAAGCCCTGCAAATTCACTGCGATAGCCCATAGCGCTCTTCGACCGCTTCGTTTTTTCAATATAGCACTATTAACCAGTAGATCCGCTTTAAGCCCTACTATTTTCTGCTACATCTGCTAAATCAAGACTTTTTAGCACCCACTCTAGCAAAATAATATGATAATGTTGATTTGACTAGCTCTCTTTTGAACCGAATCAAAAATGTTAGGTAAAAAGCTAATTTTAAGGTATAAGTGATCATTATAAGTTAGAAATCTATTGTAGTAACCAAATCTGGACTGCATAAATCATGTTTTTCAATTTTGTTATATAAGACTAAACAATATTTCTTTTTCCTATACAAATGATGTGAGAATAAGAATAAATTGACTTTAAATACTTGGTTTTATATCTAGTGAATCTTTTCGCACCTCCACTATTTTTCACTATATCTCTGCTCATCCCTGCTATAACATTTTGCACCTCAATTACTATGGAACTGCTTAGTGTTTTAACTACACAGAAATGACCATAGTGGCTTAGTATTGAGATCCGCTGATAGAACTGAATGAAAATCATAGGTGAAAGTGTGACTGCTTTTCCATCGTCGCATGTTTCCTTATTTCTTGGATAATAAAGTTGGCTATCTTTGTGGCATTGTACAAGTTAGTGAGTTGGGTTGGACGAGTATAATGAGGCGACCTCTAGGGGACTGATCCAAACTATGAAAATGGTCAAGTGCACATCCAGTACATTAAGAAGTTCAAGGCCAAGTCTATTCTACTTCCATTCGACACTCCAGGCGTTCGATTCGATCGACGAATTCGATGAGCTGATCTGCTTTGATCCAGGAGAAAGCCCGGTCAGCCATCTTTTTGGTGTAGTTCACTAGGTTATATTGAGGAGGATTTGGTCAATACCTATAGAAATTTCAAAATGTAAGTACTTGATGTTAAAAAAGGATTTACAATTCAATGCATGGTGAATATATTAATGTAAATGAATTATACTAAATTTGTAATTATTATTTATGTC
The DNA here is from genome assembly GCA_030737815.1 of Allium fistulosum. Lineage (NCBI taxonomy): Eukaryota > Viridiplantae > Streptophyta > Magnoliopsida > Asparagales > Amaryllidaceae > Allium > Allium fistulosum. The sequence goes on along the minus strand of CM060908.1, from coordinate 117,626,875 downwards.
TATAATTTAGGTTATGTGATTGATGTACTATACGTTTGATGAAGCTTTTGTTAATAGAAATATTGAAATTTTCATATTTTTTTGATTTATTAAACGAATCAATGAAATAGTTTACTAAATTTATTTAAATAGTTTTAGGGTACATATTTAACTCTAGTACATGGATCTAAATATAAACTGTTAAAAGGGAAATGAGTGAGGTTTTTTATACGATTATAGAAAAATAAAAGTGTGGTTTTTTGTAGTAAAAATTTGTAATTTTATAATGCACCGTATGATAAATTTATTGAGATAAGATGTAAATGGAATTTGTTATTATTGTTTATGCATATAATTTATGTTATTTGACTTATATATCTTTACATTAATGAAAAAATAATTTCACCAATTTTGTTAATATGAATATGTTGTTGTACATATTGAAATTCCCATATTTTCATAAATTAGTAAACAAATTAATGAATATTAGTTAATTGAATTTTTACCATTACTATAAATCTAAGATTGCATAATTAATTTAAAATATGGAATGAAATGTAAAATGTTAGGTGAAAAATGAGATAGGTTTTGTAAAAATATCTTTAATTAAATTTAAGTATGTACATTTACGTAAAATAATTATCGCAGCCGTAGATAACTTTTTTCAATTTATTTACATTTATATATTTTTATTATTTTTATTTATTTAAAATACACAACATTGTTTTAAATATATTTGTTATATGATAAATAGTTTAAAATTATATATGTGTAAAACATTATTTGGAAAGTGAGAAAGTGAGAAGATGGTGGTGAGAATAGACAAATCTTGGAGGATGACACTTGGGATAGAAACTTTATTTTCTCCAGGGAATCTGCGGGTTATGATCCTGATATTGCGGCTCATTTCTCAGGTTTTATCCATGTTATGGGGCCTTGTACTGTTGGTGTCGTTAGTGTTCCCTCCTCTCTAGAGGTCGTCTAGTGTTTGATTGTTTGTGCAGTGATATGGCCACTATAAAACCATTTAGCTGTTTTGTGCATGTGTAGAATACCTGTTTTTTATTTATATACAGTGGCACGGCTCACTATAAAGCCGGCTAACCTTGCTAAAAAAATATAGAACATTGTTTTAATATATATAAACAATTAATATATACATATATATTGTAAAATAACTTTTCTAAAGTATATATACGTAAAAAATTATTTGGCCTGTAAGAAAAAAATTATTTTTAAAATAAAATTAAGTTTTTATTAAAAGAATACATATATATATATATATAAAGTAAAGATTGTACTAAATAATAATTAATATATATGTTATAATTAAATAAAATTATGTTTTCGCCAAGTGAACTTTTAAAATTTTAACATGCTAAATTAATTTAAATAATTTAATCATATATATCATTTTAAAATAGTTTTAAGGTATTTTAGGTTTTAAAATTAGTAAATAATCATTTAAAATTAAAATTAAATATTTATAATATTTAGAAATATATACATATGTATGTATTTATATAGTACGTATGTATGTATTAGAATACAAACATGGCCGAATTTAAAACATTTACATATATTTTTTAATTTTAAACTTTGAATTTAAATTAATAGTTTCATGTAGATTAATAATTTAATATAATTAAATATATACTAATATTTATAGGGAGACAATATCACACATATAAAATCATTATAATGGTATGAACAACATACAATGTATATAACATAAAAGAATATACCTAAGAGAAGTAGCTTTTGATTCACACGTCTCCTAGATCTCTTAGACCATCGTCTAAAGGTGCAAGCTTTGGAATGTCACCATTTGAAAATGTTTTGTATTTTATTTGGGGTGTGTTAAAGCTTGGATATAGGTTGGAGTATATGGGTTACGATGGCCAAGGAGTGGGTGGGATAAAGCAAAACGTAAAATAAGAAATGGAGCTTTAGCTTCACTTAAATAGGGGATCTAGCAGAAATATCTTTCCACCATCTCCTCTTACGAAGACGTGCCCTAAGACCCCCCCCCCCCCCCCCCCCCGTCTTTCTCACTTTTGGCTGGATTAAACTTGGTCAATAATGGACCAAATGGATCAAAAACTCAATAGCAATAAATTTCATTGATATCCAATTTAAATTCTTATCACTATCGTATATTAATACGCACATAAATTTTATATAGACACCCAACTAATTACTAGTAGCACTCAAAATATTTCTACAGTTTACCTCATTTACTAAATACACCTCAAATATTAAATACAACAATAACTAATGTTCCTTTAAATATTAATTAATTTACAACACTTTATAACCAATTAAACCAAGTGGCGATGTAGAGACTGAAATGAGTTTGATTGTGCAACTCACAGGTGTGAATTCAATCAGCTATTCATATCTGAACAATTTAAATACTAATGTTCGCACGTCACCTTAGCTAGTGGTGTGATTATTTGGCCTAACTCGTCGCTTACACATCTCATCGGTAAAATCCAATTGTACAAATGTAAATGATACCTTTTAGCAACGATTATCTATACCGATTCTCTTCATCAACGCTATATCACTTTAGGATTTATGGAAGTTTGTTTAGGTCAAAATTCAAATATCATCCACATTCAACTCAGTTAGTCCATAAACAAAGTTCTTGGTTCAATAATAACATTTATTATTAACCTACTACTCTTTTCATATATTTTGACTTTGAGTCGACTACTGGTGACCGTGATGCCAACCCCATACAGCCGGGGAGACAAATTCTCTGTTAAATAGTGTTTTACTTGCAATGCTTCAACTCAGACCCAACTCTAGTCACTGGATGATTGTCATGCCATGATTTAATTGCAATCAAAGTAAAGTATCAACATTGAAGCTCAACGGTATGCTCGAGTTGAGAAAATTGTGTAATATCGTCGCTCCGAGATTTTCCGTTTGACCTAGTTGCTATTAACCTACATGAAACTCTCAAATGAGTTATTCCATAGTTATCCAATAGCTATCAATATGTAACCCATTGGTGCCCCTAGTAGCCATAATCTGGTTTCAACAGATGTATTGATTTACTTTCTTGAAACATCTTGAAGAAGAATATTTTTAAAAAAATGTTATTTTGTTTTGTGATAATTTTCACATGACTACAAGTTATCACATAACATATTATTTAAATATTTTCTATTTAATATAATTTAAATTAATTATATTGTTACTAACAAAATCTCCCTTCGACTTAGTCAAAACCAGTTTGAGCAGAGGTCAAAGAAGAACAAGAGGAAAAGATTCTAACTAGACCTTTTGAAGGAGTCGAAGGGATGCTACAGCCAAAGTCTGAAAGCTTCAGAACCTTTGGAAGGTGTCGAAAGGATGCTACAATCAAGATCCAGAAGGTTCTTACCTTTCGAAGGAGTCGAAAGAACCCTTCCGCCTTCAGTAATCACCTTTCGACTAGTGATTCCATATGCATGATGACCTTTTGAATGAGTCAAAGCAACACCTTTCGAAGACAATGAAGAACGTCTCTTTGTATATGCGCCAAACCTTTCGAGACCAAAGGTTTTGCCTTCATTCAAATCACTTGAAAGCATGTATCGACTTGAACAACCCTTTCGAAAGCTATACCAAGCCTTTCGAACCGATCAAAGCCATTATCATCTAGGGTGGTTCCGCATCAAGTCACGGGTAAGAGTTCAGAAGCAACCAACAGTATCGAAACCATTAGCATTTCTACACTCTATCGACAGAGCCGAAAGCTCTTACAAGGCAACACAAAGAAGAGAAGCGCAATCGTTCCTTCCAACAAAGGCGAAAGCATTAAAGAACCATTTCGGCAGCTACCTTTCGACCAAGTCGAAGACATTGGGGTCAAATGGTGCTGACCCACATCTATAAATAAGACCAAAGGGGTCAAGTTTAGGAGATCTGAATTTTAGTCATTCTAAGCTTGTATTTTCTTAATCCAAAGAGCTGTAAAACCCTAATTTCTAAATTGAATTGGGTATATTGATTAATAAAGTCTTCATTAAGGAAGGAGAAAGAAGTCTTCGCTATTTCCATTTACTTTACTATTTCTCAAGCTTTCTCAAATCTTTGTCTTACAGGTATAGACTACATAGAAAGGTCCCTTCCGACCCAATCGAAACCCTGATATATACAAGTAACCTCAGTTATATATTCTAAGCTACCTTCCCTTAGGCTTCCACTTTCGACAAGGTCGAAACTGAGTCTCAACCACTTAAACCATTGATTTACTCAAGATGCTAAAGGATTCAGCTTTCGACAAGGTTGAGACCTAACTCCAAATCATTTTAACTAGAGATTTCCAATCTAACTCAAGACATTCAAGTCTACAGCCTTCGACAAGGTCAAAACCTCCACCTCGGATTCTGGATCGAAACCCGGATGACTCATCAACTTCAGCCTTCGATTGGATCGAAACTCATTAAGTCAAACCTTATCCAGAAGTTTATAAAGTAATTCATTTGAGTATTTCAACTGTATCGAAAGGGGAGCTTTCGAAGGGAAAACCACTCTATCTCAGCAAAGTCGAAAGGTTGTTAAGTAAAGGAGTTAGTTGTTTCGACCGGATCGAAAGGTCGATTAGCAATCAATTCAAAAGAGTAATTAAGGAGGAAATGCACATCTCATCCTTTGCAACCTAAATAGAGAAATCCAAAAAGGGATAAACCTTCTCCCTAACTCAACTTTGGGATGTTGACAAGATTTCTTGTTAACATATATCACTACATAACAAATTATATAATACAAATCAAATATCTGTATTACGAATAAAATTGGTTATACAATTTAGATATATGCAACAAATTACATAATTGCCCTTAGGACATACCCTCAACTCTCTCACTATCTGCTCTTATTGTCACTCTTTTAGGTCATTTTGACTCTCTTTTTTCACGTCACTCTATGAAAGTTGAAGGTGTTTTTTACGCCTACTTGTATGCTTGAGAAAGTACCTCTTTAAAAGCCACCCCCAAACAATGAAGGGTCAAAAATCCGTCTATGCCAAAATCGAAATAAACTATGCCATCACAGTCAGCATCCCTCCAATCCAGTCCGACCTCATGAATTTTGGCAGTCTGGGTGCTTATCTTGCTTGTCTTCACATCTGATCCACCTCATTCTGATACAACTGCTACCAACATGCCATTTATGGTTATTGTTCCCCTCCTAAGACCAACAATAAGCATGTTCATTCTTCTACTCTTCAAGCCAGTGCAGATTATTCCACCTCGTGCAAGCACTCTAACCCTAATGACTTAGATGATGGAGTCGAGTACAACATTATGGATTTATTTTCATCTTAGGCATCCTACTTCGAGTAGTTTTGATAGTGGATGTGACGGTATTTATATTGTTGCTGCATTATTATTTGTACGTGTTGCATGGTCATTTATCATATGTCATGTAGTATGAGTTTAAAGCAGTTGGGGCTTTCTAGCTTTATGATTTATTAAATGTGAATAGACCACTTAAAAAACCGGCTTGCTTTAAAAAAACGATAAAAAATTTCAAATTGTTTTCTTCTATTTCTATAATTTTTTCACTAGATGAATCATGAAAATTATATCTTAAAAAAAATTTAGTTGTGTTAGAACAGTTATAATGTTAGATAAATTCTACTTTGACTTAGAATATGTTTGTTTGTGACACGAAAAAAACACGGGAAAAGAGCACGAAACGGTTCATGAATGGCACTGTTACGAAAAAGACGTTCTAAAAGAGACATTTTAGTATGTTCATTTACATGGAGCAAAATGGTTGATTCCACTCTTGAAGTGGACGCAATGCGGCGAACGCATCCTTAATTTTCTGAATTTAAAATAACCAAATATTTTTTGTTAATATTTAGAGTGATACTAATATATTTAACGAATTCACAAATATTCATAAACGAGTAAATCTAATATATATTTTTTAATTATAAAATGACACGTAGAATAAACGGTGTCCACGGAGGCGGTTGCTCCCACTCCCCATTTTGATATTTATCAAACCGACCGTAGGGAGGTTTGCCTACTTCTAATAGCCAAAATCAATTTTTCTGAACCCAAAAAAACACGTTCCCTTCCTCTCTGTTGTTCCGCTCTCCGTTTCTCTCGGTTGTTCCGCTCTCCGTTTCTCTCGGTTGTTCCGCTCTCCGTTTCTCTCCGCTGTTCCATGGAATCTCCGTTCTTTTGATTTCAACTTGTTTTCTTCCAAAAATCATTTCCTAAACCCTAGCCCTTAACCGTCATCAACGGAACTGCCAATCGCCTTTGCGAGCACTTTGGGAAACTGGCAATCATGTTCGCAATATCATATTCGAACTTAACCCTAGGTACGATTCCTTCCCTTAATTTTTGTATTCTAATTCAATTGAAAATTTTCCCTATTCAATTCCTCATGCTTCTATTTAGCTGATTTTCATAGTTTATTCGCAAAAACATGAGATTAAATCATCAGTGAAATCATCGTCTTCTTCATTAGCTTTAATTTCACGCATTTCACGCCAATAAGTTATACAAGAGACCCATGTACCCTTTAGAACTGGGATGTGCATTCTGCATAGTGAAGATGGTCAATTGATAGGCACTCCTAGATATGTGACTGGCAGGGATTCTTCCAACAGTTGTAGGATTTCAATTATTTCTGCTTTATTTTGTCAGCTTAAGCTGAAATAGATTTTTTTATTCATTTGATTAAGCGTTAGCCCTGCAACTATACTTAAATAGTTAGTAATTTTTTTAATAGTAGAAGCACTTTTTGTATCAGCAGTTGCAAAAACATGACATCATCTGCATAATGTAGATGAGATATAATAGGCCTCACATTATTAACATGGGTAATTTTTTAGTCCTAATAGAAAATTCTAATTGCAAGGACATATATTTCATTGCAATACAGAAACGTGCAAAAAGGAATGATTCTGGTTCATATGACAAGAACATAGAGGAGTGGCCTCAAAGAGGAGGAGCTAATGGAAGCTTGCGATATGAAGTTGAATTAAAACATGCAGCTAATGCTGGTATCAATCTTTTTTTCCTTGCATAATTATTTACAGAATCGCTAATGTATAAAAAGTAATAATGTGGTAACAGGTCTTAATAATGCTATAAATCTCATCCAACCTCTCAAGGACAAGTATCCAGGCATTTCGTATGCTAACTTGTTCCAATTGGTGAGTGCTACAGCTATTGAGGTTGGGACTGAAATGTATTTGGTTAAACAAAAATATGCTAAAATTGTGTTTCTGTATATAATTTCAGGTATACTATGTTTTTCAAGAGGCTGGTGGACCCAAGATTCCCATGAAATATGGAAGAGTAGATGTTTCTGCACGTGAGAAATGTCCAGTAGAGGGGAAATTGCCCGGTACACCACTTCAATCTTATACCATAACTCATGCATTGTGCACCTTCCCACTGTTTCTTATTACATCATTAACTGGAGAATTTGGTAGGAGCTTTTAAAGGTCATTACAACTATATTTAATTTGATACTGAACTAACATATAGTTTTCTCTCCATGTCACTATCCTGATCAAGTTTTCACTAGCCCTTGGGTTAGAAAGGTCATGCGTACGACTTGAACTTGTGATGGTTTGAATTACATTGGTGAAGATAATCTATGTAGGATAACTTACAAACTGAGCAAATTGCCTGCTTTTGCTGACTACATCAATAACAGGAAACTTTTGTAGTAGCTTAGAAAAGTGAACGCAAAAATAAATAAGGTGATGCTGAAGTAGCATACAGTTTTTTCTCCATGTCAATATCCTGATTAAGTTTGCATCAATCGTATGTTTTAAGAGGCCATGTTTGGGACTTGAACCTGCCACCAGAGAATACATTGGTGAAGACGAGCCAATGTATTTTTGTTGGTTTGAGGCCTAAATATAACCTCGTTTTAAAAGGGTAGGCAAATATATTTTTGTTGGTCTGTTGGTTTGAGGCCAATCATAGGTTTGAGGCCTAAAATCCATTCAGATATGATGCATTAGGTCTCATCATCATCTTGATCGTGAAATATTTCGATCATTTGCATGGCCAATATGATATGGATATTAAGTTATCAACAATGAAATTGATTTTTGACGTTTTGCAATATTGATTCTAATTTTTATGTAATATTTGCAATTTTGAAACTGATTTTGACATTTGAGGTTCTACATCTTAACTTAAAAAGAATTTCCTTTCTTTTCTATCTTTAGAAAACAATAAAATCTGAATTACCAATTCAGATAATTAACTTTGTATTCTTATTGTAGCATGGTTGATTTTTTTTCCCAATCTTGACTTCAGTTGAGTTTGCATCGTAAATTGCACCTTGAGGGATCGAATCGAAATTGGAGAGATTCGATTTAGATTCGATTTGAATTCGATTCGAAATAGGATTCAGATCGTAAGATTTTAAGAATTTTTGACATCAGTGGAACCCGATGCTGTCAAAACCCAAACATGGTAGCAAGTTAATTACTTGGCACAACTGCTGGTAGGACTACAAATGACTTCAAAGTGATGACAATATTAAGTTACGACTAACAGTGCAAAATTTACTTTGTAGTCTACAATACATTACCCATAGTTGTTCATATGCGTGTCTAAATTATTTACTTAAGTTCTTCCAAAAATAAAATAAAATAATTTACTTAAGTAACCCGTCTAAAAGCAGTCAACCCACCTTACTAACTGAAATGATGAATGTTAATTATGAAACCAATTGACAACTGATTATCAGAGATATTACAGCAGCAAATGTCAAGGAGAAATCACCAAGCTGTGAAAAATAATAATAATAAATAAACTCATTAAACAAATCTGAATGCATTTGTTCCTGTGTTATTCCGAGTTTTAGTTGTGGTGCTTAGGGCACCTAAAAGAGGTGAAGCATAAATATCTAAGTATGGTTTGACTCATCTTTATTTTGAAAAAGGCAAGCAATTTACAAGTCTGTGGTGTATATCATAAAAAAACATGCACGGTATTGGTTGTTCTATGTTTATAACTTCTTAAATAGGAGTTTAGATCTTTTGTTCTCTTTTTTGACGTCTTCAAGTGCCTCAATGACTCAACCATCCATCACAATGATTTGATTAATGGTTGAGATCCACTATATTATCAAAAACACTTGTGATGCAAATATCAATGGTTGAGATAAGGTGAGCGCATGATGACAAGTGATACGGGGATAGAGGATTTGAGCTGCAAATTATTGGGACCATTCACAATGTGTGATCATGAAAATTCACATCCATAAGGAATCCCTGCTGGCCATTATAAAGCTCTCTGCAAATTTTGAAGTGCCTTCCATTCTGATACAATTTCAATATGCCAGAAGCATCAATCTATGCAAAATCATTTGCAGCTGATGCCCAGATTTCTGCACTTCTGAACTCATTGGAATAACAATATGTTGGTTATTTCTTATTTTAGATGCTGGACCACCTTCTCCTGCAGCACATTTAAGAGAATTATTTTACAAAATGGGACTTAATGATCAGGAGATAGTCGCATTATCTGGAGCGCATACATTGGGAAGAGCTAGACCAGAAAGAAGTGGATGGGGAAAACCAGAAACCAAGTACACAAAAGATGGCCCTGGAGCATCTGGTGGACAATCATGGACTGTTAAATGGCTGAAATTTGATAATAGCTATTTCAAGGATATCAAAGAGGCAAATGATGAAGATCTACTAGTTTTACCTACAGATGCAGCTATATTTGACGATCCATCCTTCAGGGTAATCAAATATATATAGATTTAATATCCGCATTCAAGTTACTAAAAGTTTTAAAGCCATAATTTCATAATATTTTTGATATTTAAGATCAACATTTATAGACATTACTGGTTAATTTTAGACATTACTGGTTAATAATTCGGAGACAGGTTAGTTCGTCGCTCAAACTGCAATCATACAAAAGGACATGATGCAGACTGCAAGGCATCGGGAACCATATACATGATTATTTATTCATTGTATTGGCTATGTAATTTATAAGGATGCAACAGTTTTTAAAGGCTTGTTTTTTCTTTGCAGAGAAGGAATGAATTCACAAACCAGGTGGAGTACCTGCAGCAGGTAGTGGAATGATTGTTTATGGAGGAATATATGCAATTGCAAGTTTAGTCATTAAAGCTATTTTTTCGTATCTTTTGCTTTTTATTTCAATGCAAATACACTGTATGTTATCATTGATGAATTATTTTTGGGTTTTAGAGCTCACTGGTTATAGGGCGACTGACATATGCATAGTTCGAGTTTTATTTGATATAAGTTTAAGGTATGGTTTCATACATCTACAGTACTAGCTGTTGTTCTTTTATGAATTTAAGTGGACCTAAAACTAATTTTATACACCTTTGATCTGGATGCTCATGATACCTTCAGTTGTGCTTGGCGGGGGAAAAGTTTTTCAGCAAGTTTGGTCTTCAGTATAGTATTTTGTAAGCAAAGATATCAAATATTTTACATGACAGTGTCAATATGTGTGTTGAAAATTGGTAAACTGTAAATATGAAATCTATGCTCAAGAACTAATGTTTCTCACATGATCTTATGTTTGTTACGTATTATATAATAGCTCACGTGATTATATAATGTATATGTCTATGAATGGTTCATATCAATACATTGATGGCAGATCCTTAGTATCAAGTTGACCTACATTTACAATCCTTACTATAATTGATTTCACACATTTTCAATTACTTTCAGTTTTTTTTTAAATGCAGTTAATTTTTCATCAAATTATTAATAAAAGAAAAAATTAACAAATATTTTTTCCATTCATATCATATAACACAACGCGGTTTCCCGACCGTTGTTCGGTTATACTAGTATAGGTGAAAAACTGCTAGCTTTCACCCAGGAAGAAAACCTCTATTTAAAAACTGCTAGCTTTCACCCAGGAATTTCGACGAACTTTTGAGAGAAAAACCTCTAATTAACAAATAACCTGCGTAACGCATACACAGACATGATTCAACAAGAAATTAATCTAAGAACGAACCAACTACATCATAAGAAAAAAAAATAGTAGTAATCTCGTTTTACAGTACAAAAATAGAAATCTTCTTCAGAAATCTTAGTAATATGTTTGGATTTGGATACAAATCACAAAGTTATCTTCCTTTCGTAAAGCATATCTCATCATATGCTTTCATCGACTTGTTAAAATCATTTGTATAGCCAACTTCTTCAGCTGCAATTTCATGTCGAATTCAACAGGTCAAAGTAAAGTTACCCAGAAAAGAAATCTACAAAAGTAAACCACCTAAAGAGAAAACATCAGAGTAAAGAATTCATCATGAAATCGGTCATAACTTAATAAACCTTGGCTTAATTCGATCAAAAATGCAACAGCACCAGATCCACAACACAACTACATAGAACTTAATTCAATTCGATCAAAAATGCAACAGCAGCACCAGATCCAGAACAACAACTAAAACACTGAAAGCAGAAACAGTAAAACAAACATAGATTCGAATCATCAAATCTAGTTCCTCCAGTTTCCATCGGACGCACCTCCACCTCTGGAACCACCACCATAACCGCCTCCACCACCGCGGCTGTAACCACCACCTCCATAACCACCACCTCCTCCATAACCACCACCACCTCCTTCACGGCGTTGACCGTACCCGCCGCCTCCGCCGCCACCTTCACGGCGTTGTCCGTACCCTCCACCACCTTCACGGCGCTGCCCTCCGCCAAAACCGCCACCGCCTCCTCCTCCGGATCCACGAGACTGAGCTTCGTTCACAGTGATATTCCTTCCATCGAGATCCTGACCGTTCATCGCTTCGATAGCATCACGCATCGACTGCTCCGAGCTAAAGGTAACGAATCCGAATCCTCTGGATCTTCCAGTTTCGCGATCGTTGATGATCTGATACAAATCAAACAAATCAGAGATTTAGATCTCAAAATAAAGAAGCGATTAAAAAGATCATAAATATAAATTCGGACCTTGGAATCAACAACTTCTCCAAACTGGCTGAAGGCCTGTTCGAGGGCGCGGTCGTCAGTGGCCCATGCTAGGCCTCCGACGAAGCACCTGTACTCAACTTCAGCCGCCATTAAAACTGAGAAAATTAAAGTAAAGAGAATAGAGTGAGATGTGAAAGAGGGGGAAGATAACCCACCTCTGTTTAGTGCTTGAATTGTGGATCTAGGTAACCTAGATTTATAGAATAGGAGAAAAGCGGTGAGTTTATTGCGGTGCGGTCACCGCTAGTAAGGTGAAGCCCGTGATTTGAGCGATCATTTATTTGTTACCCGTATTTTTATATTTTAAAATACGTTATCTTTATTTGAAATTTTAGTAATTTGGCAGATGATACAAATCGTTTACAAAAAAGCTCCGAATGTTTGTATACGCAAAAGAATTAATTTAAGGGGGAAAAGAAATATCTCTAGTCCTGGATTTGTTTAATATTTTAATTATTGGAAGGTGGTGGGTCCCACAGGCACATGAACGGATAAATCAGAGAAATATCTTCACTGCGCAATTACGTATATGCCCTTCTTTGTTGTATTTGACACGTCGGTTTGGCAGATGAAGCTCATTTTTGCACGGGAGGATAGAATAAAAAATACGATTATTTTGAAGTCGAAGAGATCTTGGTTTTGACGTGGACGCGAGAGTTGAAAAGCATACAATAGTTCTTTCAAAGAATCAAACTGTTTATTTTTTACATATGCGTAAACGTAGTGCCGGCCCGACTTGTATTGGGGTCGCGGCCCATTTACGCTATGACTATTTAGAAAAACAATACATTTTTACCTATTTGAATTCATCCATGTGTGGCTAGGAAAAAAAGTAACCAATTGCACAACTTAAACCGCAAATCTTAGCATACAAATATTTTAAATATAAATGAAATACCCGATCATTTACCACCGTCGAAACTGTTGTCTTGCCAACCTTGCTTGAGGTTGGATCTGCATCAACCTTCGACTCAAACATGATGCTTTCTATAACTATATTTGTTACAACTGTTAAACAGAAATTTTTTTGGTATTTTTTTGTAATAATTAATATTTGTAGTAGTAGAGAATAACAAGGATTGCGCTGAGGTTGGCTGAGTTAGCTGTGAACTTTCTTTTGAATTCCAATCAAATTAAGGACATTTTTGTTTATAAGGAAATTTTTAATAAGACATCATTCAAGACATTACCCTGAATTCACACTATTGTGTAATTTCCTCTCTAAAGTTAAATTTCAAGGACTAGATCCTTCTAAATTTTAAGTTCTAGGTTTAATAAGTTAAATCTAATTTATCTACAATGCAGACACCATTTCCTAACTGCACAAATGTTTTAACAATCCCAACCTCAAATACAAGCTTCGAATTTCCACGATTTTGGATTCGACGACAGTATAACAAAGGAAGATCAATCATTCGTTGAGGGTCACACCATTGCAACGTAGTTTCCAGATGAAGACTTTTACCTTGCGTACCACTAAGCTCATTATTCCAAAGACTAGTTTTGGTAATAACCAAAGTCCGAAGGTTTTTCGGTCGAGAATTCAAAAATGCTACAATAAGAAGCATCTAACAAGAATGCACACACTCTCAGCCTTAAGTGGTCTGTTTAAAAAGATTAGTCTGTAAACCATCTTCTAAGAATATTATATTAAAAAAATCAAGCATGCTAATCCAAGTGATATATTGTAAGGGGATGAACTTGGAACGTTTCTTACAATTTAAGCGTTTTCAAAAATTTACATTATTGAGTTGGTATTCATACGTAAGCAACATGATAGAGCTAATGTTGAATTATTCCACCTATTTCACCATAAGAATCATCATCTTCCTCATTAATATCAATTTTGAAATTGGTACAATATGCTCGCTCAATGTTTGAAATGAAATTCTAAGAACATTAAGATGTTAAAATCTATCCAATCAAAAAGCACATGAAAGATGAAGAAAGCTTATAAATCAGGATTTATTTTTAGTCATGTCAAATAAGATAGTAGCAGTTTAGAGGATTTTGAGGATAGTTTTGGTGATGAAGATGATGTGAAGCCTAGTCAGATGCAAGCTAGGCCACTAGGTGTGAAAAGTGCAAAGAAGAAGAGCTCAATTACGGTAGCTTTGAATGCTCCTTTGTCCGCTTAGTGATCCAAGTTCAAGAAAGAAAATTAAGAAAAAAGGACAACCAAAGGGAAGATGATGGAAAATACGGCCTGATTTGCAGACATAGTAACAAAAGATAAACGCTGGGAAGAGGAACCAAAAAGTGGAGAACATAAGAAAGGATACCAATAGACAAAGATACTGCATCATACTGGGAGGTTTTCAAGATACTTAGGCTGAGGAGTTGGATCCACCATCCACGGGCGTATAGTGTGTAGCAAGTTGTATCTTTTTATATTTTGGTTTTAAGTAATGATAGATGTATTTGTATTACAACTTACCAATCCATGTACTTTTTTCTTAATAACATTCAAATCTTATTTATGTTAAGTCAAACAAAATGTAAATAATTGTTGATGATTGAAGATTATCAAATACTTTAACATAAATAGATACATGATATTATTAGAAAGCTAGAAATAAATGAATAAATATATTCTAGCGAACCACAACTAGTAGTGGCCTCCACAAAAATTCCATATACACAAGGTCTCGTTGTAGATGTTCAGAACAGCTTTATTGTATTTCAGTTGTTGATCTATGTGAACCATGAAATCTATATCGGCAAGGAGTTTGTACTCTAGGAATACTTCAGTGTTTTTTTGCGAACGATTATAATCTATGTGCAACCCCTCCATATCTCTTTCATCTTCAATGATCATATTATGTAGAATTGTGCAAGTAAACGTAATCCTTAGCATTTTCCATATATCACATATTCTACAAAGGGAGACTTATTGCAGCAAATATAGATTACAACATTGAACACTCCTACGTTGTCTTTCCTTTAGGCTTCTTGTTCCTTGGCATACAATCTTTGCTTAGGTGTTATCAGAAGTGCGTACATCTTAAATGGTGCTCCACTTAGGGTATGTCCCACTCCATGGTAGTAACCATGCTTGTAATGTTTATGTACAAGAGTGAACTCAATATGAGTAGATTTCCCAAGCGCAAGGTCATTAACAAGTTTGATCGCTCGACCACATTAATATCATTATTCGAGTCTAGCATGCCAAAAAAGTATGCAAGATCCACAAATTATTTGTTGCAACAACTTCCTGAATGATTATTGGTTTCTTTTCCTTGTCATCATACACTCAGGTGATATGCTTTGGGATAGTTCTCCCAGTCCCAATCTATAAATTCAAGCCTTCCTAATATTCATGGCTATGAATAATCTATATTTTTCACACCAAACAGTTAAAATATAAATTGATTTAATTAATTTAATTAATTTAATTATATAATTTAATTATATAATTAAATGATTTTGAAAAATAAATTTTCAAAATGAAAGAATTTGGTCATGTTACCCATTCATTGTTTCTAGAATATCGTTTAGGTGCAAAAAACATATAAAACTTATTAAAATCAAATAAAGAGTGAAAAAAGATGAAAAATTAAGTTAGGGGTAAAATGGTACTTGTTTAATTACGTGTCAGACTACAAAGATAACCTCAAATCAGATTTTAGAACCCTAATTCTCATTCTTCATCTCCATTAAAATTTCAAAGCTAATCCACAGTAATCTCTGTATAACTTTTGCGAACCAACTCCAAAAATCATAAATAAATACTCTAAATTCAAGTTAGAAGATTCTCTACAAACGCATCTTAATAACAGAGCAAGAAAGTGTTGTTTGATTTTCAAATGAGCTGAGTTGAAGCTTTGTAGAAGTGATTATGTAGTTAATCTCGTTCTTGGTGAGTGGAATGATTCTCTTCAACTTTGAGCACTCATATATGCTTATATTTATTATATGTGATGTTGCAGATAAGGAAAACTTGTTTATAACCACGATGACACTGATTTCCAATGATTATACATTATTAATGTTATATTAAATTAATAAATAAACACTCATACGCTTGGAATCCCCAAATGTGATTATATATGTGTAGTTAGTAAGAAATTTTGTAAACCTTTGTGATTAGGTTATATTGCATGTTGATTTGGTATACTTGATGATTGATATATGTTTGTTATAGATAATTATCCATATATGAATGATAATAGAGTGATTAGCACTCTTTTATGTAATTAGTTGGAAGTATGCCCTAAAGTGTTAGTTATAATATAGAGAAGAGGCATTCACTCGAACAGTAAACACCTATGTTTGGGGATGAACTAGATTTATAGGATAAAAGTGTGAAGTCTTTTGATTCCCTGAAGTTAAGTAGTCCAATTTCTTGAGCCAATAAAGAGAAGTGACAAACAAAAGTCTAAATGCCACTAGAAAGAGCTTTGCTTGCATAGTTTATGGAGGATCTTGGGATGATGTTAAGAGGTTAGGGTGCTGGGCAGTAGGGAAGGTCAAGATACCTCGAAGTAGCATGGAGTCAAAGATCTAGAAATAAGGAAATAGGCTGCTATCCTTTGGAAAAATTATTCCCAAGGTATAAGCGGTCAACCCGTTAGGCCATCATTTAACCGGTTAGCAAACCTACTGCCTATTTAAGGATGGCTAAGAGCTATTAAGACTCTGATTTTTATCTGGGACAAGAAGAGAGGTGTTTGGATGGTCTATACCGGGTCTTGGTGACTCAAAACCACTCAAGAAAGCCTAATATGGTAAGGTCCATGATTTGGATTTCAAAGTAAACAAGACTCACATTGTGATGAAGATGTCTGGTTCGTCGCAATAATGAATGGAGATGGTAATGAGTCAGCTTTTAATTGGCTCATTTTATGGAGTAGCAACGATGTATATGAGTGCGATGATCGAGTCCACACCTCTGGTAGACGAAGGTATGACGTCGATTGATGACTATAAGTTACATACTAGAGATGACGCGATGTCATCGGATGACCTTGGTATCATGTTCATTATGTTGTGATACCATATGAAGACCTAGTTTTGTTATTATGATTACGATACCACATAATGACTCAAGTACTGTAATTATTTAGTTTGGTGACATGATATCACTTAATGACCGGAACACCGTGATTGTTGATTTGAGGTTACATGATATCACGAGGACCTAGATATTATGTTCACTATATTAGGACATCACTCGATGACTTTGATGTTCCAATTTTGAAGCTAGTATGCATGATGTCTTTTGGTGACTCGTTGGCATGTCTGTTATGTATATTGGATAAGACACTGACCGATGCTAGGATGTCTTACCATGGTATGAGAACAAAGGGAAACTCAAGTAGAACAAGTGAGGAGATACCATTATGATATTTATACGTCGAGTAGTTATAGGATTTCATTTATATGTTCTTATGCATATGCCTATGTATTATAGACTTATTGTATATATGTGTATGATGCTACCTATTACACCCAAAATTTTCAAAGTTTAAATAGGAATGAAGTTATCAAGAGTTTAAAGTCAATAAGCTATCGAGGATTAAATAATCAAGAAAGCTATCAAAAACCAAAGAGGAAAGTGCTATTGAGTATCAAGATGAAACAAGTTATCGAGTGTTAAAAGAATAAAAGCTATCGTACAGAAGCTATCAAGTGCAAAGGATCGAAGCTAAAGCATTATGAATAAAGAAGTTATCAAGCACTAAGGAAGGAAAAGCTATTGAGTGTCATAATGAAAATCTATCGCATACCAAAATATGAAGCTATCGAGTACTAAGCTGTGAAGAGCTATCACATACCAAAAGATAAAGTTATCAAGTACTAAGTTGTGAAAAGCTATCTCATACCAAAAGATAAAGCTATCGAGTACTATGCTGTGAAGAGCTACCGCATACCAAAAGGTAAGGCTATCAAGTATCAAGTTATAAATAGCTATCGCATATTAAAGGGCAACTAAGGAGTAAAGCTATCACATGTTATAATAGGGAGTTATCAAGCACCAAGTCATGAAGAGATATTGCATACTAAAGAGCAAAGCTATCGAGTGCTAAGGAGTAAAGTTATAGCATGCTATAATAGGGAGCTATCAAGTATTAAGTCATGAAGGGCTATCGCATACTAAAAAGAAAATCTATTACATAATGGAATATGAAGCTATCGAGTGATAGGAATTAGCAAGGTATCGCATGCCTGCAATAGCTATCAAGTGACAGGAACTGGCAAGCTATCGCATACCAGCAATAGTGCTATCGGGTGTTCAAAATTGCTGCTATTAGATGACTAAACATCAAGGATAAAAATGTTCAATAGGCACGTGGAAGCTTTTGATTATGCCATGTCATAATAAAGGAAGTAAAATATGTTATGTCATATGTCGCCTTAAAAATGTGTCACGTCATCAAAATCTCAGCCATCCAAGGTTGACTAGTGCCATGTCTCAAAAATCTAAGAATGTAATTTCTCTATAAATAGGCATGTACCCCTTGCTAAGAAGGGGTGGATTTCGAATTGTACTTCTTCCTCATTTTCATTTTCTCTCAAGCATAAATAAAGAACATGACTTTGGGACTTTAATGGCCGCTTAGTCAAATACAAGTTTGGATTTTGTTACTAAATACTTACATAAGTACCTATTTGCATATTTGACAATTTGATGACATAATGACTTACATACTTGTCTAATAGTCTAACCTCCTGTCCAAGCACTACTAACTTTGTTGATTGAGCATATAATTGAGGGCCAAATTTTGGCCTAACACTACCTGTATGCTTAATGTGTCATTTTTCACTATATCGTATGTTGTTAGATTGACTAAACTTTTAATACTGTATATTTTTTCATATAGTTTGACTGATGTACGTAATACTATTTGATAGTTGTAGATCACACATCACTTACTATAGTAGTTTTACCCTATATTGGTGGACTTATGACATTAATTTGACCCCTTATTATGTATTATTTATTGTAGTGGTTCCCCTTATACCTCATTGGCCCATGACATGTTAGGAGAGGATGAGGGAAGTTTTGTATCTCTTTTGTTGTTATTCATGCTATAAATATAAGTATATAGGTTGTATCATACAACTACGAGGATGATTTCACTCGACAAGATTTATGTCTGACCCCTTGTTGTTTTCCTTTTTATGTTATCTTTTGAGTAGTGTGCATGAGAGATGGATCCAGAGACGAGGCTTGGAGTCGGGAGCTAGACGACTTCTTTATTATTCATCACCATTTATGCAACAAATAAAATCATGTTTTTTTAATTTGTTTATAAAAGGTTTAAATTAAATCAATTTTAATTACAATATTATAAATGTATCAAATACACTTATATGTGTAAAGTACACCTTCAACGTATATATAGTGTACATGGTTAATGTGTACATTAAGAGGTGGTGGATATGCATCGCAACAGATACATTCGTCCCTTTATACATGCATTTGTTGTCCCTAGTTCTTATTATTATATATATGTGAAATTATAAATTAATTTTGGAATTATAAAATAATAATGACTATGTAAATATATAATTAAAATTAATTTTTGACTAATTAAAAATACATATTTATAATTTAACATAAAAAAACTTAAAAATCTAATTTTGACTTAGAATAATTCAAATTTTTATCTACAAGTTTAAACAAAATATATGTTTTCAAATTTGAACTAAAAGTAAATATAATATATAGATGTTTTTAAAACTAATTTTATTTAATATATATATAATTAAATTTTATTTATAAACTATATAAAAATAAAATACATATTAAAATATTATATATATATATATATTTGGTCGAAAAAATGAATTTTTAATTACAAATTCATACAAAGTTGTTCAATTTTTTTTAAGTTTAATAAATACGTGTATGCATTCAAATATTAAAATATTTATTTGATTTATTATTTACGAAAAATAAAATAAATTTTATTTTATAATATATTATTGAAAATATATGCAGATTTAAAAATAACTTTTAGACTATCTAATCTAAATTATATATATATATATGTGCGTGTGTGTATGTGTATATATGAATGTTATAAAATATATTTTAAGTAATAACATTAATTGAAAATTTTAAAAATTACTATTTATTTAAAATAAAAAACAATGGCTGAAATGTGTGTGTGTGTGTAACAACATTGGCACATATAAATTCGTCATAAAGCATATGATATCCAATCTACATGAACATAATGAATAAAATTGAAATTGAAAGACTGCCAAAAGAAGTTGCTTAGATATGCACCTTGAATGAATGAAAACTCATAGGTTCAGTAGAACCACCTCCAGAAATTGCAAGATCTGAAGCACAATCTTTTGTATTTATTTTGTTTGATTTTATTTGATTTTGCTCCTCAAAACTTTTGGCCAAGTCCTCGTAGAACTCACGGTTGGAGTTGACAAAATGAATAAGCAAAAATAACGTGTAGTGTGTGTCTAAGTAGCACTTGGGAAAAGCTAAAATGTCTCCTCAATTTACTCATTCCTTGCTTATTCATTCAAAACAAATTTTGAAACCTTAACCCTACTTCCAATAAATCCTAGGGTAGCCATAGCTTGTGCCTTCCTATGCCTTCAAAAATACCAAGCCAATAATTGCTTTAATCAAACTTAAATTTCCGTTGACATCATATATCGATATGTACATACATAACTTTTATATACACACCCAATCAATTACTAACAGCACCTAAAAATCAACTAAAATTTAATAATTAATATTTCATAAATAGTAATTAATTTAGTTAATTTACAACAATTATAAATTAATTAACTCGTTTGGTACTTTGAAGTATATTACATTACTGTTGTGCAAGTCAAAGGTGTAAACTAAATCAGTAATTAATATCGAACAATTCGAATATTAACATTTGCATGTCATCTTAGCTAATGGTGTGATAGTTTGGCCAAACTTATGACTTACACGCCATTTCAGTAGAATCTAATTTTACTATTTTAAGCAGTACCGAACAGTAAAGATTACTTACACCAATTCATTTCATCAAAACCATATCACTTTTAGGAATTGTAGGATTTTGTTTTGGTCAAAATTCCAATATTATCCACATTCAACTTGGTTATCCAAACACAGAGTCCTTGGTTTAATAATAACTATTAGTATTAACTGTATTGCTCTAGCCAGAGACTTTTATTTTGTATTGACTACAGTTGACTGTGATACTAACCTCATATAACCGAGGAGACGAATTCTCTACTGAATAGTATTTCATTTCCAATGCTTCAACTCAAGCCAACTATAGTGTTCGATGGTTATCATGCCGTGATTTAACTATAATCAAAGTGGATTATCTATGTTGAAGTTTACTGGTATTCTCAAGTCGAGAGAACTATGTAACATCGTCACTTCGAGATATCTTATTTAACCTTAGTTTATATGGTGTTAATTTTCTCATGGTTACAACTCTTTGTAACAATCATCACATATCATATTATTAAGGAGTTTCTTATTATATACTTTAAATTAATTTATTATTATATCACTATTGTGACGCCCCACCTCTATACCCACGCTAGCCAAGAACACTACGGAGTAATGTCGTCAACTAGCACGGAGAATAAGGCTGTTGAGGAGCGACCATCTGTGTAATTGCTTTGTGCGAGTACCGATATGCTAGATAAAAATATAACTTTTCAGCTCAAGAGGAAGTCCGACATACCGATACAAACTCAAAGCTACTACACAGTGACTATATGGACCTCGGAAACAAATATAGAAATAAACATAACACAAATCAGTCACAGACAATTCATATCACAAAGGCGGAAATAGATATGAATAAACCACATGAAAGTGTACATCAGAGTAGTGGTCAAATAAGAACCACAATAACACAAAAGAATAGATACAAGTGCTGGCCAAAAGAATATGTATACATCAAGGAGTCTAATCTCAAATGTATACAACAAAAACTACTAAACTAGAGTAGTTAGCCAAAAGTCAGATGATGGTTCCAAATAGGAAGTCAAGAGGAAGCACCTGTAAAATCTCAGTCTGACCCGAGTATTATTTAATAAGAAAATAATAAACGGATCAGTCTAGCTATAATTATCAGATAAAATGAGATATAAGAAGAGATATAATAATAAAACGTATGATAACCAAAAGTGTCATACTACGACAAGTATACATCAGAAAACCCACAAAAGTCATACAATATCTCAATAAACTCAAAACACAGGAAACAACGTCATATTCTTAATTTAATTCACCAAGCCACAAATAATGACATACATATCAATGCCAATCGTAAATGCTGGTGAAACATAAATTCCAGAAAGCAATATTCAGAAATCACAAAAGTTAACGACACACAAATTCTGGAAATCACAAATAAATAGGAACATCGACGTAGTACAGTGTTACGCCCGATGAACCAAAAGCACAATAAATTGGAAATCAATAATTAGAAATCCAGAAATCACAAGAAAAGGATGGCTAATCCCATAAAAATACCTAGGCCAATCACAAGGGTTAATGACACACGAATTCACCAATGCACAAATATTGATAGAACTTACTAGTGTAAATCACGAAAATTGGTGAAACACAAATTCTAGAAATCGTCAACTAGAAATCCAGAAAGATCACAAAAAGGGAAAGAGCCTATCACAAGAACGGGAGCATTAAAGCTCACCAACACGTGTATCACAAGATGAGACGCTATCTCATGGTCGCTAACCATCAATTTTGAGCCGAAGCTCCACAAAAACGGCCTGAAGACCATGAGCCGAAGCTCCACAAGAACGGCCCGAAGACCATGAGCCGAAGCTCCACAAGAACGGCCCGAAGACCATGAGCCGAAGCTCCACAAGAACGGCCCGAAGACCATGAACCGAAGCTCCACAAGAACAGCTCCACAAGAACGGCCCGAAGACCATGAGCCGAAGCTCCACAAGAAGGATCTTCGCAGATCCACAAGTGTAAATTACACTAAGCTAGTAAATATATGAGTTTAGCTTCATGTCCCATAACCACTAGCTTAACTTAAATATTTACGAACAAATTGTAGACTTCCACTTGAATTTAAGTGTCAATTACACTAAACTAGTAAATATATGAGTTTAGCTTCATGTCCCATAACCACTAGCTTAACTTAAATATTTACGAGCAATTTGTAGACTTCCACTCGAATTTAAGTGTCAATTACACTAAACTAGTAAATATATGAGTTTAGCTTCATGTCCCATAACCACTAGCTTAACTTAAATATTTACGAGCAAATTGTAGATCTCCACTAGAAAATTATCACAAAGGATTCAATCGAACAAGTCCAAGAATTAACCGACGAAGTAAACGCAAGCGTTTCATACCACTTGTTTTACTAAGCCGTTTAATTAGATTTCTCATACGAATGAGGTAAAGGTTTGTATATACTAATAGATTGGAAAACGGTTTTGATAAACGAGTTTGATATTGAAAATAGAGTTGAAATCATCTTTGTGGAAGAGTTTGAATATTTACTACTAGTATAGAAAACCTTTGCATTTTAAAAGTGACAAATCACAAAACGATTGTAGAAACAATCAATCATCAAAATTCACATTCGAAGACGTGAATAAAATCCAAAGAAATCGATACTAAATCCGTTAAAATGGATATTCCACAAAATCCCGAAGAAAAGGTCATCAAAGTCGATAATATATGATAACAACAGATGGGAATCAACACAAATCGATTAAATTGGAATTCTCAAGCGAAAATAGGCAAACTGGAAAAAGACAACAGATTCAGACGTCAGAATCTGGAAAATTAAATATTTTCCAGAACACAGATTCAGACGTCTGAACAAAATATTTCAGACGTCTGAAATAGGCAATTTAAGCCTATTTTCTTTCTGGTCGCAATCGAACCAATTCAGACGTCTGAATCTGGGAATAGAAATTTTCCCAGAATAATATTCAGACGTCTGAAATATCAATTCAGACGTCTAAAACTGGAGTTTCAGATATTTCCTGAACCTAGACCATTGATGGCCAAACGATATCGATAACGATCGGACGAGCAACAACGACTAAGGAATTATGCCAAGCAACAACTCAGCCTTAATGGCTCTTCAATACGCCTCGAATATCAATGTCCAAATATCCATAATAGGATTTTCACAAGAATTAAACCAAAACACCAAAAATTGGAATATACACAAAATCAATCCAAACTAAAATCAAATGCACATGAATAAGTGTTAGGAATTCATACCTAACAATCGAAGATAATTATAGATTAAGATGTGAGATAAAAATCTCACCTTTTCACAAAATCAATGAAGAAGAAGCTATAGAGCAATGGCACGGACAATCACTCTTCAATTCCATCTCAACAAGCTTGAATCTAAGCTTAAAAGAGAAACATTTCCTAAATTAGGTTTAGGTAATTTCTGAAATTGAAAGGAGAAGGAGTTGGAGAAGATGAAGAGGATGCTTACCAATAGCTTCTCTTTGAATTTGGAGCTAGAAGAAGGATTTGCAAATGGAAACTAGGGCTTGGAGTTTTAATTTCCCATTCCACTCTCCATTGTTGCTAAAGCTTAAGTGTTAGGAAGTGAAAGTGAAGTAATGAAGAGGATAGGGGGTGGAGTAATGATATAACCAGATTTGGGCAAGTGGGCTGAACCCAAACCCAAACCCAAAGCCCTAAGTGAAAAATGTCAAAATTCTACTAACTCCAAACATATCGAAGCTTATACTCAAAAAGGTCGCAAACGGCATTTTGAACTCAATGGAGGGGGTCTCGAGTCCAAATTCGATTGTTTGCAAAAAATAGCTTTTCGAACTAAAATCCGACGAACGATGTTATATTTAAATAAAATATTTAAAATATAAAATCGATAAATATGCGGGTTGTTACAACTATATAACAAAGTATATAAATAGAAAATAAATACTTTTATTACGAACAAGATTGGTTATAGAGTTAGGTATATTTGCAACAAATTACATAATTGCCTCCAGGGAATACCCTAACTCTTTCAATCTCTCACTTGCACTTGGGGTCAATTATGGAATCTTATTCCCATTTATCTTATCAGTTTTCTCAAAAACGATTAAGCCAGTCTCTTAGTGAACGGATATGCTATGTTGTTCTAATTATCTACTTCACCAATTAACTTTCTTTGATCTTGATAAACTACCTTTACCATGTGAAACTTTTTGGAGTATGTTTCTCAACTTCTAGTGATCTCTAGGTTCTTTTCACGAACTGCATCGCGACATTGTTATCAATAACAATGTCATGGGATTCTCATCATTTAGGATCACCCTAGCTTAGTTATAAATTTGTGCATTTTATATACACGTATACATACAGCTTTTGCTGGCCCTATTTAAGGCCATGTACTTAGCTTTTGTTTGAATCAGCCAAAACCCTGATCTTTGGAATATTTCCAATTCAAGCTCCTTAACTAAGGTTTGAACGTGGATTTAATATTGACATATTATACTTGATACCACTTATGAAGTTCGAGTTTGAATACTCCTTCATAAAGAGTTGTTGTGTCTATAAACAATTCTATTGTATTTTGTAAATACTCAAGAATTCTCTAAATTATCATTTAGTGATCTTATTCAGATTTAATACTTGCTTTATGTATCAAATACATAAGCAAAATGTGATGTTTTAGATAATACATCATGTATGATAATTTCTATTACTAATGCCTAATGAATCCATCTTATATGTTCAATATTAAACATTTTAACATTGTGTGTGTGTATCATTTGGGATATTCCCAATATCCATTTATTTTGATTATAAAATATGTATTTTCACATCCTATACCCAGGGTTAAACAACCAAACTATAATATTTTAATATGAGTGCATCGTTAACAATCATAAGTTTGCTGTTTGCTTATAGTACTTTAATACTCTTTCTTATAGACACACACTTCCTCTGCATTTTGACTAAATATCAAACTATTTGTTATCTCTCTCAAGGTACTTGTTTAACTCTGATGCTTATCGAACGGTACTTCCATATCAGTTTTTGGATCATATCTGAAACCCACAAACTCAATATCGCTCCTATTGACTTCGAGACACTTTGGTTATTATGTGAAAATAGTATATTCTAATTCATTGTTTAGAATTTTGTTTCAACACAAATATCTCAAACTCAAAATCATATCAAGTGATAATTTTATGAGTAAAATCTGAGTTAACATAAGCAAGTTGAATGGCAAATCTATTACGTCAATTTCAATATTTGAATTTACTGTGATACCTCGAAAAAATTGTAAATATTTTAATCAAATATTAATAAAATGAAAATATGAAAATAGTTGAATTCAATGAATTAATTAAATAAATTAAAAACAAGAATGGGAAAAATGGTCATTTCCTAACTTTAGAATTTGGCAACATGACTAGTGACATTGTGACCGTCTCATTTTATTGATTCGGTGTTATCTTGGTTTGTATAATTTAAAGTTTATATGAAGGAATTATGGATGAATTGGTATTGGGTGAAACGAGCCAAAAGTCAGGTTTGAAATTTAAATTTGAATTAGAGAGCGGATAATTTTTCCCTCCTACCACTTAAACATGTCATGTATATTCAGTTTCGGAAATGGCCCCATCACTTCTTCTGTTAGTCCATGAGTTGATGGTTTTGATGACAACAACCTTAGAATAAGATTATAAAATATAAATACTAACATTATAGTTTAGATATATATGTATATGAAGGATTTAACCATGCAGGTACCAAGAATGAAGACTGTACAGTATAGAGATTCAAGATATCAAGATTGAAGACTCATGAGTATCAAGAATATCAAGATTATCAAGAATTAAAGATTTCAAGATAAGTATTGAGTCTAGAATTATGTTAAAACTTCACAATAGCACTGAAATCTTCATTCCGTATTTTCATTTGGGATGGAACCCATTTCTACCTTTTTAGTGGCTTACAAACCCACGACAAGTAGCTTACAAACTTACGACAAGTGGCTTACAAACCCACGAACATCCTGGTTTTGTACAAGTTCTCGAGTCCTGATGTGATGAGATATTCTACAGGAAGAAGCTTGCAAAACTACTTCAAAATGATTTTCAAAACTGCTTTTCAAAATGTTTTAGCCTTAAAAATTATCTTTTCAAATGATTTTCAAAAAGATGTTTTAGCCTTAAAAAATATTCTTTGATTTTGTTCTTAAATAAATTCTTGTTTTAAACTTCTTTTGTTTTAAACTATCTTTTAATATATTTTTTAATATTTACTTAGATTTAAATATAAAATTATAGTAAAATTATATATATATTATTCTCTATATTTATCTTTGTATTTTATCTATAGTCAAGTATATTAATAAAGTTTAAAATAGTTTTAATATAAGATAAAGGTTATTTTCAAAGAAAAACAAAACATCAAAATTTCCTTTGGGATGTCGACATGCCCTAGTACCCCATGTCGACATAGGGTCAGTTAGGACCAAAAATTTGAATTTCAAAAGAAGTGTCTATTCGCCATAACCTTTCATGAATAGACATGGCTGTTGTTCTTCTACAAATAGGGGTTGGTTTCATTGAATTTTAGATCAGATTTTCTACTTTTTCACTTCTCTTCTTCTTCCATATTTTCTTATTCAAAATTCTATCATCACTCTGCCGAAATCAACATTGAATCTAACTAGATCATCTCTGGTTTGATTCTCTATCACTATCTTAACAAGATCCCAGTGCTATTCAGAGTTATAGGCTTCTTTGTAATCTATCTAGCGAGAAAAGGTGTGATTGTAGCCTTGGAAATCAATTGGGTAAACTTATTGCCCCGGAAATCAAGTATCTCTACCCAGAGGATTATGATTCTGGAGGGTGTACCTCTTAGCCTTGAAACCGAGGGTGTAATTGTACAATTGCTTTTGAAAGGAAATCCATTCTTAGTTGTGCGGGACTGGATGTAGGGTAACTCCGAACTAGTATAAAATCCGGTGTGTTCTTTCCTTTACTACATTTACTTTATTTCTGCATCTGTGTTTGATTCTGTGATTATATCTGTGTCTGAATATCACATACATTTGTGTACAAATCAACAATAAATCAAAAAGATTTAGTAATTTCTAATAAACACTATTCACCCCCCTCTAGTGTTCATTCTAGCCTTAAGATCCATATTCCACATTCCTCACATTTGGTATCAGAGCCAGGTTTTCAAAAGTTTCATAATCTGAATTTTGAAAAGTTTTCTAAATGGCTACCAACACTGGTACTGTTTCTAACACTAGTTCATTTGTAGAAGGTCAGTCTACTGTCAGACCACCACTTTTTAATGGCAGTAATTATGCATATTGGGCATGAAGGATGAAAATATATTTACAATCTATAGGATTAGACACTTAGAATATCACACGGAATGAATATTCTGAACCCACAACTGACTTTGCACAGTGGACCACTAAGCAAAAGGCTGTTGCATAAAATAATTCTAAAGCAATGAATATTCTGTTTTGTTCACTTGATAGGAATGAATTTAATAGAGTGTCAGTTTGTAAGTCTGCATATGAAATCTGGAAAACTTTGCAAGTTACTCATGAAGGAACAAGCAAAGTTAAACAGACCAAAATTTCCATGCTCACAAATCAGTTTCAGTTATTTAAAATGAATTCTAATGAGTCTATTTCTGATATGTATAGTCGATTTAAGGATATTGTACATTCTCTCATATCCTTGGGAAAAGTGTTTTCGAAGAAGATCAAGTCAGGAAAATTTTAAACTCTCTCACTCCAGAATGGGATCAAAAGACACTTGCAATCGAAGAGGCAAATGACATCAGTACTTTAAAGATAGAAGAATCAATTGGAAATCTAATGTCGTTTGAAGTCCAAATGATCGGGAGAAGAGAAAGCAAAGCATCTGAAAAGAAATCAATGGCGTTCAATGCATTGACCGATGAATCAGACTCAAATAGTGATAATGATGAAGAGATAGCTCTTATGACCAGAAATTTTCGGAAATTCTTGAAATACAGAAAGATGAATAATTTCAAGAGAAACAACTATAAGAATCTGGGAAATCAGAATGTAGTGACAAATAATGTCAAATGTTTCAACTGTGACGAACCAGGCCATATCAAAAGAGACTGTCCGTATCCAGAAAGGCAGAATCCTCCTATAAACAATGAATCAGTAAAGAAACGGAAGAGTGCATTTACTGCTACTCTGGATGACTCAGACTCGTCCTCAAGCGATGATGATCAGAAGACAGATAACTCAAATTTGTGTTTCACGGCAGTTCACGACTTCAACAAATTCAAGGAAACGGACTCAGAAAAAGGTACACATTTACAATACAATTGATTGAAATTGCATGCTTAGAATTAGATGATTGATTGCTTGGTTGATTGTTTTTTGAATTAGTGTGTTGATTGAATTTTAAATTTATTTTCTATTATTTTATTATAATTTTATTATTTTTATTATTATTTATATATATATATTTTATGGAATATAATATAATCATAATATTATTCTAGATATATATATTTAGTCATATATATATATATTAGAGTAGTTAGGAAAATTAAATCATAGAATATTTCAGGCACATGTCGACATGGTCCCTACCATGATGTCGACATGGGTACAAATTTTGAAATTCAAAATTTGAATTCAAATGCTTGAATTTCCCTCCACCTTTTCACTTCATTCAATACTCTGAAAAAGCATCTTTTGACCAGAGAACACGTCTTTCAAAAATCTATTTATTCACTATCTTTTATCACAACTTTTCACTTTCATTTCCAAATTCAAACTCTCTCTTCAAAACTCCAAGCTCTCTACTCTCTACTTTAATGGATTCTTCAAGCAACCCCTCCACCATGGGACTTTCCAGAAACTTGAAAGAGCAACTCCTCAATAACCCGGAGGCAATAAAAGCATACATCAATTATGCTAACTATGGAAAAGTCCATCCCGGAAAGTTTGCTATTTTCAAGATTTTGCTTCTTATGAAATTGATACTCTTTTTGCAAACAATCAAATTTTTAATCTTATTGATTCTTCTCAAAATGATTTTGTTTGTTACCCAAATCTTGTTAAAATTTTCTATGCAAATCTCAATCGAGAATTTTATGAAGGAAATGATAATGAAATTTGGAGTAGTGTCAAAGGCACTAAAATTGTTTTGAATTGTGATCTTTTGGGTACCATTCTCAATTGCAAAAGCACGGGAATGGATCTTTCTAGTTTTCAAATCGATGAACATGATCGTGAGACATTTCATCATATTTTTTAAGGAGACGAAAACTTTGAATTTAAAAACCGAAACTTTCGTCCTAAAGCAAGAATTGTCAATCTTCTTTTACAACATACTTTGACCCCAAGATCGGGAAATTTTAACAATCCTACTTCAAAAGTGTGCAAAGCACTTTTTGCTATTTTCGGAAATTATGATATCAATTGGGCGCAAGTTATTTTGGATGAACTTCGTCCTAAAAATTTTGAAATGGGAGAAAACACTTTATATTATGGAATTTACCTTACTCGGATTTTCAACTATTTTGGAGTAAATTTCAAAGGAGAAGAATTTATTTCAAGAAAAGTTTTTAATATCTTAAACATTTCTCTCATGAAAATCCCATATGTTTTTCAACCTTATGAGACTCTTGCCGAAAAGAAAGAGCGTTTGGCTCATGAAGAAATGGAAGAGGAGGAAGAGGAAGAAGGGGATGAAATGGAAATAGAAGAAGAAGGTGAAACATCCCTAGAAAGTATTGAATATCCCTCCAATCCTACCAACAAAATCCTTCTCAAAAACCAAAAGATAATTGTTAAGAATCAACGGATTCTTAAACGATCCGTTAGTAAGAAGTTGGACAAAATGTCATCCAAGTTGACCAAGTTTTTCTCCAAAGTCAGCAAGAAACTTGGATTATCTTCATCTTCATCATCCTCTAACTAGTTGCATCTTTTCATTTCATGATGTATTACTCTAGTTTTCTTTAGTTTGAATGTTTATGTAGTTCTTTATGGTTAATCATTGTATTATTCTATTATGCAATGAAATTGATTTCCTTTTCTGTTATCTAGCTTATCTTATCTCCTGAATAAATGTTAGTATATTATATAAATATATATATACACACAATTATTCACAAAATCAAAATAAATAATCAAAATTCACTGGACCATGTCGACATCCCCCCTTGACCATGTCGACATGTACTGGTCAGAAATGACATTTCATTTCAAATTTGAAATTTGAATAACTACCCTATGTCTATTCATTTCAAACGAATTCCTACACCTATAAATACCTATTTCTTCCAGAATTCTTCACTCAATATTATTTTCTATCTTCTTTATCTCTCATTCTTCTCACAAATTCAAAAATGGCAAATCCTATTCACAATTTAACCGAGAATCTTGAAGAGACTCTTAATTCGTTCAAAAATATTCTTTCGTTCATTCTTCGTAACCAGCGACACTTAGAGTTGAGTCAAATGCAGATGATCAAGGAGCAAGAAAGGCATTTCGATGCAATGCGATGGATGATTTCTTCACTGCACAAGGATGATAACGAAGCACATCCTCCTGTCTCTCTCACAAATGATAATGAAAATTTGGATGCCATCAAAGCAGACCTTATTTTTGGAGAAGAAGGATGGGTGGAAGTTCCTCGAAACGTTTGATGTTGGTTTGTTTGCTTTTTTTGATTTGATTGCTTTGATTGAAATTGTGTGCTTTGATTGGTTTGATTGACACTTGGTGTGGATTGATGAATGTATAAATATACATTGATATATTAATTGAATATCATGTCTATAAGTATAGTTATTTCTTAATCTATCTATTATATACTCTATTATATAGTTTAATGCATGTACTTAAGTACAAGAATGAGGGGGAGTTATATAGTTTAGAGTTAGTTTTTTTTGTTGATGACAAAGGGGGAGAAATATAAAATAGGAGAGTTAGGCATAGATTAAGGGGGAGTTATCAGTTTTAGGGGGAGTTATTAGGATAGAAGTAATATTTTATAAACAACGGTTGTCATCATCAAAAAGGGGGAGATTGTTACTCCATGAGTTGATGGTTTTGATGACAACAACCTTAGAATAAGATTATAAAATATAAATACTAACATTATAGTTTAGATGTATATATGTATATGCAGGATTTAACCATGCAGGTACCAAGAATGAAGACTGTACAATATAGAGATTCAAGATATCAATATTGAAGACTCATGAGTATCAAGAATATCAAGATTATCAAGAGTTCAAGATTTCAAGATAAGTATTGTGTCTAGAATTATGTTAAAACTTCCAATAGCACTAAAATCTTCATTCTGTATTTTCATTTGGGATGGAACCCATTTCTACCTTTTTAGTGGCTTACAAACCCACGACAAGTAGCTTACAAACCTACGACAAGTGGCTTACAAACCCACGAACATCCTGGTTTTGTACAAGTTCTCGAGTCCTGATGTGATGAGATATTCTACAGGAAGAAGCTTGCAAAACTACTTCAAAATGATTTTCAAAACTACTTTTCAAAATTTTTTAGCCTTAAAAATTATCTTTTCAAATGATTTTCAAAAAGATGTTTTAGCCTTAAAAAATTTTCTTTGATTTTGTTCTTAAATAAATTATTGTTTAAACTTCGTTTGTTTTAAACTATCTTTTAATATATTTAACTTTTAATATTTACTTAGATTTAAATATAAAATTATAGTAAAATTTTATATATATTATTCTCTATATTTATCTATGTATTTTATCTATAGTCAAGTATATTAATAAAGTTTAAAATAGTTTTAATATAAGATAAAGGTTATTTTCAAAGAAAAACAAAACATCAAAATTTCCTTTGGGATGTCGACATGCCCTAGTACCCCATGTCGACATAGTGTCGGTGAGGACCAAAAATTTGAATTTTAAAAGAAGTGTCTATTCGCCATAACCTTTCATGAATAGACATGGTTGTTGTTCTTCTATAAATAGGGGTTGGTTTCAATGAATTTTAGATCAAATTTTCTACTTTTTCACTTCTCTTCTTCTTCCACATTTTCTTATTCAAAATTCTATCATCACTCTGCCGAAATCAACATTGAATCTAACTAGGCCATCTCTGGTTTGATTCTCTATCACTATCTCAACAAGATCCCAGTGCTATTCAGAGTTATAGGCTTCTTTGTAATCTATCTAGCGAGAAAAGATGTGATTGTAGCCTTGGAAATCAATCAAGCGAGAAAAGGTGTGATTGTAGCCTTGGAAATCAATTGGGTGAACTTGTTGCCCCGGAAATCAAGTATCTCTACCCAGAGGATTGTGATTCTGGAGGGTGTACCTCGTAGCCTTGAAACCAAGGGTGTAATTGTACAATTGCTTTTGAAAGGAAATCCGTACTTAGTTGTGCGGGACTGGATGTAGGGTAACTCTGAACTAGTATAAAATCCGGTGTGTTCTTTCCTTTATTGCATTTACTTTATTTCTGCATCTGTGTTTGATTCTGTGATTATATCTATGTCTGAATATTGCATACATTTGTGTACAAATCAATAATAACTCAAAAAGATTTAGTAATTTCTAATAAACACTATTCACCCCCCCTCTAGTGTTCATTCTAGCCTTAAGATCCATATTCTGCATTCCTCACATCTTCCTCCTCCTTCCTTCTTCCTCTTAACATACTAAGAATTAAATCACAAAATTTCACTAAAATATAACAAAAATTCACGAGACCAAAAGTGTGACAACCCGGATTTTTGGATTGATGGCATAAAATAAATAATGACTTAAATTGGAGAATTAAAATTATTAATCTGGAATTTTTTTTATAAAAGATGATTTGTTTTATAATGATTGATTCAAATATATGAAATTAGAAAATGAAGGAATTTTCTAAGTGATATAAATCACTTTAAAATTTATCATTATGATTTTATTTCAATTTTGGTAAATAGAAATATAATTGGTATTTTTATGATATCAAAATAAAGGTGAACATTTGCACTATGTTGTGTAAAGTTTTAGTTTCATGAAGTAATGATTATAGCTTTAGAAATAAATAAGAAAGGTATTTAGGTTAATAAATAAAAGAGATAAGAAATAATGTTTTATTTTCTTATTGGGTTTAATTTAAAACCCAAGCCTAATAACCCTTTTTACTAAGGAGAAACTCTCCTCTTTTCTGAACTATACGTTCAGTTTCTAAAAACCGGTAAGCAGAAACAAAAGGAAACCAAGTCTCTCCCAAAACCTATAATTCAATTCCTTCCATCCTATTGCAAATTAAAATCATTTAGAAGCTAATAATCAAGGTAATGAGTTGAAACCCTATTTTATTCCTTTAAGAAATCAATTTTAGCTCCTACAGTGTTTGATTTAGGTTGTTCTAGGGTTGTATTTAAACTGTGAATATAAGGCCAATTGCTTCAAAATGACAAGCTTCTACATGGATATAAGTTGAGTAATCCTCACCACTCACTTTGAATTTGGGTTGCATGTTGTATCGCTGGATTTAATTAATGATTTCTGATATTTAATTGATCTTGCTTGCTGCAGTTATTATATACTAATTGCTGAAAGTTGCATTCTTTTATAAATTGAAAACTTGACATTTAAATTAGTGTTTTGATGTATTGTTGAATTACTTTGAATGCATGCAAGCTGAGAACACTTGCACTTAACCTGGGATTGATGAATCGTCATTGGAGATCGACGAAGAGTCAATCGGGGAAGGTTACTTAGAGCTAAAAAGCTCTAGGCATGGTCGACACCGGTTGACCAGTGGCTCTCCACTGGTGGACGCAATCCTAGAGCTAATCAGCTCCAGGTAAGCACCTTTGTTTTTTTATTTTGTTCTCACCTTTTGCTTCTATTTTCCTATGCTATTTGTGATGTTTTCTAAGCTTTAAGGTGTTATGATTTGAATTTCATCCTTATAATTTGTCTCATGTTGGAAAATAGTTTGAAATAGTATATTAAAAACAATTGGTTTTATCTATGAAACTAGTTTTATCTAATTTAGATAGAAAACAGTTATAACCTCTTTTACGGACTATGGAATAATTATAATTATAATTATATTAAGTATTACTAGTAGAAATGGTTATGGATTTCAAAGTATTGTTTTGAAGTATGAATCTATGTTATTTCTAAACAAATGTTTGTATATTAATGAGGGTTTTGGAATATAATATAAAAAAAATATCTTTTAATGGGAATTTTAGAACAATTATATATTTAAAATATATCTTTGTTATCTATTTGGATTTACAGTATATTTTATCAAGTGATGAATAAGTATATATAGTTGAATAACAAATGAGTTTATGGATTTTAAAACGAGAAGTTTGAAAGTAAGTTATATATAAAGTATTTTAGAAATCATTTCTATAAGATAAAATTTCATTACTTGCTTTCAAGAACTAAAACTCAAGTTGACTTTTGTGGTGCTTAGCTTTTGGCCATTTTAAGCTATTTTGGGCATTCGTGTGCGACTTTCAGGATTATTGCTTTCCTAGAATTTCTGCCTTCATTTGAAAGAGAAATCTATTAAACGATTTAGCAATATAAGTAGTATGGTATGGAACATTTGTATTACTTTATCGGTTAATTATTGGACTCATTCGATTGAATATTTTAGTCAATTGGGATTTATAATCGTTTAGTAAATATTTAAGTATTGCATAATGGTATGGGATGTTGGGCGATACTCATTTGATTACTAATCTAAAGTATATTACACTTATTGAGTGGAGTTTACTAACATCTAGAAAAGATTCGAGTAAACCCGAGTGGTTATGGGACATGCGGTCATTACTTAAGCGGTTACTATTTGAAAGTATATAACACTTATTTTATCGAGTTTTCATACTCGTCCTTGGGTGATCCTTTACGATAATTTATGGGTTTTTAGGCCCACCTTGGAATACTCGTTTATAAGTGAGTTATGATGGGCGAAGCTCTCGTATCTTGGGTTGGCGCACGAAGTGTGTGTCTCTTGTGATGATTTGCGAAGTGCTTATCTATATTGCTAGCTTATGAATTTGATTTGCGATGTGCATGTCCTATTCGACATGTGAAGTGCACATCAATCTGTGTTGCTACGCAAAGTGCGTGTCTATTATTATAGCTTGCGAAGTGCTTGGTTTTGGTTTGATTTGCGATGTGCTTATCTTTGTGGTTTATGATTTTTGACTTACTTTTATGCTAAGTCTTTTGTGTTTTGGCTCACTTTCAAGCGGTTTTATATTTCCTTGAGCTGACTTTCTTTATGTGGTCACTTGTGTTCTTGAGTTTTCAAAGTTAGTTTTCCTTATCAACATATTTGAGATGATTGTCGTTGATGGGTATGAGAGGATTTGATGACATGGTGATTTGGTATTATTGTTTTTATTTTCATATGGCATATGCTATATACTTATTTTTATGTCTTGTGTTTTATGCAAATTTACTAGTGGATGATTTATGGTGAGATCGTTTGATGTTTAGTGTGATACACTATTTGGATTTATATTCCTTTGAAGTTATGCATGCTTATCATTATGTAATCTCACCCTGATGATATTTAGAGAGAGTCTGACCCATTTACTATTTTTATAATACTCGAGTCAGAACGAGACTTGACAGGTACATGGACTCAGTGACTTTGGATTTGTGCTAGCTAGAGTAGATGTATGAAGTATTATCTATGTGATAGAGTTCTATATAGAGATGCTAGTCTTACATGTATATTTATTGTATACTTGGTTGTTGTATTGACTAGAGATGTCTTGTATATTATTTTAACCTGCCATAATTTAGAGGTGTATTTGGGTGTATAAGTAAGTCTAGTGTTTCATTTTGTAGACTTACAATCTAAAGATATATATAATGTATTCTATTTCCGTTGCGACGTTTGATTCTGTGTTGTATATTAAGTTATGTACTGTTATGAATCATATTAAGCCACTGTATTATTGTTTTGTGCCTGGATCAGATATGTCAAATTTCCTCTTGTAAGAAAAGACAAAAAAACATAGTCACATTATTCGACGGCTCAATACTGGCCCAAAGCAATATTACGGATGGTCACTCCTAACTAGCCTTATTCTACGTATTACTCGACAATATTACTTGTAATATTCTTGGGTAATATGGGCATTAAGGTAGGGAAGTACAAAAGGCATTGCAAAGCTATCGAAGAGGACTACATTCGAATAGCGATTTAGAGGTGAAAATCTAAAGCACAGAGGCGCGGTAATCCAAATAGTGGAAGTTTGATGGAAATATTGATTTGGTGAATGATTCATCCTTTTCTCCTCATATAATCTAATCATGATCATCTAATTATGATATGTTGACTATAATAGAGCAGATAAACACTATAAACATCTAAATTTGGATTTAATGGGTATATGGGAAGGATTTGGTTGATAACAATAAAAAGGTTATGTTAAAATATAGTAATTTGATGATCACGTGTTAAATTTGAGGAAATAAATTGATAAACCGAACTTACTAACATAAGGCTTGGTACTATGGACATTCTTAGGCAACCAGTGGTAGAACGGAGGCAGTTAGAGGCAGAAACGATGATGAAAACCAGCCATTTCCACAAACCGGCAATTGCCATGAGTTACGTGCATCGGTCCACTGGTGGGGGTGACTAGAGCACCGGTGGCCTATTCCGAGTTCAGGTTAAAGGGCTTATATAAATAATAATTATCGATTCGAGTCTTATTTCTCTTGAGTTCTAGAAAGCAATTGGAGGCTATTGGTACGGTGATATGAATTGAGTGAATGGTTATGAAGGTTGGTTGCTATTTGAAATGGATATATGTTATTGTGATGCAAAGATGTGATATGATGGTGAACATGAAATGTGAACGAGTCTATGGTATAAGTAGACATCACATGATATGGATATAGAGACAAATATAAATATGGATATGGGTATGGATATAGATACAGATATAGACACAAATACAGATGCGAACACGAACCTATGACACAAGTAGGCTATCCATGTATTACGATACTCCCTGTGGTTCTTCGGTGGGCTAGGTGGAATAAGGTGGATGTTAAGGGACCCTACAGGCTATAGGAAAACTAGGGCATGAGCCCAATTAGCACGAGAAAAACAGGCTTTCCAGTAGGCTTCAGGCGGTCTAGGGAAATGAGACCTATACTGAAACACTCCATCTCTATACCTATACTATCCAAGAGTATTACTGGGTAATACTGTCAGATAATACAGAGAATGAATCTATATGGGGTACATACGTGGATATTCCCTTAGACTAACACTGGTATATATTAAAACATCGAATAAATAACTCACCTGTACGTACACAGTATCGGTACAAAGCAATAAATAACTATGTCTCTAGGACAGAATAATACATAATATACGGAAAATAGCAGAGATCGCAGAGTCGAAATCGCAGTGATAAAATATAATATATATTACATCATATTACAAGGTAACAAATTTATCAAATGATGTATGTCTTAGTTTAATGTAACAAACAATCAATATACAACTCGATATCATATATATACAATGAATCAATGCCATATAATATCATATCACAATCCTAACATAAGTCTCCTCTAAGCCCACAAATACAAATGCTGGTCAAGTGGTCCCGTATCTGAAATGTCTTGGACTGACCCGAATATTATATAAATATTACATGGATCATACTTTGTCAAATAAAGAACCCATAATAGGGATAATACGAAATAAACTAAGGATAATGATATAATAACACAATTAGAGATACTCAAATCATCAGACGACATGTTCAATATACACACACACATACACAAAATAGTGGAAATGTGTGCATGAAATACAATTATAATATCATAGATAGCCATCAAAACATCACATCACATCACATCACACGATAACTCAAACACATGCACGAAACAACTAGCTTTAATATCAAAAGATGTCATCATCTATATAGAAACACTTCAAATCTGAAATCATAGAATCAACATGAATAGGTGAATCATACATATCCAAAAATCATCATCCAAATCTAGAAAACAACAATATATGAAATATCACTAAGTATACTAGGCTAACACGTAACATTGCCCAAATATAGATCTCAATCTCAATTGACAATATCAATATCAATATATAATACCAACGTAAATAATGAAATGAGAATCCATTATACTCTTGAATATCAATCATAGGTGTAATCTCATCTTATTATATATGAACTAACAAAAATTATCGTGACGAGAAATGACTATACAACAAACACAAAGTCCCAAGTAAGGCTATCTATAAATAAATAATAGTGTATGGGATATCTAACCCATATCTATACATAAGTGAGGTGTATCAATAATACATGCCAATTTATCACTCCGTTAGTACCAGTAGGGAGACTGATAGCACTAAGCTAGCTCTAGAGTCACGAAGTCTCAATAGTCCTAGTTACCATCACGGTATCGTGATATGTCTCACCAATGTGCTCGTCAACGCAAGGACTCAAAAGTCACAAACCGACTCTAGCCCTTATAGGTAACATATTGCCGGCCTAGGTGACACAAGCGAAAACACGTGCATAAAGATAACACATAGCTATATGAATATAGTTGTCACGGATCTGGGGTGCGACATACGATCAGGCCGCTAGGGTGGATTCTAGCCATCTGGTTCTCTCCCATGTCAATAAAAGGAGTACATCATAATAGTGGCATATAAAACTAATAATAATGGACATGAAGTCATGCTTATCATAGGGCATAATTCCATACTCGCTGAATATAGGTGGGCCAGGTGGAATAAGGTGGATGTTAAGGGACCCTACAGGCTATAGGAAAACTAGGGCATGAGCCCAATTAGCACGAGAAAAACAGGCTTTCCAGTAGGCTTCAGGCGGTCTAGGGAAATGAGACCTATACTGAAACACTCCATCTCTATACCTATACTATCCAAGAGTATTACTGGGTAATACTGTCAGATAATACAGAGAATGAATCTATATGGGGTACATACGTGGATATTCCCTTAGACTAACACTGGTATATATTAAAACATCGAATAAATAACTCACCTGTACGTACACAGTATCGGTACAAAGCAATAAATAACTATGTCTCTAGGACAGAATAATACATAATATACGGAAAATAGCAGAGATCGCAGAGTCGAAATCGCAGTGATAAAATATAATATATATTACATCATATTACAAGGTAACAAATTTATCAAATGATGTATGTCTTAGTTTAATGTAACAAACAATCAATATACAACTCGATATCATATATATACAATGAATCAATGCCATATAATATCATATCACAATCCTAACATAAGTCTCCTCTAAGCCCACAAATACAAATGCTGGTCAAGTGGTCCCGTATCTGAAATGTCTTGGACTGACCCGAATATTATATAAATATTACATGGATCATACTTTGTCAAATAAAGAACCCATAATAGGGATAATACGAAATAAACTAAGGATAATGATATAATAACACAATTAGAGATACTCAAATCATCAGACGACATGTTCAATATACACACACACATACACAAAACAGTGGAAATGTGTGCATGAAATACAATTATAATATCATAGATAGCCATCAAAACATCACATCACATCACATCACACGATAACTCAAACACATGCACGAAACAACTAGCTTTAATATCAAAAGATGTCATCATCTATATAGAAACACTTCAAATCTGAAATCATAGAATCAACATGAATAGGTGAATCATACATATCCAAAAATCATCATCCAAATCTAGAAAACAACAATATATGAAATATCACTAAGTATACTAGGCTAACACGTAACATTGCCCAAATATAGATCTCAATCTCAATTGACAATATCAATATCAATATATAATACCAACGTAAACAATGAAATGAGAATCCATTATACTCTTGAATATCAATCATAGGTGTAATCTCATCTTATTATATATGAACTAACAAAAATTATCGTGACGAGAAATGACTATACAACAAACACAAAGTCCCAAGTAAGGCTATCTATAAATAAATAATAGTGTATGGGATATCTAACCCATATCTATACATAAGTGAGGTGTATCAATAATACATGCCAATTTATCACTCCGTTAGTACCAGTAGGGAGACTGATAGCACTAAGCTAGCTCTAGAGTCACGAAGTCTCAATAGTCCTAGTTACCATCACGGTATCGTGATATGTCTCACCAATGTGCTCGTCAACGCAAGGACTCAAAAGTCACAAACCGACTCTAGCCCTTATAGGTAACATATTGCCGGCCTAGGTGACACAAGCGAAAACACGTGCATAAAGATAACACATAGCTATATGAATATAGTTGTCACGGATCTGGGGTGCGACATACGATCAGGCCGCTAGGGTGGATTCTAGCCATCTGGTTCTCTCCCATGTCAATAAAAGGAGTACATCATAATAGTGGCATATAAAACTAATAATAATGGACACGAAGTCATGCTTATCATAGGGCATAATTCCATACTCGCTGAATATAGGCACAAAGTCGTACTCATCACTACGTATATCACCCCATACTCATAACACTATTCCCGTCATGTGAGTGTCATCTACTTATAATGAATAATTGAATAAATATCACAACAACGTCCCATACCACTCCATGATACTTAAACGTTTATTCACCACTTATAAACTACACTAAATCACTAATATTTTATATAATGAGTCTAAATAATAACCAAAGAAACATTACCGAAAGTCTCATACTATACGGTATTATAACTTCGTTTATTCAAATTTCTCATCACATGAAATTATATCATAAAATATTATCAAGGATGTCGTCACCATATCATTTAAAATCATCAAGCAAATCCATATCAATGGTGAATCACTCATGTCACCAATATTAGAATAGAGAAGATGAGAAATCATGAAACTTAAAAATCATGTATAAATATTTTCATATTACACACTAATAACTTATATATAATTATACTATTTCAAGAATACACTTTAAAACCCTTCCAATATTAATTTACTAAACATCAACAATCTAAGAAAATATATTTCTTGTCTTTGAAATCTCAAAAATGGTTTATAAAACTAATAACACTAAATATTACTCATAATATTCATTTCAACATTTTTTAGAACCAATTATGGTTTTTAAATAAATTATTTAATATCCAAACTCGAAATTAAATATTACTTCATAATATCGTATATTGAAATTATGTGAATTATCTAGATAAAATCATCCAACACACCTTACTAACATTAACATAAATAATATCATCAAAAGAAATGGAATATTATAATTTTTAGCATTAAATTGAGTTTCTAAATAATTTTAGATTATTAAATACATGAAAATATATCACAAAATCCTAATTGAATTTATTTATTACTATTCGATTATTTATCATATTTTCCTAAATATATTCACAACTTATATATATATACACACACAAATATATATGTATACACACATATAATTTATTAAAATAAAAATCTAATTCATCCTATAATTAATTGGTTTCTTAAAATTAATAACTATATATATATATATTATAAAATTCAAATAAATACATATAAATTCAACAAATTTATATAAATTCCATAAATTCATTTTATATAATAATTTATTTTAAACTTAGGTTGTATATTATTTATTATATTTTTACTTATTTTATTCTTATTTATTTTTATTTTTATTTTAAATTTCACTCAACTAGAGGTCGACCCAGGTTGACCACCGGTTGACCGGTCACGATCGATCGGGAGACCTAGGCAGTCGACCGTAGCTGAAGCAAATGATGGCTTTGGCAAATGATTTCCAGCCTCTTCCCTCTCATTCAAGCATACACGCCATTGATTCAATACAAACTCATGTATATTTCCAAGCATCAAACCAAAATAGCTTACAATGATAAATTATTTGATTAAACATAAGTTTGTGAGTAAAGAACTCACCTGTATGTGTGCACGAGTTCTGAATTCAACCTTACTGTGGCGCATTTGAACATCACAATCCTTCAATGAATCCACATCTCCTTATTACCATAAGTGCCTATTGATGTTGTGATGGATTTACTCAACTTTGGTGATTTGTAACAATTTATTCAATTATTCTTGAGTTTCAAAATGATGAGGGTTTATTATATTTGCTTTAGGAAAAGATGATTAACAAAAGTAAGTACATTAAAATGTTTTAAGGAAGAGGAAGAGAATTCTGGAAAAAGCTTGGGTTTAGATACTTAGGCTTGGGCTTTGCAAAATAAATAATCATATACATATTTTAATTTATCTTTCTCTTTTATATATAAAACTAAATTCTATTTAATTTAAATAAACATATATTTCCATTTCAAAATGACTTCTTTTACAAATTAATATTATATTTCAATTACATCATTTTTATAAAACATTAATTGCATATTTTTAATTTATTTAAAATCAATTATTTTATTTTCACAATTTATCCTTTTATTAAATAACTACAAAACCAATTTATTTAGTAATCCCACAAATTTCGATTTAATTAATTAAATTTCTATTGTTAACTTTAATTAATAACTACTTAAAATCCGGATTGTTACATATATGCCATTTACATGACAATGGGCAACATGCAACCCTGTAGGGCATGAGGCCGGTCTAGAGAAGTGAGTCTGTATAGTGATGACGTAGTATGACTATGACAGAGTTAGGGGTATGCTCTAGGGGCAATTATGTAATCTGGTACATATATCTAACTCGATAACCAATCTTGTTCGAAATAAAAAGCTATTTTCTTTCTATTATATACTTGATACAATGTGTTATATATTAATTAATTAATTTAATTAAAAGTATATTAAACAGAAAATCCATAAATGGTATGTTTTGTGATAATAGTTACGAAGTATTGTAACTGTGAGTAATTTATCACAATGAAAATAAATATTCCTAGTCAAGATGTATCAAGACTAGATATCAATATATTCATTGAGACTAGAGTATGTAACGCTTTCCAAATGTTAGGCAGTGTATTGCTCATAGCTGCTAGAGACACCAAGGGGTGACGTATTGATAATTATTGGATAACTATGGAATGACTCACTCGATAGTTTTCTACTGGTTAATATAACTAAAGTCAAACATATTGATATGGATTGGGTTGTAGTTGTATTTTTCAAACATATGTATTTGACATTGTAGACATGTTATGGTGATGTGACTATGATTATTATTGCTACATTATATGTTATTTCCTTTTGCAGTGAGACTTTGAAAGTAGATGGTTATTGGATAGTGTTAGCTAGAACTGTATCTGATATCTGTTAGTAGTTGTATATATTTTATCTTACCACAACAACTCATCCTTTCGGTTCTTAGGTTCTTAATGTTGGTATAGATGTTGGTACAGACGTTGGACCCCGGGGGTCGAAAGGGCAAGTTGTTACATTTACAATATTATTCTTATTAACGTTGCTTATTATATTCAAACTGCATTAGTCTTTTTCTCGAAGACACATTTACGGCCAATGGATCATATTCATTCGGGCATAGCTATCAAAATCATATTTTGATAATGTACATGGAATTTATTTCTAGTTTGCGCAACATGCCATATCGTAGAGTCAATACTTCTAATAGTCCTTTTTTGACAACCCGGTAATTCTTTTCTCGATATCGTTAAGGAACTCACCATTTCTCTTCAATGTACAAGAGTTCTCATTTGACATTCTAATTAGTTGTGTCCTTTTAGGCTTGGTTAATTTTATTTCATCCTTAGTAATTAGTTTTATCTTTAGATTACACCTAAGTCTATTTTACTGCTAATAATTCTAAAATAAGTTCCTTTATCACAAAGTTCATGTTTCTTGCAATAATAATTGTTTCTCAGTGCAAG
This sequence comes from Allium fistulosum, assembly GCA_030737815.1. Lineage (NCBI taxonomy): Eukaryota > Viridiplantae > Streptophyta > Magnoliopsida > Asparagales > Amaryllidaceae > Allium > Allium fistulosum. The sequence goes on along the minus strand of CM060908.1, from coordinate 117,582,067 downwards.
GAACAAGTATTCATAAACATTTTATGAACTCTTTTTGTACATATAAAACTGATTTGGCTTTAGTTTACAAAACTTTTGTTCATAACATAAATTAGTCAACCAATATTGGTCTGCCCAAAAGCTTTTTGGGGTGATCTACACAAGATCTTTCACGAGCAAGTATTACATGCAGTCTCTCAACTCACACAACCTATCAACTCTATGACTCAGGATATATAGAGATCTCTCATAAATTCTTGTCTTGTATGATCGCATAAAATACTTTTATGAAATTAATTTTAACCTTACGCTCTTACTCTTAAGTGCACGACCTTACAAAACAAATTTAACTCAACTTCACTCATTATCAGTCCTAATTTGTTTGACAAGTTCCGATTACTCCTTATCAATACATCATTATGTATCATAGGGAGGAGTGACTTTTGGGACTGAATCTAATTTATGTTTAGGTACTTTTGGAACTTTTTCCAATACACTTACTTATTCGACCAAATTGAATTTTCTTATTTCCTTTGCATGTTATGTTTTCTAATTTCCTTTTATATTTAATGAACTTATCAAAAATACAATACTTGTGTATCAAATACACATGTTTATTTATATGATAATTCATCTTTGAATTTAATGAAGTAAGTGGTTAAGCTTAGTGTTATAGACCTTGACTGCATATATATATATATGTCTATATATATACATATATCAATTCAAAGAGTTCATCAATTCTTATGTTGCTCTAACTGAATTGGTGCTTTGCCCTTAATCGCTTGAGATACAATTCACCAGTAAACATATGATTCATAATTATATAATTAAAGAATTGTTTTTCAAAATTGTGGCTTAGTCCATAATTCAAAAATAATTGTAAATTTTTTAGATACTTCTGTATTTTCAAATGCATCACTTTTGTTATGAAAATAAATACCATTATTATAGTTTTACTTATAATGAATATTCATAATATTCCCATTGAAATAAAACTATGTCTATTTTCAATCAGTATTGAAAATAGTTATTATTTCATAAATAATATTTAATATATTTATGAAAAAAAATTTCGTAACTTGATGCATCCACTAAGAAGCGTATATGGTAACTTCCACTATTTTTGTTATTAGTATAATAGAGTATGAAACATGATGCTCCATTTAACCACTTATTACATAATTTTATTTCATACAATGTAACTAGTTTATAGTCGACGGTTTCAAGTCAATTATCCTGAACTCAAAGAATTAACTTTCACAGAAAATAATTTTCTATATGAAAATACAATTGGAGTAGAAATCAAATTTCTCATTCCATATTAAGTATCTTTTATTATTTATGAAATTTTTGTTTCCAATGTCTCTTCATGAAGCAAAGGTGACTGTTCACTCTCTTCATCCCAATTGTCTCTAAGTCACATCAACATTCGTACATTCACTTCCCTTTACAAATGGGAAAATCATTCAAAAGGAAACCCTCACTACATGATCATAAAGAAATCTTTACAAAAAAGCATTCAGTGATCATTAACATTTAAGGATATTGAATAAGCTGCATTTTATGTAAACTGATCAAAGTGACATTTCAGTGATCGAGTTCCTAGGTATATCTTATAGCTCTTAGGCTAGTGCTACATCTAACATAATAGTTTCCATATTATAATTAATCGTACCGAATACACAATCTCACATTATGGTTTACTCGCTTATTTTAAATAAACTATTCATCGAAGTTTTGTAAATTACGAGTCGCAGTTGTTCACCATAATATTTATATCTGATTGATGAATCACTCTTTATCGAAAAAATATTTATATGTAATTAAATATGGATAATATATCCATATTCTTATTAAGAGTTCAAAACCCATAGAAGAAAACATAGAGCCTTGAGCAAATAAGATTTTATTTACCAAGATACAAATGTATTTGGTCGTTGCACAATTTGGCTCTTGCATGCCATTTGAATTGAAAACATGCCAAAAGATTTAGTAGTAAGTATATATTATATTTCTATGTCAATCTAAATTCAGTTTATTTGTATATTTTAACCGATAAACATTTTATTAATTACATAAATTTATCGAAGTAGATTATTTTAACTTTTATAACATTTATTCTTATAATATTAGAAGATTTAAATGCATTCATTTCATTTTTCTAATATGACTCCCGCTAGATTTTTATGTTTCTCAAACCCTAAAAGAAAACACATAAATATTTTGATTTCTCTAGTGGGCGTCAGGACTTACTTCCCTTGGGATTCTGACCTTGAGTTTGCTCAATAAATCATAGGCCCATAAATGATGGATAACGTATTATCGGTATTATCGTATACAACTCCTAACCCGTAGTTCTTTGTTCTAATTTCATTTCGAGCTTGAGTTTGCTCAACAAATTGAAAGAGATTATTTATTCATACCTACCAATTTACGATGAATTAAGCATATTATATGTGCTTTGGGTTTGCTAAACAAAAACATACATGTATCTTACCTTGCCCAGTCAATATATTAATTTACTACACATAACATCATTGGCTTGAGTTTGCTCAACAAATGAATAATATACAAGTAATTTTTTAATACACAAATGGTAGAGGACAACATTTATATTCAAAATTCATAATCTTTAATATATTTATTTGAGTGATATCTATTTATAGAATAATATATTTTTTATGAAAGACCCTCGTGATTCAAGTGTCAAACACATTCGAAATCACGGTATACGTACTATACGTATGTATTTATTCCCTAAACCTAATTTGGGTTTCTTAAAGTTCCACTTTATTTAGTGAAATCATATTTAATTTGGTTTTAATTTTAATTAATTAACTCATATTTAATTAATTTTATTAACATTTTAATTAATTTAATTTTATTCATTCTAAACATTTAAAATTTAAAACAGACTATAACATTTATAGTAATTATATGTACAAATATCTTTATACATGTATATTATATATTAATTAACAATTAATTAATCTAATTAAGTAAAACAATTTGAATTAAAATCAATTTTAAAAATTTTATTATAATTTACCTTAAACATTTTAAGATTAATACACATATATCATTGTATATGCCTTAATTTAATTAGTTTTTAATTAATTATTTAATTAGTCCAGTTAATTAAAATAAAATTTTGAAAATAATATATTAAAATTTGAAACAATTTTGAAAAATATTTTATAATATTTATAAAATTTCTTTTATATTTTTAAACTTAACTTTTAAATTTTCAAACAAATGAAAAATTAGCCCAATAACCAAAATCAATTTGGGCCTTTATATTGAGGATAGCCTTTAGGCTTATATCATCCTTCAGGCTGGGCTAGTAGCTAGGTAGGGCAGAGTACTTGATTAGGCAAACCCAATCTTAGATACTACCTTCGTAGAAACCCTACTAAATGGGTAAGATTTTATAAGTTAGCCCTAATATTGCTAATTTAGACCATATAGGCTAATGGGCTTTAATGTCATTTGAAGGAACTGGGCTGAGCCGCAATGGGTTAATTGGGTGAATTTAAATATTTTACAATTATGGATCTTTGTTGGGCCTGCGACGTCCAACTGATTTTAGATCCAACTTAAAATATTTTAAATAAAATCTTATTTTGTTTTATTTTTTAATTAAAGGTTTAATTTAATTTAAATTTAATTATAATATTATAAGTGTATCAAGTACACTTATATGTGTAAAGCATGTTATAAATAGTGTATATGGTTAATGTGTATGTTTATAGGTGTTGAGATTTACACCGCAACACACACATTTGTCCCTTTTTATATGCCTTTATTGTCCCTAGTTATTATTTAATATATATATACATATATATATATATATATGTACATAGTGTGTGGGTATATGAAATTAGTTAATTTTGAAATTATAAAATAATAATAACTTTGTAAATGTAATTGAAATTATTTTTTGACTATTTCAAAATACACTTTTATATTTTAAAATAAAAGATCTTAAAAATCTAATTTTGACTTAGAATAATTCAATTTAGATCTACAACTTCAAATAAAATATCCATTTTAAAATTTGAATTAAAAGCTAATATAATATATGAATGTTTTTAAAATTAATTTATTCGAAATGTATATACTTATAAAATTAAATTATATCATAAATTATATAAAAATAAAAACATATTGAAACATATTGAAATATATATAAATATATTCAACCTAAAAAATTAAACTTTTTATATTATAAATCTATATGGATTTGTTCAAATATTTTTTGTCTAATAAATATATGTATGCATTTATATATTAAAATATTTTAAAACATTTATTAATTTTATATTTTTGAAAATAAATTATTCTTTTTATAATATATAACCGAAAGCATATATAGATTTAAAAATAATTTAACTTACATTTAATACATATATATATGTGTGTGTGTGTTATAAATTTTATTCTAATTATTAAAATTAATTCAAAATTCAAACATTATTATTTACTTAAAATAAAAAATAATGGCCATAATATGTATATATTTATTATCATAATATTATAATGTTTTTTAAATAATCAATTTGAATATATATATATATATATATCATATATATTGGATCAGACAATCTTGGCACATATAAATTTGTTAAAAACCATATGGGATCTAATCAACATAAACATAATGATGTATATAAATAAAATTGAGATTGAAAGATTACCAAAAGAAGTTACCTAAGATTTGCACCTTAGATGAATGAAAACTATTAGATTCAGTAGAACCACCTCTAGAAATTGTAAGATCTATAGCGCCATGTATTTATTTTGTTTGATTTTTCTCCTCAAAATTTCTGGCCAAATCCTCCTAAAAGTCGTGGTTGGAGTACACAAAATGAACGAGCAAAAATAATATGTAGATTTGTGTTTAAGTGGCACTTGGGAAGAGATAAAGGTGGAGATCATTTCTCCTCCTTTTACTCATTCCATGCTTATCCATTCAAAACCAATTTTAAAACCTTAAACCCCACTTCCCATGCATCCTAACTCAATAACAACTTCTACCTCCATGGGCCTTCAAAATTCCCAAGCCCATTTAATAAATAATTGCTTTAAATCAATTATAAATTTTCATTGATATCGTATATCGATACGTACATATATAACTTTTATATACGCACCCAACTAATTATTAATGACACTCAAAAATCAAATAAAATTTAACAATTAATATTTTATAAATATTAGTTAATTTAATAATTTTCAACAATTATAAATTAATTAAATCTTGTGGTATTTTGGAGTATTCAATAATACAGTTGTGTGACTCAAAGGTGTAAATTTATTCAACGATTAATATCGAACAATTCAAATATTAACGTTCATATGTCACTTTAGCTAGTGGTGTAAAAGTTTAGACAAATTTATCGCTACACATCATTTCAGTAAAATCCAATTTTACTATTTTAATAGGTAGCCTTAGTAACGATTATTTACACTAATTCTTTTCATTAGAATTATATCATTTTAGGACTTATGGAACTTGGTTTTAGTCAAAATTCTAATATCGTCCACATTAAACTTGGTTTGTTCATACAAAAAGTCATTGGTTCAATAATAAAAATTATTATTAACCATACTACTTTGGCCAGAGACTTTGACTCTGAGTTAACTACAGTTGACCATGATACTAATCTCATATAGCTGAGGAGATGAGTTCTCTATTGAATAGTATTTCATTTCCAGTGCTCTAACGCAGACCCAACTATAGTAGTTCGATGGTCGCCATGGCATGATTTAACTATAATCAAAGTGGAGTATCCACATTGAAGTTCAATAGTATTCTCAAGTTAAGAGATATATGTAACATCATCAATTTAAGATCTCTTATTTGACCTTAGTTATATTTTCCAACAAGAGACTCTCGAGTGAGTCATTCCACAGTTATCCAATAACTATCAATACATAACACCTTAGTTCCCCTAACGGCCATGAGTAATACACTTCCCAATATTAGGAGAGCGTTACATACTCTAGTCGCAACGGATGAATTAATACCTTTCTCGAAATATCTTGACTAAGAATATTTAAAATAATATGTTATTATTTATGGTGATAATTTTCTCATGGTTATAATTCTTTATAACGATCATTACATAACATATTATTTAAGTATTCTCTAATTATGTACTTTTTATTTAATTTATTATATCATTATATGACAAAGCATATACTAGAAAAGAAATATATTTATTACGAACATAATTGGTTATAAAGTTAGGTATATATGTAACAAATTACAAAATTGCCCCTAGGGCATACCCCCACCTCTTTCATATACTATGTAATATTGCTATGTTTCATTAAATTTTACCATTAAGGACCTTTTTTATGTTATCTATGGCTTAGATGTTGATTTATGCATTTGTTTCGATTATTGTAAATGGAGTTTATTTACATTTAGTATCAGAGCTTAGGTTTAGCGAACCCTTAAGACCTAGGTATGTTAGACCTATTAGGAATAGGTTAGGTTACCCAGAGTTTTATCGATACTTAAGGAAAAACCATAAATATACGGGCTTGAGTAATTTAGGAGACAAATACTCTATTGGGGCAAAACGTTGAGTGAGTACTTTTATTTTAACATGCTTTTATTATATAACATAAGCACCTGTCCACCATATTATCCCAAGTTTTCTCTTAAGAGAGTAGTTTTTTTGTGATGCATAACAATAGGGAATTCGATAAGATATAAGCCGATCTACGACAATGAGAACATTAAGACCAGTGTTCAACATTAAAGACTCGATCAATAAAGGAGATGTCATTGGTGTTTATGCATTATTCGATCCACACTTGAGGGGATAATGCAAGGCGTTCCATATGTAAATATTCAAGTTGTTGTTATGATAGGTAACTGCGCTGTCATCGTTCCATATCAAGAGCTGAATTTGTAAAGTCACGTAAGAAGTTCCTATATATTATATTAGATCACATTACGAAAAGAGACTTGTCTACACTCCACTTTCCAGAGAATTTGTGACCATATGGTAAAGTTGTGTCCCATTTGGGATCGACCAATCTTAGCATGGACAACTCTTGTGTGAAGTTGAGTATAATCTATTCCACTTTAAAATGAGTTATGTTTATTCTCAACTTTATGGTGTCACTTTGGGGATGAAGATGAGGGAACGCTAGTGATACTTGATTGCGCAAATGATCAGTAGTTATTTTAGATCTCCTCTTAACTCTCCATTCATGAGCTAGTTTATGCTAACCTTCTTAAGAGTATGTAAATGTGTTTGCAGAGTTCCTGATTTACCATTCAGCGAGAGATTGAGTTTCATAACGATCTTAAGTAGAATTGAAGGCCTATTGCTCTACTCTTGGGCAAGGAGTACTGATGAAACAATGAAAGGATTAGAGGCATGACTTGAAGAGTACCGAAGGAAAGTCTCGTCCAAAATAAGTACTTCCGAGCGAGGTTCACTTATAGCAATGGCAACGAAGGCCGGTTTAGCATTTAGGGCTCTGACTGAGTTCTACATGTAGTTAGTTGTGTTGTCTAGGCTAACTAACATATAGACCTGCTATGAGGAGTTGGTACAGAACCCATTGTTCAATGTGATGTGCGAATTTAGGATAGTTGGTCACCTAATGAGGGTTTTTTAGAGGGAAGCCAACAACTATGGAAAGTACAAGAAATGGAGATGCTTATCGCTTGGTGCTGTTCACTAGCTATTTTTCTCTTGTTTGGATATTGCTAGTCTTCTAGGAGGTTTTCTTTGCACCACCCATAGGGTAAGTCACATTATATGAATAACTATTGTAACACTTACAACGTAGTAATACCATGCTGATAAATGGTATTGTGAAGCTCCAATGTTAAGGGAATTTAAGCATCAATCGAATAAATGGGTTTATAGAAACCGAGTTGGTTGATGGTGCTGTGATGTCACCCGATGATCTTGACATCATGTTTTACGATGTTAGGATATCGTACAATAACCATGATATCATAACTGGGTTATTTGTGATGTTATGGTTACATAGGATGACCTCAATACCATAACTATTGTGTTGGTGATATGACATCATGCGATAACCTCGATATCATATTTACCTTGTCATGATGTCACATGAAGACCTCGACATCATGTTTTAGATGTTGTGATTTCATAATATGACCTCGATATGTTAGTCACAATATTATGGTACCACACAATGAACTTAATACCATAATTATAATATGTTCGCAACATGATATCACACTAAGACCTCAATATCGTATTTTTATTGGCATGATTGTTGGATTTAGAGGGTTACGCAGCAGCAAAAAAGGTCGATTTCAAAAAATTCTTTATGTTGAATTTGCCCAAACTTTAATATTTCATTATTATAAACGAATGTGAAAATTATATAAAATCATATTTAATACAAATTCAGTTCGATTTAATATAAAAATTATTTTTCAGTTAAATTTAATTATATTATGTGAGTACCAATATTCTCAACATATGTATTAGTCAAATTTCATGTGAACATAACAACGTGATAATAGAGATAATGTATGGGTGGAATATATATGCAAACATGGTTATGGGATTTATGTATGTAGGGGTTGTGTGTGTGTGTTAATAGCAAGCACTATATGCACATATATATTTGGAATTTATTATAAATGCATATTACAAAAGCAATTATACACATAAACTATATATATGCACTTATATACTTATACAAATTATATTCGACCATAGTTAAAATATGTGTTCATATTTTTATTTATTTATTTTAAGTTATTTGATATATATAATAAATTGTAAATTATACGTATACATACATATTAGTTCATGTTTCTAAAAAAAAATTATTTACATTTTTATTTATGATATATTTTAGGTAGTGTTAATTATGTTATCTTTCCTATTGGTTAGGTCCTATATATATATGTTTTGACTATAACAAGTTTTTTTCTTTTAAAGTCCGAAAAAGAAGGAAAAATGTGCACGCGCATATATTGAATTAAGATTATAATTCATATATATATATATATAATAATAATAATAAATTTCATATAAAATTGTTTTTTGAATAAATGGTGAGTATAACCATCTAAATTATCATGATATATTAAAAATAAAGAAATAGAATTACCTTGACGAAAGAGCCTAATGTTGTTTACATTGGAATTGTAAATCGACCTTCGAAAACTCCTTATCAATTCTAGCTATGGTTTACAAGGCCCAACTTTCAGTGCCCTAGTAGAGGAGATAAAGTAGAGATAAGGAAGAAAACTTTTCTCTAGTGGAGGAGAAGAGGAAGAGAACTCTTCTCATTATAGATTTGACTAGAATTTCTTTACAATTAAAGTATGTTGCTTTGGGTTCATTTACGGTAGGAAATAAATGCCATAAATCTTCATTTATTTCTCTACATTTGACCCTTCCTCTTTCCCTTGTCTGAATGGCCAAATATATGCAAATAAATTTAAAATTTATTTATGTTTATTTGGCTATTAAATATACCATATATATTAGATCTCCTTTTATTTACTCTTGGACCAAACACATTCGACCCCTTCGACCCCTTCTCTTCCCATATTAGGAACAACCATGTATACTAGTTAATGCAAATGTTAATTTATTAATACATGATATAAAATTCATACACTATATATTTTATATTATCCCTTTCAATAAATTAAATTACCTATTTAAATCAATTTAAATAAATATAATAACTAAACATATTTAACTCAATTAATTTTGGTAACTTAAAATTTTAATAGTTCATACATACGCACACATAAGAATTATATATATATATATATGTCATCTCCAAAATTATTTATAATAATTGTAAATTATTATATTTGAGCATTTAGGTCCAACGCAACAGTTCTCTATTGTGCGACTCACTTAGGTCATCAGTTAATATTTAATCTATTTAAATATCAAAGCATGTATGGACTTTGCTGAAACACGGTAATGGTTGGGAAGTTGCATGCTTATCATCCATCTAAGCAAGGTCTTACTTAATAATCATTTCGAAGCTGCACTTTTATGCAACGATATTTATGCATGTTTTTTTCATCAAAACTATCACATAGACATCTAGGGTTAGGTCGTCGTTCAAAACCTTAATAATGTCCATATTTGATTGTGAAGTTGAACTCCAAGGTAATTTGTTCAATCGATAACAATTATTGATGAACCAAATTTACTTTGCTAGATATTTCTAACTTCGAATCAAAATCCAATTACGGTGGCACTGACCATTTATATCGAAGTAAAAGAATTCTCACTTGAGCAGTGTTTCACTTCAAATATTTGATCTCATACCTAACTATGGTCTTAACACGAAGTCATATCATATGATTCACCACCTTCAAAGTAAGGGTCTCGTCCACAATATTCTCAAGTTAAAAGACAACTGCACATCATCATGTGAGATCCTCTATTTTGACTAACTAGCCTAGATAATACTCTTGGTGAGTAGTTCTATAGTTGATTCACAACATCTACAAGTATGTAACCTCTTGGTGTCTCCAACGGTTATGAGAAAATCACCGTCCATCATATGTAGAGCATTATGTATGTTAGTCTCTTGAGAGAATCATTATCCCTTTCTCAAATCTCCTTGACTTGGAAAATTTAAGAATAATTATATTATACATACGGATTCGTTACTTATAATCAAATAACATTCGTAACTACAATTGGTTAAATATGGTTAAATACTTACTACTAAGGATTTATTATTGTATGTAAAAAATTTAAACATCAACACATACACATTCAAATATATATATGCACTTATAATAGAAACAGAAACCAGAAAAACATACTTTCATTTCAAACAATATTCATACATGAGTGTTAAGTGTACAAGTATATAACCAAAACTACATAATTGTCCCCATGTCATACCATTAACTTTATTAATCTCCCACTTTCACTTTAAAAAAACTATGGTGTCTCAAACCATAGCTTTCAACCAGTATTCCTATAGTAGATTGAGAAAGTTCCTTAATGAGTAGATATGCAATATCATCCTTAGTATATATTTGTTCGATGACCAATTCTCCATAATCGATAAACACTTTTAATATGTGGTACCACCGATTAATGCATCTAAATTTCTATGAGATCGTTAGTTCCTTTTTGTAATACATTAACATTACTGAATCCGAATAGACATGTATTGGAATTTCGATGGTTGGAATACCCTTAGCTCTCTAATAAATTTATGTAAAACAAACTGCTTCCTTTGCAACATCATTCAAGGCAATGTACTCAGCCTTCACAATTAGATATGCTACAACTTGTTGTTTGGAACCTTCCCAGACCACGGTCCCTCTAGTGAGGTTGAATTTGAACATCGAGATTGACTTGATTATATTGATGTCACTATGATAGCATAAGTTTGAATATCCCTGCTACGTGTCCCATGATTTTCATTTGGATTCAATCATACATCAAGTGCATAAGCGATATGAATTCTAGTACAGCTTAACATACATGATAGATCCTATTGCCAACGCGTAAAGTACCCCTCTTATATACTTCCACTCTCCTCATTTTAAATATGAAGTCCTTTTTATAAAGGATATTTCCAAGTCTTACTTTTTTTGGAATTTCATACTAAAAATTTAAGTATGGTGTTGTGTACTTAAATTGGGACAATTCTAACATCCTACTCAATTAATCTTTGAGGATCTTTAGGATACCCTACTTTAATCCTACAATGATAAATTTTGTATATAATAAATTTTGTATACAACTTTACTTTGATCGATTGTAACAGTTACATAGTTACCAATCGGTATTAAGTCATTTGCATAAATTTTTATTGGAAATTTTATGGTACCTTATTTCTTCCTTTCTTATAAGCATACACTTTCTGTGTTTTAAATCTGATCAAACTATTTAATTACCTTGTCAAAAGCACTCGTTCCAACTTCTACATGCTTGTTTAAGATATAAGAAGATCTTAGAAGTCTACAAGCTTCATAACTACTCCCACTAAACTCGAGAAACTTTGGCGGTGACATTCAAACAATCTCTTCCAAATCATAATTCAAATAGACCATTTTAATATCCATATGCCATATCTCATAGTCATAGTGTGGGACAACTACAAGTAGAATCTAAATGGACTTGAACATGGCGATAGAAGAAAAGATTTTATTACGATCAATATTATGAATTTGATAAAATAATTTTTCCAAACAACCTTGCTTTATGAGTCTACATTTGTAATACCCCAAAATTTTGTGAAAAATCATTTTTGAAAAATGATTTAATTTTTGAAATATTTAGATTTAAATATGGTGAAGTCTCAGGAATAAATAGTGTGCAAGTATATGTGTGCACGTGCACACTGAAATGGCACAAGGAAGAACTCCAGATTTCTTGGATTTAAAACAAGAATTAAAGGGCAATACAAACATGATTTGGCAACATGGTTGTTTGATTTCTGAAATTATATGGATCATCTTAGAAAGTAAGAAAAAGTAGGCTTTACTTTAAATCAGTAAACGAATTTTATTTAAAACCCAGAAGAGAAAATTATGTATATTAACCTGTATACATATAGGTGCATATGCTTCTGAAATTAAAGAGAAATTAAATAAGCCTAGATAAGATATGTGTATAAATATATATATATTTTTAAGTACTGAAAAGTATATATATATATATAAGCAGGTAAAACTATAACATTAAAATGACATGAAATGTGATACAAGTTAATGAGCTTGTATAGGCAAAAATAGCAAAGGGGATTTTCAGAAATAATTAAAATATAAAATAGGATAGTCACACTTTTAACATGACTAGGTTAGTGGCCATTTTCTGAAAAGTAAAAGAAAGAAAATGCAGCCTTTAAAAATTGGTTAATATGGCCGGGGTGTTATGAATGAAAAATGCATGATAGCCAGGACAGAAATGGAATTCTGTTTCAACAAAACCCTAGAGGAAAATGCATATAAATAGACAGTAGAATTGTCTTTACCCCGGGCTGCACAAAAATAAGAAAAAAAAAAAAAGAAGGAAAATATTGGAAGAAAGGAGAGAACACTCAAACAAGAATTTTCTGGATTAAACATTTAGGTGAGTAATCTCACTGAGTTCATGGCATTAAGACCTGAGATGAGGCAGCCACTTTTTATTTCCATTTATATATATTTCTGGTTTTGATGTATATGATTTCATCAATGCTTTCTGGATGTTTTATTTTAAATCTGATATGATTTAATATGGATGATTTTGGATGACCTTTGATTGGTTGAGACATTTGTCTTTGGATGAGTATCATACTGATTTATTTATACTCACAAATGTTAAAGTTTAGGATCTCAAAAATCATATAGAGAATACTCTCAGCTGTTATAGATCTATGGCATGGAAACTTTATAAAAATGATTAGAGCTGCATTATACTTGGTATAAGTGCTGAGGCTTGAAAAGAAAAATGTTAAGGGTGCAATAGAAATTTTCTAAGTGCTGAGCCCTTAATCAAATCAAAAAAAAGAGAAACCCACAAGCTAAAATTATGATTGAACCAGATCTTGAATCTGAATCAATCATAAAGGCTTGCAGATCAATATAACATGCCATGCCTCTTTTACAGTTGAAAATATTCTCATATTTTACTAAGATCAAGACATATTGACCCCATTTAGGAAATAACTGTCTGATTATTTCTGAGGAGAATTATGCTAGAAGAAATTATGGATGTATCCATGTTTGCAGTGATATGTTCACTTAGCATATTTGATGATAGGATTTAAGACTATACACTAGTAAATAAACTAGGGAAGGGAAGGCCAAGAAAGCTGCTGGAATGCTTGTCATATTTGAAGTATGCAAGTTGGCACATGGTTTGTTTAAGCCCTGAGATCTTTGTGCAATGATGTGAATTAGTTCATTGCAATGTGTCCCAGTGATTCCTTAATAGCAGATGAGGCAGGAATTTAAATTGAATATTACAACCTGTAAATGAAGAAATAGGAATATGGATATTTCTTAGGTTGAATGGTATGGAACCAAGATGATTCCAGTAAGTGAAATTGTTGCAAATAGATAATTATGTTTGCATGACTATGTATGCAAGTGAAAGAATGATAAATGAATATATCATACCTGAATCAACATAATTATACTATGTTAAAATAATTGATTGCAGAAAATTGCTTAAACAACTGAATTGTATATTAGTTGAATCAACAAGTTAGTACCCTTATATTCTCTATTGCTTAATATCATGAATGAATTGATGTTACTCATACCAGATCATAGATCTGACCCTTGTTTGCTCATGGCATCTGGGGTGTCTCATTTTAAAATGAGGCAGCCACTTATGTTCTTTCAGGTAACCCAGGCACTAAGTAAAAATGAAGTTATGGCTTTTATGGAGGAGTGAATGAACATGCTAGCTAGTTTCAATAAGAGTTTAAATCGATTATATCTGCATGTGTTCAGGAAAAATTTTATGTTCTAAGATTTCCAGTTATGTAATGAATTCTATTATGGTTAGATGAACTAGTTGTATCATGTTAAATATATTGTTATGCACTAAGGTTTAAAATCTCAAAGGAAAAATCTGAGTGGGAAACAAGGAAATGATTTTAATTACTGAAATGGATGTTTGGAAGAGAAATATGCATATGTAGTTGAGCTGTTGTTTTGTAAAGTTTATATTATGTAATAGTTAATCTTGAGATATAACAGAGCACTGAGTTTTAGAACAAAATCTGGATTTAGCAAGAAGTAAACTTAACAGGATTTTATTTTCTTTTTACTGAAATGCTTTGTAATTAAGTTTGAATTCATTTCTGAATTGAATTGAGAAGAGTAAGATGTTTTCCTAAAGCTTTAAACAGAATGCAATGAAATTGAACTAGTGTGGCAGATACAGGATTCATGAGTTAACCAGCTTCAATTAAATGAAGCATTGGTTGATCATGATAGATTGTATTCTGAAAATAAAAATGCATTTCAAAGCTTAGTACATTTAGCAATTGATTCACCCAGTTTTCTGGAAAATGAGCAGAAATATTGACATGTACATGTACATCTGTGTACATGTTGATATTTGAGCAAAAATGATCATAAATTCTTAAAACAGTTGTAGGAATGGGATACAAAAATAGTAAGTGAGAAGGATTGTTTTGTATGTTGGGTTATAGGCAAAAATTAAACATATATGTACAATTATAGGTAGGTATCAGATTTCTAACCTTTCAAAAAAAAAGAAGAAGAAAACCAAAAATTGTGTTTGAACCGACCTGCATGGTACTCGAACTCGTGACCTTTTGTGTATAAGTTAGGCGCGTTTCCATTACGCCTAGATGTTGCTTGTGTTCACTTAGGATCCACTTTCTTTTATACTGAATCTAATATTATCCAGACTTTAAACACAATCATCAACATTAAAAGCTTGTTTACTACTGAATATTACTTGATCATTTCTTGATCCTAATGACAGACTAAAGTACATATTTTAGTGGATTTTATGGCCAAAAATCTGAATACAATAATGTATCTGAATTACTAAATCTCTAAATCAAACAGGATGTTATTGAACAAAAAAAAAATATAAAGTATATACTCTGAATTTAGACAAGAAGAACACATACATCTTCATATGTATGTGTATATTATTAGATATGCACTGATATATTTATATTGGTAAGTTATTTTGATCCTGGATATATTTTGGTTATTGGAAAAAGAAAATGACCTTGGAATATATGTTTGTAATGAATGATATATCAATATATCATCTCATAGCAAAAAAAAAAAAATCCTTATGAAATTAGGGTGGAAATAGGAGGGTCATTTCAGTTGGTATCAGAGCTATGTTATTCAACATAGTAGAAGTAAGGATCAAGTTCTTAGATAGAAAAATAAAATTAAAAGGAACTAAATATCAAACTAACCAGCTATGTAAATTATTATTAGCAAACTATGGTAGGGAGACCACCAAATCAGGGAGCAGGATCTTCCCATGCACCACCAATGGTCAATCTGCAAGACTTGGTGAGAGCATTTAGGGATGGGGCAGGACAAAGGCAAGAAAATCCCTATGAAGAACTCTCAAAACTGCTTAAGACATATACTCATTTAGGAGGCAAAAGCTTTGAAGGGACAGAGAGTATCATGGAAATTCAAACATGGTTGAGAACATTGGAAAGAATTTTCAATGACATGCAACTTGATGATCAAAGAAAGAGGCAAGTGGCTTCAAGACAGCTGAAAGGAGTAGCTTTAGGCTGGTGGGAAGTAATCATTGCAGGAAGGAATGAGAATGAAATCACTTGGAATCAATTCAAAGAGATGTTGGAGGCAAGGTTTGTACCAGCATCAGCAAAGACTACCTTGCTAGAAGAATTCATTAGGCTTAGACAAGGAACCATGACTGTCACAGAATACACTCAAAAGTTTGAGGGACTTTCCACATATGGAGCAATGCTTGTGGCAGATGAAGCATCTAAAAATGATAGGTATATAAAAGGACTAAACCCAGGACTTAGCAGAGCTATGCTACCATATGCAGATAGAACATTTGATCAAGTAATTGATCTGGATTTGAAACTGGAACAACATGACAAAGAAAGAGAGAAATATAGGAATTTTAAGAGCAACAACAAGAAGGATAAGGGAAGATATCACCCTTATGATAAAAAGAAGGAGGAGGCAGACAACAGGAAGAGTAAAGATACAAAAGCCAATGATACTAAGAAGAAATTGGTTTGCCATCATTGTGGAAAAGAAGGACACATCAAACCAAGGTGTCCAGAGTTGAAAGGAGGAGCCTTCAAATGCTACCTATGTGGGAAGGAGGGGCATATGAAGAGGAATTGTCCTGAGTATAAACAGCAAGGCAAATTGGCAAATTTGGAAGGAAAAGGCAAAGCCACAGTGGAAAGTAACACTGTAAACCATAGCCAAGTGGAAGGTACATTACTTATTTGTACCATACCCATAACAGTAGTGTATGATACTGGGGCAACTCACTCCTTAATTTCTTATGAATTGGTTAAAGTGCTAAAACTGAATTGCATATTAGTTGAAACCCCATTGTACAAAGTCCCCTAGGGAGTTCTAGTGTCTTAAATATGATTTGTGTGGATGTGGAGTTAAACATAGGAGGAAATATTTTTATTTCCAATTTATATGTTTTGAATTACCCAAATATAGGTGTTATATTGGGGGTAGACTGGTTAAGGCAATTTAAAGCCATAATTAATTTAGACTCATCCACCATATCATTGCAAAATTCTAGAGGCCAGAGAATCACAGTTTTATGTGAGGTAGCTAAGGAAGGAAAACTATATCATTTAGTTGACTTAGAAAAGATCTGAGTGAACTAACCATTGAAGAAATTCCCATAGTTAATGAATACTTGGATGTGTTTGGGGAAGTTAAGGGTGTTCCACACCACAGACCAGTTGAGTTCCAAATTAATCTCATTCCAGGAGCAAGTCCAATAATTAAGAAACCTTATAGAATGGGGCCAAGTGAACTGAAAGAATTGAAAAATCAGTTGGAAGAATTAGAAGGCAAGGGATTTATAAGGCCAAGCAATTCCTGCTGGGGTTCTCCAGTAGTGTTTGTAAGAAAACATGATGGTACCTTGAGAATGTGCATAGATTACAGGGAGCTAAATAAAGTTGCAGATGCCTTGAGTAGACAACATGCCAAAGTAGCCATGTTGATGATGGAAGAGTTTAGGGATTTGTCTATACTTACTGATTTGGAAATTGAGGAAAACAGTAAGGTACAAATGATGTCCATTGAAGAAGGTGAAGGTAAAGGAAAATTAAGTATGATATCTCTGCAATCAGATTTACTTCTTAAGATTGGGCAAATGCAGGAACAAGACCTAAACATGGTGGAAAAGAAAATGCTCATATCAAAAGGGGAGGAAGTAATAAATTATCAAGTTGATAAAAATGGGTATTTGAGGAATAAAAACAGGATATGTGTTCCAGAAAATATAGAATTGAAAGAGGAAATATTAAATGAGTACCATAGGAGTAAGTACTCCATACACCCAGGTAGCACCAAGATGTATCAAAATTTGAAAAGAAATCTTTGGTGGAAGGGGATGAAGTCAGATGTGGCCAGATATGTTGCAAGGTGCATGACTTGCCAACAAGTCAAGGCAGAGACACAAAGGCCATCAGGACTATTGCAACCCCTTAGCATACCACAGTGGAAGTGGGAGGATATGTCTATGGATTTCATAGATGGTCTGCCTAGATCCAAGAAGGGAAACACAAGTATATGGGTAATTGTGGATAGGCTAACTAAGGTAGCACATTTTATCCCAGTTAGAGCAGAAAGAAATGCTCCAAAATTGGCTCAAATATTCATGAAAGAGGTAGTAAGGTTGCATGGCATACCTAAAACCATTGTGAGTGATAGGGATACCATCTTCACCTCAAGGTTTTGGAAAAGTTTTCAAGAGGCTATGGGGAGTGAATTGTGCTTAAGCACTGCCTACCATCCACAATCAGATGGTCAAACTGAGGTGGTGAACAAAGTCTTAGAGGATTTGTTGAGAGCATGTACACTGGACTTTGGAGGCAACTGGGAAGACCACCTCCATCTAGCTGAATTCACATACAATAACAGTTACCAAAGCACCATAGGGATGGCACCATTTGAAGCCTTATATGGCAAGCCATGTTTATCACCTATATGATGGGTAGAGGCTAGAGAAAGGGCTGTTCTTGGACCTGAATATGTTAAAGAAACTACAGAGAGAATTGGGTTAATAAGAAAAAGAATAGCAGCAGCTCAAGATAGGCAAAAGAAATTTGCAGATAGGAAGAGAAAGCAAGTGGAATATGAAGTGGGAGACTTTGTTTTCATCAAGATTTCACCTATGAAGAAAGTCATGAGATTTGGCAAGCAAGGTAAGCTTACACCAAGGTATGTTGGACCCTATAAAATTCTGGAAAGAATTGGTTCATTGGCTTACAAATTAGAACTACCAGAGGAGATGAAAGCAATGCATAATGTTTTTCATGTGTCCCAACTTAGAAAATGGGTACATGATAAGGAAGACATTTTGGAAGAGCCTACCAAAATTCAAATAAATCCTGACTTGGTTTATGAAAAAGAACCAGTGGGGATTGTAGCCAAGGAAGAAAAGAAATTAAGGAGCAAAACCTTGAAACTAGTTAAGATCCAGTGGAGTAGTGATCCTAATGACTGCACATGGGAGTTAGAGGATAAGATTAGAATGGATTATCCTAAGCTTTTTGCAAATTAAAAGGTATTTTTTTTTTTCTGGAAAATTTTGTTATGCATGGTTGATATGGTTGAATTTGTTTGCTTATGCATATGTTTGATAAGTTTTCAGAAAAGAAAAAGATGCTCACTATAAATGTTAGACAAATTGTGAGGACACAATTCCTAAAAGGAGGGGTGAATGTAATACCCCAAAATTTTGTGAAAAATCATTTTTGAAAAATGATTTAATTTTTGAAATATTTAGATTTAAATATGGTGAAGTCTCAGGAATAAATAGTGTGCAAGTATATGTGTGCACGTGCACACTGAAATGGCACAAGGAAGAACTCCAGATTTCTTGGATTTAAAACAAGAATTAAAGGGCAATACAAACATGATTTGGCAACATGGTTGTTTGATTTCTGAAATTATATGGATCATCTTAGAAAGTAAGAAAAAGTAGGCTTTACTTTAAATCAGTAAACGAATTTTATTTAAAACCCAGAAGAGAAAATTATGTATATTAACCTGTATACATATAGGTGCATATGCTTCTGAAATTAAAGAGAAATTAAATAAGCCTAGATAAGATATGTGTATAAATATATATATATTTTTAAGTACTGAAAAGTATATATATATATATAAGCAGGTAAAACTATAACATTAAAATGACATGAAATGTGATACAAGTTAATGAGCTTGTATAGGCAAAAATAGCAAAGGGGATTTTCAGAAATAATTAAAATATAAAATAGGATAGTCACACTTTTAACATGACTAGGTTAGTGGCCATTTTCTGAAAAGTAAAAGAAAGAAAATGCAGCCTTTAAAAATTGGTTAATATGGCCGGGGTGTTATGAATGAAAAATGCATGATAGCCAGGACAGAAATGGAATTCTGTTTCAACAAAACCCTAGAGGAAAATGCATATAAATAGACAGTAGAATTGTCTTTACCCCGGGCTGCACAAAAATAAGAAAAAAAAAAAAAGAAGGAAAATATTGGAAGAAAGGAGAGAACACTCAAACAAGAATTTTCTGGATTAAACATTTAGGTGAGTAATCTCACTGAGTTCATGGCATTAAGACCTGAGATGAGGCAGCCACTTTTTATTTCCATTTATATATATTTCTGGTTTTGATGTATATGATTTCATCAATGCTTTCTGGATGTTTTATTTTAAATCTGATATGATTTAATATGGATGATTTTGGATGACCTTTGATTGGTTGAGACATTTGTCTTTGGATGAGTATCATACTGATTTATTTATACTCACAAATGTTAAAGTTTAGGATCTCAAAAATCATATAGAGAATACTCTCAGCTGTTATAGATCTATGGCATGGAAACTTTATAAAAATGATTAGAGCTGCATTATACTTGGTATAAGTGCTGAGGCTTGAAAAGAAAAATGTTAAGGGTGCAATAGAAATTTTCTAAGTGCTGAGCCCTTAATCAAATCAAAAAAAAAGAGAAACCCACAAGCTAAAATTATGATTGAACCAGATCTTGAATCTGAATCAATCATAAAGGCTTGCAGATCAATATAACATGCCATGCCTCTTTTACAGTTGAAAATATTCTCATATTTTACTAAGATCAAGACATATTGACCCCATTTAGGAAATAACTGTCTGATTATTTCTGAGGAGAATTATGCTAGAAGAAATTATGGATGTTTCCATGTTTGCAGTGATATGTTCACTTAGCATATTTGATGATAGGATTTAAGACTATACACTAGTAAATAAACTAGGGAAGGGAAGGCCAAGAAAGCTGCTGGAATGCTTGTCATATTTGAAGTATGCAAGTTGGCACATGGTTTGTTTAAGCCCTGAGATCTTTGTGCAATGATGTGAATTAGTTCATTGCAATGTGTCCCAGTGATTCCTTAATAGCAGATGAGGCAGGAATTTAAATTGAATATTACAACCTGTAAATGAAGAAATAGGAATATGGATATTTCTTAGGTTGAATGGTATGGAACCAAGATGATTCCAGTAAGTGAAATTGTTGCAAATAGATAATTATGTTTGCATGACTATGTATGCAAGTGAAAGAATGATAAATGAATATATCATACCTGAATCAACATAATTATACTATGTTAAAATAATTGATTGCAGAAAATTGCTTAAACAACTGAATTGTATATTAGTTGAATCAACAAGTTAGTACCCTTATATTCTCTATTGCTTAATATCATGAATGAATTGATGTTACTCATACCAGATCATAGATCTGACCCTTGTTTGCTCATGGCATCTGGGGTGTCTCATTTTAAAATGAGGCAGCCACTTATGTTCTTTCAGGTAACCCAGGCACTAAGTAAAAATGAAGTTATGGCTTTTATGGAGGAGTGAATGAACATGCTAGCTAGTTTCAATAAGAGTTTAAATCGATTATATCTGCATGTGTTCAGGAAAAATTTTATGTTCTAAGATTTCCAGTTATGTAATGAATTCTATTATGGTTAGATGAACTAGTTGTATCATGTTAAATATATTGTTATGCACTAAGGTTTAAAATCTCAAAGGAAAAATCTGAGTGGGAAACAAGGAAATGATTTTAATTACTGAAATGGATGTTTGGAAGAGAAATATGCATATGTAGTTGAGCTGTTGTTTTGTAAAGTTTATATTATGTAATAGTTAATCTTGAGATATAACAGAGCACTGAGTTTTAGAACAAAATCTGGATTTAGCAAGAAGTAAACTTAACAGGATTTTATTTTCTTTTTACTGAAATGCTTTGTAATTAAGTTTGAATTCATTTCTGAATTGAATTGAGAAGAGTAAGATGTTTTCCTAAAGCTTTAAACAGAATGCAATGAAATTGAACTAGTGTGGCAGATACAGGATTCATGAGTTAACCAGCTTCAATTAAATGAAGCATTGGTTGATCATGATAGATTGTATTCTGAAAATAAAAATGCATTTCAAAGCTTAGTACATTTAGCAATTGATTCACCCAGTTTTCTAGAAAATGAGCAGAAATATTGACATGTACATGTACATCTGTGTACATGTTGATATTTGAGCAAAAATGATCATAAATTCTTAAAACAGTTGTAGGAATGGGATACAAAAATAGTAAGTGAGAAGGATTGTTTTGTATGTTGGGTTATAGGCAAAAATTAAACATATATGTACAATTATAGGTAGGTATCAGATTTCTAACCTTTCAAAAAAAAAGAAGAAGAAAACCAAAAATTGTGTTTGAACCGACCTGCATGGTACTCGAACTCGTGACCTTTTGTGTATAAGTTAGGCGCGTTTCCATTACGCCTAGATGTTGCTTGTGTTCACTTAGGATCCACTTTCTTTTATACTGAATCTAATATTATCCAGACTTTAAACACAATCATCAACATTAAAAGCTTGTTTACTACTGAATATTACTTGATCATTTCTTGATCCTAATGACAGACTAAAGTACATATTTTAGTGGATTTTATGGCCAAAAATCTGAATACAATAATGTATCTGAATTACTAAATCTCTAAATCAAACAGGATGTTATTGAACAAAAAAAAAATATAAAGTATATACTCTGAATTTAAACAAGAAGAACACATACATCTTCATATGTATGTGTATATTATTAGATATGCACTGATATATTTATATTGGTAAGTTATTTTGATCCTGGATATATTTTGGTTATTGGAAAAAGAAAATGACCTTGGAAAATATGTTTGTAATGAATGATATATCAATATATCATCTCATAGCAAAAAAAAAAAAATCCTTATGAAATTAGGGTGGAAATAGGAGGGTCATTTCAACATTCTTCCATCAGCGTCAATCTTCTTAAATGAAGATCCCACTGCAGTCAATGTGCGACAACCCATAATTTTCACTTAGTAATAAAGTGTAATAAATCATTTCATTACAAATTAAGCGAATTAATGGCTTTAAAGAAGAATTTTTAAAGATAGATGATTTAGGACTCAAGATCTCTTCTGTTGAATTCATAATATCGTTTACATATGAGATACATATTAAGTTTGTTAAAATCGGATAAAGTTGCTAAAATGGAAAGAAAACCGAAACAAGGGCAAAATGGTCATTTGGTCAGAATTGTATTACTTATTCCTAGAATGAATACTTTCCTATTCATCTCTTCTTCCTCTTCATTATTTCTTAAGTAATAAAATAATTTTCTTAACATAAATCTTAACCAAAAATTTCTAATTAAACATCTATATTCAAGTTAGAAGATTCTCTACAAATACCTACCATCAAGTTTGTATTTTGGAAAATACAGAAGCCAAATTCCAAAAATCAACCGAAGGCTATGAATTTGGGTTTTATTGAGGTTGGATTTCGAAGGTATTGGGCGAGTAATATCTTTTTTCCTAGCTATATATTCATTTGATATGTTAAAATCATGGTTTGATGCTAATGTTGATTAGGACTTTAGTAATGAACTTTATTATGGATTTTAGGGATGAGAATCGGGTTAACTGAATGTTGTAAAGTATGTTCTTTCTAAATTTATGTGTTAAGAATTGGTAGAAATTGAATGATATTTGTTGTGAACGTGTAGTTTGATTGTTGATTGGATTGTTGGTAGTAATGATAGCATTGCATTAAATGTAGTTAAAGTTGTCATTGAATGATGGAATATGGAGTTGGAATTGTGACGACCCACATTTCTGAAGGTTTAAATCGACAATAATCCACACATGTCCAACTTAAACAATCCATAACGTAGATAACCAATGAGGTTAATTAAGAAAAACAAGAAAAGAAGAAGAAAACAAACATAGAATCTCACAACGGAACAATAAAATATAATAATCAAATAAATAGTTCATAAAGCTATTTATAATACATTTAATTATAATCTATAGAACATTTATCAGAGTTATATATACGACAGGGATAAATAAAATTATGCAGCAAACAACGTGATGCAGAGAATAATAATAGTAATAATATACCAAATCTTCGTCTTCGACCTCCGAAAAACGATCTTCAATGTGTTGAAAAACTCAAGGCTGACCCGAGCATAATGAAAAGACAAAACACTTGAGTCAGGACTAAAATACTCCTATGTAAGTCAAATCGATATCGCAAATAATATGAGTGTCGTGGCGTCAGGGAGTTTATGGGATTTTACATCTCCTATCCAGTGTGTAACATGCATGCAATAACTTAAGAGATGTTACGGGATTTTCCATCTCCTAAGGATCCATTAAACTATTTATATATAATAGTATACGCTATAATAGGTAATCTCTATCAGTAAAATAAATATCAAAATAGCGTTAAGGCTTTACATTGATCCACATTAACACATTTTATAGTATGTAGTATATGCAGGTCCTGTAACACAACCAGTAACGTCGGTAGCCAGTAAGTCCCCTATAGGAACAATACTAAACCAAAGTTGTAATGTGCTCGTATAAGGATAAGTATGACATGGCACGTGAGGCAATGCCCAAGGTAGGATTCTACAAGTTTACCCTTTCTGGCTGGTCGTAACCCATCCGTGGCCGACCGCGACCATCAATCCAAACAAAAGGGTGCACCCATCGAGTACGAAATCACAATAGTAATACGAGGGATCAACATCGCTAGAGGTAGCTAACCTCAATGGCCAGACATAGGCTCATGTTTTAGTCATTTTAATTATGACACAAGTGTCAAGGCTATCCATCATCATTCTCTTACTTCATTCCAGTAAACGTTCGCAAATTCAACCACTACATTCTGGATATCATTCACCACATACACAGTTGTTAAAGTGGTTCCAATATTGACAGAGAGTATGCCAATAAGAGGCCCCGGTCTCTTTAACAACCAAACGTCGATTTACACACTGGTTGGTTTTTTTACATTTCGAAAAAGATTCATATTTGATATCAAAATATCATATTCGCTTCAAAATCCAATCCATTTCGAAATCATCATATTTACTCAAAATATACCATATCATTTTTGCCTTAATATCTCGATTTCGCTTTCAAATTTTTTTCGAATTTCAATTTAGGTTATAATTTCATTTTAACCTCATTCGCATTTAAATCCAAGATTTAAGTATAAACATTCCACCCTTGACCAGTTTGAATTTTAAGAAAATAGTTTGAATAGTTTTAAAATAGCTTAAATAGTTAAAAGAGTTTAATAGAAAATAGTTTAAGTATTGAAAATGGTTTATATAGTAAAATAGTTTGGAAAATCAACATAATTTGAATATTTAAGAAGATAGATTTTAAATAGTTTATACTACAATAATTTATTTGAAAATAGTGTCAAAGTCAAACTGATTCAATTCTAAATTTTCCAATTCAAATCAATTTCAATTTCGATTCAATCGATTCAATTCCAATTTCAAGTCGAATTTTACTTCGATTCCAATCCAAATAAATTCGATTTCGATTTCGAATTAATTCAATTTCGCTTTCAATTCCAATTAATTTCAATTTTAATTCCAAATTTATTTCAATTTCAATTCCAACTATCTGATTCAATGATTAAATATCACTCAATTCTCAAATTTAAACCATTTCAATTTATATCAGTTTCGAGTTCGATTTTCAAAATATTGATTCAAATCACTTAAATCAAATTAACCTTCAATATTCAATTTAAGATCCAAATCTTCAAATATAATTCAATTCCCAGCTCAATTTTGAAATATCGTTTTATATTACTTTTACTTAACAATATTCAAAATTCGAATAAAAGTCCAATCTTTTAAAACAAATCAATTTCTGAAATTCAAATCATATTTCGATTATAACTTCAAAATCTCAACTTCGATTATTTAAACCAATTCCTGTTTCCAAATTTAAATTTCAACATTCCGAACTCAAGTTCGAAAATAATTCGATTTCCATAAATTCGATTTTACTTCTTAAATCAAATCATTTAAAATAATTTCAAATCGAAAAATTTCAAAATCATTTAATTTAACCAAATCTGGTGTCCATATATAATTTTCTATCCTATGGCCAAGTGAATCAATTATTTCAATTTAATTCAGGGATGGATATATATCATTTCAATCCAATAAATGTCATAGGTATATATCATTTCAACCTATTACTTAATTTATTCGAAATAATTCAAATAACAATTATATACTGCCAAATGATATTCAGGGTGATAACCGGATATATATAAAATAAATAAACATCCAACCATCCAATATATCAAACAATATCATTCAATTTCAAACAACATCCAAATCAGCCAATAATTTACAACAATTACATCGTTATAAATATCGGGTATTTTACTGGAAAATAAATTCCATTTTCAAATTTAACTGTCAATTTAAATCCTTATCAATTCAATTCATATATCAATCTAATGTTAATTAATTCATCAAACATCAACCAATGCAACTAAATTACTTCACGACATTAATTTAAGTAACATAAAATTTATTTAGTCAATTGTGAGCATATAAAACACTCACCTTTTATTTGAACTGAAAATATAGCAGCTTCAAATAAATTCCAAATCCACTCTATGCTGTAGACGACGTCGATACAATCGCACTGCGACTCGTTTCACTCAAACGGACCTCGTATGCAACAATTACGAATTTATTGGCATTCGATAATAATTAAAATTTATTTAGTAACATAATTAACATAATTAAATAACCATTACCTTAACTATACATTCTCTTCTCCACATGCATGTACCAGGCTGATAAACCCACGAACGTGACCATTGCACCTTCAAACGCGCGCGCAACCAACAATCGGAGGTCCATCAAGCAGCGCCGCCGCATGCACTGCTTGGTCCTCCACCCACGCCAGAGGCATGACCACCACTACATCATCCATTGTCGAGCAAATCACCAAAATGTGCACGGCCTTCAAACGCAGATCTAGGCGAATTCGAGACACTTCGGCATGAATCAACCGTATGGATTTGAAGAGGAGATTGAGATTTACAACTTTCATATTGGAAGTTTTTAATTTCGTTGAGCGGATTGAGAGAAATTAAGGAGGGAAAGTCAATCAATTTCGGCCATTGAAACGATGGCGGCCATAGATACTAGGGTTTTCAGAATATTAAAATAATATTTTTCTCGTTATGAGTGCCGTATTTATAGCGTAAGGTCCAAAATCCCTCGACCTTTAATCGAGGCGTTCCGCTTGGCGTTTATAATGTTTTACCCCCATTCCGAACACAATGGAACTAGTTCCGATGCCTAATTCGATCGTATGCGGAAGATAGCCTTTCAAAATCGATTAATTAAATTAAATTCTAAAAACTAAATTCTACGCGTTTAAAGCTCGCACGATCAAACGATAAGTCCGACCGCTACGAAACTTGAAATCCTGCAATAACTCACTATTAAGGATCCGATGAAATTGGTTTCGTCGAAATCCGAGACAGTGGCCAAAATGACTATTTTCACTCGTTAATTATAATATAAAATTTCCAAGTTCTAATTATTCACTTTTAAATCCAATTTTAAATGTTAAAAATCTTTATTCATATTTAAATAAAATTAAAATCAATTTTGACATCATTTTCATTCACATTAAATCTAGATTCAATTATTTAAACCATTCCCAATATTAAATTCAAATAATTTAATTATCCAATAAATCACCATATTTCAAATATAAGTTATTTAACTTATAAAATCTTTTTTTAAAACAAATTCAAATAATAAAACAACTATTTCCATTTCATAGCAATTCAACATTATTATTCAATTCAAGTTGTTGATTACAACACATTAAATACATAGAATTTTGTTTCAATATTTATTATTGTCTAAAGCTTCGGAATTTATTATTGCAAATTTTTATTCAAGTTCATATTTAATAAATTACACAAATAACAATTTAATTTTTATATTTTCCCATTTTATCCAATAACCCTATTAAATTTAATAATTTAAAATAGCTAAAAATACAGGTCGTTATATTCTCCCCCACTCAAAACTTTTCGTCCTTGAAAAGGCGTTAAGTAAAGAATTTAACATACATATATTTTGTTCAAAATAATCAATTATTAGAACTTTGAAAAAAATCTATTTATAAACCATTACTATGTTTCTACTATGTCACTTTGATCGGCTTACGAAATTTACAAGTTAGTTATTAAAACAAGTTATAAAAATTTTAAAACTTCAAAAATTTTCTAACTCCCGGATTTACGGAAAATTTCGTCAGAGTCTCCTTTGCGCGGCTCGATCAGAAAAATTTACAATATCAATATAATCATATAATATACATCTCATCTCAATGATGAGGAATCCCAATCATGGGGAAATAATATATAATATCAAAATGCGGTATGTAATCCGAGATGTGTACCTTTTATTAGCGTTATAAGCAAGTTAGCTTATATTTAAGCGAGCAAAAGTAAGATAAGCGCAAGCAAGCTCCAAAAGCTATCATACACCCTTCCATACCTACTAAACACTCAATAACAGATGAGAATATGTATATGGAAAGGGAAATCAATATATAACGTAACTATACAACAACTATATAAGCAAACATAGCCATGCAATAAAAGAAACATCCAAACAACCATATTCATGCAAGTTTTATTCATAACCATACTATTATTCAATGTCAACATTTAAATTCATACACCACCATTTCTATTAACATTTATTTCATTAACATTTTAATTGAGTCAGTTTATTTAATTTACATTCACATCCAATTTATTTGCATTCACTTAATTTACTTCTTAATTGATTAACATTCACCTATTTATATTCATTTCATTAATCATACAATGGATTTATATTTAATTCATTCGCTTTTAATTGATTTACCTTCAACTAATTTGGTTTCAATCCATTTTTATTCAATCAACCAATATTCATTGCATTCACATTTGATTGATTACAATTCAATGTATTTACATTTAATCGATTTACTTCCAATTGATTAATATTTATTTTAATGACATTCCTTTTATTTATCATCCAATGAATTTTCATCCCATTCATATTCATTTGCTTAGCATATCTCATTCAATATAATTTACTCAAGCAACCATTCCAAAATTTTACTTAAGTTTAATATAAGCAATTTATGCTATACAGCTCATTTTTACTATTACTTCATAACTTAAGTTTATTTTTAATTCATCAACAACATTTCAAACCATATTAAATTTACTGAATTACTTCATCGGTTCATTCAATTAATTCTTTTTTTTCAAATCATTAATAATATTTTTTTTCTCATTTTATAACTCGAGTTCATTATTAATTTAAATCACCACTAATATCATTTTTACTTTAGTTCAGTTACTTCCATTTGTTCTTACTTACCTTCAATTCATCTTACAACTTAAGTTCATCTTTATTCCAAATTAAATTCGACTTTATTTAACTCATTTCATCCATTCCTTTCATTAACCCATTTCATGTATTCATTTCATTTTACTTAAGTTAATTTTTTTTTCATAACCCAAGTTCATTTTATTTCAAAATCAATTTTATTTGACTTTTCTTAAGCTAACTTTCATTCATATACCCATCTTATTAACTTATTTCCTTAAGTTTGTTTTATTTCAATAAATATTCATTTCAGAAAGTTCCAATTATATTCCAAACACCTTTTTGCAAATTTACTTTTGTTTTTCAATCAATTTACAAAGATATGAATTTATTTATCATTTGTTTACTTTCTAAGAACATTAACTATGTTTATACATTTCTTATAACAACTTAATTTAAATTTTATTTAAGTTAAACATTTTCTTCTCTTATCATTCACATTCAACAAATTTTAAATTTTTTTTAGCTTAATAATTCTCAAATGTATAAGTTATACAATTTATTCATTTAAAATTTCATCTTATTATTTTATCTAATTCATTTCAAATACAATTCACTTTCTTCTATTTAAGCTTTCATGAGTTAAACTATATTTTATTTACTTCATTTCACAAACTCAATTTATTAATATTCTTAAATTAATTCTCTTATCTCATATCTCAAATTAAAATTTTCCCTTTTGTTTGCTAAACTAAAATGTGCAACCACTTTAAAATTTTGATTTACTTTGCCATTCAAATTTATAAGTTATAAACTTATTTCTTATATATAATAATTTCAATTTATAAGTTCAAAATTATTACATATATTTATCAAATCATACTTAGAATATATTTTTTCTCATAATCAAAACTTGTTTTAATCGAAAATAAACTTCTTTTGGTAATAATTCTCCCCCAGAAACTCGAAAATGAATATTGGCGATGCTGCAGTCATCCCCAGAATTATTTCCCAACGACTATGGCGAGTTCAAAGCTTTATTTCTATCAAAGACTCTTTTCAAAATATATTTCTCATCAAAAAACTTTCAAATATTATTATTATTAATTTTTTTGTAGGCTTTGAAAATAATTTTGAAAACAAAAGGATTTTAAATTCTAAAATTTTCAATTTTTAAAATCATTTCTATATATAAGTTATATTATAAATATACTTATACAAATTTCCTTACCTTATTACCAAAATATTTCATTAATTTACAACTTGGTCATTTTAACCAATTTTTATTTTAATTGATCTCAATTTAATTTAATCATCAAATGTTTCATAAAATAAAATTCATTAAGTATTCGTTCTATTTTTCATTCAACCAATAATCAATGATAACTAAATATTATTATCTCCTAACAACAACATTAATTAATAATCATTATATATATAATATAATATAGGTAAAATTATTTCATTTTCCCAATATTTAAAACAGTATTATGTCGACTTGCCTCGTTTAAGTGTTTAGAAATCCCTATCGATAACATGGCGTCCCACGCACCGACCAGAATTCATAAACAACTCAACGGATAAGTAAAAACAATATAAAATATTTTATAACACTAACAAGTACGCCCTCTCATATATACACACACTCAACAACTCATTCTAAGGTATTATTACCCTATCTCTAATGATTCAAAGCCCACAAAGCTAAGGTTATCGCTAAACCAAAGCTTTGATACCAACTACGACGACCCACATTTCGAATGGTTTAAATCGACAAAAATCCACACATGTCCAACTTAAAAAACCGGAATGTAGATAATCAATGGTGTAACGACCCGATATTTTCAACCATTCGCATTCGCACATGTCGGACTAGAATTGCTCAAAATACCGCATTGTAAATAAAAATTTAGCAAACTCATCATATACAGTAAACAAATAATCACAGATCACAGGCACAGAGTAATATAATGCAGCGGAAACAAAGAAATAGTAGTTCATGAAGCTACTATATAAATACATCAGAGTTAAGTAGGATACAATAGGAATACCAACACACAACAGGAGAAACAGTATGATAATCAGGAACAACTCAAAATACAACTGGAACCAACTAGAGGAATAGATATCAGGATCTTCAAAGCAAAACTCCAGCTCCAAAGGTGAGTCTCTAATGCTGTATCACTCAGTCTGACCCGAGCATAAAGCAAAACACAAAACACTCGAGTCAGGACATACATACTTATATAATGTAAACCAACTCAAGTGAACTGTAATAAAGGTACAAGTAACTTAAAGAATGCTTGGGATCGCCCATTCTTTAAGGATCCGTTAAACTATTTACTATGTAGTAATATTCGCTATTATAATAATGTCTAATATAAAATAAACATACTTTTAAATAGCATTAAGGCTTTACATTTTCCACCTTAACACGTAATAGTCCCAGTAGTCTATCCAGTATTAGCATACTCCCAAAATGGGGGCTACCCTCGATACTCCACAGGCTATGGGAGAAATCACAAATCGTAGTAAAGCTCAATATGGTAAGTTACATGGCACAACTAGGCAATGCCAGGGTAGATATACCAATTACGCATCCGGGCTGGTGGTGATGCATAGCAGCCACTACCGCCCACCTCGAACAACACTCCCAAATCAAGGGGTGCACCCAATCAATCACAAAGTAATAGAATGGTATCGAAGAAGTGTGTCCGATCAGAGGTGCTACCTCATTGGCCCGTCAATCGCTCCTGTTTTAGCCACTTTATGCCAACTCACGGGAGTTGGGTCCACGTATATACCTTTAGGATCGTCGCCACCATCCTACTTCATTCTGAAAACTCCACCGCGTACACAGTTGTTAAAGTGGTTTTCGGTATCGACAGAGAGTATGTCCATATCCAATCCCGGTCTCTTTAACAACCAATCGTTATTATAACCCGTGGTTATAATTTTAAAATAATATTTTATACTTCAAAATAGAATATCATTTCAAATCCAAATCTTTGTCAAAATAAAGATTAAATCAATTCCAAACCATTCAATATATTTAAAATATCATATCATTTCAAAACTTCATTTCAAATCATTTTAATATATCAAAATATCATATCCTTTCAAAACTTCATTTCAAATCATTTTAATATATCAAAACATCATATCATTTCAAAACTTCATTTCAAATCCTTTTAATATATCAAAATATCATATCCTTTCAAAAACTT
Source organism: Allium fistulosum (assembly GCA_030737815.1). Taxonomy (NCBI): domain Eukaryota; kingdom Viridiplantae; phylum Streptophyta; class Magnoliopsida; order Asparagales; family Amaryllidaceae; genus Allium; species Allium fistulosum. The sequence continues at coordinate 117,549,403 of CM060908.1, read as the reverse complement.
CATTTCAAATCATTTAATATATCAAAATATCATATCCTTTCAAAAACTTCATTTCAAATCATTTAATATATCAAAATATCATATATTTTCAAAATCTTCATTTCAAATCATCATTTGAGTTCAAATCCAAATATTCAACTTTAAATACCATTTAAATTCAAAGATACCATTCGTTTATTATCATTTCAAGTCACCTTTTTAAATAGATTATATTTCAATCAAAATAATTCATCTAAACCATTTAAAAGTGTAATTATTATATTTTCAAATCAAGTTTCAGTTTCCAAAGTTTAAACTATTCTGAGTTCATTTACTAAGTTAAAAACCATAAACACTGAAAATTTCAGCCTTTCACAGCATTTAGAAAAAGCTATTATAAGTTATTCTTGAAAATATTTTAATTCAGCAAAGACAGCATTTTAAAACTGCTGTTAAATCTCAGTTTTGTTGAAATTTAGTTTAAAACAGCAAAGGCAGCATTTCCAGAAATGCTGTAATAGCTCAGGTTTCAAATTAAAGGGTTTCATTAAATTCAGCAAAGACAGCAGACCACTACAGCAGTTACAGAACTGCTGTAATAGACCTGAGTCAAGTTTTAGTCTATTTAGTTCAACTACAGCAACTAGAGCATTTCAGAAATGCTGTAATAGCTCTTTTATTCAATTTTAGTTCAAATCAGAAATCATAGCATTTCTTAATGCTATTAAAGAAATTTCCAGATTTTAATGTATTTCCAACAAATAATAAACTTCATTTTAAGCCCTTTTTAACATTATAAAAATCATATTTTTAACATTAAAAAATGTTCATTTGAATATCCCTTTTTACTTATGATTTTTATAAAGTAACTTTACAATAAATCCAATTTTCCAATAATTTTACTTAACAAATTCAAATGTACAATTTTCCCATTTTTACCTTTTACAATTTATTAACACTTACATTTTGAAATTACCATTTCACAAATTTAACTAAATTTCCAATTTAATTAATTTAAACCTTTAATTGAAACCAAATTTCCCATTTCCAAGTCAAGTTATATTTTAAAATTACACATTTAAGCATTCATTCATTTAACCATTTTAGTTCATAGAAAAATCAAAAATACTTTATTAAAGCATTTAAATTCAAATTCAAATCAAATTATCATATTTACCATTTTCCACATATAATTAAATTTCCATTTTATTTATATAACTTAAATATCATTTTAAAACCAAAATTCCAAATTTCCAAACTTAAGTTATATTTCAAAAATTCACTTTTTCCATTCATTTAAATTACATTTTTAACTTCTAGAAAAATCCAAATTTCTTTATTTAAACATTAAAAATCCAATTTAAATCAAATTTTCATAAATTTACACTTTTAAACATATTTAAGATATTCAAAATACTTTATAAAATAACCACGGGCCTGTATAAAGTTTTCTAACCTAGGTCAAGTGATACAGATATGTATCATTTCAATCCGCAGTTTACAAAGAAAAATCTGGGTTCTATCATTTCAAACCCGCAATCCCAAGTCAAAATAAATTAAAAAAAAACCGTTCAGGCCTATCATTTCAGCCCATAATGATTTTTGCCTATTCTAAAGTCCGTTCGGGTATGTATCATTTCAACCCATAGTGATTCTATTCTATAGGGAACTTGCAGTGTGATAAACAGATATAAAATGAACAGTATACAATATATAACAGTAACAGATAATATGACAGGTAAAATAACAGGTTTAACATCATATAATTAATAATCATAGGCAGTTATAACATCATATATAATATTCTACACATTCAATTGTTGTCAATTCACATTTACATAAGTATAAATGTCAGGTGATATTTACTCACTTGTTTACGCTGGAGTTATCAATTCAAATGACACGGACGGATTCCAGAAACACGATATAGCACGACTTTGGATTTGAGTGGAGAGAGCCAAGATGTTACTCTTGTATACAATAATAAAACAAGACAATATAAACATATGTATTCAATACAAAATACATTGAAACAATTGGAAATTTAAAAGCAACAAGGAATAGAATGACTAGACCTTGCTTTAACCATCCAAGTGCTTGGCCATGACATCATTTGGCTCAGCCATGATCAGGTCTAGACCTGAAATGCTCATCCAATGGTCAACAAGAAGAAGGTAAAACAATGGGATGTGAAGAGGTATGAGTTACAACATCAAGAATGCAAAGGGACAAGGCAAAAGAGAAGGGTTTTGGTGCATTTTTGGCTCGGTTATGACCACATATAGGTTCGGCCATGGGGTCTTCAGATCTGGATAGAGGTAAGGCTGAGAGTAAATGGTCATATCATGGTGGTGGTGGAGCATGGGGAGGTGGCCTGTAACGACCCTAAATTTTTGGCATTTTAAAAGTGAATATTTAATTGAGTTTAAATATTCGAATGATAATTTAATTTGAAATTCAAACATCAGAATGAATTTGGCGATTAATTATTGAATTTAATTTTTGAAACTGGGTAAAAATTTGAATCTTTAGTTTTAAGCTGATTAAAAATAATATGAAGGCTTAGAAAATTCATGTTGATAATTCTGAAGGTACTAGAACTTTCAGAATTGAATTTGAAACTGTTTTGTTCAGTTTTGAAATTTTGTTGTTTAAATTTAATTTAAAAATATCGTTCCGGGGCACAGTCTTGGAATTTGATGAAACTAGTTTCATTGGATCCGTAATATTGTATTATTATCGGATTTCAATTTTCGTAATGTTTGGAGTGATCGTTTGGTCGTACGATAAGCAAACGCGCTGAAATTAAATCGAAAATTTAATATTATAACTGGTCCAAAAAGCTATCTTCTCCATACGATCGAATTTGGAGTCGGAACCTTTTCCATTATGTTCGGAATAGGCGTATAACATTACAAACGCCTAGCGGTACGCCTCGATAGGAAGTCAAAATTTTTGGTTGACTTTATCGAACGATTTGAATTTAAATTTGAATTGGAATTAGTCAACCTAGCAGAGATTCTTTCTTCAGCCTGCCTTCTTTCAACATCGATACTTTTTCCTTCAAATCACTGTCTCCCCTCGTACACCCAACATCATTTCCTCCCCTTTATTTCGTTTCACAACAGGGGCTATAAATCAAGAAGACAAGTCGGAAATGGGAAATGGATTGCAAATTTAAGGTGAGATCTTCTCACTCAAATGAAAAGTGGAATTTTCAGTTATTGATTTGATTGTCTGTTTGGTTGTGATATTAGATATAGTAGGATATATCTATATATATAGCAATATATACATATTGGCATATGTATATATTGGATTGATTGATTTCCCGCAATTATATAGCGGATGAGACCCTATTGCGCCGTTAATAAGCGGATGATATTTTTATAATACCCATATACCGCGATATTCCACCTCGAAGTGGAATTGGTATTGTGCTAACATCTGTGGATGCAGGGAAACAGGTTGGAGGGATCCAACAGGATTCCTCAAAACATTTGAATTGATTTCATATGTTGTTTGATTGATTATTTATAATCTGTGGATGATTATATCTGTGATTGAATTTGTTAAAGGCTATAATTTAGCCGAATGTATTTTTGGTATCGTTGGATACCAGAAATAAATGAAATTGGGTTTCTGAAATTAAAAAAAAAATGAATTTTTGATGGTTTGGAAAGATAAAAGAATTTATTTAAAAGGGGATAAATTTGCTTGAAATCAAATTGATAATTGATTGGGTATTTGAAATAAATCTTTGAGAAATCGATATAAAAATTTATTTGGTGTTTGAATGAAAATTGATTTTTGGTGTTGAGAATAAATTTGGAAAATGATTTGGTATTTGGGATTAAAAGTTAGAATCAATTTAAAATGTGATTCGGTGTTGAAGTAAATTCAGAAATCAATTTGGAATTCGATTTGGGATTGGAAATAAATTGAGAAATCATTTTGAAAGTTGATTTGGTGTTGAAAGTGAATATATGAGAAAACGATTTGAAAAATCGTGTAAAAGTGGATTTTTGGGAATGTAAATTCCGAATAGAATTGGTAAAGGAAAGGGGAATTTGTTTTAAAAATAAATATTGATTTATTTTTAAAGTGTGGAAAATATGATTTGAAATCGGATTTTCAAAGTGATGAAGTGTGGAAATAAATTTACAAATTTGAAATGTAAATTTGAAATAAATCGATAAGGATTTATCTAATTGGTTTAAATGGACCATTTTGTGATTTGAAATTGATTTTCAAATGTGAAGTGTGGAATATGATTTGAAATTGATTTTTAAATGTGAAGTGTGAAATATGATTTGAAATTGATTTTCAAATGTGAAGTGTGGAAAATATATATCTTATGAAGATATTTTGAAGATAAATAATTTAGGAATAATTATTTAAATTGGCTGATTGTTGTGAATGTTGTTGATAGTTAAATAACCGACTATCAATATTTGCCTTTGAAATGACACTTGATTTGTTTTTAAAACAAACGCTCATTATTCGGTTAAGCCGGGAGAGGACCTTTGTGTCATATAACCCATTTCGAATAGTGATACGTCGTGAATGGATTGCATTTGAAGACCGGTGTGAAGACAGGATATTTGTGAAAATGAAAGGACAACCTGTCGAATGTCTCTGCACCGAGTTGCTCTGGTATAGAGATTTATATCACTCTTTTTGTGATGGGAAGTCCGGACGTGATTAGTGAATATCCGGATTGCAAGGGCTTCTTTGGAAGTGCCTTCGGTTCCGTTCGATCCCGGAACGGACTTGTATGGATGTGTGTCTAACGTTACACTTTGAGATGTAAAGCTGGTTTCTATCAAATACATTTCTGTTGGTGGTGGAGAATTTATTCTCTTAGCTTAACACCCTTCTCTGAGACGTACGAGCTCAGAGGTTTTATAGTTGATGGTTACTAGTGATACATTCCCAATTTGGTAATGTGGCACACGAAGTGCTGTTGATCATTTGTGGATCAAAGCGTTGTTTTGTGAAAAAGCGTTGCTTTGTGGACGAGACTTCGTCGAGCCTCACAACCCGGTAATGGTTGAAACAGGAATGTTGCGACAAAGGTTTGTAGGGGTAGCGCCCCTAGGGAATGCCATTTCCTTCTGGATAAAAGGTGATATCATGGTATGGAGCCCAGATATTTTACCTATGTTGATTATATTTTGTGGCTGTTGCTTTGTGATTGAGGATCCTCAGATAAAGGTTGGTTACGATCGGGGGATGGCATAGCTCGTGTGTTAGTTACCTAGTTACAGCTGTATAGCGTAAGGTAGCGTCAGTGTGTTAGTTACCTAGTTACAGCTGTACAGCGTGAGGTAGCGTCGGCCTTTTGTTTGCGGAGATCCGGTTAGGATCCGGGACGTCTTTCCAGAGGCGTTTCTATTTCGGGATAAGGAAGTTCCTTTGCCTGACCATTTGTTGGAAATCCAAAGAAACAATACGAACCCTGTACGGTTTTTAATTGTATTACCTGCTATGGAATGTGGCGGTAACCTGCTATTGAACGTAGTAGCTATAGTAGGCATACAACAATAGTTGTATGTTGGCTAAGATTGATATTATACTTTCGAAATGTTTTCCACACTAGACAGTAATAATAATATCAATTGATTTTGCGTAGTAAGCATTTTTGACTATCATAAGGAGAAATCTCCTCCAATTCTGCATTTGCATAGCGGAAGCGTGGTGGGAGGCCTTATGGTAGTTTCATTTTCCAAAAGCATTGCGAATCTGTTTTATTTTCTTTGCGAAAATAACTGTTTTACGATTTCACACCAGTCACCATGACTGACCTGGAGTTTATTGTTCCCTTCTAAACTCTGGGTGCCCATAATTTTCCACACGGGCAGCCTAGAGTTATTTTTATCAGGATATTCTGGATATTCTGGAGCTTTGGAAATGAGCTGGATGGCGAAGCGTACTACCGTACTTGTTTATCATTTCCGCTGTGTATTCTGTATGTGGACAAGTTTATATAACTGTCCAGTGATGTGTATTGTTGTAAATTCTGATTGATGTATGTATAAACTGATATAGTCTTTTGTTTTAAAGATTATCGTTTCATCTATTGTATATTATTCCGCTGCGATATGTGAGATTCTGATATTGTTTCTGTTTCTGTTCTTTCTTTTCTTCTGATCTTCTTCTACCTCTTCTTTTAACCCTAAAGTTTCGCGTTTCCGCCATTCGATTTTTCGACAGAGTGGTCGTATCGGTGTCGAGTTTTCGGAAGATGGATTTGCGGGTCTTTACAAGTGGTATCAGAGCATCCGGTTTAGCGACAAACCTGCTCTGTTGGGTATTACTCATTAGAGATAGAGTCAGCAGTACTCTAGAATGAGTGTGAGTGTAATAATAGATATGAGCGCGTATTTGTTAGTGAATACAAATTTGTTTTATATTGTGTTGACTTATCGGTTGATTGTTTATAGATTCTGGTCGGTGTAGGGTGGCCAACTATAATCGATAGGGATTTCTAAACTCTTAAACAAGATAAACTGACACAGTATTGTTTTAAATAGGGTAAATGAAATAATTTTGCCCAAAACTATTTTTGTATAGAAAAGAAGTGATTTTCTATGAATTATAGTAGTATATGGATGCTTGGTTGTTAGGAAGAGATAATATTGAAATATTATCATTGTTATATGGAATTGAATAAGAAATTAAAATAATAACCAAAGATTTGGAGATAAATTCATTTGACAAATGAAATTTATAAATATGAGTTGGAAAATAATGAAATAAAATCCATATACGAATGAGATTTGGAAATGTGAATTGTAAATGTAATTTACAAATTGAAATAGAATTCCAGAAAGGATATTTGAAAATAAATTCATCAATGGAATGTAAATAAGTTTATAACTTATAAAATATTTGAAATTGGATCGGAATAAGATTCAAATTGAAAACGAATAAATTTGTGAATGAACAAATGAAGCTACATTTGTAAATAAATGAATTGGATTTGAATAATGTGATGAAATTTGATTTGAATCAAGTTGAATAAAATCCAAACTTGGAAAAAAATAAAATGAAATGGATTGAATTCAAGTAAACTAACTTGATAAATTATTAATTCATGAAATAGTGAATTCGAAGTTGAGTTAGTAAATCAAAGTTGAATTGTGAGTTGAATGAAATGGTTTGAATTTGTATATAAATTCAAGTAAGTAAGAAAGAAAAATAAATTGAAATTTCCTTGTTATTGATAAAATAAATTCGAGACGAATTGAATATGGAAATTTGAAATTTTAAATGGATGGGTGAATATACTAATTAAATTAGTAGATGGAATAGATTTGAATGGTTTTCAATGAGATTTGATTAATGGAATGCCAATTAAAATTGAATGGAATCAATTGGAAATGAAGTACTATACATATATGACATATTATGTTTTCCAAATTAAGGATATGAAAAAGTACCTTCCATTGAAAAAAATTGTGAAGGTGTTGGAACTCAGTATGAGTATCCATTTGATCGGGATGCGATCATATTGATTGATCACGATGTATGCTAGCGTAATTCGAGGGGTGTGATACCCACAGTTACAAGCGATTCCATTGGGATAGTGGCGCAACCGCCGTGTAAACTGCGATCTAGATGCCATAGTGAAATTCGAGGGGCGAGATACCTACGGTTACAAGCGATTCCACTGGGATAGTGGTGTAACCGCCGTGTGAACTACGATCTATGGCAACAACCATGGCGAAATTCAAGAGATGTGAAATCTACAGTTACAAGTGATTCTACTGGGATAGTAGCGAAACCGCCGAGTAACTGTGATCCATGGGGGAACGTGCTTTCCATATCCATTTTAAAAGGATTATTAAGTGTTTCACTGGGAGTTAGAAATATATATATTTTTGGAATTTTTGGAAATTTTTCACTAACGACAAAAGATTTAAAACTGGGAATTGAGATAAAAGTGAATAAAGCTCAATATTCGAAATTAGAAGATGAATCGAATTCAAGTAAAATTCAAAATGAAAATTTGAAGATAAAATGAATCCAAATAGAATTGAAATTGTCAAAATGAATTCAAATGAAATTGAAAATGCAAAGTTGAATGGAAATGAATATATAACTTTGTTAGTAAAGTGAAAACAAATATACGAAGTATGTAATACTTATATTGCACTTAAGAAATGAATGAATGAAATTCTTAAGTAAATGGGTATTTGGAATCCAATAAGTGAATTTGGACATTATTGTTCCGTAAAATATACAGAGGTTGTAAAGGCGATAGGAAAATGGAATTGGATTTTCGATTTTGAAGATAAATTTAATTTGCTCGACAAAAGGTATGTATTTAAATTTCAGTATGAAATTTGATGAGTTTCTGATTTTGCCACTTGGCATTTTGTTTTCTATTGGGATTTGAGAGTCCGTAGGGACGTTTTGTAGTCGTACCATATTAGCCGCGCAAAGGAGACGCTGGCGAAATTTTTTGAAAATTTCGAGAGTTAGAAAATTTTGAGGAAATTTTGAATTCAAAATTTGAATTTGAATTTAAATTTGAATCATTAAGAAAACCATATTATTTGGAACGTAGGGTTGACTTTGGAAAATTAGTTAAAGTGATAATGAATCTTTAATAAAGAGATTGGGTTGAGAATTTGATAAAATTGTTTGGTTTTGGGAAAATGGTAAACGGGTATTGGATCATTTTTCTTGACTTTTAATTTCGGGACAAAATTATTTTAAGGGGGGAAGATTGTAACGACCCTGAATTTTTGGCATTTTGAAAGTGAATATTTAATTGAGTTTAAATATTCGAATGATAATTTAATTTGAAATTCAAACATCAGAATGAATTTGGCGATTAAATTATTGAATTTAATTTTTGAAACTGGGTAAAAATTTGAATCTTCAGTTTTAAGCTGATTAAAAATAATATGAAGGCTTAGAAAATTCATGTTGATAATTCTGAAGGTACTAGAACTTTCAGAATTGAATTTGAAACTATTTTGTTCATTTTTGAAATTTTGTTGTTTAAATTTAATTTAAAAATATCGTTCCGGGGCACAGTCTCGGAATTTGACGAAACCAGTTTCATTGGATCCGTAATATTATATTATTATCGGATTTCAATTTTCGTAATGTTTGGAGTGATCGTTTGGCCATACGATAAGCAAACGCGCTGAAATTAAATCAAAAATTTAATATTATAACTGGTCCAAAAAGCTATCTTCTCCATACGATCGAATTTGGAGTCGGAACCTTTTCCATTATGATCGGAATAGGCGTATAACATTACAAACGCCTAGCGGCACGCCTCGATAGGAAGTCATTATTTTTGGTAGACTTTATCGAACGATTTGAATTTAAATTTGAATTGGAATTAGTCAACCTAGCAGAGATTCTTTCTTCAGCCTGCCTTCTTTCAACATCGATACTTTTTCCTTCAAATCACTGTCTCCCCTCGTACACCCCAACATCATTTCCATCCCTTTATTTCGTTTCACAGTAGAACACTTTATCATTTCGTTCAGAAGAAAAATAAATGGCCGAATAAATAAAACTAAATACCTTCCCAGTTCAGAAATGAAAAATCGAACGAAACAAAAATATAATGGCGACAGCTCTTCCTCATTTCTTATCTGACTTCGAATTTCCAATACAAATTGAAACGAGATTCGTTTCCGTTCATCAGCTCGTGAGTGCGTGAATGGTCGCTCTCTTCCTATTCGTATCGAAATCGCTCAATACTGGGTCGACTGGGTGGGGTTGTTACGCGAGGCAGTAGCAGCGAGGATAGGGCTGCAAGATGTTGGTGGGATTCGAGAGCTCAAAAGGGCAGTGAGTTCGAATGGTCGGCAAGATGCAGGCGGCACGCGCATGTTTGAGGGGATGTCGCGATTCTGGAGAGTTCGACTTCGAGCATCACAAAGGCGGAGGGTCGCGATTCAAATTACGTCGAAGACGAGAGGTCGATGCAGCAGCCAAGGGAGGCTCGCGCGCGCACTCGCGTAAGGCTTGGTCGCGAATTTGATGCCGGTGGTCGCGATCTTGGGGTCGTTCGAAGTTGCGATGATGGTAGTAGCGTGCAAGTTAGGGCGACCGCATGACGACAGTATAGGCGAGGCACGATCGAATCTGGGTTTCAAGTTCGAATTTAGGCTATGAGGGATTTTGCAGTAAGGTATAAACTGCATTTAATTTTTCAATTTATTACAGTAAAATAGAAATATATACACACACACACACACACACACCAGATTTTGGAGAATGTATTGGAATTTTTAAAAATGTTAAAGGAGTTTAAAAACAGAAAGCTCTTTCTTTTTCTGGTTTGAGAAAAAGAAAATATATATTTAGATAAGGTTTTAAAGAAAAAAATATATATAGAGAAATATATATATGATAAGGATAGATTTGTTAATAAAATTTATCTAGTTGTTTCAGTTGCTGAAAATGATTATTAAAAGGAAATTTAATAATTAATTAATTCAATCTATTTAAAACGGGAGATTAATTTGTTGACTAATTCGAATATTAATAAAATTGTATAAATTGTTTATACAAGAGCTATAAATCAAGAAGACAAGTCGGAAATGGGAAATGGATTGCAAATTTAAGGTGAGATCTTCTCACTCAAATGAAAAGTGGAATTTTCAGTTATTGATTTGATTGTCTGTTTGGTTGTGATATTAGATATAGTAGGATATATATATAGCAATATATACATATTGGCATATGTATATATTGGATTGATTGATTTCCCGCAATTATATAGCGGATGAGACCCTATTGCGCCGTTAATAAGCGGATGAAATTTTTATAAAACCCATATACCGCGATATTCCACCTCGAAGTGGAATTGATATTGTGCTAACATCTGTGGATGCAGGGAAACAGGTTGGAGGGATCCAACAGGATTCCTCAAAACATTTGAATTGATTTCATATGTTGTTTGATTGATTATTTATAATCTGTGGATGATTATATCTGTGATTGAATTTGTTAAAGGCTCTAATTTAGCCGAATGTATTTTTGGTATCGTTGGATACCAGAAATAAATGAAATTGGGTTTCTGAAATTAAAAAAAAATTTGAATTTTTGATGGTTTGGAATGATAAAAGAATTTATTTAAAAGGGGATAAATTTGCTTGAAATCAAATTGATAATTGATTGGGTATTTGAAATAAATCTTTGAGAAATCGATATAAAAATTTATTTGGTGTTTGAATGAAAATTGATTTTTGGTGTTGAGAATAAATTTGGAAATCGATTTGTAAAAATGATTTGGTATTTGGGATTAAAAGTTAGAATCAATTTAAAATGTGATTCGGTGTTGAAGTAAATTCAGAAATCAATTTGGAATTCGATTTGGGATTGGAAATAAATTGAGAAATCATTTTGAAAGATGATTTGGTGTTGAAAGTGAATATATGAGAAAACGATTTGAAAAATCGTGTAAAAGTGGATTTTTGGGAATGTAAATTCCGAATAGAATTGGTAAAGGAAAGGGGAATTTGTTAAATATTGATTTATTTTTAAAGTGTGGAAAATATGATTTGAAATCGGATTTTCAAAGTGATGAAGTGTGGAAATAAATTTACAAATTTGAAATGTAAATTTGAAATAAATCGATAAGGATTTATCTAATTGGTTTAAATGGACCATTTTGTGATTTGAAATTGATTTTCAAATGTGAAGTGTGGAATATGATTTGAAATTGATTTTTAAATGTGAAGTGTGAAATATGATTTGAAATTGATTTTCAAATGTGAAGTGTGGAAAATATATATCTTATGAAGATATTTTGAAGATAAATAATTTGGGAATAATTATTTAAATTGGCTGATTGTTGTGAATGTTGTTGATAGTTAAATAACCGACTATCAATATTTGCCTTTGAAATGACACTTGATTTGTTTTTAAAACAAACGCTCATTATTCGGTTAAGTCGGGAGAGGACCTTTGTGTCATATAACCCATTTCGAATAGTGATACGTCGTGAATGGATTGCATTTGAAGACCGGTGTGAAGACAGGATATTTGTGAAAATGAAAGGACAACCTGTCGAATGTCTCTGCACCGAGTTGCTCCGGTATAGAGATTTATATCACTCTTTTTGTGATGGGAAGTCCGGACGTGATTAGTGAATATCCGGATTGCAAGGGCTTCTTTGGAAGTGCCTTCGGTTCCGTTCGATCCCGCAACGGACTTGTATGGATGTGTGTCTGACGTTACACTTTGAGATGTAAAGCTGGTTTCTATCAAATACATTTCTATTGGTGGCGGAGAATTTATTCTCTTAGCTTAACACCCTTCTCTGAGACGTACGAGCTCAGAGGTTTTGTAGTTGATGGTTACTAGTGATACATTCCCAATTTGGTAATGTGGCACACGAAGTGCTGTTGATCATTTGTGGATCAAAGCGTTGCTTTGTGAAAAAGCGTTGCTTTGTGGACGAGACTTCGTCGAGCCTCACAACCCGGTAATGGTCGAAACAGGAATGTTGCGACAAAGGTTTGTAGGGGTAGCGCCCCTAGGGTATGCCATTTCCTTCTGGATAAAAGGTGATATCATGGTATGGAGCCCAGATATTTTACCTATGTTAATTATATTTTGTGGCTGTTGCTTTGTGATTGAGGATCCTCGGATAAAGGTTGGTTACGACCGGGGGATGGCATAGCTCGTGTGTTAGTTACCTAGTTACAGCTGTACAGCGTGAGGTAGCGTCAGTGTGTTAGTTACCTAGTTACACCTGTACAGCATGAGGTAGCGTCGGCCTTTTGTTTGCGGAGATCCGGTTAGGATCCGGGGCGTCTTTCCAGAGGCGTTTCTATTTCAGTATAAGGAAGTTCCTTTGCCTGACCATTTGTTGGAAATCCAAAGAAACAATACGAACCCTGTACGGTTTTTAATTGTATTACCTGCTATGGAATGTGGCGGTAACCTGCTATTGAACGTAGTAGCTATAGTAGGCATACAACAATAGTTGTATGTTGGCTAAGATTGATATTATACTTTCGAAATGTTTTCCACACTAGACATTAATAATAATATCAATTGATTTTGCATAGTAAGCATTTTTGACTATCATAAGGAGAAATCTCCTCCAATTCTGCGTTTGCATAGCGGAAGCGTGGTGGGAGGCCTTATGGTAGTTTCATTTTCCAAAAGCATTGCGAATCTGTTTTATTTTCTTTGCGAAAATAACTATTTTACGATCTCACACCAGTCACCATGACTGACCTGGAGTTTATTGTTCCCTTCTAAACTCTGGGTGCCCATAATTTTCCACACGGGCAGCCTAGAGTTATTTTTATTAGCATATTCTGGATATTCTGGAGCTTTGGAAATGAGCTGGATGGCGAAGCGTACTACCGTACTTGTTTATTATTTCCGCTGTGTATTCTGTATGTGGACAAGTTTATATAACTGTCCAGTGATGTGTATTGTTGTAAACTCTGATTGATGTATGTATAAACTGATATAATCTTTTGTTTTAAAGATTATTGTTTCATCTATTGTATATTGTTCCGCTGCGATATGTGAGATTCTGATATTGTTTCTGTTTCTGTTCTTTCTTTTCTTCTGATCTTCTTCTACCTCTTCTTTTAACCCTAAAGTTTTGCGTTTCCGCCATTCGATTTTTCGACAGTTGGTACAGTGGTCGTATCGGTGTCGAGTTTTCGGAAGATGGATTTGCGGGTCTTTACATGGCCAAGGCAATCTAAGGTGATGGTGATGAAGACTAGGCTCAGTTAGGCATGTTTTTTGGAGTTTTTGACATTGTTTTGTGGAGATGGGTTCAAGGGATGGTCATGGCACTCTATGATCAGAGGAGGTGGAGGGTTTGGTCGTAGATGATGTGGGAAAGAAGTGGTGGTGGTCGGAGGAGGAGATGGTGGAGGGTTTAGGCCGAGCAAAGCTAAGAAGGCAGGGCAAAAATTAAGCAAAAACAATGGAAAAAGAAGAGAAAAAGTAGAAAATTTTGGAGAAGCCATTACCAAAATTTCAGAAATGAGTTAGGCCGAAATTTTTGATGGAATGAGAAGTCTTTTACGTGAAAAACAAAGATAAAACACACGGCTACAAAAGAAAATGAAAAGGCCAAGGCAAATGAAGAGTTTAGGCAATGAAAAGTCATAAATTTAAAGCTATTTGCCTCTTGAAATTTCCACTACCTTTTTTATACAAAATAAACAAATAAAATTCAGTATAAACTAAAACAACTGAAATAAAGTGGAAAAGAAAAATAAATAATTTTTTTTAGGAAAATAGTAATTAAATAAAGAAAATAGCTTAGTACATTGAGACTAGCTTTAAAAATTGCAAACAAAATACACTTAACTTTGGAAACTTATAACTTTACTTCTAATCCAATAAAAAGTCAAGTAAAATAAAATAAATGCTGAACAAAATAAAGTGTAAATGAAAATAAAATAAATTCTTAAGAAAATAAAAAGATAAATAAAGAATTACTTTAATTAATTGAAACTAGAAATTTAAAAATTGTAAACAAAAGACAACTGACATTAGAAAATTTTCAATTACACTTTTAAAATGTTTTAAAACTAAAATAGATACATAACATCATGTTACACTTGTAAACATACTTTAGAACATGACATAACAACAAAAATATTATTTATATAAAATTAAAATAACAATTTTGTTAAATACAACAAATTACATCCAATATTGTAAAAGGCATAACTTTCTCAATATAAATCAGATTTCAACGAAACGAAAAGCAGTATTCTAAAAATTTTATTTACTTTCATAATAAAAGATAAAATTCAAAATTTCAAACTTTTAAAATTTTAAATTAAAAGTCAAAGTTTGACCAAATTGACCAAATTCACATTTCTGGAAAATATTCTATTTATTCATGTTTGGAATTATAATTCACATACAAATCAATTATATTTAAAATAACAAAATTTATCCATTTTAATAAATAAAATAAAGTTTTTAAATCAGGAAATTCAATTAAGATAATTACCAAATACAAGGTTGTTATACTCTCCCCCACTCAAAACTTTTCGTCCCCGAAAAGGAATGAGGTACGGGAAAACACAGAAAAAGATAGGATGAATTAGGATTAAGACATGATGATAAGAAGATTGAAATTATACCTGATAACTGTTGTTATAGGTAAGTTTAACAAGGTGGAGATGACCTTCCCAAGATCCTCCAGAATCAAGAACACAAGCACGAAAAAGGTCATCGAGAATCTAATTCACCCTTTCCGTTTGACCGTCGGTCTTTGGATGGTAAGAAGTGCTTAGATTCAGAATAAGGAGAAGTAAGAACCACAGAAGAGATAGAAAAGTTAAATGATGAAGGAAAAGAGAAAGAAAGAAAGACTAGAACAAACTTATTAAGCACAATACGAAAAACACGATTCATCAAATCAACAAAGAAAGCAGGAGCATTAGTCAAACCAAAAGGCATGACTAACAATTCATAGAAAAACCATTCTCAGTACGGAAAGCAGTCTCGGGAATACTTTTCTCAACAACACTGAGTTGGTGAAAATCAGAGGCAAGATCAAGCTGAAAGAGAACAGTAACTCCAAGGCTTACCAATTCGAATTTGATTTCCTACTTAGAAGGTAGGAGAATGGAAAACAACCGGAAAGAAAATAGATTGGAAAACAGAATAAGATAATAAATTTAAAACCATGAAAATTTCAACTTACATTAATAATTAATTTCATCCATTTGATTTCACTTAAGTTAAATAAGTCTTAATTATTTTAAATCTTATTATCCATTCAACAATTCAACAATTTATAAAGTCATGAATTTGAACAATCATTTATTATACTCATTTTTATTCATTAAATTTCATTCTTCTTTATTCCACTTACTATATCAAATCTTATATATTAAGTGTATTTCACTTTTTAACTATTTCAATTTATTTATAATTTCCTTTAAATATCATTATATTGTAAATTATTCAATTAACCCTTTTTCTCTATTTACCTCTATTGATCCTTTATAAATAAAATTTAAGTGTATAACATTTATTATAACCACTTAAGTTTTATTTATAAAAATTCTCTTTATTTTGTATTTTATCCAATTACATATTCAACTTCTGAATAATTAAGGTAAGTTATATTGGAATGTAAGAGAATATTATACAAATAAATTCTCCAATTTCAATTATTCAAGTTTACATATTTATTCAAAATTTGATTTCCTTTTATAATTGAGATTATCCTTTAAGATAAAATTTAAGAATTAAATTTTCGATTAACTTTAAACTATTTAGAAATAAATATATATATACATACACAATATATATCAAATCAAACTTAAATCACATATATTATAAATTAAGTCATATTTAGAAATTCAAATCAATTTAATTTTTCCAAAGCAAAACTGTAGCAAAGCTACAGTATGGTTTCTTAACTTCGAAACTCAAAAATGAATGTCGATGATGCTGCAGTCATCACCGAAATTATTTTCCAGCAACAAAGAAAAGAGCACTGATTTACAAATTAAAAATCCTTTGAAACAATTTCTGCTAGAAATACTTTTAAATAATATATCCATTTAAAACTTTCAAAAAAAGGTTCGAAATCATCGGAAATTAAATTCTCACATTCTTGATTTAAATCCATTTAAATTTCCAAATTAATTTATAACCATGTTTAATTATTTAGATACTAAACTAAAGCCAATGATTATAAAATATATGCAAAGTCAATTATTATTTCTTAACATCCAATTCCATTAATTATAAAAATTCAGAAAATTATCCTTATACATAATATAATTATACAAAATTTATCTATCTACTAAATTTGAAAACCATATTGTGTCAGTTTGCTCTGTTCAAGTGTTTTGGAGATCCTATTGATAGCGTTGATCAGACGAACCGATAGAAAACCCAAATCAACATCAACAACTCAAACAACACAATATATAAAACATTTTTAAAATATAAAATTTTCAAATACAAGATTAATTTTCAAAAATAAGGATAGGGATTCGAATTTTCTGATTTGAATGTAAGTTGGAGACAAAAGATAAGATGATTAAACAACAGAATAGGAAGATGGGTAAGCTTATATAAATCGCGGGCAACCTTAACCGGGTCAACCGTGACTGAAAGAATAAGATCGATGTGTATTTTCTAGGGTAAATCTACATTCGATCTCAAGAGATAAAATTCAGGCATAGCAAGAGATAGTAGCATTGTAAACCAAGGATACAGAAGTCTTCGGTGAATCAATGCTTTTTGTAAAGAAGTTTCACCCCTTTACAAGTCATTAGAATATTGGCGGGACCACCAATTCATTAGAAAGATTATTCGGAGTGGAGTTATGGGACACTCCAGAGTCAAGAAGACACGAATAGGGAGGACAAGAATGGACTTTGGAATCGAAGGGAACGTTCCAAAATTTAAAGGAAACCGAATCGAAGAAGAGGGAATTCAAGTTCGAACGAAAGTGATTATGTAATTAAATTTACCCTATGTAACGCCCCACCTCTATACTCGCGCTAGCCAAGGACACTACGGGGTAATGCTGTCGACTAGCACGAAGAATAAGGCTGTTGGGGAGCGACCATCTGTGTAATTGCTTTGTGCGAGCACCGATATGTCAGAAAATATAACTTACATTTCATCTCTGGAGGAAATCCGACATATCTAATACAAACACAAAGCTACCACACAGTAGCTAAGTAGTCTTCGAAAACAAATATAGAAATAAACATAACACAAACCAGTCATAGATATTCATATCACAAAGGCGTAATAAGATATGAATATATCACATGAAAGTGTACATCAAAATAGTGGTCATATAAGATCCGCTACATCACAATGAATAGATACAAGTGTGAGACAAAAGAATAATTATACATCAAGGAGTCCATATCTCAAATGTATAATAACAAAAACTACTAATCTAAAGTAGTTAGCCAAAAGAATCAGATGATAATCCCTGATAAGAAGTCAAGCAGGAGCACCTAAAATATCTCGGTCTGAACCGAGTATTATTTAAGAGGAAAATAATAAACGGATCAGTCTAGCTATAATTATAAGATAAAATGAGATAGGATAAGAGATGTGACAAAAAACGTATGATAACAAAGAAATGCCATACTGTGTCAAGTATACATCAAATAACAACAGAAATCATACAATATCTCCAATCATCTCAAAATACCGAAAAGAATATCATATTCTTTATTTTATTCACCAAACTAC
The DNA here is from genome assembly GCA_030737815.1 of Allium fistulosum. Lineage (NCBI taxonomy): Eukaryota > Viridiplantae > Streptophyta > Magnoliopsida > Asparagales > Amaryllidaceae > Allium > Allium fistulosum. The sequence goes on along the minus strand of CM060908.1, from coordinate 117,531,211 downwards.
AAATATTGACAAACATAAAAATGCCAAACGGCAAAGTTGGTGAAACATAAATTCCAGAAATCATCAATTAGAAATCCAGAAATCAAAAGGGGGAGGCCTATTACAAACGGAATGCTATTCCATGGTCGCTAACCATTGAGCCGGTGCAACGGCGTAGTACAATAACGGTACGCCCAAGGGACCAGAAACTCAAATATTTTGGAACAACGACGTAGTGCAATAACGGTACGCTCGATGAACTCGAAACTCGAATAATTCAGATCAACGGCGTAGTGCAATAACGATACGCCCGATGAACTCGAAAGCCGAAACATCGATGTAGTACAATAACGGTACATCCGATGAACCAAAGAAAAGCCGGGACATCGATGTAGTACAATAACGGTACATCCGATGAACCGAACACCATAAAAGAACATGGGTCGCTAGCCCACCATAGAAATGAGACGAAGCTCAATAAAACTGGGTACAGCCCCCTACGTGGACGAAGAGACATCGCACATTGCTAGTCTAAACCATAAAATGATCATAATCGATCATCAAGAAGTGTCGATTACACTAAGCTAGTGAATATAAGAGTTTAGCTTCATGTCCCATAACCACTAGCTTAACTCAAATATTTACGAACAAATTGTAGACTTCCACTCGAAGTTGAGTGTAAATTACACTAAGCTAGTAAATATAAGAGTTTAGCTTCATGTCCCATAACACTTGCTTAACTCAAATATTTACGAACAGATTGTAGATTTCCACTCGAAAATTGTCACAAGAGTTTCAATCGAACAAGTCCATAAATTAACCGACGAAGTAAACGCAAGCATTTCATACCACTTGTTTTGCTAAGCCGTTTAATTAGATTTTCTCATACGAATGAGGTAAAGGTTTGTATATACTAATAGATTAGAAAACGGTTTTATAAACGAGCTTTGTATTTAAAAGTAGTGTTGAAATCATTTTGACGAAAGAGTTTGAGTATTTACTACTAGTATAGAAACCTTTGTATTTTTAAAGTGACAAGTCATAGAAATGATTGTAGAAACAATCAATCATCAAAAATTAACATACGAAGACGTGAATCAAATCCATATAAATCGATGCCGAATCCATCAAAATGGATATACCAAAAATCCCGAAATAGAAGTCACCAAAATCGATAATAAATGATAACAACAAATCGGATAATCACGAATCGATTAACATTGGAATCTCAAACAAAATAATCAAATAGGGCTGAAGCAAGTAGGTCAGTCGACTGAACCAGGTGGTCAGTCGACTGACACAGGGATATAATTGTGTATCCCCAGGGTCAGTCGACTGACCCACATGGTCAGTCGACTGATACAGACCTAGGAAATTGCCTGGGTCTGGTTCAGTCGATTGAACCTGCTTCTGAAGCAAATTCAGTCTAGCCCCCTTGTGGGGCAAAAATCCAACAAACGGCGATTGGACAAGCAACGGGCGCTAAGGGTTTACGCCAATCGGCAACCCAGCCCTATAGGCTCTTCGATGCTTCACCGAAAACATGTTCAAACATCCGTAAAAGGATTTTCACCAAAATTGGACTTTAAAACCAAAAATTGGAATATTCACCAAATTAATCCAAATCAAAATCAAATGAACATGTAAAGGTGTTAGGAATTCATACCTAACAATCAAAGATAGTATAGACATAGATGTGAGATAAAAATCTCACCTTTAAATCCAAAAACAATGAATGAGAAGCTTGAAAGCAAAGGAAGATCAACCAATCAACCACTTCAACTCTAGAAGCTTGATTCTAAGCTCAAAAGAAGAACATTTCCTAAGTTTGGTTTAGGAAATTTCTGAAATTAAAGAGAGAATGAGTTGGAGAAGAAGAAGGAGATGCTTACCAAAGCTCACCTTGAATTTGGAGCAAGAATTTGAGTTTGAAAGAGGAACTAGGGCTTGGCAATTCCTATTTCCCATTCTCTTCCCCCATTTTTACAAAAGCTTGAAAGTGTTAAGAAAATGAGAGTGAATGAAGAGAAGAGGGCTGAGTTAGGGTATTTAGATGGGTTAGTGGGCTGAAACCCAAACCCAAAGCCCAAGTAGAAAAATAGCAAAATTCACTCAACTCCAAACATATCGATGCTTATACTTAAAAAAGTCGCAAACGCCATTTTGGACTCAATGGAAGTGGTCTCGAGTCCTAATTCAACTGTTTGCAAAAAGTAGCTTTTCGGACTTTAATCCGACCAACGACGCTATATTTAAATAAAATATTTAAATATACAATCGTAAAATATGCGGGTTGTTACACCCTATATGCTGAGTTTGCCTAAAACTAGAGCTCTGATACCAACTGTAACGACCCGATATTTTCAACCATTCGCATCCACACATGTCGGACTTGCTCAAAATACCGCGTTGTAAATAATAATTTGGCAAACTCATCATATACAGTAAACAAATAATCACAGATCACAGGCACAGAGTAATATAATGCAGCGGAAACAAAGAAATAGTAGTTCATGAAGCTACTATATAAATACATCAGAGTTAAGTAAGATACAATAGGAATACCAACATACAACAGGAGAAACAGTATGATAATCAGGAACAACTCAGAATACAACTGGAACCAACTAGAGGAATAGATATCAGGATCTTCAAAGCAAAACTCCAGCTCCAAAGGTGAGTCTTTAATGCTGTATCACTCAGTCTGACCCGAGCGTAAAGCAAAACACAAAACACTCGAGTCAGGACATACATACTTATATAATGTAAACCAACTCCAGTGAACTGTAATAAAGGTACAAGTAACTTAAAGAATGCTTGGGATCGCCCATTCTTTAAGGATCCGTTAAACTATTTACTATGTAGTAATATTCGCTATTATAATAATGTCTAATATAAAATAAACATACTTTTAAATAGCATTAAGGCTTTACATTTTCCACCTTAACACGTAATAGTCCCAGTAGTCTATCCAGTATTAGCATACTCCCAAAATGGGGGCTACCCTCGATACTCCACAGGCTATGGGAGAAATCACAAATCGTAGTAAAGCTCAATATGGTAAGTTACATGGCACAACTAGGCAATGCCAGGGTAGATATACCAATTACGCATCCGGGCTGGTGGTGACGCATAGCAGCCACTACCGCCCACCTCGAACAACACTCCCAAATCAATGGGTGCACCCAATCAATCACAAAGTAATAGAATGGTATCGAAGAAGTGTGTCCGATCAGAGGTGCTACCTCATTGGCCCATCAATCGCTCCTGTTTTAGCCACTTTATGCCAACTCACGGGAGTTGGGTCCACGTATATACCTTTAGGATCGTCGCCACCATCCTACTTCATTCTGGAAACTCCACCGCGTACACAGTTGTTAAAGTGGTTTTCGGTATCGACAGAGAGTATGTCCATATCCAATCCCGGTCTCTTTAACAACCAATCGTTATTATAACCCGTGGTTATAATTTTAAAATAATATTTTATACTTCAAAATAGAATATCATTTCAAATCCAAATCTTTGTCAAAATAAAGATTAAATCAATTCCAAACCATTCAATATATTTAAAATATCATATCATTTCAAAACTTCATTTCAAATCATTTTAATATATCAAAATATCATATCCTTTCAAAACTTCATTTCAAATCATTTTAATATATCAAAACATGAGGGAATTAGGCACAAGGACAAACTTTGAGAAAAATTTAGGTTGAAGGACACAAAGTTTCATTTTTGGGCTGAAGGACAAACTTTGAAAGAAAATTAGGCTAAAGGAAAATGCTAAATATAGTTAGCATTTTGTACAGTGCAAACATTGTACAAAATGCTAATTATAACTAGCATTATATCCAGTTTTACATTGTACAAAATGCTAGTTGTATTAGCATTGTCTTTCAGCCTAATTATCTTTCAAAATTTGTCCTTCAGTCTAAAAATAAAACTTGTTGTCCTTCAGCCAAAAATTTTATGAAAATTTGTCCTTGTGCCTATTTTCCACTCAAAACATCATATCATTTCAAAACTTCATTTCAAATCCTTTTAATATATCAAAATATCATATCCTTTCAAAAACTTCATTTCAAATCATTTAATATATCAAAATATCATATCCTTTCAAAAACTTCATTTCAAATCATTTAATATATCAAAATATCATATCTTTTCAAAAGCTTCATTTCAAATCATCATTTGAGTTCAAATCCAAATATTCAACTTTAAATACCTTTTAAATTCAAAGATATCATTCGTTTATTATCATTTCAAGTCACCTTTTTAAATAGATTATATTTCAATCAAAATAATTCATCTAAACCATTTAAAAGTGTAATTATTATATTTTCAAATCAAGTATTCAATTTCCAAAGTTTAAACTATTCTGAGTTCATTTACTAAGTTAAAAACCATAAACACTGAAAATTTCAGCCTTTCACAACATTTAGAAAAAGCTATTATAAGTTATTCTTGCAAAAATTTTAATTCAGCAAAGACAACATTTTAAAACTGCTGTTAAATCTCAGTTTTGTTGAAATTTAGTTTAAAACAGCAAAGACAGCATTTCCAGAAATGCTGTAATAGCTCAGGTTTCAAATTAAAGGGTTTCATTAAATTCAGCAAAGACAGCAGACCACTACAGCAGTTACAGAACTGCTGTAATAGACCTGAGTCAAGTTTTAGTCTATTTAGTTCAACTACAGCAACTAGAGCATTTCAGAAATGCTGTAATAGCTCTTTTATTCAATTTTAGTTCAAATCAGAAATCATAGCATTTCTGAATGCTATTAAAGAAATTTCCAGATTTTAATGTATTTCCAACAAATAATAAACTTCATTTTAAACCCTTTTTAACATTATAAAAATCATATTTTTAACATTCAAAAATGTTCATTTGAATATCCCTTTTTACTTATGATTTTTATAAAGTAACTTTACAATAAATCCAATTTTCCAATAATTTTACTTAACAAATTCAAATGTACAATTTTCCCATTTTTACCTTTTACAATTTATTAACACTTACATTTTGAAATTACCATTTCACAAATTTAACTAAATTTCCAATTTAATTAATTTAAACCTTTAATTGAAATCAAATTTCCCATTTCCAAGTCAAGTTATATTTTAAAATTACACATTTAAGCATTCATTCATTTAACCATTTTAGTTCATAGAAAAATCAAAAATACTTTATTAAAGCATTTAAATTCAAATTCAAATCAATATATCATATTTACCATTTTCCACATATAATTAAATTTCCATTTTATTTATATAACTTAAATTTCATTTTAAAACCAAAATTCCAAATTTCCAAACTTAAGTTATATTTCAAAAATTCACTTTTTCCATTCATTTAAATTACATTTTTAACTTCTAGAAAAATCCAAATTTCTTTATTTAAACATTAAAAATCCAATTTAAATCAAATTTTCATAAATTTACACTTTTAAACATATTTAAGATAATCAAAATACTTTATAAAATAACCACGGGCCTGTATATAGTTTTCTAACCTAGGTCAAGTGATATGAATATGTATCATTTCAATCCGCAGTTTACAAAGAAAAATCCGGGTTCTATCATTTCAAACCCGCAATCCCAAGTCAAAATAAATTAAATAAAAACCGTTCAGGCCTCTCATTTCAGCCCATAACGATTTTTGCCTATTCTAAAGTCCGTTCGGGTATGTATCATTTCAACCCATAGTGATTCTATTCTATAGAGAACTTGCAGTGTGATAAACAGATATAAAATGAACAGTATACAATATATAACAGTAACAGATAATATGACAGGTAAAATAACATGTTTAACATCATATAATTAATAATCATAGGCAGTTATAACATCATATATAATATTCTACACATTCAATTGTTGTCAATTCACATTTACATAAGTATAAATGGCAGGTGAGATTTACTCACTTGTTTACGTTGGAGTTATCAATTCAAATAACACAGATGGATTCCAGAAACATGATATGTAACGATACGGATTTTGCCCGTTCGAAAATCGACATTCATACTTTACATCGTACTCGAATGCCGTAGATTCGACCGTTCAAATCCGAGTCGCCGGAGCTTATAACAACATTAAGTATAACAACACAGCGGAATAAAAGAATAATACATTGATATACAATATCTGATACAATATCCAGATATAATGATGATACAATGAATATCTATATACATCAGAGATATGATACAACAAATAGCAGCGGAAAGAAAAACGATAACATCAGCAGCGGATAGAATGTATCCAATAGAATGCTCCAAGATAAGCAACGTCAGTCCATGAACTCCAAGAACTGAACTAGCTCCAGATAATCTACTAAACCTGAATATCTGAAAAGAAACCCAACTCTAGACTGCCCGTGTGAAAAATAGTGGGCACCCAGAGTTTAGGAAGGGAACAATAAACTCCGGATCAGTCATGGGACTGGTGTGAGCAACAAAAACAGTTTATCTTTAATCAACAGCAAAAGAATTTTAAACATTGAAATCCGCAATGCTTTTAGAAAATGAAACTACCATAAGACCTCCCACCACACACACAATGCAAACGCAGAATTGGAGGAGATTTCTTCTTATGATAGTCAAAGATGCTTACTACGCAAATCAAATCATTTGATATTATTATTAGTGCATAGTGTAGAAAACATTTCGAAAGTATAATATTAATCTTAGCCAACATACGACCAGTATCGTATGCCTACTATAGCTACCATCTAAACAGTGGTGACCACCGTACGTAAATGGCAGGTTCTACAACTAATACCGTACAAAGTTCGTATTGGAAGATGGATTTCCAACAAATGATCAGGCTAAGGAACTTCCTATCCACGATGGGTACGTCCCTGGAATAGACGACCCGAGAACCTAACCGGATCTCTGCCAACACAAGGCCGGGTTACCTCTGCAAAAATAGGTAACTACTGACACGCGTATGTCATCCCCCGATCGTCACCGATCTTCCCGAGGATCCCCGATTTCCAACAAACCACAAAGTAATAAATTTGCAGCAACCACAGAGGTTAAGTATCTGGGCTCCATACCATGATACCACCTTTATCCAGAAGGAATGACATACACTAAGGGGCGCTACTCCCTAGAACCTTGCTGCATCTTTCCTGTTTTGACCATTTCCGGGGTGTGAGGCTCGATGAAGTCTCGTCCACAAAGCTACGCTTTGTCACAAAGCCATGCTTCGGGTCAAACAGATGATCAACCTATGATCACAAAGATATAAGATCAAACAAATGATCATATCGCAAATGATCAAACACTGATCATCACACAGCAACACTCAGCATGCCACATTACCAAATTGGGATATATCGCTGATAAATTTCAACTACATAACCTCTGAGCTCGTACGTCTCAGAGAAGGGTGTTAAGCTAAGAGAATAAATTCTCCACCACCAAACAGATATGTATTTGAAAGAAATCGGCTTTATATCTCAAAGTGTAATGTCAGACATGTATCCATACAAGTCTGTTCCGGGTTCGAACAGAACCGAAGGCACTTCTCACGAAGCCCTTGCAATTCCGGATAACTTTCAATCACGTCCGGACTTCCCGTCATAAAAGAGTGATATAAATCTCTATACCGGCGCGACTCAGTGCAGAGACATTCGACAGGTTGTCCTTTCATTTTCGAAAAATATCCGGTCTTCAACACCGGTCTTCAAATGCTATCCATATACGACGTATCACTATTCAGAATGAGTTATACGACCCAAAGGTCCTTTCCCGGCTAACCCGAATAGTGAGCGAAATATTTAAAAACATATGGATATTGGGATTTCAATTAAGTTACAACTTAAACCCAAACTTTCTTTACAAATGGTTTAACAAATTACCATTTTTAATCTTTTTAAACAAAAAAGATTCAATTCACAAAGTTCACTTAATTTCACAAAGATTCATTCATAGATTTTCCAAATCGATTTCCATTTCAGTTTAATTAACTCGTTAAATCTTTAAATCAAAGATTTAACTTATAGTTTTCAAAACAATTTCATTTCGAATCATCATTTTAAATCTGTTGAAAATAACAGATTTAATTCATAGCTTTCAAAAAAGAATTCATTCATAACTTGGAAAATCCATTTTTCAATTCAATCTTGAAATTCCTTTAATTTAACTGGAATTTCATTTCTTATCTAAAAGCTTTTATCACTCGAAAACAACAGTTTTCAATTTGGAAATCTGATTCATTCATACGAGTTGAAATCCTTGGTTTAAATTCAAATTCCCAAATTAATACATTAAAATGGTTTAATTCATATAAACACATTTATATCATCTTTTATCAAATCATAGATTTAATTTCAAACTTGAATTCAAATTTAAATCTAATTATTTAAATTTTCAAAACTCGTTTAAGTTATTCAAAATAACTTTTATCTTTGAAATTCTATTTCAAAAGCTTTTCACTTTAAAACCCAAATTCTAATTTCAAAATCAATTGAAATTAAAATTTCAATTTCAAAAACATCAAATTTAAATTATCTGTGACTTAACCGATTTCCACGTGCAATCCATATTTGTGTGTGTAAAAGTGTAGTCCAGGGGTTTCACACACAATAGTGCAACATCAATCATCACAGATTTATCGATAAGCGGTATAATCGATATCGCTTATCTTCATTCACAGATTCATAGATAAAATAAATTTATCAGTCACAAAGATTCACTATTACAATTCGATGTGGGTTTCGGATAACCAACTGGAATCCGACTCCCTGTCGCATCGAAATTCAAGTGCCGTTTTACGGGTCAAGGGTTTCATATTCACATAGTAATATATCACAGAAACAGAAAATCTCAGATCACAACATAAATCAGGATGTATCACTAAGCATCATATATCAGGGATGTCCAACAATTCATATCATTCAACAGAATCCAAACATTCATAAGTAATGTCAGTTAATTGTCTGATAAATTTAAATCAGTTAGATCATCAGTCATGGTTAATTAACTTTAATTAATCTCCAATCATTTGATTAATTATCCTTTAATCATTTATTAAATTAATAAATCAATTTTTAATTAATTTAATAATTATCCTTTAATTATTCAATTATCCTTAATTAATTCACTTAACTTATTAACTCTTTAATTAATCCCTTTGAAATAAATTATCATTAACACTTCTTAATTACAAATAAATTAGACGCCTAATTATTAAATTACAAATAAATTTATCACAAATTCTTAATAAATTTCTCAATTAGTTAATTACTATTCATTTATTAATTAACTTTTAGTAGTTGATTAAATTCTTAAGTTCAAATTGATTTAAACATAAGATTATGGATATCAATTCTTAATTACAAATTCATTTAATCTTACATTACTTATTACGTTACAAGCATAAATTAATTTCATTCTTAGTTAACTTGCACACTTAATTAATTAAAGCATCTTACATCAGCAAACCTTTCTTAACGAATTCTAAATCAAATCTTAGCTTAACACTAACCATCATTATTTATTAAATTAACACTAACTTAGTATAACAAACTACCCTTAAAGTATTTAGGCTAATTTATCAAAAAATGGACCCGAGTTACACACCCTGCTCTCTCGAGTAGTAACCCGAGTCTCCTCCCATTTTCCCCGCGTCTCTTTCTCGTTTTCTACGCGCCTACTGTTTTCTTCTTCTACCTTCTTTTCTTTTTCTTTCTTGACTTAATTTAATAACTGAAATGTTTTAAACTCACGCACGCACCCAGATCGAACTCGAAGAAAACCTCGAGTATACTCGAGCAAAATCACACGACGACACACAGCTCGAATCACTGACATCGATCGCCACTGTGCACGTGCACAACCACCTCGATCACCTCCGGCCAACACCCCGACCATCAACACGTCACCGTTGATCCCCTCAGACCTCCAGGCCACCTAAGTCCCTGAATCAGTAACAAAAACGAAATCGAGCAAGTTGGGCATGCCTGTAACCAAACCCATCACCAACCATTTCCACGACGCCGATGATTCCGACCTCCAGCAACTCTGCCATCCTGTCCAAAGCTTCAACGTACGAGGACGCAACGAATCCCCAAATGCGAACGATTCCGATCGTACAACGACCACGAGATTTCCCTTTTAACAAAGTCGAACAGAACTAGACCCAAGACCCTAATCTTGATTCGTCTCAAAATTTCTTGCATTCGAAATTTTTTTTCAACATTTTTCCTGAATTCCTAAATCAAAAATCTAGCTCTACAACAAATTTCAACATTAATTATTTGTTGAATCATCAGATATTCAATAAAAAGCATTTTCTGTTCTTTTACGAATTGCACTCTGAATACTTGCCTAAAAGTTATCATTTTTGTTTTAAAAATCTTAGCTTGGTATATTTAATCAAGGTATGAAATCGAATCAACAAATCAAAACATTTAAAATTTCAACATTTTTATTTTTATCTTCTTTAAACCTGTATAACAATATTTACATTCACTGTTATGGTTTAAAATCACTTCCAGGTTATGTTTTTAAGTTTTAAACAACCTACTCAGTTAAAATCCTAAGCTTTTGATGTTTATATGAAAATGTATAAATTTCTCTACATTTCTTTGCTCAGGAAATTTAAAAATACTGAAGAACACATCACATCTTCAAAACTTCCAGATAACATCTCAGGACTACATACCACAATATATAGCAACACAAGATATATATGAACTAATTATCATAATTAAGATTTCAAGAAGAATATGTTTACTCACAGGTAAAGAAACAAGGAGACCTGGTTTAAAAAGGAAAGTTACTCACAGATTTTCAGAAAGAACAGAGTTGCTTTGATTTCTAAATTTGATTTTACTATCTGTTGTATGCCTTGCTCCCAAACTATTTCGCTTTTTGAATTTGATCTGATTGAAGTTTAAATTTTCTTCTCAGTTGAATCTTTGCTTTGATATCTTGTTTCTGTTTTTCTTTTCTGGCTTTGCTTATTTTTGATGAATGAAAAGGAATAAGATGAAGAGCGTACTATATATAAAAGAAAGCTTATAGGGTATATTTTTATTTGTACATTACAGGTACAATATTTCTTTTACTATGCCCAGAGACTTTTTCGTATATGGGGGCTGAAATGATATGTTGTAGTGTACTAAGGTATTGGTATTAATTGCTTTGTACAACATATATTTGTAAAATCTTTTCATTTCGGCTGAAGCAATTTGTATGTGCTTAGAGATATTAATTAGACTTGTACCAATATACATTTTATAATTCTCCCTACTCTAGTTCGGCTGAGAAGATGTTATTTTAATTTGTCTTGATGTGCTTCTTTTACAAGCTTCATTTGTTTATACTTGAATGTATATAATGTAGTTTTATATATATTTTATTCCTTTTTGCTTGTACATGAAAACACTTTACTGTCATGTCTTGCAAACTTCATAGATATGTTTACTTGTTCTACTGTTGAGCATGTATTTCTTTCTTGACTATGCAGATTTCTGGTTTGATTTATAATTTACATAATTTACTATTTTTTTTTGTTTGTTTTTAACTTTGTAGTGTAATCACTTTATAATTTTACTTATTCGAATGTGAGTTGTTTTCTTTTTGTTTTGTTTTGATTACTTTTAAAATACAAGTGAACTTCTAATTTTTATTAAATCTTTCTTTATTATTTTCATTTGTTTTATACACTTTTATTTTTTTATAAAACTATATAATTTATCTTATATATTTCGATTCTATTTATAACTTAATATCTATTATTATCATTTATTATTATTAAACCATTTACTTGAATTTTAAATCCAAATCACATATATACAAATCGTTTAAATTCATATGACTTAATATAAAATATATTTGGATATTGGGGAAACTCGCATTTCTTTAATCAATTTATTTTACTATTTTTATTCAAAAATTCATTAAACCATTAATTTAAATAAATTAAAATCCAGGGTCGTTACATGATATAGCACGACTTTGAATTTGAGTGGAGAGAGCCAAGATGTTACTCTTGTATACAATAATAAAACAAGACAATATAAACATATGTATTCAATACAAAATACATTGAAACAATTGGAAATTTAAAAGCAACAAGGAATAGAATGACTAGACCTTGCTTTAACCATCCAAGTGCTTGGCCATGACATCATTTGGCTCAGCCATGATCAGGTCTAGACCTGAAATGCTCATCCAATGGTCAGCAAAAAGAAGGTAAAACAATGGGATGTGAAGAGGTAGGAGTTACAACATCAAGAATGCAAAGGGACAAGGCAAAAGAGAAGGGTTTTGGTGCATTTTTGGCTCGGTTATGACCACATATAGGTTCGGCCATGGGGTCTTCAGATCTGGACAGAGGTAAGGCTGAGAGTAAATGGTCATATCATGGTGGTGGTGGAGCATGGGGAGGTGGCCAAGGCAATCTAAGGTGATGGTGATGAAGACTAGGCTCAGTTAGGCATGTTTTTTTGGAGTTTTTGACATTGTTTTGTAGAGATGGGTTCAAGGGATGGTCATGGCACTCTATGATCAGAGGAGGTGGAGGGTTTGGTCGTAGATGATGTGGGAAAGAAGTGGTGGTGGTTGGAGGAGGAGATGGTGGAGGGTATAGGCCGAGCAAAGCTAGGAAGGCAAGGCAAAAATCAAGCAAAAACAATGGAAAAAGAAGAGAAAAAGTAGAAAATTTTGGAGAAGCCATTACCAAAATTTCAGAAATGAGTTAGGCCGAAATTTTTGATGGAATGAGAAGTCTTTTACGTGAAAAACAAACATAAAACACACGGCTACAAAAGAAAATGAAAAGGCCAAGGCAAATGAAGAGTTTAGGCAATGAAAAGTCACAAATTTAAAGCTTTTTGCCTCTTGAAATTTCCACTACCTTTTTTATACAAAATAAACAAATAAAATTCAGTAAATAAACTAAAACAAAGTGGAAAAGAAAAATAAATAAATTTTGTTTTAGGAAAATAGTAATTAAATAAAGAAAATAGCTTAGTACATTGAGACTAGCTTTAAAAATTGCAAACAAAATACACTTAACTTTGGAAACTTATAACTTTACTTCTAATCCAATAAAAAGTCAAGTAAAATAAAATAAATGCTGAACAAAATAAAGTGTAAATGAAAATAAAATAAATTCTTAAGAAAATAAAAAGATAAATAAAGAATTACTTTAATTAATTGAAACTAGAAATTTAAAAATTGTAAACAAAAGACAACTGACATTAGAAAATTTTCAATTACACTTTTAAAATGTTTTAAAACTAAAATAGATACATAACATCATGTTACACTTGTAAACATACATTAGAACATGACATAACAACAAAAATATTATTTATATAAAATTAAAATAACAATTTTGTTAAATACAACAAATTACATCCAATAGTGTAAAAGGCATAACTTTCTCAATATAAATCAGATTTCAACGAATCGAAAAGAAGTATTCTAAAAAATTTATTTACTTTCATAATAAAAGATAAAATTCAAATTTTAAAACTTTAAAATTTTTAAATTAAAAGTCAAAGTTTGACCAAATTGACCAAATTCACATTTATGGAAAATATTCTATTTATTCATGTTTGGAATTATAATTCACATACAAATCAAAATTTATATTTAAAATAACAAAATTTATCCATTTTAATAAATAAAATAAAGTTTTTAAATCAGGAAATTCAATTAAGATAATTACCAAATACAGGGTTGTTACAAATGGGGTTAATTAAGAAAAATAAGAAAAGAAGAAGAAAACAAACATAGAATCTCACAGCGGAACGATAAAATATAATAATCAAATAAACAGTTCATGAAGTTGTTTACTATACATTTGATTATAATCTATACAACATTTATCAGAGTTATATATACAACAGGAATAAATAAAAATAATGCGGCAGACAACGTGATGCAGAGAATAATAATAGTAATAATATACCAAATCTTCATCTTCGTCCTTCGAAAAACGATCTTCAATGTGCTGAAAAAATTAGGGCTGACCCGAGTGTAATGAAAAGATAAAACACTCGAGTCAGGACTAAAATACTCCTATCTAAGTCAAATCGATATCGCAAATAATATGAGTGCCGTGGCGTCAGAGATGTTTATGGGATTTTACATCTCCTATCTAGTGTATAACGTGCGTGCAATAACTTAAGAGATATTACGGGATTTTCCATCTCCTAAGATCCGTTAAACTATTTATATATAATAGTACACGCTATAATAGGTAATGTCTATCAGTAAAATAAATATCAAAATAGCGTTAAGGCTTTACATTGATCCAACTTAACACATTTTTATAGTATGTAGTCTATGCAGGTCCTGTAACACAACCAGTAACGTCGGTAGCTAGTGAGTCCCCTATAGGTACAATACTAAACCAAAGTTGTAACGGGCTTGTATAAGGACAAGTATGACAAGGCACGTGAGGCAATGCTCAAGGTAGGATTCTACCAGTTTACCCTTTCTGGCTGGTCGTAACCCATCTGTGGTCGGTCGCGACCATCAATCCAAACAAAAGGGTGCACCCATCGAGTATGAAATCACAATAGTAATACGAGGGATTAATGTCGCTAGAGGTAGCTAACCTCATTGGCCAGACATAGGCTCCTGTTTTAGTCATTTCAATTATAACACAAGTGTCAAGGCTATCCATCATCGTTCTCTTACTTCATTCCAGTAAACGTTCGCCACTTCAACTACTACATTCTAGATATCATCCACCACGTACACAGTTGTTAAAGTGGTTCCAATATTGACAGAGAGTATGACAATAAGAGGCCCGGTCTCTTTAACAACCAAACGTCGATTTACACACCGGTTGGTTCTTTTACATTTCGAAAATGATTCATATTTGATATCAAAATATCATATTCGCTTCAAAATGAAATCCATTTTGAAATCATCATATTTACTCAAAATATACCATATCATTTTTGCCTTAATATCTCGATTTCGCTTCCAAAATTGTTTCGAATTTCAATTTAGGTTATAACTTCATTTTAACCTCATTCGCATTTAACTCCAAGATTTAAATATAAACATTCCCCCCTTGACCAGTTTGAATTTTAAGAAAATAATTTGAATAGTTTTAAAATAGCTTAAACAGTTAAAATAATTTAATAGAAAATAGTTTGAGTATTGAAAATGGTTTATATAGTAAAATAGTTTGGAAAATCAAAATAATTTGAATATTTAAGAAGATATATTTTAAATAGTTTATACTACAATAATTTATTTGAAAATAATTTCAAAGTCAAACTGATTCAATTCCAAATTTTCCAATTCAAATCAATTTCAATTTCCATTTCCATTCAATCGATTCAATTCTGATTTCAAGTCGAATTTTACTTCGATTCCAATTCCAATCCAAATAAATTCCATTTCAATTTCAATTTAATTCAATTTCACTTTCAATTCCAATTGATTTCAATTTCAATTCCAAATTTATTTCAATTTCAATTCCAAATATCCGATTTAATGATTAAATTTCACTCAGTTCTCAAATTTAAACCATTTCTATTTATATCAATTTCGAGTTCTATTTTCAAAATATCGATTCAAATCACTTAAATCAAATTAACCTTCAATATTCAATTTAAGATCCAAATATTCAAATATAATTCAATTCCCAACTCAATTTTGAAATATCGTTTTATATTACTTTTACTTAACAATATTCAAAGTTCGAATAAAAGTCCAATCTTTTAAAACAAATCAATTTCTAAAATTCAAATCATATTTCGATTATAACTTCAAAATCTCAACTTCGATTATTTAAAACAATTCTTGTTTCCAAGTTTAAATTTCAACATTTCGAACTCAAGTTCGAAAATAATTCAATTTCCATAAATTTGATTTTTACTTCTTAAATCAAATCATTTAAAATAATTTCAAATCGAAAAACTTCAGAATCATTTAATTTAACCAAATCTGGTGTCCGTATATAATTTAACCAAATTCATAACAATTACATCGTTATCAATATCGAGTATTTTACTGGCAAATAAATTCATTTTCAAATTTAACTGTCAATTTAAATCCTTATCAATTCAATTCATATATCAATTTAATGTCAATTAATTCACCAAACATCAACCAATGCAATTAAATTACTTCACGACATTAATTTAACTTACATAAAATTTATTTAGTCAATTGTGAGTGTACAAAACACACACCTTTTATTTGAACTGAAAATATTTCAGCTTCAAATAAATTCCAGATCCACTCCACGCTGTAGACGACGTCGATACGATCGCACTGTGACTCGTTTCACTCGAAACGGATCTCGTATGCAACAATTACGAATTTATTAGCACTCGATAATAATTAAAATTTATTTAATAACATAATTAGATAACCATTACCTTAATTATACGTTCTCTCCTCCACACGCACGTACCAGGCTGTTAAACCCAAGAACGCGACCATTGCACCTTTAAACGTGCGCACAACCAACGGTTGGAGTTCCATCAGGCAGCGCCGCCGTGTGCACCGCTTGCTCCTCCACCCATGCCAGAGGTGCGGCCACCACTACATCATCCATTGTCGAGCAAATCACCAAAACGCGCATAGCCTTCAAATGCAGATCTAGGCGAATCCGAGACGGATCGGCACGAATCAACTATATGGTTTTGAAGAGAAGATTGAGATCTACAACTTTCATGTTGGAAGTTTTTAATTTCGTTGAGCGGATTGAGATAAATTAAGGAGGGAAAGTCAATCAATTTCGGCCATTGAAACGATGGCGGCCACAAATATTAGTGTTTCTAGAATATTATAATAATATTTCTCTCGTTATGCATGCCATATTTATATCGTAAGTTCTAAAACCGCTCGATCACCAATCAAAGCGTGCCGTTTGGCATTTATAATATTTTACCCCCATTCCGAACACAATGGAACTAGTTCTGAGGCCTAATTCGATCGTATGCGGAAGATAGCCTATTAAAATCGATTAATTTAATTAAATTCTAAAACTAAATTCTATGCGTTTCAAGCTCGCACGACCAAACGATAATTACGACCGCTACGAAACTTGAAATCCTACAATAACTCACTATTACGGATCTGATGAAACTGGTTTCGTCGAAATCCGAGACAATGGCCAAAACGACTATTTTCACTCGTTAATTATAATATAAAATTTCTAATTTCTAATTATTCACATTTAAATCCAATTTTAAACGTTAACAATCTTCATTCATATTTAAATAAAATTTAAATCAACTTTTGACATCATTTCCATTCACATTAAATCTAGATTCAATTATTTAAACCATTCCCAATATTAAATTCAAATAATTCAATTATCCAATAAATCGCCATATTTCAAATATAAGTTATTTAACTTATAAAATCTTATTTTAAAACAAATTCAAATAATAAAACTATTTCCATTTCATAGTAATTCATTATTATCATTCAATTCAAGTTGTTGATTACAACACATTAAATACATAGAATTTTGTTTCAGTATTTATTATTGCCTAAAGCTTTGGAATTTATTATTTCAAATTTTTATTCAAGTTCATATTCAATGAATTACATAAATAACAATCAAAATTTTATTTTTACCCATTTTATCCAATAACCCTATTAAATTTAATAATTTAAGATAGCTAAAAATACGGGTCGTTACAGGGATGGTTGGTTGAGTGGTTAAACTCATATAATTTGTAATGCATTTGAATTCCGAAATAATTCTTCTAATTACCGTCTAGTGTTATTTTTACTATGGCAAATCATCGAAGATGTGAACTCGAGTGTGAGGTGTAGTTAGTGGTCGTAAGGTTGCAAAGTCCCGAGGCTCAACATCGAGATGAGGAAAACCATGGCGATGGTTAAGTGGAGTTTAAACGGTGGGATAAATTTCCTTAGAGAAATTTATCCCATCTAGTTTCAAAACCATGCCATACATGTGAATTGTTGACAACCTATTAAGTGTCATCAGTCAACTGCTTGAGTGGGGTATGTATGGTTTTATTAGTTGAAAAATATGCTAAAAATAGCCTATAATGGCCAACTTGCCATGTTCAACCAACGACTGTTCTATGAGCCAGTCGAATGGTAAATCTTGATCGGTCAACTTTTAATATGTAGCTAAAATTGGCTACAACAAGTCGGTCGATTGCCCACTTTTGATCAGCTGACCGATAGGCTATAGGTTGGAGAATTTTGGGTTTTCTTCAGGATTTTTGGGGCAAAGTTTGGGATGCGATATCTTTCACATACGAATTCAAATCGAGATGGGGTTTAGACTAGTGTTCATTATTTTCAAAGAAAAATGATCCACGAAGTTTTGGTATGTTTTGAAGTAATCTGATTTCGATGTCCAGCGGGATCCACTCCAACTCATATTCAATACCATAGATTTTGAGATGGACCGGAGAGTGTATAGAGGATGTTAGACGATGCTAAAGTCATAGTTGATGATTTGTGATGTTTTCTGATTTGTATGGTAATTTTTGTAGGGTCGTTCGGTGAATTTTGAACTGTGATGACTAGAGTATTTTGGTATACAGTTCCATATGATATTGTGCATATAAAGTAAGCTCATGTCCCTTGGCTTTGGCCTTAGGGCTAGATATTATGGACCAATTATGGCAGGATCAATTTTTCTATTGGGTGTGCACCTTCGGGCGGGCCGACACTGTTAATAGAAGACATTCTATCTTAGTAATGCGGCTATAACTTGGGGCTACATTGTATCAAGGGTTATAGGCTTGGATATACATGTCACTTTGTCCTTATGATAAACAAAAGTTAGCGGTTAGGTATGTGTATATCAATTCGGGTTCGATACGTTTGCAGGTGAGGAATGATGCATTGAAGCATCCTTGTATTATCCTTATATTAGCAGCCATACTTGGCTTGTTTTGGCCTTACCAAGAGACTCATGGCCCACTAACCTAGTTTTTGACATTTGGGTCATGATTGGGGTTGTGTTGTATATGATACTTTTATCATATAGTTTTGCCAATGGTAGAAATGTGCTAACTTGTTGAATGTAGGTGAAGATGCAGGTTGAGATATGGTTTCATTACCTCGAGTATTATCATTTGGTATTATTCATAATATACTAGCATATTGGTAATCATGTAGATTAGTGATATTTCCTTTTCACCGGACTTTATGTCTGACCCTCTCTTTGTTATTTCTTTATTATCTATTCTTTAAGTAGGTTAATTGAGAGATGGGGCTTCTGCTAACTAGAGCTGATTCATAGAGCCATTGCTATATTACCGCTATGATTATATATATCCAATTTTTGGGTGTATTGTCATGTTGACGTATGTGTTATTTTGGGTATGTACTATTATGGGATTTGATGTATAATCTTCTATTTTTATTATGATGTTGGATTTTATGTCTCTTGATATGATAGATATTTAGTGCTCTACATGTTTATGTTGAAATTATATTTTATATCCTTCCCACTATGAGAATTGGTTAGCTATGATAAATATATTATGTGATATTTATTGTTGTTCGTGTATCTTACCCTTAACAGAACACTGCCCATCACATCGTTGAGGATTTCAGTTGCTTGTATGTGTGGATTCAGGGTGTTAGATGAGGCGGGTTGTTACATATGGTATCGGATCTTATGTTACCCGATTACTATAAATTGGAATAAGCTTAGAGTGCAAATTTTCATTATTGTTATACTTTTGCATTTAGCATTTAGGCACTCACACATTTGTTTCTAGCATCTTGTACTACCTTATGGAAAAAGTTGCTAATAATTTCCATTCTACATATATCTACTATGAGTCATGCCACTCGTGCAACGGCCATTAGGGAAAATGCTGATATTTTGGATCTTTATATGTTAGCATCATTCTAGAGATACTTCGGGCTACACCACAGGGTACCCGCCTCTAGAGGGTGTCACTCCATTACCTATAGTAGTTTGGTTGATGAATATTCCTCCATTGCCTAGTCTTGATTTTATGTAGCTTTGTAGAGATTACCTCCATATGGAAGGCGACCCTTATTAGGGATGGAGTCATTTATTGAGACTCAAGCATGGATCTGGACTACCGAGCGGACCTTTGATGATTTGGCACTTGAGACTGGTAAAAAAAATGACTTGCTTGTAAGTATCTTTAAGTAGAAGCTTTATGCTAGTGGGATGTTGTAGAAGAGGTGGACGAGCATGCTATGGCTTGGAAGGAGTTCCGAAGGAGGTTTGAAGCGCGGTTTATTTTTGAGGCTGAGCGGAGCTTGCAATCCGAGAAGGTCTTGTATCTCCAACAAGGGGATAAGACCGTGAAGGAGTAGATAAATGTGTTTATACTTTCAGCTCGTTTCGGGATGGACATGATCAACACTCCCACGAAGAAAGCTAAGAAGCTGGCTATGGGACTCAATCAACCTCTTAAGGATTTTCTCATAACCATATTCCTATGGTTCTACCTTTGAGAGTGCGTTGGAAGTGGCCTTGCTAAACTCTATTTCTCAAGGGGCTTTTAAAGTGCAAGAAGCTAAATTGGAACTCAAGCCGAAATTCCAAGGCAAGAGGAAAGGAAAATAGAACAAAAATGACCCAGGCTAAAAGAAGAAGGAACGGGCAACTTGTCATAGATTCCATTTAAAGGGGAATGTTGCTAAATATTGTAGAGTCGACCTACAAGGCAAGAAATATTTCAATTTTGATTATCTAGGATATTTCAAGAAGAATTGTCCACCTCTTCTGAAGGGTGGGCAATGGTCAAAGCCTATCTTATGCAAGCAACTCCCAGTATGAGCACTCTGTTAAAACTCGATAAAGGGAAGAACATCATCATGGAAAGTGTGCTTTTGATTTTTTGACTTTCCTATTCGTGTTTTACTTGATACGAGAGCTTCATAATCTTTTACAGTTAGTCATCTTATCAACAGTTTGCATCTAGTGCTCGAAGTAATGAATGACTCTCATATTATGTCGAGTCATGTTGGGGGGTCGACACAACTTACTATGATGTATAAAGACATTAAATTATCATAGGGCAGGTTCAAGTTTTCTTATAATGCTTGTGTGCTCAAGTTTCGGGCTGTGGACTTATACTAGGATGGATTGGATGACAAAGCATGAGGTTGTTATTGTGTTTGTTAGCTGTGTAGTCTTGTGAGGGATAGTGGTGGTATGGTCTTAATTGTTTATTTTAAGCCAGAGTTCTATTATGTTGTGCTATTTATACTCGTTGGATCTCTCTTATGATGATTTGGTAGAAGTTTCCATTATTTTGGAATTTTGTGGATGTATTTGAAGAGGTTTGGGGTTTACCTCCTCATGAAGAAATTAAATTTCATATTAATTTAGAGCAAAATGCAAAGCCAGTTGTCCTATCTATTAAGCGAATTACTCCAAGAGGAAGAAGAGAATTAGAAACTCAAATTTCAAAGCTTTCGAAGATGAGTCTAATTTGGAGAAGTACATCGGAGTGGGGAACGCCCGTCATGCCTACCATAAAGCGGATGGATCCCTGGAATTGTTTGTCGACTATAGAGAGCTGAATAAGTTGACAAGAAAGAACAAAAAAAATCATTTTCCTTGTATTGATGATTTGTTTGACCAACTCGAAGGAGCAAAGATTTTCGCTTAACTCGATCTTGCTATGGGTTTTCATCAATTAAGGGTGGAAAAAGACAACATTCTAAAAACTACCTTTATAACTTCCGATTTATCTTATGATTGGTTGGTAAAGCCATTCGTCATTATGAATGCACTGGCATCTTTTATTGATCTCATGAGTCGGGTCTTTCAGGACCAACTCGATGAATTTGTGGTGGCGTTTGTAGATGATATTTTGATATTCACTAAAAGTAAAGAAGAGTACAAATTACACTTGAAAGAAGTGTTAGAGATATTGAAGCGAAATTACTTAAAGGAAAAATTTTCTAAGTGTCTCTTTTGGAGAAGGAAAGTTAAATTTTTGGATCATGTTGTTATCTGAGCATGGGATTTTCATCCATCTAAGCAAGGTTGTTGTGGTGCAAGATTGGAAGATACCGAGTAGTGCGATTAAAGTTCGTAGTTTCCTTAGGTTGGCAGGGTATTATCAGAATTTCATTAAGAACTTTGCAAACGATTGCTACACCTTTGACTTGTCTAACTAGGAAGAACCTAATCTTCTTATTAGATGCACATAGTGAGGACTCTTTTATTAAGATGAAGCAATTGTTGACTAGTACTCCAGTTCTTATTATTTCGTGTGACAACCGTCCTATACCACTGGCACCAATAATATCAAAATCATGAGCTGCAGCTGTGTCCAGTCGATATAGGATGATCATCAGGTTTGAGAATGAAACAAGCAAAACATATAACATACCATATATCTCACAGCGCATGGATAAAATCTAATATCACAGATATAACAGGAGAGACAGTAATAACTATTTGAATAAATCATCAAATAATAGATCCACAGAGTTATACATCAAAAGCAGTAGAGTTTGTACAATAAGATCAAACTCAACAACTGTCTCATTACAAGAAAAATAAGCAAGCACTGCCAAGGCTCCATAGTGTCACACAGTAGAAAAGCATAGAAATATATATGTATATAATACAAGATAGCTCTATCCAGCTCGTCCTTCGTATAGCTACAACGTCACCTAGACCTGTTATCTAGTCTACTTATTTAAGAGGACCCAAGATAATAAGAAACAAAATGTAATACCTTAGGTTGGACAACAGTCTGGTGTGAGCGGTAAATGCATCTCAAAATACTATACATGTAAATATAGTAAGGAACAGAGGTACGTGAACCATACCTGGTCCGTCCCTTAAACCAAAGAGTTATAACCAAATAACATAATATGCTACTCTACAAATATCATAAAGGTACTCTACTCAAAAATAGAATGGTGGGTGTCCAGATATCTCGAATAACCCCCTTCCTGCCGGGGGTTAATGGAAATCCTGGTTTTTGGTGTAGTCTCGTATCACATAGCCCAAAGCTAGATACGTGTCTCGTAGCCCAAAGCTAGACACTAAACCCAAAGCCACTGGTCCAGGGTATTTAAATCCACTCCAATGATCCATGGGCATCCCCACTTATGATACCCCTGCTTCGAGTAAAATAGAAAACACTCGGAGTATTAACGATTCCTTAGCACATATATCTGAGCCCTCCTTTCTGTTTAATCCAGTTTCCATTATCTAAGAACCCTTCCATGTTCCTCATTCCACGGCTCCCTCCTTTATCGAGCCGCTTTCTTCGGTGCCTACTCCCTTTATGAGTCACCAACCAAAGATATAAAGCTTTTACCAGGATGTACATCGCCATCCAATCCTCAAGCGAGCGAGCCGACACCTCCAGCATGATGTACAGAGTCCCTTGCTTCCTCCTTGTATAAGCCCGACCCCACTGAATCACCAAAACAACTCGGTACCGACTTGAATAGATCGGTACCAACTTGTTTACTTAGCCAATCTTTGGCTAACTCTTCTTCCTTGCTTCTAGTACTCCATTCCCAAGTGCTTCAGACCCCGACCCATCCATCAAAACAACTCGGTCCCTTGCCATAGCCTTCATCTTCAAGTTCTAGAAACAAGTCGGTATAACCTCCAACACTTGCATCTTGCCATGTTCCACCTCTACTAGCCATGCTCTAGAGATCCCTCACAATCGTCAACACATATGACCAACACAAATAACTTGGTATCGACATGAAACACTCGGTACCGACTTGTCTATTTGGTGAATTTGGACATGCGACTTGAACTCCTGGCTTCCTCCATACTCCAGAGCCTCCCCTCCAAGTTTCATCCAATTCTGACCATCTTTGCTTCTGATTTGCTAAATTCACCAACCTAATTTCCTAAGCATCCAAAACACCAGCAAACGACATCAAAGCACAACATAAAACTATATAATAACATGCATATACATCCATTTCAACATGAAATACACAAGAATGTGATAAACAAGCCAATTCTAATTTGGATCTACATATTACATGCACATATGAATATGAATAGTAGAATTACTAAATCATTATTTAAAACCATTTCAAAGATTCACAAATTTAGATCATAAGCATATGATAGCATGTAATTAAAACTAGAAAAGGTTTTAAGGCCAAAAATCATGTTAGAACATGTAATTCTACTATATGAACATGCATAGGATAGTGAAAAGGCATAAACCTCTCACCAATTAACAAAATCAACCAATTCAAGTCTAGATCTGATGTGGACAGCAGTAGAAAGCAATGCAAATCAACCAAAATGATGAACTCTAACTTCTAGTTGACGAACTTCTCTCTAAATAGTGGTTTAGCAAAGATTAGAGAGTAATTTGTGTGATTTTGGATGAAATTAGAGTTAATGAGGGTTTTGAACTGATTTGGGGAAGAGAGAATAGTTTTAGTTCAACTCCTACGGCCCCCTATTTGTACTAGTCTCGAATTAGACTAATGTGCTTGAGTATAGGCTTAACTAGTTACCCACTAATATAGGCTACCAGCTGTCTAAACTTAAAACATGCATAACTTCCTAATTGTAAGTCCGCTTCCCCTATTATGACCACTCTACGGAATGGGAAACCATCATCCTAAAGCAATGGAACTAGTTTGGGACCCTAATTTCACTTCTATCAAATGTTATAGCCCAAACAAGTTTTTTAGGGTCAAAATGGTCACATAGAAATTCAAAAAAAATCAAAAATGTCCCTAAGAGTCATATCCCAAAATTATAGAGTCATATGACCTCATATGAATAAAATAAAAATATTTTACGATCATCCGATACGTAAAATACAGGTCGTTACATTCTCCTCCCGTTAGAAAATTCGCCCCCGGAATCCACGAACTAATCGAAGTATAAGCTACCATAACTACTCTGCATGCCTAAAAACATATGCAACCATCAACCATATCAAACGAGCACTCATGCAATCAATAGAATAAGTGATCCTACACTAGCATGCAGAATACTAACGTATCAAATGCGATACATAATGGCGAAAGTAGATACGATAAACGATGGGTCTTACCATTCAAAGAGCTCCGGACATGTAGTCCTCATGCTCTCCTCAATTTCCCACGTATAATCGTTATCATTTTCGCTCCATTTTATTTTCACTAGCCTCACTGATTCCCTTCTAAGCCGTTTCGTATCGTGTCCAACAATACGAACTTGCCTACGATACCTTGAAACTTATGGTTCTTCCTCAACATATTCAAGCTGATCCGACGTAATTGTCATGTCCGAGTCATGCACAAATTCCCGTAGATGGGAAACATGAAAGATGTTGTGCATCCCGCCATCTTTTGAGGAAAGTCGACCCTGTATGCTAGCTTCCTAATCCTTTCTATTATCAGAAAAGGACCTACGAATCTTGATGCCAACTTCCCCTTATTACCGAATCGAACAACATTCTTCAAAGAAGACACTTTCACAAAAACCATATCTCCAACAGAAAATTTCAAATCTCTATGTCATTTATCGGCATAGTTCTTCTGTCGATCCTGAACGGCTTTCATCCGTTGCCGAATGATCTCAATCTTTTCTGAAGTTTCTTTACTCATATCTGGTCCAAGTATCAGTTTCTTGCCCGCTTCCCACCAACATGAAGGAGCGTTACATGGTAGGTCGTACAGTGGTTCATAAGGAGCTATACCAATACTAGACTGATAATATGTAAATTCTACTAGATGTAGATGTTCATCCCATGATCCTCCAAAATCTATAATGCATGCTCACAAGAGACCTTCCAATATACGATTTACTCTCTCGTTTTTACCATCTATTTGCGGGCGATAAGTTGTACTTGGGTGCAGCTTGATCCCTAACGCCTCTTGTAAGCTCTTCCAAAACCCACCGGTGAACAACGGGTCTCGGTTACTCACAATGCTCTTTGGCACGCCGTGAAATCGTACTATCCATTTTATATACAACTTGGCCAGCTTGGATGCCTTTCTATTTGACTTTATGGATATAAATCTGACATTCTTGGTCAATCGATCAACCACGACCCAAATGCTATCGTACCCTGCTCGAGTCCTCGGCAGTCCATCAACAAAATCCATCGACACTTGCTTCCATTTTGGTTCAGGAATATCTAGCGGTTGCAACCATCCACTGGGTTTCTTCTACTTTGCCTTTGCCAACTGGCAGTTCATACATTTTGAGATGAATGCCTCAGCATCCCTCTTCATGCCTTCCCAATAATAAGTCTGCTTCATTTCTCGGTACATTTTGTTACCGCCGGGATGAATGGTCAACCTGGAATGGTGGCACTCTCCTAGCACTTCATCTAGTAATCCATCATTATTGGGAACAAATAATCTCACATCCTTATGAAGCCAACCATCTCTATCGAGTTTGTATTGCTTCATGTCTTGAGATTCTACTCCTTCTACAATCTTCGCTATAATCTCCGCCAACCTACCATCTCGCTTCTGACTAGCATCGATCCTTTCAATTAAAGTAGGTCTGATCGATAAACTTGCCAACATCTCTGGTTTCAGCTCGTATGAGGCCTGAAATCATATTCAGGAATGTACTTAATCTACTTCCATTCCACGAACATTGCTTCCAAACTAGCATATCTTCTACTCAATTCATCGACGGCCGCATTCCCTTTTTCTGGTGCATAGTAAATGCTAAAATCATAGGAGGCCAAGAACTCCAACCACCGTTGTCGACGAAGGTTGTGATCCCTTTGAGAGAAAGGTACTTCAAGGAATTATGGTCTGTAAACTGCTCAAACTTTCTCCTAGCATATTATGCCTGATCCACATCTTCAAAGCAAAAACTATTACCACTAATTGTGCGGCTTTAGTTGCCAACTAGCATATGTAACAACTTTTCCCTTTTGCATCAATACTGAGCCTAATCCAGTATCATAGGTATCTGTATATATTATCAACTCCCAATTTCCAATTGGACTGGTCAACACTACTGCACTTATCAACCTCTCCTTCAGAATCATAAATGCATGCTCACACTTTGCACTCATACAAAAGCCTGATTCTTCTTCGTCAAATTGGTGAACGGTGCTGCTATCTTTATGAAGTCCTTGATGAAGCGTCTATAGTATCGCGCCAATCCTATAAAACTCCTCACGTCCGTACTTGGGCTGGTTCTAATCTTGGACCACTGCCACTTTCGCATGATCCACTACTATACTTTATCCAGAAATGACATGAACCAAGAATCTCACCTCTCCTTTTCAGAAGTGACACTTAGAAAACTTTGCTCTCAACTTGTGCTTTTTTACCACCTCTAACACAATCCTCAGGTGCGTCTTGTACTCCTCTTCAATTCTGGAATAGATCTAAATATCATCCACGAACACAAGTACGAACTTATTCAATTGGTCTTTGGAAACCCAATTCATGAGATCTACAAAGTATGCCAGAGCATTGGTCAACCCGAACGGCATCACTAACCATTCATAAAAACCCGATGGCATACGAAACGCAGTAATAAGCATACTCTCATTCGATACTCTCAACTAGTGAAATCCTGTTGCCAAATCCATTTGAGAGAACACCTTTGCATCATGAAGCTGATCAAACAAGTCATCAATGTATGAGAGTGGATACTTGTTCTTCTTCGTCACTTTATTCAGCTCATAATAATACACACATAACCTTAAAGAGCCATCCACTTTAGTCGCGAATACTACAGGTGCACTCCACTCAAATATACTCCTTCGAATGAACCCTATCCTTAATAGGTCATTCACTTGCACCTCTAATTCCTTCTGCTCTCTGGGTGCCATACACCTCAAAAGCATAACTATAGGTCTGGCTTCCTCTACTAAATCTATCTGAAATTCAATCTCTTTACGCGATGGCAATTTGATCACTTCCTCAAATACATTGGGATATTCTCTGGCGACATGCACAGATGACAACCCCTCCTGTGGAACTTCAAGTGAATATAGAAAGCCAACCATCACCCCATCCTTTGGTTGGCAGCCAATCAATACCGTCTGCCATTCCACATTTCCAACTGTCAACAATAGCTTCTCGCAATCCACATCATCGCATACTTCTTAAGCTAGTCCATTCCCAAGATAATCTCGAACCCGACAAAATTTAAGACAAAGCAATCATAAAATAAAGAGCATCCATGACTCGATAATACTAGGCTACGAGAAACCACGCAAAGGCTAGTAGAGCCTCTAATAGGTTTGTCATAATCAAAGATCAATCTACTATCTCGGGTCTCAATCCCAATCTGTTTACTAGGTTACTACATATGAACGAATGTGAAGCCCCAATATCAAACAAAACACGAATGAAAATATCCTTAGTGGAAAACATACCTTGAATAACGACTCCCTTTCCCTTCTCCTTCGTCGAGGGAGCACTCAACGAAGTTGACGTCCAATGCATATGCTTTCATAACCTATTTATCCTTCACCAATTTTGGACAATCCTTCTTCAAATTCCTAATTTTATCACAATTGTAGCATTTCTTCTTCTCACTCACTTTACAATCTTTAATCAGGTGGCCTTTCTCTTTGCACTCATAGTAAGTAGGTTTCTACTTAGCTTTCTTCTGGCCATTTTCCCTTGAGACTACTTCCTCTTTCCGTTCCATTTTTCTTGCTGCCACCACCTTACTGAAGTTTTAGCTCTTTCTTCTCTTTAGAAATGACAACAGCTGCCCTAGACTTAGGATAAAAATTCTTATGACAAAGATCTTTCTCAACAAGCTTCTCAAATGACTCATCAATGTGGTCTACCGGCTTCTCTCTAAGCTAATCATCCAAACCAATGATGAAATTTTCATTTTTCCTTAATGGAGTGTCGATGAATGACATCCCATACTTCGATAAAGCATCAATGTCTGCAACATACTCAAAAACTAACATCTCTCCTTGCTTAAGATCGCAAACTTCCTAAATAGCACTGACTTCTAAGTAGTCGGAGTGAACTTCTCTTCAAACCTTGTTTTGAACTGGTCCTAAGTAAACTGACCTTAGGAGGTAGCAATAGTAATGGCGTTCCACCAATTCATGGCCCGCCCTTGAAGCTGTCTATATGCCAACTTCCTCTTTATAGCATCATCCACTTCTATATCGCTAAAGGTGTGCTTGCAGGTATCCAACCAATCTTGCACTTCTATGGCTAAGTCCGTTCCACTGAATGGATTTCCTCACAGAGCAGAATAGCCTTGCTCAACTTCAAAAATAGCCTTAGGCACTTGCATGGGAGCACGAGCACCTCTACCAATAGCCACACTAGGAGCAGCAGCCTGAACATTCCTTATCATAGTTGCCATCATAGCATTCAAAATTACTTGCAAGTCAGGTGTAACAGCTCCTGACCATGCTCCTTCCTCAACTCTCGAAGCAGAATTCCCCATAGTATTTCTTGTATGCCGACTCATTCTCAATCTGTAACAAGAATGATCGGTCTCCCATAAAGAAAACTGTGTCTATGGTGCTCATGTGCATGCGATTTATACTTTATAATATATTACTATATAGCTTTGAAAACCAAAATATACAACAAGTACATACTCTCTCCCACACATACACACACTTTAGATACAATCTAGGATGATAACTCCTTCCTTATCTCTACTAGATCACATCACCAACTAAGGTTAATCGTGTAACTAAAGCTTTGATACCAAGTGTGACAACCACCCTGTACCACCAGCAGCAATAATATCAAAATCGTGCGTTGTAGCCGTGCCCGGTCAATATAGGATGATCATCAGCGCATAGATAAAATATAATATCACAGATATAACATGAGAGATGGTAATAACCGCGTGAATAAATTATAAGAGTAATAGATCATAGAGTTATACATCAAAAGTAGTAGAGTTTACACAATAAGATCAAACTCAATAACTGTCTCATTACAGGAAAAATAAGCAAGTACTGCCAAGGATCCACAGTGTTGCACAGTGGAAAAACATAGAAATCTATATATGTATATAATACGAGATAGCTCCATCCAGCTTGTCCTCCGCACCGTTACTGCATCACCTAGATCTGCTATCTAGCCTACTCATTTAAAAATATCTAAGATAATAAAAAACGAAGCATAAAACCTTGGCTCAGACAATAGTCTAACGTGAGCGATAAATGAATCTTAAAATACTATACATGTAATAGAGTGAGGAATAGAGGTACATAAACCATACTTGACATATCTCTGCAACCAAAAAGTTAGCACAAAATAACATAATATGCTACTCTACAAATATCATAAAGGAACTCCACTCAAAATTAAAATGGTGGGTATCCAGATATCTCTATCTCTAGTACTACTCCCAATGATATCTTCGAATGGTAGCCTACTAAATAAAGCAACCATAACATCCATCAAGTAATCCCCACTATCACTCAACGTGCTCTGAATATATGATAACTCGTATAGTCTCCTTGCTACTAGGGACTAATAGAAATCCTGGTTTTTAGTGTACTCCCATATCACATAGCCCAAAGTTAGATATGTGTCTTGTAGCCCAAAGCTAGACACTAAACCTGAAGCCACTAGTCTAGGTAATCAGATCCACTCCAATGGTCCATGGGCGTCCCCACTTATAATACACTTGCTTCGAGTACAACAAAAACACTCCGGGTATCAACGATTCCTTAGCACATAAAACTGAGCCCTCCATTTTGCTCAATCCAGCTTTCATTATCCAAGAATCCTTCCATGTTCCTGATTCCTCGACTCCCTCCTTTATCGAGCCGCTTTCTTTAGTGCCTACTCCCTTCATGAGTCACTAATCAAAGATACAAAGCTTCTACCATGTAACATTCCCCCTTTTGACCGCCTCCAGTCGGTGATTAAACCAACTAGAAACGTTCAAAAAGATGAATTGTTATTTAGTTTATAAGGTTTAAACAGAATCAGCCACAGAAACACAGATAATAACACTGAATTAAAACAAATGAGAATTTATTTCATTACTATAAATCTTTTTATATACATCAGAGTTTATACAATTTTAATACTGATACAGCGGAATATCTTAAAAATACAATTTTCTTCTGAAACTAAAAATGGTTCTTTACTCTCTCTCTAACTTTGCTGCTCGAAAATCTTCAAGCTGTAAAAATACTCGGTCTGACCCGAGTATTATATTCAAAAGAAAATAATACACAGGTCAGTCTAATTCAAACCAGTTTATTAGTGCATAGAGGCAGTAATAATTTAAATAGACGACAGTCACAATAATTCTCGTCTATCCGACTCTTTAAACAAAGAAATCGGATAACGAAAATATAACACTTAACAGTGTTAAACAATAAATCAGCAGATTTAAATCATCAACAGAGATAAACAGTGTTATTGGCTGCCATACACGCACGCGTGCACGGCCTCGCCACATTAAAATGTGTGGCTGCAGTACACGCTAACGTGTACGGCCTCGCCAACTCATGTGCACCAACCAAATGCACAACTAACAAATCAAGATAGAGTAAATCAAAATGCTACAAGTCTGAAAACTTCAAGGCCAGCAAAACCCAAACTCGAGGCAACAATGACCAAGAGCTCACAACTGCTCAAAAATATGGCAACGCAGCACCGACACAGCAAAGTATATCTACATATTAATTATGCAAACATATGTTGCAGTGAAATAACAAAGAGCTCAAGTCAACTTATATAAAAATGAATAGCATTAAGGCACCAATTCCAGTGAAGTTCAAAATGAAAATCAAGACATCACGTATGCGAGCTTCACACTGCAACTAAACTTTTGAATGGAGGCAGTGCAACAACACCAAATAAAGAAGATGGTCAACACTTATGAACACAGAACAGTTCAAAATACCAAACCACGCTTCAGACAATATAAATGCAGACCAAAAATTGAATGAAACAGGTCAAACAGATATGCAGTGACAAAATGGATGCAAAGCTCTATAAATCAGAACAAAACACTCCAGTATAAATGCAACTATACAATAGTGAATAATGCAAAGGCAGACTAAGTGAATCAACTACCAAGTATAGATGGAATGGAATGAATCAAGACAGCAACCTCAACAAACAACTACAAATTTAGTTCAAGTGATCAAAGACTGGACAACAACAAATGCAACAGGAACCATCAAAGCCACGACAGGCATTCAGTAGCACACACAAAAAAAACAAGTGAAGCTACCCAACATGATTGTCAATGAAACTGGAACCAATCTCAAGTACAACTACTATAGTGACAAAACAGTTTCACAAATGAAGAAACCCGAGAAATGCAGAGTGATATATGCTACATGAACATGCGAACTGTACAATACTGAAGTGGTGCAATATATATGAACCAACATGAAACAAATTCAAACAGTGCAACTCGAATGAATGCAGACTACCTGTAGCAAATGTGAACTACAACAGAGCTCACTACAAAGATGGGTGCAACAGTATGGAAGTAGTGTGACAACCAGTCACATATATACACACATGAATGTATATATATATAAAGCAATGCCACACTAACAACAAAAAAATGCAGGGTAATTCAAAGATTCTCAACCAAAAACTGGGACCAAGCTCACTTACAAATTTTGCACTGTAAAATAACACAAACTTGGTACAATTCCAACCATATATGTACACACACATACCTATGTATGTATGTACATATATGCAGATTTGGATAACAGATGACCAAGCAAAATACATAGTGTAGAGACTGAAGTGATAAACAACATAACCAAAACCAAGTCCATAACTTCAAGAGCACAAATGCAAATTCGAATATACATATATACATATCAAATGATATATATACATACGTGACTGCATACATATATATGGAGGCTAAAATGCAACTGGGTGCAAACAGTCTCCAAAAACATGAATGTACAACTTGTAAACCCATAAATATAGTACTGTAACTGGACAGTACAAGGTTCCAAAACAACAATTAACGCCCGAAGTGAAGAAGAACGACATCAACATCGTCAATTCAAGTAAGCGAAATTATTTGACATGAACTAAACAGGAATCACCAACAGCAAACAAAAGCAATATCACGAGCCGAAGCCCAAAAAGAATGGAGTCAACCAGTTCAAAAGTAATCGAAGCCAGGTTAAACAACAACGAAATCATACGAATAAAACAGAAGAATCAGGGAGCTTGAATTGGATGTGAGTGAAAGTTTCACTCACCTGGTTTTCGAACTTGGCCAAATAGAAACGGCAGAGGGAGCAACAAGGAGACGATGGTTCGAACTCCTCCGATCGATCAACAGAGGTGCGAACTCGAAGAATTTCGAAAGCCCTAATTCCAAGTCGCCATTTTTTATTTGTTTCCTAGGGTTTTTCGAATGAGGGAAGTAATGGGGATCGGGTATAGGGTTTTAAACGAGAAAAAGGGGTATGGGTTATGGGCCGGTGTGCTTTTCTTTTGTACTAAAGGTATGGTAAATATTTTTTTTCTTTTTAAAAATCTAATTTTGTTTTTGTTTAATTTTGTTGTTAAAATCTAAACTATATATATATATTCATTCGTACAAATAAAAATTTAAATAAAAGAATTTCAATCGATTACAATTTCCAAATTCAAACAGAAATTAACAATCGATATTAAATCATTAATTTACGAAGATTTTATCGTTATAAAATTTTCCAACAATAACAACAAATTATCTGTCAACTTTAATCGTTTATCGATGATTATAATTCGGGTGAAAATCCAGGTTGTTACAGAAATTCAATTTGAATTCAATTAAATTTTATACGCGTTTATACGCCGTATGTTCACCAAACAATCCCAATAAATACGAAAATTGAAATCCAGTAATAATTCAATATTACGGACCCAATGAAACTTGTTTCGTCAAATTCCGAGACTGTGCCTCGGAAGACTATTTTTAAATTCAATTCAAAAGATAATATTTCAAAACGGAACAAATCGCTTTCAAATTCAATTCTGAAACTTCTATTACCTTCAGTATTATCAATATGAATTTTCTAAGCCTTTAAATTATTTTTAACCGGCTTAAAATCGAAGATTCAAATTTTATTCAACTTTCAATAGATTAATTTCAAAAATTAAATCGCCAATTCATTCTGATAATTTGAAATTCAAGTCAAATCATCGTTCAAATATTTAAAATTAATTAAATATTTTCAATTTAAATTGTTCAAAATTCAGGGTCGTTACAAACTCCCCTCCTTAAAAACTTTTCGTCCACGAAAAGGAAAAGTTGTTAGATTTTCATCGATATTTATACTCTAGTCAATTTTTACAAGCTTGAAACTCAATACAAATAAATGAATATATGATTCATTCCATTTGTTTAATCTCACTAGTTCTGTTTATCTTCTCTTTTATTCAATGATTTTCTAAAATCAAAACCCAAAAGTCTTTTACTAACATTTTTAATTTACCACACTCAGATTCAAACTTAAAATTCTTCACGTTAGAGATTTATATAATATATCTCTTCCAAAGCTGTGGACTTTCAAAACATTACAAAGATCCTCTTTCTTAGTTTATTAGGTAGGAATTTCGTAATTTTAATTTCAAATCATTGATTTGCTATTTACAGTCTGAAAATACTTGCTAACTCGAAATTTTACAAGTCCATCTTCGTTCTCACAGACATTAGACATACGCTGGCCAGGCGCAGGTCTAAAAATCTCCAAGTACTAAATATACTTGCTTCAATTCCTAGTGAAAATACTTTTAAAAATTCTTTTAAAAATGGATATGGAAAGCACGTTCCCCCATGGATTACAGTTCCACCCGGCGGTTACGCTACTGTCCCAGTAGAGTCGCTTGTGGCTGTAGATTTCACATCTCTTAAATTTCGCCATGGTTGTCGCCATAGATTGCAGTACACACGGCGGTTACGCTACTATCCCAGTAGAATCGCTCGTGTCTATAGGCATCACGCCCCTCAAATTTCGCCTGGCATTAGATTGCAGTTTACCCGGCGGTTACGCCACTATCCCAGTGGAATCGCTTGTAACTGTGGGCATCTCGCCCCTCAAATTACGCTAATCATCAATCAAATCTAATCTCATCGCGATGAACTATCGCGAAGGATTTCCGATTCAAATAGTCACTCTGACTAAAATTCTACGTAGCTACGAATTTCAAATGGACACTCATCGGGAGTTCCAATACCTTCTCTAATAATAAATGGAAGGTACTTTTCCACATCCTCAGTTTAGAAAACATAATATCATATATGTAGTACTTTCATTTCACATTTCGTACATATAACATCTATGTAAACATACATAAGATTTCCATAACAATGTCTTTCTAAACTAACGGTTTCAAATTTACCGCATTCATATATATATAAGTTCTAAAAACTTACATATCCATATTCATAACAAAATAGAGGATTTCAAAATTTCCCTCTAAGTCGATTTGGAAATTTAAGGTTATCTCAAACCTAATTCATATTCATAATTCCATTTATTATCGACTTTCACATTCAATTTGAATTTCACGCTTACATCGTCAATTCTCAACACAGAATTGATGTCTATCGATATATAACCTCTGAGCTCGTACGTCTCAGAGAAGGGTGTTAAGCTAAGAGAATAAATTCTCCGCCACCAACAGATATATATTTAATAGAGATCAATTGCTATGTCATCAATTCACAATGTTAGACATACAATCCAAATCATCATCTGAAATTCAAAGCTCAACTTATATTGTCTTTGATGTCGAAGTTAAACTCAATTTTAACTCAACGATTCAATCTTTTTTTGAAAAATTCCAAATTGAACAAATTGTTCAAATTTCTCATTTAACTTTTCAACTTCGACTTCAAAAATGAATTTCAAATCATTTATTCCTTACGGAATATATTCACAACATTTCATATTCGGAAAAAAAACATTTCCATACTTATTTAAAAATAAGTTATTCACAAATCCATTTTATTTTCAACATTTGAAAATATTCGATATACTTAAATCAAAATTAAGTATATATTTCATCTTTAAGGAAATCATTCTCTTTCACATATTCATTTGAGTCAAAACGAATGTTACGTAAAACATCGTTACGACAACTCAAAATCATTAGTATAGGGATTCGAAATTTAGATAGATGTATAAATCCCAATACTATACAAAACATTTCCTTTCGGAAATCATTTACTATAACAATAATGTTATAGTCCACCATTTCCTTATATTCGAAAACGTCTATTTCAACAATGAATGTTGAAATCTATGGTTTCGATATTCAATGCCTTTGAAAACATCTTTTTAAAATAATTAACTTCGTTTTAAAATATCATATTCCTAAACATGTCCATTTCATTCAATATTATATTCACGGTCCAAAATTGTGAATATACTACTTTTAACAAGCTATAAGAATTTACTTATCAAAATAAGTCAGTTTCGAATTTATAAACAATGTTTATAAATTCCATTTCTATTCATAAAGACTTCAATTCATAAAAATTTACTTCATTAATCATTCCTTCACAACTCAGTTTTATATCAGAATTTTAATTTACAAGTAAATTACTTATAAATTCTTTTATTTCGCAACTTCGATTCATTTTATAACTTCACATTATAAAACTTTTAATTCTGAAACTTTTCATCCACTTATGAAATCCATTAAATATTTCACTTTAACACTTATACAATTCCAATATTTTATTAACACTTTCAAATCTTCAATATAGCCCGTTTATAATAATTCAAAAATTCCAATTTAAACTATTATATAAATTTATCAGTTTTCCATTTCCAAGATAATCAACTAGTTCTTTAGTAAACCATTCATCGACTTGATTTTCAATCTAACCGCATTTGATTCATTCACATTGGATTTTACTAACATTCATTCATATTCAATTAGTTCACATTCACTAATTTATATTCAAGTTAGATTGCTTTCAATTCAAATCAATTCTATTTTGATTTACTTATCTTTCAATTTGAATCCAATTACTTAGCTTCCAAATTCCATTAATTCAATTTCATTAATACTTAATGAATTTCCATACAATCAACTAGCAACCAATGCACATTCAACTTAACCAAATTTGTTTACTTTGCTTACGTTTAATTTGGTTCAACACACTTAATTTCAATTGGTTTATATTCCAATTCTGATTGAATTCTTATACTCACCATATTCACTAATTCACTTTTTCAATTAAAGTTGAATTTCCTTTATATAACTCAATTTCATATTCATTCTTCACTTTATCAATTCATTTTGATATCAAATTCAACCTCATTCAACATTACTTAAGCTATGTTTCATTTATCTTCACTTGCATTTATTTTCACCATACAGCTTAAGTTCGGCTCAAATTTATTTTAAATTCTATTTTTTTATTTAACTTTTACTAAAGTCAAATTCATATCACATTTCAAAAATTCAGACTTTGTTTTACTTAACAAAACCGTTTAACCATTTAAAAACTGGTTTTACTTAAATTTTCTCATTTTATAAGTTAAACAACTTATAAATTTAAACTTTCCAATTCATATTATATAATCACTTATCTTTCAAGTTTAAATTTTCATCTCAACAATTTATCAAATCAAGTTCAATTTATTTAACTTTCCTTTAGTTAAATTTCAAATCCATTCATTTATTAATACTAATTCAATTCAATTTAACTTTTCTTAAGTTAAAAATCTTTATTTTCAAAAACAATTTTATACTTCTTTGGATTTGAAAAACATTCTCCTTTTTAAAAGTGTTTCTAGTAACTATTCATATTAAACATCATAAACTAAGCTTTGTGTAAACCAAAGCTCTGATACCACCTTGTAACATTCCCCCTTTTGACCGCCTCCAGTCGGTGATTAAACCAACTAGAAACGTTCAAAAAGACGAATTGTTATTTAGTTTATAAGGTTTAAACAGAATCAGCCACAGAAACACAGATAATAACACTGAATTAAAACAAATGAGAATTTATTTCATTACTATAAATCTTTTTATATACATCAGAGTTTATACAATTTTAATACTGATACAGCGGAATATCTTAAAAATACAATTTTCTTCTGAAACTAAAAATGGTTCTTTACTCTCTCTCTAACTTCGCTGCTCGAAAATCTTCAAGCTGTAAAAATACTCGGTCTGCCCCGAGTATTATATTCAAAAGAAAATAATACACAGGTCAGTCTAATTCAAACCAGTTTATTAGTGCATAGAGGCAGTAATAATTTAAATAGACGACAGTCACAATAATTCTCGTCTATCCGACTCTTTAAACAAAGAAATCGGATAACGAAAATATAACACTTAACAGTGTTAAACAATAAATCAGCAGATTTAAATCATCAACAGAGATAAACAGTGTTATTGGCTGCCGTACACGCACGCGTGCACGGCCTCGCCACATTAAAATGTGTGGCTGCAGTACACGCTAACGTGTACGGCCTCGCCAACTCATGTGCACCAACCAAATGCACAACTAACAAATCAAGATAGAGTAAATCAAAATGCTACAAGTCTGAAAACTTCAAGGCCAGCAAAACCCAAACTCGAGGCAACAATGACCAAGAGCTCACAACTGCTCAAAAATATGGCAACGCAGCACCGACACAGCAAAGTATATCTACATATTAATTATGCAAACATATGTTGCAGTGAAATAACAAAGAGCTCAAGTCAACTTATATAAAAATGAATAGCATTAAGGCACCAATTCCAGTGAAGTTCAAAATGAAAATCAAGACATCACGTATGCGAGCTTCACACTGCAACTAAACTTTTGAATGGAGGCAGTGCAACAACACCAAATAAAGAAGATGGTCAACACTTATGAACACAGAACAGTTCAAAATACCAAACCACGCTTCAGACAATATAAATGCAGACCAAAAATTGAATGAAACAGGTCAAACAGATATGCAGTGACAAAATGGATGCAAAGCTCTATAAATCAGAACAAAACACTCCAGTATAAATGCAACTATACAATAGTGAATAATGCAAAGGCAGACTAAGTGAATCAACTACCAAGTATAGATGGAATGGAATGAATCAAGACAGCAACCTCAACAAACAACTACAAATTTAGTTCAAGTGATCAAAGACTGGACAACAACAAATGCAACAGGAACCATCAAAGCCACGACAGGCATTCAGTAGCACACACAAAAAAAACAAGTGAAGCTACCCAACATGATTGTCAATGAAACTGGAACCAATCTCAAGTACAACTACTATAGTGACAAAACAGTTTCACAAATGAAGAAACCCGAGAAATGCAGAGTGATATATGCTACATGAACATGCGAACTGTACAATACTGAAGTGGTGCAATATATATGAACCAACATGAAACAAATTCAAACAGTGCAACTCGAATGAATGCAGACTACCTGTAGCAAATGTGAACTACAACAGAGCTCACTACAAAGATGGGTGCAACAGTATGGAAGTAGTGTGACAACCAGTCACATATATACACACATGAATGTATATATATATATATAAAGCAATGCCACACTAACAACAAAAAAATGCAGGGTAATTCAAAGATTCTCAACCAAAATCTGGGACCAAGCTCACTTACAAATTTTGCACTGTAAAATAACACAAACTTGGTACAATTCCAACCATATATGTACACACACATACCTATGTATGTATGTACATATATGCAGATTTGGATAACAGATGACCAAGCAAAATACATAGTGTAGAGACTGAAGTGATAAACAACATAACCAAAACCAAGTCCATAACTTCAAGAGCAAAAATGCAAATTCGAATATACATATATACATATCAAATGATATATATACATACGTGACTGCATACATATATATGGAGGCTAAAATGCAACTGGGTGCAAACAGTCTCCAAAAACATGAATGTACAACTTGTAAACCCATATATATAGTACTGTAACTGGACAGTACAAGGTTCCAAAACAACAATTAACGCCCGAAGTGAAGAAGAACGACATCAACATCGTCAATTCAAGTAAGCGAAATTATTTGACATGAACTAAACAGGAATCACCAACAGCAAACAAAAGCAATATCACGAGCCGAAGCCCAAAAAGAATGGAGTCAACCAGTTCAAAAGTAATCGAAGCCAGGTTAAACAACAACGAAATCATACGAATAAAACAGAAGAATCAGGGAGCTTGAATTGGATGTGAGTGAAAGTTTCACTCACCTGGTTTTTGAACTTGGCCAAATAGAAACGGCAGAGGGAGCAACAAGGAGACGATGGTTCGAACTCCTCCGATCGATCAACAGAGGTGCGAACTCGAAGAATTTCGAAAGCCCTAATTCCAAGTCGCCATTTTTTATTTGTTTCCTAGGGTTTTTCGAATGAGGGAAGTAATGGGGATCGGGTATAGGGTTTTAAACGAGAAAAAGGGGTATGGGTTATGGGCCGGTGTGCTTTTCTTTTGTACTAAAGGTATGGTAAATATTTTTTTTTCTTTTTAAAAATCTAATTTTGTTTTTGTTTAATTTTGTTGTTAAAATCTAAACTATATATATATATTCATTCGTACAAATAAAAATTTAAATAAAAGAATTTCAATCGATTACAATTTCCAAATTCAAACAGAAATTAACAATCGATATTAAATCATTAATTTACGAAGATTTTATCGTTATAAAATTTTCCAACAATAACAACAAATTATCTGTCAACTTTAATCGTTTATCGATGATTATAATTCGGGTGAAAATCCAGGTTGTTACAGAAATTCAATTTGAATTCAATTAAATTTTATACGCGTTTATACGCCGTATGTTCACCAAACAATCCCAATAAATACGAAAATTGAAATCCAGTAATAATTCAATATTACGGACCCAATGAAACTTGTTTCGTCAAATTCCGAGACTGTGCCTCGGAAGACTATTTTTAAATTCAATTCAAACGATAATATTTCAAAACGGAACAAATCGCTTTCAAATTCAATTCTGAAACTTCTATTACCTTCAGTATTATCAATATGAATTTTCTAAGCCTTTAAATTATTTTTAACCGGCTTAAAATCGAAGATTCAAATTTTATTCAACTTTCAATAGATTAATTTCAAAAATTAAATCGCCAATTCATTCTGATAATTTGAAATTCAAGTCAAATCATCGTTCAAATATTTAAAATTAATTAAATATTTTCAATTTAAATTGTTCAAAATTCAGGGTCGTTACAACCATGTTGCTACATCACTACTCTATCCTCAAGCGAGTGTGCCAACATCTCCAACATGATCGACAAAGTCCCCTGATTCCTTCATATACAAGCCTGACCCTACTGCAATTACCAAAATAACTCGGTACCGACTTGAATAGCTTAGTACCGACTTGTTTACTTAGCCAATCTTTAGCTAACTCTTCTTCTTTGCTTCAAGTACTCCATTCTCAAGTGCTTCAGACTCCGATCCATCCATCAAAACAACTCGGTCACATGCCCAATGCCTTCATCTTCAGGTTCTAGAAACAAGTCGGTATAATCTCCAATACTTAGCCAATCTCTTGCATCTTGCCATGTTCCAACTCTAATAGCCATGCTCTAGAGAGCCCCTACAATCACTGACGCATATGACCAATACAAACAACTCGGTAAAGACATGAGCAACTCGGTACCGACTTGTTACTTGGTAAATTTGGACATGCGACTTGAATTCGTGGCTTCCTCCATACTGCAGAGCCTCCTCTCCAAGTTTAGTCCAATTTTGACCATCTTTAATTTTAATTTGCCAAATTCACCAACCTATCTTTCTAATCATCCAAAACACTAGCAAACAACATCAAAGCACAACATACAATTGTAAAATAACATGCAGATACATCCATTTCAATAAGCAATACACAAGAATGTGATAAACAAGCCAATTCTATCTCTAAACTCTAGTAACCACTCACCAATTAACAAAATCGACCAATTCAAGTCAAGATCTGATGTAGAAAACAATAAAAAGCAATGCAAATCAAGCAAAACAATGATATCTAAATTCTATCTAACGAACTTCTCTCTAATTAGTAATTTGGCAAGGATTAAAAAGTAATTTGTGTGATTTTAGATGAAATTAGGGTTAACGAAGGTTTTGAACTAATTAGGGAAAGGGAAAAGTTTTAATTCAGCTCCTACAGCCCTCTATTTATACTAATCCTAAATTAGATTAATGGGACTAAGTATTGGTTAACTAATTACCCACTAATGTAGGTCAGCAGCTATCTAAACTTAAAATAGGCATTACTTCCTAACCGACCACTATACAGAATGGGAAACCATCATCCTAAAGCAATAGAACTGGTTTGAGACCCAAATTCGATTCATATCAAAAGTTAGAGCCTAAACAAGGTTTTTAGGATTAAAATGGTCACATAAAAATTTGGCAAAAAATAAAAATGTCCAAATTGTCCCAAAGAGTTATATCTCAAAATTATAGAGTCATACACATGAATAAAATAAAAATATTTTACGATCATCCAATACGTAAAATACTGGTCGTCACATTTTAAAAAGAGCTAAACTGTTTGCCGTGTACATGGATGCTTGTGGTACAGAACTCGATGTAAGTATTTTGCAACAAGGCAAGGGGATTGCATGTGCTATTGGGCAACTTGAGACCCATGAGAGGAATTACCTAACTCATGATTTGGAGTTGGCAGCATTGTCTTTTCTTTGAATACATAAAAGTAATATTTATTGGGTGAAAAGTTTGAGCTATTCATCGATCATAAATCTGTGAATTACTTATTCTCCTAAAAAGATCTTAATCTTAGGTTACAAAGATGGATGATATTACTTATTCGTACTTTTAGCATCATATGACTTTTGAATTTGCTATACTCCAGGAAAGGCGAATGTTGTGGCAGATTCCTTGAGTAAAAGGCATGTTAGGTTGGGCTTTGTGTTTATAAAATGGAAGGGTTTAAAGTTAATTGCTGATTTCAATTTCCGACCTTCCTATGATGTGTTACCCAGTTTGTTAGCAACTTTGGAAGTTGGACAAACACTTATCGATCAAATCAGTTCTCGCCAAAGATTTGATGCAAGCATTATAGAGACCTTAGATTGAACTGAGAAAGGGGAAAAGTCCAATCATATTGATTGATATTTTATTAATGCGAAGGGTTGGAAGGTTGCGTGTTCCCGAATTATAGGGTTTGTGTAATAATCCACACCTCCGAACATACCGATCTAAAGCCCTTGGCTTTTAAACTCGTGTTGCGCTAAGAAGTACTAATCAATAAGTTTTATGGTTTATATGATATAGAGACAAACAAAATTTGAAATCATTCTATACCTTTAGATCTCACAACGAAAGGAATAAAATGTAAATGCTGAAAATAACCCAAACTAACACTATATGAAAATGATCGTGGTCTATACAAAAAGTATCTTAAAATAGTCTCCAAATAGGAATACAACATAAGTCTAACTTATAAATACAATAAGGTACATAGGAAAATGACTATAAATAAATATATCTCCAACTGCACTGTCACCTCCTCCATGCACCTTATCCTTGTTACCTCATCTACTAACATTCCCTCATATAATATATATATATATATATAAAGAGGGAAAATAGAGGGGATCAAAAAAGGTCTGGCATGAGAGTTATATCACTGGTGGTATGGTGTAAATAAATAGTTTGATTATCATTTATAATCAACACTACCTCAGGGTGTTCATTTGTGTGCATGTACGACATATAAGGAATTAGCCAATTTGCACATTATAAGGCAACGATCTTTAATATGCCTACATCCAATAATAATCTACAAAGATTTCCACCCGAGGTTGGAACATCCAAAAGCTGAGTAAACCTAGGAATACCTCTAATATACGATCTTGATAATAAACCTCCTAACTATACCTCGAGCAACATTCCCAATGGTAAACCATTTAAGTTGCCCATACCGAATGTACATTGCAATGCAAGGCATATGGTGGGTAAATGATCCTAATGGTAAACTGCCTACCAATGCATTGAGTAAACAAACTGAGTGGCAAACATGTCCTATGCCTCCATATTGTACGGCTATTTCATAGAAGGGTCGATAATTTGATTTCTTTCGTAGGTTCATCCACCCAAACGATGTCAACCATACTTACATGATTATATCCGTCCACTTCATGCAATCATCAGAATATGACCATGACTACTGTAGTGACAATGGGAGCCTATAATTGCAATATAATCGCACGTAGTGTTGAGCATCACTTTACACAACATCGTGAATAGTGAACTCCATAACATCACTAAGTGTGAAACAAGTCTAGCGCATTACACAACTTCATGCAGTTATGTGAGCTTCAAGAAGTCAAGGAAGTGGGAACAAATCCCCAAAACTATCATACTTGGCCTGCACTAGGTGCAGGTTCAACTTGGGCTTGCTTAAGCAATTAAAACGTCTGAACACATCATTCAGATGTATGGACATCTTTCAGACATCTAACTTCTTGAACTAAAATACTTACATGCAATCAAACATCTAAATTCATTTTCAAACGTCTGGCCCCTATTCCAGACATGTGAATGTGAATATCAAACATTTGATTCTAGTTGAGAAATAACGTCTTCCATTATGTTTTCAATTTACTTAAATTCAGAAGTCTGGTTTTGCATTTTCAAACATCTGAAAGTT
Organism: Allium fistulosum; assembly: GCA_030737815.1. NCBI lineage: Eukaryota > Viridiplantae > Streptophyta > Magnoliopsida > Asparagales > Amaryllidaceae > Allium > Allium fistulosum. Next base: position 117,486,708 of record CM060908.1, on the reverse strand, counting down.
TATATTTTGTTTTGTTCTTGTTTCTGCTTTACTTCTTCTTTCTAGATTTAAATGCAAATTTTTTGAATTCATATAATTCATCTTTAAACAAGTATCTATATATGGTTTCAACCCTATTCATTCCTAAATTTTTACATAGTTTAATTAATATATTGTATACAACTAATCTACGGTTTATGTATATATATTCTAGTTTATCCAAGTTTGATAGAATCATATCTAAGTGATTTCAAGGGATGTATACATGAATTTACTTTTATCAATTTAAGACTATTATATAAATTAGATCTATATGTTTTAGAGGTGAATTCTAGCCAATTTACCCTCCCTCAAGTTTCAATAATTAAAATCGAATAATTGCCTAGTGTTTTCCAATCACATACATACATACATACATACATATACATACATACATACATACATACATACATACATATATATATATCCAATTAAAATTAACAACTCAAATCAAAGAATTCCTATCAACAATAAAACAAAAGTCGACCCGCATCATGGACAAAAATCAACAAATAAAACAAAGAAATCAATTATAGAAACTAATACAATTAGACTCGCTCTTCATAGACAAACTTGGGATTTACGATCACAGGTAAGATTAGTTCAGGATCATGAGGTCTTTTTCTATTAGGTAGGACGGGCTATTGCATAAAATATACTATGTCAAGTGGAAAATGAAAAGCTCTAACGGTTGCAAAAGCTAGGCGTATTCTGGGAGCATATGCCTGCTATTGATCCTAAGAGGCTCCCCATTTTTACTACTAGGATAAAATATTATATAAAAGACTAACATATCAAAATCTCTTAAATAATTTTTAATTTTAAGCAACATCTCGTGATTCTACTGGGTATTAAATTAGATTGGATACAATGATGGGAAATAAATTTAGGGCTTGTAGATCATATTTCAATCCAAAATATATGTATAGTGGAAATTTAATTACCGTTGGGCTCAAAAACGGCCACCAACACCCGATTGAATGTGAAAACACCAATATCCAAATAGAGATAAGAACACATATCATAGAATAAATTGTAGAAAAGTAAATGAACATGCAAGTTTTATAGTGATTCGGCAAACTCCAGCCTACGTTCACTCCAATAATCTTTTATTTATACTGTAAGATTACAAGTCTAGTTGTTTTTTACCTTAGAAAAGTAATGAAGGAAGAGAAGATAGTGCAGAAAAAGAGCGAACTGGAAAAATATCCTTCAAATGAACAATGAATCTTGTATTTATAGGGGAACATGGCGAAATATCTTCCTGAAATTTCGACTGCGAAGCCTCCAATTCCAAACGAGGTTATCTTATCGATCGTGGGCCCTACTTCCATCAAAATAACGATTGGTGCCGATCATTTTTCTTGCTCCTTATCGCATGCGATCGATATGGTAAGTCCCACCATGTAATATCTTGCTATTCCCAAAGTTTCGCGCATAGTTGACTTCTGGATTTTGAATTATTGATCGATCATCGTTGATTTGTACTATCAATCCAAGCGATCCATATTCAAATCGATTCACGCCGATCCATAATCAAAATGTTCAATATCTGATCCATGCTGGGGATTGATTATAGCCCATCCATTTTGGAGATGGATCATTGCCGATCCATATTAGAGAAAGCCATAGCCGATCCATTGTGAAAAATGATTGTACCTAATTAGTTTTACAGTTGAAGTGTGAAATTCATACTTAACCAATTCCAGAATGCTATTCGCATGAATCTGTACGGCTACCATCCATAGTCTTGTCCAAAATTGATCTCCAATCCTGGTAATCATCTCTCTGGGCTTTCTGCCTTGATGATCATGAAGTCTGTTGAGTTAAATCCGCTTGTGTACTGCCTTGCCAAAAGGCAGGTTAACACTTCACCCCCAAAACATGCCTTGCGATAGGAAGGTATGTTTTGAATTGCCATAAATCCAAAATCCGAAGACCATAATCCATCGATAGCCATATTATCCTACTTGAATCCAATCCATTGCCAATCCAAATCCATGATTTCTTCAGATCGTTAGTGAAATCCATGACCATTTCGAGTCGATATCCAATTCCGAATTTGCAATATCTCTGGATCGTTTTATATAAATCTGTATCCATCCGAAGCTAAATCCTTTACCGTTTGAGGCTGATATCCAAATCTGTAACCTCTCTATTCATTGTCCAACTTCGGGACCACTCCGGGTCCATATCCAAGTTTGCGACTGCACCAGGTCAATGTTAAAATCCATAGCTGTTCGAATCTGATATCCAAATCAATGACCTCTTCGGGTCCTTGCCGAGCACAATCCATACTCGACGACCGAGTAAGCCGATCCTATCGCTCTCTGACGAAGCGACGTTACTTCCTATACTCCTGTTCAGTGTTCCTGAACATTAAATGATGTCTTGGTCTAAGTCCTAGTCCGATCGTGGTCTCTTAGGACCCTTGCCGAGCATAATCCATAATCGACGACCTGAGTAGGCCGTTCCTATCGCTCTCCGGTGAAGTAAACTACTCCTTGCCAGGAATAATCCATACCTGATGTCCTGTTGGGTTTTATTCTCTGGCCTCGACTCTCTAGTCGAGGACTTAATCCATGTACGAGTCCGTTATGTCGCTCTTCGACGAAGGGACTCGCACCTTGCAGTTACCACCCCGTCACTTCGATCGAGACAATAATCACCTCGATCATGATCAGTTTATAACGATCCATGACTCTGATCCAGGGCTATTCCTATTTCCATTCGATGTGGACGGTGATTGCTCCTGTTCCACCGTCGTTGTCTGATTCCTCACGTACTGCGGAAGTCTGCCATTCTTGACGTGCTCCATAATCATATCCTTTAAATGCTTGCATTCATCCATGGTGTGTATGTTCAATTCATGGAACACGCAGTACTTTCCAGACATATGCTCCCACTCAGTGGGATCCTTCCTTACTGGTTTTCAATAGGGGAGTTTCCCCCTAGTATCCAGATAAATCCGTTCTAGACTTTCCATCAAATCAGAGCATGAGGAGAACTTTGGCTCCCGATCTTTCCATCGCCCATTCCTCCCATCATATCCAATTTCTGTTTGCCTTTATCATTCTTGTTTACATCTCCTGATGATCCTCCGCTTTGCACAACGTTCACCTCTGGTTTGTTGGCTTGTGCATCTTCCTATCATAGGAACCTTTCTACTTCATGATAAAACTCTCCGAGATCCATTGGTGGATCCCACGCCAATGAATCCTTGAAATCCATGCCATTGGTAATTCTTGATACAGCTGCCATCAAAACTATGGATGGATCTGGCCGATCCACTGATGGCGCCATGGCATTAAATCATGTTAGAAAACTCCTTAGAGACTCTCCAATCTTCTATTTCAGTGCTGCTAGACTCATCACATTTTTGGGTCTTGAAATGTGAACCCTGAACTACCTCATAAATCTTTTGACCAATTCCATCCATGTGCCAAAAGAACCGCTCTCCAACTGCTGAACCGCAGTGCTGCTATATCCGTAAGATACAAGGGAAATCATCTTGCCATGACTTCCTTTGATGTCCCCAGTACTTCCATATGCTGTGTATATATCATCATATGCATAGTTGGGTCCGAATTTCCATCATATATTTCCAACATTGGTAGTTTAAACTCTGATGGTTCCTAGCATTCCTGATATTAGGAGTGAATTGATTTCTATTTACATCCTCCAGATCCCTGTTCACCAATCCTCCATGCATAACTCACCTGATCATCTCTTCAAACCTGTCATTTTCATCTAGTGGTGGTCTCCTATCATCATTTCCGAACTGCCCCCGAGTCCACAAGGGAATTCTGGAATGTTTTCCTCCAAACGAGCATCCAAATTTTGATTCACACTAAGTTCCATGGGATCGACCGTGGGTCCTCCAGCATCGCGATTAACCAAACCCGGGGGCGTGCCCCTAAGCCTTTGGAGATCGGGCCCGATCCCTCTAAGATGGCCGGGGACTGCTCCCAACTGCACTGTTCCATTCCTTTGTCCAATAGTTTCGTCCCTTTGGTTCCGGTTTTGATTTCCAACGACTTCTGCCACATCAACTCCTTAATCCAATTTTCCATTAGCTCTTGGTACTATATTCCCTTGGTTCTGCACTCTAGCTTGTCCAATCCATCGGAGTAAATTCTACATCATCTCCTCCTATCTTTTCAGCATCCTTTCTTGCATAGCATCCATCACTGTTTTGATTTCATCCCTTATGATGTAGATAGATGCTTGATTAGCTCCAACTTCTGAGGAAGCCTCTTGACTCCCTTCATGGTGGCTCCTTTCCGGTAGCACTCTTATTGTTGATTGTCTCACCATTGCTCTAAATCTAAGCTCTAGACCTTTTCCAAACTCTGAATCCGAATTCCAAATCCACGGGGGCTAGCTATCTCAGTGAAAGCACCAAAATGTTGGCGTCAAAAATGGCCACCAACACCCGATTGAATGTGAAAGCATCGATTTCCAATAACAATATCCAAATAGATATAAGAACACAGATCATATAATAAATTGCAAAAAAGTAAATGAACACACAGGTTTTATAGTTGTTCAGAAAATTCTGACCTACGTCCACTCCAACAATCTTTTATTTATACTGTAAGATTACAAGTATAGTGGTTTTTTTCCCTTAGAAAAGCAATGTAGAAAGAGAAGATAGTGAAGAAGAAGAGCTAGCCAAAAAAAGATCCTTCAAATGAACCATGAAGCTTGTATTTATAGGGAAAGACAGCAAAATATCTTCTTGAAATTTCGGCTGCGGAGTCTCCAGATCCAGACGAGGTCACCCTATCGATTGCGGGCCCCACTTCCATCAAAATAATGATCAGTGCTTATCATTTTTCTTGCTTCTTTTCACATGCAATCAATATGGTGGGTCCCATCATGTGGTATCTTCCTACTCCAAAATTTTCGTGCAGAGTTGACTTCTAGTTTTTGAGTTATTGATCGATCATCGTTGATTTTACTGTCAATCCAAGCGACCCGTATCCATATTGATTCACACCGATCCATAATGAAGATGTTCCATTCTGACCCATGTTAGGGATGGATCATAGCCGATCCATTTTGGAGATGGATCATAGCCGATCCATAATGTAGATGGATCATTGCTAATCCATATTAGAGAAGGATCATAGCCGATCCATTGTTAAAAACGATCGTACCATATTGTTTTTTAGTTGAAGTGTGAAGTTCATACTTCGCTAATTCTAGAATGCTATTCGCATGAATCTGTATGACTAACATCCATAGTCATGTCCATAATCGATCTCCAATCATGGTAACCATCCCTTCGACTTTCTGCCTTGATGGTTATGAAGTCTGTTGGGTTAAATCCGCATATGTACTGCCTTGCTAAAAGGCGGGTTAACAATTACATAATCATGCCATAGATTAACCTACTCATCTTATTCACTATTTTGAAGAATCCTTCTAATAAAAACCTTTAAGCTTTCATTAATACATAGTAATGGTAAAGTAAATGGCAATAACAATGCACATTCATCAATCAGTACATGTCCTGAATATGGCAGAAAATAAATGCATAAATACTAATGCGACTCGTATATGAATGGAAGGTCATGGAATATAGGCATAGATGCAAAACATCCTAAAATATATTGATAATTCTATATGTATGCAACATGCTATATAATAAGTTAAGTCATACATCAACATAAGTCACATAGCATAGCATACCACACCCATCAAATTTCCTAATTTGACTAGGCAACCCTAAATAGGGAAAATGTAAAGCTTACCACACCATCAAATTTCCTAATTTGACTAGGCAACCAAAAATAGAGAAAATGTAACAGAGTTGAGTGAGAAGTGGGAAATTCTAATCATCTCTGGCTCCCAAGTACTCTCAACCAGATCATCTCCCCACTGGACTCTAACTAGTTTAGTACTTTATTATAGAGTCGTTTCATCCCATGCTCAACTATATGGGTGGGTGCATGATGAAAAAGTGACTTCCTTCCATCTCAACCTCTTCCAACTGACTCGGCTCGACCACAATAGCTGAACCGTGCAAACACTTCTGCAATTGTGACATATGGAAAACATCATGAACCCCCACCAACTTCCCTACTTTACCTAATATCGAAAAGGGCCCTACAAACCTTGGTGCTAACTTTTCCGAACTACCAAACCACATAACATGTATAAGTGGTGAGACATTCGCAAAAACCATGTTGCCTACTGTGAACTCCAACTTCGTAAGTCTCATGTTAGCATAAGATTTTATATATCTTGTGAAGTCTTCATCCTCCTACGGGTCAAACCTACTTTCTCCGAAGTCTTTCTAATTGTGTCTGGCCCAAGAATAATCCTATCCGTAGTGTCCCACCAAGATGGAGATCCACACGGCCTTCTATACAATGCCTCGAACAATACCATCCCAATACTTGCTTGATAATTGATATTTTATGCAAACTCTGCTAATGACAAGTGATCCTTCCAAGAACCTCAAAAGTATAAAATACACATCTGTAGATAATCTTCCAACACTTGATTTACCCATCCAGTTTGTCTATTCGTCTATGGATGATAGGTCGTCAAATCAGTACTCAATGCCTCTTGAAGACTCCTCCAAAACTCACTAGTTAAAAGAAGATCGCAGTCACTAATAATATTGAAAGGGAATCCATCCAAAAGAAATACCTCCTTTACGTATAAGGTCACCAAAGATGCAGCTGTCCTTGTATTCCTAATTGAAATAAAATGAGCACATTTGGTCAATCGATTGACGTTAACCCAAGCACTCTCATTCCCCTCCCCCTTCTACTCGTAGGTAGCACATCAACAAAATCCATACATATACTCTCCTATTTCCACTGTGAAACCAAAGGCAATAATAATGCACCAAGCCTTTTCTACTCTACCTTTACTTTCTAACATTTCACATACTTTGAAATAAACTCCGTAGCATGTCTTTCATACTTAGCTAGTAATACACCCTCTTCATATCTTGATACATTTGTTGCTATCGGGATAAATAGTCATCCTAAAATGATGATGGGAATCTTCTAGTACCAAGTCAACCAACTCCTTAATAAGAGGAATGCAAAAGCTTTCATCTCTTCATAGCCATCCACTACGATCAATGATATAATAATCCAAATGACTCGAATGATCTCCCATGTTTAACTTCTCAAAAATACCCAATTACGCCGCATCTTACTTCTAATTCAAACCAATATGATCCATAAGTGAAGGTTGAACATCTAAAGTTGCTAATAACCCCGGTGTAAGGTTTGATGAAAGTCGGAAATCAAATGTAAAAATAAACTCCAAGTACTTCCATTCTAAAAATATAGCCTAAAATCATGCGTCTTCTACTCAAGGCATCGACCACAACATTGCCTTTGCTTAGAGCATATGAAATACCAAAATTATATGCTGCTAAAAACTCTATCCATCTCTGCCGTATCAAATTCAAACCTTTTTGGAAAAATAAATACTTTAGGGACTATGGTCTGTGAACAACTCAAATCATTCTCCTAAAAGATATGCCTCCAAGGTTTGAGAGCAAAAAACAATAGATGTCAACTCAAGATCATGAGTTGGATAGATCCTCTCATGTACTTTCAACTGTTGATTAGCATAATAAATAACCCTACCTCCTACATCAAAACAATACCTAGTCTTGTACCACAAACATCAATATAACGATAAATGCTTTCGAACCATCGGGCAATACTAAAATAAGTGCACCAACCAATGACTCCTTTAACTTGATAAAAGCAGGCTCGCACTTTGAGTTCCATGAAAAAAAAATTCTTCTTACTAAGGGGTGTTGATTGTGCAAAAATCTTTGCAAAGTCCTTAATAAACTTCCTTTAGTAGCCAAACAAACCAAGGTAATTCTTATATCTATAGCATTTTTCATCACTTGCCAATTCTAGACTGCAAAAACTTTACTAGGATTAATTGATAATCCACACTCGAAAAAACCATGATCAATAAAGTGAACTTCCTTGTGCCAAAAGTGACATTCGGAAAATTCTCCCTTCAACTTATGTCTACGGAGGGTATTGGGCACTACTCTCAAGTGCAACTTTTGCTCTTCCTCGCTTTTTGAATAAACAAGTATATCATCAACAAATACCGCCACGAACTTATTTAGCAACCTTCTAAAGACTCGAGTCATGAGGTTGACAAAATATGGTTGTGCATTGGTCAGTCCAAATGACACGACTAATCACTTATAGAGTCAGTTAGCTGTATGTAAACTGATTTTTTGAATACTTTCCTCGGCTCGCAATTAATCGAATCCGGTAACCAAGTCAAGCTAAGAAAATATCCATGTTCTAACTAACTGATCAAATAAGTCATCAATTCATGGCAAGGGACAATGATTCTTCTTCGTTGGGTTGTTCAATTCTCTTCTTTCTTTATGGGCCATATGCATAAGAGGTAAGGCAACAGGTCTGACATCCTTTTATACATTAATTCAGAATTTGATCTCCCTTCGAGGAGTAAGACCAAAAACTTCAGTAAAGGCATTTGGGGTGTCATGAAGTATAGGTGCGGAAGCTAACACATCATGCGATAGGTCTAGAGAATATATGTAACTCAACATAACAGAACTCTTCAAATCACAGTAAACCTTAAGGCTACACCCACAACAAGTACCTAGACGAACCACATTCCTATTACAGTCCAACACCGCTCCATACATAGTGTAACATCCCCCTACTTGGAGACCCAAAACTAACGGCTACGGATGCTGCAATCATCCAAAGTTATTAATCCTCGGCGACTAAACACGGTGATATTAGATACATTGATACATAGAAACATAAGAATATGGAAAAAATTCAAACAACAAAACAAACTCCACATTCCATTTCAGAATATTCAAAATTAATTACATAATCCCTATTCGCAGACCATGTTTAGATAACATATAATTATTACAAAATACGCCAAGAGCGACATATGAAGATGCCCCTTGGTAGATCAGAGTATATAGATAGACAAGAAAACAATTTTCCTTTTACAAACAAACACACAGCGAAAAAAAAAGAACTCTAATAACAATATTTCCTCCTGCACATCCTCGGAAGCTTTATTCATCTAAAAGAACACCTGGAAACCTTAACTCTCAACCTGCTCAAAATCAATTTAGTACCCGAGAGTTTAAGGGGAAAACAAAAACTTCGAGTCAGACAAAAAGCGTGGTATGCATAATAATTTACCATCTCAAACCATTTAGATATCTAATGAGAACACGCCGCTTAGCGGAACGAGTTTTCCCCTCACTAGTATCTTAAAATAGTTACAAAACCATATAATGTGCTCCTATATCCACAATGGTTAAAACATAGTATTTCAAAACATTATGATGATATGGAAAAGAAATAAATCAATTCTGGATTACCCATCCCCATTCATTCTAACTATCTGTCTCAATTATAGTTTCTAGGGTTACTATTAACCTGTCAAAATGTTAAGGACTATCTATCCAATTACTTAGTTTTCATGGGATCACTAAAAACCTATTGGTAACTCCAATATCTTATCTCTTATCCTAGTTTTCATGGGCTAACTAGGAACCTATTGGCTGACTGCCAATATCTTAATCCGGATATAGTTTTCATGGGCTAACTACAAACCTACTGGCCCCTGCCAGTATCAAATCATAGTTGTCATGGGATGACTCTGAACCTATTGGCCCCTGCCAATATCATACAGTTTTCATAGGCTTATTGTAAACCTTTTGGCCCCTACCAATATCATTAGATTAAGAATTTAACATCTGTTAAGTTATATTCACTACCGGGTCAACCTAACTGGTTGTTCTGCCCTTTCCACAAGATGCAGTGATGGGTTACTAACAATGTGAATAGCATTTCCAAAATCTTTATTTATGCCATGATTATTACTATTAAAATTGAGACTGGGCTTTGTTTTGAAATCATAAAAACATCTCTTTCGAAACCTTGGATAGCCTCCTTCGAAAGCAAAGACTTCTTTTCAAAACCTAGTATACATACCTTTAGAAACACTTGGATTCTCTTTCGAAACCATTGTTACCTTTCGAAAGTATTAAGTCATCTTTTGAAACATAAAGCTTCAAAACATACGAAAGTACCCTTTCGAAAGCATTGGGTTTACTTCTTTAAAATCAACATTTGGGCCAAATTGGTTATATACGAAAGTATCTCTTTCGAAACCAACAAAAACTAGAATTGGGAAAATTTGATGGTGTCGGAGCCATCTAGTTCGAAAGCAAAGGACTATAAAATTAAAACTTCGAAGGCCTGAATCGAAACCCCCTTTTGACTCTATCTCCTTCGAAATCCCAACCCCTTTCGAAAACAATTAGGAAAAAGGTTTGGTTTAAGGTAAAAACAAGTGCAACCCTTCGAAAGCATTACTGGTTAACATGGTCAAAAGGTATAGTAGCGGCTAGGCTTCGACTAGGTCGAAACCAACCCCTTTCGAAAGCTAGTACTTTAGTATTAACATGGCAACCTGCTTCGAAAGCTAAACAAACACCCCTTCGAAAACAAACGTTTTGACTAAGTCAAAAACTTTTAAATAAAACAAGGCAAGGATTTAACTTATGAAAACAAAACAGGGTTTCGACCCCATCGAAAGCTTACCCTTCGACACCAAGGCTTCCTCCTATCTTCCAATCCACTACATATCTTCCAAGAGATACCATGTGGATTGATTCCGATTATGATGGTTTCGACTATGATTAGGCGGAACCAAGAGTGTCGAAAGGTATTTTTCATTAAAGGCGAAACACCTTTTTCTAATTAAAGGTTGAATTATAGCAACTTTAAGTAATTTTTTCTTAACAACTTGCCTAGTTGTAAAACCCTGATTGGCTGCCATAAAACCTTTTAATTTCTTTACTTCTGAAACTGCTGAATTTATTCAGATCCTAAATTAAAGGATTTAAACATTAAAGCCTTTCCAAGTAACCTAAATCCGACATTTGCAGAAAAGCCCCTCTTTCAAAATAATTTATTTCCCCTAGTAAATCAATTAGGAAAAATCCCCAAAAATCACAGAAATTAAAATTAATCATGTAATCAAACATATTAAAATTTTAGACCCAATTTCTTCCCGAAATTCACAAAATAAATATTTAACCCAATCGTATCATATTTTCCATCAAAAATTCGTAATAAAATTTCCATAGCTTGGAAAATTCTGAAAATTAAAACCCGTCTCCAAAATTATGTTTTACTTAACATAAAAAATTTCCATGTCATTTCAAAATCAATATCTCACGGTTTTACCCTTAAAACCATACGAATTATATATAAGGTAATTGTTTAAATCAAATAATTCATAATTTAAGCATATCATCATCCAAAATTTCATAGAAATGAAATAAAACATAAATCTGAAATCATAGTATTATAGAAACCAAAAAGAGATGGAATAAATTATTATTCACTTTAGATTTGATAAGGAATTTTAGATTTGTTGTTGATTAATCCTTCCTAGCTTGATCTTGGGCTTTAGATTAAAAATTCCTTCTCTTCCTCTTTGGTAATGGCCGGCTTTAGTTTAGGGTTTAGAATTGTATTTGTGATTGTGAGAAAATGAGACGTGAATGGACAAAGATGAGAAGTTATAGCCGTGTATAATTAATTGGCTAATTAACTAATATGCCCATGTGTAAATTAATTAACCTTTAAACAATTTAAAGCCCATTTACTTTGTTAATGAGCACGACCGTATTATGTATTTATTCAAATCTGAATCTCCTTATCATCATTATTTTATTTAATTTATCTAATTAAATTTTTTGAATAATGTTATAAAAATTAAGGATGTTATAGGCCCCCCTTAAAGAATTTCGTCCTCGAAATTCTGTAAGGAATAATACTAAAAGTAGCAATCATCTGTAACAACTCCTAACAACCATACTACTCTAACTGACTTGCTACTATCTATATAAACCTAATATAGACATACCCTTAAAGAAGATCAGGATAAGTATCTCTAATCCTGTCCTCTGTCTCCCAAGTACAGTCCTTCTCGTTGTCGCTCCACTAAACTTTCACCAACCTGACTGTCCTGTTACTTAATCTTTTCTCATCTCTAGCTACAACCCGAACTGGTTGTCTAACAAAAGTCAAATTAGGCTCTACCACTAAGTCATCCAACCCTGTCTGAGGAATAGTAGTCTCTGGATCATGCACATACATGCGAAGATAAGACACGTGAAATACATTATGGACACCTGCCAAACTGCTCGGCAACTCTATCATGTATGTGAGCTTTCCAATCCTCTCTATAATCTGGAATGGACCTACATAACCTGGGGCTAACTTCCCTGACTTTCCAAATCGTACCATAGCCTTCATAGGTGATACCTTAATAAAAACCTTATCTTCAACTGAGAATTCTAAGTCCTTACGCCTCTTATCCGCGTAACTCTTCTGTTCGGACTGAGCTTCCTTCATCCTACCTCGGATTAACTCAATTTTCTCTGACGCCTCTCTAACAAATCTGGACCTAAGACTAATCTATCTCTAGTCTCCAACCAACATGCTAGTGATTTGCATGGCTTTCCATACAAATCTTCAAACGGCACCATTCCTATACTAGTCTGATAAATATTATTATAGGAAAAGTCAACCAAATGTACGTGATCTTCCCAAGATCCACCAAAGTCCAGTACACAAGCTCTCAATAAATCCTTGAGTTCTTTGTTGACTCTCTCTGTTTGCCCATCTGTCTGAGGGTGATATGCAATACTCATACTAAGCTTGGTACTCATCACTTCTTGTAGACTCTTCTAGAATTCACTAGTAAACAAAGCATCTATATCACTGACTATATTACTAGAAACTCCATGCGGTCTAACTATGTTCTTCAGGAACAACTTTGCTAAAACAGGTGCCGTTTTGGTTGACTTAAATTGAATGAAATGGGCACTCTTGGTCAATCTGTCCACCATAACCCATATACTTTCATTACCTCTATTTGACCTTGGCAACCCATCTATAAAATCCATGGATATCAAATCCCATTTCCAAACTGGAATCTCTAAAGGATGTAGTAACCCACTCGGTTTCTGATGTTCAGCTTTCACTTGTTGACAGTTTTCACACTGTCTAACCCACAAGCCAACATCCCTCTTCATGCCTTCCCAATAGAAGCTCCTCTTTATATCCTGATACATCTTGGTTCCTCCAAGATGAATCATAAACTTGGATCGATGACATTCTCCCAGAACTTCTTTCCTTACGTCCTCCATATTCTGAACACATAACCATCCCTTCTTTCTTAGCCATCCTCTCTGGTCAAGGCTAAAATCCTTTAAATCGTCGATCTCCGTTCCAATCTCAAGCCTTCTAATCCTCTTAGCTACTACTGGATCCTCCTTCTGCTTAGAAGCAATTTTCTCAATCGATACTGGTCGAACTTCTAAACAAGACAACCTGGCGGTATTCTGACTAGAACCAGCAGTCGATCTTAGCTGCACATCACAACTGACTAAAGCTTCTAAATCTCTCCATTACGCCAGCATAGCTAACACCACATTCTGATGTTTCCTGGTAAGGGCATCTGCCACCTTATTACCTTTCCCTTGTGTATATTCTATACCAAAATCATAAGCAGCCAAAAACTCCAGCCACCTCTATTGTCTCATATTCAACTCCTTCTGAGAGAATAAATACCGTAAAGACTTATGATCAGTATACAACTCAAATCTCTCCCCTAAGAGATAATGTATCCAAATCTTCAATGCAAAGATCACAGCTGCCAACTCCAAATCATGAGTAGGATATCTGACTTCATGTGGTCTAAGTTGCCTAGATGCGTAGGCAATGACTTTACCATTCTGCATCAACACCGCTCCTAATCCAGTTCCACATGCATCAGTATACACCACCAATCCTTAGTTTTCGTCTGGAACTACTAATACTGGTGCATTAGTCAACAAATGATTTAACTTAAGGAATGCCTCCTCACATTTGTCAGACCAAACAAATCTCACTTCCTTCCCGGTCAGCTTAGTTAAAGGTGCTGCTATCCGCGAGAAATCCTAAATGAATCTCCGGTAGTAGCCAGCAAGTCCAAGAAAACTCCTGATCTCAATCACCGTTTTTGGTCTCTTCCAATTATTCACAGCTTCGATCTTATCTGGATCGACTGACAATCCTTTCTCCGAAACCATGTGACCAAGAAACTTTACCTCTTTCTTCCAGAAATGACACTTGGTAAACTTCACTTTTAGCTGATTCTGCCTCAGTGTCTCAAGTACCACTCTAAGATGAACTTCATGCTCTCTCTCATCCTTAGAGTATACTAGAATATCATCTATAAATACTAGTACAAACCTATCCAAGTACTCTCGGAAAACTCGGTTCATCAAATCTATGAAGAAAGCAGGTGCATTCGGCAATCCAAATGGCATTACCAACCACTCATATGAACCATATCTAGTTAGAAATGCTATCAAAGGAATACTGTCCTCCGCCACTCTTAACTGATGGAAACCTGTCGCCAAATCCAACTGGGAAAACACTCTGGCTCCACTCAACTGATCAAACAGATCATCTATTATTGGCAAAGGATATTTATTCTTGATTGTCCCTTCGTTTAACTTACGATAGCCAATACACATCCTCAACGACCCATCTGGTTTCTTCACGAACACCGCGCCTGCTCCCCTAGGTGAACTGCTTGGTCTAATAAAACTCCTTCCTTCTAGATCCATTAGCTGCACCTTTAATTCCTTCATCTCATTTGGTGTCATCCTGCTAGGTGGTCTACTAACAGGTTCAGCTCCTGGCACAAGATCTATTCTAAACTCAACAGCTCTTTTCAAGGGCAGTCCAGTGACTGGCTCAAAAATATTTGTAAATTCTCTTGCTACCCGAACTCGACTTAACTCATTTCCTACCTCCATAGCATTAAGCATAGCACTAACACTCCGGTCAGTATTCTCTACTGAGAATATCACTCGGCTATGACTATCAGGGTGTCTCGGTGATATTTTCCTATCCTAGCAAAATATTCTAGCCTCATACCTACTTAACCAATCCATACCCAAAACAATCCCGAAATCTACAAAATCAATAACATACAAACTGCATGCAAACTTATGACCTAACAAGTCAAGTTCTAACTGGTCACATCTTAACCCTAGAGTTGCATACTCTCCTAATGGATTCGCACCCCATAAGGAAGTAATAAGGTAGATGGGTTCTAGACATAATCTATCAACCAAACACTGAGATATAAATGAATGTGATGCACCGGTATCAAAAAGTACTCTAACTGAAATACTCTGAATCAAAAGCGTACCTTCCATTATTGTCTTTCCCTTATCTGCTGTAGTAAGCCTAGCTGGAACTATAGCAAAAACATTTCCTTTGTCATCCCTAACTGGCTCTAGACACTGATTCTTGTAATGTCCAACTTGATCACAGTTAAAGCATTTCACATTCTTCTTAACTGTAGCCTTCCTTCCATTTCTTGACCGGCATTCATTAGCAAAGTGACCCTTCTTGTCACCCTTATAGCAAACAACCTCAGCCTTAGACTTCCTGGTGGTATCTCCCTTTTGGGTCCCCTTCTTTTTAAAGAATTTCATATTCTTCCCTTGAGAACCCCGGGTTTCCACTGACTTCTCTTTAGCTAAATCAGCAAGCAAGTCCTCATGCCGAATAGCCATCTCCATCACTATATTGCAAGGATCATGGACATGTGTCATGGTCATCCTAGCAAGCTCGGGCCTCAGTCCCTACATGAACTTCTCATTCCTTTTGATGTCAGTATCTATAAGAGCATATCCATATCTAGACAGCTCTTCAAACTTAGTAACATACTCAACTACTGACATCTCTCCTTGCACTAAATCCATAAATTTCCTCATCAGCTCGGACTTAGCAAACTTAGATACAAACTTCTACTCAAATCTCATCTTAAAATCATTCCAAGTTAAATATTCTTTCGGAACTCCGACAGTGACACTGTTCCACCAATGTAGTGTTGACCCCTGCAACTGTTTAGAGGCCAACCTCCTCTTTTGCCCATCATTTAGACCAAAATCAGTAAATATACGCTTACAATGCAACAACCAATTTTGAACTTTTACAGCATTCTCCATTCCCAAGAATGGCTTCCCATCCAAACTGGTGTAATCTCTACTCAGCAAAGCAATATTCCCAACTGGAGCTACAGGCTTAGCTTCTCCTCCATTCCCAGCAACTCCAGCAGTAGCAACAGCTTGCATCAAGCCGGCTTAGAACTGATACATCGCCCTCATATTTACTGGTGGATTTTCAGCTCCCACATTGGCTTCAGCATTTTGATTACTAGCATTAGACGGTCGACCCGGGTTTCTCCTAGTAGTGGGTCGAGCATTCCCATTAGTTGTGGTGCTTCCTCCATAGAGATTTCCTCTTCCGTTTCCTACTTCCATATCCCATTTCTCGTAAATCTGCATACGAGAATTAGTAAGATACAGAAGAATGGTCTAAGAGAACGGGGATACTTACTTATACATATAGAAACACAAGTACGTTATTATAGTTTTAACCCAAACCTCAATCTTATTATCCGATTCATTGGATTATGTTTGAAAAATCTTTTAGGTTTAAGTTTCTTTTAAAGTTTCATAAACCTATGCTCTGATACCAACTTGTAACATCCCCTTGCTTGGAGGCCCAAAACTAATGGCTATGGATGCTGCAGTTATCCATAGTTATTAATCCTCGATGACCAAACACGGCGATATTAGATACATTGATACACAGAAACATAAGAATATGGAAAAAAAAATAACAAAACAAACTACACATTCCATTTCAAAATATTCCAAATTAATTACAATATCCAAATTCGCAGACCATGTTTAGATAACATATAATTATTACAAAATACGCCAAGAGTGACATATGAAGATGCCCCCTTGGTAGATCAGAGTATATAGATAGACAAGAAAACAATTTTCCTTTTACAAACAAACACACAACGGAAATAAAAGAACTCTAATAACAATATTGCCTTCTGCACGTCCTCGGAAGCTTTATTCGTTTAAAAAAATACCTGGAAACCTTAACTCTCAACCTACTCAAAATCAATTGAGCAACTGAGAGTTTAAGAGGAAAACAAAAACTTCAAGTCAGACAAAAAGCCTGGTATGAATAATAATTTACCATCTCAAACCATTTAGATATCTAGTGAAACCACGTCGCTTAACGGAATGGGTTTTCCCCTCACTGTTATCTTAAAATATTTACAAAACCATATACTGTGCTCCTGCATCCACAATGGTTAAAACATAGTATTTCAAAACATTAAGATGGTATGCAAAATAAATAAATCAATTCTGGATTACTCATCCCCATTCATTCTGACTATCTGTCTCAATTATAGTTTCTAGGGTTACTATTAATCTGTCAAAATGTGAAGGACTATCTGTCCAATTACTTAGTTTTCATGGGATCACCAAGAACCTATTAGTAACTCAAATATCTTATATCTTATCCTAGTTTTCATGGGCTAACTAGGAACCAATTGGCTGACTGCCAATATCTTAATCCAGATATAGTTTTCATGGGCTAACTACAAACCTACTGGCCCCTGCCAGTACCAGATCATAGTTTTCATGGGCTGAATATGAACCTATTGGCCCCTGCCAATATCATACAGTTTTCATAGGCTTACTGTAAACCTGTTGGCCCCTGCCAATATCATTAGATTAAGAATTTAACATCTGTTAAGTTATATTTACTACTAGGTCAACCTAACTGGTTATTCTACCCTTTCCCCAAGATACAGTTATGGGTTACTAACAATGTAAATAGCATTTCCAAAATCTTTATTTATGCCATGGTTATTACTTTTAAAATTGAGGCTGGGTTGGGTTTTGAAATCATAAAAACATATCTTTCGAAACCTTGGATAGCCTCCTTCGAAAGCAAAGACTTCTTTTCAAAACATAGTATGCATAACTTTCGAAACACTTGCAAAATATCCTCTTTTGAAACTATTGTTGCCTTTCCAAAGTATTAAGTCATCTTTTAAAACATAAAGCTTCAAAACATACGCAAGTACCCTTTTCGAAAGCATCGGGTTTACTTCTTTAAAATCAACATTCGGGCCAAATTGGTTATATATGAAAGTATCTCTTTTGAAACCAACAAAAACTAGAATTGGGAAAAATTGATGGTGTCGGAGCCATCTAGTTCGAGAGCAAAAGACTTTAAAATTAAAAATTCGAAGGCCTGAGTCGAAACCCCCTTTCGACTCTCTCTCCTTCGAAACTCCAACCCCTTTAGAAAACAATTAGGAAAAAGGTCTGGTTTAAGGTAAAAACAAGTGCAACCCTTTGAAAGCATTGCTGGTCAACATGGTCAAAAGGTAGAGTAGCAGCTAGGCTTCGACTAGGTCGAAACCAACCTCTTTCGAAAGCCAGTACTTTAGTATTTACATGGCAACCTGCTTCGAAACCTAAACAAACACCCCTTCAAAAACAAACGTTTCGACTAAGTCAAAAGCTTTTAAATAAAACAAGGCAGTGATTTAACTTATGAAAACAAAATAGAGTTTCGACCCCATCAGAAGCTTACCCTTCGACACCAAGGCTTCCGCCCATCTTCCATTCCACTACATATCTTCTAAGAGATACCATGTAGATTGGTTCCGATTATGATGGTTTCGACAATGATGGTTTCGACTATGATGGGGCGAAACCAAGGGAGTCGAAAGGTATTTTCCATTAAAGGCGAAACACCTTTTTCTGATTAAAGGATGAATTATAGCAACTTTAAGCAATCTTTTCTTAAGAACTTGCCTAGTTGTAAAACCTTGATTGGCTGCCATAATTTTTTTTAAATTTCTTTACTTCTGAAACTGCTGCATTTATTCAAATCCTAAATTAAAGGATTTAAACAATAAAACCTTTCCAAATAACCTAAATCCGACATTTGCAGAAAAGCCCCTCTTTCAAAATAATTTATTTTCCCTAGTAAATCAATTGGAAAAAATCCCAAAAATCACAGAAATTCGAATTAATCTTGTAATCAAACATATTAAAATTTTAGACCCAATTTCTTCCTGAAATTCACAAAATAAATATTTAACCCAATCGTATCATATTTTCCATCAAAAATTCATAATAAAATTTTCATAGCTTAGAAATTTCTGAAAATTAAAACCCATCTCCAAAATTATTTTTTATTTAACATAATTTTTTCCATGGCATTTCAAAAACAATATCTCATGGTTTTACCCTTAAAACCATACGTATTATATATAAGGTAATTGTTTAAATCAAACAATTCATAATTCAAGCATATCATCATCCAAAATTTCATAGAAATGAAATAAAACATAAATCCAAAATCATAGGATTATAGAAACCAAAAAGAGATGGAATAAATTATTATTCACTTTAGATTTGATAAGGAACCTGAGATTTGTTGTTGTTTAATCCTTCCTAACTTGATCTTTGGCTTTAGATTAAAAATTCCTTTTTTTCCTCTTTGGTAATGGCCGGCTTTAGTTTAGGGTTTAGAATTGTATTTATGATTGTGAGAAAATGAGACGTGAATGGACAAAGATGAGAAGTTATAGCTGTGTATAATTAATTGGCTAATTTACTAATATGACCATGTGTAAATCAATTAACCTTCAAACCAATTTAAAGCTCGTTTACTTTGTTAATGAGAACGACCCTATTATGTATTTATTCAAATATAAATCTCCTTATCATTATTATTCTATTTAATTTATCTAATTAAATTTTCTGAATAATGTTATCCAAAATTAGGGATGTTACACATAACCATCCAATCAACCTCTAAAATTAAACCAGACCTAGAAAATCCCAACAAAAAAGAATCACAATCAAACTCAACAGTCTAAATAAATAACTTCAAACCCATACAAATTATTGGTAAATGGATCAATCCTCTAACAGGATCTAATACTATATAGAGTCTATAACTATACCAGCCTTTAAGTCCAATTCATTTACTAATTTGCTTGGAATAATTGAGTGAGATGCTTAGGTGTCAAATAAAGTGCGAATAGATAAATCAAAAAGAGTTAGGACACCTTCCATGATGACTTTCTTCCCTTTTTCCATTGTTGGGGCTATGTTTAAGCTAGGAACATCATCAAGTGCATAAGCTGGAAACACCTAAGTAGAAGTCTTAGGCAAGGTCAGACACTTCTTCTATGCATGTCCAAAATAGTTGCAGTTGTAGCATTTTATCTTCAAAAAATTCACTTTGCAATCCTTTGCCAAATGCCCCATCAAACTACACTTCCTACATCTGAAATTTGATTTCTTTATTCTACCTTGAGCTTCCATTCTACCCTCGTGATTATTCTACTGAACAGGTTTTCCTTCTACCTTCTTAGGTTCTTCGTTGGTAATTGAATTTAGCAGTGCCATCTCAACCATGCCCTCAAAAGTGGCTCCATTTAGTACATGTCTCAAAGAAACATACCTCAAAGATGGATTTAGCCCTTAACAAACTTTATTGTATTCTTCATTGGTGTACTGATAAGGTATAGGCCATACCCCGCCGACCTATTGAACACATTGACATACTCCTTGACACTATGGTCTCTTTATTCCAAATTATTAAACTTCTCCAACTCCACTCTCCATTTGGCCTCCGATATAAACTTAACTTCAAACAACCAAGTAATCTCAATCTCTTTATTCTTAGCAATTACAATATCCCACTGGTTCAAGGCCTCCAATTGCCGGTGTCATGAAGCCAATTGTTCCTTCATTGCATCCTCCATACCCATGCCCGCATCTCAACAAATGATTCAGTTCAAAAGTAATTATTTCCATCCAGACTTTGGATATCCCTGCATAATTTAGGAAAGTCCAAAGAAAGCGTAGGGGCCGGGACTTCCTTATGTGCTTATGCTACGATTACACCATTGGGGTTAAATTTAGTCTAGCTACTTGCTTAGAGATACCGTGGAAACCATACTAGAACGTTCACACCCAAAACCTCAGCTACCTCAACAAATCCATTTCCAGTTTAATTGCACATTTCACTTATTTTTAAATTGCAATGGTTGCAACTTCCTTAGATAATAGTAATCATTGTTGAAATATATGGACGTGTTTGTATTATACCATATCTATAAATAATAACTTTTCAAATATACAAATATGTTCTCTCGATACATGCCTAATTCCTAAAGAATTCTGTACCTAATATTTGATACCACATGTAACAATCCGCATTTTCGAACATACCAATCCAAAGCCAAAAATGGCATTTGAACTAGCGTCATGCCAAGAAGTATAAATTGTTGGGTTTTTGTTATTTATATGATACAGCGAGGAATAAAATTTTAAATCGGTCTACACTTTTAGATCTTTTAGAAAAAGGAATAAAATATAAATACTAAAAATAACTCAAAGCAATACTGTATTGAAATGATCATGACCCATACACGAAGTGTTTGATTAAAGTCTCTAAATGGGAATACAATATAAGTATAATTGATAAATACAACAAGGTACATTGGAAAATGACTTTAAGTAAATATATCTCCAAGCGCATTATCACCTCCTCCACGAACATTATCCTTGTTACCTCACCTGCTAACCTTTATTTCTGTTATATATATAGGGAAAATTGAGAGGTTCGGACAAGATTTGGTGAGGGAGTTATATTACTAGTGGTATAATGTAAAAAGTAGTCAAGTTTTATAATATACACTACCTAAGGATGTTCATTTATATGCGTGTACTACGTATAAGAAATTAGTCAATTTACACACTATAGGGTAATGATCCTTAATACATTTCTATAGCCAATAATAATCTTCAAAGATTTCTATTAGAAGTTCAAAACATCCAAAAATCGAGTAAACCTAGGAATACCCCTAACATACGGTCTTGATAATAAACTGCCTAACTATAGCTTG
Organism: Allium fistulosum; assembly: GCA_030737815.1. Classification (NCBI taxonomy): domain Eukaryota; kingdom Viridiplantae; phylum Streptophyta; class Magnoliopsida; order Asparagales; family Amaryllidaceae; genus Allium; species Allium fistulosum. The sequence goes on along the minus strand of CM060908.1, from coordinate 117,464,790 downwards.
AGCAACATTCTTAATAGTAAACATTTATGTTGCTCATACTTAGTATGCATCACAAGCCAAGGCACATGCCGGGTAAATAATCCGATTGGTAAATTGCATAACAAAGCATTAAGTAAACAGGTGACAAATGTGAACCTTACATACATTGTTCGATTAGCAACATAAAAGGGTCGATAATTCGACTGCTTCCATAGGTTCATTCGCCTAAACGATGTCAACCCTACTAATACAGATATCTTCATCCACTTCATGCAGTCACCAAAATGTGATTGTGACTACCATAGTAACAGCGGGAACCTCTAATAGTGATACAATGCATGCAAAATTGAACATTACTTTACATAACATCGTTAAGTGTGAACTCTAGAATGTCACTAAGTGTGAAACAAGTCCAGTGCATTGAAAAACTTCACACAGTTACTTATGCTCTAGGAAGTGGGAACAAATCCCTAAAACTATCCTACTTGGCCTGCACCAGGTCCAGTTTCAAACTGGGTTTGCTTCAGTAATTCAAAAGTTTGAACACATCATTTAGATGTCTGGACATGTTTCAGGCATTTGACATCCTGTACTAAAATACCTATAGGGGTCTGAAGTTATTTTTAGATGTCCGGCCCTTATTTCGGATGTTTGAATGTGAATACCAGATGTTTGATTCTAGTCAAAAAACAATGTCTTTCGTTTTGTTTTCAATTTTCTTAAATTCAAACATCTGGTTCTACAATTTTAGACGTTTGAACATTGTATATTTTGTTTTGTTCTTGTTTTTCCTTTACTTCTTCTTTCCAGACTTAATTACAATTTTTCTTCTTTGTATTTATATAGTTTATCTTTTAAACAAGTATTTATATATAGTTTCAACCTTATTCGTTATCAAACTTTTTACGTAGTTTATTCGATTTATTGTATATAACCATTTATCAATTTACTATTGTTTATTTAAGTTTATTCAAGGTTAATTGAAATAGATCTAGGTTATTTTAAGGGATGTATACATGAATTTACTTTTATCAATTCAATTTATTACATAAATAAGATCTATATGTTTTAAAGGTGAATTCTAGCTAATTTACCATCTCTTTAAGTTTCAATAATTATATTATTGAATCATTGCCTAGGATTTTCCAATCATCTCCATTTATATAAACTTCTAATCAAGATTATCAAATCAATTCAAAAATCATATTTCAATTCTAAATAGATGTATAAAGGAAATTAAATTACTTATCTACATCATAATAATATCATAGATAAACCCACTTGCCTTATTCGCTATTTCGAAGAACTCTTCCAATAGAAACCTTCAAGCATTCCCTTTGTAATTTGATTTGTATGTTAGCCCTTTTTCTTCTATGTATCTTGCTAAGTATTTAGATTAGATTCTTCTCTTTTTCTTTATTTTATTTGTAATTTATTTAAAGAATTTTGTTTCAGGGTTTGAGGAAGAAAGAGAAGAAAAATGGGGATTAGAAGAAGCAGCAACTACAAAATGAAAGAAAGTGAAGGATGAGGCGAATTAGGATTAAAATGGATCCTTATATAGGCAAAATCACCCTTAGTTCCTACCTAAACCTTGACTTGTTGCATGCTACAATAAATGAACCATATCTCTATCATTCGGTCTTGGTTTTTGACATTTTATATATGACTTTGAGCTGCGAAAATCCACTTAACGCAGTGGAAAAGTTGAATTTCTCAAATTCCTTAATTTATGAAAATTTATGTTTTCAATTTTATGTAAAATTACCATAATGCACTTTTTAATTAATCATTTATTTTTACTAAAAATACGAGGTATTACACTTTGACAGATGAAGTGCTTTGAGAATGCCATCCATCTATGATGACTATTAATCCTTTAGGAAAAAAATTTATAATGATATGAAGTGCACATATTATTGGAAGCTTGTGGAAAGACATGTTTCAGAGTTCATAAAGAAGTGCATGACTTGCTAATGGGTCAAGGTCAAACAAAAGAAGCCCGGTGGTTTATTGGTGCCTTTGGAAATCCTGCATTGGAAACGAGAGCATATTTCCATGGAGTTCATAGATGATTTGTCGTAGAGTTGAAGAGGGAATGAGAACATACGGGTTATTGTTGACCGCTTGACTAAGAGAACTCATTTTATTCTTGTAAAGATTTTGAGAACCGCTCAATCTCTAGCGATGTTGTATGTATATGAGACTGTGAGTTTATACTGTGTACTCTCTAGTATTGTGAATGATGGAGATTCACTCTTTACGAGTGAGTTTTGAAAGAGCTTCCAACATGCATTGGGTACAAAATTGAAGTTGAGTATGACCTATCATCTTCAAATCGATAGCCAAACCAGAAGAGTAAACCATGTACTTAAAGACTTGTTGAGAGCTCATATGCTTGATTTTAAGAGATCGTGGGAGGATCACTTGCCACTTGTTGAGTTTGAATATAACAAAAGCTTTCAAGCTAGCATCAGCATAGCGCCATTTGAAGCTTTGTTTATAAGACCGTGTATTTTCCTACATGTTGGTGGAAGACAACCAATAAGGTGATACTTGGACTGAAGATGATCTGTGAGACTTCGAAGAAAGTCGAGTTGATACAAAAAAGGATGAAAGCATCATAGGATCGACAAAAGTCTTATGCCGACAAGAGATGGAATGACTTGAATTCGATGTTGATGATTTGATCATTGGGAATACATCACCATTGAAGAATGTTATGTGATTTTGGCAATTTCGGGAAGCTTGCACTAAGGTTTGTTGGATCATTCCCTATTGTGGAATAGATCGAAAAGGTTGCATATCGAGTTGATCTGCCTAAAAAATATATGGATTATATAATATATTTCATGTTTCACACTTTTAAAGTGTGTACATGACACAAGTGTGATGATTGAGCCAAGTCAATTGAAAGAAAAGGATGTCAAATTTGAGGTTTCTATGCCTAGAGGACCATTCATATTATAAAGAGTAGTTTCAAGAGACATTAAAATAAGGTCATGAAGCTTGTTCGAGTCCAATAGGGCGAAGATTCTAAAAAAAAGCACTTAGGAGTCGAAAGAGAAGATGCATGCTTCCAATCTAGAACTTTTTACTAGTATAACTCCATTTATTCTAAATATTTTATTTCCATTTATTTGATTAAAACTGCGTACTTGCACGGAACTTTCTTTGTATTGCTAGACTGGTTTGTTAGTTTTGCTAAGTATGTATGATGGGGGAAAATGAGTGTTGGTGTGATATATTATTCCGCTCTTGATGATTTTGGAGGAAAAATATTTAAAAGGGGGTGAGAATGTAACAAATCATTATTTTCACTTAGTAATAAAATGTGAGTAATCGTTTAACTGAAGATTAAGTGAACTAATGACTTAAAAGAAACTTTTTAAAAAATGAATGAATGAGGACTTAAGACCTATTCCATTGAGTTTGTAATTTCATTTACATACGAAAGACATATTAAATAGGTTAAAATTAATCAAGATTGATAAAATGGAAAGAAAAGATAAATAGAGGCAAAATTGTCATTTGGTCAGAACTGTATTACTTGTTTCTGAAATGAACTTTCCTCTTTATCTCTTTATTCTCTTCTTCATCTTCACTTATTTCTTGTGTAAGATAGCATTTTTCTTAACTTTAAATCCCCGTAACTTCTTCAAATATTAACCGAAAATTCCAAATTAATCATTTAAATTCAAGTTAGAAGATTCTATACTAATCCATATCATCAAGTTTGTATTTTGGAGAAGATAGATACTAGATTTTGGAAATCAAAGGAAGATTTCAGATTGGGATTTTATTGAGCTTGATATTAAAGGTTTTTGTAAGTGAGATCTTTTCTCTAAGCTATATGATCATTTGAAATGTTATAATCATAGTTTGATGCTAATGTTGGTTCGGGCTTGAGTAATGACTTTATTAGCAAATTTATATATCAGAATCTTGTTAAAATTATATTTTATAGTATAAACTTTATAAATTGATATGTTAGAATTGGTAGAAACTGAATGATATTTGATATGAATGTGTAGTTTGATTGTTAATTGAAACCTCTGTAGTAATGATAGGACTATTTTAAATGGTAGTAGAAGTTGTCATTGAACGATGGAATATGGAGTTTAAACATTTTGTTGAGTGGTTAAGCTTATATGGTATATGAAATGTTTGAGTTTCAGAATGATTTGTCGAATTTACCGTCTAGTGATATTCGTCCCATGGCGAGTTATTGAAGATGCAAACTCGAGTACGAGGTGTAGTAGGCGGGCATAAGGTTATAAAGCTAAGAGGCTCAATTTTAGGGCGAGGAAAGCCAAGCCGATGGTTGAGTATAGTTCAAATGGTAGGATGAATTTCCTTAGAGAAATTTATCACATCCAATTCAAAACTATGCCATGTGGGAAAATGGTCGACCGTTCAAGTGTCATCAGTCGATTGTTCAAGGGGTGTGTATGGTTTTGTTTGCCAAAATAAAATAAGCTAAAAATAGTCTATAACAGTCAAATGACCATGTTCAACTAGTCACCTATTCAAGGCATTAGTCGACTGGTAAAGCTTGACTGGTAGATTGTTAATTTGTAGCCCAAATTGGCTATAGCAAGTCGGTCGACTGACCGCTTTTGATCAGTCAGTTGATGGGCTGTAAGTTGGGGAATTTTGGGTTTTCTTTAGGATTTTTAAAATGAACTTTGGGGTGCAATATTTTTTGCATATGAAGTTGGACCGAGATGTAGTTTGGACCAGTGTTCATTATTTTCAAGGGACAATGACCCATGAAGTTTTTGAGTGCTTTTGTTTGGGGCCCATGTGGGATCAACTCCGATACGTACTCAAAACCATAGATTTTAAGATAGATCGGAAGGATGTACTGAGGATATTAGATGATGCTGAAGTCATGATTAATGACTGGGTATGTGTTTTGATTTGTATGGTAGCTTTCGTAGGTCGTCCGGTGATTTTTAAGATGTGACGACTAGAGTATTTTGGAGTGTACATATGAAGTAAGTCCACATCCCTTGGCTTCAGCCTTGAGGCTAGATATTTATAGACCACTTACGGCATGAGCGATTGTCATGTCATGTTTGCACCTCCTGTCAAACCGAAATGTAGATAGAAGTCTTTCTATTTTTGTATTGTGGCTATAACCTAAGACAACATTGCGGTATATGTTATAGGCTTGGATTTACTTGTCATTGTGTTCTCATAATAAAAAATGGTAGTTGCTAGACATATCTATATCAATTCGAGTTCAATACGATTGTAAGTGTTGGACAATGCGTTGAAACATCATACTATTGGCCTTATATTTATATCTATACTTGGCAGGTTTTGGCCTTTTCGGGAGATCTGTGACCCACTAACCTAGTGTGTGATGTTTGGATCACAATTGGTGCAGTCTTGTTTTGTATGTGATAGTTTTATCGTATAGTTTAACATAATTAGTAGAAATGTACTAACTTGTTAGAGTAGATGAAGATGTAGGTTAAGGTATATTGCTTTCATTTCCTTAGGTATTACCATTTGGATTTTTCATGGCATATTAGCATATTGGTAATCATACAAATTGGTGATATTTCCTTTCCATCGGACTTTTTCTTTGTTTTTTCTTTCTTATATATTCTTTAAGTAGGTTGACATAGAGATAGGGACCTTAGCTAGTTGGTGGTGATTCATAGAGCCATAACTATATTACTACTATGATTATATCTATCCAGATTTTGGGTGTATTGACATGTAGACATATGTACTATTTTGAGACATGTACTCTTATGGGATTTGATGTATCATCCACTAATTGTATTATGTTGTTGGAACTTATGTCTCTTGATATGTTATGCATTTATTCATCCCCATTTTTATGTTGATGTTATATTTTATATCCTTTCCGTTGTGATAATTTGTTAGTAGTAATAGATATGACCCATGATATTTATTGTTGTATACATATCTCACTTAACGGTACATCGCCTGTGACATCGTTGGGGAATCCAGTAGCTTGTATGCATGGATTCTGGATGTTACGAGAGGTAGGTCGTTACGCGATGGCTATCATCCCTTCAAGTACATTCCAAAAGTCCAAACATTGTTATTGTACATGGAATCCATTTTGGATTTCATTACATCAAGCCATAATGTAGGGTCTACACGGTCCATAGTTCATTAATAACTAAGGGGATTATCATCACAACTAATATAATCCTCTTTCTTGCCATTGATGAGAAAATTGTAGTTTATCACGGATGTTAAAGATTTCCTATTATACCATCTAATAAAGTGCATCTCTTGGGTATAGTTGAATTAGTATAATCTACATGTTATAATCTTTGATCTCATCCATGTTTATCATATTGCCACTAACTTCCCTAAAAAGAAGCTCCTTCTTTAAGAAGGTGATAAGTCTTCAAAATAAAGACTTTTGTTCCTCAGTATGATAAAATAGGTTACCGAGTATAACCCATAACTTAAGAAAAAGTTGTAAAGACATGTATTTTACGTATCGAAGGATCAAAAAGTATTATTTTTAAATTCATATGAGGTTGTATGACTTTATAACTTTGTGAAATGCCTATTAGCCGCATTTCCTATTTTTAGAATTTTATCAGATGAATTTACCCCTAAAACTTGTAATGACTATAACTTTTGATAAAAGTTGAATTAGCGGCCAAAACCACTGCATTTGAAAGATACGATAGTTTCCTTTTCTGTAGAGTGGTCATAATAGCAATTTGGACTTTCTGGCCAAGATATATGATTGTTTAGAGTTTAACAGTTTTTGAAATAGCTTAGCAGGTAATTAGTGAGGCTTGGCGGTATGCCCACTGACCCATTTCGGGTTTGGAAGCTATTATAGGCTGAACTATCATCACCGAATCATTTCTACCACTTCTCAAATAGTTTTAAGCTCCCATTAACCCATTCTTCACCTAAACTTCTTGTTTCTCCTCCAAATCAAGTCAAAACCATATATTAATGGTAAATTAGTAAGGGGATTGATTAGAGATCTTCATATCTATATTTTTAGGGAAGGACAATTAATTTTTGGCTATTGATTTTTGAATTTGCATCGATTTGCATGTAAAACTTGGATTTTGGAAGCTTTTATGAGTGAATTGTCTTCTCTCACCTTGATATATTTGTATATATAGGTTTTAACATGTTTTGGATCCATTTTTGAAGTCAAAGTTTTGTTTTATTGCTGTTTTAAAACCCTACCTATAGTAAAAACGTGAATAAATGGATTTTTGGTATTCCATACATGTTATTTGGATATGTGATTGCCTTGATATGTGTTAGTCTGTGTTGTATGCACCTTGTTTAATGATTTATATGATTGATTGATGTTATTTTCATATTTGAATGTTGCTTGGTGCATGTATGGCGTTTTTTTCTATGCTTCTATGGTTGAAAATGCTCATCAAAGCGAATTAGAGGTAGAAACCAGGAAACTAGACTTCAATGGATTGGGTCGAGAATTTCAAGATTTGTATCAACGCATATGAAAGGCACACGGGTCGAAGAACGGAACCTAGCGGTAAAATCGACATGAAAATGGAAGTTGGAGTTACTATAGCATTTTGGTTTGGGGGAAGTCTATTTGGTGCTAGGGCTGCTCGGGGTTTGGGAAGGTTTGGCTCAGGCTTGGCTACGGCTCGGTGTAAGGAGGGACCGGACAACAAATGCTGTTTGATGATGCTATGTTCGATGACCAAATATGATTGTTGCTTGGTGTATTTTAGGGCATACTCGGTGCTTTTGTGAGGGTGATTTGGTCTAGGCTCGAGCAAATATTTCTGTTTCATGTTTTATGCTTGCTTCGAATCATGGGAAGTGTTGCTTTGGGCTTGGCTCGGATATAGCCGAACAGATAATGAGCATTGGGGATTTTCATCATGGCAAGGTAATACTTTAGGGGATTTCTTCGTGGTGTGTTCTGAGGCTCTTAGGGGTGACATGGGGTGAAGTTGGAAACTCTAAACGACTCGGGATGGCCTTGGACTTCGTATGGTGACTAGGGAAATGATGGTGTAGTGCTTCGACATGATGGCATCGACGATGACGATGATGACTTTAATACTTTAGTATGATGGCTCTACGACTTATGATGGGTGTCTAGAGGCATTTCAAAGAGGATGAATTAACACAGGGAGTCACGACGGTGATCCACAAGGACTAGTTCAACGATGAGGACTTGTCAGTAGGATTTACGACCGTGTTCTACTATAGAGATAGCCATGATGGAATAACAATTGAGTTCCACTATGGAGACACATGCAAAGAGATAGTTGATAACTTAGAGGTTTCTAGTGTGCTCGTAAAGAAGGGGTATGTGGGTAGCTTCTACCTAGATTTGCCATTGTGTCTAGATCTTGCAATAGTTTATTACTCTGGGCGTTTGTGATTGTAAGCCTGGTTCCTAACCTTACGAAGTGGCATGGATTCAAGCATCAATGAAGCCGGGATTTCAGTTTAGTCCCTGGCTTACGATTGTGCCATGCGAGTTATTATATATCCAACGCAAACCAGTGATGGTGAGGATTGTTTGATGGATGCTATGTTTGCCATGGTTGTTTATCGCTCTAGGGTGTCACACCATGTAGGTATTTTCTATTATATACCTAAACATTGGACATTGTACTTCAACTGTAGTACACTTATATGGCTATAATAGTATACTAGCATATATTGACTGTTATGTGCTAACTTTTTGGATGTAGGGATAGATCAGGTATGATTCTTCATACCTTGTGCCCCTATTTACTATGTAAGATTTTTATTGTATTATTGAGATGATGTATCGCTCATACCAGACTGTTGTCTGACCTGGGGTTTTATGCCTTGCCTCTTATTATCTCGAGTACTCTTCAATGAGTAGATTAGGGATAACAAGTTTGGATAGCGCATGGACTTGTACTAAGTATGAGTAGGAGGCTACGCTTTTATATATTTATACTTTGGAGCTTACTATCGCTTATATTCCGCTATGCAGTACTACAAAGCTATGTTAGTATTTATTTTGAGAGAAATTTATAGAGTTTATTTTGAAGATTTGAGATGTATAAACTCTTTTATTTCAATTTTTGTATGATTCATGAACTTGGTGCACTATGATGTTCTTATGATGGTTCATCTGTGTCTCTCCTATTTTACATATATTTGATTATTATATTTTGTCTATATGTTGTGAGATGTTCTACAGATTCTGTATTTGGATTTTCTTTGCTTTTCACCCGTGATTATCACCTTACATCGGCTGGGTACCTCCACAACGCATTATATAGGTATATTGGGCACCGGTGGTGTAAGATAGTCATCATATGTGGTATTAGAGCTTAGGTAGGGGAAAAAGAGATACATAGGCCAGAGATGATTAGAGAAACTTCGGAGAAGATCAAGATCATTCGGAAAAGAATGAAAGTTGCTCAGAATAGATAGAATAACTACGTTGATGAGAGAGAAACATAACTTAGAGTTCTCCATTGACGATTTGGTGTTTGTCAAGAGCTCTCCATTGTAGATTGTTCTTTGATTCGGTACTAAAGGGAAGTTAGCATCGGGATTCTTTGGTCCTTTTCTGATACTTAAGAGGATTGGGAACCTAGCTTACAGAGTCGACTTACCTTAGAAAATGGCGGGCATGCACAACATATTCCACATCTCTCATTTGTGGATGTTTGTGCACTGCTCAGGTGTGATAGTTAATCCGAATTAGCTTCGTGATATCGAGGTTGAACTAGAAGCGTCGAGACCTCGTAGACCTATTCATATCGTCGGACGAGATATAAAGCAGCTTAGGAGGAAGACGATAGGCTAGTGAAGGTTCGGTAAAGTGAGAGTGAAGACGATTGTACTTGGAAGATCGAGGAGAGCATGAGGACCGCTTACCCGGAGCTCTTCACTTGGTAAGACTTTCTATTTATCACATACTTTCACTTTTGGTATCATATAAGGTGGTTTAGTATCTTGCATTCTAGGGTAGGCATAGATATCATTTCTTACCTTTGTGTGCATGTTGATGTTTGATATGTTTGCTTGTGGATGTTAGTCATGTGTATTAGCTATGTTTGATTTTACCTTGTTTGTATTGGAGATTTTAGGGATGAAATTTCCAAGGGGGAAAGTGTAACGGCACGTATTTTACGTATCAGAGGATTGTAAAATATTATTTTTGTGTGAGGTCGTATGACTCTATAAGAAAATTCCTATTAGTGATATTTCCTTTCTTTAGAATTTTATAGGATGATTTTACCCTTGAAAAATTATAATGGTTATAACTTTTAATAGGAGCCGAATTAGCATCCGAGACCACTTCCATTGAAAAAAAATGATGGTTTCCCTTTTTATAAAGTGGTCATACTAGCGGTTTATACTTTCTAGCTAGGAGATATGGCTGTTTGAAGTTTGGCAATTTTGTAATAGTTTAGTGGGTAATTAGTGAGGCTTGGGGGTAAGCCTATTAACTCATATCGGGTTTGGAGGCTATTATAGGCTGAATCATGATCCCCAAATTATTTTTACCACTTTTAAAATAAATCTAAGCTCTTATTAACCATTCACCCAAAACCTTCTCTTTTCTCCTCCAAATCAAGTCTAAATCATAAATTAAGTGTAGCTTAGCAAGGATATTGATTACAGATTTCATATCTACATTTTGAGGGAAGGAAATCAAATTTTGGCGGTTGATTTTTGGATTTGCATCACAAAACTTGGATTATGAATATTTGGTGAGTGATTATCATCTCTCACCTTATTACATATGTATATATATATAGAGGTTATAGCATGTTTTGGAAACACTTTTGAAGTCAAAATTATGTTTTATTGCTATTTTAAAACCCTACCTACAGTAAAAACGTGAATAAATGGATTTTTGGTGTTCTAGACATGTTATTTGGATATGTGATTGCATTGATATATGTTAGGCTATGTTGTAGGCATCTTGTTTGATGATTGCTACGATTGATTATCTGACTTGCATATTTAAAGTTTCTTGGTGCATGTATGGTGTTGTCTGTATGTTGTATGGTTGAAAAAGATCATCGAAGTGAACTAGAGGTAAGAATCGTGATTGGCGGATAGGCTCGAGAATGTTAGGAGCTGTATCGATGCATACATAAGGCACACGGATCGAAGAACAGAGCATAGCGATGAAATCAACACGAAAATGGAAGTTGGAGTTCTACAACATTTTGGTTCGAGGGAAGTCTGTTCGTTGCTAGGGCTGCTTGGGGTTTGTGAAGGTTTTGTTCGGGTTTGGCTTAGGTCAGGTGTAAGGAGGGACCAGACAAATAATGTTGTCTGATGGTGCTATGTTCGATTATCGAACACGATTCGCTTCTCGGTGTATTTTGGGGCATGCTAGGTACTTTTGTGAGGGTGACTCGGTCTGGGCCTAAGCAAGTATTTCTGTCTGATATTTAAGGAATGCTTCGAGTCGTTGAAGTGGTTCTTCAAGGTTGGCTCAGGTATAGCTGAATAGAGAATGAAAGTTGGGGATTTTCATCGTGGCGAGGCTATACTTTAGGGATTTCTTTGTGGTATGTTCTATGGCCCTTGGGGGTAATGTGGGGTAACATTGGCAAGTCCAAATTACTAGAGATGGGCTTGAATTTCGTGTGGTGACTAGTGAAGCGATGGCATAATGCTTGAATATGATGGTAGTGACGATGATGATAGTGACTTTGGAACTTTGGTATGATGGCTCTGCTACTTATGATGGATGTCTAGAGTTGTTCTGAAGAGGACGACTTAATGATAGGAGTTGTGATGGTGATCCATAATGACAAGTTCAACGATAAGGACTTGTGATTAAGGTTTGCGACTGTATTCTATTGTGGAGATAGTCATGATGGAATAACGATCGAATTCTACTATGGAGACGCATGCAAAGAGATCATGGTAACATAGAGGTTTCTAGTGTGCTCGTAATGAAGGGGTATGTAGGTAGCTCCCTCTTGGATTTGCGATCGTATCCAAATCTTACGGTAGTAGATTACCCTAGGCTTTTGTGATTGTGGGCCATGTTCTTAGCCTTACAAAGTGGCATGGATTCAAAAACCGATAAAGCCTGGATTTTGATTTAGTCTTTGGTTTGTGATTGTGCCATACGAGTTATCATATATCTAACTCACACGAGTGATGGTGATGATTGTTTTATGGATGCTATATTTTCCACGGTTGTTTATCACTCTAGGGTGCCACACAACATAGGTATTTTCGATCGTATACCCAGACACTGGATTTTGTACTTCGAATGTAGTACACTTATATGGTTATGATAGTAGATTAGCATATATTGACTATTATGTGCTAACTCTTTGGATGCAGGAATAGGTCAGGTATGGTTCTTCATACCCTATGCCCCTATTTACTATTTATGATTTTTATAGTATTTTTGAGATGATGCATCGCTCACATCAAACTGTTGTCAGATCCGAGGTTTTATTCTTTGCTTTGTATTATCTTGGGTACTCTTAAATGAGTAGATTAGGGATAATAGGTCTGGATAGCGCATGCAGGTGTATGGAGTACGAGCAAGAGGCTACGCTATTATATATCTACACTTTTGAGTTTACTATCACTTATATTTCGTTGTGCAGTATTATGGAGCTATGTCAGTACTTGTATTTTGAAAGACAGTTATAGAGTTTATTTCGAAATCTTGGGTTGCATAAAATCTTTTATTTTAGTTTTTTTATGATCTGTGAACTTGATGCACTCTAATGTTCTTATTTAAGGTTCATCTAATTATATTATTGTCTCGCCTGTTTTACATATATCTTATTATGGTATTTTGCATGTGCGCTATAATATGTTATATAGGTTATTGGATTTTATTTGCTTTTCACCCTTGACTATCGCCTTACATCTGCAGGGTATCTCCACAACGCATTATATAGGTATATTGTGTATGGTGATGTTGGGCGGTCATCACAAATGTATTTCACCTTTGAGTTCATAGGGCTTATCTTCTTTAATGTAGGCTATACAACTCTGTATCTTGGTATAGTTTCTTTCTAATCCATATATGGTATGAAATTACAAGCATAAATTAGATGGCACTCTATTCTACAGATGCACCGCAACCTTTGTCACATATCTCCTAAGGAAAGAGGTAACTCAACTTTACTCATCTTAAATCATACCATGTGCAACAAGATTTAATTTCTCCCATGTAATATATGATTGTGTTATGGAGCATGAGAAGAGTGATTCGAGAGAGAAATCAGAATCTCTATTAGGTACTTATGGAGTCATATCTAAGACACTCACCTCTTTAATCCAATCGGAGTATTTTACTCTTTTGCATGTTACATTTTATACTTCTGTCTTATATTTTTGAATTTCAAATAGACCTCTGGATTGCACTTAATACACATACCCATATCTGTAGAATAATCAGTAAATTTAAAATTGATCCACTTTTAGGATTCGTAGACATTCGACTACATACATCTGTATGTATTAGTCCTAAGAGTTCAACAACTCTTTTATTGCTCCCATTGAGTGGGTGCTTGTCAAGATTCCTTTTTGAGACATGATTCACAAATATCATGTGATTCAAAAGCATACAAAGGGAGATAACTTTCATTTTAAATTTGTACAATCATTCCTTAAAAATATGGACTAGTCCACAATGTCAATAATTGTCCTTTATTGGATGTTTTAATATTTTCAACATCAACACATCATTATTTAGAGCTCAAATATTAGTATTCAAGTCTACTCTTTTTTTCTACTATGAGTATTCATGATATTCTTTTTAAAATAAAGTTATATCCACATTTCGTTAAATATGAAATAAATATTATTTCACAAAAATTTTATGGCACTTAATAAATAATAGCTCAAATCTAGACATGTTCAATAACAAGTATTTCGTGATACTCTCCCACTACTTTGGCTGCTACGATAACACCATTTGCAATGAAAGTTACAATAGTACTTTTGTTATGTTTCTTCTATTTCTAAGATTTAATAATAATTATAGAAGCGAGGTCTAGATCTCGTATCCAATACTCAAGGAGTAGAACCACTAGAAATACAATCTTCCATAAATCATACCCTAAGAAGGAGAATCACACTCCTCCTCATTAAGGGTCTTTAAATATTTCAGACAATTCCATTTTCTTTGTCTCTTCTTTGAGCAATGTCGACAATTACCATTCTCTTCCTTCTCAACTGTGTCTTCATTACTAACACCTTTTAACATTTTTCTTCCTCTTATATGTGATACAATTAAGGGTGTGCCTTAGGGATAATTATATAATTTATTATGTACTTAACTCTCAAAAGAGAATCTTGTATGAAATGATGTATGCATCCGGTTTTACTTTCTTTTATATATGTTATTATATAGAGATATAAATAATGAATTAAATACATTATTTATATATATGTAGAAAATCCTTAGGTGAAGTATTTTATCTATTGCAATTACGAATGCATTTGTAGTCGTGAGTTTTGAATACACACACCTACATACATACGTACATACGTATATACATACGTACACACATACACATATCATGAATCGTGTACTTAAAGTCTCGGTGGCATGCATATTATTGAAATAGATCTGACATACATTCCTATTTGTACAAATCAACAAAATGACATGTGGACTTGGAATCTAGCTAAAGATGGAAACTTTTCTACTAAACCAGCTTGGACCACAGTTAGAACAATGTATAACCCTAAAATTTAGGAAAAAATGGTCTGAAACAAAGAAAATAACCCTAAGATGGCTTTCACAATGTACAAAGTAACTTTCTGTTGCCGACTACTTATAGACTAGAAAAATGGGGGATACACATAAATCAAACATGCAAAATATGCATGATAGAAAAACACACCCATGAACACTTATTCTTTAGCTATCCATATAGTAACTATATAGGTAAAGAAGTAAAAATGAAAAATAGGGACATGTAACCAGTTCATAGCTTGGAAGAAGAAATAGTACATCCGAGCATCCATTAGTGAGGGTCGGATCTGAGTTACATAACAATGATAGCCGCGGTCCACCAAATGAAGGGAAGAAATAAAGGAGTATTCTAAAACAAATCAAGATGTAAAGAGAAAATTAGCAAAAGGATAGAGATGGACATCAAAATTATAAGCAACAGAATATAAAGCACAACAGCTACTAGTGCTGCACCCAAAGATAAGCAAATTATGAAGGCATGAGGCTTGGATAAGGAATATGATTTTCGGTGGTCATGGATTTAGTGAGTGAAAAAAGAAGAAAAGTGGAAGATGGAAAGTAAAGTTGGTGTAAAGGTGGAATTTTCAGAGTTTCATTTACTTTTGTACCATGTGATATTTAGTTTGAGTCAGCGTGTTTGTATTTGAGTTTGGGGCATTGGGCTTATAAGCCTGTATCAATAAAATTTACTAATTTTCACAAAAACTTAGTCCTTAAATGATCCTAGTCAAGATGTATCGAGAAAAGGATATCGATATCTCTATTGAGACTAGTGTATGTAACGCTCTCTATATAATGGACAGTGATTTACTCATGATCGATGGGGGCACCAAGTTATTAGGTACTTGTGGTTGTTTAGAACAATCACAAACGACTTAATGAGAGTCTTCTATAGGTAGATACAACAAAGTCAAAATAGTAAGTCTCATGGTAATGATGTAGAATAGTCTTCAAACTTAAGGATGCTTTCGATCTTAAGTAGTGAGGCAATACTTTGATTATGGTTAAACACTTAGCATGACGATCTAATTACAACCATAGTTTGGTATATGTTAAACTACTTGATGTGAAACACAAGTCAAGAGAGAATTCAACTCCTTCTTTGTAGAAGGTTAGTATCACCTTAATTGGTAGTAAACTTAAAAGTCAAAATATCTTTCTAGAGTAAATTAGTTAGTCGATAATGCTATCGGGTTAAACTAAGGACTTTATAGTGGTCCATGCAATTTGATATGGATATTATAGAGTTTTTCACCTTAGACAAAACTTTAGAATCTATGTGATGCAGTGATGACGAAAAGAATGTGTATAAAACATCATTAATAGGTGAGCTTAAAATATACTAGAAATTTGATTTCTCCTAAATGATCTATAAGTTGAAGTTGTGAGTGATATCGTACTTTAGCAAATTCCACACAGGCTTTGATATTTGAATTGTTTAAGTATTGACTAAGGATCAAGTTCTCACTGGATGGTCATCACAACCGAGTTCTCACTGGATACTAAAGACTAAGTATTGACTAAGTACTTTAGCAAATTCCACACATGCTGCATTTTACCCATCGGTTAGATTATACTTTTTAATATAGTTAAGATGTTTGTATTATGAATTCAAACACATTAAAATAAATTAAAGCATAAAATAAAATTGAAAATAATTTAGTAAATTAAATTTAAAATAAATTAGTAAATTAAATTTAATATAAATTAGTAAATTAAATTAATAATAAAATATTATTATTAAAAATAACAATTAAATAAATATTTTAAATAAAATTGAATAAATTAATATATTTCTCAAACTCCTTTATTAATTAATACTAAGTATGATTTACAGTAAAAAAAATTATTCATATAAACACAAAATAAGACCTTATGCAAATTAATAATTTTTTCTTGAAATTTACCATTTTAACCCTGCTACCAATGCACTTGATCCAATAATATGATCAAACCTTTTCTCCTGAACGTTTTAAGGGATTAACTAAATGCATTTGAGCAAATTTATTAATATAAATGGATCGAGCTAAGTCACTAGTGATTAAAGAACAAGATCCACTTGTAATTTTTGGTCCAGAGTCGTGTTTTAACTTAGCAAGACTCTCTAGTTATGCAATCCTATTAAGCACAAGATCATGCACTGATCTTCCTTACCCATGTTTAAATAAAATAATTTCTTTGAATTTTCATACCTTGTGGGATGAGACATTTCACCCTACAACTATTGTTTGTTATAAAATATGGATGAGTATCCATATTTTTGTGTTGTTTCATAGTAGTCAACACATAGCATTGGAAACTTCGTAGTCAAGAAAACATTACTTAAAAGTTCAAATCTTAATAGTTTTCGTTTTACCCAACTCTTATATGGGAATTAAAGTGACAACATGCTAAGGTTTTGTATGATAGTGTTACATAACATTTCTTAATCAATCTTTCATGGTTTATTAATATGTCATTTTTCAAGAAACAATTTCTCGTATTATTTAAGTGTGTTAGATGATAATTACATGTGTTTTTATACTTATTATAATGGTTTAACATATTTTTCTAATAAGGTTTCCACTAAGATTTCCACATGTACCCAAACCCAAAGGAAGATGAAATAGTTTTTAAATTCCTCTAGTAGCATTATGACGCATTTATCATGTCTCTGTGACCTTGAGTGTGCTCAACAGATTGTGATATCCTTAAATGGTGAATAACACATTATTGATTAAATCATAGCTCTTAATCATCACTATGACCTTGAGTGTGCTCAACAAATCATATAGTACATTAAATAAATACCCATGACTTTGATTTTGCGATGCGTAACTATGAGTGTATGACCCTTGAGTGTGTTCAAGAAAGAAAGTCATATAGCTTATCTTACCTATCTAGGGACGCACGAGGTCTCTTTAGAGAATATAGAAAACCTTAGTGCGCTCAGTAACTGTTATCCTGCATTTGAATCAAGAGACTTATTGATGAATCTGGGCATCAATGTGACGAAGGAATGGAACATGGAGCTCACGAGATGCCATGAATGATGAAAAGAAAAGGTATAAGAAGTTCGATAAAGATTTGTTATGCCAAATCATGTCGGTACCGACATATCAATCATGTATGTACAAAGATATTTTTGATGCCACTTATGAGTAGTAAGTTAAGATATAGTGTACTTCGTAGAAAAAAAAAGAGTCGCCTAGGACAAATCATGTGGGTATCGATATGATTTATAGGAGCATTATTTCAATAAAGCTTTGGAATTTGAAGAGTTGAACAAATATGAAGGAAAAGTGAAGGTATAAGGTACGAAATCATGTTGGCACCGACATGATTCGGTTGATACCAACATGATTTAAGTTACGAATTTGACTCGCTCTCTATGCCTAAAAGCATGAATCCACTATCTTTTGGGTCTTCTGTAAGCTATCGACTTTGGTAGATGGATTCACCTATAAATATCAATCCTAGAGCAACAAAAGAGGAATCTTTTCTCTTTTGAATTCCATTTGTCCACGAAGTGTTGTTGAACTTGAGTATTCTTAGCTTTTTAAGCCTGAAACTTTGTAATTCGATTGTACTTATGCGAAATCCTCTAAAATATAATTAAAGTGGGCGTAGGCAGTGATTTGAGGCCGAGCCACTATAAAATTTGTGTGTTCAAGCTTTACTTTTTGATTCTAGATCTATTATTCTCCTTTGTGATTGATCTGGGGTATCGTGTCATTTTTTGATCCAACGTTTTTAATGCTTTCATTTAGAGAGAAGATTCTCAGGCTTAGATCTAGCTTTAATTTTGGATTTGAATAGTCTAAATGGTAGCACTAGAGACTTTTTACTGTAGATCTAAAGTTATTTAGATTTTAGAAGAGTTTACTACAGATCTGATAAGAAATAACCCTAAGGAAAGTTGCTTCTAATTCTAGAATTGCTACTGGAGGTGATGAAGAAGACTCTCAACATAATTAAGAAGCTTCTCAACCTTTGAATGCTTCACCAGGACCTTCATGTAACGACCCGCCCTTCTACACACAGAAAGATGCATCATTATTAAGAAAGAAAGGGGTGAGAAATAGAAAAGATAGAGAAGAAAGAACTAAACAACATCAGAATCTTAACAGCGGAATGAATGAAATATAATATATCACATAAGAGATTACATAGTAACATATACATCAGAGTTACACAGATAATACAACACATACTAGACAGTTATAAACACCTGTCTAGTTAATACAACTCGATACAGCTCAAAACATCATAGAGATACAACACAGCGGAAATACACATAAACACTAACAGCGGAACCAATATATATCTATACGCTGAAGCCTCCTGCTCCATTGCTCCTCCAGAATTCGTCAAAGCTAACCTGAATCCCTTGGCTACTCGTAAAAATTTGAGTACCCGAGAGTTTAAGAAAAACAGAAATTAACTCCGGGTCAGACATGGGTCTGGTATGAGTAAACGGTTAAAGTTGCTTAACTTTGAAAATCCTTTGAAAACAAAGGTATCACGTAAGACTTCCCACACATAAACATGGAAAAGTTTTACCTTACGCTAACCAAACATTTGATAGGAAATTCTATGATATTATAATAGGTCTAGGGTTTCCAAGTAAATGAGAAATAGCCGAAATTGTTACATTCATTAAATTCCAGCATACTAGGTTTACAATCAAAACTGATGGCACTTATTGGAGATTGGATTCCATACAATGGCAGGGCTACTGGGGTACCACCCGTCACAGTACCTGGCCTAGATCAGCGTACCGAGGACCCACCCTAAGTCCCCTGCAACACAAAGCCGGAACCATCCCTTACTGGATAGTTCCGAATAAAATCACCCCACGGTTGTGATCATCAACCGCACCACTAAGCCGAAATAAAAAGGGACATCTAGACAGGGATGACCTTACTCCCCAGTGGGTGCGACCCACGGAGCCTTGCTGCACCTCCCCTGCTTTAGCCATTCCCGGTTGATGAGGCTTGAGGCTACGATTACCTTTAGAGAACACATCTCTTAGAATGCTCATCGTCCACCTGACGATGTTCTGAAAGCATTCAATCCATACAAATTCGTTCCGGGTTCGAACGAAACCGAAGGCATTATCTCGTTACACTCA
The DNA here is from genome assembly GCA_030737815.1 of Allium fistulosum. Lineage (NCBI taxonomy): Eukaryota > Viridiplantae > Streptophyta > Magnoliopsida > Asparagales > Amaryllidaceae > Allium > Allium fistulosum. Next base: position 117,444,994 of record CM060908.1, on the reverse strand, counting down.
TTTTGGAATCATCCTCAGAGTTAACGACAATAACCCTTGCACTTTGAATCTTCATCTTCACTTGAGATTCACGACCTATCGTTAATTTGGATCGATGTGGTTTTCGGATATCCAAATCTGGAAACCCGATCTCGGTCTCATCAAATCCAAACCGTGTCTTTTAAGGCCAAGTTGTTTTAAAGTTAAAACAATTCATTTCATTATCCATATACACACAGATAGATAATTCACAATATCACAGATAGATAATCTACAGTATCATCATAAATAGATAATCCATATCACACAGCATTACTTATCTCATATATGAGATTTCAAACCATTCAAGGCAAACAATATCATCCATCCATAGATAAGCAAGGATAAAAAAATCATACCATTTATAATTAATTTAAAATGAATTAAATTAATTATCTTATCTCTAATTAATTTAAAGTAAATTAAATTAATTACTTCATTCTATAAATCCTACTTACATATCCATTAATTAATTACAAATCAATTAATTAATCATTCTCTAATTTCCATCTTAATTAATTATCTTTGATTAACTAACCTTTAATTACATTCAAGTAATTACCCTTTAATTAATTTCACAAATTAATTATCCTTAACCAAATACAGTAATTAATCTTTAATTACTTCATCAAATATTACATTAATTAATGATCCTTAATAATTTACTTCCATTAATTAATTATCTATAATTAATTACATTAATCCTTAATTAATGACATTAATTAATTAACTTAAATTATTCACTTCCATTTATCAACCTATATCATATACAGAAATTACCATCCTGAAATTACTTACCTTAATTAATTAACTTCTTAATTAATTATATAAATCCTTTTTATTTATTACACCAAGTAATAAATCTTAAATTACTTCTTCCAAGTAATTATACTTTAATTTACTCCCATTAAGTAATTTCCTTTAATTAATTACATCCTGTAATTATACATTAATTACTTTGCTAAGTAATTATACAATTCAATTTCATTAAGTATTTATACTTAATAAACCATCACATGAATATCTTTAATTAATTTACAATTAATCATCTTGAATCAATCACATTCATTTGATTCATTACAATTGGTAATTCATTTCTTAATTTAACTTAATACAAATTAATTAATCTTAACGGTAGGTTAATTATCCTTTAATTATTAATTAATAAATCTTAATTATCAATTAATAAAACTTAATAACAATTAATTACTTCTTAATTAATCTCTATAGATTAATTATTTCTTATTCATTAATTAATTAATAAAACCAAATTATTAATCAATAAAACTCAATTACAAACTAAGTACTTCTTAATTACCAATTAATCAACCTTTAATTTCTTAATTAATAAATTTCCAATTCATTAATCTCTAATTATTAGTTAATCAATCATAATCATTAATTAATTAAATTAATTAATTATTCTTAAATTAATCACTTAATTAACCTTTATCCTTAATTAATTAAATTAATTAATTATATTTAATTTCCTAATTAACTTAATTAACTTCAAGAAAATAAAGCTTCTTTAACTTAAGATAAACACTATCTTAATTACCATTTACATTTCAAAACCTTTTATCTTAAAATTTACCTTCATAACATTTATAAAGTAATGGTATAAAGTTTTAACATAATTTGTTTTTAAATTTCAAAATCTTATTTTTAAAAGCTTTTATAAAAACTGGACTAAGGCTACTCGGGTCTATCCCCGAGTTTTCTTCCTTCTTCTCCCATTTTACAAACCTTAGCTAAATTTTTAAAGTGTGAAAACAGTTAACACTTAAAACAGTAAATCAGGCTTATCACCTTCAACATACTCGAGTACGAACTCGAGTTAAACCCCAACAATCCCGACCTTCTCTTTGAGTCGACCTCCCAGACTCTCGAGCAAACACACGAGGAAAAAACTTCGTCTTCCCCAAATCATACCAGATACGATATGCACACATGCACGCGCACGGTGTCTCGTCGCCGCTCTGGCGTACCTCACCACCTCCGGCAAGCCACAAATCACCACGACAATCAACTCCCACTCTCCAGTCATCCAACACGACCCCACAACGAAATCGAGCATTCCAGTTCGACCCTGGAACTCGACATGACCAGAAAAATGCCTCGAACTGCCCACGCCGATCACCGAAACACTAGAAACTCTGGCCACACACTCCCCGACCATCCACGAAGCCATACCCAGCGTTCCATCGCACTCGAAACAATAGAGAAGATGCATCACGCAAATTTCCAGACTCGACTAAATTAGGGTTAGAAACCTAAATCCCCTCTTCCACGTCGCCTCGATGATCTGGAACACTTCCAGTCATTTTTACCAAACACCCCATAGCTTCGTCCATCCCCACCTACGATTCCGACCATCCCAGACACGTAGATCCTCTGAAAACTCTCAACAACCCATTTCCAGTTAACCCAAAATTCCACATTCATTACTTCATTAAAATTTGGGATTTTGATTTTAAAAATCATATTTTCCTAAGCCATTTCAAGTTATAAACTTGAATTAGAGAATTTAAACCGTTAGTTTTTTAACATGTTTGTAATTTAATTTCTTATTTTTTTACTTTAAGCTTGGTTCCAGACACTATATAAATATAAACAGGTTTAAACTCTTTTTAGATCCAAGTTTAAGTTTAAACAAACTAAATTTGTTTGAATCTAAAGCCTATCACAGATTAGAGGAGAAAGGAAAATGGAATTTGAATGAGCCTAAAACTCTGTAATATAAAATAGAGAAGAACATAAGTATGATAGATATGTACACATGCATACAATTATATATCAGAATTCTACACTTATTCATTCACATGCAATCTTGTTTAAACAAACCAAGCAAACACATATTATATTCCATTTTATGTAAATGTTGCCTACATCTAGTTTTTAACAGATTTAATCCTTAAATAAAACAGTTTACAAAAAAATGAGGAACAGAGGTGATAACAACAGCAGTCATGCACAGTTTAAAGCATATCAAACATATAGCACACTTAAATCTACATATGCAAGCATTACTTGTTTCAGAATTTTATAAGCAACAATCATGTTTCTACTTAACTTTTTAGATTAAAAAGTTTACTCACCAGATTTGAAAAAGGCAGAGGCTTTGAAAAGAACTGGGATGCTTTATTTCTTTTGAAACTGAAAACTTGAAAAGCTTTCTTTTGTTGTTTTTGTTTCCAGAGAAAAATGTCTTACTTGACTTAAAACTGAAAAGCTTTAAAAAAAACTGGAAACTGCTAGCTTGATCTCTGGGTTGCAAATTTGAAGATGATACAGGCTTTTGAAATGAATTGAAACAGAGGTGAATTTGGCCTTTGATAAGATGATTACAGGGTTTGTTTTTTTTTTGCTTTGCTTTGTTTGAATGAATCGAAATGAAAAAAAGAAACTTGATATAAAGGAAACAATGCAGAGGCTAAGTTATATTTGTACAAAAGAAAATAATCTCAGCTGGTACAAGATTTTACATTTTTGATCAGATATCTTTTGTTATGGAGGCTGAAATGAAGACATTGGGTACAAGCATTAATTAGCAATGTCATATATATCCTCTTTTTATTCAATTCGTATGGTACTTGTGTTATTTTACTTCTTTTTTTCTTGCCTGCAAAGCTAGAGGCTATAGTACAAATATTTATTTTACTTTACCCTGTACATCTTGTATGTATCTTTGCTTCTTTTTGCCTGCATAACTCAATTGCCATAGTACAGATATTTCTATATTTTATTTTGTAATCTTGTATGTATTTTTACTTGCCTGCAAATCTAGATATGGCTATAGTACATATATTTATTTTACTTTGACCTTTTACTTTGCATACATATGGTGATAGTTTGTACATATATTTCTTGCCTGCAAACTACAAGTATACTATATATTTTCTAGACTTACTTAAGCTTTTATAAGTTGTTATATTTATTTTACATAGCCATTTATTTATTTGAGCTATTTTATTTCTATTTTACATGACTACTTATTTATTTAACTAATGTATATTTTCTAATTTAAACTTAACTACCAAACACTTTATTTATATTTATTTATTTTATTTTATTTTTACTTATGCTAATATGTTTTATATATATTAATACTTACATTTTGACCATATATTAGTTTTATATTTATATTTAATATTGACAAGATTTATTTTAATTTAAACATTATTACCAAAATTAGATCAAATTATTATATATATCAAAAGTGAATAGGTAGAGTTTTATTTAAGTTTAAGATATATTTTATTGTAATTAAATTAGAACACTTTTATTTTAAATCCTCAAATCATAATTTTCCTCTAAACACATAAATATACACATTTAAATAACACTTATTAAATTAGAAATAATAGGACTATTTAAATCTATTTATAAAATAACACAGATTAAATTTGCAACTAATTATTCTTATTTAAAATCAATCTAAAATCTTAATTTAAAACATCACATTATTAATTTATTGGTTATTTATATTTGAAAACAACAATTTAAATCAATTTTAAATAATTAAATTAAGAGATTATCGCATTTCAAATTCCTCGAAATTCCGGGATGTCACACTTCATCTCTACAGGAGATGGTGATAAAGGCCCAGCTGGATAGAATGATGATTGAGATGAATAGAAAGATGCTGAAGAGCCAAAGTGCCATCATGGAAAAGATGGAAATTTTATTTTCTATAATTCCCCAGCTACCTCAAAGGATTTGAAGAAGGCACATGGATTCATCTTCTTCACATTCAAAGGAAAAAATTCCATCTTCATCGGACCAAAACCAAAGAGATGAAAGGCAAAAAATGAAGAGGAAGAGTGCTGGAACATTAAGGAGGCGAAATGCAAAAGATGGAATGAATCAGACAAAGGCCAATCAGGTCAGTGCCGACCAAAATCAAGTCAGTACTGAGTTAATTCATGAGGCGGTACCAAAATGAATGCCAAGGCAGCGAACTTGTCTGATGGTGAAGAGGAATTACATGATGTTGGCACTGGTAATGGACAAGATGTTGTTGCTTAGACTGCTGACGTTTAGATAAACACTACAGAGCCAGTAAGGCATAAATAGAGAAAGTCTAGATGAATGGCTTCCCTAGAGACAAGAGAACCTATACATCATGCAACGAACCAAGAGCATTTGCAGACTCAAACACTTGGGACTTTGCCTGACGCCCGCTATCCATTCGCCCAAAGCAGCGAGGAGTACATCACTAATATAGTTAAGAGATTTCCGAATAAGAGTTAGCACAAAAATAACGATGAGTGGTTATCATTTCCCAGCCAAACCCCATTCATTAAGAACATTCTAGAAGATAGGTATCCGAAGAAGTTTGTAATTGCAAAAGAAGTAATGAAAGGAAGCACGGTGTTGTTGCCTGTATAGCTTTAGCAGAGATCTAGCAACACAATCTATGCAAAATATGTCGTCTTATAATGGAACAATTGACCCAAGACAACATTTGCTGAAGTTTGGATGACACATTGATAGTGCCCATGCTACGGATAATGTGAGATATAGGTGTTTTCCCATGTTTTTGGATGGAGTTGCTACAATGTGATTCACTTGGCTCGCGCCTAGGTCCATTTTCTCATTTGATCAACTAGTGAAGAAGTTTATATAGAAATTCCAGCTTCATACAGTGTGACCAAAAGGCACGATGCCTTTGTTGAATGGTCATCAGAGTTTCGAAGAGACTCCGAACGATATCCTAAAGAGGTCCAATGCTTCAGTGATTGAAGTAAGCAATCCATAGAAGAGATTGTTTTGATGGCATTGGTTAATGGGGTTAACTCATGGATTGATCTCGATAGATTGTTAAAGAAAATAGCTATCCACTGTGGGGGAGTTTTATCGAAAGGCATCCTAATTTCTATGATTGGAAGAGGTAGATTTGGATGCTAGATTGGTAAGTGATGGTCAAGAAGGACCGATTACTATAATGTAAAGCAGTCGTCATCTAACAGAGCAGTGACCGTGTTGCAAATGTTTCCATGAACATTGGGAACAATAATAATACCAAAAGAAAGTATCAAGGCGCTGGTGGAAACAAGCAAGATACCAAGAAGCTCTTTTTAATGAGCTACATTAAACCTAAAAATTGCACTGCATTGAACGATTCTATTGAAAATATCAAACTTACCATGCAAGGTACTAAAAATGATAAGCTTCCTTGGAGATATGAAGCTGAAGAGGGAAGGCGTTCGTGGAAGTATTGCCGCCTTTATGAGACACAGATGTACAATACCAATGAATGTAGTCATTTGAGAGATGTGATCGAGGATTTGGTAAGAAAGAAGCAGCTATAATAGTTTCAAGAACCCACAAGTAGGCAAGCAAATGAATAACAGACCATAAGGGCGGCTTTTCCAAGGGAATCAGGCTGGGTCTGACAGAGAGGGACCAAGAAAATCATCAGGAGAAATAGTGATTAATACTATATTTAGAGGTACACATCCAATAGAGAAGAGCTGGAATTAAATGGAGCACTATGACAGTTCATTGAGGCATGTCCCTTAAGAAAGGTGTTTCACCATAGAGGATGGGGCTCCATACTATCGTCTCCGACACAGTCGAAACCAATGAATATGGTATCAGGCAACTGGTACGTGATGAATTGGATGATGGCGGAAGGTAGGGAGCCAAAACCAGGGTTTCGAAGGGGTTGAGGCAGTCCTTTGTTTTTAAATAAAAGAAATAAATCTGCTTGCTTTCAACTAAAAGGCTTTCGACTAAGTAGCTTTCGACCAGGTCAAATGATTTAAAGGAAATGGTTTCGATTGGGTTGCGCCTCTGTTTTTATATAATTGCTTTCGACTAAGTCGAGACCTTTTTGCTGCCGCCTTTCTACCTTTCGACCCAGATGGTTTTGAAAGGGTTGTTTTGTTTTTCTAAAACCAGGCTACATCTCCAATGCTTTCGAAGGGATGATTTCGACACCATCACTTCATTACTTAGGAAATGGATTTCGAAGCAGTGGATTTCGACTTAAATGTTTTAAGGACCCTTTTATATAAGTATAGTAAAACCCAAATGGTTTCGAAAGAGATAGTTTTAAAATGTTTCGAAACTGATGCTTTCGACTTTAATGGGTTTCTGATCCTTTTGCTCTACTTGAAGGCAGAATAAAAATGGTTTCGACCGAGATGTTTTTGAAAGGTTTCCACATGTTTTAAATTGAACCCAAAGTGCTTTCGAAAGGATTAAGTTTGACTGTTTCAAATGGTTTAATGAATGGTTTCGAAAGGGGTGGTTCCCCAGGGTTTCAAAAGGATTGAAAGGAAGGGTTTTACTATGTTTTCGAAAGGCAATATTTAAAAGGTTTTAAAGGGAGATGTCTGTTATTTTGAAGCTTTCGGAGAAAAGAAAGGAAAGGATTTTCCAATGTTTTAGAAAGGCAGTATTTAATGGTTTCGAAAGGGGTTTTCCAATGGTTTCGAATGGGTTACCTTCAAGGGTTTCAAAAGGGTTGTTTAAATGGTTTTAAACAGAGGTTTTGAATGTAATAAATAGGCAATGTAGCCTAAGTATTTTCAATTTAAAATGGGGTTTGACTTGTTTTGGAAGGATAGTTAACCCTTATTAAATCCCATCAACATTATTTTGAGTAAAGTATATATAACATGGCAAAATGGCTTAGAGTAAAGCTAAAGATATATTTTCCTTGTATATATATATGATTTGAAGGACTAAATCATTTTGAAAATGTTTTCAAGGAAAATTTAAAGGGTAGTTTACCCTAAAAAAATAATTCGGACAATTAGTCCATTTTGCAGCCAGTCAGCCTAAATTTCGGACAGTTAGTCCAGTTTGCGGGCAGTCAGCCCAGTTGTATGAACAGATAGTTCATTTATAGCATAACGGGCCTTGCTATTATGTGTAGGCAGATAATTTACATATTACCTGTTTTACGGACAGGTAGTCCATTTATTAGCATAAAGGATATTGCTATTTTGATATAATCAGTTTGATTAACCAGTTTGGTTGCAGGAAAGGATTTGAAAAATATATGTTTTAAAGAGGATATTAGTGAGGGGAAACCCATTCCGCTAAGTGGTGTGGTCTCACTTAATATCAGTAAATAGAGATGTAATGGAACTATTCACACCGGCTTTATATCCGACTCGAAGTTTTTGTTTCCCCTTAAACTCTCGGGTACTCAAAATTGATTTGAGTAGGCTGAGGGTTGAGGTTTTTAGGTTTTGTCTTTTGGCGAATAAAGCATCCGAAGACGAGCAGGTGGCTGACAGATAGCTAATAGGATTTGCTATTTCATCTTATTTTGATTCTGCTGTGTATATAAGTCAGATACGACTATATTGCTTTGATCAACCAAGGGGATATCGTCAAATGTCGCTCTTGGCGTATTTTTGTAATGATATATTTTATCATTGAATGGGAAACATTAAGGGATTATGTAACATGGATATGAATTATTATTTTGAAATGTAATCAGCAAACTGTTGTTTTTTGAAATCTATGATTTTTTTCATATTCATGTGCTTCTGATATTATGAATACCATTATCATTACCGTATTTTATCACCAGAAGTTAATACTATGGATGACTGCAGCATATGTAGCGCTTAGCTTTTGGCCTCCAAATACGGGATGTTACAACTTGGTATCAGAGCATGGTTTATGAAAAACTTTAAATTAAAAATGGTTTATAAAACATAATCCTAAGGAATTAGAGTAAGATTGGGGGCATTGGATAACGCTACAATAACGTACTTGTATTTGTTATATATAAGTATACGCTTTATCTCTAGTCTCTATCCTTGTTAGGATAGTTTTCTGTATCTCATAAGGTTTGAATATAGATATGGAAGGAAGAAGAGGAAGAGTTAACTAAGGAGGGGAAGGCATGGAAGGGAATGCCAGACCTAATGTGAGAATAGGTCAAGGTCAAGCGCAAGTAGAGAATACAAGTGCTGGAGTCCCGCAAGTGGACATGGGGCTATGCATCAGTTTTTTTCTGAATATGATGCAAGCTGGAGTTGCAGCTAGAATGGTAAGAGGAAATGCTGCTGGGGCAGGAGTTCCAGAAGCCCCAATAGTTAATCACTATGCTAAGTTGAGTGGATATTATGCCAAGCTTGGAGGAAAGCTGTTTGTTGGAATGGAGGATGCCATTGAGGTAGAGAATTGGCTATTGCACTGCGAAGGATTTTTGCAGATTTGGGTCTCACTGATGAGCAGAAGAGGAGGTTGGCATCTAGACAGCTTCAGGGAGCAGCACTGTTCTGGTGGAATAGCGTGACTGGGGCAGTGGATGAGGAAACTATAATCGGGGAAGATTTCAAGGGAAGGTTCCTAGAGAGGTTTATATCAGCAATGGAACAGTCAACTCTGATCAGAAAGTTTGTTGAATTAGAGCAGGGGGAGATGTCAGTTCTGGAGTATGCAAGGAAGTTCGAGGAGTTGGCCCGATATGGGTATGCTTCAGTAGACACAGTCATGAGGAGGAACGAAAAGTTTATCGGTGGTTGTAGCCTGAGTTGGCCGGGGCTATATTACCTCATATTTGAGATCCTTCTGACTTTGTTGTAGAGATGACCTTAAGGCATGAGGAATTGCTTGATTCTCTAGAGAAGAGTAAAGCCAAAGAAGTCCAGGTTGGGTAGAATAAGAAGAGGAAGTTCTTTCTAAAGAAAGGTGCTCAGAAGGGTGGAGCAGCTATGAAGGGGAAGTCTGAGATTGTCTGTTTCAAGTGTGATAAGAAGGGGCACTATGCTAATGAGTGTCGCGTCGGGAAAGCTAAGGAAGTGACTGGGAGGAAAAATGTCAGGTGCTACAACTGTGACCAGATAGGCTACTACAAGAGCCAGTGCAAGGATCCCGCTAAGGATGGAAAGGGCAAGGTGTACGCATTGGAGCCTGCTGCTTCTAAGCTGGCAGCTCAGGAAAAAGGAAAGGTAGTCTTTGGAGGTACGCTTCAGATTCATGGTATGACGGTTAGCGTTCTATTTGATACCGGTGCATCGCATTCTTTTTATATCTAGATGTTTGATAGATAAGCTTAACCTAGAACCCACTTATTTAGTTACTTCCTTACGGGTTGCGAATCCAATAGGAAGGTATGCAACTCTAGGGATGAGAAGTGATCAGTTAGAGTTTGACCTGTTTGGTCATACTTCTGTTTGCAGTTTGCATGTGTTTGATTTTGTGGGGTTCAGAATTATTCTTGGTATGGATTGGTTAAGTGAGTACGATGCTAGGATATTTTGCCAAGATAGGAAAATATCGCTTAGACGTCTATACTGTAGTGATCGAATAGTTTATACCGTAGAAGGTTATTATGGTGAGATGTATGCCTTGTTGGGTGCTATGAAGTTGGATGATGAGTTGAGTCAAGTTTTCGTGGTTAGAGAATTCGTAAATGTTTTTGAGCCTGTAGTTCGATTGCCGCCGAAACGGGCCATTGAGTTTTAGATAGATTTGGTTCCGGGAGCTGAACCAGTGAGTAGACCACCAAGCAGGATGACCCCTTCAGAGATGAGGGAGTTGAAGGTATAGTTGATGGATTTGGAAGGCAAGAATTTTATAAGGCCGAGTAGTTCACCGTGGGGAGCGGCTGCAGTGTTTGCTAAGAAGCCCGTTGGATTGCTAAGGCTATGTATCGATTATCATAAGTTAAACGAGAGGACGATAAAGAATTGATATCCATTCCCTAGGATTGACGATTTGTTCGACCAGTTGAGTGGAGCCAAGGTATTTTTGCGGTTGGATTTAGCGACAGGTTTCCATCAGCTCAGGGTATCAGAGGATAGTATTCCTTTGACGGCGTTTAGGACCAAATTTGGGTCGTACGAATGGTTAGTCATTCCGTTCGGACTGACTAATGAGCCAACTTTCTTTGTGGATTTGATGAACCGGGTTTTCTGACAGCGCTTGGATAGTTTCGTATTGGTTTCATAAATGATATCTTGATTTACTCTAAGGATGAGAGAGAGCTTGAAGTTTATCTTAGAGTGGTGCTAGAGATGCTGAGGCAGCATCAGCTGAAGGCGGAGTTTTCGAAGTGTCACTTTTGGAAGAAAGAAATGAAGTTTCTGGGTCATGTAGTCTTAGAGGAAGGGTTGTTAGTAGATCCGACTAAGATTGAAGCAGTGAATATTTGGAAGAGACCCGAGACAGTAACCGAGATAAAGAGTTTCCTTGGGTTTGCTGGTTATTATCGGAGGTTCATTAAGGATTTCTCGCGGATAGCAGCACCGATGACCAAGCTGACAAGAAAGGATGTGAAGTTTGTGTGGACTGATAAGTATGAGGAAGTATTCCAGAGTTTGAAACACTTATTGACCCATGCACCTGTGTTGGTTGTTCCAGAAGGGAATCAGGATTTGGTAGTTTATGCCGATGCGTGTGGAATGGGATTAGGAGCTATGCTGATGCAGAGGGGTAAAGTGATCGCCTATGCTTCTAGACAGCTTAGACCGCATGAGGTTAGATATCTGATGCATGACTTATAATTGGCTGTAGTTATTTTTGCTTTGAAGGTGTGGAGACATTACCTTTTAGGAGAAAGGTTTGAGCTATATACAGATCATAAGTCGCTGAAGTATTTGTTCTCTCAGAAGGAGTTGAACAGGAGACAGCAGACGTGGTTAGAGTTTATCGCTGCATATGATTTTGGAATTAAGTACACACCAGGGAAAGGCAACAAGGTTGCAGATGCTCTTAGTAGGAAATATCAGAATGCAGTTTTAGCGATGATTGATAAGTGGAAGGACTTGGAAGCATTAGCTGATTGCAGAGTGCAGTGGAGATCCGAGGCTGGGTCCAGTGGGGATACAGTTGTATTATCTTATTTGGAAGTTCGCCCAATGTTGATCAAAAAGAATGCTTCTAGACAGATAGAGGATTCGGTTTTAGCTGAACGGGTCAGGAAACTAAGAGATGGAACTAAGAGCGATGACTTGAAAGATTTCAGTCTTGACCATAATAGGAGGTTGAGAAAGAAAGGAAGATTATGTGTTCTGAGTGTTGGAAAAATAAGGAAAGATGTCCTCGACGAATGCCATCGTTCGAAGTTCTCTATTCACCCAGGAGGTACTAAGATGTATTAGGATATGAAGAGGAGTTTCTTCTGGGAAGGTATGAAGCGAGATATTGGGTTATGTGTGAAGCAGTGTATGATTTGCCAACATGCAAAGGCCGAACACCAGAAACCAAGTGGGTTGCTTCAGCCATTGGATATTCCAGTATAGAAGTGGGATTCTATCTCCATGGATTTTATTGATGGGTTGCCAAGGTCGAACAAAGGAAATGATAGTACATGGGCCATAGTGGACAGATTGACCAAGAGTGCCCATTTCATTCCAGTTAGGTCAACCAGAACGACACCTGTTTTGGCGAGGTTATTCCTGAAGAATGTAGTTAGATTGCATGGAGTTCCTAGTAGCATAGTTAGCGATAGAGATCCTTTGTTCACTAGTGAATTCTAGAAGAGTCTACAGGAAGTTTGGTAACCAAGCTCAAGATGAGTACCGCTTACCATCCGCAGACTGATGGGCAAACGGAGAGAGTTAACAAGATCTTGGAAGATTTGTTAAGAGCTTGTGTTCTGGATTTCGGGGGATCTTGGGAAGACTATCTGCATTTAGTCGAGTTTTCATATAACAACAGTTATCATACTAGTATTGGGATGGCATAGTTCGAAGATTTGTATGGAAGGCCATGCAAATCTCCCATTTGTTGGCTAGAGACTTGGGATAGGTTGGTTCTTGGTCCAGATTTAGTCCGAGAAGCTGCGGATAAGATTGAGGTCATTTGGGCTAGAATGAAGGAGGCTCGGTCTAGGCTGAAAAGTTATGCAGATAAGAGATGAAAAGATCTAGAGTTCTCAATTGGAGACCAGGTTTTTGTCAAAGTGTCACCCATTAAGGGTGTGATAAGATTTGGAAAATCATGAAAGTTAGCTCCGAGATTCGTTGGACCTTTTCCTATTGTTGAGAGGATCGAGAAACTCGCATATAGAGTTGAGTTACCGAGTAGTTTGGTAGGAGTCCATGATGTTTTTCATGTTTCTCATCTTAGTAAGTGTGTTAGAGACCTGGAGACTACAATTGCACCGACTGTGCTAGATGATTTAGTGGTAGAGCCGAATTGGATCATAGTAAGGAAGCCAATTCGCATAGTTGTGGGAGATGAGAAGAGGCTTCGTACCAAGACGGTCAGATTATTCAAAGTATAGTGGAGCGACGATGACATGGACTGTACTTGGGAAATTGAGAGCAGGATTAGAGATACTCACTACGCCATAAATGGCCTACTGCAACACAAAAAAAATGTTGGCTCAGGCCCGAAAAATGTTGCCATAGGTCTATGGCAACACTTTTAGGGTGATGCAATTTTTGCCGTTGCCTTAGACCTCAAAGGCAACATTTTGACTATCTAAGGCAACATAAGTAATATTGTTGCAATAGAACCCTATTTGGGTCTATGGCAACACCCATAGGTATCTGTAGCAACATTCCAAAATGTTGCTATAGATATGAACTTTTTGAATTTGTGGGGCCCACAATGTAGAGCATATTTGATTTTTTAATAAAAATAAATATTTATTTAATAAAATGCTATTGCACAGAATTTGATATTTAAACAGTAATTTATTTAAATAAATATTTTATTTCAACATTTGAAATAGTACAAATTCCTGACTCCACTATTTTACAATTCAATGATATATAACACTGATATTCACATATACAGATATTCCTCACTACATCACTCAGTTCACTCATTACATATGCAGTTTCAATTTATACAGACACCGACACTGACAAATATATGCCGAGCCGAAGGCGAGCCAAGTGCCGAGCCGAAGGCGAGGCGAGAAGCGGGTCCGGGCGCAGCGCCGGCGGGGGTCCGGGGCACCGCAGTCCCGGCGGGGATCGACCTTCTTTGAAACGACGTAAAATGATGCACAAATGAAGACTGAACTTAGCAAACCCCATCCTCAGCAACTTCATCACCCATCGGAACTACTGCCCATCTACCACTTACCTGAAACACAATTGCCTGAAACACTGACCATCTACCAAACACCGACCACACTCCCAACCTCTTTCACAAAACACCCACTCACTGCCTCATCAAATTACATAATCAACACATAGGCAGCCTATCAAGCAAAAACAGTGAATGCATCAGGCATGTACAAGAGAAACATAGGCAGTAATATGATATACAAAGGACTTGGAGCATCAGTTCATGTTAAAGAACAAGGTTAGCATGGTACCAGTTCAGTCCAGACCAAATATATAAGGTTAGCATGACTTGGAGCACCAGTTCATGTTAACAAACTTAAGGTTAGATATATATCTAACAAACTAAATATATAAGTTGAGCGTGAATACCAAATTTGACTGTACAACAAAACTAGTATCCATCAAGAATCTAAACTCATTTGGATACATATTTTATAAAATGAATTTTTCTCTTAGGAGCTGCAAAACATCCAAAGTTAATAAGCTAACATATTCCCAAGCTTCAAAAACTGAAGAAGAAATCATCAAAAAGCACAAATAATATTAAAAAAACAAACCAGAAGCCTTCATATGCAAAACAGATTGCTGCTGTGAAGATGCTTGAGTCTGAGATACTGAATTTGAAGATGACGCCCTTGATTTTGCTTCTAGATCTGAAACACAACATTCGTTGTCTGTTGTTAATTTCGCTTCTAGACCGAATGATGGCACTGCGAGCCACTCTAGATCTGAAACACAGCATCATCGGTCAGTGGCATCGTAATCTCAGTAGTATCCAAGCCTCTATCTCGGCAATCTTCAGCAAACTTTCCAAGCACTGAACGCAACATGAAGCAGTAGGCGACTTCATCAATCAGACTTGCAGATCCCTAAAGAAGATGAATCGCGAATTGGAACTTGATACTTGATTTATTCTAATCGCCTGAAATCATCTTCCATCTCCACGCGAATTGATTTGAGAATTATGAATTGATTCTAATCGCGAATTGGAAGTATGAATTTGCTGGATTTCGTGAATTTGCTTTTTGATTTGAGAATTATGAATTGATTCTAATCGCGAATTGGAAGTATGAATTTGCTGGATTTCGTGAATTTGCTTTTTGATTTGGGGATTTCGTGAATTTGCTGGAAGTATGAATTTGGGGATTTCGTGGATATGGTAAACTGAAAGGGGATCTACACCAACATAAGCGGGAAAATGAAAATTTGGTAAAAAGTGCAGCGGTGATCCATTTTAACAGTCGGATTAAATGTAGACCGTTGGATCGTATTCACGCGGATTGCTAATTTTATTAATTTTTTAATTTGTATACATCTATAGCAACACTATATAAAAATGTTGCATCGTGTTACACTTGTTTAGCTAGAGCAACACATTTTTATGGCTAAGGTAACACCATAAATACAACGTTGCAGTAGGACCAAATTTTTATATCTATCGCAACATTTTAGCTGGCAACACCTTGCAAAAATGTTGCAGAAGGTCATCTATGGCGTAGTGACTTATCCTGACTTGTTTGATGGTACGTTTTACCTTCTTGTTTGATTTGTTGTGTAACTTATCGTAATTTCGAGGATGAAATTCTTTAAGGAGGGGAGATCTTAACACCCCAGATTTTTGGTAACATTATTTTGGATATTTAATTAGTTGAATTAAATAAAATAATGTGTTGATTAGGGGATTGAGATTTGATTTTAATTATGGGTAGCCGTGCCATTTAACAATGAACTAAAGAAGGGTTTAAATTGAAATAGAGGAGGGTTCGAATAGGAAAGAGGCCATTCCTATATCCTCCATACCTTAACCGTGTAAAATTTTACACGATCATTTCATTTTCAAAATTTTAAATTAAGGGCCGGCCACCATTAACAAGGAAGATAAGAAGTAAAGCTAGGAAGAAGCTAATTCAAATCAAATCTATTCACATCTCAATCTCCATAATCTCTAAAGCTAAGGTGAATAATGTTTACATCTCATTTTTTATTGTGTTTTCGATGTTAATATGAATTCCGAATGTTTTGCAATGATTTGCCATGTTTTTGAATGATGGAATGAATATATATACTTGTTGATGAATTATGGTTATTCATATTGAATTTATGATATGTTTTAAGGTGAAAACCCTATAAAATGACACCCAAATGCCTTACGAATTTTTATAAAGATCATAAATATTATTTTGGAGATGGGTTTCAATTTTCTGATTTTTCTGAATTTTCGTGGAATTAATATGAATTATCTAGTAAAGAAAATGTCATTTTTGGGTTATAAATTAATTACAGGTAAATAATTAACTATTTGGGTCTGAAATTTTTCTATATTGGAAAACATATATAATGTGATTTTCTGGAATTTTTCTAGATTTTTCCTAAGTCTTTTAATGGTTATATAAAATTATTTAAGGTACGGGACTTAATGTTTTATATAATTGAAAGAGGAGAAGGGGCTTTTTGTAAAATGATTTAAATTATTCAATCTGAAAAGTCTGCAGCACTTTTGAAAAATTGCAGTATTTTTATTGGTAAAGAAAGAGACAACCAATCGCAATTAGACATGTAAGGCAGGTTAGGTGAAAAGAACTATTTGCTACAAGTTTTTCACTGTTTCGTCTCTTTTGACACCAGGTTCCGCCTCCATACTATCGCCTCCGACACAGTCGAAACCAATGCATGATGAATTGGATGATGGCGGAAGGTAAGGAGCCGAAACCAGGGGTTTCGAAGAGGTTGAGGCAGTCCTTTGTTTTTAAATAAAAGAAATACACCTACTTGCTTTCGACTAAAAGGCTTTCGACTAAGTAGCTTTCGACCGTCAAATGATTTAAAGGAAATGGTTTCAACTGGGTTGCGCCACTATTTTTAAACAATTGCTTTCGAATAAGTCGAGACCTTTTTGCTGCCGCCTTTCCACCCAGATGGTTTCGACAGGGTTTTTTTTCCTAAAACCTGGCCACCTCTCCAATGCTTTCGATGGGATGGTTTCGAGACCATCATTTCATTACTTAGGAAATGGATTTCGAAGCAGTTGCTTTCGACTTAAATGTTTAAGGACCCTTTTTATACAAGTATACAAAAACCCAAATGGTTTCGAAAGACATAGTTTTAAAAGGTTTCGAAACTGATGCTTTCGACTTCAATGGGTTTTTAATCCTTTTGCTCTACTTAAAGGCAGAATCCAAATGGTTTCGACCGATACGTTTTTGAAAGGTTTCCACATATTTTAAAAAGGTTTCGAAACTGATGCTTCCGACTTCAATGGGTTTTTGATCCTTTTGCTCTACTTGAAGGCAGAATCCAAATGGTTTCGACTGATACGTTTTTGAAAGGTTTCCACATGTTTTAAATTGAACCCAAAGTGCTTTCGAAAGGATTAAGTATGACTGTTTCGAAAGGTTTAATGAATGGTTTCGAAAGGAGTGGTTCCCTAGGGTTTTGAAAGGATTGAAGGGAAGGTTTTTCCTATGTTTTCGAAAGGCGATATTTAAAAGGTTTTAAAAGGGGATGTCTTGATGCTTTCGGAGAAAAGAAAGGAAAAGATTTTCCAATGTTTTTGAAAGGCAATATTTAATGGTTTCGAAAAGGGTTTTCCAATGGTTCCGAAGGGGTTATCTTCAAGGGTTTCGAAAGGGTTGTTTAATCGGTTTTAAACAGAGGTTTCAAATGTAATAAATAGGCAATGTAGCCTAAGTATTTTCAAGTTAAAAAGGATTTTGACTTGTTTTGGACGGATAATTAACCCTTATTAAATCCCATCAACATTATTTTGTGTAAAGCATATATAACATGGCAAAATGGCTTAGAGTAAAGCTAAAGGTATATTTTCCGTGTGTGTGTGTGTGTGTGTATGGTTCGAAGGACTAAATCATTTTGAAAAGGTTTTCAAGGAAAATTTAAAGGGTAGTTTACCCTAAGAAAATAATTCTGACAATTAGTCTATTTTGCATGCAGTCGGCCTAGATTTTAGACAGTTAGTCCAGTTTGCGGGCAGTCAGCCCAGTTGTATGGACAGATAGTCCAGTTATAGCATAAGAGACCTTGCTATTATGTGTGGGCGGATAGTTCACATATTACCTGTTTTACGGACATATAGTCCATTTATTAGCATAAAGGATATTGCTATTTTGATATAATCAGTTTGATTAACCAGTTTGGTTGCAGGGAAGGATCTACAAAATATATGTTTTAAAAAGGGTATTATTGAGGGGAAACACGTTCCGCTAAGCGGTGTGGTCTCACTTAATATCAGTAAATAGAGATGTAACAGAACTATTCACACCAGGCTTTATGTCTGACTCGAAGTTATTGTTTCCCTTTAAACTCTCGGGTACTCAAAATTGATTTGAGTAGGCTGAGGGTTGAGCTTTTCAGGTTTTGTCTTTTGGCGAATAAAGCATCCGAAGACGAGCAGGTGGCTGACGGATAGCTAATTAAGATTTGTCGTTTCATCTTGTTTTGGTTTCGCTGTGTATATAAGTCAGATATGACTATATTGCTTTGATCAACCATGGGGACATCGTCATATGTCGCTCTTGGCGTATTTTTGTAACGATGTATTTTATCATTGCCTGGGAAACGTTAAGGGATTATGTAACATGGATATGAATTATTATTTTGAAATGTAATCAGCAAAATGTTGTTTTTTGAAGTTTGTGATTTTTGTCATATTCATGTGCTTCTGATATTATGAATACCATTATCATTACCGTATTTTGTCACCAGAAGTTAATACTATGGATGACTGCAGCATATATAGCGCTTAGCTTTTGGCCTTCAAATACGGGATGTTACAACTTGGTATCAGAGCATGGTTTATGAAAAACTTTAAATTAAAAATGGTTTTTAAAACGTAATCCTAAGGAATTAGAGTAAGATTGGGGGCATGGGATAACGCTATAATAACGTTACATGTATTTGTTATATATAAGTATACGCTTTATCTCTAGTCTCCTATCCTTGTTAGGATATTTTTCTGTATCTCATAAGGTTTGAATATAGATATGGAAGGAAGAAGAGGAAGAGTTAACCAAGGAGAGGAGGGCACCAAAGGGAATGCCAGGCCTAATGTGAGAATAGGTCAAGGTCAAGTGCAATTAGAGAATACAGGTGTTGGAGTCCCGCAAGTGGACATAGGGGCTATGCATCAGTTTTTTGTGAATACGATGCAAGCTGGAGTTGCAGCTAGAATGGTAGGAGGAAATGCTGCTGGGGTAGGAGTTCTGGAAGCTCCGGTAGTTAATCACTATGCTAAGTTGAGTGGATATTACACCAAGCTTGGAGGAAAGCCGTTTGTTGGAATGGAGGATGTAATTGAGGTAGAGAATTGGCTATTGCATTATGAATGGATTTTTGCAGATTTGGGGCTCACTAATGAGCAGAAGAGGAGGTTGGCATCTAGACATCTTTTGGGAGCATCTCTGTTCTGGTGGAATAGGGTGACTGCGACAGTGGATGAGGAAACTATGACCTGGGAAGATTTCAAGGGAAGGTTCCTAAAGAGGTTTATGTCAGCAATGGCATAGTCAGCTCTGATCTGGAAGTTTGCTGAATTAGAGCAGGGGGGATGTCAGTTCTGGAGTATGCAAGGAAGTTCGAGGAGTTGGCCCGATATGGGTATGCTTCGGTGGATACAATCACGAGGAGGAACGAAAAGTTTATCAGGGGGTTGAAGCCTGAGTTGGCCGGGGCTACATTGCCTCATATTAGAGATCCTTCTGACTTTGTTGTAGAGATGGCCTTAAGGCATGAGGAGTTGCTCGATTCTCTAGAGAAGAGTAAAGCCAAAGAAGCACAGGTTGGGTAGAATCAGAAGAGAAAGTTCTTTCCAAAGAAAGGTGCTTAGAAGGGTGGAGCAGCTAAGAAGGGGAAGTCTGAGATTGTCTGTTTCAAGTGTGATAAGAAGGGGCACTATGCTAATGTGTGTCGTGCCGGGAAGGCTAAGGAAGTGGTTGAGTGGAAGAATGTCAGGTGCTACAACTGTGACCAGATAGGCCACTACAAGAGCCAGTGGAAGGAGCCCGCTAAGGTTGGAAAGGGCAAGGTGTATGCATTGGAGCCTGCTGCTTCTAAACCGACATCTCAGGAAAAAGGAAAGGCAGTCTTTGGAGGTATGCTTCAGATTCATGGTATGACTGTTAGCGTTCTATTTGATACTGGTGCATCGCATTCTTTTTTATCTAGATGTTTGATAGATAAGCTTAACCTAGAACCCACTTATTTAGTTACTTCCTTACGGGTTGCGAATCCAATAGGAGGGTATGCAACTCTAGGGATGGGATGTGATCAGTTAGAGTTTGACCTGTTAGGTCATACTTTTGGTCGCAGTTTGCATGTGTTTGATTTTGTGGGGTTCGGAATTATTCTTGGTATGGATTGGTTAAGTGAGTACGCTAGGATATTTTTCCAGGATAGGAAAATATCGCTTAGACATCCATACTATAGTGATCGAATAGTTTATACCATATAAGGTTCTTGCGGTGAGATGTATGCCATGTTGGGTGCTATGGAGTTGGATGATGAGTTGAGTCGAGTTTTTGCGGTAAGAGAATTCGTAGATGTGTTTTGAGACTGTATCTATAGTGCTTATCTTTTGGCCTCCAAATACGGGATGTTACAGCTTCCCCTTGCCGTGGATTGACCAGCTTGTAGATAGAACAACTAGACAACTTCTGTCCTTCATGAATGCATACTCAAGCTATAATCAGATAGTGATGCACGTCCCTGATCAAGAGCATACTAGCTTCATCATCGATTTGGGGTAGTATTGTTATTGAGATATGCTTTCAATTTGAAGAATGCTTGAGCTACTTACCAATGAATGGGGAATGGAAAGTTCAAAGAACAGATCGGATGAACTATGGAGGTCTATTTGGACGATATGCTTGTGAAGTCATAATGATCGATGAAACATGTGGGTGATCTCTCTGAAATGTTTGATGTACTCTAGAACTATGGAATGATGCTCAATCCACTAAAGTGTTCTTTCGGAGTCATATTGGCTAAGTTTTTGGATTCTATAGTAAACTCAAGGGTCATTGAAGCTAACCCAGAACGGATTATAGCATTAAAAGAGGTTATTGCCACAAAGACGAGGAGGGAAATGCAGAGCTTGAATGGGAAGGTTATAGCACTGAGAATATTCATCTCAAAAGAGACCGATAAGTGCATACCATTCTTCGATGCCCTTAAGAAAGAGAAGGAAAATTTTGTTTGGGCAAAGGAATGCTAGGATGCTTTCCAAAACCTATTGGATCATATGGAGAGCCACCATTATTGTCAATGCCTTTGGAAGGAAAAGATCTTTTCATTTACTTAGTAGTCTCATCTCTTGCATGAAGTGCAACCTTGGTACGTGAGGAGAGTAGAATCCAAGTCCAATATACTATATCAGCAAATGGTTTACTAGGGTAGAGAAGAATTATCCAAAGCTAGAGAAATTGGCGTAGTGTTTATTGTATTTGGGAGGAAGTTAATGCCAAATTTCTAGGTTCACTCAATTAAGGTGCCGACTGATCAGGCATTGAGACAAATGTTGCATCGATTACTTCATAGTGAAAAAAATTTTGTGTAGGCACAAAATTCCGTAGAAGATCGTTACTGACAACAGAACTCAATTCAAAAGTGACGAGTTCAAGGAATTCTGTACTTGGTACCAAATTGAGAAAAGCTTCTTGACAATAGTGCAAAGCAAGAAAATGGACAGGTGGAGACAGTGAATAAAATCATAAAATCCATCATCTAGAAGAGACTAAACAGAGCCAAAGGCAACTGGGTTAATGATCTAACACTTGCATTGTGGACTTATACGACAACCTATAAGTCTGCGACTAGCCATACTCCATTCGCTTTGGCCTACAGAAATAAGGTTGTGATACCGATTAAATTTGAGGGCCCTTCTCGATAAATACTGGATTATGATCCCAAGATGAATAAGGAACTCTCGCCTTGAGTCCCTCGACCTGGTTGAAGAGAAACAAGAAGAGGCTAATTTAAGGGTAGTTGCTCACCAAATAAGAGTAGCGAAATAGTTCAACGCCAAGGTCAGAAACCATACCTTTTGGATAGGCGACCACGTTTTGAAATGGGTCTTTCTTGGTATGGGAACACTTAGCCTGAATTGAACAAATCTTAGAGATTGAACTTTCACGCTATCCGCTGTTGATGGGACCCAATTCCATAGGAATGGAATAGCGAGCATCTATGATGCTACTTGGATTTACGTTTTCGAATAAAGCACCTAGATTAATGGGATGAGATGTAACATGGAAGAGTTTGCCATTCTTTTGTTTTCAAATAAAATTGGCTTTTAGAATCAATCAAATCATATTCATAAAAGTCCAACTTCATGTTACATGTTCATTGAAAAATCAAGCATCCTGTGTTTTGAAAAACCAGACGTCTGGGTACTTGGAGATAGGTACCAATGAACTCCTTTTATTCATGATCTGATCACTGGAGTATAATTATACTAGATTTAAATGGACGATTCACCCTTACACATCTAATATTTGACCAGTTCTAACGGATAGGCGAGTTCAAAATGGATACCTGGAGATAGGCATCTAAGACAGGCATCCAACACATCGAATCCTAGAGACAGGAACCGACATAGAATTCTATCATTTTGCGGGTACGACCTCGCTTACAGCCCGGCGAGACATAGTCGGCCAAGGATAAGCGAAGATGGTCGACAAAGCACTTTTGAACAACACTCGAAGATAGGCAGGGTTGAGATGGATGTCCAAAGGAAAACATCTGAGACACTGATTCTAGAAGACATAGAGTCGGTTTTTTATTGAGTCTTTTGTAGGTGCAACCCCATTTATGGCTCAATGCAATATGTTCGGCTGATGATAAACAAAGGTTGGTTGACGAAGTGTCTTTAATCATTGCCTAGAGATAGGCAAAATCAAGGACGACCTTCTAGAGATAGGCATCCGAGATGCCGATTCCCAGAGATAGGAGTCGGCATGAAATTGACTCTTTTACAAATACAACTTCATTTAGATTTGAATGTGATATGTTCATTCGAAGATAAATGGAATTGGCCATAAAGTTGGCTAATGGAATGCAGTTTTTTCTGGTCAAATAAGAAACATGTTGGCACTGATAATGTAACAATCCTTCTTTCTACATCGTAATAATAAATAAATTCAACTAAATAAAATGTTCGAATTCAATTTTGATAATTTTATTTTAAAAATATAGTTTTACTTAATTAAGGTTTATTTAAAAAAAAGATGTTTAGTTTTAATAAGTTGAATTAAATTAATAAATTCTTTTCGAATAATACATTAAAACTGAATAAAATATTTTAATGAATATAATATATATTTAAAGTTTAAATAATTTTTATATGATTGAAATAGTTGAAAAATATATTTAAACTTACTTTAGGTCAATACAAGGAATAATTAAACAAAAATGAACAAGTGTTGAACTGAAAATGAAATTATGCAGTTATCGAAATACATGTACAAATCAATGAGGGCAATCTGAAGTTATTTCTTTCTTAAAGGGCTAGAATGAAAAAGTAGAACTACGCTTAAAAAAATAAAACCCAAAATCTAAATAAATCCCACTTAAAAACCTACCCTCTTTTCTATTCATAAGATCCCAAATTGGTTCCCCATTGTGTGCTCTAATTCTGTAAATTGAATGAACAAAAAAAATCGTGCATGAAAAAATACGCGTAGATGCATGCATATGGCTGGCAATGGCATTGATGGGGAGGGGGGAGGGGGGACCATAGATGCATCTG
This sequence comes from Allium fistulosum, assembly GCA_030737815.1. Classification (NCBI taxonomy): domain Eukaryota; kingdom Viridiplantae; phylum Streptophyta; class Magnoliopsida; order Asparagales; family Amaryllidaceae; genus Allium; species Allium fistulosum. Next base: position 117,421,219 of record CM060908.1, on the reverse strand, counting down.
GCATCGGAGAAGAACACCGTGCAAGCGATTAGCGATGGGAAGGTCACACGATGGTGGTGGTACAGTGAATGACATGGGTAGGCGACAGAAGGTGGAGCATGGAGGTTCAAGTGTGGGAATATTTGGGCGGATGTTGGCTGGAGGAGACATGATGTGATCGACATCACATGGCTAAAGATTGAAGGCCAACGTTAAACTTTGAAGGTGATGTTTGCAGGGTAGAGATTTAATTCTTACGTTCATCATTTGGGTGAGTTTTCCTACTCACATCTATATCTTGTTGTCATTACATGCGATGAATTATCTTGTTTAGTGTATATAAATTGGTTGAAATTGAGTGTTTGGTTTGGAATGTTGGTTCATTGTATTTATTGAAAGTGTAAATCTGCAAAAGGAAATTTGTCCGATTATGAATTGAATTTTATATTATGTTGATGTATGTACATTGTTTGTATGACCGGAGTTCGCTAGAAAGCAACTCGGATCACTAAATAATTCCTTACCGTTTAATGATATTTCATGGAGCGATTTTGTTCTAGAATTGGCATCATTGGCTGTATTTAATGGGTTTAAATACATTTAAATTATTATAAATGTTTTTAGATTTTTTAATGTATTAAAGTTATTTTGAAAAATATTATTAAACCATATTTAATTTTTAACTCATTTTCTCATTCAAATTCTATTCCAAAAATTTTAAAATGTGTTCCAAAATCCTTTGAAATCACTATAACAATTCTATTTTAAATATGAGAAGATTTCAAAAGCAAAATAAAATATGTTAATATTTTAAAAAATATATTATAAAAGTAATTCTTTTATTTCAAGTGGTTTCATTTATTCAAGGTATTTAAATATTCTTAGAAGTATTTTAATGCCTTTGAAAAATAGAGGAACCCTTTCCCCCTAAAAAATAAATTTAAGGTTTCGACAATGTTTTGATTGGGTAAAGACTCTTTTTGTATTATGAGAAGTACAAATTAGGTGTAATATAAAAGGAAATATCTCATTTTGAGTAATTTCTAGTATAAAAGGTTATATAACAAATTTTAAATGGGTTTTCATGCTTTTCAAAAATAATAAACAACTCTTTCTTTAAAATGAATTTGAGGACTTAAAAATGGTTTTTGTGAAATTATATCTTGTATATATATAAATATACATATATAAAGTAGTTATTTAAACAAAATTTTGAATGCATGAATCATTTAAGTGAAGTATATTTGGCAAAAAAGGCATTATAAGTATTTTTGATATGTTTTGAATTTTATAGTAAAGTATAATCTTAATTTATAAAATTATAATTAAGATCCCTCTAAATGGTTTTCAATAAATAATACCATTTCAATGTAATGAGGAGTTTAAATGAACGATTTAACAGTATTGATTGGTATGGGACTTTTGGTTAAACTTTACCGATTATTTAAATGACTTGTTATGTAGAATACATTTTTAGTGGGTGGAATTTACTAGCTTGAAGTGTATATTCAAGTAACACTGAGTGGTATGTGACAATCGGGTGATACTCAAGTAATTACTATTTGAGAGTATTTAACACCTTTTGACCAATAGAATCTTGGGGTAAACTTGCTATTTCTATAGCTTGTAGTATTAGGAAGAATATTTCTATGGCTTGACCTTGTAGGCTAATTGTTCGCCCTAACTTTATTGCGGTGGTTGCTCCTTGAGTTGTAGTATCTTTTCATCTAGCTTCGTGCTTGACTTCGAGTTCTGTTATTTGCTCGATACTACAAAGCCAACAGTCAGTTACCTTAGGAAATATTTGATGTCATAACACTTGCGTCATTATTATTAGATGCGGCACCCCATGGTGCATTCGAGTATCCAAGATAAATGTTATGATAACCAGGTAACAATTTTGACTGTAGGAGTGTTGCACTCGATATTACTTTAGAGAAACTCCTAAAGCAATGTTAAGTGCACGTCAGTCTCCCTTGGAAGATATCACCTACACTCACATACCCCCAAAGAAGATATCTAAATGATTAAGAGTTGCTTTGTGCTTGTCTTTTGAGTTTTACCTACTTCATGCTCGTCTTTGAGTTGACTTGCATAGTGCTTGTTTTTTAGTTTGACTCGCTTTCAGGCTAGTTTTATGGTTTATATTTGGATATGCTTGTTTCACCATATTTACCATGATTTCCTATGAGAGGCGTGATATTGTTTTATGACACGGTGTTTTTCATGGTTATACCATTTGCTTCATTCTGTCATTGGCATATGTTACAGTTATGACTATATCATTTGAGATTCACATATATTATTTTACTATGTTCTCACCCTTTTGAGTTAGATATAGTTTGACCCGTTTATTATTCTAATAATACTAAATCATAGCATCAAAGCAGGTTCAGAACTATATGGAATATATGTGACACAAGTCTTGGCTTCAGTGTGACTTAGAGTCTCGGTTCCCCTTGGGCATGTGGTTAGTTAACCTACATAAAAGGGATAGTAAGACTATATGATGAATACTGGGTTAATCATCTAAGGATGTAATTGTTATTTTTCCTATTATATATAACCCTACCTCTACCGTGTATTTGTCTCCATGTGAAATGGAAGTTGTTGATGGAGGTAGTGAAGGATATAGTTGTTAGCAGTACTAGTAGTGTTAACATTGGTGATGTTGAGTAAACCTATATGTGGCTTAAATATGAATGAAGTAGTTCGGTTAGGGAAGCTATAAAAGAGCATAATGCGAATATCGAATTTTGAATACATCAAACTCAAAATTATGATGAGGCAAGTTTTAGATAAGGATCTAGTAGTGATCAGAGTGCATAGCAGAAGTTGGTAGATAACGTTTCGCTAAAGGCGTTTGTTTGCTTGTATTATTGATATGTGTATTATTGTAATAATGTGGTTTTTTATTTTGGGCTTAGCCTAAAATGTGTGAATTGAGTATTGGTTATCACTCAAAATTTATAAACCTAGTTGAATCTGAATGTATCCAAGTACTAATAGAAGCCAGTGGTTTCTCCAAAACTAAATTGCTAGGGAATAATAAAAAAACATGTTTAAGAAAATAATAGTAATAATACATATTATATATAATTAAATATGGGATGGAAAAATAAAATAAAATAAAATATACTTAATTGAATGCTTGCTTGTTTTTTATAAATAGATAAATGTGGTGGATGTACTGCTTTGATTGCAAATGGTCGATTAATGGATGTGTATATATACAAATCATAAGTAAATATTTTCAAGTAAACAAGCAATGATTTTTATAAGAAAGCATACTATTTTTATAAAAATGATAAAAAATTATTTTTAATGATTCAATTCTCTTGACCTGTCTGTTGAGTGGTATATGAATCCCGATTACGAGTAGCTAACGTATCGACAAGAGTTTATAAATACTTGAATGAGGCAAGAATTGACACAATATTTTGGAAATGGTATAAGAATTTTTGTATATTATTTTATAAAGTAATATATTATAATAGAAAATGAAAATATTATATTCCTAGGATTAAATATTTTTGAAAATATTATGCAGCCATTGGGTATTAGTGTGAAGTTGAGATCAATGGCGAGGCAATGTTGATATAAAATTCTAGGCAGTCACATTGCAGCCAATTGGCGAAACAAATTGCTAAAATTTATGGCATGACAACGTTGTATATTTTAATATAGATTAATTTATGTATTATTGTATATGTGTGTGTATTTTTTTAACTTTGAATCCAAAGAATTTTCTAGTGATATATATATATGTGTGTGTGTGGGTATTATATATTTGTTTTGAGTTGAAAATAAATTTTCTAATGAGAAAATAAAATAAAAATAAATAGATTACATACTTTATTAGTAAAGATTTGTCAATGAAGTATGAGAGAATATTATGCGTTTTAAAACGTTTTTTAGAAATAAAATTATATAGAAAAAATGTTTTGAAACTATATTCAAAAGAAACAAAAATCCTTTGTAAAAATAAATTTATCTATTTATAGAATAAAGGATAGGTATATGGAAAATTTTACTTTCAGCTGTGTAAGTTTTATATGCTATTGAGAACTTGAATTTCTACAACTCTTAGTTTTCCAGCAAGAAGATTTCAAAATAGACGACTTGTTTATCTATTTTACTTAGTGCATTACATATTATACACATGTAATTTTACTAATTGATATGATGACTGCCCTGCACCAACGACACCATATATAACTAAATAATGTGTTGCTAATGTGCCCGATCGATGTTGGACGATTGTAAAGGGTTGAAAAGAAATAAAACATCATAGAACTTGTCGTATATCTCATGACGCATGAAATAAAATATAATATATATTACATATAAAACATGAGAGATAGTAATAATTATGTGACAAAAAATCAAAGCACAAATCCATAGTACAACATAGTAATAGAGTTTATATAAAGATGAAATAAACTGTCGCATAATAGTAAAGAAAACACTCTCTAGGCTCCACAGTGTTGCACAGAGGAATAAGCATAATATCAATATATAATACGAGAAAGCTCCATCCCACTCGTCCTCTGCACTGCCACTGCGTACACCTAGACCTGCCATCTAGTCCACTTATTTAAAAGCAACGAAGATAATAAGAAGCAAAGCATAAAAACTCGAGTCATACAACAGTTTGGTGTGAGTGATAAATGAATCTCAAAATACTATGCAAGTTGATATAGCAAGAAACAAAAAGGTATAAGAGTCATACCTGACATGTCCCTTCATCCAAAGAATTAGCACATAACATCTATAATAAGCTACTCTACTATCATCATTAAAATGTACTACGTCCTAAGTACAGTATCAGGTGTCCAGGTATCCACGTCCTAGATACCTACATCAGGTGACATCCCTAAAGTGATATACTACGGGGAAACAATCAAAGCAACATAGCATCCATCAAACAATCTTCACTCTCACTTAAGTACTTTGGATTCATAATAAATCTTATGACCATCCTATGCTAGAGACTAATGGAAAAGTATCGAGTCCTTCGTGCTCGAAATCCATGCCACTCAATAGGACATGAAAACTAAACTACACGTTCTTGCAGTCCAAGGTATATGGATCACATCCAAGATCCACCGGTATACATCCTAATGCCCAATGAGCGTTGTCACCTACCCCTACTTTACGAGCACACTGGAACACTCCGAGTATCAACGATCCCTTCGGACATGTATTCAAACCCGTCCTAATTCAATTCATTCCATCATCATCGTAAAACCCCTCCTCGTCCTACCTGTGTCTAATTCCATAGTAGGGCACGTCCTAGCTCCACATCATAGGCTCATATCCTAGAACCTGCCTCATCATATCTTCCCATAGTAGAGCATGTCCTAGCTCTACATCATGAGTTTGTGTCCTAGAACTTGTCCTTATGGGCTACCATCTTGATTCCCGTCCTAGAGTCCTTATTATCAGAACACTTCTAGACCTCCATATCAATTGTATAATCCACATTTCAAAGTCCCAAAGCCATCACATCAACACTCCAATATCGCTTCGTTTCTTAACCATCAGCCTTTATCGTGTTGTCACTTCACCATCGAACAATGAACGAATAAATGAACACTTCCAGCATGACCTAAATACCATGCACTTCAACCCCCAGAAGTTCCACCCTAAACTGCAGATAACTTTCGGATCGGTACTGACTTGAAGTGGTCGGTACCAAGCCGATCTTTTGACCCTAACCTTGGTCTTTGGCCTTTACTTGAATCCTCTTCTCCTTTCTGAAGTCCCCAAGCCAAAACTTTATCCCAACCTTTCATGGTTCAGGTCGGTACCGACCTGAACACTTAGCTAAAATTTGACTTTCAACCTCCTAGTTCCACTTCCTTCTATCTCGAAGCATCCCCTATTTTTCCCTAAGTAAGCCCCAAGATAAAACCCACCAAACTAATTTGTCCACCATTGAACCCTAAGCCTTCTCCAACTTTCCCGAAGTCAACCCTGAGTTTTCCATCTAGTTGCTCGAAGCAAGACTCAAAGTACGTCTCGAAGCCTTCAAAATCCAACCGAAGCAAAACATCCAACCAGATTTCAAGTTGTTACTGACCAGATTTCCTCCACCCAATCTTCCGATGACATGAAGTGCGAGCTCCCCACATCCTCTAGAGCCTCTCCTCCAAGTTTTATCCAATTCCGATCACTTTTGCCTTAAATTGCTCGATTCGATGACCTCTTTCCTAACTACCTAAAATCACTAGCAAACCATATCAAAGGATAACATTCCAAACTAAAATATCATCCATATACATCCATATACACATGCAATTTATCAAAACATGATAATAATTCAAATCCTAATCTTGATCTAACTTTTACACTAGCATGTCAATATAACCAAAAGGAGTTGCGAAACCATTTAAAAACCATTTTTAATCATTTTAATTTTAGCCACAAATATGTACAAGGATGTAATTAAAGTTAGAAAAGATTTTACGATAAAAATCATGTTAAAAACATCAATTTTAACTATAAAAACAGGCACGGGATAGTGAGAGGTCTAGAACCACTCACCCAATACCAAATTTACCACTTAAACCTCTAAATTTGATGTGAATAGTAGCTAATCCTAAATGAAAGCACCAAAATGATGAACTTATTATCTCCTTTGCTAATCACTCCTATAATGACATATTTGGCTATGATTAGTAAGGAAATAAGATATTTTTGATGAATTATGTTAAACGGAGGTTTGATATTGTATTGGGAAGTGGAAAATATGATTTGAGATGTCCCATCAGCCATAATTAGGTGAAAATCCTTAAATTGGCTAGTGGGCTTGGCTTGGACCTAATAAATTACCCACTAATACTGACCAACAATAGCCAAAACTTAAAATAGCCATAACTTTCAAACGGTAAGTCCGCTTTACCAATATGACCACTCTACGAAATAGAAAACCATCATCCTAAAGAAATGGATGTGGTCTCGGACCTAATTCCGCTCCAACAAAATTTATACTCCATGTAAGATTTTCAGAGTCAAAATGGTCATATAGGAATTCGATAAAAATATTAGATGTTGAAAATGTTCCAAAGAGTCATTTCCCAAAGTTCCAATGTCATATAACCTCATATGAATTAAATGATAATATTTTATGATCCTCCGATACATAAAATATGGGTCGTTACACTCTCGCCCTTTTAGGAATTTCGCCCTCAAAATCCCCAAACAAGTCAAAGAATAGTCAACCATAGTTACCCCGCATGCCGAATATTCCTATGCAACCATCAAACAAACAACCATACAATTAATAGTATATATAAACCTATCTTAGTATGCGAGCTACTAAACTATCTTATATGATATCTATGGTGAAAGTAAATACAATAAAAGTGTGCCTTACCATACAGAGAGCTCCAGATATACATCCCTTATGCTCTCCTCGGTTTCTCATGTGCAATCGCCTTCACTTTCACCCCATTGAACCTTCACAAACTCCCATGTCTTCCTCCTAAGCTATTTCATATCGCATCCAACAATACGAACCAACCTATAAGGTCTTGAAGCTTCTGGTTCGATCTCGATATTATCAAGTTGATCCATTACAATCCTTATGCCTAAGTCATGCATAAACTTTTGTCGATGAGATATGTGGAAGACGTTGTGCATGCTCGCCATCTTCTGAGGTAAGTCGACCATGTCTAGGTTCCCAATCCTCTCTACTATCGTAAAAGGATCTACGAATCTTGGTGCCAATTTCCCTTTATTACCAAATCGAATACCATTCTTTAATGGAGAAATCTTCATAACACCATATCGCTGATAGAAAACCCCAAATCTCAACATCTCTTATCAACTTAGCTCTTTTGTCCATCCTAAGAAGCTTTCATTCATTGTCAAATGATCTCAATATTCTTCGAGGTTTTTCTAATCATATCCGCCCTAAGTATTAATTTCTCGCCAGCTTCCCACCAACATGAAGGATCGTTACATGGCTACAATGCTTTGTATAGTGCCATATTGATTCTTGACTAATAGCTATTGTTGTATGCGAATTCTACCAAATGTAGATGATCGTTCCACAAGCCTTCGAAATCAAGAATGCAAGCTCGCAAGTGATCCTCCAATATATGATTCACTCTCTTGGTATGTCCATTAGTTTGTGGGTGGTAAGCTATGCTGAGATGTAGCTCAGTGCCCATTGCCTCTTGTAAGCTCTTTCAAAACCCACTAATGAATAAAGGGTCTCAATCGCTCACAGTGTCCTTCGGCACACCATGGAATCGTACTATCCACTTCACATACAACTCGACCAATTTGGATGCCATTCTATTAGACTTGACGGGTATGAATGGGGCACTCTTCGTCAGTCTATTGATAATAACTCAAATGCTATCATATCCTACTCTGGGCCTTTTCAATCCATCAATGAAATCCATCGATATTTGTCCCATTTCCACTCGGGAGCTTCAAGTGATTACATCAATCCACTTGGCTTATTCTGATCTGCCTTCACTAACTAGCAGTTCATTCACTTTGGGATAACACCCCGCTATCCTTATTCACCCCCTCTCAACAATAGTTTTGCTTCATATCACAGAACATCTTATTACCATCGGGATGTATAGTCAACCTAGAATGATGGCGCTTTCATAGCACCTCATCTCGTAATCCATCAACATTGTGAACAAAGAATCTCCCATCCTTATGGAGCCAAGCATCTCGGTCAAGTCCATATTTCTTCATATCTTCTGGCCCAACTCCTTCTTCTATTTTTGCCATACTAGTACCGATCTACTCAATTAAAGTAGGTATGATCGTCAAACTCTCCAACATCTCTGGCTTAAACTCGCAATGAGATGTGAAGTCATAGCCATCAATATACTCCAACTATTTACATTCTAGAAACATTGCTCCCAAACCGGCATGTCTTTTACTCAATGCGTCAGCGACTGCATTTTCCTTACTAGACGTATAGGAAATGTCAATGTCCTAAGAGGCTAAAAATGCCAACCAATGCTGCTGGCGAGGGTTGAGACCCTTCTGGAAAAAAGGTAATTCAAGGATTTATGGCCCGTGAATAGCTTGAACCTTTCTCCTAATAAATAATGCCTTAAAATCATCAAAGCAAACACTACCCCCGCTAACTCCAAATTAAGAATCGGATACTTCTTCTTATGTAGTTTAAGCAATCAATTTGCATAGACGCCAACTTTTCTCTTCTGGATCAACAATGCAACTAGTCTAGTACCACATGTGTTTGTGCGTACTGTCATATCCTCATGCCCACTCAAAATAGTTAATGCTGGTGAACTCATCAATCTCTCCTTTAGACTTACAAATGCATGCTCACACTTCATGTCCCAAACAAAGGTCTGAGTTTTCTATGTCAGATTGGTCAACGACACTGCTTTCATTGAGAAGTCCTTAATAAAACGCCTATAATATCACACCAATCCTAGGAAAATCCTCATGTCCTTAGCGTTCTTGGGTTGGTTCCAATCTTGAACCACCACCACTTGGCAGGATCTACTACGAGCTTAGAGACGACATGACCTAAGAATCTCACTTCCCTCCTCTAGAAGTGACACTTCAAAAACTTCGCTCTCAACCCGTGCTTCCTCAACACTTCAAGCATAATCCTAAAATGCGTCTTGTGTTCCTCCTTCATCCTAGAATAGATCAGAATATCGTCCATGAACACAAACTCGAACTTGTTAGCTGATCCATAAAGATACAGTTCATGATGTCAACAAAGTATGATGGAGCATTGGCCCGAATGGCATAACCAACCACTCATAGAAACCAGATGGTGTATTAAATGTGATGATCGAAACACTCTCCTTTGCTACTATTAACCGGTGAAATCCCATCGTGAGATCCAACCGAGAGAACACCTTGCACCGCGAAGCTGATTGAATAACTAATCAATATGCAGGAGTGGATACTTGTTCTTCCTCGTCACCCTATTCAGCTTTTGGTAATCTATACACAATCTCATAGAGCCATTCACCTTGGTGGCGAATACTATAGGTGCGACCCACTCAGATATACTCCTTCAAATGAACCCTTGTCCTAGTAGGTCATTCACTTGCATGTCCAACTACATCTGCTCTTTGAGTTTGATATGCCTCAAAGCCGTAACTACCGGTCTCGCATCCTTCACTAATTCTATGCGGAACTCAACCTCTCGATATGGTAGTAATCCGGTCACCCCCTCAAACACATTCGGATACTCTCTCTCACGATGGGCATAGATGATAACTCATCCTACCGAAGCTAAAGAAAATATAGAAAGCTTATCATAAACCCATCCTCTATCAAGGAGCCATTCACTACTGTTCGCCTCTCCACAACCCCAATCTTCACCAATAGTTTCTCGCAATCCACTACTACCGCGTACTTCCTCGGCCAGTCCATTCCCAAGATAATCCCAAACCCAACAAAATTCAAAACAAAGCAATCACAAACACAAGAGCATCCATGACTCGATAAGACCAAACCACAACAAACTATACATAGGCTAGTGGAGCCTCCATTTGGGTTTGTCACAATCAAAGGTTGGTTAACTATTTTTGGTTTCGATCCCAGTCTATATACCCAGTCACTAGATATGAAGGAATGTGAAGCCCCAGTATAGAAAGAAAACACGTAAGGGAACATCATAAATGGAAAGTATACCTTGAATAATAACACTCTTCCCCTTCTCCTACGTCGAAGGAGCACTCAACGAAGTAGGAACAACATATAAAGCATATGCCTTCATTACCAGCTTTTGCTTTATTGATTCTAGGCAATTCATCTACATATGCCCTACCTTGTTATAGTTTAAACACTTCTTGCCTTTAGGTTTTCAGTTCTCACTCAAGTGGCCTCTTTCTCCGCAGTTGTAGCAAGTAGATTCCCACTTTCCCTTTTTCTTAGCATCTTTATTATGGAATTGCTTTCTCTTCCTATTCTATTTCTTCTTGCCTCCACTGCCTTGTTACGATTTTGGCTCTTCCTTAACCTTAGTAGTTGACTTAGACTTTGGGTACAAACTCTCATGATAAAGAGCTTTCTCAATGAGTCTCTCAAATGGCGCATTGATATGACTCACTAACTTCTCCCCTAAATAATCGACCAAACCCATCAAAAACTTCTCACCCTTTCTCAATGGAGTGTCGATGAAAAACTTCTCATAGTTCGACATGGCTTCAAACTCAGCAACATATTCGAAGATAGACATATCTCCCTACTTCAAATCAGCAAATTTCCTAAATAACACTGACTTTTAAGCATCCGCAATGAACTTCTCCTCGAATTGGACCTTGAACTTGTCCCAAGTAAACTGATCCTTGGGTTTAGCAACTCTGACAGCGTTCCACCAGTTCTTGGTTCTCTGTTGAAGCTATTCAGAAGCCAACCTTCTCTTCATAGCATCTTCCAATTCAAGATCATAAAAGATCCTTTCGCATTTATCAAACCAATCTTGCACTTCCATAACTAATCCTATTTCTTGGAATAGTTTGCAACCAAGACCGGAAAAATTCTTATTTAGCTTAGCAAAATTAACTTCAGGCACCTACACTTGAGTACCACCACCTATAATAATAATAGGAGTGGCCGCTTAGGAATTTGCAACATGTTCACAAACATCGCGTTGAATATCGCCTGCAAGTCAGGGTTAGTAGCCCCTAAATTCGCTTCTTATTTAACTCCAGAGATGGAGTTCCTCATGTGTTTCTTGTATGCCGGCTTATTCTTGATCTATAACAATAATGATCAGTCTCTCATAAAAGAGAACGACATCAATGGTACTCGTGTGTGCATGTGACTTATATACTATATATACATGACTATATAGTTTTCAAAACCAAAACATTCAACAAGTACGCCCTCTCTCTCTCTCATGTGTGTGTGTGTACACACACACTATATCGATCCAGTCTAAGGTGATAACTCCTTTCCTATCTCTACTGGACCACAGTATTAGGTTAATCGCGTGACCTAGAGCTCTGATTCCAAATATGACGACCGCCCTACACCATCAGCACCCAATATAACTAAATAGCACGCTACTGACATGCCTGACCGATGTAAGATGATTATAAAGAGTTGAAAAGAAATATAACATCATAGAACCTGTTATATATCTCACAGCATATGGAATAAAATATAATATACATCACATATATAGAATTGAGGAAACAGTAATAACTAAGTGAACTAAATATCAAAGCACAGAGTTATACAACATAGTAATAGAGTTTATACAAAGCACAAATAAACTCAAATAAACTTTCTCATAATCGTAAAGCAAACATTGTCTAGGATCGACGGTATTATACAACGGAATAAGCATAATATCCATCTATAATACGAGAAAGCTCCATCTTGCTCATCCTTTGCACTACCACCACGTACACCTAGACCTGTTATCTAGTCTACTTATTATATAGTACCCAAGATAATAAGAAGAAAAGCATAAAATCTTGAGTCATACAACAGTTTGATGTGAGCGATAAATGAATCTCAAAATACTATACAAGTTGATATAGTAAGGAACAGAAAGGTATGAGAGTCATACTTGACCTATCCCTACATCCAAAGAGTTAGCACATAACATCTATAATATTCTACCCTACTATCATCATTAAAATGTATTACATCTTAATTATAGTATCTGCTGTATAAGTATCTACGTCCTAAATACCAACATCAGATGACATCCCTAGAGTGATAGACTATGATGGAAACAATCAAAGCAAACATAGCATCCATCAAACAATCCTCACTATCACTCAAGTGCTTTGGATATACGATAACTCATATGACCATCCTATGCTAGAGACCAATGGAAAAGTCCTGGTTCCTCAGTGCTCAAAATCCATGCCACTCAGTAGGCCAGGAAAACTAACGTCCTAGTAGTCCAAGGTATATGGACCACGTCCTAGATCCACGGGTATACATCCTAATACCCAATGAGTGTCCTCACCTATCCCTAATTCGAGAGCACATTGGAATAATCCAAGTATCAACGATCCCTTCGCACACGTCTATGAACCCGTCCTAGTTCAATTCGTTCCATCATCATTGTAGAACCACTCCTATTTCCATTTCCATAGTAGAACCACTCCATTTTGGAATCTACATCCCTTAACCCTAAATCTCTTTTCAGATTTGTAATTCTAACAGTATGTATATACCTTGCCATATGTATTCTTTTGGAAAAGAAAGGAAAAGGAGTCAAGTAACGGGATGGATTCAGATTTGGGAGATTCGGAAATCCTAAAAGGTGAGTGGAAAACTATATAATTTATTTATAACATTAAAATTTATATCGTTGAATTTTATCCAATTACCACGCCTATATAAGGTCTGAGGACTTGTAGGCTTAAAACAAACATATAAGATTACCACCTATAAATTCTATAAATTAGGTAATTGGAGTAGGAATAGTATGTATAACCTAATCTAGAAATTTGAAATCAGTCCTAAATATTTATTACTATAGAATGTTTGTAGGGTTGCAAAGTATATTCTAGATTTATAATTGAGTTATAAATTAGGTTGCCCTAGTCGACTTGGAATGTAAATTTCTGTGTTTTAAATTATTAGAAGCGGGGTATAATTTAATTGTATCTATTTCCGTTTAATTTCCATAAATTATCCAACTCCAAAAATATAAATAAAAAGTGCATCGTTTGAAATATAAGGAATGTACCAAAAAGGAAAGAGACGTGTAAAGTATGGATATTCTTCTCTATAGTTTGCATTGTCTATTTCAATAAAAGAGAAGAAATAATTTCTTGTAATTTCAAATGAAGCAAAAGTCTTTTTGGTAATTTATGGTAAATTATAATGGTAATCCTTTTTGGAAAGGATAGCTCTAATAAATTAAAATGTGGAAACTAATGATCCGGTTTAGGAATTAATATTTAAAAATAGTGAAATAGATATATACGAATAACCATGCTTATCAATTAAAAATAATATATATATATATATATGGCATAATTTACGACAATATTCATATTAGTTATTAATAGCACAATAATTATAGGACTAGAAGGTTGAAAAAGGAAGGGATAGTAATTTTAAAATTTAAGGACAATAACTTCGAATTTAATGGGTAATTAATTTATAGCTAATTAAAAGTTAAAGGAATTAAATGAGGACTGATTAAGAGCTTAGTATGACATTTATGGGAAAATGAATAGGCATAATAAATTGGTTTAGAATGAGTTAATAATGTTATTAGAGATTGTCCAATTAGAATAATAATGACCATTTATTACTAATAATTGACATTTATGTAATATAGTAAATAAGCGGATAAGATAGGAATTGAATTCTATAAGCTAATATAATTTTCAGAAAAGGAAATTACATAACCTTAATTATATGATTAGAACTTGTATTGATTGGTAAGCCTAGCCCAACATTTAAGCCTAGGATGGTTGGTTTGGCTTAGTGGGTTGAGATGCGAGGTCAGTAGAGTTACACAACAGAAGTCCACCCTCTACCTAGTAGCTACCAGCTGTTGTGAATACTTACTACTAATGTGAGATATTTCCAACTGTAGGACCAGTGAAGGGATATGCGTTGCAGATAGATAGAGGAAAATATACCGAGGGTTTGCCTCGAAATTTGAAGTATTAAATGGCTCAGTAAAGAAATGGGGTTTGATTCACTTCCAATAAGAGGTATTAAGTAATCAAATCAGAAATATTCCTTGACTTACTTAGGTTAGTCTAAATGGGATGTCAACTATGGAAGGTTGATGGGCTATGTCAGTATTTTTGGATTGGTCTTTAGTAGTAGGTCTGGCATATAGCTATGACCACCAGCGGTCCTCAACGAGCGATAGTAAAGGCTTAGGTTATGCCCTGACGGATATCTCTTCCTACTAGTGTAGAATCCGTATGGGAGACACACAGACCTCAAAGTGGATGGTTAGAAAAAAATTTGTTTATCGGAGGTGGGCTATTTAACCCTTAGAGGAGCCTTTGAGATGTGTTAGTAGTACGATAATTTTATTATAAACTATAAAGCCATATATAGAGGTCATCGATCTTTGTAGCTAGAGTCGATTGACTGGCATTTGCGTTATGAAGGGCCTGATATGGGGATTAAGATGTTAAATGGTTGTTGGGTCTGTCTTCTCCCTATTCAAGAAGTATTAAGTGACCAGGGTTATTTAGTAGTGTATGTTTAGATATATGTGTATATAGACATATATATAATTATACCTTGGAGAATGTTTGGTTAGATATATCATACGTGCATATAGGATTGAACGAAGTAGCCCTGCATTACAGATATAACATTTAAATAGAGATCAATCGGCATAAACTAATGGTACGTATAAAATATGTAATTTACTAACCAGCAGAACGTTTTTCTAACCCCTTCTCCTCATTACAACCCACGTGATATATTTAGAGAGATAAAATACTAGAGAAAGACGGGAATGGTAGATGGAGAAGTCTTTTTATTCATGATCGATGCTGACAAAGAATAATATTGATTCTAAGGTAGTAGCCTTAGTCGGTACGTATATTCTAAGAGGATGGACAAGGCAACTATCAGTTGGAAAAATAAATAGAGTTAAATTTATACTCCTACCCCGGTTATCCCATAGGGCGGAAGACGTATCGTAAGGAGTGGACCACGAAGAGAATGAGCGTGACATATAGAAGAATCCCGGAGGCTGGATGGTACTTGACTCCTTGTTTGACCTAGGCTGCCTTATGACTATGGATTCCGATGGATTACCGATTGAAGATGCACATTTCATCCAGACAAATGGGAAGTATGAAACTATATGTTGCAAATATCCAGAAGTAAGGAATAATAGAAGTGGAGAAAGTTCCCGCAAGAAGGTATACATTAATCGCCATTAGAAGATAGCCGGATTTTTGACAAAGAAGAGTTAATAAGGGGTAGGAAGAAGGAAGTCCAAAAGAAAGGACGATTAAAGTCCATTTATATGTCCAACCCTATGTGAAAGAATTTGAGAAAAAGATTTTTGAAAGTTCCATGAAACATATTTGAATGAGTTTTTCAAAGGATTTATTGGGAAGTTGTTGTTTTGAAAAAGCAAGAAAATTTTGAAATTTTTAGTTTAAAATTGGTTTAATCAAATAGTTTTGGTTCAAAGGTTTTTAATAAAGAGATTTTTCATTTTGGAAATAAATGGAAAATAGAGCATAGATTTAGCTTGGTGATTTTTCCTATTTTTGTTAATTTGGAAGTTCCTTTTTAATTTTTTAAAGGATGGATAAATGGAAATGGTACTAGATTAAAATGGGGTAAAGAGAATAGAAGGGTAAGAATTCCCAAAAATAAGATAGGAGAAATATTCCCATATAAGGAAAATACGAAGAATAACAGCTGAAGTAGAGCCAATAGGTAGGAGAAATATATATAGTAGCAATATTATGAAATTTAGATAGAAATAACATTAGGAACTTATATAAAATAGAATTAGTAGTCTCATTAAAAATGATATGAGAGAACCAATAGGAATAGGATAGGAAGAATGGATAAATTCATGAATATGTTGTGATTGCACATATATTTCAGATAGACGCTTAGATGGATGTAGCATTTGTACGTACCTTTTAGAAGTCCCCCTCACATGCTATTAAAATCTATACTAAGGGGGAAAGCGGAAATAACATGAATAGTAGAAAAATAATAGAATGAAAGTTATCCTTGTCTACTCTAGTTTTCATTGTTTAAAGTTATAGAAAACGTTTTTGAAAAAATGGTTTGGTATGACAACTGAGTTTAAATGTGACGGATGTTTTGGGTTTAAAAATCCTACTTTTAAAAGAAGTAAATTTATACTGTAGAAAGTTTTTAAAAAGGTAAAGTTGGTTAGAAAAGGGAAAATTTTCATGGTTCCTTTTTGGAAACCAAGCATTTTCCAATTTGATAAAAATGTTTCTAAGTTCATATTTTAAAAGATAAAAGATTTTGATCATGACCATGAAGTTTTATTTTTAAATAGTTATGAAAAACCAAACCGATTTTTGATATAGAGTAGATAAGGATGACTACCTAGATAAAACAGGATAAAAGTTTAGGCTAGGAATAAAATAGCTATGGACGCTCATAGCGTAGCAATAAGGGATCCCCGTTGAATATAAGAAATGTTGGTATGAACCTAGGAATATTATATTAGAGATGTGTGAAAGCCATGAGAAGAGCCCTCATAGGAACGAGGAAAGGTATCAAGGTACAGTTTTGCGAGTCATAGGGTATACTCGCATGAAGGATCAAGGATATAAAGGAAGTAAATACAAGAGTTTGAGGATACTATTAAGAAACTATGATTGAGAGAAGATATTAGTATGGTTGGAGAAGAAGTAATAAGATGACAAATCCACATAAAGGATGTTGGTTGATTCAAGGTTAGAGAAGACAAGATAGGTGGTAGGAAAATTATTTTCACCATACTAATTTTTTGAGGAGTTATTCTAAATGTGCATAGTTTATATTTCTTATCCACTGTAGTGTAGAAATGAACTATTTATTGCATAATCGGGTGGAATGATCAAAGAAATGGGTAGACCTTATTTATTAGAAGTCAAGGAGGTAGGTTAAGTCATAGTTAAGTGGCGTACTAGGAATATCCATATTAATTTATAAGGAGTGTTAGGACCACAACATCATTAGAACCTGTTGATGATGAATGCAGCTTCCAGCAAAAAAATTCTTTTAGAGTTTTGGGTTGTAATCGTCTAGTTGTCTTCCTTAGGTTATTGGAAAAACTTACAATATGATATGTGACATGTTCCTATTTTATTACTGTGTTGATGGTTCGGATGAGCTTTGACCGCTATATAAATATATTGGAAAATAGTGTAAATAAGGAAATCTCATAAGGTAACTTAACCAGCAATAAATGTAGGTAAGATTTGAAGTTTATAAAATAAAATAGGAAATTAAGTTAGCAGCTAGAAATTAAAAATGCTTTAATCCCAAAACCTTTAGGATTTTGGGAAAACTAAATTTTAGCGAACGAATGACAGGGAAATGTTGTTGTAAAATCATGGGTCACTATCCACATGCCTTTGCTATACTACCTTTTGACCAGGCAGTATATGATAAAAGTTGGCTAAATGGCTTCTGTGATCATCAAGGCAGGAAGCCCGAAGAGATGGTTATTAGGCCCAAAAATTGATGATATTTGGAACTATGGTTAATAGTTGGGCGGATTCGGACCAGGTCCCAATCAAGGTTCAATCAATATTAAGTGACAAGAAAGGCCCCGTGAGGCCACATTTCAAATTCCAAGTCAATCGGAGTTCGTATGCTCGAGTTATGGGCAAATGAAGAATTTATATGGATTGATCTAGAATGATCCGTAAAACAGCATAAATCAACGAAGATCGATCAATACCTCAAAATCTACAAAGCCAATACACTTGAAATTTTCAGTGCATCAATATATTGAAGAGTGGAGCCAACAAAAACAACCGCATGACAAAACTCTCAAATCTTGGAAAAAGAGGTCGATCGTTATTGGGACGATCGTACAAATCAGCCAGCACGATCCATAGTTTCACGGAAAATGCGACATCTCACAAACGGTATGTCAGAAATCGCACAAAATTTAAAGAGCAAGTAGCTAACATCATGGAGCACCCTAGTCATCAATTGCAGCTCAAAACTCCTAAATCTTTGAAAAAGAGGCTGATCGTTATTGGAATGATTGTACAAATCAGCTAGAATGATCCATAATTTCACGGAAAATATGATACCTCACAAACGGTACGTCAGAATTGTACGAAATTTAGAGAGCAAGTAGCTTACATTATGTGGCACCCCCATAATCGATCGCAGCTCCATTGGAGCTCATATGAACGATCGGCTTCGATTGTTCCAATGATGTGCGATTGATTCGAAAATTGGTCGACCGGGTCATACAGATCAGGAGGTTTTTCAGGCAAAATTTCAGCCCGAACCATACACGTTTTTACCTATAAATACAATGGACTTGGCTCATTGCAAAGGACTTTTTTGGTTGGTTCTCCTTCATCACTTCTTGTCTCTTCCTCTATTATTTTTCTAAGGCAAAAAACAACTGTACTTGCAATTTTACAGTATAAATAAAAGATTACTAAGGTGGACGTAGGTCGGAGTTTGCCGAACCACTATAAAACTTGCATGCTCATTTACTTTTCTAAAATCTATTCTTTGATATGTGAATTTATATATCTTTATTTGGATCTAAATAAGTGTTGTTGGTGCTTTCACATGCAAAAGGGTGTTTGCGACCATTTTTGGCACAAACAACCTTAAAAGCCAAAATTTATAAATACACTTGTAGGTAGTTTGTTGTTCTAGAATAAAAGAAAAGGTTCCCCAAATCTAAGATTAATGGCATAATACTAGGGTCAATCATATGCATTAACTCATTGATCGAGTCCCGATTACATTAAGACGTAGTCTGATTTGCTTTAAGGATGAAGTGTCAAATGTTTTGAAAAAAAATTGTGTTCGAATGCTTTTGTAATTTTTTATTTAAACCCTTTTGAGAAGTTGGTTCAAATACTTTTGGAAAATTTTAGCCAAGTGCTTTTGGAAGTGTTTAAATGCTTTTAGAAATTTGATTTTTCGAACTATTTTGCAAGTTTTATTGTAAAAGGAAAAGATTTTTTGATGGAAAATAAAAAAATATTTCAATTTTCTAGTGCCACATGCTTAACATAGGGCGGGTCGACGTGTTAGTGAATATAAATTCTACTGTTCAACTAAGATGGCAGTATACTAAAACATAGGAAATAACAAGGAAAAAGGCTATTTTAGCTTTGGAATTTCTATTTCCATACCTATTTGATAGTGAAATGAAACTTGCACTTAGGAAAACTATATTTTAACGTCCAAAAATAAACCTCCTTATGCAAATTATACTTTTAAAAGTTGTATTGGGGCAGTAGAGATGCTTTCAAGTTACAACGGAATTGGCAACCAAAGAAAGGGTGGAAATATAAAAAATTTCATCTAAATTCCTTTTCCGGCATAGGAGTGTAGATATAGAAATCTAGATTTTCAAAACTTTTGGATGTTAAAATATTATGTGCTAGGTTTTGAATGGTAGGGATTGGATGCAAAATTGGTTGAATGATACTCTATACGCAGAAGTGTGGAAATTTTTGTGTGAAAAATGATTTTTGATTTTTGAAAACCTGCATACATATAGAACTACCAGTATATAGGTTGTTTACATCATATTTTCAAAATGTTTTTTTAAAATGCATTCATATAGGAGGTGCTGTTTAGAATCATTCTGCATACATGTCTTATATGTTGTGATACACCATGCACTTTTACACGTTTGGCTGCAAGATTGGTTGAAGGCTAATTGATTAGGAAGCTTAAACTGGTTGCGTGCTACGTTACATGATTCAACCCTTAGGGAATTTCTAGGATGAAATTCTTTTGAGGGAGGAGAATGTAACATCCTGTAAAATTAACGATAATTAATAAATAATTAATAAGGCTCCCAAATTGGAATTTGAGCAATCGACGGAATTTGACCATGATACTTGCACCATTATGCTCGTGGCGATTTTCTAAGCAACTTTCATATTTGGAGATTCATGATCGGAGCTCAAACGAAGAAGTTATTATCATTTGCAGTTTCCAACGTGAAAATAATTAAAAACGAAAAAGG
Source organism: Allium fistulosum (assembly GCA_030737815.1). Lineage (NCBI taxonomy): Eukaryota > Viridiplantae > Streptophyta > Magnoliopsida > Asparagales > Amaryllidaceae > Allium > Allium fistulosum. The sequence continues at coordinate 117,400,590 of CM060908.1, read as the reverse complement.
AAATAAATAATAAATGCGGGATCCTACAATCAACCCCTTACTTCGGTCGGTCGACCGCTAACAATCGACCATTTATAAGGGGCGGTCGGCCGATCAAAGGGTGGCAGCTAGGGTTTAAACCTTGGCCCAATGGTCCAAATTTAATTATTTTAATCCAACGATTACAGTTGACTTGAGCGTCTATAAATACATGCCTAGCTCTTCACTTTTCTTCTCATATTTTTTAATCAAAGCAGCGAAGCTCCGCCATTTTTCCTCCTCCGCTACTTCTAAAAATTATAAAATATTATACACACACACAAAAAAAATCGGAGAAGTGCGGAAAATAAAAGAGAAGAAGCGAATCAACATTGCGAGAGAAAAAGACAAGTTTTATAACTCTAAATCTATATTGCCCTTAACTCCAAATCTCTTCTCAAATATGTAGTTCTAATAGTATATATATGCACATTATTATTCATATTCTTTTGGAAAAGAATGGAAAAGGAGTCAAGTAAAGGGATGGATTCAGATTTGGAAAGCTTGAAAGGTGAGTGAGAAATTATATAATTTATTTATAATATTGAAATCTATATCTTTGAATTTTATCTAATTATTATGCATATATAAGATTTGATGAGTTGAAGGCTTAAAACAAATGTAAAAGATATGTATTCTATAAAATAGGTAACTGGAGTAGGAATAATATGTACAATCTAATCTGGAAATTAAAAATCAGTCCCAAATATTTATTATTGTAGAATATTTGTAAAGTTGTAAATTTTATTTCAGATTTATAATTGGGTTGTAAATAAGGCTGCCCTAATTGATTTGGAATGTGAATTTCAATATTTTAATTTATTGGAAGCGGGTATACTTTAATTGTAACTATTTCCGTTTAATTTCCATAAATTTTTGAATTTCAAAATATGAATAAAAAGTGCATCGTTTGAAATAATAAGGAATATAACAAAAAGGAAAGAGATGTGTAAAGTATAGAAATTCTTCTCTGTAGTTTGCATTGTATATTTCAATAAAAGAAAAGAAATAATTCCTTGTAATTTCAGATGAAGCAAAAGTCTCATTTTGGGTAATTTATGGCAAATTATAATAGTAATCATTTTTGAAAAGGATAGCTCCAATAAATCGAACTGTGGAAATTAATGTTCTAGTTTAGGGATTAATAGTTGAAAACAGGAATATATATTTTTTGGAATGAAAAAGTTCTTTTATTAATGATGGGTAAGAAACAATAGTGAGATTCGCCTCCTTAAAAACCTTACCATCGCATTAAGGAAAAAAAGAACGACATCCCCTGTTATATAGATCTAGTACATCGAATAAAATACATCTCCAAAAACAAAAAAATACTAAAGAAAACAATAAAAGCCCATACGCCACAACATCACCGCAATCCACAAAGACTACCCATCCAGCCCATATATCACAAAGCATAACCCTAGAAAATAGCAATTGCCGTACTTCACCCTGGGTCTGTCAACTCCACTCCCCACCTAAGCAAAAGCTCCCGATCTTCTTTTGATATCCTCCAATGCCAAAAAATGCGTGTTAACTCCCTTTTAGTAACGACCTACGAGTTAAGAAATGAACGACTCAGATTATGCCACGACTTATAAGAAGCCAACGAGTTAAAAAGCCTAAAACCTAAGTGGACTCGACGACTTACGACTTAGCTGCTGAAAGAGAATCTACGGCTTGAACGACTTACGACCTACCGGGTTAGGGAGCTACGACCTAAGAGAGTCTACGACCTAACTACTGAAGGTAACTTCGCGACCTAGCAGTGTTGCGACCTAAAGACTTCGCGACCTAGCAGTGTTGCGACCTAAAGACTTTGCGACCTAGCAATGTTGCGACCTAAAGACTTCGCGACCTAGCAGTGTTGCGACCTAAAGACTTCGTGACTTAAGAAGGTTCCGACCTAATGGGTTACAACTTAGCTTAAGTCGTCCATGACCTATAGCTCCAGTTCCTAAAGACTTAAGAAGTACACGACTTAACAGTCTACGACTCAACAGGCCACGACTTAACATTTTACGACTTAGTGGGTGTACGACTTAAGAGCTTCACAGCCTACGACTCATGGTCCGAACGACTCAACGAGTTAAGCTATCTACAACTTAAAGAGTTAAAAGGGTTCCGACTTAACGACTCAGCGAGTTAAGGTCTACACGACTCAAGAAGATGTTACGACTTAAAGGACCTACGACTTAAGGAACTCATGACTTGGCTTAAGTCGTCCACGACCTAAAAGCTATGAGGTTAAAGTCCAGAGCCCATGCCTATACCCACGACTTAACACTTGCCCAGTCACTTAACTCGTCACCGACTTACCTTAAGTCTTCAATGACTTAGGACTTAGGAAAATTTCCAGAATTCAGAGCTGCTCCTATAAATACCCCACCACTTCCAACACAACGGGGACTTTTGGCAAATCATTTCTTCAAGCGTCCATACTCTGCTGCACTCACAACTCATTCAACAAGTAAAGATCTTCCAACACTCAAGGCACTACAACAAGCTTCGTGAAGGACTTCATTCATCCGACATGGATTTAGCAAGATTCATCACCGAAGTTTGAGCTAGTAGTCGAGATTGTTGTGTGATCAAGTTGCATTGTATTTGACAAGTGATTTGTATCGAATTGTAACCGAATCAGCAATAAAAGACTATAAAGTGGACGTAGGCTCAATTACAGGCCGAACCACTATAAATCTGTTGTTCATTTACTGCTTTTCTACTATTTTCAGCTTATATTCTGTTCCCGTACCAACGGGTGGTGCTTTCACAATTCTATTACACACACCGGGTGTTAGCGTTCACTTTTTAGCGTTAACATTTTGGTGCTTTCACTGAGAACCCAACTCAGGCGATCATCCACCGTTGCTTCACAAAGATTCATAAAGAGAACCTCTCTTAAAAACCAGAAGTTGATCCGAAATAATGGCTCCTGGAAGAAGAGGTAGACCTATCAGATCCAGAAATGCTCACGAAGGGACTTCCGCTTCCCCAACAATAGACCAAGCGACTCCTACTTTTGGAGTCACCAGGGCTGAATTGGACGACGCAGTTTCTGGATTATACCAACAAATTGAAACTCAAAACGCTTTGATGATGGATAGAATAACTGCCCTGCTCGGGGCAAATCGTCAACCAGAAAACCATCAAACCACCCTTCCCGAAATGCCACCTTTCCAAGCTGATGGTTCTATGCCGCAACCAACTTGTCATGAACATATGCCCGGGCAAACTTCCAAGGGAAGAACTGATGCTTGCCCGGAGGTGTCTTTGAACAATAAAGAGTACCTGTCTGAAATGGTTGGCCGCATCATGAAAGAGAGCATGCAAAGGGAAGAGGATGAGGCTGACTGGGGATTCGCGCCAAGCAGAACTCCGTTTACAGAAAGGATCCTGAGAGCGGAGTTTCCTAGGAAATTTGCACCTCCTACTATCCAAGCCTATAGGGGAACCAGTGACCCTAATCATTTCCTATACAAATACGATTGGCATATGACCGGTGCAAGAGCATCAGACGAGATCAAGTGTCGATACTTTCCAATATACCTGGAAGGTGTGGCTTTACTTTGGTTCACAAAGCTTCCAGTTCGGTCTGTAGATAAGTTCTCCGACTTGACGCAAAAGTTTAAAGAACAGTTCAGATTGTATGCTTCAAAAGCTAAGGATATAATGTCACTGTCTAACCTTGAACAAGCGCCCGGAGAATCAATCAAATCTTTCTTGAGCCGTTTCAATATAGCTTTAGCCAAAGTAGAAAATGCGGAACCACGCATGATCCTGACTTATTTGATGTGAGCCATTGATAAATCGAGTAAATTTGGAATATGGCTAAAGATGAAGGAACCGAACTCACTTGATAAATTTTATAAAAAGGCCGACGAGTTCATCGCCTTGAAAGCCTTTCTACGACGTCGAAAGTGGTTGCTGCCCAAACTAATAATAACAATGTCCCATCTAATAAAAGAGAATCTGAAAGTCAGAAAAGGGAGAATGAAGGAGGAAAGAGCCAGGGAAATGAAAAGAAACCTCGCCGCTTTAATCCTTCGGACTTTACTCCTTTAACTGATACACCAAGAAATATCTTTTTTGCAACAAAGGACGTTGTCAGGTATCCTAAGCCACCTGAGATGACGAGAGGTGCAAAGCGTAATGGAAAATTCTGCCAATTTCACAATCAACCTGGCCATGACACTGACCAATGTCGCCAATTAAAGAATGTTATTGAAGAATTTCTGGAGCAGGGTAAACTCCAACAATACGTTAAGAGAAGCGGAGTCGATCCAGCCTCATCCACTCGGGATCAACAACGTCCTACCCATCAATCCGATTCTCTCAACAACACTGCAGTGCAAGATTCAGAAAAGCTTGTCATTAATGTTGTCACAGGAGGTCCACACCCAGCAGGCAGAAGTTGGGACGAATGCTAATTGTCCACAAAACTGCAACTGGGGCATCTTTCACTTTCTCTGGCATATAAATCCGAAGCTGCAAATCTAGTGCAAATGGAAAAACAGTCCGGAGATTCTGAAACAACAATCACTAGCATCCATTTTTTGCTTAACAGCGTTGCTTAAATTTGTAAAAAATGATGATGGATGTGTAACTTCTGCATTGTAAACCGCTGAGAAATCAGCGTGACTGAATAATGAAAAACTATGCATTCTGTGTTTTCTATTATAAAATGCCTGTTATATTTCGATGTGTAAATACTCTAAATGAATTGCTAAAATGTCGATCTAATATTGCAGGTCATTAAAGCAAAGCTCACCCATCGCAAAGCTAAGCGAGCCTTACAAATCATTTATTAAAGCAAATACCAAGCAACAAAAAATTCCATATTCAAATCCTATACAAGAAGAACCTCACATAAAAAGTTGGCAACTTCACTGGGGCAAGCCTTCGTTAACCAGTTGTGATTGTCAATATGAACAGACATCCAGCTAGGTAACTCGCGTTTGTCCCATGAAGTTATTCAACAGTGAAGTCCACTTCTTCGGATAAGGCAATTTACTTACAAAAGAAACGAAGATACGCTTGGAAATGATAATAAAAGATCGCTAATGGGCAGATGATGGGAGAACATGGCCAAGCAAGCACGGAAGCAACCAAAAGGAATTTTGCTCCTCAATAAAAGGGCCGGTAGAACCACCGAAGGGACACCTTCCCAAGCAGAAGGAACAGGGCCCTTGCTAACTGATCGTGATGCATCCGATCAGGCAGCTTGCGTCCATCCCATGGATCTACTCGCCCCTGAGAAGCAATCTTCCTGGCACACCAACCAACCGATGCTCCTTCCCAAAGGTCAACAAAGCCCTCTAATGAGGCACGCCAATAAATGAAAGTGCTTCTCTCAATAACAAGATTGGTGGAACCACCGGAGGGGCACCTTCCCAAACTGAAGGAACAGGGCCCTTGTTAATTGATTGTGATCGTTTGTGCAAACGAACATCCAATCAAGCAACTTGCGTCCGCCCCGTGGATCCACTCAACCATGAGAAAGTAACTTCCAGGCAATTTCAAGACCTCTTCGGAGGCAAAAGCCCTCTTCGGAGGCACATTCCACCCGTGTAGAAGTGCAAAATGCTCCTCTTTGGAGGCCCACTTCACCAGTGATGAAATGCTAAAAAGCCCTTTTCGGAGGCACATTTCACCCGTGTAGAAGTGCAAAATGCTTCTCTTCGGAGACCCACTTCACCAGAGCTGAAATGCCAAAATTGCTTCTCTTCGGAGACCAAAATTGCTTCTCTTCGGAGACCAAAATTGCTTCTCTTCGGAGACCAAAATTGCTTCTCTTCAGAGACCAAAAGACCTCTGCAGAGGCGTACTTCACCTTGCTTGAAGTGCCAAAAATAAACCCTTTACTGGGGCACAAAATCAAAACCTTCTTCAGAAGCTCATTTCACTGCGTAGGAAAATTCACTTTTTAACAAATAAAAGTGATCATTCCCAAAAGTTGAAGTGTTCTTCAGGAAGAAAGAGAAAGTAAAAACTTCTCTGAAGACGAAATATACTCTATCAAAAGCAGAATGATTCCTCCCTTAAAAGTGGAATAGTTATTCTATGAAATAAGAGTATCAGTCTTGAAGAAGTTAGAAATGTTGCAATGTACTTGCGGTATGGGGGCAACACTATACTATTCAGTTACATGAATAAAGTAATATGCAAGCAATATACCGTGAGTTCATTACGATATCATGAAAAATAGATGTGGAATAAATGCATTCTCAAAAAACAAACAAAAAGTTTGTTCAAACAAAAAAGAATCATTTGTTCTACACTAAAAAAGAGAAACAGATACGTTCTCACATACACAAGAATTTGTACAAGTAAAATAGCTATTTTATTTAATACTATGGAAACCTTTTACATTGTGCAGATTACAAAAAGGAGCGGAGACCGGTATCCGCACAATCCCCGATCAATACATGCAAAAAAAAGCAGAAAAGACAAAATCAAACTCATTTCTCCTTCTTCCCACCCTTGGAGCCTTTACCCGGCCTGGTAATTAGTTTCGAAGGCCGTATCGGAGAAGAAGGAGAAAGAGACTCAGCCGGATCGACTTCTGCTTCATCTCCAGCAATAGAAGAACTCTTCTTTCCTTTCTTCGAAACCACACGTTTCCCCTTCTTCTTGGAAGAAGACTCACTCCCCGGAGCAAGAAATGTAGAAAGCTTTGTGTCGTAGTCAAAAGACCGCTCCGGGGTCTTCTCGCTATCTTCCAGATCTTCTGCTTTCTGTTCCTCAGAAGCAGGTGGTTTGTCCAAACCTTAAAGGGCTGCTATCGGTTCTTCCTGTGAACCTGGTTGAGAAGCTGGAAGAGGAGTAACTTGAGAAGGAGGAGGAACGACAGCTGAAGAAGGAAGAATTGGTGCAGTTTCCGGCACGTCTGCTGCATAATAAAAGAAATCAAAATCAGTATTCTCCGAGAAAGAAGAAGACCGTGAATCGTCAAAGCTTAAGTGATAAGTAAGAAGTTCGTCGAACTCGGTTAAGTCGAATAAGCGATTCACTGAATTCGTCTCGTCAGAGTTACCTGGAGAAGCCGGTTTAGCGAGATCAATCTCAAATTCCCGAGTCTGGAAGTCCTTCATTGCCTCTTCCTCTGTAGGAGTGGTCACAGTTTCTTTGTCAACCTTAGCGGGAGGCGTGGAATGAGAACTAGAGCCAGTAATATCCGCGTAAGCTAAAGCCGAAGTATAAGCAGGAGCAATAGGAGGTATTTCTCTCTCGGGAAGCTTCTCTCCCGTCGCCTCGGCCCGCACTCGGATAAGCTGCTCTTTTCCTTTGGCAAGGGCAGCGCGGTCGCTCTCACCTAAGTAGGTAGCTTGAAGATCTGTTTCAGCATAACCGGCACCGCCAAACAAGTCGATGATTGCCTCCCATACTTCCGCTAAGGTGACTTCATATTCTGGTCCCAAAAATGAAAGGCTCCCACGCCCCAAGACGCAATGCATATAAAAGTCAAATAAAGTCGCGTTAATCGTGGCTTTGGTTGCCTTTTGGGATTCTTCAGCCGCAGCCTTACCAGAGAGAGCTTCATCACGCTCTCTTTCAGCTTTCAATAATTGGGATTGCAGCCTCGCAATTTCTAAGTCTCGAGAGCTGATTTTCTCCTGAAGTTGAGCAGCGTCATCACGATATTTTCTGGTAACATGCTGTTCTGCTTCAAGTTTTACTTCAGTATCTCACTGAGCAGCATGGGCGTCTCGAACTTGTTTTTGAAGCATTTCTTCTTTCTGAGAATAAGAAGTGGAAGAAGTGGCAAGCTCATTTTTGAGTCTTTCAACTTCAGCTTCGACCTTCCCATAACCATCACTAATGCTTTTCATCTCCGCATCATGCTGCTTACGCCATTTGTCCCATTCTGATTTATCATTCTCCATGGTCATCATCGCCTCAAGGTTCATATGGTTGACCCTTTGAAGTTCATCAACCAGCTTCTGCCATCCAGACATTCTTTCAATGTCAAGCTTAACGGCATCGACATTTCTCAGCATCGCCTGCTTATCAATGGGAACCAAATCTAAGTCAAAACGGACTCCTCTTAAGCACCAATTTGGAAATCGGCTCTGAAGTGTGGGAGGCCCGTCCCCGGCTTGGTACTGAGGCCTATTAATAATTGCCTGGATGTCAGACTCCTTAAGGGAAGGAGAACCGGACGATGTATTAGGAGGAATAGAAGCGGTAGTCTTTTCCGAGATATTAGACGTGTCTTTCTCGCCAAGTCTGATCCGTTTGCTGGAGTCATCGGAAGTATGACTCTTCCCCTTGTCATCGTAAGATTTCCTCTTGTAAGGATCCCCGCTTCTGCGGAAAGAGTCACGTTGCTCGTCCCTACTCCCATAGTGCTCTTCATCTTCTCTCCGACGACGTTCTTCATGAGCTCGCCTTTCGTGAGCCTTTCTGGCAGCCCTTTCCTCATCAGTTTCCTTCGGGGCGCCGATATAACTCCTGAAATCATAAGCATCGCGGCTTCCGTGACGCTGAAATTTGTCAAAGTAAGAGCCACTTCGCCCCATTGTAGGACCTGAAATTGAAAAGGAAAGGCAAGTCTTAGAAAATTTCAAATAAAAGGAGCTAAGTGCATATAAGTGCCAAAATCTTAAGTGTGTGTGGCGTGTGGGCTATGCGCGTCGAACTACAAACCACTTTTTTGTGTGGGAATGGTGACGGCCTGTATAGAAGGCGTTGTGGTTTGTTGCAAAGAAGAAGTTGCTTCGATGACAGAAGAGATCGCTTTAGAGACGTCATCTTTAAAGAGCTCCTGAGAGGTTATCATGATGTCGCTCAGACTGTCAAAAGTATCATCGCCATGATGCACGGGAGAATTATCTTTTTCAACTTCCACCTCAGCCGTCTTTTCAAGAATGTGAAGACTTTCCTCCTCTTCAATAACCGGGGCAAGTGCTAACTTACTGGACGATCCCGCAATGTCGGTAGGAGTAGAACACTTTACCAATGAAGTCTCAACGGTAAGTTCTTTCGGTAAAGGTTCTTTAGCAGGAACAGGGGCATCTGACTCCTCAGCTGGAGAATCAGGGACTTTGTGTGGCTGAGTGGAGCGGGAAGGATGTAAGAGTCCAAATTCGTGGAGGAACTCATCTTTCAATAGAAATTGAACACTCCTCTCCTCAACCGGCACGGCCATAAGCCTTTCGAAGGTAGTTTTGTGACGAGGTTCCCTAGAGGGGGGAGGGAGCGCTGAAAAAGTAGGAAAAATAAGTTAACACTTGACAATTTGGAATTCAAAGAATTTAGAAAACACAGGGAAAAGATAGATGGTCGTACTTCCCACTCTCCAAATGGCGTAAAATCCCGGGGGACAGCGAACAAAGAAAAACTGGCTCAGGAACCCAGGAACGCTTTCGGGAAGACCAATAATCAGTTTACGGTTCCTGGCACTCCTTACAACTGTGATAGAGGGATGGTCTTTGTTCTTTGCAAATGAACACAAGAAGCAAATTTCTCCAAAACTGGGAAAACGGTCCAGCGTTCTCCTAAATAGCACACACAGTCCCAGCAGGATGGAGTATCCATTAGGGTGTAGTTGAAAAGGGGAAATAGATAATCGGAGGAAAAGTTCTCAAAGACAGTCGTTAAATGGTGGGATAGCTCCACACAAGCACATTTGACGATTATTTGCAACAAAGCCATGGGGCGGCCTATCAGCAGTGTCATTTACTCCAGGAAACAAAGCGTCAGATTCAGCAATTCCAAACTGAATGCATAATTGACGGAAAACTTTATGGCTCAGAGTGGTAGAAATCCTTTCTGGAGGATCATTCAATGGAGTAGCAATCGGAAAAGCTTCTCCGGCTAGTTCCAAGTCTTCTTGTTGGGACGCCATTTTACACAATCAACTGGATGATCAAATATTAAGGTGCACGTTTCCTAAAAGTGTGAAGTGTTGTGTAAAACTAGTGAAATAACAAGTAAACATAACTGGAATCAAATCGATTGATTTTTGTCAAATAAAGAATTCCGGGGCTTGTTATTATAAGAACAAGTACAGTGTTGATGCATACAAGTTAGCTTCAATTGATTGTTTAGGCTTTACTTTAAATGCTTCACCTGAACTTATCAATTCACAACATTTCATACATATAAGTTCATTTGAGTTGCTTATTTTTTATTGGCTAATCTGTCGTTCGATGTGGGCAGTCAATGACAGTATATTCGTCCCTCTTTTCTGCAAGTGTTATGTTTAACAGGTTGACAACTGAAAAACTAAAGTGATCTGCAAGAAAGTACAACAAAAAGTTTAAATTCAAGCGGTTAGAAGTTCAAGCAATTCATTCTGGCAGTTTGAAACTAAGGTTTAGTCAAATTCCATCAAGGCTTTGCAAATGTTCAAGGCATGTTCTCTTAAGTCAGATCATTCAAGTCCAAGAATTCGAAGCAATGGAGTTTTTAAGTTATTAAGTCGTTTAGTTAAGTTCGCGAGTCACGAGTTAAGGGCTATCTCATCCACGACCTAGTCATTCAGATGTGCTCGCAAGTTAAATCCTTAAGTGCTAACTCGTCAACGACCCATGAGAAATTGCAACAAGATAGGTCGTTAACTTTTTAGGCCGTAAGCCACACAAAAGAAAAGTCTTGTCCTAGCTCGGCAACGACCTAAACCTAATGCTGCAGTAAGCAACCAGAAGAGTTAAGTCGCGTGCGATCCAAGCCGAGAAAGTGTTAGGTCGTTCTCAAGGGATCTCGAGCTATATCCTACTCAAACCAAAGCATCAGTTCCTCTCCTCAAATTCTTTCCTCTACTGAGAATCCCATTCCTCATAGTTCTCCAACCCAATAATGGCCTCTTCATCCCTTCTAAGATCACAAATCAGCCAACCTAATGCATTGAAACTCTTCCCCTTCTTCCCGCAAATCGCCGAAAGCCAAATCGAACCATTTCGATTTCCTCGGCGATCAATTGAAACAAAAATCGTGAAGCAAGGCATAAGGTAAGCGAAATTCATAGTTCGGTGATAGCCGAGGATTGATTAGAGAATGGGATCACTTACGCAATACGAAATTGAAGATGTCTGGCGATCGAGTAATTGAATTTGTCTGAGAAGAACTTGAATGCTTGCAAATGACAGAATGAAACAGGTGAAGGAGAAGAAGGGACGACCTAAGCTATTTATACCATGGGACAGTGAAAGGTGAATCGACACATCCGACTTACGACTTATACTAAGTCGTTCGCGACCTACGACTCATCTTAAGTCGGTCGCGATTTAGCGCACTCATCAAGAAGCGAGCTAAGGAAATCGAAGCACACGACTTACGACTTAAGGCGTGTACTTCGAGGGGCAAATGTTAACTCCCTTTTAGTAACGACCTACGAGTTAAGAAATGAACGACTCAGATTATGCCACGACTTATAAGAAGCCAACGAGTTAAAAAGCCTAAAACCTAAGTGGACTCGACGACTTACGACTTAGCTGCTGAAAGAGAATCTACGGCCTGAACGACTTACGACCTACCGGGTTAGGGAGCTACGACCTAAGAGAGTCTACGACCTAACTACTAAAGGTAACTTCGCGACCTAGCAGTGTTGCGACCTAAAGACTTCGCGACCTAGCAGTGTTGCTACCTAACGACTTTGCGACCTAGCAATGTTGCGACCTAAAGACTTCGCGACCTAGCAGTGTTGCGACCTAAAGACTTCGCGACTTAAGAAGGTTCCGACCTAATGGGTTACAACTTAGCTTAAGTCGTCCATGACCTATAGCTCCAGTTCCTAAAGACTTAAGAAGTACACGACTTAACAGTCTACGACTCAACAGGCCACGACTTAACAGTTTACGACTTAGTGGGTGTACGACTTAAGAGCTTCACAGCCTACGACTCATGGTCCGAACGACTCAACGAGTTAAGCTATCTACAACTTAAAGAGTTAAAAGGGTTCCGACTTAACGACTCAGCGAGTTAAGGTCTACACGACTCAAGAAGATGTTACGACTTAAAGGACCTACGACTTAAGGAACTCATGACTTGGCTTAAGTCTTCCACGACCTAAAAGCTATGAGGTTAAAGTCCAGAGTCCATGCCTATACCCACGACTTAACACTTGCCCAGTCCCTTAACTCGTCACCGACTTACCTTAAGTCTTCAACGACTTAGGACTTAGGAAAATTTCCAGAATTCAGAGCTGCTCCTATAAATACCCCACCACTTCCAACACAACGGGGACTTTTGGCAAATCATTTCTTCAAGCGTCCATACTCTGCTGCACTCACAACTCATTCAACAAGTAAAGATCTTCCAACACTCAAGGCACTACAACAAGCTTCATGAAGGACTTCATTCATCCGACATGGATTTAGCAAGATTCATCACCGAAGTTTGAGCTAGTAGTCGAGATTGTTGTGTGATCAAGTTGCATTGTATTTGACAAGTGATTTGTATCGAATTGTAACCGAATCAACAATAAAAGACTATAAAGTGGACGTAGGCTCAATTACAAGCCGAACCACTATAAATCTGTTGTTCATTTACTGCTTTTCTGCTATTTTCAGCTTATATTCTGTTCCCGTACCAACGGGTGGTGCTTTCACAATTCTATTACACACACCGGGTATTAGCGTTCACTTTTTAGCGTTAACATTTTGGTGCTTTCACTGAGAACCCAACTCAGGCGATCATCCACCGTTGCTTCACAAAGATTCATAAAGAGAACCTCTCTTGAAAACCAGAAGTTGATCCGAAATAATGGCTCCTGGAAGAAGAGGTAGACCTATCAGATCCAGAAATGCTCACGAAGGGACTTCCGCTTCCCCAACAACAGACCAAGCGACTCCTACTTTTGGAGTCACCAGGGCTGAATTGGACGACGCAGTTTCTGGATTATACCAACAAATTGAAACTCAAAACGCTTTGATGATGGATAGAATAACTGCCCTGCTCGGGGCAAATCGTCAACCAGAAAACCATCAAACCACCCTTCCCGAAATGCCACCTTTCCAAGCTGATGGTTCTATGCCGCAACCAACTTGTCATGAACATATGCCCGGGCAAACTTCCGAGGGAAAAACTGATGCTTGCCCGGAGGTGTCTTTGAACAATAAAGAGTACCTGTCTGAAATGGTTGGCCGCATCATGAAAGAGAGCATGCAAAGGGAAGAGGATGAGGCTGACTGGGGATTCGCGCCAAGCAGAACTCCGTTTACAGAAAGGATCCTGAGAGCGGAGTTTCCAAGGAAATTTGCACCTCCTACTATCCAAGCCTATAGGGGAACCAGTGACCCTAATCATTTCCTATACAAATACGATTGGCATATGACCGGTGCAAGAGCATCAGACGAGATTAAGTGTCGATACTTTCCAGTATACCTGGAAGGTGTGGCTTTACTTTGGTTCACAAAGCTTCCAGTTCGGTTTGTAGATAAGTTCTCCGACTTGACGCAAAAGTTTAAAGAACAGTTCAGATTGTATGCTTCAAAAGCTAAGGATATAATGTCACTGTCTAACCTTGAACAAGCGCCCGGAGAATCAATCAAATCTTTTTTGAGCCGTTTCAATATAGCTTTAGCCGAAGTAGAAAATGCGGAACCACGCATGATCCTGACTTATTTGATGCGAGCCATTGATAAATCGAGTAAATTTGGAATATGGCTAAAGATGAAGGAACCGAACTCACTTGATAAATTTTATAAAAAGGCCGACGAGTTCATTTACTTTTCTACAATCTATTCTTTGATATGTGAATTTATATATCTTTATTTGGATCTAAATAAGTGTTGTTGGTGCTTTCACATGCAAAAGGGTGTTTGCGACCATTTTTGGCACAAACAACCTTAAAAGCCAAAATTTATAAATACACTTGTAGGTAGTTTGTTGTTCTAGAATAAAAGAAAAGGCTCCCCAAATCTAAGATTAATGGCATAATACTAGGGTCAATCATATGCATTAACTCATTGATCGAGTCCCGATTACATTAAGACGTAGTCTGATTTGCTTTAAGGATGAAGTGTCAAATGTTTTGAAAAAAAATTGTGTTCGAATGCTTTTGTAATTTTTTATTTAAACCCTTTTGAGAAGTTGGTTCAAATACTTTTGGAAAATTTTAGCCAAGTGCTTTTGGAAGTGTTTAAATGCTTTTAGAAATTTGATTTTTCGAACTATTTTGCAAGTTTTATTGTAAAAGGAAAAGATTTTTTGATGGAAAATAAAAAAATATTTCAATTTTCTAGTGCCACATGCTTAACATAGGGCGGGTCGACGTGTTAGTGAATATAAATTCTACTGTTCAACTAAGATGGCAGTATACTAAAACATAGGAAATAACAAGGAAAAAGGCTATTTTAGCTTTGGAATTTCTATTTCCATACCTATTTGATAGTGAAATGAAACTTGCACTTAGGAAAACTATATTTTAACGTCCAAAAATAAACCTCCTTATGCAAATTATACTTTTAAAAGTTGTATTGGGGCAGTAGAGATGCTTTCAAGTTACAACGGAATTGGCAACCAAAGAAAGGGTGGAAATATAAAATTTTTCATCTAAATTCCTTTTCCGGCATAGGAGTGTAGATATAGAAATCTAGATTTTCAAAACTTTTGGATGTTAAAAAATTATGTGCTAGGTTTTGAATGGTAGGGATTGGATGCAAAATTGGTTGAATGATACTCTATACGCAGAAGTGTGGAAATTTTTGTGTGAAAAATGATTTTTGATTTTTGAAAACCTGCATACATATAGAACTACCAGTATATAGGTTGTTTACATCATATTTTCAAAATGTTTTTTTAAAATGCATTCATATAGGAGGTGCTGTTTAGAATCATTCTGCATACATGTCTTATATGTTGTGATACACCATGCACTTGTACACGTTTGGCTGCAAGATTGGTTGAAGGCTAATTGATTAGGAAGCTTAAACTGGTTGCGTGCTACGTTACATGATTCAACCCTTAGGGAATTTCTAGGATGAAATTCTTTTGAGGGAGGAGAATGTAACATCCTGTAAAATTAACGATAATTAATAAATAATTAATAAGGCTCCCAAATTGGAATTTGAGCAATCGACGGAATTTGACCATGATACTTGCACCATTATGCTCGTGGTGATTTTCTAAGCAACTTTCATATTTGGAGATTCATGATCGGAGCTCAAACGAAGAAGTTATTATCATTTGCAGTTTCCAACGTGAAAATAATTAAAAACGAAAAAGGAAATAAATAATAAATGCGGGATCCTACAATCAACCCCTTACTTCGGTCGGTCGACCGCTAACAATCGACCATTTATAAGGGGCGGTCGGCCGATCAAAGGGTGGCGGCTAGGGTTTAAACCTTGGCCCAATGGTCTAAATTTAATTATTTTAATCCAACGATTACAGTTGACTTGAGCGCCTATAAATACATGCCTAGCTCTTCACTTTTCTTCTCATATTTTTTAATCAAAGCAGCGAAGCTCTGCCATTTTTCCTCCTCCGCTACTTCTAAAAATTATAAAATATTATACACACACAAAAAAAATCGGAGAAGTGCGGAAAATAAAAGAGAAGAAGCGAATCAACATTGCGAGAGAAAAAGACAAGTTTTATAACTCTAAATCTATATTGCTCTTAACTCCAAATCTCTTCTCAAATATGTAGTTCTAATAGTATATATATGCACATTATTATTCATATTCTTTTGGAAAAGAATGGAAAAGGAGTCAAGTAAAGGGATGGATTCAGATTTGGAAAGCTTGAAAGGTGAGTGAGAAATTATATAATTTATTTATAATATTGAAATCTATATCTTTGAATTTTATCTATTATGCATATATAAGATTTGATGAGTTGAAGGCTTAAAACAAATGTAAAAGATATGTATTCTATAAAATAGGTAACTGGAGTAGGAATAATATGTACAATCTAATCTGGAAATTAAAAATCAGTCCCAAATATTTATTATTGTAGAATATTTGTAAAGTTGTAAATTTTATTTCAGATTTATAATTGGGTTGTAAATAAGGCTGCCCTAATTGATTTGGAATGTGAATTTCAATATTTTAATTTATTGGAAGCGGGTATACTTTAATTGTAACTATTTCCGTTTAATTTCCATAAATTTTTGAATTTCAAAATATGAATAAAAAGTGCATCGTTTGAAATAATAAGGAATATAACAAAAAGGAAAGAGATGTGTAAAGTATAGAAATTCTTCTCTGTAGTTTGCATTGTATATTTCAATAAAAAAAAAGAAATAATTCCTTGTAATTTCAGATGAAGCAAAAGTCTCATTTTGGGTAATTTATGACAAATTATAATAGTAATCATTTTTGAAAAGGATAGCTCCAATAAATCGAACTGTGGAAATTAATGTTCTAGTTTAGGGATTAATAGTTGAAAACATGAATATATATTTTTTGGAATGAAAAAGTTCTTTTATTAATGATGGGTAAGAAACAATAGTGAGATTCGCCTCCTTAAAAACCTTACCATCGCATTAAGGAAAAAAAGAACGACATCCCCTGTTATATAGATCTAGTACATCGAATAAAATACATCTCCAAAAACAAAAAAATACTAAAGAAAACAATAAAAGCCCATACGCCACAACATCACCGCAATCCACAAAGACTACCCATCCAGCCCATATATCACAAAGCATAACCCTAGAAAATAGCAATTGCCGTACTTCACCCTGGGTCTGTCAACTCCACTCCCCACCTAAGCAAAAGCTCCCGATCTTCTTTTGATATCCTCCAATGCCAAAAAATGCGGAATAGCTAAAGGCGTACGTCAATTAGTGTAGTTGGTCCACTGAGCATCTTCTGTTCTCAAATTTTCGACGTTTTCTCTCTAGCCAAGTATGATGAATTAGTGTAATTGCTGCTGTATAAGCTAGATCTTGCCTTACTATTTTTGCACGTGTCTTCTCTACAACTTTTGCGATCCGATCATGGAGGCTGGCAGCTGGATGTAAATGGAGACCGAGCTGCGCTGACATGAAATCCCACAGATAAGTTGTATATTCACATGTGTTAAATAGGTGATTATGGTCTTCGTCAAAATTGTTACATAGAACACATTGTTTATCCACGCTAATCCCCTAATTAGCAAGTCGATCTACTTTGGTAAACGTTCCAAGTATGCCATATATGTCGTGTAGGAAAATTTCTTGGCTGTCTTGCTATGCCATATTAGTTTGGAATCTGAATTGGCTACTGTGTGATGTCTGACTTCATTCCAGACTTTGGCAAAAATAAAATTAGGTTGTTGAACAATTTGCCAGTGAGCTTATGATAAATCTGGAGATATGTGCACCTGGTTAATTAGATCCGTGACCTACCTGGTTTCTAGTAATATCTAGGGTTGTAGAGTTCGATCCCGAATTATATAGCTTACTTTGTAGTGACTAGTACCACGGATCCGGACATCCAATTAAATCCACCAAAGATTTGTGGTTAATCCATCGATCAGACCACGTATCCGTATGTTCCCCGTTGATAATAATTCTTGTCATAAGTCTGCATGATAGATCACGTTGACGCAAAATAGATTTCATTTTGACTCTTTTTTTCTTAGGTGCTCATTTTGTTTGGGCTTTTAGTTTAATGTTTCTATTCAGCGGCCGCGGTTATTGGCAAGAACTCATTGAATCCATTGAAAAATTATTATTAATAGGTAAAACCCAGAAGTTAAATTTAGGCATATATTTGGCCCTCATCCGTTTAGACCAGAGCCATTCTTTAGTGAGCAAATTCCAGAATAATTTGATTCTTGATGTAGTATTCAAATCAACAAATTTATGTAATCGAACACCACCTTCTAGTTTGGGCCTACATAAGGTATCCCATGAAATTAGGGCTGTCAATTTCCTACACGATCCGAAACCCGCACGGAAATTAGCAGGTTAACCCGACCCGTTAATTTGGCGGGTCATTTTCGGGTCAACCCGAATTTGACCCGTTTATAAACGGGTGGGTTTCGGGTTGACCCGCTAACCCGAAATTGACCCGTTAACAACCCGTTTATACTTATATAGGTTGACCCGACCCGTTTATGACCCGTTTGTACCTTATACGGGTTGACCTGACCCGTTTACGACCCGTTTACGACCCAATTATACCGTATACGGGTTGATCCGACCGTTTACGACCCGTTTACACTTTATACGGGTTGACCCGACCCATTTACGACCTGACCCTACCCGTTTATAATCGGGTTACACGGGTCGGGTCAACCCGTTTATAAACGGTTCGGGTTCGGGTTGAGCTTTTTCTGACCCGTTTAATAAACGGGTTGACTCGACCCATTTAAAATCAACCGGAACCCGACTTGACCCGACCCGACCCGACCCGACCCATTGACAGCCCTACATGAAATCTTGCGTAGTTTGCCATTCCAAAAGAAATCAGCACATAATTTATAAATTTTTTTCAAAACTGACATTGGTAAGTGATATATGAGGACTAAATACATAACAACAGGTGTCAACAGGTCCCATCCTTCAAATTTACTAATTATTTTGTCAATCAGGGGGACAATGGATTGCATGAACATAATATGATGTCAATGGGACTTCCATGTATTTAACAGGTAACTTAGGTTCAGCTATATGTAAGGTAGATGATATTTCAGCAATATGCATAGCACCTTTACTGAAAAATAGCTGAGATTTAATTTGATTTATACACAGACCAACTATTTCTTATAGGGTAGAAAAAAGATAATTCATATGAACAACATTATGTACCGTAGCCGATAAGAAAATCATCACGTCGTCGGCATATAGAAGATGAGTTATAGCAGGTTGAGTAGTAGTTGTAGGTTGTAAATGACCATCTAAAACCCCTTCCTCCATTAATAATGAAAAGAACTCCATGGCTATGCAAAATAGGTAGGGGGACAAGGGTCACCTTGTCGGAGCCGTCTATTAAGTTATAAAGCCATGTGGTCTCCCCTCAATCATAATAGAAAATGTAGGTGTGGTAATACACTCGTATATAAGCTCGATAACTGGAAAGGAAAACCCATCAACCATAACATATAACAAACAAAATCATGATTTACCACATCAAAGGCTTTTTGAAGGTCGATTTTAATGCACATCTTCCCCCTGCCTTGTTTAGAGAAATCCCTCACTTGTTCAAGGGCTAGTAATACATTCTCTCCAATACTTCTTTTTTTTTCTCCATAAAACGTACTATATAAACTCATCCAAAAGCTGTCAACATGCCTGACAGGTAACCAAAAAAAAAAGAAGGAAAAACCACCAACAACCCAGTACATAGGATAAAACGAAGCAACCAAAAAGGAACCAATACATACTAACGAGAAGCATAGGCAAAAACACTGGCCCAGCCACTCTGCTCACCCAATGAGCTACTGTATAACACCGCCCCTCCAACATCGTACTCGAGCTCCGGCAAGGCCACCGCCCTACTACGATGTTTAGGGTCCAACCGTTGAAGAAAAGCAAGCTCATCCGCCGCCCCTCCTAGATAACCGGAAGAAACGGCCAATACCACCGAAGCTGAAAGACCGACAGAATGAAGAGGATAAAGACATCCTTGAAGCAAACTCCAAACAGCATAAGAAAATCAAGAACAGAATCACCCCAGATAGTCAAGAGCCTGAAAGCAAAGTCACACTGTTAGAGAAAAAAGGGGGGGGGAGGGGGAATGATGAGGGAAGACGGACCGGGAGGGATCTACTAATCCAGAATTAGCAGTCCCCGGTTCGGTAATCATCCAATACCTGCTCTATTAGAAGATTGAGAGCAGTTTATAGATAATAGGTTCATTAAGCGACCAGAGCGAGCACTGGCCGAACCTCTGAAGGGTCGGCCTTGAAAAGCTAAGAAAACATCATCTCTTACCCGCCGAACAACGGAAAGAGGATCCATTGGAACTTCTTCAAAGATAGCCTTATTCCGCGCACACCAGACATGCCAACAGATCAGACAAGGAATCAATCGAAAGATGATAGAGCGAAGAGATTTCCCAGTGCAATCAAACCACCAAGAAGTCAGCAAATCATTAGGCGAGGAGATGATGCCACGAACTCCCAAAAAATTACCGAAAAAATTCCAGGTGGATCTAGCACACCATCCACTGAAAATCAAATGATTAATCGATTCAATTTCCCCATTGCCACAGCACCTGCATCGGGAAACAAACGGAATGCCAATATACTGGAGGTTCTCATCGACCGGTAACCCAGAGTGGAAAATTCGCCACATCAGGATAGAGACTTTCGGAGGAATTCGAGCGTCCCAAATGAAGGAGAAAAGAGGAAGGACCGGAGAAAGTGAACGAGAAGAGCTCCAAGCCTTCAGAATAGAGAACGGACCACCATCCCAACCGGAGAGGCCGCTATGAGAATCAACGAGCAATTTGACCGATTGCATATGCTTCCAAGTCTCACTGGCGTAACAAGGAGAGCCTACATAATCTGAGGATGCCAGTCTCCGATACTTAGCATGGAGGAATTTGGCCCACAAGGAATTGTTAGACCCAAATCTGGACCATAACTTACAAGCGAAAGCCGAGCAGATGTCCTTCGGATTACGCAAACCTAATCCACCCTCACTCTTAGGACGGCAGATAACAGTCCAAGACACCCAGTGATGTCGGCGATTGTCACCCTTCGAACCCCAGAAGAAGGAGGATGCTAAAGATTGGAACGAACGAAAGCAAGAGACAGTAAGGGTCATAGCGGCGAAGATATGAGTACCCATAGAGCTCAGAACCGATTGAATAAGCAATAATCTACCAGCTTGAGACAGAAGGGACGCATTCCATCGGATAATTTTACCCCTAACCTTATCCGTAAGAGGGTCGAAAATGGCGTTAAGTTTCCTTCCTCGGTAAAGAACTATACCTAAATAAGGAAGGGGAAGGGAAGCAGCCTTGAAACCAGTAAAAGATTCGACCCAAGAAACTCGCACATAGGCCATGTCCTTCGCGTGAACGAAGCAACTCTTCGCAGAGTTGACCAATTGTCCCGAACACCTCTCGTATATATTAATGAACCGAATAAGGCGTCGAACAGAGGACCGAGTTCCATTGGAGAAAATAACAATGTCATCCGCAAATGACAGAGAGGAGACCAGCGGACACTTGCTTGGAATACCGAATCGCTGAATTTGACCAAAAACCGTCAAAGTGTGGATGCCACGTATGAAGGCCTCGGCCGCGATAACGAAAAGAGAAGGAGATAGAGGATCGCCTTGACGGATCCCTCTACCAGCCTTGAAAAAGCCATTGGCCGATCCGTTTATGAGTACAGAATACCAACAGTTGGAAATGAGTCTCCAAACCAAATCAATAAGGGTTTCAGGAAACCCGAAAGCACGAAGAACCTTGATGATGAAAAACCAGGACATACGGTCGTATGCCTTTTCCATATCAAGTTTGAAAATGATGTTAGAACCCCTGACCTTACGGTCAATCTGAGAAACAAGTTCTTGGGCTAAAAGGACGTTATCAGTGATCAAACAACCTTTTACAAAACCCGCTTGAGAAGAAGATATAATGCGATCAAGGTAAGGAGCTAAACGAGAGGCCAAAACCTTGGAAATAACCTTGTTAGCGAAGTTACAAAGGCTGATAGGGCGAAACTCCGAACACGCCCTAGGATTATCACACTTAGGAATCAGGACCAAATTAGTGGAAGTCCAACTAATTGGAAGAGCGGCCCCGGAAAAGAAATGCTGAATTGCCAGGCAGAAATCAGCTTGGATGATATACCAAGCAGAACGAAAGAAAGAACCATTAAAACCATCCGGCCCACTGACACTATCCTTGCTAAGAGCAAAGACACAGGCACGTACCTCATCAGACTATGGCGGGGAAGCCAAATCTTCACTTCCCACTGCAGGAACAAGCCGATGAATGAAAGGCAGGATGTCCGATGCCGGGTCGGACACCGATGGAGATCCCAGGTATGATTGAAAATGGGAGACTAAAACCTCTTTGACTTCAGAAGGAGTCGAAGCCACAGATTGGTCCGATCTCACAATCTCGCGAATAGAAAGCAAATTAGCTTTCTTCCGAATAGAAGAGTGAAAGAATTTGGAGTTCGTATCACCTTCGACCACCCACTTGATCCTCGCCTTTTGACGAAGATAGGAGTTCTCAATACGAAGTTCCGAAGAGAAGGACAATTGAGCGCAAGCCCAAAGCTCCTTGTTTTCCGCCGTAGGACTCTCGTCGAACAATGCTTCGGCAAGAATCAGAGACGCTTCTGCCGCTCGCACCCGGTCGAAAATATTCCGAAAAACAAGGGAATTCCACGTCTTAAGACAAGCCTTTAAATGCCTCAGTTTCCCAGAAAAAGCCCCCATGGGAGCAGCCACAATGGGAATGGACCATGAATCCTCAACCACCTGAAGAAAACTATGATGGGAACTCCACATGCTAAGGTAACGGAAAGAAGTAGGCCCCGATAAAGAACGCGAAGCGCACCGTAAAACAAGAGGTGCATGATCAGAGCAAGACCGATGGAGATGAGAAATAGAGAAAGAATAAGGAAGGTTAAACCAATCAGCAGATCCAAAAATCCTATCCAACCTGGAGAGGATCCGGTTCGAACCTGCCTGATTGTTAGACCAAGTAAAAGCGGAACCAACGAAAGGAATTTCAGATAATCCAGATCTCGCAACGAAAGAATTGAAATCTGAAACCGAGAGACGATCGACGGCTACCCCTCCCAATTTTTCAGCCTGACTAGCGACAACATTGAAATCGCCACCCACTACTGAAAGCGAGCAACCGAAATCAGCAAGAGACAGTATGTCATCCCAGAGAGATAATCTTTCTAACCGGTCACACTTGGCGTATACTGCCGAAAAAATGAACGGTTGCGGTGAGAAGGAGGAATAACACAAGATAGATAAAAGCTGAGACGAGTCAAAAATTGGGCTAATATTGCAATCTTTGGACCAAAGAATCCATATTTTACCCGAAACATTAGATAAAGCACCACCGAAACCTAACGACAACACGGCCTTTGTGATCTCCCCGGAACCCACAAAAGGTTCTAAAATAGCCACTAAACCGATGGAATGCTTACGGACAATCCGCTTTAGCCTAGCAGAAGAAGCTTCGTTTCCAATACCTCGAATATTCCAGAAAAGAAAGTTCGACATGAAGCCAGCAGCAGATAGAGAAAAGAAGACAAGCAAAAGAAACCACACAGACGGCGATCAGATAAGATACAAGGAGGATAGAGCAGATCTATCAATCTGCTCTCTCGCCGCTATAGAGCGAGTACGAATAGTGCGGGGGATGGCCGAGGCGTCACGCGATCTACGACTGGAGGCTCTGCGCAGAGGCTGACGCAAAGAAGCGGACACCGAAGACTCACCTAATCTCGCCATCGAACCGGTCAGAGGAGAAGATGAGCTGGATGGGAGAGAGTTCTCGGTTAGACGAGACAGCCGGTCATTAATCAACGCAATTTCCTCTACAGAAAGCATCGGAATGACGATCGATAAGGCACAAAGAGACGAAGGAAGAGAACAACGGGATGAACAGCAAAAAGACGAAGAATCAGAAGGATCCGGGACAGAGAGAGGATATCGATGATTTGTAGGGGAGGTGTAAAATCGCATCCCATGATGCTGTCGGAACCTAACCCAAGCCGGGCTGCCATAGGAAGGGCAGCCCCGCGAGACAGGAGAGGTTTGCAGGGTGGTCCTAGCAGAAAATTCACCCGATCGGGTCGCAACTGACTGGTAATATTCCCTTCTGACCGCATAGTGGACCGCAATAGGGTACACTATGCAATCAGAAATGGAACACCGCCTGAGCCAATCGACCCAAACTGGATAATTTCTCCGTAGAGACCTATGGGAATCAATCCAAATAGGGAGACGACAAGCCACAAACGACACAGACCAGACCTCGCTATGGCTAAGACAAATATTCCAACACTGTACGCTCCAAATGGAGATCACAATGCCTAAGTGACTTGATACGTCACCAAACAACAGAATGGTAGCAGTATCAGGGAGAGCACGCCGAAGCGCGTCTTGGCTCATAACCAAACAGAATAAACCAACAGATACAAGTCGACAAGGAACCAATGTCCCAAAATCAACCCCAAACATGATATGCATAACCAAAAAACTCACCTGGTCGGCCACCAAAGCACTTACCTGCAGCTGAGCGACGAGGTACACATAAGAACAGCCCACCAAAGCCTGACATACCAAATAACCATTTGCTTGCTGAATCATAACAAATGGATAAATCTGGCAAGCCCCCGCAAATTGCAAAGCAGACAATACAAATATCAGATCAGGAACACAAGAAGTACTCTCCCTAACAGAGCCACGCAAAGCAACTGCCCGTAACCAATGCATCGGAACAGAACAACCCACATCCACATCAAAGAACCAATGCCGAGAAGAGCAGAACAACTGCTCGGGCACCGAAAAGCAACCCAACTCAACATGACTGGAAGAGGTGGTGAAATCCCCTTCAGTCAAAGAAGCTGCCGAAAAAGCATCAGGGCCAAGCACCTGCACTGAGCTCCTCATCATACCGCCCCATCCATCAGCCTTAAGAACAGGACAACACAATGCCACATCGAGCAACCCCTTTAGAATACCGCAAACCACCATGGCAGACTCAGAATCGACAGTCACGACATGAGGACTCGAAGAGGTGGTGAGCTCCTCTTCAGTCTCAAAGATACCCAAATCAACAGTGCCACAGTTCACCGACCCCACCAGCAAAGACATCTCACCCCGAGGCAACAGCTCACATGATTCAGAGAAGAATTGCATCGGTTTGAAAAGGGGGATGAAATCCCTTGTCGAAACCACATCAATCTCTGAAGGAGGCCACGGGTCCACCGGTCGAGCACCAGCTTCACCGAGGCGGTGACGGGTCGGCATTTGAGTTTGCAGACCATCACCCCAAACCGGTAAAAGCTCCAAAAAGCAATAATCGACCCATACAAAGCGAGATCTACACAGATCCCAAAAATCAACCAAGCAAAAAACCCTAACCTCGATCGAATTAACACCAGAAAAGATCACCGAGCAAGGGCCAGAAACCAAAGCCGATAAGGCGGTGCCAATCGCAACGAACGACGGACAGTTACGCACAAAAGAGCCGGAGAGGAGGAACTCTCCCACGTTCGAGAGCGGTAACGGTTCCATCTATCAAGATGAAAAGGCACGCTAGATCCGCAGAGTAATTTCAGTAATACGAGCAGTGAAAAGAAGAGCGACAGAAAAGGAGAAAGATTCGCAAAAGCTAAACAGAAGACGCCATTAGAGCCGTTATCAGATGATAATTTATTACCTGAAATATCAGTAATTTTTACTATTCTAGACAATTTGAACCTTCCTAATTTGGATTACTGGGTCAGGCCTACACAGCCGTTTGATATGGATAATATGTCTCCAATACTTCTCCCAGAATAAAAGATGCTGATTTTCTACAATAAAAAAAGGCAGGAATTTTTTTATTCTATTACACAAAATTTTCGCAACAATCTTATATAACACATTAGAGCATGCTATAAGTCTATAGTCAGCGATCGTTTGAGGCTTATCTTTATTATGGATTAAAGTAATAAAATTATGGTTCAATCCCTTAGGCAATTTCCTTGTGTGAAAAATATCCATAACAGCTGCATGTAAATCTTGTTGCAGGAGATCCCAATGCAATTTGTAAAATTTGGAGGAGAAGCCATTCGGTCTCGGACTGTTAGCACCATCAATCGTGAATAAAGCTGCTCCGATTTCTGATATCATGATTGGTAAAGCTAAGTATTCTTTCCCCTCATTATTTATTTGCATTCTAACAGTACTGTTAGGGAAAGTATTATTTATATCTCCATTAAATAGCATTTGATAGTAGGATATTGCTAATTCCTTGATTGAATTGCTGTCGTATATACAATTCCGCAGTGAATCCAATATACCCGAATTTTGTTTCTGTGCCGCCTCATAGACATTTTTCCATAAAAGAATTTTGAACTAATGTCTCCTTGCTGTAACCACAAAACCTTGCTCCGTTGTCTTAAAAATTGTTGTTGTCTCTGGAGTTGATCATTCAAGTCCCTGCTTAGCTGATACATAATGTCATAAGGAGTTGAGTTTTCAGGGTCCTGATCAAGTTGGTGGAAAACTATGTTGAAATCCTCCTGTAATTTAGATAATGAATTTTCTTTGGCTCTCAACTTATTCCATGCCTTGAGATTTTTCTTTATGACCTTTAATTTGTGGATTAGTAGATAGGCAGCTGACCCCCAAGTAGTATTTGCATATCCCTGTAGCACACACTGGGTGTAACCATGTAAGCAATACCAATTATTTACATATCGAAAAGGAGTGCCCTTCTATTGTGTAATTTTCTTGTTGAAACTTAGTAAAATTGGGGTGTGATCACTAATTGATGAAGGCAAAGCGATGGTGAAGAATTGTGGAAACATAGACATAACTTCATAATTAACAAGAACCTTGTCTATGTTTGTAGCAATTCTTCTACATCACCAAGTATATTTACATCCCTGCAAGTATTGACTCAACTAAACCATGGTTATAAAGGCAATTTTTAAAAGTATGTAAATAGGTAAAAGGGATAGGCAAACCTCCCTTTTTATCTTTTGAGTTGAGAGCGTTGTTAAAATCCTCCAATACGAACCATGGCAGCCTTATGGTTGAAGCATCGAGACATAGTAGATCCCATAACTATTGTCGCTCTACAAAAGAGTTACTGGCGTAGACGAAAGTACAATTACATTGCAAACCCTCTTTGTTATAAAGCAGAACAGTTATATGCTATGTAGACATGGTTAAAATATCGCAAGTCCATATAGCTATGTCAAGCAGAACCAAAATACGCCCCTTACTGCCGGTATCATTCTTATGTAATAAGGTCCAGTGAGGAAATCAGAGTTTTAATCTCTCTATATTTTCAGTAGATAACTTATTCTCAACCGAGCTTAAAATAGTAAGCTTGTGAGAGGTTAGAAGCATGAATACTTGACTAATCTTGTCATCAGTATTTATACCTCTAATGTTCCATGTCATGACATTCATTTACGTACCCTAATGCTCCTTGTGACTGTTTTAGGAGGAGCAGCAGTAGTGCTTTTCGGTTTCAAAATTTTCTCGCGTTTCTTCTTATAATTGGGGTTAGTCAATACCATGGGGTAGTTATTTTTTTCAATTTTTTCATTTCTTCCTATTTCTTGAATTTTGGATGCAATAGTGTTTACAAACTTGTCTTTCTCTGTCTTGTTTGTCTTATTGCTATCATACCGTGTACCTATATCATGAGTGGAATCTTCAATTAAAAGATATGAGTCATTATTATTCCAATCTTCAAATATAACATCATCCAAATTACTCTCTGTTTGTCTTGTAGGTTCAGTTGCAGTTTCATATTGAATTCGGGTAGTAGAAGAAACTGGGAATTTGCTCGCATGTGCAGGTGGATTATTTGAAGTACTAGCAGAAATGTCACTCTGATGATCAGGAACTTCATCATCAATGTGCAAGCAATCAAATTTATTACTGGTGGAGACTGTAAATTTCGCAAGATTAACATCGAGCATCTGTTGTTTGCCTTTATTCTGTCGAGTCATTACCTTCATTTGTATCAGTTTTTGAAACACGATTCCTTGTTTGTGGCTTTGTCTGTGTTAGTGTGTGAAACCTGAGATTGGACTTTAGGTTGCCATTGTTGTTTTGTTGTAAACGAACAATAATCTGAAGTGTGTCCATATAGTGAAGCACAAGGTTTGGGTTTGTATTCATATGTTATAAGAACATTTTCTATTTCTTTATTCGATTTCCTCACATGAACACTTTTTGGAAACTTAAAATTATTATCTGTTTTGACCAATGCTCGAACATAATTAAGCCTTGTTTCGATACTCGTTGTATTATCTAATCGAACAAGCCTTCCCTGTTAGAACCTTGTATTTTGATGTTTTGATCATGACAGTTATATAAGTAAATATTATGTAAACTAACCATATTTGCAGGAAAATATGCTATTCCACTCGACAATAGATTACAGATCAGAATTCAGATAGAAGCTTCAATATTGTATATGGTTTGTTTATAGTCTAAGTTTAATAGTTAATTTTTTGTAAAATCTCTCCAAAGTGGTATTTGCACACACAACGTACTTAAAATTATTTTCATATCATGTTTCATATGCCAAGTATTTTACTACACAAGTTCACGCACAAATGATTTTTGAAAAACACTTCAATATGGCACAAAACATGATATTCAACCGACCGAATTAGGTAGTTCAGTCGACTGAATATCTATGCACATGCACAATCAGATATGAATATTCAGCCGACTGAACTACCCAATTCAGTCGATTGAATGTGGTGTTTTTGTACCATTTCCTTTCTGATTCGAATTTTAATTATTTCAGCTGGCTGAATTCTTTTGCTCGCTCGACTGAAGTTGTATAACGGCTATATTTCTGAAAAGGCACATCTTCATCGAATAGAAACAACCTTTGATTCAAGAATTGTTTCCGTAACTTTTGATCATCTCTTTTCACGATAAGTTGCAACACTTAAACACTATATATAGCCTTCAAATTCACTTGTTTTAATTACGTAATTTTCTAATTCTATCTCATACTCTTATTCTCTAAACTCTCTGCATTCTAACTCTTGTTCTAATCACTTGCATTCAAGAGAAATTTCATTTGTGATTAAATTAACTTCCTATCTTCACAAACTACACTATATACCATAAAAGAGAAGATTATAGGAAGGGTGTACGTTATTGGCTTATCAGTGTTATTCAAGAGCATACTCAGTCAGAAGTAATTTTTACTGTTTGTATTAGAAGTCCTATTCGGTTGCTCAGACGGTTGAAGTCCTATTTTGTTGCTTAGGCAGTTGAAGTCCTGTTCGGTTGCTCAGGCGGTGTAATACTTGCTCCTCCGGGTTAAGAAAGAATTGATAGTTAAATTCTAGAAAGAGACTAGGACTGGACGTAGAACGGGAAGTTCGAACCAGTATAAAAATCCCTAGTGTCATTTACTTTGCTTTTATATTTATAATCCGCACTAGTAGATAACTTAGTTAATATTCCATATTAAGATCCTTAGTCAGTTTCATTTGGTATCAGAGCAGGTCATCATATAACCATAACACATTTATTTGATATTCAGTTAATATGAAAAATAACACTAACACAAGTTTTATTGAATGTGAATCCACTCACGACCACCACTATTTAACGGTTTGAGTTACAACTATTGGTCAATTCGCATGAGTATTTATATGCAAGCAAATGAATATGATACTTGGAATATCACTCAGAATGAATACACTATACCTACCACACCATATGCACAATGGTCAAACACAAAAAATAGATGCTACTCCAAATGCAAAAGCCATGAATACGTTATTTTGTGCTTTAGATAAAAATGAATTTAACAGAGTTAGTATGTGTAAATCTGCTTATGAAATCTGGCGAGCTCTTAAAGTTACACATGAAGGAACAAACAAAGTGAATCAAAGTAAGATTTCTATGCTTGAAAATCAGTTCCAAAATTTCAAAATGAAACTAGATGAAACTATAAATGACATGTTTTCTAGATTTCAAGATATATATCATTCACTATTAGCACCATGAGAAAAATATTCAAATTTTGATATTGTCTCAAAAATTCTAAACTCTTTAACGGATGAATGAGAAAGAAAAGTCTTAGCTATTGAAGAAGCTAATGATATTTCTACCATCAAACCTAAAGAGTTAATATGATATTAGTCACTTAATACCTCAAACCCGAAGCGGAGCCTTCCTGAAATATCCATTACTGCTCCTAATCGATAATTCGGATCATTTAATACTTTTTAATTAGGAAAGAGGCGGACCCTCAAACAACCACTTAATACCTCTAATCTCTAAGCAGATCCTATTGTTCCCATAATCTTTTCCCACAAGTCCTATGATTGGTAATGTCCAACATCAGTAATAAGTGTATACAACTGCTGGAAGCCTCTGAGTGAAGGGCATACTTCCGTTGTGTCACTTTATCGACCTCGCATCCCAATCTTCTAAGCCCAATTATTCTATTGGTCCTATGGTTAAAGATGTCTCACATCAGTAGGAAGTGTACACAACTGCTGGTAGCCTTAAAGTGAAGGGCAGACTTCTGTTGTGTAACTCTACCGACCTCGCATCTCAACCTACTAAGTTCAATTAACCATTCTAGGCTTTACTAACTTAAGACATATTATCCTAAGCTTTATTATTACTAAGATTTATCATCCTAAATTGGATATTAGACTTAGCTTACTAACCTCTTTCTATTTATTTAAGGCAATAGAATTTACCTTAAATATTCAACTTCCCATAAATCTCATTTTTAGCTATTTCTCTATAAATGTCAACTTGTCCATGATAAAAGATTATCATCCGAAGGACGTTTCCTAAGACATTTATATATTTACTATTTTTCAATTAGTAATCTCTTTCTAACTACTCCATAGTTATTAAGCTAATCTTCCATATTTGTCAGTCGCATTAATTCATTTACCTTATCAATTATTTGTAACTCCCAAATTCATTCCACACTTATTACCCATTAATTGGAGTTACTACCGTTCCTCATTCTCCTTCCTAATTCCTATTCGCAAACCAACGTTATTGCTACATATACTAATATCCTAAGCTAGCATTACATATAAAACGTCATATTTATTAGCGCGTATAAATATGTATAAATACCCACTTCTATCAAATATATTATAGTCAAAGATCTTTAACTAAAATATTCTTTTCCATCTTTAATTTGTTGAAATTATATTTCTTAGGAAGATTCCCGGTTGTGATTTCTATAAATTAGTTTAAAACAAAAGATCAAGAAAAAAAGGAAAATTCCATAAATTGTATATATACAAATATAAATATTTATTTTATATTTTACAAAATAGTGGAGAAGAAAAAATGGTAGAGCTTCGCTATTGCTTTCAGAAAAATATGAGAAGAGAGGTTAGGCATGAATTTATAGGCACTTGAATCAACCACAGCCGTACGATCGAAATATATTAAACCGGGTCGTTTTGGTCTAGGGAATTGTCAGTCGATTGATCGGTCATGGGCATCGGTCGACCGTTAGCTGTCACCGACCCAAATGAAGGTCGATCCATGGGCCCCAGTGATTAATATATAAACGTTAATATATTTTTTTTTATTTTTTTATTTTCGTTCCATATTCATTTTTGGTCTCTAACTTTTTCGTCTGGACTCCGATTGCAAAACTCCAAATATGAAAGTTGCTCGGAATTTCACCACGAACGCAATGGTGTAAGTTTCATCGTCAAATTCCATCATTTATAGAAATTTCACTTTTGGAGCCTAATTAACTAACTAAATAGATAAATAACTAACACCAAATTTACGGGGTGTTACAAAAGCACAACATAACAAACTAGAATATCATCCATATATATCCATACCAAGGTTTTAAATCTCCCCGAGATCAGCCGAGATGAAAATCCGAGATATTAGCCAAAATCCGAGATTTGGCAGCTTGGTTAGTTATAAGTCTTTTAAATATCGCCCGAGACAGCCGAGATATTTGCCCGAGATATTGGCCAAAATCCAAGATTTGAAACCTTGATCCATACACATATGCAATTCATCAAAACATGATTATCATGCAAATCCCAATCTAGATCTAGCTTTTACATTAGCATGTCAAGATGATGAAAACGATTGCAAAACCAATTAAAAACCATTTTAAATCATTTTAATTTTGACCATAAACATGTATAAGTATGTGATTAAAGATGAAAATGTTTTAGGATCAAAATCATGTTAAAAGCACCAATTTTAACTATATAAACATGCATAGGATAGCAGGAGGTCAATAATCACTCACATAATACCCAATTTACTACTTTAAACCACTAGATCTGATGTGAACAATAGCTAATCCGAAATTAAAGCCCCAAAATGATGAACTTAGCATCTCCTTTATTAATTACTCCTTTAATGATGGATTTGTTAAGAGTAGTAAGGAAAAGATAAGCATTTTGATGAAATTATAGTTAATGGAGCTTTGGTATTGTATTGGAAAACGAGAAATATGATTGGAGATGTCCCATCAGTCCACATTAGGTAAAAATCTCAAAACTTAGTTAGTGGTTTGGGACTAACTAGTTACTCACTAATTCTAGCCAGTAGCAGCTAAAACTTAAAATAACCATAACTTTCATCCAGTCAGTCTGTGTTACCATTATGACCACTCTACGAAACGCGAAACCATCATCATAAAGCAATGAAAGTGGTTTCAGATCCTAACTAGGCTTTCATCAAATTTACTATATACAAGATTTTCAAGGTTAAAATGATAATATAGGAATTTCAATAAAAATCATAGATGTGGAAACTATCCCTAAGAGCCATTTTCCAAAGTTTTAGAGTAATACGATCTCACATGAATTAAATAATAATATTTTACGATCTTTCGATACATAAAATACGGGTTGTTGCAATTGATGTTTTGGATTTATGTATGAGTTATAGAAATCTAAAATGAGTGGTTTTGAAAAATAAAAAGTTTTAGCAATTAGTCATAACTCATGTAACTTATTTTGAAAATATTGTAATAGACTTGAGAAAAAAATCGAATGAAGTTTATAATTTTGTGAACGGAAGGAGCTTGGAGAAAAAAGATAATGAATTTAAATTTTAGGTTTAACCACTTTAAAGTGAATTTATATGTTGGAAAAGGTTTTCGAATGATTGAAAATAGTGATTCAAGCGATGTTTGATAATTTGAAATGTAAGTTTTTAGTCATTTTTAAATTTAGTGTGAAATATTCGATTCTTGAAAAAAAAGTTTCCCTAGGTTATTTTAAAAAAAAATTATAAAGTGGAAAATAATATAAATGATACAAATTTGATATTATGATATAAAAGATTTCAAATAAAACGCTATACAAAAGGTTTTCGGATTTTGTGACATATTATTGAAAATAAATTTTCACAAGGAAAATAACATTATTTTTTTTTAGAATGTGTATACAATGGAATTGTGGAAGAAATGAATTACTAATAAGAAAAATGTTATTCTTAAATAAAAAGTGTTTAGTGATTAACTCCAAATGAAAATTTGAGTTTCTGAGATTTTAAAAATGAAGTTGAAGTAAACTTGAAGTGCGAACATGAGATTGTTAATTTTCTCGAAATCGCCATAACTACAAGTTTTGGCACTATGATTGAATTCATCAATTTTCATTCATTAGAAATTTTCTGAGCTAAATCAATGAATTGTTTTAATCATAAATCGCAAACCATTGATCTATTTTTGATGATATTACATTCGTTAGAAAACCGTGTCATTAGAGAATAATTTTGCTTGAAATGTAATGCAAAAATCCTTTATAACTGTGCTAAAATCATTTGGTCATAAAAATGGTTTTTTTGTTGATCTTGTACTTTCTAAAAAGATAAGAAGATAAGGAACATGTTTTATTTTAAGAGTTTCATAAAATTTTAATGTTTTCTAAGATAAAAATGCAGATTTAAAATGTGGGCTTTTGCTTTTATAACAATTTCAGATTTTTCTATCTATAGAAAAAATCCCATAACCCATGTTGTACTACATCATTATAATTCGAAAGTTTTTGAAACGGTAATGCACTATGCAATAATTTACTCTTTGAAATAATTACCTAATTTAGCGTTTTAACCCTTGAAATTTTGTCGAAAAGTAGGTCGAACTTGAACACAATATTGCTTCTATGTTAAATGAATGCTTATATTTTTCTATATGAGACTAATGTGTAACTTGAGTTGAGAATAGGTACTTAAGAGGACTATTGGATAATCATCGATGTTAACTCGCTTTTGCTCGCATAATAAAAAGGTAGCTCATTTAATAATGCTAATAAAAATGTATATTTTATGTTATATCGTAATACATGTGTTATTTTATTATTTTTTCGTGTTTTGGGATGCCCCATTGTTGGAAGGTATATATATTATGTGATTTTATTATGTCGTGATTTTCAAAATGCTCTCCGTATAAAGGAGGCTCACTCAAAATTTATCAAAAGATCTGACATTTAGAAAATTTTCACATAAATTTATTGTATGCTAAAAATAGAAAGTTGTTAAATGAGTTTTTTAAATATATAGCATATGATAAATAAGTTGGAGTGGGAGCTACATAGAGGATTGTGTAAGCTTAAAATTGATAGAAGATTATGGAAACAAAGAAAATCAAGGGTTTGAGTTGTGTACAATGTCTTCTTTATAAGAATTACGAGGACACAATTTTCATAAGGGGGTTTGTAACAATCATGCTTTCTATGCCGTAATAATAAATAAATTTAATTAAAATAAAATGTTCGAGTTCGATTTTGATAATCTTTATTTTGAAAATATAGTATTACTTAATCAAGGTTTATTTGAAGAAAAAATGGTTTCGCTTTGATAAGTCGAAATAAATTAATAAATTCTTTTTGGATAATATATTAAAACTGAATAAAATGTTTTAATAAATATAAAATACTTTTAAAATGCAAATAATTTTATATAATTGGAATATTTGAAAACTTAAATAAATTTACTTTACGTTAATACAAGGAACAATTAAACAAAAATAAATGAGTGTTGAATTAAAAATTAAATCATGCAATTATCGAAATATATTTACAAACAAATAAATAAGGGCAGTTTGAAGTTATTTCTTTTTTCAAGGACTAAATTGAAAAGGTAGAAACTACACTTAACAAAAATTAAACCCAAAATCTAAAACTAAGCCCATTTAAAAACTTATGCTCTTTTTGAAAAATAATCCCTCAAATCGAATGGATGAAAAAAGAGGAAAAAAAATTTGCGCATGAAAAAAATGCGTGGATGCACACATATGGCTGGCAATGACGTTGACAGTGGAGGAGATGGAATCACAGAGGTAGTTGGCGCCCTGGAGGAACGCCTCATCAGCAGGCTGGTGATCGAAAGGTCATGTGATGACGGTGGTGTAGTGGATGATGCAGGCATGAAGCAAAAAGAGGAGCACAAAGGTTCGGGCATGGGAGTTTTTGGGCGGACGCTGGTTGGAAGAGCCACAATGTGATTGACATCACGTGCAGAAGTTTGAAGGCCAACATTTGGTGTTACACGAAACTTTGAAGATAATGTTATTTTAAAGCAGAGATTTGATTCTTACGTTCATCATTTTGGTGAGTTTTCCTAATAACATCTATATTGTGTTGTCATTGCATGCAATGAATTATCTTGTTTAGTGTAAATAAATTGGTTGGAATTGATTGACTAGTTTGGATGTTGATTTATTGTATTGATTGAAATTGTAAATTTGCAAATGAAACTCTATCCAGTTATGAATTAAAGTTTATATTATGTTGATGCATGTACATTGTTTATGTGACCGATGTTCGTTGGAAAGAACCTCGAATCGCTAAATAATTCCTTGTTGTTTATGATATTTCATAGGGCAATTTTACTATAAAATTGTCATTATTGGTGTTTTTATAGTTAATGGGGTTTAAATACATTTAAACAACTTTATAAATGGTTCGTTTTGTTTTTAAATCATATTAAAGTTATTTCAGAAAATATTATTAAATTATATTCAATTTTTAACTCATTTTCTCATTCAAATTCTATTCCAAAATTTTTAAGTGGGTTTTAATTTATTATAAAATCCTTTGAAATCACTATTTCGATTTATTTTAAATATGGGAAGGATTCAAAAGCAAACTAAAATATGTTAAAATTTTATAAAATATATTATAAAGGTAATTCTTTCAGTTCAAGTGGTTTCGATTGTTCAAGGTATTTAAATATTCGTGGAAGATTTTTAAAGCCTTTAAAAATAAAGATTTCCCTAAAAAATAAATTTAAGGTATATTACAAGAAATACAAGTGTTATATAAAGGAAAAATCTCATTTTGAGTTATTTCAAATACAAAAATCTATACTAGAAATTTTAAAAGAGTTTTCATGATTTGGAAAATAATAAATAACTCTTTCTTTAAAATGAATTAAAGACTATTGTGAAATTATATCTTTGTATATATAGAAATATACATATACATACATACATACATATATATATATATAAAGTGGCTATTTATATAAATGTTTGAATGCATGAATTATTTTAGTGAAGTATATTTCACTAGAAACGTATTACAAGTGTTTTTTGATATGTTTTGAATTTTTCAATAAAGCACAATCTTGATTTTTAAAACTATGATTGAGATTCCACTAAATGGTTTTCAATAAACAATAACTTTTCTATGTGATGAGGAGTTTAAATAAAAGCTTCAGTAGTATCCAGTGGTATGCGATTTTCGGTAAAACTTTATCAGTTATTTAAATGACTTATTATGTTGAATACATTTTTAGCGAGTGGATTTTACTAACTTGCAGTAAATATTCAAGTAGCACCAAGTGATATGGGACACCAGAGCGATACTCGAGTAATTTTTACTCGAGAGTATTTAACACTTTTTTGATCAATAGAATCTTGGAGTAAGCTTGCTATTTACATAGCTTGTAATATTAATAGGTTTATTTCTATGGCTTGACCTTGTAGGCCAGTTGTTCGCCTTAGCGGCTTGACTATGGCGGTCGCTTCTCGAGTCGTGGTATCTTTTCATCATGCTTTGTGCTTGACTTCGAATTTCATTATTTTCCTGATACCACAAAGCTAGTAGCTAGTTACCCATGGCAATATTTGATGTCATAACACATGCATCATCTACTATTGGATGCGGCAGCTCATGCTGTATTTGAGCAGGCGAGATATGTGTAATGATGATCAGGTAACCATTTTAATTGTATGAGCGTTACGTTCAGTATTTTTTTTAGAGAAACTCCTGGAGCGGTGCTGAGAGTATGTCAGTCTCCTCTTCGAAGATAGCATCTTCACTCACATACCCCAAAGGAAGATATTTATTGGATCATTTGTTTTTACCCGACTTGCTTCATGCTCGTCATTTGAGTCTGACTTGCTTCATGCTCATCTTTGAGTTGACTTGCCTCGTGCATGTCTTTGATTTTGTTTTTCTCTATGGTTATCTTTGTTTTGACTTGCTAGTGCTCGTCTTTGAGTTTGACCCACTTTCATTCTAGTCTTATGGATTTGATTTGGATATGCTTATTTCACAATATTTACCATGATTGCCTATTAGAGGCATGATATTGTTTTATAACATGGTGATTTTCATGGTTATTCCATTTGCTTTATTATGTCGTCGGCATATTTTATGGTTATGACTATATCATTTAAGATTCAAATATATTATGTTACTATGTTCTCACCCTTTCGAGTTAGATATAGTCTGACCCGTTCATTATTCTAATAATACTCAAGCTAGACATAGATAAGATAGGTATTAGGGACTCTCTGACTATGGGTATTGGGCTAGCTTCTGGAGATAGACAAATCACCATTATACTAGTCAGCAATGTGTACGTTTTGTATGACTCCTTTATGACATAGTATGAATCATGATGTATATTTTGTATTTGACTGGTGCTTGTTACATATGTATTGGGCGTGGGCCGGTCTAGTGTTTCCATTTTTGTAGATTCACTTTATATATGTATTTGTCACATGTATAAAATTTTCCACTATGATTTGTGATTTTGTGTTCATTGATATATTATATATCATTCTATTTTGAATTTGCCAATGTGTTTATTTCTTTGTGCTGATACCATACATGTCTTTTATAGCAATGCAAGGTAAAATAAACATGTTGGTGTTAGCCCAAAGAAATATTCACGGATGGTCGCTCTTAGCAAACCTCATTCTTCGTATTACTAATAATTATTTGTTAGTAATACTTTTGATAATATGGATATAAAGGTGGGGCATTATAGATAAACAAAACTACATAATGAAACGACATTAAAAAATCGAATTTTTTAATTATCTGGACATAGTTATAGTAAATAATGGAATTGCATAGATCACAGACACAAACACGAATATTAAATTGAATTACAGCTGATTATGTTATACATGTAGGTAAGTACATATGCAACAAAAAATAGAATAATGTAGTAATTTTAATAAGAAAAAGGTTGAACATAAATTTCATAACTTTTTTGTACAAAGTTAGTGGTGGCTACTCCTGCACAAAGTCAGCTTATATACATGAAAATCCAAAAAAGAGGAAAATAAAAAAAAACTAAAGAATTATCCCTAAGGGTACTTTCCCCTCCTCGCTTTCTACTTATCTTTCATGTCCTTCCTAGAGGAAGGAGGCTTTCTATTTAAGTACCGATATCCTTTGGAGGGGTAACACGACCCTTGGAGTCCTCATCCCAATTGTAGTCACTGTCCGAGTCAGTGTGAGATTTGGCAGCATCAATAGTTATGCCAGTCGCTTAATGAATGGATGTTCAAAAAACGAAAGGGGCCTTCTCTGTGCTTCGTTCTTGCTCGATCTTTATCTTTGAGATATCAATTTTCAGCCACTCCATCATGGGTGTAGTTTTAGGATCCTTTGCACTGGTTATTGGCACCTCCCTATCAAGGGATGCAGTGTCCTCTATCCCCTTTGGTGCCCCTATTTTCAGCATGTCAGTGCTAAGGCTAAAGCTGCATGGAAGAGATGGAAGAGTAAATGTTATTGTGATGGAGTTAGTATAGTTATGATAGCACTCGAACCCGAGGCATGACTAGCTGGTGGCAGAGGAGGCACTTATGGCCGACTTGTAAGTTTACATATAGAAAGGTAAAGATTAGAGATGTCCTCTAGCGATAACTAAAGTTTCTCTAAGGTAGGAAGACTAAAGAAATACCTTGAGAGGTAGGTGTTTCCTTTAAAGGAGATTTGGTTATTTCCCCTTTTTCTAAAGTTTTACGGGGTAATAGAAAACAGGAGGATCTACTGGAGAAATGAGAGCTAGGGCATCAGGATTGTATCTTCCAGAAGTAGTAATGTTAGGAGCTGCAGATGTGTACGTTTGAGTTACGACAGCCTTCGAAGAGGTTGTTGCAGAAGTGACAATGTCTACAAGAGAACATTATTGTGCCAGAGTGGAGTCATCTAGTTGAGCAGGAAAGCTAGGATTATCGGGAGTCTCAGTAGGTGCCCGTTCTTCAACTACATCCCTTACTACCAAGATTTTGCGGCCCTCTTCCAGAGCTATCAAGTCCTCCTTATCTAAAAACTTTCTCTTTAAAGCTTCTTCATCAACAATGCTGCCAGTTTTCCCTTTTCAAGGTTTCATCCCCGGCGTTGACTAAAGTCTCGAGATAGTCGCCCTCCAGCCATTTGAGATTCTCCATCTCTATGACATTGAAAAAAAAACTAGAGTAGGTTGGCTTCCATCTCCCCTTCAGTTTGAATTACATTGGCCTTAAGATCCGTGAATTCCTTTTCGGGAGTGGCAAGCATGGTCTTTAATTCGACAGACTCACCTTGAGCCTGCTCCTTTAATGCTTGTTCGACTTTAAGGTCGACTTTGAGTTTCGCGACCTTGTCCTGAAGGGTAATGTTTTCATCTTCTTTTTCCTTGATCTTCTTCTTGAGATTGACATTGGTGGTACGACCCTTGGACAACCTTGTAGTGGTTGAAAGCTTCGACTATTAGTAGAGAGGATGGATCTTGTCTCTTTTTGAAGCTTAACACGTAGTTTAGCTCTTTAAAAGTGGGAAGATGAGCCAAATGCATCATCGAATATGATATAGAGGTAACTCAACAAAGTATAATGTGACGACCACCCATGACCCCTGCACCGAACCTAGAGATAATGCGCTGTAAAGTGTGCCAGGCGACCATGGACGATTGTTAGGGTAAATTAAAAATAGCAGAATCTATCGTATTACTCATAGCACATGGACCAAATACAATAGAATATATATATAGTGAAGCTTCACAGAATAGAATCTCATCAATAAAACTCCATAATAGTTGAATACAAACACCAGAATAGTCAATACAACAAGCCTCACTACATATCGCTCAGAGAATATGCAAGCAGCGAAACATCCCGTACATATAGTAAGAAATAATATGCAAGCCTCCAGCTCGTCTTCGACATCAGCATCGTGGGAAGCAAGAACAGCACCTGTCACCTGCTACCTAGTCTGCCCGTCCCAAAATGGACGAACAGCCCAAGGCAATAAGAGTTAAAACATAAAGCCTTGAGTCAGACAACAGTCTTAGTGAGCAGTAAATTAACTAACAACATACCAAAA
Source organism: Allium fistulosum (assembly GCA_030737815.1). NCBI lineage: Eukaryota > Viridiplantae > Streptophyta > Magnoliopsida > Asparagales > Amaryllidaceae > Allium > Allium fistulosum. Next base: position 117,360,429 of record CM060908.1, on the reverse strand, counting down.
GAGCATAAAGGAAAAGGAAAAGGAATACAACCCTCCCACTCCACCTCTTTCTACAGTGATAACCCCTAGACACACACTAAGCAAAAGCAAACATAGCAGAGCATACAATTTAAAGTAAAGCAATTATCACTCGAGTCAAGGGCGATGTTTTCCAAGTACAAACCCCCAAGGCCTAAACCAAGATCAGATAAGCACACAGAAAATACCGCTCTTGAGACCGAATGACGATACAACCAAACATCCATGACTCTGGCTATCACTGTTATCATTGCTTCGATATCACCGTTAATTGAATGACCGGCACATTCTTTCAGCCGTCTGTCGAGGGCTAATGGAAACCCCGGTTCTAGACATAACTCTGCACGTCATCGTGACCCGTGCCTAGGACTATCGAATCTGCCCAGAGTACTTGACTATCAATCATTAGCCTTCAGGGACTATCGAATCTGCCCAACGTACTCTTGCTTTGAGCATGCTAGAACCTTCAACAACGATGAGATCTCAGCCTTCTAGTCATCCTCCTCGACGACTATTTCCATACTAGCTTAAGCGCCTCTCGAGCAAACCATTATCCTCTAACTCGAACCCTTTCACCGAGTTATCAACATGCTTGGAATGGTCCCGTCTGGATTAGACCAAGACTATCTCATATCATGCTTTGCCTCATCATCATCATAGCAAAGCTTCATCTCAACATCATCATCAAATCTATCCATATGAGCTTCATCATCCGCTACATATGCCACAAGCAGCTTTTCCAATTCAAGAGCCTTTCCCTTAGCTTTTGAATCATCTTCGACCAACATGTCTAAATCAAATCATCAATCATCTAATTCATAGCAATCAATCAAGACAAACATTAATCCAAGTAATCAAGCATTCAAATATGATCTAAATAGACAATTATAACAATAATGGCAATTTCGTAAATAAAAAGTCCAAAGTCTAACAAGCATGAAAACATGAGCAATGTCTCTATAATCTTGATGAATGAACTTGCATAGGTTAACACTTAGTAAAATGGTCGTCAAATCATCATAAACAATGGATCTATATGGATCTATACTTAAGTTTACAAAGATGCATGAAAATCAGTACTTTAACTCCAAATCAAGCCAACGATCCGATATACTCCTTTGGATCCGTGTGAGAGATAATCACCACTCACCAAATCACCTAAACAACCCAAAAGCAACACACTTCAGATCTGGACAGCGAAGGATCTAACTTGATCTATCACAAATCCGCTTCAAACGATGAAATCTCTCTTTGATGGATGAAGATCTTCAATCTAAGCTCTTCAATCTTCGATTTGATCTTCGATATGGATGGAAGGAATCACTAGATTAGAGTGGAGAAAAGAAGTGAAGAAGTGTAGAAGTCGAGCTCTCAAAATGGCAGCACTTCGTCGCTTCAAAATCCGGATCCCAAAAAGTGAGAAAAACCCTCCTATTTATAGGCTGAAATCCTCCTTAAGTCATCCCCTCGAAGTTAGGTCGTCCACGACTTACGACCTAAAACCCCACCGACCTAAAATCTTCGACCTAACAACCTCCGACTCAACAACCCCAAGCCTCTACGACTTATGACCTAACAATACCAACCTGCAACTTAAGCCATAGCACATGCGCGCGCGAACCAGGACTCAACGAGTTACGACTTAACTACGTGCGACTTACGACCTAACTTAAATGTGCGACTCAAAAGGGTCTCCGACCTAACGCAGGCGCACTCACGACCTACCAGACTCACCTATCTACAACTTACGACTTAGCAGCCCAACTCCTAAGTCGCTCGCGACTTAACACATAGCATATGGACGCGACCTAACAACCCTTCGACCTACGACTTACCATGAGTCGCGACCTAAAAATGCCACGACTTAGCAACTCACGCGACCTAACTACTCACGCGACCTAGCTGGGTTACGACCTAACACTTAAGTCGTTTGGACGACCTAACCATCTTAGGTTGCTTACGACCTAACTATCATAGCACTCCATAGGTCGCTTACGACCTAACTACTACTCCTAGGTCGTTAACTCGCAAAGCTTCCTATGCCGCTAACTCTTAGGTCGCGCTATCTCTTAGGTCGTCTACGACCTAAACCCTTACCTCGTCCAGTCTACTAGGTCGCCAACTTCTATAGGTCATCCCATTCCTTAGGTCGCCCACTACCTTAAGTCGCTCATTCGACCTATCCTATCCCACGACCTAAGCCCTTAAGTCGCTCCACTGCTACCTAGCCTCCATAGGTCGTCACCGACCTACCCCTTAGGTCATTATCTCCCCTAAGTCGGTCAGTTCCTTAGGTCGTCTATCTCTTAACTCGCCGATTTCCTTAACTCGGTCACGACTTAGGACTTGAACAAAATTCTGCCCAAAATCTGAAGCGACTTAACAACGCTAAGAATTCCAGATTTTTACGAACTTTTCGATCCGTAAAATACGGGTCATTACATTCTCTCCCCCTTAGGAATTTCGCCCCCGAAATTCCAAATAAACAAAGCAATCAAAGACTATTCTGCACGCCTACCATCCATAGCAATCAACAAACCATGCATCCAATTCTAGCTTAGCATGCAGAATTCTAAAACCAGAACAAGTTACAATATCGTGAGATTACACGACACCTTAGGGCCATACCTTGAAGAGTTCAGGATGAGCTGCCTTCATCCTCTCTTCCACCTCCCACGTACAGTCGTTATCATCATCACTCCATTGTATCTTGAGCAACTTAACTACCTTCCTCCTAAGCTGTTTCGTGTCGGTTTCCACAACACGAAGCGGCTTACGAGGTCTTCTATCGACTGGATCAACTTCGAAATCTTCACAGCTATCAGCAGAAACCACTGTATTCGAGTCGTGCACATATTTCCGTAGATATGATACATGAAAAACATTGTGCACACTCGACATCTTATCTGGTAACTCCAATCTATAGGCGAGCTTTCCAATTCGCTCGATGATCGGGAATGGTCCAACAAATCTCGGAGTCAGTTTTCCTTTCTTCCCGAATCGAATAACATTCTTCAGTGGAGAAATCTTCACAAAAACCATATCACCAACGTCGAATTCCAAATCCTTACGACGCTTATCGGCATAACTTTTCTGACGGTCTTGGGCTGCCTTCATTCGTTGCCGAATGATCTCTATGAAATCCGAAGTCTGTCGAATCTTCTCTGGCCCAAGCATCAACTTTTCTCCGGTCTCTAACCAACATGTCGGAGAGTTACATGGTATTCCATACAACGCTTCATACGGTGCCATACCAATGCTTGACTGGTAACTGTTGTTGTACAAAAATTCCACCAAATGAAGATGATCTTCCCATGATCCTCCGAAATCCAAAACACAAGCTCTGAGGAGATCTTCCAAAACTCGGTTGACTCTCTCGGTCTGACCATCTGTTTGAGGATGATAAGCTGTACTCAAACATAACTCGGTTCCCAAAACTTCCTGGAAGCTCTTCCAAAATCCATGAACAATGGATCTCGATCGCTCACTATACTCTTCGGAATACCATGGAATCGAACTATCCACTTAACATACAACTCAGCCAACTTTGATTCAGTCCTAGTCGATCGAACAGGAATGAATCTTGCACTCTTAGTCAAATGATCTACAATGACCCAAATCCCTTCATTCCCCGTTCTTGTTCTAGGTAACCCATCAATAAAATCCATCGATATTTGTTCCCACTTCCATGTAGGAACTTCTAATGGCTGAAGCAATCCACTTGGCTTCTTCTGTTCGGCTTTTACCAACTGGCAGTTCATGCACTTGGAAATAAAATTTCCAACATCCTTCTTCATACCTTCCCAGTAGTAGGTTCTCTTCATATCCCGATACATCTTATTTCCACCTGGATGAATTGTCAACTTCGAGTGATGACTTTCCTTCAGAACTTCATCTCTGAATTCATCTATATCGGGAACAACTAGTCGCCCTTGCTTCCGAAGCCAACCCTCTCGATCGACCTCGAATCCTTTATCCTTTTCTGGGTCCATTCCAGATTTCACATCACGGATAATCTTGACAATCTTATCGTCTCGCTTTTGGCTCTCGCCAATCCTTTCCACAAGAGTCGGTCTTATCGATAAGTTTGCTAACATCTCAGGTTCCAATTCACATCTAGGCCTGAAGTCAAATCCAGCTAAATACTCGAGATTCTTCCATTCTGAAAACATGGCTCCCAATCCTGCATGTCTTCGACTTAACGCATCTGCCACTGCGTTACCCTTTCCCGGAGTATAGGCTATACCAAAATCATATGATGCCAAAAACTCTAACCATCGTTGCTACCGAAGATTCAAATCCTTTTGGGAGAAAAGATACTTCAACGACTTATGATCTGTAAACAACTCGAATCGAACTCCCAATAGATAATGTCTCCACATCTTCAGAGCAAAAACAATCGCCGCTAACTCCAAATCATAAGTCGGGTAATTCCTCTCATGCGGCTTCAGTTGTCGACTTGCATACGCAACAACTTTATCCCTCTGCATCAGCACTACTCCAAGTCCAGTACCACATGCGTCGGTGTAAACCACCATCTCGTCATTCCCACTTGGAATAGAGAACATGAGCACTTGTCAATCTCTCTTTCAGGATTCTGAAAGCTTGCTCACACTTATCTTCCCATCTGAACACTTGGTTCTTCTTCGTCAATCCTGTTAACGGTGCAGCCACCTTAGAGAAGTCTTTGATAAACCATCGATAATATCCTGCTAATCCAAGAAAACTTCTCACATCAGATGCATTCTTAGGTCTACCCCAATCCTGGATTGCTGCCACCTTAGCGGGATCAACCGCTATTCCATTTCCAGAGATAACATGGCCTAAGAACCTCACTTCACTCTTCCAGAAGTGACACTTCGAAAACTTAGCCTTCAGCTGATGTTTCCGTAAGATTCCCAAAACAATACGCAAGTGCGTCTTGTGCTCTTCTTCAGTTCTGGAATAAATCAGAATATCATCCACGAACACAAGCACGAACTTGTTCAACTGATCTCTGAACACTCTATTCATAAGATCCACAAAATATGCTGGCGCGTTAGTCAATCCAAACGGCATTACCAGCCACTCAAAGAAACCGGATGGTGTCCTGAAAGCAGTCTTCGGCACACTTTCCTTAGCCACTCTCAACTGGTGAAATCCCGTTGCCAAATCCATCTGAGAAAACACCTTAGCTTCGTGAAGCTGATCAAACAAGTCATCTATTCTCGGTAATGGATACTTGTTCTTCTTAGTCACTTTATTCAGCTCACGATAATCCACACATAACCTCAGCGATCCATCCGCTTTGGTTGCGAACACAACTGGTGCACCCCATTCGGACACACTACGCCGAATGAATCCTTTCTGTAAAAGATCATCAACCTGCACCCTCAACTCCTGCTGTTCCCTAGGCGCCATCCGTCTAAGAGGCATCACAACAGGTCTGGCTCCTTCAACTAGATCTATACGAAACTCGATCTCTCTATGCGGTGGTAACCCTTTGACCTCGTCAAAGACATCCTCAAATCCATTAGCGATTGGCACAGATGACAGTCCATCCCGTGGAACAACCAGCGAATACATGAAGCTCATGAAGACGCCTTCTTCATGCTTACATCGTATCACAATCTTTCGCCCCTCCACATTCTCGACTGTCACTTCCAACCTTTCACAATCAACCTTTGCCGCATACTTCCTAAGCCAGTCCATACCCAAAATGATTCCGAACCCCGCAAAGTTCAGAACGAAGCAATCACAAACAAAAGAGCAATCATGACTCGATACAATCAGACCACGGCATAACATACACAAACAAGACGAACCCCCAACTGGATTAGTCACAACCAATGGCCTATCAACAATATTCGGTTCTAAACCCAACCGGCCTACAAGTTCATTACAAACAAAAGAATGCAACGCCCCAGTATCAAATAGAACTCTAACTGGAACACCACATATGGAAAGAGTACCTTGAAACACCACACTCTTTCCTTTCTCTTCAACGGTAGGAGCTTTCGAAGACGATGGAACAGCTCCCAAAGCATATGCTTGCACAATCTGCTTGTCCTTCCGCGGTTCTGGACAATTCTTCCTGATATGCCCTGGCTTGTCGCAGTTGTGGCACTTCATCGGTACCTTTGGATTCTTGCAATCTCTAGAGAAATGGCCCTTCTGCTGACAATTGTAGCAGGTCACTTCGCCCTTCGGCTTCTTCTGGCCATCCTTACCCTTCTGCTGTTGCTGCTTCCTCTTCTTGTTTCCACCCTGCTGTGGTTTAGACTCTTCCCTGGTCACAACAACAACAGATCCTTCCTTAGGAAACAGATTCTCATGCCTGAGAGCTTTCTCCACAAGCTTCTCAAATGAATCGTCCAAATGATCCACCAACTGCCTCCCAAGATAACTGTCCAAGCCTGTCACAAACTTCTCATTCTTCTGATATGCAGATTCAATATACGACCGGGCATACTTGGACAAAGCTTCAAACTCAGAAACATACTCAAGAACTGGTCTTCCACCTTGCTTGAGCTCCACAAACTTCTTGAACAGAACAGACTTCTGAGCTGTAGAAATGAACTTAGCTTCAAATCTGGCTTGGAATTGCTCCCAAGTGATCTCTTCCTCCGGAGTATCAATAGTGATAGAGTTCCACCAATCAGAAGCTCTTCCTTGAAGCTGTCTTGATGTCAACTTCCTCTTAGTTGCTTCCTCAATTCCCAAGTCACCAAAAATCCTTCTACAAGCATCTATCCACCTCTGAACTTCAATGGTTGATTCTGTTCCCAAGAAAACCTTTCCTCCAAGAGCAGTATAGTCTTTACACAACTTAGCAAAATCCACCGGTCTTGGAGTTTGAACTTAAACTCCAACATCCACCGATGACCCTGGAGCTGGAATCCTTCTCATGATCGAAGTCATCATTGCTTCGAACATAGCAGCGTAATCAACAGCCCCTTCAGTAGCACGGCCTTCCCTAGCAGCTGGTCTCCCTCTTCGACTCATTCTCAATATCTATAAAAAGGAATGATTAGCACACCTAGAGAAACAACTGCATAAAGGACTTAAACTCTACTAAGCTACTATATTATATATAGTAATCATCCATCAAAATACAATTACGTCTCTCATACGTAGTTACGTCAGCGAGCGTTGGGTAAAATCGATTAACCAAAGCTCTGATACCAAATGTGACGACCGCCCATGACCCCTGCACCGAACCTAGAGATAATGCGCTGTAAAGTGTGCCAGGCGACCATGGACGATTGTCAGGGTAAATTAAAAACATCAGAATCTATCGTATTACTCATAGCGCATGGACCAAATACAATAGAATATATATAGTGAAGCTTCACAGAATAGAATCTCATCAATAAAACTCCATAATAGTTGAATACAAACACCAGAATAGTCAATACAACAAGCCTCACTACATATCACTCAGAGAATATACAAGCAGCGGAACATCCAGTACATATAGTAAGAAATAATATGCAAGCCTCCAGCTCGTCTTCGACATCAGCATCGTGGGAAGCAAGAACAGCACCTGTCACCTGCTACCTAGTCTTCCCGTCCCAAAATGGACGAACAGCCCAAGGCAATAAGAGTTAAAACATAAAGCCTTGAGTCAGACAACAGTCTTAGTGAGCAGTAAATTAACTAACAACAAACCAAAAGAGCATAAAGGAAAAGGAATAGGAATACAACCCTCCCACTCCACCTCTTTCTACAGTGATAGCCCCCAGACACACACTAAGCAGAAGCAAACATAGCAGAGCATACAATTTAAAGTAAAGCAATTATCACTCGAGTCAAGGGCGATGTTTTCCAAGTGCAAACCCCCAAGGCCTAAACCAAGATCAGATAAGCATCCAGAAAATAACGCTCTTGAGACCGAATGACGATACAACCAAACATCCATGACTCTGGCTATCACTGTTATCATTGCTTCGATATCACCGTTAATTGAATGACCGGCACATTCTTTCAGCCGTCCGTCGAGGGATAATGGAAACCCCGGTTCTAGACATAACTCTGCACGTCATCGTGACCCGTGCCTAGGACTATCGAATCTGCCCAGAGTACTTGACTATCAATCATTAGCCTTCAGGGACTATCAAATCTGCCCAACGTACTCTTGCTTTGAGCATGCTAGAACCTTCAAAAACGATGAGATCTCAGCCTTCTAGTCATCCTCCTCGACGACTATTTCCATACTAGCTTAAGCGCCTCTCGAGCAAACCATTATCCTTTAACTCGAACCCTTTCACCGAGTTATCAACATGCTTGGAATGATCCCGTCTGGATTAGACCAAGACTATCTCATATCATGCTTTGCCTCATCATCATCATAGCAAAGCTTCATCTCGACATCATCATCAAATCTATCCATATGAGCTTCATCATCCACTACATATGCCACGAGCAGCTTTTCCAATTCAAGAGCCTTTCCCTTAGCTTTTGAATCATCTTCGACCAACATGTCTAAATCAAATCATCAATCATCTAATTCATAGCAATCAATCAAGACAAACATTAATCCAAGTAATCAAGCATTCAAATATGATCTAAATAGACAATTATAACAATAATGGCAATTTCGTAAATAAAAAGTCCAAAGTCTAAAAAGCATGAAAACATGAGCAATGTCTCTATAATCTTGATGAATGAACTTGCATAGGTTAACACTTAGTAAAATGGTCGTCAAATCATCATAAACAATGGATCTATATGGATCTATACTTAAGTTTACAAAGATGCATGATAATCACTACTTTAACTCCAAATCAAGCCAACGATCCGATATACTCCTTTGGATCCGTGTGAGAGATAATCACCACTCACCAAATCACCTAAACAACCCAAAAGCAACACACTTCAGATCTGGACAGCGAAGGATCTAACTTTATCTATCACAAATCCGCTTCAAACGATGAAATCTCTCTTTGATGGATGAAGATCTTCAATCTAAGCTCTTCAATCTTCGATTTGATCTTCGATATGGATGGAAGGAATCACTAGATTAGAGTGGAGAAAAGAAGTGAAGAAGTGTAGAAGTCGAGCTCTCAAAATGGCAGCACTTCAAAATCCGGATCCCAAAAAGTGAGAAAAACCCTCCTATTTATAGGCTGAAATCCTCCTTAAGTCGTCCCCTCGGAGTTAGGTCGTCCACGACTTACGACCTAAAACCCCACCGACCTAAAATCTTCGACCTAACAACCTCCGACTCAACAACCCCAAGCCTCTACGACTTATGACCTAACAATACCAACCTACGACTTAAACCATAGCACATGCGCGCGCGAACCAGGACTCAATGAGTTACGACTTAACTACGCACGACTTACGACCTAACTTAAATGTGCGACTCAATAGGGTCTCCGACCTAACGCAGGCGCACTCACGACCTACCAGACTCACCTATCTACAACTTACGACTTAGTAGCCCAACTCCTAAGTTGCTCGCGACTTAACACATAGCATATGGACGCGACCTAACAACCCTTCGACCTACGACTTACCATGAGTCGCGACCTAAAAATGCCACGACTTAGCAACTCACGTGACCTAACTACTCACGCGACCTAGCTGGGTTACGACCTAACACTTAAGTCGTTTGGACGACCTAACCATCTTAGGTTGCTTACGACCTAACTATCATAGCACTCTATAGGTCGCTTACGACCTAACTACTACTCCTAGGTCGTTAACTCGCAAAGCTTCCTATGCCGCTAACTCTTAGGTCGCGCTATCTCTTAGGTCGTCTACGACCTAAACCCTTACCTCGTCCAGTCTACTAGGTCGCCAACTTCTATAGGTCATCCCATTCCTTAGGTCGCCCACTACCTTAAGTCGCTCATTCGACCTATCCTATCCCACAACCTAAGCCCTTAAGTCGCTCCACTGCTACCCAGCCTCCATAGGTCGTCGTCGACCTACCCCTTAGGTCATTATCTCCCCTAAGTCGGTCAGTTCCTTAGGTCGTCTATCTCTTAACTCGCCGATTTCCTTAACTCGGTCACGACTTAGGACTTGAACAAAATTCTGCCCAAAATCTGAAGCGACTTAACAACGCTAAGAATTCCAGATTTTTACGAACTTTTCGATCCGTAAAATACGGGTCGTTACATATAACACCCTCCATTTTAAGGCTCGAAAATAAGTGCTACTGATGCTGTAGGTCAACAGTATTATTCTCTTGTGACAAAATGCAATCAAGTTTATAATATCAATAAAATCAGAAGCATATGACTATGAAATTTTTTCAAACACATTTCATTAATCAAATTTTTATTACATTTCAGAAATAAAATTTTCACATTCGTTGCCCATGTTCAGAGAAAGTATAATAATTACAAAACACTCCAAGAGCGACATATGAAGATGTCCCCTTGGTTAATCAGAGTCTAATACTTAACAGTTATAAAATATAAATTCTATCATTACATCCATTCAGTCATAACATAAGCTTTAGAGAACATAATGGAAATAAAAACTCCTACATTAGCTAACCTTCCACCTGAACGCCTTCGAAAGCTTGTTATCTAACCTGAAAATCCCTACTCTCGACCAACTCTGTAACGACCCGTAAATTTTAACTGTTTTAATAACGTTATTAATTGAAATTTTGCGAAATTTTAAACGATAAAATGTTGAAATATAAATTTGATATTTGGAATGCGTCTAGTTAAATATAGCAACTGGTAAATTTTCGTCCGGAAATATAAAAGTTTATTTCGCGCGTAAATTTACTTCAATTTAATCAGTTAAAAAGCGATGAAAATAAAATGTTTTCGGAACCTAAATATTTTTACATAGAAAAATTCTAAACCATCTTCTGAGCAAAACGTCATTTTTCGTTTTTCCAAATTCGGACTTCTTTAGCTCCGTCGATCTTATTTTTCTACGTTTTTGCTGCATTTTCCGCTAGTAGAAAATTCGAATTTTATAATTAAATCGAATCATTGATATCTGTATACCATTTGGGTCGTCTCGCCGTGATGATCACTACGATATATTTAATTTTGGTCCCGATGACCGATACGTGGCAAAATTCCGCAAAACCGTTATCCGTATCGATAATTTTTTTAAAAAAACAACCTTTTTAGCTTCCACCGTTTGAATTTAACAGTCATTGGCCTTTTATAGTTCCCAGAATTACAGCGGTGGTTCATAACTTCAATTTATTATTCTTTGGTCCGTTCCAGACTATTCATTTATTTCACTTCGTTCATTGTTCCCTCTGTATTAAGTGCATCTTTGTCACTTTTGTTTGGAGACTCAGCCACCCATCCTTCTTCTTTTGCCTTTCTGCCATTATTCTTTTTTTATCTTTCTACTATGCTCCGCCTAAGCAACCAGTGAGCCACCCTCCGCCATACCCACACCAGGCCTAGTGCCATCATTCAAACTCACCCATTCGTCGAGTTCCCCACCTCATCACCATCGGCCGATCCCACCTCCACCTAAACGCCAACCAACACCGGCCTTGCCTCCTTGAATCACCGCTCCTCTATGTTGAAGGCCGTGAACCACTCCAATACCGCTGGCGACAGCCCCTCCTCATCGCGACCTCGCCTCCCGAACGCCACCCAACTCCATGCGTTACACCAGCCCCATCGCCTCCTTCCTCCCTCTAGCCGTGACCAAGCTCCCTTCCACCTCATCCCCTTCGGTCCTCCTTTCTACCACCCACCTCCATCGAAGCACGCAAACTCCTGAAGCCCAAAATCCGAGCTTCCCACTCTCTCTCCCATCTTCTGCTCGGCCTTTCATTTCCTGTCACCATTCCACTCAGGTAGCCTCTCCTCTTGATTTACTATATATGTTTATGTATAGGTCGAATGTTGTTTGGGTTTTATTTTATCTGTAGTAATTTATAAAAGTTATTTCTGTTTGTTTATATTATATATCTAGTTATTTATATTACAGTTTATTTATACGTATATGTTTTATTATATATAAAGTTATTCCCAATGTACAAAGTATGATTTAATAAAGTTCGAAATGTATAGATTTTGTTTTATATGTATTTAGAACTTGATATTCTGCTGAGTTTAACGTGTTAAAAAAAAGTTTATTTTATAAGTTGTATATGTATCATTATACAAAGGAAGTTAAATTGGTACGACAGTTTATATAATGTGTTTGTAAAGTATTTTATAAACTGTATATGATATTAATATGTAAATTTTACTATTTACATATATTTACAAGTAATACATGAATTTACAGAAGCATGTATATATAACTTTTAGTCGCATATATATTCCAACTCGAAAACTACTTGTCCAATGTTGTTTGTAATATACCTGTACTTTGACCGGTGTGTGTTTTATTTGCATATTTTTTTGAGTTCGGGTTTGTTATGCTCACTATTTACATTTTGCTATTATATACCTGTAAGTTCTAAAAAAAATGTATATGTTTCGCCTAGGTGGATTGCTTATATGATCTAGGAGACTGTTTATATAATGTAAAGTATAAAAATATGATGTGTCCATTTTGGTAAATATATAAGTTATATTATATTACATAAAGCAAGTTGCAGTGATTTTAATATTGACTATGGACATGATATATATAATGTGTACATTTATATATAGGTGTCTCTTCTATATTGTTTTCGTTCTGTATATATAAACGTGCGGAAGACAATATATTGGTTATTAAATATAAAATTTTCAAGTATATATTTGACCGCACTTTTGGTTACCGTGTATTTATGTTTTGATTTTTTTTAAGGTATACAAATTTTTAAGTATATTATGTACAGGTTAAATAAGTTGGAGGTGATCTAATATGTGTATTGATTTTAGTAGGTGCTTTATTTTGTAAGTTCAACACGTTGATTTCTAAAATGTGTTATTTATAACAGTCTGATAGTGATACATTAGTGACAATTGTTTAAGTATGATAAGTTTTATAAGTTGATATATATAAACTGTGAGTTATATGGTGTTACAATAAAGCAAGCAAGTTGCATTGTTTTATATTAAATGTTGATTTATAGTATATATGTTCTATACGAAAGCATATGCATAAGTATAATTCGTTACTGGTACTATAGATGTTAGTCTTTATATATAGCGTTATGGGTTGATTTTTATAATATATGTGTTTAAAATTTAGAATAATGATTGTGAAATATATATATATATATATTTTGTTAATATGTTATGTTTATATATAATATGGGAATTTATCTTAAAACGTGTATTTCTAAAATTAAATTTTGGTTTTAATATATTTCGTTTCAGTTTATATCAAAACTGATTTAATTTATTTCATCGATTCTTGTTATCAGCTTTGTTCGTCGAATTCGTGCAAATCTCGCTTTTCTTTGGAATTCGTGCCGGGATTCGTAACTCATCTCATATCCTTCGTCTATAACCTCGAAAGGTGAGCAATCACTCACGATTAATGTTCTTTTATTTATTTAATTTGATTTCAATTGAAATGACAATTGAAATATGCTGCTGTTAGATATTTACATTGTTATTACCTGTATCAGTTCACCTGTGACATCTGACACCATTATCTGTTATTTAAACGATGATAATTCAGTTTGGTTGATAATTGATTGATTGTTTATGTTTATATTGGACGTTAAATTGTTAATGTTAAAGTGATGAACAATATGCAATTGAATTGATATATGATAGTTAACCATTTAAATTGAATCTATATGTTGAATTTGATTAGTTAAATTTTGTATAATTTGACCCCCTTTAAATGTTAAACTAGTTGACACGTAAAAATTTGGTTAAATACACCTTGAACCATTTAAATGTTTGTTGCTTAAATTGTTGTTGTTTGAAATTGAATAATAGATGCTAAGTGAAGAACCGTATAAAGATTAGTGTAATAATTTTTAATCTACATGAAATGATAGTGTAGATTCTAGAAATAATTATATTAATTTGCACAAACAACAATGTGAATTAATATGATTATTTCGGGATTATTTGAATTGATTATTGAATTGATATTGATCGTTGTTATTGCTTGTTTATTTACTTTGACATCATCCCAGTTATCACACTGCAAGTTCCCTTTGCTATGCTTTGATTTTGAATTGAATTGGAATCGGGTTGAAATGATAAATACCCAACTTGAACTTTGACCTAGGATAGAGAATTAAATGAAACCCGATTGGTCAATAATTTGATTTAAAATATAATAAAGATTTTATTTGAATAAATGATAAGGTTTTGAAATGAAGTTGGAATTTGAAATTTTATGAAAGGAAAATGTTAATATTTAAATCTGAAACAAAATATTAACAAAGTAATTGATGAAAGAAAGTTGTTTAATTTAAGAAATGATTGAATTAAATTGAAATTATTTAATAATTTAATGAGATTGAATTATTTAATAATTAAATAAAATTAAATGCTTTAATAAGTGAAATTTAACTTCTTGAATAAGTGAAATTAAGTTTCTTTATTAATTGAGTTTTGAAATTTGTAACTAAGTAAATGAATAAGTGGAATTGAATTTCTTTAACAAGAAATAAAATGGGATTTATTGAATCAATGTAAGACTTGTAATTTAAAGAACTTGATTTGACGAATTTAATTTAATTCACTTTGAAGTTTTGATATAATGAAGTTGACTTAAGTAATTGATTTAGTGAATTGAAAATTAAATAGAAATTGTTTGAATGATAAATTTACTTAACGAATATTGAATGAAATCGATAAATGAAGTTAAATTGATTTGAATGTTAAATTCAATTAATTTAAATGGTTTGGAATGAAACTTATATACGAACTTGAATCAATATTTGAATTGTTTTAAATAAATTGAAATTGAATTATAAGATTTTGAAATTATGAATGTGGTAGTTTTGAAACGTAAATTATGGAAATTGATTTAGAAAGACAAATGAAATGTGGGTTTAAAATTCTATTTGAAATTGAATTTGATTTGGTTTTGAAATTTGCTAAACGACCAATCGGTGTAATAATTACGAAGGTTATTAAAGAGACCAGAATCGGTTAGGGACATACTCACTGTCTAAACCGAAAACCACTTTAATAACTATACGCGGAGTGTGATCCAGAATGAAGTGGTTGGAATGATGTACGTGATGACTGAAGAAAGAGAACGATAATGGATAGCCTTGACACTTGTGTCAAATTGGAAATGACTAAAACAGGAGCCGTGCCGGGCCAAATGGGGGTTAGCTACCTCGAGCGAACACACTTCTTCGAAAACTACTCATTACTTGTTGTCGATTGGTGCACCCTTGATTTTTGGGAGTGTTGTTTCACGGTGTTGCGATCGCTGCGGCGATGCGTTGTCACCAGTCCGGATCAGGAAAACGGTAGTTTCACTACCTTGGGTATTGCCTCATGTGCCTTGTCATACTTGTATCCCTATATATGCGACCACTACGATTTGTTTTGTGTTATACCTATGGAGTACTCCCTGATAGCCCACTAGTTTACGGTGGAGTTTAAAGTGCTGTATAGACTATAACGCTTATATAAAATGTGTTATGGGGGATAATGGTAACGCCTTAACACTATTTTGATATCTTATATTACTGATAGGCATTATCTACTTATCGTACACTACTACATAGTAGATAGTTTAACAGATCCTTAAAGGATGGTTATTCCAAACATCCTTTGAGTTACTTGTATTTTAGTTGTTATTTCACTTGAGTTGGATTTATAAATATAAGAATGTTAATCCTGACTCGAGTGTTTTGTGTTTTCTTTACGCTCGGGTCAGACTGAGTGATACAGTATTCGAGACTCACCTTTGGAGTTGGAGCATCGCTTGGAGATCCAGCTATCTATCCAGCTTTCATATATCCAGTTGATTCTAGTGATTGTATTCTGATTCTTGTATTTGACTATTGTATTCGAGACGTCTGTTGTACCTTATTTAACTCTGATATGTATATAGTAGCTTCATGAACTACTATCTTTTGTTTCTGCTGCATTTATTACTCTATGTCTGTGATTATTTTATTTACTATATATGTTCAGTTTTGCCAAATTTAATTAACAATTCGGTATTTTGAATTATTCAAGTTCGACATGTGCGGATGCGAATAGTCCAAAATAGCGGGTCGTTACAAACTCAAATTAGTACTCGAGTGTTTAGAGAGAAAAACAAAAAAATTCGGGTCAGGTAAAAAGTCTGGTGCGAAAAATAATATACCATCTCGAACAAAATAGATATCTAGTGAGATCACGCTGCTTAGTGGAATGGGTTTTCCCCCCGCTACTATCTTATTCAAATACAAATCATGCACCTACAACCACAATGGTTAGAATAATCATAACATGAACATATGCTTGTATGCAACTTAGGTAAGTCTGACTAATCTTTCCTCCTAGGGCCACGGACACCCAAGGTTTACCCTTTTCCAAAATAGACTATCTATCTCAAACCAAATGGACTATTTGTCTCAACTCAAATGGACTATCTTTCTCAAATTATAGTTTTCATCAGATCACTATAAACCTATTAGTTTTCACTAATAACATCTATCCAATTATAGTTTTTATAGGATCACTATGAACCTATTGGTTGTCACTAATAACATATCTCAAATCCTGGTTTTCATGGGATCATTATGAACCTATTAGTTGTCACTAATAACCTTTCTCCAATCATAGTTTTCATGTGATCGCTATGAACCTATTAGTTGTACTAATAACATTTCTCAAATCATAGTTTTCATGAAATCACTATGAACCTATTAGTTTCTCTATAATTATATCCTTTTAATCAGTTATGAGCATCCTCACATATTAGATCCATCTGATCTCCTGGATGCAATTCTACTCACTCAAGAGTTAAATATGTCCATACTCACTAATGGGACAACCTAACTAGTTACTACCCTTAGATCCCCCTAAAATGCAGTGTAAGCATGACAATGATAATTATGAAATGTAACCGATCAAATGATAACAAGAACATATAACATCATTTATTGACTATTTTCAATCAATATTCATTGGCATCACAAATTACTTAATCTAAGTGATAACTCTTTTGGTAAAATCTATATAAAACTTGGGCTAAACACCATTTTACTTCCTTGAAAATATTTATTTATTTATTTAAATGATTAAACTCAATAAATCATTCTTAAAACCAAGGAGAACATAGCTCATTACTTAGCCAAAACCTTATGCCAATATACAATCATTTTTAAAATAGCCTTTTATACATTCGATATCAAATTGAGGTTGTCACACCTCTAAAACGTAGGACTTAATGAGCCAATAAATTCATAGAAATTCATAATTACGCAGGAAAAATCCCCAAATATCACTAAACATCAGTTCTTTCTCATATAAAAATTTCAGGGCTAAAATAATCATTTTATTACTTTCAATAATTAAAACCCAGAATAAACACCTTTTCCATCCTAGGAAATTCATAAAATATTCATATTGACTTGGAAAATTATGAAATTGATCATCTCCAAACTAATGTTTTACACAACATATAAAAATTTCGAATCAATAGAAGATCAAAAACTTAGGTTTTACCCTTAAAACCTACTAAATCAATTTCATAAAAATTCCAATAAATCATCATTTAATCCAATGATGATATAATCAATCCATACATGACATATTATAATAATCAATTCAAAATAAATCACAAATCCAAAAATAAACATAAAAACTTGAGATGGATACTATTATTCACCTTAGATTAGATAAAGAGATTGAGATTTGATATAGATTTGTTTTCCTGAGCTTTTTCCCTTTGAATCTCTTAATTTCCCTTTCTTTTCTTCATAGGTAATGGCCGACCTTGATTTGTATTTTTATTTGGTGAACTTTAAAATTGAGAATGAATGAGAGGGAGGAGGAAGGTTTTAGGGAATAAATGAAGGATAATTCCCATTATGGCATTTCATTAATTCTTACTTATTTTATGTTTTAAATCAACCTTATTAATTGACTTCTTAAGGCACGACCCATATTAGTTAACAAATCTCATTTTCCTTATCACGCCACACATTATTCTATTTAATATATCTAATAAAATCTCCTGAATAATGTTACGTGAAAATTTAGTGTGTTACACAAAGCGTTGCCATTTGGATGCACTTGGATTGGAGCTAACCCGAGCTATTAAAGGAAGAATTTTAGAAATTTGTTAAAAGGGGCACGACTACCGATAGAGACACACACACACACACACACATATATATATATATATATTGCATACAGTGTTGCCTGGGAAGGATGATGGGCTCTTTGTTGGTGCTCAGAAAGTAGAAATTCATCCTTAGGAATCCCATGCTTGAGACAAATTAGCCTTAACACTTTACCAGTCAGCTTCGAAGGTATTTAATCTAGAGTATTATCAAACGCCATAAGAATAGGTCGGTCCTCCTATAAAGGGATAAGGCTATGAGGCTGAACCGCTAGAACAACTTAGAGTTAAAGCTTTTGTTTGATTGAATGTCTTACTCTTGATGGAGTAGAAGTAGATGCTTGGGCATTAGAAGAGCCCACTTTCAAAGGAGTGGAAGGGCTAATGTCGGTTCTAAGTTAAGGAGATCATTTAGTGTCGGTTATTTTGATCTGAAAAACGTGATGATGAGCGTGGTCAGGTATGTTATATTTTAATGATCTACTTTGATTGGAACCGTATAGCCTATTAAAGAGTCCAACGAAAGTCAACATGTGTTGACCAATTGGACCCTACACATTGACCGGGGCAGTGCAAAATGTCGGTCTATATAATACGTGTCCTATGTCCAAAGCACAGTGTAGTGAACATTATGTGTAGAGAGCCCTCTTGTGCTGACAAACGAGCTCCGTCACGCTATGAAACTATGTGTTAGATTTTACCCATTGTTGTATTATATAAGGTAACAGACAAATGTTCGAAGCGACATAGAGTTTTATTTGCAGGATCTTACGAATGTAACATTCGACTCAAAGTGTCAATTACTGTAAACACCTCCACCTCTATACCCATACCACCCAAGAGTATTACTAAGTAATACTGTCAAGTGATACGAAAAATGAGGCGATATGGAGGTACACACATGAATATTCCTTGGACTAACATTGGTACATATCATATACACATATAATACTTACCACAAATGTATGCAATCTCAGTGCAAAGCAGTAAACACATGTGCTATCAGGGCAGAACAATACATAATCATAGAATAATATCAGAGTACACACAATCACAACGCAACAAATAAAATATAATACATAGTCCAGTGCTATAAAATGATAGTCTCTAGCCCACTATACAATACAACATCACTTACTACATTATAGATACAACGAGGCTACAAAATGTATATGGAATGTATCATCCTATAACTACTACTAGCCTCCCCAAAATACCAATATGAGTCATGTTATCTACATGGTACCTATTGGTGCAATGTCTCGAACTGAACTACGTATAAAAACACAGGTCAGACTATGTATAAACCAAAGTAAGTATGATCTAATGACTGTAATATAATTTAAACTAATATTTGTAAGTAACACGAATATCTCAAAATATCATGCAAACAAACAAGTATGGATAATATGGGAACTGGCTATACTTTAGATACACAATCTCTAGCATAGTCATACTCATAATCAATACAAGAAAAGTAGTTATTAATCGTACTACATGATAGCATTTGTTACCAAAATGCAATTATTGATATTTGTCCTCCTCCTTTCTCCATAAGAAACGCGACCAAAAACGAATTTCAGTCCTAGCAACTTACGACCATTAATTATTATTTTTTCCATGCATTTTTCATTTCCACACTATCTATTTTTCATTTCCCTCTTCTCACTTCTTCTTTCATAACCCTAGTTCTTCTACTCGGTCTCTACTCCCACCCTATCTCTACTGTTGCTCATTTGACTTTTGCCTTATCTTAGCATCCTCTGCTATCACCGCCTTCATCTTCATCTACAAATTTGTTCACGTCTCTATCTCAACCTCTACACCTATCCTCATCTTCCCCTTTGTACCTGTCTCTATATCAGTCTCCATGTCCATTGATTTTACAATAGCTCTGAATCAATTTGTTGAACTGGAATACAAGCCCTAAACTATAGGTGTGTTGTATCCAAAAAAGTTAAATAAATTTGTAGTTTATTTATCCGTTTAAATGTTTTATGGTCCCAATAACCTAATTCTCACTTCCATAGTGATTGTTCATCTCAATTGAAATGGTTGTTATATTAATTTTTAACTTTCATTTAAAACCATAACACTAAATTACCAGAGCTCTAAATTTTGAAAAGCTAAATATTTTGTAATTTATTTAATAATTTTGTTGTTTTACTATTTGTTATTTACTTATATTATTCTAATTTGTGTTTAGTCTTTATTCATATTAGTAAAAACACAAGGATACGTAAAAGTTTTTTAAAAATTGTATGCTAGTGAGGTTAGTACTCTAAGCAATAGTTGATTTTTATTTTACTTTTGTCTGTATATTTTACTTTTTGTGATGTGTTTATGCTAGTATGTCTCTTGAATATTTTGTATTGTAAAAAATGTGGTTTATAGGTACAATGCTACTAAGTACAGGCCAACAATACCAAGTTCACAAATCTATGTTGACTAGTTCGATTATTATCAATGACTATTTGTTTGATGTTTCAAGTTTAGGATTATTTTGAAATGTGTTGGTAGAGATAAGATCTTTAGCATCTATATGCATTTTCAAAGTTACAACCAAGTTCACTAATCTGCAATGACTTGTGACTATCTTTGCGATAAAATTTTGAAACATTCAGTTGGTTTTAGTAATCCGTATCCCTATTCCAAATGCGTTTTCCAAGTTACTACTTTACCATTTTCATGTCTTGGTTTCATTTTTAGTGCCAAACTACAATGGCAAACCTCTACTTATGTAACCATTTACAAATAAAGTTTGGTAGATAAACTTATGTGCTAAATTTCATTATGATTATGAAGACTGTAACATTACGAAGTAGCTGTTATTTTGCTTCTTTTTTTGTGTTTCCGGGTCATCTCTTTGGTGCAGTTGATTGGCTTCAATGAAGCATAATGCAAAATATTATTATTTTAATATATGTATACAATGGTTGGTAATTTTTTTAAATATGAATATTGGCATATCCTTATTTTCTTTTGCATTGTTGTAAAGCTATTCCAATCCATTATAGGATTTTGAAACTGCTAATAATTTTAGTTTATAATGACTAGTCTTAAAGAATCTACACCTCTTGTTCTCTGTCTTAATTGTGCCAAAATATAGCATTAAATTTTTTAGTCCCACTAGATCCTTTGAATTCAAAATTAAATCAAGGGTAATCTTGTACAAAATGGTAAAGTACAGAATGCTAGCTATATCGGGAGTGTGAACTTGTATTCATCATATTTTATCTACCAAACATATCTTATTTATTTATTTTCTATTTTGCTCTATTTTTAAAATTCTGGCTTTTCTAGAAAAGCAGATCTAAAAATTTGCTTGTTTGGATTTCAACGCTTGTTAGAAGTGAAATTCCAAAAATAATACTTTTAATCATTATGTTTTTGTTTTTCATTTTATTTTAATTTTGTATGTTTACATGGTTAATAGTTTTATAATCCAGATTTTTGTAATTAGAAGCTTTACATTAAATTATATGCTTTTAAAAGAGATATAGAAAGATGTAAAAATAAATATAAATTAATTTAAGTTGAAATATACATTGATTGTTAAATAAATATTTACTTCATCTTTAAAGGTTAAAGGATCATTATGTTTATTAATTAGGCGTTGAATCTAAAGAAAATTTCCAGTTAGAGCTTTTTTCTTACACTTTCCAATTAGGTATGATGCTATAATTGTATCCATTTGGATGCAAAGAACTAACAAGATTATTTTTATTATTTAATATCTAGTTTGATCAAATTAAGGTTCGTCTCTAGCTAAATCCAAATATAAATGCCCCCAACGTCTTATTTCTAAGGATCTGCTAAGTTGCGTACTCTTTTAGCAAATGAAAAATATGTGGTTATATGCTACAAAAAAAGAGAGAAACTTAGCTCACGGTCTATTTATGGGTATAGGAGGCTATATTCAATAAAATCAGAGGGTACACATTGATTTTTCTTGACCATGACACTTTCCTACATTATGTACATAGAAAAGATTGATTCCTTGATTGCTTTTAGCACAATTTAACCATTTTAATATTTTCCTGTTTGCATAAACTATTATCTTGAAAAATTGATAATGCATGTATTTATTATTTTATCTTCATTTGCAAGCCATGAATTTCTTTGTAGAATTGTTATTATTGCTAATGCCGGAGGAAAATGCATTTTGGTAGACCTTTATTATATAACTTTGAATATTACCTAAAATGATTTTTAAATGCCTTTATGTTATACACCCTGTAGTGTAGTATAATTGTTGCATATGTTATAAATGCTTATAAATTTCCGTTTTAATTTTGAAGAAACTTAACATACTGATCCTATGTATATATATTTTTTGGATGTTGACATGCATAATTGATGATTATTTTGAAGGTTATTGTAACGACCCACCCTTCGTAATAACTAAAAGTCGGGTCTTACAACATCGCCTACTTTCAAATATCACAAAAGACATATTATCGGGATAAAAATTAGAACAAAACACTAAACCAAGACATCGATAAGATCTCACAACGGAATGACAACATATAATATACTGAACATATATGAACAGAAATAGAATAATAATATATAGGTGACCACACTAGCCGAAACAACTAAAAAGTAAATATTAGTACCAAATAGTTTGAATACATCAACTCCAAAAGCAAGGAGTTCTGAATAAATATCCGATGCAACTGTCTCTTTTATAAATAACAGGTCTATCATGTACAATAAAATAACAAGTATATGTATCTCAAAACATCAATGCTATGCCTCCAAAACGCTCCAGCTGTGCACTCTACTATAATATCCCCAAAAGTACCTAACTCCCGAACTACTCAATCGAGTACCCGAGAGTTGTCATGACATAAGAAGAAAAAGACAAAACTCGGGTCAGACATAAAGTCTGGTGTGAGGGGAACAATCTCAAAATACTGTATACTAAAACTATATGCAAATAGACAAGAAAAACATAATCACAGCCGACCCTCTCCACAAACGTGGCTCCGGGGAAATCCGAACTACCTATAAACAAGTACAGTAAATCCATCTCAAAAGCATGTGATCATACCATAAGCTGCTCTTCTCCTATAACAACAAGTTAGCACAATATCTCATTGCACTACACTAGCCTAAAAACTGCTAAAAACGTAGTACCAATATACCATGATCGAACCATGAGCCCAAGCCACGATCCCTACTTCTAGGATCAATAAGATATGCCCCAACGCATATAATACATACGGCTAAAACCAAATAGGTATGCCACAAAGCGTATGGTTACTACCGCTAAAAGCAAATCGTAGATGACTCACTACGGGGGAATTCTATGTCCAGCTTGCTATCATCGAAATCGTAGATGACTCGCTATTGAGGAACTCCATGTCTCGGCCTGCTATTATAATAAATCGTATATGACTCACTACTGAGGAACTCTAAGTCTTAGCCCGTTGTCATATAAAAATCTAAATGACTTGCTATTGGGAAACTCTATGTCCCAATCTGCTATCATCAAAATCATGGATGACTCGCTACTAGGGAACTCCATGTCCTAGTCTGCCATCATCATGATAGAGTTAGGGGTATGCCCTAAGGGCAATTATGTAATTTGTTACATATATCTAACTTATTGACCAATCTTGTTCGAAATAAAGGTATTTTCTTCCTATTATATACTTGATATAATGTGATTATATTAATTTATTAACTTAACTAAAGGTATATTTAATAGAAAAATCCATAAATGGTATATTTTGTGATAGTAGTTATAACGTGTTGTAACCGTGAGTAATTTATCACAATGAAACAAATATACCATTTTAAATGTTCCTAGTCAAGATGCATCGAGACTATATATCGATGTATCCATTGAGACTTGAGTACGTAACGCTCTCCAAATGTTGGGCATTGTATTACTCATGACTGCTGGGGGCACTTAGGGGTTACGTACTAATGGTTATTGGATAACTATGGAACGACTCACTCAATAGTTTTCTGTTGGTTAATATAACTAAGGTCAAATAGAAAATATCGATGTAACCGATTTACACAGTTCTCTCGACTTGAGAATACTTTGGATCTTCAATATGAAAGCTCCGCTTTGATAATAGCCAAATCATAGCATGGCGTCCATCGAGTGACTATAGTTGGGTCGAGTGGAAGTATTGGAAGTGAAGCACTATTCAAGAGAGGATTCGTCTCCTTAGTTATATGCAGTTAGTATCATAGTCAACTCAAGTCAACTCAAAGTCAAAGTCTTTGGCCAGAGCATTTAGGTTAATAATAATTGTTATTATTGAACCAAGGACTTTGTATTTGGACTATAAAGTTGAATGTGGATGAGGTTGGAATTTTGACCATTACCAAATTCCATAAGTCCAAAGTGATATAGTTTTAACGAAGAGAATTAGTGTAAACAAATGTCACAACCGGGTAACGCTTATTAAACTAAAATTGGATTTTTACCGAAAAAGAGTAAGCGATAAATTTGGCCATAATGTCACACCACCTTCTAAGTGACGTGTGAACGTTAACATTAGAATAGTTCGATGTTAATCGCTGACCAAATTTACACCCAAGAGTTACACAGCCGAAATGATGAATTCCCTTAAGACCGAACGATTTAATTAGTTTATAATTGTTATAAATTAATTAAATTAATTAATATTTATGAAATATTAATTATAAAATTTGAATATGATTTGAGAAATAAATAATGTTATATATATTTATAACAGTTATAAATATATTAATCGATATACAATATCGACAAGCGATTAAATTAGATTTAATTGCATAATATTTTGGCATGGGATTAGATGGATTTAAGGCCCATCATTAGGGTTGCAAAATTTCAATTTTGGGAAGGTCTAGGAGTGGCTAAAACATAGGGAATTGGCTTGGAGATAATGGGTTGAGATCAAGTGAGAATGGGTAAATGGTTTTCCTCGCTTCTCTCTAATACAACCCTATATATATGTCTCTAAAAATAATGATGAACTTTTTTTTGGCCGCCATTACCTTCTACATTGCTGATTAAAATATAGCTCTCAATCCACTTCAAAATTCTCAAATATATTTCAAATTAAAATAATACTATTCGATAGTTAGAGGTCGGTGATTCCGGACTTGCAATCCGACGAATCAAGAACAGTAAAAGGAAGGGAAATCATTGCTTCAACGTGGATTCAAAGGAATCATTAAATTGGTAATTTTAATTCATATTACAGTAACTAAATTATATTATATGATCCTATAATGAGCAATTTCATTTCTGTTTAAATATATTGCTACTATATGTTTAGTTAGGCGAGATTTTTGTAAGTAGATGTGGTTGTCACAAATCAGTTTGGTTATGTACATAATTTGTTTATTATACTATTTGATTTATGTATAGACAAATGTTTTTTACTGTACGAAATCAATTTTTGTCATTAATAAATGTTTTATATATGTTTATTAATAAATTCATATATATATATATATATTAGTGTATATTTCTCTCTCATAATAGCATATATGCATATATAAGATATATATATATATATATGATTTAAAAGTTTTAGTACACCTATTTATATATAATATGAATTTACAAATTCGAAAATTAATTATCATACATATATTCATATTTTTAAATTAACATTTATTGAATTTTTGAATTGTTTATTATATAAAAAATAATTATTACATTAAAAATTCAATTTTATATTTAAAAAATATTATATCATTTCAAAACATATAGAAAAAATTTAGGAATTTTTCAATAAAGTTTATTATTTTTAATAATTAATATTATTTCAGAAAAACGTTTTATGATTTATTAAAAATAATATTTTAAATGAAAAATTCTTCAAAATTTTTTGTAACCTTTCATTCATGATCCTCGAATTTCTAAAATTTTAAAATTTGAATTTTTAATAATTTATTGTTTTATATTAAATAATTATTGCCGAAATCAATGTATTTGTTTTAAAAAATAATATTTCAACTTTGAAAGATCTCCAGATTTTTCCTAAGCTCTATTTTATGATCCTAGATATTCAAAAATTGTAAAATTTGAATTTTCATCAATAGATTATTTTATGTTAATTATTTATGGATGAAAACATTATTTTATTCATAATATACACAAATTAAAATACTAAAATTATTATGTTTGCAAAACTAAGTTAATTTTGAATTATAAATAATTTTTAATAATTTTTCTCTCTCTTTCTATATATATATATATATATTTATCTATATATAAATGTTTTATGTTCATATATTATATATAATATATTTATACATACATGTGTGTGTGTATTGTAACACATATACATGCACATATTTGGACAACATATATGACATACAAAATGAGCTAATATGTTTGTTACGATGTAAATCCCAACATTTATATTTGGGCATTATACCTTTCATGGATTTTTATGTTACACATGCACTCACACATATATGCATATGATACATTTATGTATAAACTAAATCAAATAAAATTAATTTCATATCTTAATATATTTGAATTTAAATAAAATAAATAATTTTATTTAAATGAAATTTAGAAATGTTCTAATTCAGTTAGACTTCATAGGCCCAATAAAAGATCCAATTGGGTAAATTTTTTGAAATTCACCCATAACTTCCGCTACGGGCTAGTCCAGTTCCAACAATGGTATCAGAGCCTAATAGCCTATGCGGTCTAATTTAGTCATATTAGGGCTAACTAATTAAGCTTTCCCACTTAGTACAGTGTCTATAAAGGTAATGTCTAGGATTGGAATTGGTTAATCAACTAGGGGTGGGCATTTAACCGAATTAACCGACCTAACCGACTTAATCGATCTTAACCGAACCGCTTTAACCGAAAAAATCGGTTAATCGAATGTTCGGTTAACCGACCGATGTTAACCGATCAAAATCGGGTCGGTTAACGGTTAACCACGGTTCATATATCGGTTAACCATTAACCGAAACTATTTTTAAAATTGTTAAAAAAGCCCAAATCCACATCTGTTCGCAACCCGGCCCACCCTTTTTTCCCTAACCCTAGATCTAATCGTATGCTTCAGACTTTCAGCCGCTGTTTCAAAATTTATTCCCAAAACTATCTCGTTCATTTCGTTCCTAAATTAAAAAAAAGGAAACCTACATAATTCACGCTATTAAACCTTCGAATCCAAATACAAAGCGACCTCCACGAATTCGCTGCCTCTTTGATCGTCGATTTGAATTCTGAGCAATGGCGAGCAGGAAGAGGAAAAATGCGAGTACGATTTATTTTGGGTAGTTTTAGTATTTTTCTATTTTATTTAAATTTTATCGAGCGTTTAATTCGTTTATGCTTATAAAAATAGAGATATTATATATGAGTTTTTTGGTTATTTGATGATAAGAAACTTACAATAGAGATAAGTATACGATTTTTTTGATAAAAACAATAATAATCTAGCTAAGTATGATTGTTGATAGCTTTGAATATTTTGACCATTTGAAATTTATTAAAGCAATTACATGTGAGTGCTGAGCACCAACACAAACAGCAACGCCAATAGGTCCTCTAAAACAATAGAACACTTACCGAAAAGTTTGGTTAGAGATGATAAAATGAAATGGGAATCACAGTGTCAGTGGTTTATTCACAAATTTGTGATATCAAGTGAAGACATCATCTTGATGCCACAGACAAAGTGAAAACAGTCATTATAGCATTCGTAGAATTGTTTGTTGTGTATGTAAACATTTACAGTCAAAATCCATTTTCTTTCTTGGACGTGAACTAAAACCACCAGAGGAATTATTCATGCATAAGGATTGACCAAACTAAGATTCACATTTAGTGTATAAACTAAAATATGAATGCCACAACTAACCATTGACAATTCATATGACAGTTCACACATAAACTTGAATTGATAACTGACCTGCATAGAGAAGTTAAATGTGATGAACTCAATAACAGGCCGCAGACTAGATCATGTGATTTTGAATTTGAATTCAATTTAGGTAATTTTCATGTATTAAATATTTCTTATTTATAGATTTTAGACTAGATTATGAGATTCTTTATCTTCAGCCAGTTACTAAATTTTCAAACTTGCTTTTGGTTTTCCTATTTAAAAAATCCATTGTCAATTTGTCCTACAAAGAAAAAGGAATTTGTCTTTCCCTAATTGTATAATCGAAGATGTTTGTGTTTTCATGTATTGAAACCTTTAGTTCAAGCAAGTTTAGTATAAACTGGTATGATTCATATGGTATAAAATATGAAATATAACTTAGCATATAATTTGGAAAGCCATGCTTATACAGTTTGGAAATGATCGTACATGTATAATCGTACATATCAATATGCTATTGATTTTGTTTATATCATTCTTAGTTACGGCACCCTTGGAAATTCATAATTTTATTTTTTGATTATCCCTTTAGATATTTGAACTGATGTCTTTCCTTTCAAGAAAGAGAAAACACTCGTTATTTGCATGTGTAATTTCAGGAAAATATTTACATATCCCTTTAGATATCTGGACATCACTTGTTTGTTCTGCTCAACAAGCGGGTGCTTATGCTTACCACACCAATAACTACATTAACAATTCCTTTTAATTTCACTTAAACTGATTCTAATTTAATTATCTTCTGTACTGTACACTGCTGCTTAAAAGTGTAGCTTAATATCATTTCATCACAATAGCTCCAGCTTGCATATATAAAGTCACAGTGTAACTTCACTGTATTGAGACAGACTACTGAGACTAGGTCCGTTTACTCATATAAAAGTGTAGCTTATATCCGTTTACTCATATTATTTTTATTTGGTCAGACTACTGAGACTAGGTCCGAAAGTGGAGACTAGGTCAGGAGAGAGCAGTATTGAGCTGAACTGCTGAAGAATGGAGAGTCAAGAGTGGAGACTACAGACTAGGATTTAAACTATTGTAATTCACTTCACTGTATTGTAGTTAAACTATTGTAATTGGAATTGACTTTGCAGTTGTTGCACTTGACATGTATTTTTATCGTAATGTGATTTGAATTTAAGTTACTATTGTAATGCTATGAACTATGAATGTATGAACTATGAATATAACTGCATATTTATTTAACTTTGTAGTATTTGCACTTGACATATAGTAATATGGGACCGAACTGCATATTTATATAATGAAGTAACTATGAGTATGAACTGCATATTTATATAATGAATCATATTTTAATTATCATATAATGAGAGTATGAACTGAGAGTGAATTAAGAGTGATAGTGAACCGAGTGTATTATGGCACACTGAACTGCATATTTGAATTGACTTACATGAACTGCATATTATATAATGAGAGTATTATGGAACTGAACTGCATATTTATATAATGAAGCAACTGTGAGTATGAACTGAGAGTGGCATAGTGTCAAAGCAACTATGAATTTAAGTTTGTCCAACTGACTTTGTACTGCAGCTGTGTTGTTGGCACTTGACATATTGTTTTGGTCGGTTAACCGTTTTATTTAACCGGTTAACCGATTAATTTGGACGGTTAACCGAACCGTTCAAATTAGTCGGTTAACCGATTAAATAAACCGGTTAACCGCGGTTATTTTTGACCGGTTCGGTCGGTTGACCATAGGTTAAATTAACCGAAACCGGTTAACCGAACCGGAGCCCCTCTAGTGGTTAACCGAAAATTTTAACTGATTGAGTCGGTTAACCGACCGCGCCCACCCCTATAATCAACTACCCTGACCCTACCTGGTTACCGGCCTGGCCCGAAAGGTGAAGTGAGCCCAAAGGTTGCTCCTAGTAGAAAAGGCCCAACTTAATTTGGGTCTTGAGCTAATTTTCAAAATCGTTTTGAAAATTAATGTTAAAGATTTTAAATTTAATAGTTAAATTTAAAATAAAACATGTTTATTATAAAAATTATAATACTATATAAGTTTTCAAAATGTTTGAAAGGATAATGATATTTTCAGAATGTTTGAAAATATTGATATAATAATTTCAAATTTCAAATTTATTAATAAGATTAATAAAATAAACTAATTAAATATGTTAATTAATTAATGTATATATGCATGTATTATATATGTTGATATATGTTATGTTATTTTAAAATGTTTAAGATAACATAAGTATACATGTATGTATATAGGATAAATTTTGAAATTAATAAATTTTAATAATTTTTTTTAATTGAATAAATTAATTAAAAGTTAATTAATTAAAATAAAATACACATATATATGATATATGTGTGTTACACTATAAAGGTTATAGTATACACTATAAATGTTATAGTAGATATGTCCAATATAAATTTTATATTGGAATACTAATTTAAAATTAATTAAAGAGTTAATTGATTAAAATTAATTAGATAAGATTTAATTAATGATATATTATACGTAAGACTATCATATAAGTAATATGAAATATAAAAGTTATATAACAATAAAACTTATATGATATGTGTATAAACTAAATGTGGAACATTAAAGACACCCAAATAGACTTGAGAAATAAATACATATGTAAATGTACATATACCGTGATTTCTGATGTGTTTGACACTTGAATCGCTGGGTATTTCATAAGAAATATATTATTCTATAAGTTGATATCACTCAATATATACATTAAAGATTATGGATCTTCAATATAATGTTGTCCTCTACCATATATATATTAATAAATTACTTACATACTCCTTAGTTGTTGAGCAAACTCAAGCTAGGGATGTTGTGCGCGGTATTATTAATATATTGAATAGATGAGGTAAGATAACTATATGTATTTGTTGAGAAAACTCAAGGTACATATATTATACTTAGGCCATCATGATATGGTATGTATGAGTGAATAATCTCTTTCGATTTGTTGAGCAAACTCAAGGTCGAAATGAGATTAGAACAAGGAAACATGGGTTAGGAGTTGTATTTGATACAACCGATAAGGAGTTATCCATCGTTTATGGAGCTTTGATTTGTTGAGCAAACTCAAGGTTAGAATACCAAAACAAACGAGTTCTAACACCCACTAATGAAGTTGTAAGACTTCTATGTTTCATCTTAGGGTTTGGAGAAACATAAAAGACTAGTGGAAGCCTTATTAGAAAAATGAAATGGTAACATTTAACCTTTCTAATATTGTAAGAACATATGCTATATAATGTTATAATTATCTACAATGATAAATTTGTGCATTTAATATGACCGATAAAACATTTGTCAATTAACATATATATACAAACTGAATTGAAAGTTGACAAATAGAAATATAATATATACTTACTAATAAATCTAATTGCATGTTATATAATGTTTCTATACCCATGAAAGTGCCTAATTTCAACTACTTAATACATTCGTAAGTTGCTCACTTATATGTTTATTTGGTTTAGACCATTGTTCGTCGACGGAAATTCTATCGGTTTAGAAAACCGTCGAGCGAATTTAAATTAAAAATTTTACCGCAAGCGCACGACGTACACTTGTAGTACGTGGCGAATACGGGTCGATCCATAGGGAATTGATGATTTTAAAATTCTATTCAATCAAATTAACCATAGTTGAAAGTGTGATTAGCTAAAAATGTAAGAAACTAACAAAAACTAGCGAAAGAAAAAGTGATAAAAATATGAGAGTTAAATGACAATTTAGAGATAAATCCTCTCTCTAGATCATATAATTCAACAATTAATGAAATTATGATCTCTTTTTTTGTCATAAGTGAGTTTAAATGATGTGTTTATCATAAGTATGTCTTATTTGTGCTATTAATTAGCTCAACATAAGCCATCAAACTATAACACACCCCTTAAACCACTTACTAACTCTCATCAAAACAACAACAAAGTTGAAAATGAAATCTATTTTAAGCATGACCTATTAACTATTGTTTAGAAATATAGGCCATCAAATTTTAATTTCACATTCACTTCATTACCATCATCATATGTAGATGAAGAGGTAATTATTGCTTGTGATTGTTTAAGCATAGCCTATTTGTTTTGAACAACATAAGCTATCAAATTCAACATGAAACAATAAATCACATCAACATTCCTTTAAGCACAAAAGAGATCAAAATTATCAAAATGTTGAAGCTACATGATTAGAGGCTTCATTACCCCTAAATTGAAGGGGTTAAGCTCTCATTTTTGTTATCATATGAACAAATGTAGCTAGCAACATGAAAGCAAAAAGAAAGGAAAATGAAAGCTAATGGAAAAGAGAAGCTAATTAACAAGAATTAAAACTAATCTACTTTGCATGAATGTAAACTACACTACTAACATAAGAAGAGAAGAAGCATGTAAATAAAAGAGAATTAACATTTCATAAAAAAAAGAAAAATTACATGAACTAAAATGGCTAAGTAGCCATGGAAAAAGAAAAGAGAAAAGCTTTGATTTATTTCCTAAGCTAAAAACTAAGTAAGACAGACTAAGGGACGAGGGGTTACATGAAGATATGGGGTATTTATACAAGTGTTAAACCCTAGTTCATATTTTTGGGGAATGCCCAAATTGCCCTTGAGGTAGTGTGGTGGCCAAGTAATCATTAACATCCACTAATCCCCCAATTAAATGTACATGAATCTTTAATGTCTTTTTATCATGTGCTTAGCTCCTAATTTGAAAATCAAGGTAAGTGGGTGGGGTCCTCCATGATCTTCACTTTGAATTATTTCCATCTTCATTTCTTTGTGTTCTATTTGTGCATGCATATCTTTCTTCATCAAACCACTTGTAATTGAAATCAAATTCCTACAAAATAGTATGGAAATTTATAATTAAATTTTCTCAAGTTAATTTATGCACAAAAATGTCTATTTTGCCCTTGGATGAAGATGAATATGTGACAACTTGGAATTATTTGAATTTTGGTTTAAACAAGTTAAAATACCCGATATGATCATTTATTTAATTTAAATAGATTAGATATGGTGGTAAAAATATGCACATTTACGTGCACATCAACCATGTATTGCATTTCATGAATTTTTGAACTCTAAATGCAATTCAAGACTATGGATATTTGATCCATGTAATTTCACATATAAATGTTATAGGTGAACAGTCATAGTTTGTGGGGTACTATATTTCGATAAAGTTAGTTCATTCGAAGTAAGCCAATAAACAATATTTTAAGATCATGTATTCAACTTCAATGATTTCAAAAGGATCATATTGTGTTAATGTAGCACAAGACCATAAACTACGAGATACATCTAAGAACTCGATCATTGAAATGTCATCTTGATCGGTTTACATAAAGTGCAACATATTTGATGTCTTAAATGTTAAGAATAATCGAATGCTCTTTTGTAAAAGGTTTGTTATGATATTGTAGTAAGGTTTTCTTTTGAATAGTTTGACCATTTGAAAGAAAAACAAATGTATAAGAATAGATGTAATTTAAGATAAAGTTGGAATAAAGAGAATGAATAGTCACTTTTGCTTCATAGAGAAACATTGGAAAAAAGAATTGTAATACTAATTGATACTTAATATTGGAATATGAAATATGATTTTTATTCCAAAATGTTTTACATATAGAAAATTGTTTTCTATAACATTTATTTCTTTGAGTTCAAGATATTTGATCAAAGAACTCTCCACTGTAAACTAGTTGCAGCAGATGAAATAAGTAAACAATATTAACAATATTAAGTGAATGGTGGACCTCTAAATTTAGTACGCTATTATAGTTTTGGCGGAAATAGTGGGAGCATGTCATATAGCACCTAATGATTGCATCAAATTACGAAAATTATTTTCGTAAAATGTACCGAACATTATTTGTGAAATAATGTTTATCTTTGGTATTGACTGAAAAATAGATATAACTATATTTCAATATGAGTATTATGAATATTCATTATGAAATAGAACTATTTATGGAATTTGTTTTTATAGTAAAAGTGATGCAACAAAAATACATATGTGTCTAATATTATTTACAGTTGTTTTGGAATTATAGACTAAGCCGTAGTTTTGAGAAATAATTTTACTATATGATTATGAAGCATATGATGCAGGTTAATTATATCTCAAACAATTAATGGTTATGCACCCATTCAATGGGAGCATCATAAGAGTTGATGAACTCTTTGAATTAATACATATTGATGTATGCAATCACAAGTCTATTAATACCAAAAGGGTTCCACATACTTTGTTATATTCATCGATGATTTATTACCAACATGAGCATGTGTATTAGATACATATGTAGTAAGTTTAGGATAAAATCATAGAATATAAAAGAAAAGTAAATAAAATAACATGCAATAGAATAAAATGATTTGATTTGGTCGAATAAGTGAGTATATTGGAAAGAGTTTCAAATGTACCTAAAAATGAATATAGATTCAATCTCATAAATCACTCCTCCATGTGATACATAATTATGCATCAATAAGGAGTAATCAGACATTGTTGGACAATTTACGATTAATTGTGTGTGAAGTCGAGTTAGTTTCTTTCTATAAGGTCATGTACTTAAGAGTAGTACACAAGGTTGGTATTATTTCATCTAAACAACAGTTTACAAAATCATAGAAGATAAGGGTTTGTAAGAAATCTCAACATATCCTAGGCTAAGAAGTTGGTAGGTTGTGCGAGTCGAAAGGTTGCATGTAATAATTGTTCATGAGAGATCTTATATGAATCTCCAATTTTTTTTGGAAAGGTCTGTCATCAAATGACATATTTATGTTTTAAACATGATTTTTGTAAACTAAAATCAGTTTTATATATAAAAAGGTTCATAAAGCGTTTACGAATCCCTATTCTATTTGTACTAAGAAACAATTATTGTTTCAAGATATATCCACTTCATTGTGAAGGAATTTCTTTGAGAAATATTTGGTAGTTAAATGGAATTGGATCCGATCCAAAGATAGAACTGATTATATGAGATGAAGTGAAATGAACTAACCTAAATGAACACATAGCATTAGAATGTCTAAGAAGTATTCTTGTAACGACCCTGAAATTTTGATATTGGAAATCAGGATATTTAATTGATTTTAAATATATGGAATTCAATTTAATTTGAAATTCAAATATCAAAGTGAATTTGGTAAATTAATTATTGAATTTAATCGTTAAATTTGGGTAAAAATTTGAATCTTCAGTTTAAGCTGATTAAAAATATTTTCAAGGCTTAGAAAATTTATATTAATAATTCTGAAGATATCGGAAGCTTCAGAATTGAATTTGGAACTGTTTTGTTCAGTTTTGAAATTTTGTTGTTTAAATTGAATTTAAAAATAGCGTTCCGGGGCACAGTCTCGGAATTTGATAAAACCAGTCTCATTGGATCTGTAATATTGTATTATTATCGGATTTCAATTTTCGTAATGTTTGGAGTGATCGTTTGACCGTATGATAAGCAAACGCGCTGAAATTAAATCGAAACTTAAATATTTTAACTGGTCCAAAAAGATATCTTCTCCATACGATCAAATTTGGACTTGAAACCTTTTCCAGTGCATTCAAAATAGGGGTATAACATTATAAATGCCTGACGGCATGCCTCGATTGGAGGTTGAGATTTTAAGTTGCGTAATTCGGGACGATTTGAATTTTGAATTTGAATTAAATAAATAAATAAATAAATATATATATATATATATTCACAAAAATAAAATAATAATAATAATAAATAAATGATCAAGCACGTATTCTCTTTAACAACACGTGTTCCCTTTTCTCTGAATATTTCACACGCGTTCGTTTTAAAATCACAGCCAGATAAAAAAAATATACGGAAAATGTAATATCCCGGAAATTTGGGGCAATATCAATTTAATAATCTGTTTAAATAATTAAATTGATTTGTTAATCTTTGATAAAAATATTTGAATTGGTTTAAAAATCTAATTAAATGAATATTTAATTAGTGAATTTTATCCTTTAAAAACTAATAAAATGATTTCTATTTATAATGTATATATATATGTGTATATTGTAAATAGATAAGCTTGGATTTGAAATTTAAATAATAAATGAAATCTTGTTTTAAATTTCTAATGTATATTCTTATAGTTTGGAAATTATGATTTATTTAATATTAGCTTTACAAAGCTATTTAAACAAAATAATTATATGGTTTTAAATAAGATTTATAATAAGATTTATTTTATTTTTGAATATTGCTTAATAAATATGATTTAAGAGTATATATATATATTTAAAGTACAAATTTACATATGATATGTTAATTCATTTAATAATAGAAGTAATTTATAATCTCTTTTATAAATTATTTTAATATTGATAAATGTGTTATTTTCAAACAATATTAATAGTGTATTGTTTTTAAATAAATAGATTTTAATGTAAATAGAATTGTTAATTCAAATTTAAATGTGTTGTTTTAAATTTACTTTAAATCGGATTTTCAAATATAATTTGAATTTGAATGTAAATTAATTTTGAAATTCAAAAGAGGTAATATTTAAATAGTTTTGGATTTATATAAATATATGGATAAGCTTTTATTTATATATAATTAGTTTTATTTTCTTTTAAGTAACTTATATATATATAAATAAGCATTTATAAATTAAGAAAAGGCTTTTATTTACATTTAAATAAATATGAATTACTTAGAAGACAAGTGTAATTATATAAAGCTTAATAGTAACATGTGTTGTAAAATTAAGATATGAGAAAGACAAGTGTCAATCTTTTAATTTCTATTTTCTTTTATTTTTAAGAAATTATTTTCAGCCTACATATGCATGTTTTCCTCATCTTCATTTCTTTTCTAACTTTCATTTTCAAAAGAAAATCTGAAATCAACATTCCTCAAAACCAAATTCCTCAAACAAAGATCTGTAATGCATTTTTCAAATCAAACTAAAGCCTGCAACATTTCTTCAAATTCTGTAATCCACTATCAAAATCAAAAGACTGCAATTTCTTTAATCTGGAATCAAGTCTGTAGCCTGCATCTTTTCAAAATCTGGAAGCAAGCAAACCTGAGTTTTAAGCAGCATTCAAAATTTAAAGATTTCAAATGCAATATGAAAATCATAGCATGCATGCAAGTTTTCTAGCAAGCATTCTAAGTTTAAAAAGTTTTAAAGATCAAAGGATATTCAAAAAGCTTTTCAAAACTGTTTCAGAGGAGAAGCTCTGTTCTTCATCTTTCAAACATGTGAGTAACACTTTTCTAAAAGCTTAAGTACTTTTATCTGGTTGCATGTTATGGGAATAAATATGTTATGTGTGATTTTATATAAGTAGACTTATCTGTATATATGGATGTATATATATGTTGGTGTGCATATCTGTTATTAGCTCTGTTCCCAGTTTCAAGTTCAAAGTTTGATTTAAATCCTGTATCTTTTGACTTAGTTACTATTATGGTTTAAGTAAAAACATAAATTGCTTGTTTTATCATAGATTAGAGTTTTAAAATTTTAATTAAGTTAAAATAAACAGGAATGTCTCTAGGAACTAGAAACTACAGTGCATGTTTAAAATAGGTGAAAATTTAAGTATCTAAATTTATCAAGACAGGCATATAATCTAAAACCCTATCCTAAAACATGAATTTTAAAAGTGAAATCACAATTTTTAGAGGGGTATAGTAGGAGCAGATTGAGTTTGGCCAGAATTTGAATTCTGGGTGATCTCTGATGATCTAGTAGTTTGTCGGAGACGTGGTTCTCACTGGAGATAGTTGGATGATGGGTGAGGTAGGGAAAAATAGCAGAAGTGGTGTCAAAGCTCTGTGGCGATGGGGATTGATCGGAATGGGCTGTAGCCCTAGTTTTCGAATGGTCGGAAGTTTCAATCATCAAGGCGCCTCTGGTGGATCGAGCTCCACCAGATTTGGAGAAATAGAAGCGGGAACGTTGTCGAAGTTGTGGCCAGAAGTTCAGACGATCTGATGATCGGAGGGATGAGTTCGAAGGATTTTCCAGGATTGGGTCTGTTTCCAGGTGATGATCGATTAACTCGAATTCGATTGAGGTGTTTGTTCGAGATTCTGGTGGTCGGAATCGTGAATGGTGGTCGTAGACGATATGCCGGCGATGGCAGCGATGGTCGGAGGCGATCGACTCGCCTGTGCACGTGCACATGTACGTTTGTACAACTGGAAGAATTTGAAGTTTGGGAAGATGAAGTCTCTGTTCGACTCGAAGAATTGCGTGAGTGACTCGGGGAAATAAGGTTTTGACTCGGGGGAATTTTTGTTGGTCCCGGGTAATTGAGTGGTTACAGGTTTCAAAGCCTGTTTGTTTTTAAAATTTTAAAATTGATTTAAAATTTGAAAACAGAGGTTTAAACAAAGTTTAAAATAAAATCTTTAGGTGTGGATTCACATTTAAACTTGAATTCCAGTTGTGAAATAAATATTTTTTTTTAAAATGTTTAAATATCTTTAAATGTTTAAAGAATAAATTAAAAAGGTTTGAATAAATGAATTTGTTCAAAAATCTTAATTTCCTTTTTAAATGTTAAGTATTTCTTAACATTTGGATTTAAAAGATTGTGTAAATTGGATTTAAAATTGGTTAAAGTTAAATTGTAATTCATTTTAAATCTTTAATTTAAAATGAATAAAAAGGAAGATTTTTTAAGTAAAATGTTTTAAAGTCTTTATTAATAATAATTAAAGTAGTTAAAGGTTAATACTTTAATTTAGAAAGTAATTAAGGTTTAATGATTTAGGATTCATTAAATTAATAAGGTAATTAAGGAATAATTTAATAAATTAATTAATTTGAAATTAAGGATCATTTATTTAAATAAGTATAGAGTTTTTATAAATGATTAGAAATTTATTAATCAAGTGATTAAAGATTTATTTAAGCAATTAATTAAGTAATTAGAAATGAATTAATTTGTAATTAATAATAATTGATTAAAGCTTAATTACTTAAGGAAAGTAATTAAAGAATTGATCAATAATTAATGAGGGTTCATTAATTAGGGATTATTAAATAATTAATTAATATGATTAATTTTGATAATCAATTAGATTAATTAACTAATGATAATCATTTGTGAATTGGTTAAGTATAATTACTTAATGAAAGTAATTAAAGTAATTAATTACTTAAGGTAATTAATTAGATAAATTTGATAAGTTTAATTTATTAATTAAATTAAGATAATCACTTGGTGATTGATAAGTAATTACTTAAATGTAATTAGTGAAGTGTAATTACTTAGGAAAGTAATTAAAGTTAATTAGTGGATGTAATTAACTAAAGAAGATTTTAATAATAAAAGTAATTTTAGTTTAATTACTTTGTATAATTAATCAGGGGATTAATTAAAGGATAATTAATTAAGGAGTAATTAATTTATGAAGTGTAGTAATTAAGAGTAGTTAATTACTAAATGAGATTAATCAAAGGTGATTAATAAACGTGACTAATTAATTATTAATTTAAATAAGATAATTAATTAAGAATAATTAAGGATCATTAATTAATATAATTAATGATGTAATTAAGAATTGATTAATTAAGATTAATTAACAAATAATAAGTGATTAAAGTAATTAATTAATTGTAATTAATTAAGGATTAATGTAATTAAGTATGGTTAATTAATTAATGAAGTAATTTAAGATTAATTACTAAAATGGTTTAAGATAATTAATTTGTGAAATTAATTAGGGATTAATTACTTAAAGTAATTAAAGTATAATTAATCAGGAATGATTAATTAAGATGGATATTTAGAGTAATGATTAATTAATTGGTTTAATTAATAATTAAGTAAGCAGGATTTATAGAATGAAGTAATTAGTTTAATTCACTTTAAATTAATTAGATGATATAAATCATTGCTTAAGGATGGATGAATGAGATTGAATGTATTTCATTGTTTGATATCTCTGATGAGATATGATTGATATATGATATGGATGTTTGGTTGAATTATAATGATAATGTGAATTATCTGTTTGGGATGATAATGTAGATTATCTATTGAATTATCTATCTTTGTGTATATAGATAAGAATTGAATTGTTTTAACCTTAAAACAACTTGGCCCTTAAAAGATACGTTTTGGATTTCGATGAGACCGGGATCGGGTTTCCGTATACCGGGATTCCAGGTCTGGAGACCCGAATACCACATCGATCCAAATTAACGATAGGTCGTGAATCTCAAGTGAAGATGAAGATTCAGAGTGCAAGGGTTATTGTCGTTAACTCTGAGGGTGATTCCAAAACGAGTGTAACGAGATAATGCCTTCGGTTTCGTTCGAACCCGGAACGAACTTGTATGGATTGAATGCTTTCAGCACATCGTCAGGCGGACGATGAGCATTCTAAGTGATATGTTCTGATTAAAGGTAATCGTAACCTCAAGCCTCATCAACCGGGAATGGCTAAAACAGGGGAGGTGCAGCAAGGCTTCGTGGGTAGCACCCACTGAGAGCAAGATAGATCCCTGTCTAGAGGTCCCTTTTCTTTTTATTCGGCTTAGTGTGTGGTTGGTCGCGCCAACTACGGGGTTATCTTGTTCGGAATTATCCAGTAAGGGATGGTTCCGGCTTTGTGTTGCAGGGGAGCGGGCGTACTCCTCGGTACGGTGATCTAGGCCACGTACTGTGACGGGCGGTACCCCAGTAGCCCTGCCATTGTATGGAATCCAAACTCCAATAAGTGCCGTACGTATTAGTTGTGCCCAACTATGTTGGAATGTGAGATGTAAGCATTTCAGCTAC
This sequence comes from Allium fistulosum, assembly GCA_030737815.1. Lineage (NCBI taxonomy): Eukaryota > Viridiplantae > Streptophyta > Magnoliopsida > Asparagales > Amaryllidaceae > Allium > Allium fistulosum. The sequence goes on along the minus strand of CM060908.1, from coordinate 117,319,594 downwards.
TTCTATATTTTACTTGAAAACCCTAGACCCTATTATAATAAAATCAAATTTCCTATCAAATGTTTTGGTTAGCGTAAGGTAAAAACTTACCCATGTTTATTTGTGGGGAGTCTTACGTGATACCTTTTCTTTCTAAAGGTTTTGAAGTTAAGCAAGTTTAACCTGTTACTCACACCAGACCCATGTCTGACCCAAGTGTTTATTTCTGTTTTATAAACTCTTGGGTACTCAAATTTTTACGAGTAGCCAAGGGATTCAGGTTTAGCTTTGACGAATATTCTGGAGGAGCAATGGGGCAGGAGGCTTCGGCGTTCGTAGATATAGTATTCCGCTGTGTTGATATCTGTGATAGTGTCTTGTCTTGTATTTGAGTTGTAATGTCTAGACAGATGTTTATAACTGTCTAGTAAGTGATGTATATGCTGTGTAACTCTGTAAATTGTTGTATACTATGTAATAGTTTATGTTATTAATATAATTTATTCGTTCCGCTGTGAGATCGTTGTTGTTGTTTCTTTCTTTCTTCTCTTCTTTTCTATTTTCTACCCCTTTCTTTCTTCATAATGATGCGACTTTCTGGGCATAGGAAGTCGGGTCGTGACAGTTGGTATCAGAGCATAGGTTGAGCGAATGCCTAAGCTTTTGGTTAAGTGAATATCAGAACACTAGGTTGAGTGAATACCTAGGTTCGGAAGGATTGTTCATTAGAGATAGGATCTGTAGCAACCTGTTTGAGTGTATATATATATATACGAGAGCGCGTATTTGTTAGTTATATAAAATGGTTTTATATTGTGGTAATTGATCGGTTGAGTGGTATATGGATTCTGGTCAATACGAGTAGCTAACGTTATTGATAAGGATCTCTAAACACTTGGACCAGGCCAACGGACACAATATTGTTTTAAAAAGGTAGATGAAATAATTTTACCCAGATATAATTTCTATATAAAAAAAGTATCATTTTAAATGTATATGGTATTTGTAATGATTGGTTGAGATGATAATAATTTATCATCTAGGATTAGGAGTCTGAGTATTGAGGTTGGAAGTATCTGTCGAGACTGTAAACCTAATACCGTCTCGAGTGAACTTTACAGTTGTGTAAGGATTTCACAATCTCTGAAGGAAACCTGTTAAGGTTCGGAGTTTATCTTTGAAGTTGGATGAGTAGAGTTGGATCTGTCGGTTGGGCAGAAGCGAGTGATAGTATCTTGGTATCTTCTGGAAGAAGTAGCTGTGTGATGAGATGCAGTGACTATGGATGTTCCCGAAGATGTTTTCTTTGGAACAAGTTAATGAAGTGTGTCTGCTTCGGTGTTGTGGTTGAGTTCAGCATGGTGTTTCTATTTGGTTTGGGTTCGAGTTTCTCGAAGAGCTTTGGAAAAGGAAGTCTTTGGCATTTGTGGCAGCAGTGCAGCTCGGAGTATTCTGTGCATTGGCAGGAAATTTTCTGGCTGAGCAGTTTTTCTGAAGGTGAAGTTCAGAAGTAGCAGAGTGGATCCATTTCTTCGATAGATAGGATAGATAAGTGTAAGCTGTTCTGATTGGTAAAGAGAGAACAGTTGCTTTGCATTTTGGCTGGGTTGATCTCAAAAGTGACTTGCGATAGTTTGAGTATTCTTTTGGGTATCTGAGATTTTCTGGGATATGTTGTCTAGTCTGTGCTTGTGTTCTTCATCAGCATTTTCATTTTACTCCAGATCAGAATGGTGCAGCGGAAGCAGTTTGGCAAGTGCTCCTATTTGTCTTTTCAAGATAGGAGAAGTTAGTTTGAAATCTACTGATGTTTGGTAGTAGAGTTTGTGTTTTGGATTTGGGTAGATCTTGGAGGATCATTTGGTTGAGTTATTTTTTAACCCGGTTTATTTCTAGAAGCATCGGCGAAGGTTGAGCTGATCAGAAAGGATTTGTAGGAAGCCGAGATCGTCTGAAGATTTTGTGGATAAGAGACGAAGGAATTTGAAATTCGAAGTTGGAGACTTCGTTGTTGTGAAGTTTTTCTCTGATTAAAGGGAGCTATAAGATTAGGTAAGTCTGGGAAGTTAGCTCCGAGTTATTTTGGATCTTTTCTGTGATCTAATTTGGATAAGTGCTTTGATCTACTGGATTGAATTGTCAGTTTGGATAACTGGAATTCATTGTGTTTTACGTATCTCTGAGGGAGTACGTGTTTGATCTATCTCTGGTTTAGGAATCAGCAGTTCTGGAGGATTTGGTTGTTGAGTCAGACTCGTCTGTAGTCTGATATTCTGTTTAGTTTTGTAAATCTAGATAAGCAGGAGCTCTATAGCTTAGTAGTATTGTTTGTTTGGATTCTGTAGAGCGAGTATCCCGATATATATATACTTGGGGAAACTCGAGGAAATTCTATTTAGAATTTTGTCTGGATAGTTAAAATTGTTTGATTGGGTGAATTGGTTGCTATGGTTGTTAGCATATGGATGATAATATATAATTGTGATTTAAATAGATTATTAAATTACCTTTGTTTTAAATTTCGAGGACGAAATTATTTTAAGGGGGGAGGAATGTAATATCCCGGAAATTTGGGGCAATATCAATTTAATAATCTGTTTAAATAATTAAATTGATTTGTTAATCTTTGATAAAAATATTTGAATTGGTTTAAAAATCTAATTAAATGAATATTTAATTAGTGAATTTTATCCTTTAAAAACTAATAAAATGATTTCTATTTATAATGTATATATATATGTGTATATTGTAAATAGATAAGCTTGGATTTGAAATTTAAATAATAAATGAAATCTTGTTTTAAATTTCTAATGTATATTCTTATAGTTTGGAAATTATGATTTATTTAATATTAGCTTTACAAAGCTATTTAAACAAAATAATTATATGGTTTTAAATAAGATTTATAATAAGATTTATTTTATTTTTGAATATTGCTTAATAAATATGATTTAAGAGTGTATATATATATATTTAAAGTACAAATTTACATATGATATGTTAATTCATTTAATAATAGAAGTAATTTATAATCTCTTTTATAAATTATTTTAATATTGATAAATGTGTTATTTTCAAACAATATTAATAGTGTATTGTTTTTAAATAAATAGATTTTAATGTAAATAGAATTGTTAATTCAAATTTAAATGTGTTGTTTTAAATTTACTTTAAATCGGATTTTCAAATATAATTTGAATTTGAATGTAAATTAATTTTGAAATTCAAAAGAGGTAATATTTAAATAGTTTTGGATTTATATAAATATATGGATAAGCTTTTATTTATATATAATTAGTTTTATTTTCTTTTAAGTAACTTATATATATATATAAATAAGCATTTATAAATTAAGAAAAGGCTTTTATTTACATTTAAATAAATATGAATTACTTAGAAGACAAGTGTAATTATATAAAGCTTAATAGTAACATGTGTTGTAAAATTAAGATATGAGAAAGACAAGTGTTGTAACGACCCCGAATTTTAATTACATTTAAATTGATAATTAAATAAGTTTTTGAATAAAATTTGTGAAATAAAACGATAAATGGATTGCGAGTTTCCCCGATATCCAAGTATATTTGTATAAATTGTTTAAAAAATTTAAATTATTGTATATATGAGAATATATATATATATGTATTTAAACAGATCTGACTAAATTTGAAATAATATAATATATGTTTGATTTGTGTTTAAATTGTAAATAAATGGTTAATAATAATTTGAATTTATAAATTAAAAATATAAGGCGATAAATAAAATAAAATGAATATATAGATAAATCCAAATAACACGTTAATAAACTTTGTAAAAATATAAAGTGAATACATTAGAAAGATTTAACAACAAATAGAAATGTAATTATATTATAAAGTAGTATGAACAAAGGCAAAGCAAATATATTCAAGTATTCAACAAGTAAAAGATAAATGTGAGCAAAACCAACTATATAAACATATATGTGCACACCTGTCAAAGAATGAAACAAGAAGAAAAGAAAATATCTAGGAACACATAAAAATATCTAAGATCTTATAGACTAAGTATATGTTGCAGGTAAGAATAAAGTGAAAGCATAGGAGACAAGTAAAATAAAATAGATAAGTATGCAAACATGAAAACAAGTAAACAAAAGCTTGTAAAGGAAGACATCAAGATATATTCATATTGTACAGCCGAAAAGAAAAAGTAAATATCACAAGTATGGGAACATAAAGGACATGTGCATTAAATGTTTACCTCTCTAAGTATATACAACATCATCAGCCTCCATACGAAAATCTCTGGCTAAAGATTTAAAAATAGAAGCAAAGGAAAAAAAATCTTGTACTTGTTGTACAAATATATAGCCTGTACAACTCTTCCTCTATATCAACTACTCATTTCATTTTAGTCTCGTTCATCTTCAAAGCTAAGTGAAATCTGAAAGTAAAAATATCAGTTCAAAACTCAAACAAACAAATAACTTGAACCAATTCAAACTAAAGATCAAAAGGAAGAACTTCAACTTGCAATTTCAAAACCAGTGTCAAAGAACTCTGTTATTTTCTTTTGAAACCAAGGTGAGCAAACTATTCTTTTATTAATATGCTGTGATGATTTATGCAGTAGTATAGTTGCAATTGTTTTGTGAAGATAATTGCATGTATGTACATAAAGATGATATGCCTGTATAGTGACTGTATTTATATGTATAAGTATGCTCTCTGTAGTTTACAGGTTTGAATCACTCAACAAATTTAAAAATCTCAACACACAATCAATCTTAAGTCTTGATTTATAAATGAAAGATGATTGAATTTGTGTAACATCATTACTAAAAATAATCACAAAAATTTATATTTAATATTTGTCTCGAAATTTTATGAATAACAGTAAAAGTAAAATTGGGTCAAAAAAATTTATGAATTTAAATTTAGGTTCTGATTTCATAATTGAATGCAATATAGGAAATCATGATTTTTGAAGTATGTCTCATGATTTTTAGTTTAGAATTTGATGTGCATTTATGGGTTGAGTGTTCGAGCTTTGTTGGCCAAATCACGGCGATCGACGGCGAACTCGATAACGTGGTTGAACTTGAAGGTAGAGGGGGTGACGAAGATGGTAGGAAAAATGATAGGTGGTGCTCACGATCACCGTGGAGGCAACGGCAGGCGTTATTCGTTCGAAAACCTAGTTTTGTCATGGGTTTCTATTTCGTCTCGTTCATCATTGGTGGGCGATCGAGTTCGTCGTGGTTCAAGGGGATAGTAGAGGGGTTAGCGACGAGTGTTTGGCCGGAGTTTCACAGGTGATGGTGGTCGGAGGATCGGAGACGAAGTTGTTCAAGGTTTTTGGTTGGTGGGGTTCAGTTGTTCCAGGATTGGGTTTTACGTTCGATTTCGATTCGAGTCTCGTGCGAATGTTTGGGTGATAGTAGTGGGATGCTGCATGGTTAGGTGAGGTGTTAGGGTGATCATCGATGATCGGAGGAAGCTCCGGTGAGGGTGCACGTGCACACGATGGGTTCGAGTATCTGAATCTGGGCTGTTGAAGTGTTTGGGAAGAAGGAGTTCTTCGCGTGTGTTTGCTCGAGCGAGAGGGCTTTTGACTCGAAGCAGGACTCGAGTTTGCGCGTGTATATAGAACTGTCGTTTAAACTTTAATATGGGTTCAGGAAATTTGATTAAGGATGGTTTACTCGGGGCTTTGGGATGTTGGCTCGAAGCATGTGGAAGGAAAACTCGAAGTAGAGCCCAGGATTTTTGCATTTTTGGCTCGGGTCATTTGTCCAAGTTTAAACAGAACAAGATTTTTAAACAGTTTTTAATGGTTAGTTTTTAAATTTGTAACCAATGTAAAGCTGAGTCTAAATTAAGTGTTTAAATTTCCAGACTTTTGAAATAAAATAAAGTTTTAATTTAAACACTTTAAACAAATTTAAAGAGATTTAAATTAAGAAAATTTAAGGTTAATTAATTTGTAAGTAAGAAGTACTTAGTGGAATTGAGTGTATTGCTTAATAACTTGGTTTTATTAATTAATTAATGAATAAGAAATGATTGATCTATAGAGATTAATTAAGGATTAAGTGATTTGTTATCAAGTTATTAATTGATAATTAAGGTTTATTAATTAATAATTAAAAATCAACTAATTCATGAATTAAGAACTGATTAGTTAATAATTAAGGGTTAACCAATAAATTTGAAAGAAAGATTTTCAAATAATTTGTAATACATCCTGATTTATGCTGTGATGTGTAATTTATCGATGTTGATTAACCAGGATTAGTAATTCATAAGAAATTAATCTGATTTGAATAAATCAAACAATTAACTGACCTTACTTATGGATGTTTGGATTCTATTGGATGATTTGATTGTTTGATATCCCTGATATATGATGCTTTGTGATACATCCTGATTTATGTTGTGATCTGTTACTTATCTGCGATATATATATATATATATGTGTGTGTGTGTGATTTCTATTTCTGTGATATATTACTATGTGGATGTGAAAACCCCTTGACCCGTAAAACGGCACTTGAATTTCGATGCGACAAGGAGTCGGATTCCGATTGGTTATCCGAAACCCACATCGAATTGTAATGATGAATCTTTATGACCGATAAATTTATTTTATCTATGAATCTGTAAATGAAGATAAGCGTTGTGGATTATACCGCTTATCGATATCGATATATCTGTGATGATTGATGTTGCACTATTGTGTAAAACCCCTGGACTACACCATACACACACAAATATGGATTTCACGTGGAAATCGGTTAAATCACAGATGATTTAAATTCAATGTGTTAGAAATTGAAATTTTAATTTCAATTGATTTTGAAATTGGGAACTTGGGTTTAAAGTGAATAGCTTTTGAAATGGAATTTCAAAGATGAAAGTTATTTTGAATAACTTGATCGAGTTTTGAAAATTTAAATAATTTGATTTAAAATTGAATTCTATGATTTGAAACTAGGGGTTAAAGATGATGTACAAGTTATATATGGGTTAAACCATTTTAAAAGTATTGATTTGGGAATTTGAATTTAATTCAAGTGTTTTAACTCGTGTAAATATAACTGGATTTTTCTGAAACGAACTATTTGTTTTCAAATAGTAAAAGCTTTTACATAAGTAATGAACTTTCAATTTGTGTTGAAAGAATTTCAAGTTCGAAATGGAATTGAAATGTTTTGAAAACTATGAAATGAGTCTTTGATTTCAAAGACCGGACGAGTTAATCCAACTTGAAATAGAATTGTTTTGAAAGGCTATGAATGAATCTTTGGAAACGAGTTTTGAAAGCTATAAGTTAAATCTTGACTTAAAGATTTAACGAGTTAATCAGATTGAAATGGAAATCGATTTGAAAATATATGAATGAATCTTTGGGAACGGGGTAAACTTTGTGAATTGAATCATTTTGTTTAAAAGATTAAAAGTGTGGAAATCGTTTAAACCAGTGAAGGTTTTTGAAATGAATCTTTTTATTTAAAAGATTGGAAATGGTAATTTGTTTTACCATTCGAATGAAAGGTTTTAAGCTTTAAAGCTGTGATTTAACTGAGACCCCAGTATCCATATGATTTTTAATTGCGCTCGTTATTCGGTTTAGCCGGGAGAGGACCTTTGTGTCATATATCCCATTCCGAATAGTGATACGACGATATGGATAGCATTTGAAGACCGGTGGTGAAGACCGGGTATTTGCGAGAGCGATAGGATGACCTATCGATTGTCTCTGCACTGAGTAGCTACGGTATAGAGATTTCCTAAGTGATGGGAAGTCCGATCAGGATTGTGAATACCCGGATTTGCAAGGGCTTCTTCGGAAGTGCCTTCGGTTCTGTTCGAACCCGGAACAGACTTGTATGGATGTGTGTCTGACGTTACACTTTGAGATGTAAAGCTGGTTTCTATCAAATACATTTCTGTTGGTGGCGGAGAATTTATTCTCTTAGCTTAACACCCTTCTCTGAGACGTACGAGCTCAGAGGTTATGTAGTTGATGGTTACTAGTGATACATTCCCAATTTGGTAATGTGGCATACGAAGTGCTGCTGATCATTGGTTGATCAAAGCGTGGCTTTGTGAAAAAGCGTTGCTTTGTGGACGAGACTTCGTCGAGCCTCACAACCCGGTAATGGTCGAAACAGGAATGTTGCGACAAAGGTTTGTAGGGGTAGCGCCCCTAGGGTATGTCATTTCCTTCTGGATAAAAGGTGATATCATGGTATGGAGCCCAGATATTTTACCTATGTGGATGCTGCACAGTTATTATACTTTGTGGTTGTTGCTTTATGATCGAGGGCCCTCGGATAAAGGTCGGTAACGACCGGGGGATGACATGACTCGTGTGTTAGTTACCTAGTTACAGCTCGGTTAGAGCGTGAGGTAGCGTCGGCCTTTTGTTTGCAGAGATCCGGTTAGGATCCGGGGCGTCTTTCCAGAGGCGTTTCTATTTCGGTAAGGAAGTTCCTTTGCCTGATCATTTGTTGGAAATCCAAAGAAACAATACGAACCCTGTACGGTTTTAGTTGTATTACCTGCTATGGAATGTGGCGGTAACCTGCTACTGAACGTAGTAGTTATAGTAGACATACAACAATAGTTGTATGTTGGCTAAGATTGATATTATATTTTTGAAATGTTTTCGACACTATGCACTAATGATAATAATATCGAATGATTTTTGCGTAGTAAGCATTTTTGACTATCATAAGAAGAAATCTCCTCCAATTCTGCGTTTGCATTGTGTGTGTGGTGGGAGGTCTTATGGTAGTTTCATTTTCGAAAAAAAAAACATTGCGGATTTCAATGTTTAAAAGCCTTTGTTGCTTGTTTTAAAGATAAACTGTTTTTGTTGCTCACACCAGTCCCATGACTGATCCGCAGTTTATTGTTCCCTTCCTAAACTCTGGGTGCCCACTATTTTCCACACGGGCAGTCTAGAGTTGGGTTTCTCAGATATTCAGGTTGAGTAGATTATCTGGAGCTAGTCAGTTCTTGGAGTTCATGGATTGACGTTGCTTATCTTGGAGCACTCTATTGGAGATATTCTATCCGCTGCTGGTGTTATCTATTTTCTTTTCCGCTGCTATTTCTTGTATCATATCTCTGATGTATATTGGTATCTGTTGTATCATTCTGTTGTATCATACTGTATCAGATTTTGTATCTGTCATTGTATCAATGTTTTGTAATTGATATATTCTTTTTCCACTGTGTTGTTATACTTAATGGTGTTATAAGCTCCGGCGAATCGGATTTGAACGGTCGAATCTATGACATTCGAGTACGATGTAAAGTATGGATGTCGATTTTCGAACGCGAAAAATCCGGGTCGTTACATGTGGTATCAGAGCGAGGTTGAACTTTAGCTCAGGAGTATAACACGTTAAGTAGCTCATTAGAGATAGAGTGAAGTAAACTCTAGAATGAGTAATTCTCAGATATCCGTTCGAAAGCCTCAGTAAAATCTCTTGCTATCTACTGATAGTAAGTATGAGTGTAAGAAGAGGATGAGATAGGAGACAGGGAAATACGACTATAAATGGTCAATATCCTGTAACAACAAGGAAGCAATCTTTTCTCTATCGATTCCTTTTGTTCGTCATCTTTTCTCAATTCTTCGATAGTTTCTGGTAGATCCAGAAAGAAGATCTGATATATTTGTATGGGACATAAACTCCAACTGAGCCAAAATTGTTTGTTTGGATGAATTGTTTTCTTTGGTTGCTATGGTTGCTAGGTATAATTTAGTTTCTAAACTAAAAGTTTTGAAATCGTATTCATCTATCTATCTATTCTTTGGGTCCGGATATATTCTACGAATGGTTAGTTATTCTTTTGAACTGACCGATGCCACTGCATATTTCGTGGATCTGGATAACCTGAGTATCTTGTGAAGTGTTAAAACAGATTCGTTCTTGTATCTGTTATTGATATTCTGATTTGGTAAGCCAAATGCAGAATAGATGTTCAGTTTGATTCGATGAAACATTCTCCATCTATCTTTTTGTCTCCTTGGTAATTTTGAGGACGAAATTCTTTTAAGGGGGGAAGTCTGTAACGACCCCGAATTTTAATTACATTTAAATTTATAATTAAATAAGTTTTTGAATAAAATTTGTGAAATAAAACGATAAATGGATTGCGAGTTTCCCCGATATCCAAGTATATTTGTATAAATTGTTTAAAAAATTTAAATTATTGTATATATGAGAATATATATATGTATTTAAACAGATCTGACTAAATTTGAAATAATATAATATATGTTTGATTTGTGTTTAAATTGTAAATAAATGGTTAATAATAATTTGAATTTATAAATTAAAAATATAAGGCGATAAATAAAATAAAATGAATATATAGATAAATCCAAATAACACGTTAATAAACTTTGTAAAAATATAAAGTGAATACATTAGAAAGATTTAACAACAAATAGAAATGTAATTATATTATAAAGTAGTATGAACAAAGGCAAAGCAAATATATTCAAGTATTCAACAAGTAAAAGATAAATGTGAGCAAAACCAACTATATAAACATATATGTGCACACCTGTCAAAGAATGAAACAAGAAGAAAAGAAAATATCTAGGAACACATAAAAATATCTAAGATCTTATAGACTAAGTATATGTTGCAGGTAAGAATAAAGTGAAAGCATAGGAGACAAGTAAAATAAAATAGATAAGTATGCAAACATGAAAACAAGTAAACAAAAGCTTGTAAAGGAAGACATCAAGATATATTCATATTGTACAGCCGAAAAGAAAAAGTAAATATCACAAGTATGGGAACATAAAGGACATGTGCATTAAATGTTTACCTCTCTAAGTATATACAACATCATCAGCCTCCATACGAAAATCTCTGGCTAAAGATTTAAAAATAGAAGCAAAGGAAAAAAAATCTTGTACTTGTTGTACAAATATATAGCCTGTACAACTCTTCCTCTATATCAACTACTCATTTCATTTTAGTCTCGTTCATCTTCAAAGCTAAGTGAAATCTGAAAGTAAAAATATCAGTTCAAAACTCAAACAAACAAATAACTTGAACCAATTCAAACTAAAGATCAAAAGGAAGAACTTCAACTTGCAATTTCAAAACCAGTGTCAAAGAACTCTGTTATTTTCTTTTGAAACCAAGGTGAGCAAACTATTCTTTTATTAATATGCTGTGATGATTTATGCAGTAGTATAGTTGCAATTGTTTTGTGAAGATAATTGCATGTATGTACATAAAGATGATATGCCTGTATAGTGACTGTATTTATATGTATAAGTATGCTCTCTGTAGTTTACAGGTTTGAATCACTCAACAAATTTAAAAATCTCAACACACAATCAATCTTAAGTCTTGATTTATAAATGAAAGATGATTGAATTTGTGTAACATCATTACTAAAAATAATCACAAAAATTTATATTTAATATTTGTCTCGAAATTTTATGAATAACAGTAAAAGTAAAATTGGGTCAAAAAAATTTATGAATTTAAATTTAGGTTCTGATTTCATAATTGAATGCAATATAGGAAATCATGATTTTTGAAGTATGTCTCATGATTTTTAGTTTAGAATTTGATGTGCATTTATGGGTTGAGTGTTCGAGCTTTGTTGGCCAAATCACGGCGATCGACGGCGAACTCGATAACGTGGTTGAACTTGAAGGTAGAGGGGGTGACGAAGATGGTAGGAAAAATGATAGGTGGTGCTCACGATCACCGTGGAGGCAACGGCAGGCGTTATTCGTTCGAAAACCTAGTTTTGTCATGGGTTTCTATTTCGTCTCGTTCATCATTGGTGGGCGATCGAGTTCGTCGTGGTTCAAGGGGATAGTAGAGGGGTTAGCGACGAGTGTTTGGCCGGAGTTTCATAGGTGATGGTGGTCGGAGGATCGGAGACGAAGTTGTTCAAGGTTTTTGGTTGGTGGGGTTCAGTTGTTCCAGGATTGGGTTTTACGTTCGATTTCGATTCGAGTCTCGTGCGAATGTTTGGGTGATAGTAGTGGGATGCTGCATGGTTAGGTGAGGTGTTAGGGTGATCATCGATGATCGGAGGAAGCTCCGGTGAGGGTGCACGTGCACACGATGGGTTCGAGTATCTGAATCTGGGCTGTTGAAGTGTTTGGGAAGAAGGAGTTCTTCGCGTGTGTTTGCTCGAGCGAGAGGGCTTTTGACTCGAAGCAGGACTCGAGTTTGCGCGTGTATATAGAACTGTCGTTTAAACTTTAATATGGGTTCAGGAAATTTGATTAAGGATGGTTTACTCGGGGCTTTGGGATGTTGGCTCGAAGCATGTGGAAGGAAAACTCGAAGTAGAGCCCAGGATTTTTGCATTTTTGGCTCGGGTCATTTGTCCAAGTTTAAACAGAACAAGATTTTTAAACAGTTTTTAATGGTTAGTTTTTAAATTTGTAACCAATGTAAAGCTGAGTCTAAATTAAGTGTTTAAATTTCCAGACTTTTGAAATAAAATAAAGTTTTAATTTAAACACTTTAAACAAATTTAAAGAGATTTAAATTAAGAAAATTTAAGGTTAATTAATTTGTAAGTAAGAAGTACTTAGTGGAATTGAGTGTATTGCTTAATAACTTGGTTTTATTAATTAATTAATGAATAAGAAATGATTGATCTATAGAGATTAATTAAGGATTAAGTGATTTGTTATCAAGTTATTAATTGATAATTAAGGTTTATTAATTAATAATTAAAAATCAACTAATTCATGAATTAAGAACTGATTAGTTAATAATTAAGGGTTAACCAATAAATTTGAAAGAAAGATTTTCAAATAATTTGTAATACATCCTGATTTATGTTGTGATGTGTAATTTATCGATGTTGATTAACCAGGATTAGTAATTCATAAGAAATTAATCTGATTTGAATAAATCAAACAATTAACTGACCTTACTTATGGATGTTTGGATTCTATTGGATGATTTGATTGTTTGATATCCCTGATATATGATGCTTTGTGATACATCCTGATTTATGTTGTGATCTGTTACTTATCTGCGATATATATATATATATATATATATGTGTGTGTGTGTGATTTCTATTTCTGTGATATATTACTATGTGGATGTGAAAACCCCTTGACCCGTAAAACGGCACTTGAATTTCGATGCGACAAGGAGTCGGATTCCGATTGGTTATCCGAAACCCACATCGAATTGTAATGATGAATCTTTGTGACCGATAAATTTATTTTATCTATGAATCTGTAAATGAAGATAAGCGTTGTGGATTATACCGCTTATCGATATCGATATATCTGTGATGATTGATGTTGCACTATTGTGTAAAACCCCTGGACTACACCATACACACACAAATATGGATTTCACGTGGAAATCGGTTAAATCACAGATGATTTAAATTCAATGTGTTAGAAATTGAAATTTTAATTTCAATTGATTTTGAAATTGGGAACTTGGGTTTAAAGTGAATAGCTTTTGAAATGGAATTTCAAAGATGAAAGTTATTTTGAATAACTTGATCGAGTTTTGAAAATTTAAATAATTTGATTTAAAATTGAATTCTATGATTTGAAACTAGGGGTTAAAGATGATGTACAAGTTATATATGGGTTAAACCATTTTAAAAGTATTGATTTGGGAATTTGAATTTAATTCAAGTGTTTTGACTCGTGTAAATATAACTGGATTTTTCTGAAACGAACTATTTGTTTTCAAATAGTAAAAGCTTTTACATAAGTAATGAACTTCCAATTTGTGTTGAAAGAATTTCAAGTTCGAAATGGAATTGAAATGTTTTGAAAACTATGAAATGAGTCTTTGATTTCAAAGACCGGACGAGTTAATCCAACTTGAAATAGAATTGTTTTGAAAGGCTATGAATGAATCTTTGAAAACGAGTTTTGAAAGCTATAAGTTAAATCTTGACTTAAAGATTTAACGAGTTAATCAGATTGAAATGGAAATCGATTTGAAAATATATGAATGAATCTTTGGGAACGGGGTAAACTTTGTGAATTGAATCATTTTGTTTAAAAGATTAAAAGTGTGGAAATCGTTTAAACCAGTGAAGGTTTTTGAAATGAATCTTTTTATTTAAAAGATTGGAAATGGTAATTTGTTTTACCATTCGAATGAAAGGTTTTAAGCTTTAAAGCTGTGATTTAACTGAGACCCCAGTATCCATATGATTTTTAATTGCGCTCGTTATTCGGTTTAGCCGGGAGAGGACCTTTGTGTCATATATCCCATTCCGAATAGTGATACGACGATATGGATAGCATTTGAAGACCGGTGGTGAAGACCGGGTATTTGCGAGAGCGATAGGATGACCTATCGATTGTCTCTGCACTGAGTAGCTACGGTATAGAGATTTCCTAAGTGATGGGAAGTCCGATCAGGATTGTGAATACCCGGATTTGCAAGGGCTTCTTCGGAAGTGCCTTCGGTTCTGTTCGAACCCGGAACAGACTTGTATGGATGTGTGTCTGACGTTACACTTTGAGATGTAAAGCTGGTTTCTATCAAATACATTTCTGTTGGTGGCGGAGAATTTATTCTCTTAGCTTAACACCCTTCTCTGAGACGTACGAGCTCAGAGGTTATGTAGTTGATGGTTACTAGTGATACATTCCCAATTTGGTAATGTGGCATACGAAGTGCTGCTGATCATTGGTTGATCAAAGCGTGGCTTTGTGAAAAAGCGTGGCTTTGTGAAAAAGCGTTGCTTTGTGGACGAGACTTCGTCGAGCCTCACAACCCGGTAATGGTCGAAACAGGAATGTTGCGACAAAGGTTTGTAGGGGTAGCGCCCCTAGGGTATGTCATTTCCTTCTGGATAAAAGGTGATATCATGGTATGGAGCCCAGATATTTTACCTATGTGGATGCTGCACAGTTATTATACTTTGTGATTGTTGCTTTATGATCGAGGGCCCTCGGATAAAGGTCGGTAACGACCGGGGGATGACATGACTCGTGTGTTAGTTACCTAGTTACAGCTCGGTTAGAGCGTGAGGTAGCGTCGGCCTTTTGTTTGCAGAGATCCGGTTAGGATCCGGGGCGTCTTTCCAGAGGCGTTTCTATTTCGGTAAGGAAGTTCCTTTGCCTGATCATTTGTTGGAAATCCAAAGAAACAATACGAACCCTGTACGGTTTTAGTTGTATTACCTGCTATGGAATGTGGCGGTAACCTGCTACTGAACGTAGTAGTTATAGTAGACATACAACAATAGTTGTATGTTGGCTAAGATTGATATTATATTTTCGAAATGTTTTCGACACTATGCACTAATGATAATAATATCGAATGATTTTTGCGTAGTAAGCATTTTTGACTATCATAAGAAGAAATCTCCTCCAATTCTGCGTTTGCATTGTGTGTGTGGTGGGAGGTCTTATGGTAGTTTCATTTTCGAAAAAAAAAACATTGCGGATTTCAATGTTTAAAAGCCTTTGTTGCTTGTTTTAAAGATAAACTGTTTTTGTTGCTCACACCAGTCCCATGACTGATCCGGAGTTTATTGTTCCCTTCCTAAACTCTGGGTGCCCACTATTTTCCACACGGGCAGTCTAGAGTTGGGTTTCTCAGATATTCAGGTTGAGTAGATTATCTGGAGCTAGTCAGTTCTTGGAGTTCATGGATTGACGTTGCTTATCTTGGAGCACTCTATTGGAGATATTCTATCCGCTGCTGGTGTTATCTATTTTCTTTTCCGCTGCTATTTCTTGTATCATATCTCTGATGTATATTGGTATCTGTTGTATCATTCTGTTGTATCATACTGTATCAGATTTTGTATCTGTCATTGTATCAATGTTTTGTAATTGATATATTCTTTTTCCGCTGTGTTGTTATACTTAATGGTGTTATAAGCTCCGGCGAATCGGATTTGAACGGTCGAATCTATGACATTCGAGTACGATGTAAAGTATGGATGTCGATTTTCGAACGCGAAAAATCCGAGTCGTTACAAGTGTCAATCTTTTAATTTCTATTTTCTTTTATTTTTAAGAAATTATTTTCAGCCTACATATGCATGTTTTCCTCATCTTCATTTCTTTTCTAACTTTCATTTTCAAAAGAAAATCTGAAATCAACATTCCTCAAAACCAAATTCCTCAAACAAAGATCTGTAATGAATTTTTCAAATCAAACTAAAGCCTGCAACATTTCTTCAAATTCTGTAATCCACTATCAAAATCAAAAGACTGCAATTTCTTTAATCTGGAATCAAGTCTGTATCCTGCATCTTTTCAAAATCTGGAAGCAAGCAAACCTGAGTTTTAAGCAGCATTCAAAATTTAAAGATTTCAAATGCAATATGAAAATCATAGCATGCATGCAAGTTTTCTAGCAAGCATTCTAAGTTTAAAAAGTTTTAAAGATCAAAGGATATTCAAAACTGTTTCAGAGGAGAAGCTCTGTTCTTCATCTTTCAAACATGTGAGTAACACTTTTCTAAAAGCTTAAGTATTTTTATCTGGTTGCATGTTATGGGAATAAATATGTTATGTGTGATTTTATATAAGTAGACTTATCTGTATATATGGATGTATATATATGTTGGTGTGCATATCTGTTATTAGCTCTGTTCCCAGTTTCAAGTTCAAAGTTTGATTTAAATCCTGTATCTTTTGACTTAGTTACTATTATGGTTTAAGTAAAAACATAAATTGCTTGTTTTATCATAGATTAGAGTTTTAAAATTTTAATTAAGTTAAAATAAACAGGAATGTCTCTAGGAACTAGAAACTACAGTGCATGTTTAAAATAGGTGAAATTTAAGTATCTAAATTTATCAAGACAGGCATATAATCTAAAACCCTATCCTAAAACATGAATTTTAAAAGTGAAATCACAATTTTTAGAGGGGTATAGTAGGAGCAGATTGAGTTTGGCCAGAATTTGAATTCTGGGTGATCTCTGATGATCTAGTAGTTTGTCGGAGACGTGGTTCTCACTGGAGATAGTTGGATGATGGGTGAGGTAGGGAAAAATAGCAGAAGTGATGTCAAAGCTCTGTGGCGATGGGGATTGATCGGAATGGGCTGTAGCCCTAGTTTTCGAATGGTCGGAAGTTTCAATCATCAAGGCGCCTCTGGTGGATCGAGCTCCACCAGATTTGGAGAAATAGAAGCGGGAACGTTGTCGAAGTTGTGGCCAGAAGTTCAGACGATCTGATGATCGGAGGGATGAGTTCGAAGGATTTTCCAGGATTGGGTCTGTTTCCAGGTGATGATCGATTAACTCGAATTCGATTGAGGTGTTTGTTCGAGATTCTGGTGGTCGGAATCGTGAATGGTGGTCGTAGACGATATGCCGGCGATGGCAGCGATGGTCGGAGGCGATCGACTCGCCTGTGCACGTGCACATGTACGTTTGTACAACTGGAAGAATTTGAAGTTTGGGAAGATGAAGTCTCTGTTCGACTCGAAGAATTGCGTGAGTGACTCGGGGAAATAAGGTTTTGACTCGGGGGAATTTTTGTTGGTCCCGGGTAATTGAGTGGTTACAGGTTTCAAAGCCTGTTTGTTTTTAAAATTTTAAAATTGATTTAAAATTTGAAAACAGAGGTTTAAACAAAGTTTAAAATAAAATCTTTAGGTGTGGATTCACATTTAAACTTGAATTCCAGTTGTGAAATAAATATTTTTTTTTAAAATGTTTAAATATCTTTAAATGTTTAAAGAATAAATTAAAAAGGTTTGAATAAATGAATTTGTTCAAAAATCTTAATTTCCTTTTTAAATGTTAAGTATTTCTTAACATTTGGATTTAAAAGATTGTGTAAATTGGATTTAAAATTGGTTAAAGTTAAATTGTAATTCATTTTAAATCTTTAATTTAAAATGAATAAAAAGGAAGATTTTTTAAGTAAAATGTTTTAAAGTCTTTATTAATAATAATTAAAGTAGTTAAAGGTTAATACTTTAATTTAGAAAGTAATTAAGGTTTAATGATTTAGGATTCATTAAATTAATAAGGTAATTAAGGAATAATTTAATAAATTAATTAATTTGAAATTAAGGATCATTTATTTAAATAAGTATAGAGTTTTTATAAATGATTAGAAATTTATTAATCAAGTGATTAAAGATTTATTTAAGCAATTAATTAAGTAATTAGAAATGAATTAATTTGTAATTAATAATAATTGATTAAAGCTTAATTACTTAAGGAAAGTAATTAAAGAATTGATCAATAATTAATGAGGGTTCATTAATTAGGGATTATTAAATAATTAATTAATATGATTAATTTTGATAATCAATTAGATTAATTAACTAATGATAATCATTTGTGAATTGGTTAAGTATAATTACTTAATGAAAGTAATTAAAGTAATTAATTACTTAAGGTAATTAATTAGATAAATTTGATAAGTTTAATTTATTAATTAAATTAAGATAATCACTTGGTGATTGATAAGTAATTACTTAAATGTAATTAGTGAAGTGTAATTACTTAGGAAAGTAATTAAAGTTAATTAGTGGATGTAATTAACTAAAGAAGATTTTAATAATAAAAGTAATTTTAGTTTAATTACTTTGTATAATTAATCAGGGGATTAATTAAAGGATAATTAATTAAGGAGTAATTAATTTATGAAGTGTAGTAATTAAGAGTAGTTAATTACTAAATGAGATTAATCAAAGGTGATTAATAAACGTGACTAATTAATTATTAATTTAAATAAGATAATTAATTAAGAATAATTAAGGATCATTAATTAATATAATTAATGATGTAATTAAGAATTGATTAATTAAGATTAATTAACAAATAATAAGTGATTAAAGTAATTAATTAATTGTAATTAATTAAGGATTAATGTAATTAAGTATGGTTAATTAATTAATGAAGTAATTTAAGATTAATTACTGAAATGGTTTAAGATAATTAATTTGTGAAATTAATTAGGGATTAATTACTTAAAGTAATTAAAGTATAATTAATCAGGAATGATTAATTAAGATGGATATTTAGAGTAATGATTAATTAATTGGTTTAATTAATAATTAAGTAAGCAGGATTTATAGAATGAAGTAATTAGTTTAATTCACTTTAAATTAATTAGATGATATAAATCATTGCTTAAGGATGGATGAATGAGATTGAATGTATTTCATTGTTTGATATCTCTGATGAGATATGATTGATATATGATATGGATGTTTGGTTGAATTATAATGATAATGTGAATTATCTGTTTGGGATGATAATGTAGATTATCTATTGAATTATCTATCTTTGTGTATATAGATAAGAATTGAATTGTTTTAACCTTAAAACAACTTGGCCCTTAAAAGATACGTTTTGGATTTCGATGAGACCGGGATCGGGTTTCCGTATACCGGGATTCCAGGTCTGGAGACCCGAATACCACATCGATCCAAATTAACGATAGGTCGTGAATCTCAAGTGAAGATGAAGATTCAGAGTGCAAGGGTTATTGTCGTTAACTCTGAGGGTGATTCCAAAACGAGTGTAACGAGATAATGCCTTCGGTTTCGTTCGAACCCGGAACGAACTTGTATGGATTGAATGCTTTCAGCACATCGTCAGGCGGACGATGAGCATTCTAAGTGATATGTTCTGATTAAAGGTAATCGTAACCTCAAGCCTCATCAACCGGGAATGGCTAAAACAGGGGAGGTGCAGCAAGGCTTCGTGGGTAGCACCCACTGAGAGCAAGATAGATCCCTGTCTAGAGGTCCCTTTTCTTTTTATTCGGCTTAGTGTGTGGTTGGTCGCGCCAACTACGGGGTTATCTTGTTCGGAATTATCCAGTAAGGGATGGTTCCGGCTTTGTGTTGCAGGGGAGCGGGCGTACTCCTCGGTACGGTGATCTAGGCCACGTACTGTGACGGGCGGTACCCCAGTAGCCCTGCCATTGTATGGAATCCAAACTCCAATAAGTGCCGTACGTATTAGTTGTGCCCAACTATGTTGGAATGTGAGATGTAAGCATTTCAGCTACTTCTATATTTTACTTGAAAACCCTAGACCCTATTATAATAAAATCAAATTTCCTATCAAATGTTTTGGTTAGCGTAAGGTAAAAACTTACCCATGTTTATTTGTGGGGAGTCTTACGTGATACCTTTTCTTTCTAAAGGTTTTGAAGTTAAGCAAGTTTAACCTGTTACTCACACCAGACCCATGTCTGACCCAAGTGTTTATTTCTGTTTTATAAACTCTTGGGTACTCAAATTTTTACGAGTAGCCAAGGGATTCAGGTTTAGCTTTGACGAATATTCTGGAGGAGCAATGGGGCAGGAGGCTTCGGCGTTCGTAGATATAGTATTCCGCTGTGTTGATATCTGTGATAGTGTCTTGTCTTGTATTTGAGTTGTAATGTCTAGACAGATGTTTATAACTGTCTAGTAAGTGATGTATATGCTGTGTAACTCTGTAAATTGTTGTATACTATGTAATAGTTTATGTTATTAATATAATTTATTCGTTCCGCTGTGAGATCGTTGTTGTTGTTTCTTTCTTTCTTCTCTTCTTTTCTATTTTCTACCCCTTTCTTTCTTCATAATGATGCGACTTTCTGGGCATAGGAAGTCGGGTCGTGACAGAAAAAAAAACCCCTTCTTCTCAAATCAAACCCAACCCGCCTCTAAGCATATCATAACGAAAATCAAATTCAATCAAAGTAAGAAAAATGACCGAAGTCTTCAGTTTCAAAATAATAAAAATAAACCCTATTTCATTCGAAATCAAAATCGAGCGCGTGCGTTCGTCTTATTCATCGCGAGATCGAGGCGCTCGCGCACGTGAGAAGAGCTTATGTTCGTGGTGGCGCTTGGCGTCGAGTTCGCAATTCGAGTTGGCGGCAAGTCGCCTGAAGAGTTGGTCGAAGTCGCGAAAGGCCATGGAAGGCGTTCTAGGGTTTGCAGAAAAGGAGGCCGGGGTGTCGTAGTCCTACCGTAGCGACCGCGTTCGACTATGTGGTTTTGGGTTTGTAGTTGAGGCGTAGGCACGAGATGAAGATGATCGAGAGTGGGTGAGTAGTAGTGTTGGGCCTGGTTCGCAGTGTGGCTGAGAGGTATATGCAGTTTTTATTTATTTGTGTGTATATATATACACCAAGGAGAGGATATATATACCTAGGCTATTTTTGACATATGCAGTTTCAAAAGGAAAAGAAAAGATTTTTACAAACACATATATACATATATTTTAGAAGAATTTTTTTTCTGTTTTGTTATTACAGAAAAATAAATAAATGTATATTGTTCTGGTTTTATACAGATTTAATATATGCATTTATAGAGATTATGGAATTTATATGGACTATCTTCATGAGGATATGTAAGTATATTTGTAAAAATAATAATAGAATGTATGTATATAACCCAGTAATTGATTTCTTTTTTCAGTAAAGAGAATTGTTATTTCATTTTTACAGAAAAAAAAATGTATGAAAATATATGTATCCATATAAAAGATTTTTTAAAAGGAAAAATTTATTAGTTTATAAAACTATTAAACGGTAATTGGTAATTCGATTATTTTGAATATTAACGAATTGTATAATTATTTATACAAGGTCAAATACAATGATGCAATCAAGTCCGGAACGAAAATGGTTTGCATACATTAATCCAAGGTGAGATCTTCTCACTCGAATGTAAAGTTGATTTTATAGTTATTGATTGATTGATTTCTGTTTGGATGTGATATTAGATATAGTAGGATATATCTATATATATAGCAATATATATATATATTGGCATATGTATATATTGCAGTTGTTGATTTCCCGCATTATATAGCGGATGAGACCCTATTGCGCCGCATAATAGCGGATGATATTTTTATAAAATCCTATATACCGCGATATTCCACCTCGAAGTGGAATTGGTATTGTGCTAACATCTGTGGATGCAGGGAAACATGTTGGAGGGATCCAACTGGATTCCTCAAATTGTTTGAATATTATTTCATATGTGAATAATGTGATTTATTGATAATATGTGGATGATTTATTGATAATTGAAATTGTTGAAGGCTAAAATCTAGCCTAATGTATTTTTGGTATCGTTGGATACCAGAAATGAATATAAATTGGATTTTGGAATTAAAGTGGAAAACTTTAAGTGAATTTATTTTTAAGAATTGAATTTATTTGAAAGAAGGAATTTTAAGTATTAAAATTGATTTTCGAAATCTTACCGAATAAATTCCGAAATATGGGAAAAGATATTAATGAATGAGTTTTGAATATTGTTAAAAAGTTGAAGAATTCATTAAAAAGGGAATTTTGAATAATTGGAAAGAATAAAGGAATTTATTTAAAAGTGATAAGCTTTAAGAAATCAATTTGTAATTGATTTGGTATTGAAAAATGAACCTTTGAGAAATCGATTTGGAAATTTATTTGGAGTTGAAAATAAATTTAGAAATCAAGTTTGTAATTAATTTGGTAATGGAAAATAAATCATTGGAAAATTTATTTGAAATTGATTTAGTGTTTGAAAAATGAATTTGGAATTCGATTTGCAAATTGTTTGTTATTTGGAGATAAACTTAGAAATAAATTGAAATGTTATGTTCTATTGAAATAAAACTTAGAAATCAATTTGTAATTGATTCGATATTGAAATAAAATTAGGAATCAATTTGGAATTTGATTTTGAGGTTAAAAGTGAATATTTGGGAATGTAAATTCAAAATGGAATTTATGAAATGAAAGGGAAATTTGTTTTAAAAATAAACGCTGATTTATTTTTTAAAGTGTGAAAGTAAATTTACGGATTTGGAACGTAAATCTAAAATAAATCGATAAGGATTTATTTAAATTGGTTTAAATGGACCGTTTTGAAGTGAAAGTGTATTTTCACTATAAAGCCGAGTATATTTTCCAAAGTGGCTTTTAAAATATAAATTAAAAGTTATAAATGAATTTTTAAAAAGAAATATTTGGAAATATATTCCGCGTAAGGAAATTGATTTGAAATTGGTTTTCAAATGTGAAGTGTGGAAAAAAATATATATCTCGTGAAGATATTTTGAAATTAAATAATTTGGGAAAATTATTTGAATCTGATGATTGTTGTGAATATTGTTGATAGTTAAATCACCGACTATCAATATTTGCCTTTGAGATGGCACTTGAATTTGTTTTTAAAAACAAACGCTTATTATTCGGTTTAGCCGGGAAAGGACCTTTGTGTCAGATAACCCATTCCGAATAATAATACGACGATATGGATCGTACTGAAGACCGGTGGTGAAGATCGGGTATTTGTGAAAACGATAGGATGACCTATCGATTGTCTCTGCACCGTTAACTACGGTATAGAGATTTCCTTTGTGATGGGAAGTTTTATCGGGATTGTGAATATCCGGATTGCAAGGGCTTCTTTGGAAGCGCCTTCGGTTCTGTTTGAACCCGGAACAGACTTGTATGGTTACGTGTCTGACATTACGTTTTGAGATATAAAGCTGAATTCTTTCAAATACATTTCTGTTGGTGGTGGAGAATTTATTCTCTTAGCTAACACCCTTCTCTGAGACGTACGAGCTCAGAGGTTATGTAGTTGAAATTTATCAGCAATATATTCCCAATTTGGTAATGTGGCATGCTGAGTGTTGCTGTGTTGATCATTTATTGATCAATTTTGATCAAAGCACGGCTTTGTGAAAAAGCGTAGCTTTGTGGAAGAGACTTCGTCAAGGCCTCAACAACCCAGAAATGGTCGAAACAGGAATTTTGCGGCAAGGTTATGAGGGTCGCGCCTTTTAGGGTATGTCATTTCCTTCTGGAAAGGGGTGGTATTATGGTATGGAACCCAGATACTTACTCGTGTGGACACACTTTATTTATTATGTGTGATGTTGGTTATCGAGCGCTCGGATAAAGGTCCCAAAGGACTGGGGGATGACATATTCGTGAGTTACCTAGTTACAGGGGTAACCCATCCTTGTTTGGCAGAGAGCAGTTTGTCTCTCGGGACGTCCAGCCAGAGGCGATCCCATGTGGGAGTCGGAAAGGAAGTTCCTTAGCCTGACCATTTGTTGGAAATCCAATTCCCAATACGGAATTTGTACGGTTTTAGTTGTAGAACCTGCCATTTACTTATGGTGGTCACCACTGTTTAGATGATAGTTATAGTAGGCATACGATACTGGTCGTATGCTGGCTAAGATTAATATTATATTTTCGAAATGTTTTCTACACTAGACATTAATAATAATATCCAATGATTGGCGTAGTAAGCATTTTTGATTATCATAAGAAGAAATCTCCTCCAATTCTGCGTTTGCATTGTGTGTGTGGCGGGAGGTCTTATGGTAGTTTCATTTTCCAAAAGCATTGCGAATCTGTTTTATTTTCTTTGTGAAAATAACTGTTTTACGATCTCACACCAGTCACCATGACTGACTCGGAGTTTATTGTTCCCTTCTAAACTCTGGGTGCCCATAATTTTCCACACGGGCAGCCTAGAGTTATTTTTATCAGGATATTCTGGATATTCTGGAGCTTTAGGGATAAGCTGGATGGCGAAGCGTACTACCGTACTTGTTTATTTATTCCGCTGTGTATTCTGTATGAGGACAAGTTATATAACTGTCCATTGTCGTATTGAGTTGTATATTGACTCTGATTGATGTATGTATAAACTGATATAGTTCTTTGTTTAAAAGACTAGTGATTATCTATTATATTTTGTTCGGCTACGAAATGTGAGATTCTGATATTGTTTCTGTTTCTGTGTTTTTCTGTTCTCCTTTTCTTCTGTCTTCTTCTACCTCTTCTTTTAACCCTAATGGTTCGGTTTTCCGGCATTTGATTGCGCGACATTTGATACAGTGGACGTATTAATGTCGACTTTCGAGCATCGAAAAGTCGAAGTCGTTACAATTCTCATACATCGAAGAGAAACTATGGGTTTCTTATTAATGTTGAAAATATACATTACCGTCGGTTGCTCAATTAAACCATTAAGATTGTTGACTCTATATGGTATGATGTGCAAATCTGAAGGAATTCCAAATACGCTATCAAAATATGATTTTGGTGGTCATAACCAAAGAGATGTGATCCATCGGCCAAGATTGTGTCTTTATTGGAAAGACTAATGTGGTTGGAATTAAATGAGCAATGTTAATAAGAATAATATCGCAAATTTCAATTGTTGAAATTAGCAAAACAGATTCAATATTCAACATGCTCAAGTTAATTCAGATTTACTCACAAAATTATCTCTCGATAAGACTTAGCTTTTGGTACTTATATGTTGAAACAAAAATTCTAAATAATGATTTAGAGTTAGCCGTTTACACATATTAACCAAAAATGCCTCGAAGTCAGTGGGAGCGATATTGGGTTTGTGAGTCTTTGGATATGATCCAAGAAATGATACGAATGTATCATTTTATAAGCATCAAGATTGAATAAGTATTTTGATAGAAATATCAAATAGTTTGAATTTCAATCAAAGTGCAGAGGAAGCGTGTGTTCATAAGAAAGAACGTTAAAAGGTACATTGATATTTCTAAACTATAAGTAAACAACACGTTGTTGAATTTAACAATATGCTTGTATTAAAATCAACTTTAGTTGTTTTAATACTCAATTTTGGATTGTAAATGATGTCTTTTATGGTGAGTATAAAAGATATAGGGATTGTCCCAAAACGATATACAAGAGCACCCTATTAAAAAGAGAACATGTAAGTTGGATTCTTTGTGCATTAGTAATAGGAATTATCATACAGATAATGTTGTGTATGATATTGTGTTTTGTTTATGTATTTGATACATGGACCAAATATAAATCCAAATTGACATCACTAAATGGTAGTTTGAG
The DNA here is from genome assembly GCA_030737815.1 of Allium fistulosum. Lineage (NCBI taxonomy): Eukaryota > Viridiplantae > Streptophyta > Magnoliopsida > Asparagales > Amaryllidaceae > Allium > Allium fistulosum. The sequence goes on along the minus strand of CM060908.1, from coordinate 117,293,783 downwards.
GTGTTATCGTATATTTATGAAATACTAGAGAATTGTTTATAGAAACAACGAACTCGTTATGATGGAACGTTTGGACACAAACTTTTATAAGTGATATTGAGTATAACATGTCAACGATAAAATTCAAGTTAAAATCTTTTTAAAATGTTTCAAAATAAAAGTGATTGTGGTCGATTCAACGAAATGTTGAGAATATTAACTTGAATAGCGCTACAATAAACCAATGTATATAGATATAAATGCACAAATTTGTAATTGAGCCAAAGGTGATTCCAAATGTTGAGAATCTCATAATATTGTTATAAGATAACAATGTCATGAAATTGGTCATAATAGAACTTAAACTCACTAGAAGTCGAAAGACATACTTTAAATCGATCCACATGATAAAGGAAGTTTATCAGTGTCAGAGATAGTTAATCGACAAAGTAGATAATTAAAACATAATAGCATACCCATTTACTAAGGGACCGACCTAATAGGTTTTGAGAAAACTGATTGAAGAAGTTGGAATTAGATTCCATAATTGACCCAAGTGCAAGTTCGCTGAGATGGTGCGAACATTGGTTCAGAACACCCAAGTTGCTCCTACTGCAACAGCTGGTGGTGGTGCTCCAGTGCAAGCACCGAGGGCTGACTTCACCAAATTAAGCAAGGATTTCTCTACTCTGGGTGGCAAACCGTTTCCTGGAATGGAATCAGCCATTAAAGTGCATGATTGGTTAAACACCCGTGAACGCATCTTTGAGGATATGGAGTTAGAAGATATGATGAAGAGGAACTAGCCTCTAGATAGCTTCAAGGAAGGGCTATGGGTTGGTGGAATGCCATTAAGATTACTACTCCCAAGGACTAGATTACTTGGGAGCAGTTCAAGGCAAGGTTTGAAGAAAAGTATATACCAACAGCTCATAAATCTATACTCTTTCAGTAGTTTGCTGACTGGAGACAGTGGAATATGTTTGTAATGGAGTATGTGGCCAAGTTCAACATGCTATCGAAGTACGATCTATCTTTTATCGATGCTTCGCTCAAGAAGAATAAGAAGTTTATTATGAGCTTGGATGATTACCTTGGAGAGAAGCTTATATAGAATATTGATATGCCATTTGAGAGGTTGGTGAGAAGGCTCTTCGACATGAGAGTCTGTACCCTAAGCTTAAGTTGGTTGTTGCTCCTAAGGATGAGCGGAAGCCACAAGCTAGCGAGGGAAGCAAGAGGAATTGGGACATCCACAAGAAGAAGAAATAGCTTTAGAGGAATGGCCAAAAGAAGGGAAAGTGGGAGCCTACAAGTTATAACTATGGGCAAAAGGGCCATCTTAACAAAGATTGCAGGAACGAGAAGAAAGGATGTTTCAACTACAACAAGCCGAGGCATATCAAGAAGTATTGCCCAAAACCGCCAATAAATAAGCAGGTTGTGTTTGCTTACGCTTTAAACACAGTTCCAGCTTCGTTGAGTGCTCCACTAGTGAAGGAGAAGGGGAAGAGCATTGTTATACAGGGTATGCTTTCTATTTTGGATATATCTGCGTTTTATTCGATACTGGGGCTTCAGATTCCTTTATATCCAGTGATTTGGTAGATAGAGTGTGATTGAAACCCGAAATTTCTGACCGACCCTTGATTGTAATGAACCTAATTGGAGGCTCTGCTAACCTTTGCATTGTTTTTCAAGACTTAGCCTTATCGAGTCATAGATGATTGTTTACTTGTGATCGCTTTGTTTTGGGTTTTGTGGGGTTCAATATTATATTGGGGATGGACTGGCTGATGAAGTATGCGGTAGTGGTGGATTACGAGAGGTTATTGGGGACGATTGGGCTGCGAAGGCGCAGACGGTAGTGATTGGCTGCCTACCAGTGGTTGGAGTTAAGGTTAGCTTTCTATATTCGCTTGAAACTCCATAGGATGAGTTGTCATCTATGCCTATAGCGAGAGAGTTTCCGGATATATTCAAGAAGGTGATCGAATTACCGTCGCACCGAGAGATTGAGTTCCGCATAGACTTAGTGAAGGATGCTAGACCGATAGTTATGCCTTTGAGGCGTATGGCACCCAGAGAGTAAAAGGAGTTGGAGTTGCAAATGAATGACCTATTGAGGCGAGGGTTCATTCATAGGAGCATATCCAAGTGGAGTGCACCTGTAGTTTTGGCCACTAAGACGGATGACTCTCTGAGGTTGTGTGTAGATTACCGTGAGCTGAATAAGGTGACAAAAAAGAACAAGTATCCACTCCCGCGTATTGATGACTTGTTTGATTAGCTCCATGGTGTTAGGTTATTCTCTCAGTTGGACCTTGCGATGGGGTTTCATCAACCAAGAGTGGCGAAGGAGAGTGTGCCGATTACAGTGGTTTGTATGCTGTTTGGATTCTATGAGTGGTTGGTTATGCCTTTCGGGCTAACCAATGCACCGGCATACTTTGTTGATCTTATGAACCATATTTTCAGGGATCAACTAAATAAGTTTGTACTTGTGTTCGTGGATGATGTCCTTGTTTATTCGAGGATGGAAGAGGAACACAAGGAGCATCCGAGGATTGTACTCGAGGTATTGAGGAAGCACCAATTGAAGGTGAAGTTTTCTAAGTGTCACTTCTAGAGAGGGAAGTGCGATTCTAAGGTTACATTGTTTCTGAGCAGGTTATTGCTGTAGATCCTACGAAGGTGGCAACAATATAGGACTGGGAACTGCCTAAGACTGCTACAGACGTGAGAAGCTTCTTTGGACTGGTGGGATATTAAAGACGTTTTATCCAAGACTTCTCTAAAGTAGTAGCACCATTAACCAACTTGACGAAGAAGAATCAGACTTTTATTTGGGACGTGAGGTGTAAGCATGCATTCGTGAGTCTGAAGGAGAGGTTGACGAACGCACCGGTGTTGGTCATTCCGAGTGGAAATGAGGAGCTGACAGTATACGCAAATGCTTATGGTCCTGGACTTGGTGCCGTGTTGATGTAGAGGGAAAAGGTTGTTGCCTATGCTAGTCGACAGCTGAAACCACATGAGAGGAAGTATAATACTCATGATTTGGTGTTGGCAGTAATAGTATTTTTTTTAAAGATTTGGAGGCATTATTTGGTCGGGAAGAGATTCGAGTTGTATGCGGATCATAAGTCATGGAAGTATCTATTATCCCAAAATGACCTTAACTTTCATTAGTAGCGATGGTTAGAGTTCCTAGACTTCTATGATTTTTGCATTACCTATATGCCTGGTAAGGAAAATATGGTTGCTGATGCTTTGAGTAGAAGATATGCTAGCTTGGAAGTGATGTTTCTAGAGTGGAAGCAGTTGGAGTTTATCGTTGCTACGATTTTAGACCTCGATGTGAGATGGAGCTGGAAGTGTTGGCTAGCTTGACGGTTAGACCTATCTTGGTTGAATGGATCAGTGCTAGTCAAAGGCAAAATACTAGGCTAATGAAGATCATAGCGAGGATAAAGTAAGGGGTAGAGTCTGAGGAGATGAAGCAGTATGAGATCAACTGTGATGGTTGGCTCCGTAAGGATGGGAGATTGTTTGTTCCTGATGTCGATGGATTGAGGGGTGAGGTGCTACGTGAGTGTTATCATTCGAGATTAACTATACATCCCAGTGGAAATAAAATGTACTTCAACGTGAGATAGACATTTTATAGGGAAGGGATAAAGAAGGATGTTGGTACATTCATCTCAAAGTGCATGAACTGTTAGTTGGTAAAGGCAGAGCAAAAGAAGCCGAGTGGTTTGTTACAACCGCTCGAGGTTCTTGAGTTGAATGGGAATAAGTTTCTATGGACTTTATCGATGGATTGCCGAGGACCAGAGGAGGGTACGGTAGCGTTTGGGTCATAGTCGACAGATGGACGAAGAGTGTTTGATTCGTACCCGTCAAGTCAAGTAGAACAGCATCAGAGTTGGCCGAGTTATATGTGAAGCAGGTTGTGCGATTCCATGGTGTGCCAAAGAGCATTGTGAGAGACCGAGACCCTTTGTTCACTAGCGGGTTTTGGAATAGCTTACAAGAGGTGCTGTGGACAGAGATGCATCTTAGTATGGCTTATCACCCATAGACTGATGGGCAGACCAAGAGGGTGAATCGTATTTTGGAGGATCTCTTGCGAGCTTGCATTTTCGATTTCGGTGGCTCATGGGACGATCATCTACACTTAGTAGAGTTCACATACAACAACAGTTATCAGTCCAACATCGGTATGGCACCATATGAGGTGTTATATTGTCGACCGTGCAATGCTTCTTCGTGTTAGTGGGAAGCGGGCGAGAAACTGATACTTGAGCCCGACATGATCAGAGAGGCTTCGAAGAAGATCGATATCATTCCACAACGAATGAAAGCTATACCGGATGAATAGAAGAGCTACGCTAATAGAAGGAGACATGATTTGGAGTTTTCCATCAACGATAAGGTATTCATCAAGATCTCTCCGTTGAAGAATGTTGTTTGATTCGGTACTAAGGGGAAGTTAATGCCGAGATTCATTGGTTATTTTCTAATACTTGAGAGGATCGGGAATCTAGCACATAGAGTCGACTTACCTCAGAAGATGGCAGGTGTGCACAATGTGTTCCATATATCTCACTTTCAAAAGTTTGTGCACAACTCAGGCATGATAGTTCAACCGGATCAGTTTGATGATATCGAGATTGAATCAGAAGCATCGAGTCCTCATAGGCCTATTCATATCATTGGACGTGATACGAAGCAACTTTGAAGGAAGATGGTATAGGTTGTTAAGGTTCAATGGAGTGAGTGCGAAGGTGATTGCACTTGAGAGACCAAGGAGAGCACGAGGACCGCTTATTCATAGCTCTTTACTTGGTAAGACTTCTGTTTATCTCATTTACATTCACTTTCGGTATCATATAGGGTAGTTTAGTATCCCGCATGCTAGGATAGGCATAGATACCATTTCTTGGTTTTGTGTGCATGTTTGATATGTTTGCCCGTGGATGAAGGCATATGGAGTAACTATGTTTGACTTTACCTTGTTTGTATTGGGGATTTCAAGGGAGAAATTCCTAAAGAGGGGAGAGTGTTACGACTCGTATTTTACATATTAGAGGATCGTAATTTTTTTTTTAAATTTGCATAAGGTCGTATGACTCTATAAATTTGGGAAATGCCTATTAATGATATTTCTTATCTTTAGAATTTTTCTAGATGATTTTACCCCTGAAATTTTTATCGACTGTAACTTTTGATACGAGCCAAATTAGCGTCTGAGACCACTTCCATTGGAAAGGTATGATGGTTTCCCATTTCGTAGAGTGGTCATAACAGCGATTTGGATTTTATGGCTAAGAGATACGATTGTATGAAGATTATCAGTTTTTGAAGCAGCTTATTGGGCAATTAGTGAGTTTAGGGACAAGTCCATTAACCCATTTCCGGTTTGGAGACCTTACATGGCTAAATCATCGTCCCCGAATCACCTTTACACTCTCTCCTATAGATTTAAGCCTTCATTAACTCTTCCTCTACCCAAAACTTTCTCTTTTCCTCATTAAATCAAGTCTAAATCAAAGATTAGGGCTAAATTAACAAGGGAATTTATTAGAGACCTTCACATCCACATTTTTGGGAAGATAAAATCTTAGTTTTTTGTCCATTCATGGATTTGCGTGCAAAACTTGGATTTTGGGTGTTTTCGTGAATGATTTATCATCCCACACCTTACTATATATGTACCCATAGGTTTTGATATGTTTTAAACTCATTTTTGAAGTCAAATTAAGGTTTTAAAACTATTTATAAGGCCAAACCTGTAGCAAAATGAATCTTAAATTGTTTAAAACACCCTAATCATATTGTTTAGGAGTATTGTTGCCTTTGTATGTGATAGGCTATATTAGGGACGTAATTGCATGATAATTTGTTATGGTTTGATATGTGTTTAGGTGTTTGGATGTTGGATGTGATGTGTGTGCATGTTGTGTTTGTGTAAATGCGTGTATGGTTGAAATGCTCATCAGAGCAACTTAGAGTTAGGAATTGTGAAACCGGGCTTCGATGGATTGGCTCCAGAGCATTTGGAGTCATATTGTTGCATATGTGATGCATGAGAGTTGAAGCATTAAGTGTAGCGATGAAATCGGCACGATTTGGAGTGCTAGAAGTGCTACAGGGTTTCGGGTCGGTTGGTGGTGGCTCGGTGACCGATCATGGAGACAGGGTTGGAAGGTGCTTTGATCGGTGGTCGGTCATGGAAATAGGATTGAATTGTGGGGTGGCTCAGTGGCTGGTCCTGGAAACCTGGTCGGTAGGTGGTGGGTCGGTGGCCGGTCTTGGAAACCTGTTCGGTAGGTGGTGGATCGGTGGCCGGTCCTGGAAACCAAATCAGTATGTGGTAGGTTGGGGCAAGGGAGCATGGTCAATGGTTTAGCACGGGGTATGGTTCGGCGTTGGTAGTTGGTGCTTGGCTCGGCAATTGTGTTCTGCTTGGCTCGGTCATGAGTTGGACTGACACAAATTGAGCACAGAGTTTAGCTATGGACTTCAAGGCAAGACTCGGGTTGCTTGGTAGTCCGAGGAGTTGGGTTGGGGTATGGATGGATGACCCCAAGATGGCTTTAGATGACTTTGGGGTGGAAACCAATGAAGTGCGGCAACTTCGATGACTCGGTGTGGCGAGTGACTATAGCATCTGGTGGTGGACTAAAAGGATGAGTTCTGCATGATAGGTCATAGAGTAGAATATGAGGTTGTGATGCTCGTGAGTGGAACACGATAGTTTGTGTGTACCCATGTGTTTGGACGTCTGCGTATGTCCTGTCTTTAGCCATCTACTTGGGCATAAATTGAGCATCGATGGGGTAGTCCTACTATCGGTACATGTGCTAAGGGATTGATAGACGACTCTATGGTTGTGATGCTACTTTCTAGGACAGGGTAGTCTGCGTGTACCCATATATTTGAACGTTTGCGTATATCCAATCCCTAGCCATCTACATGGGCAATGAGTTGAGCATCTGAAAGAGTTATCATACATCTGAAGTTCTTGAGTGAGAGATGCAAGGCTGTGTGATGGATGCTATGTTTGTTGTTTGCTTGATATGCTATGGGATACCCCTATACCCATATTTTTCCACTTTTGATTGTATTTTATCATATCTGTGGTTATGTGCTAACTCTTTGGATGTAGGAACAGGTCAGGTATGGCTGTTTATACCCATACCCTATTTACCATATATGGCTTTTATAGTATATTGAGATGATATATCGCTCACACTAGACTTTTGTCTGAACCGAGGCTTTGTGCTTTACTTCTTATTATCTCGGGTACTCTTAAATGGGTAGATTAGGGTAATAGATCTGGATAGCACATGGAGCTGTTTGGAGTATGAGCAGGAGGTTATACTTTCATATATCTATACTTGGAGCTTACTATCGCTTATATTCCGTTGTGCGGTACTGTGGAGCTATGTTAGTACTTGTTTGATTAGAGATAGTTATAGAGTTTATTATGGAGATTTGGAATTTATAAATGCTTTATTTCAGTTTTGTATAGTCTGTGAACCTGATGCACTTTGATTTCTTATTTATGGTTCATTTGATTATATCACTATCTCGCCTATTTTACATCTATTTTTTATATTGTATTTTATCTATGCGCTATGAGATGTTCTACAGGATCTGTGTTTGGATTTTCTTTATTTTTCACCCTTGACTATCATCCTACATCGGTCGGGTACCTCCACAATGCATTATACAGGTATATTGGGTACCTGAGGTATAGGGCGATCGTCATAAATATATTGGTTGTTATTACACTGGATATATGTTATTCATTTTTGATGATTATATCGGTTGTTGTTACACACTATACGTACATCAATACTATTACATTAAAACCATAAATTCGTTGTTGTTACACGATTATATGTTGTTTGTTTTCATGCTTATGTCGATTATTGTTACACTATACACATTGAATGTGGTTATATTTGTATTTACTACTGCTAGGTACTTTATTGAGTAGGTAGTTGTTGTTACATTATTCTGATGGTCTCTTGTGTTGTTCGATTGTGCCATAGATTGGTAGAAAGGAGGATTTTTGTTTACCCCTTTATGGCAGGAATAACATGTCATGTTATTGCCTTTTCTACCAAAATACATGTTAAACTAGCTATTCACAATTCAAGTGCGCATATGCTAGAACTTAATAGTATATGTCACTAGGTAGACTTTGGGTACTACCATTCGACCTTAGTGCATGAGAACTTGGGTTTAGTGGGGTCGTTTACCAACATGTAATTTATAGCAAGGCATTAAGTAAGTTGGATGGTGATCCTTGAATGAGTGGAGTACTTGGAGATTCTTTTGATGGAGTTTCTCATTCTTAATAGCGGTCTATCTTAAGTTACCAAACCATGAGCGATGAGACTATTTAGGTTAGTATTTGGATGACGTTATATTGTATAAAATAGTGTTATAACTTTTTTTATTGATTTACCTAGTTAATACCATAGTAGTCAATCTTTCAAATTTCCATTGGAACTAGTAGTAGTAATCTATCTATCTGGTACAAAAGTGGAATGAGAGATGGGAATCTAACTTTTAATGCTATATGGTTCATGAGGACCAATGCATGGAAGTTATTGGTATATTTTCATAATGCTTCCGGTCAGAAAAGTTCAACTGCAAGTTGAGTTCTGATTAAGAATAACCTTTGGAAGTTAGCTTAAGTTAGCTTTGGGACCGCTCAGGGAAGGACTACTCGATTAGTTTTATAGTAGCTTGGTTAGTCTTCTAAATGGTGATCCACTACTTGGTTGACGAGTGTTGTTGTACACTTAATAAGCTATTCATAATACCGTTATGTGATCGATATGAGTTTTAACCTGAGCAAACCCAAAGCATAAGTAGTGATATATGTTTATTTCCACTCATGTTCGTAAGTTATTCATTACGTTTTTGATGTATGTTATAACTTGTGATGATAGTGTATGACCAGTCGATGGTTGTTATGCTTACTGTATGTGTGTGTTATATTATTTTCTAGGCCATTGCTTATGTTTGCGCTTGATTTTACGTATGTACTACTGGTTGTTAGGCATTATGCATTATGCGTTATGCTATATACAACTAGATGTTCTATGTAGTTGTAGTCCATCATTATACGTATGATAGTAGACATTTTGTAGTGTTGCGTGTAGATGTTAGGCCCAGTAGCATGAATACCATGATTTGTTTGTTGTGCATATATGCTAGTAAATGTATTTAGGTGATACATGTATGCTAGGGAATTGTGTATTATTATTGCACATAATAAGATAGTTGAGTTAAATTGTCCTATATTTTGAAATTTTAAGGGAAAAATTCTTTAAGGATGGGAGAATGTAATGACTCATATTAATAAAACAAATAATCAAAAGATTGATTAACTTAATTGATTTAATTAACAATTTAATTAAATGGCTTAAAAGTGAATTTTTGAAATAATTAGGCTACAAAAACTATTTCATTATGTCCAAAATGTCATTTAGATTTTAAAAACATATAAAACTTTTTGAAATATGATAATGGAATGAAAAATGGCGAAAAATGAAGTTAGGGGTAAAATGGTAATTATTTAATTATGGTCTAACCTAACAACCTCAAATCAGATTATATATACCTATTCCTTATTCATCTCCATTAAAATTCCTAAGCTAATCCACATTAATTTCTTGGTAACTTTTGCAAATCAACTCCAGAAATCAACAATAAATACTCTAAATGCAAGTTAGAAGATTCTTTGTTGACTCATCTTAACAAAAGAGCAAGCTTGCATTGTTTAATTTTCAGATTGGTGGAGCTAGAACTTTGGAAAGGTGACTAGGAGCTTGATTCGAGAGCTAATCTCGCTTTTAGCGAGTGGGAATAGTTCTTTTCAATTATAAACACTCAGACATGTTATATTTGTTGTATGTGATGTTGTAGATTAGGAAAACTTATTCGTAACCATGATGCAATTGATTTGTGTCGACTGGACCTTATTCATTTTAAATTAACTTAATAAAGAAAGAATAATATGCTAAAAATCCCTAAATTTGATTATAAATTTATCATTGAGAAAATTTGTAAGCCTATGCGATTAGGATATGTTGCATGTCAATTTGGTAACTTATTGGTTTATATTTGTTATGGATAGTTTGCAATGTATGAATAATAATAAAGTGATTAGCACTCATTAGTTGGAAATAAGCCAAAGGAAAGTATGAAATTGATTTATTAGATTAAAACATGAAGTATTATGAACACCCGAATTTAAGCGGTCTAATTGCTTGAGCGGGTGAAGAGAAACAAAGTCTAAATGCCATGAGAAGGTGCTTTGCTTGCACGATGTCTAGAGGAGCTCGGGATGATGCTAGGAGGTGCAAGAGGTGTGTTGGGATGTAGGGAAGGTTGAGAAATCTCTAAATAGAGTGGAGTCAAAGTTTCAGAGCTAAGGAATTAGGTTGTTGCACAAGGCAAAATTCTTCCCAAGGTACAACCGGTCAATGAGTTGGGGTACCACTAATGGGAAAACTTATTTTTTATTTAGGCCAGACTGAGAACTATTAAGTCCTGGAATTTTGTCTAGTATAAGAATAGGAGTTCAGGCGGTCTATATGGGTCCTGGTGACCCGAAACCACTCGAAAAGTACCTGGCATATAGCAGGGTCCATGACTTTAATTTTAGAATAAACGACTCATTTTCCAATGGAGATGTACGATTCATCGAGAATGAACAAAGATGGTGATAAGTTAGTTTTTAGACGACTCACTTAATGGAGTAGAGAAGATGTATGGAGTGTACTATGATCAAGACCACACCTATGGTGTCCGAAGGTATAACGTCGACTGATGACTATATATTACACTTTAGAGATGACTCGATGTCATATGATGAGCATGATATAGTGTTCATTATGTTGTGAAACCCTATGATGACTCGATATTGTCATTATGATTAAAACACCAAATGATGACCTCGATATTGTAACTACTTAGTATGGTGACATGATGTCACATGACACCTTGTTATCATGATTGTTGATTTGAGGTGACATGATATCACACGACTGGAGTAATTAGTTGAGAGTGCAACGGATAAAATGGATGAGTTTCAATTTTTTTTTACCATTTTGGATCTTGTTAAGCCTATGAAGTCTAAATTCCATTTTGATCTTATCAAAATTTATTTTAAATCAAATCACTATTTTATTTCACTTGTAGTTGAAGTTTTTTTTGTGTGGTATGTGAATTATTTAATGTAAACACGTGTATCATACACATCTAGATGTACGTGCACGTGCAACAGTTATAGTGTACATGCTTTAACTTGCATGCCTATAAGTGCTAGGATTTACACCACAAAGGACATGTTAGCCCCTCCATATACATATGTATTGTCTAATATGTATATATGTTTGAATATGAAATAGAATTATATATATGTATGTATGTATATATATAATAGTATAAATTTACACATACACACATATACATATTTATATGTTTATAATATTACAAAACATTAAATTTTGTAATTACTGATATAAAACTTCAAATTTAAATTCAAGCTTTAATTTTAAATTTTCAAATTCCAAATTAGAATAATTACGTAATGAATTATAATTAGTAAATAAATACACACACATATACATACGTACATGCTTACAAAATAATTTATTTATTTATTTACAATATGTGAAAAACATATATATATATATACTTGTATATATATATGTATGTATAACTACATAACTAGATCCATTAAGCTTGTTACTTTAAATCCACATAAAAGGTATTGTATATATTTAGAAATAAATGAATAAATATGCATATATATACACATATATATTTGGCCATAAAATATTTTAATGAAATTTTGTTTTCTTATAGCTCACTGCTTTAATACAAAATTTCCATACAGAAATTATGAAAAATAATTTTTTTATTTTGGAAATAGTTTACTGATGTACGTATTTATTAAAATTATGTTTATTAAATATACAAACACATACACCAAAATGTGTATTTCATTTAACATACATATTAAACAATTTACTATATTGTGTATATATATTTGACATATACATAATCACTTAAAAATATAATCCCCTTTTATTCCAAGATAATAAGATATATATATATATATATATATTTATATACATGATTTAACAAACTAAATATACAACCACACACACACGCATACACACAAAATCACATATTCACATGAGCACACGCATACACACACAATCACATATTCACATCTCATGTTGATAATACATACATATAGGGATTCATGATAAAAGCCAAACCATTTAAATATAAAGAATATGATGATCAAGTATAGAATTATATAAATATGTAAATATGGATAGAACCTTGCAACTGCCTGAATACACCTTAACTATTAAATCTTAATAACTCTACTTGAATCTATATTCAACGCTTTGAAAAGGCGCAATTCAATTAAGAAAGCCACACACTGTTCTTTAGATTTTAATTGAATTTGTGATTTTTGTTGCTTGAAACAATGGAAAGAGGAGTGGGTATTTCCATCCAAAAATCATGAGGAGAGATGGAGGCTAAAACCCCTAAAAGAGAATAAGAGAAAGGAGTGGTTAAAAGTGTTTAAATAACATAGGAAAGAAGGGGTTTAAAAGTGAAAGCATATCTTTTCTTTCCTTTGCCATTCACACCCTTTTGGCATCAAATTCCAAGCCATCTTCTCTAAGTCATGGTTGGCCACATATCAGCCTCTATATAGGCCTCACTCTACTTCAAGCTAGATTAGATGATTTATACTTAAATCAAATTTAAACGTACATCGATATCGTATATCAATAAGTGTGTATACAACTTTTATATACGCACTATTTTTTAATATCGACCAACACGAGTCAAATAAAATTATATAATAAATATTTCATAAATATTAATTAATTATAACAATATAATATAATTGAATTAGGTGGTAAACAGAGGATTCAACATTGTAGTTGTGTTGACTTTTTAGGTGTAAATTCGGTCAGCAGATAATACTGAACAATTTGAATATCAAACTTCATACTTTACATTAGCTATTGATGTGACATTATTGCAAAATTTATCGCGTACAAAGCTTTGATAAAATCTAATTTTACAAAGTTAAGAGACCAGATAGTAACAATTATTTTCACCAATCCTCTTCATCAAAACTATATCACAGTAGGACTTATTTAATTTGGTAATGGTCAAAATTACAACATCGTTCATATATAACTTTGTAGTCCAAACACAAAGTCCTTAGTTCAATAATAAAAATTATTATTAACCGTACTGCTTTGGCCAAAGACTTGACTTTGAGTTGACTTAAGTTTCCATGTGATACTATCCCCATATAACTGAGAAGATGAATTCTCCCTCGAATACTATTTCACTTCCAATTTTTCCACCCGACCCAACTATAGTTGCTCACTAGGCACTATTCTACAATTCAACTATAATTAAAGTGAAGTTTCCACATTGAAGCTCGACCATATTCTCAAGTCGAGGGATTGTTAATATTGTCACTTCGATATTCTCTATTTGATCTTAGTTATATTAACCAACTAGAAAACTATCGATTACGTCATTCCAAGGTTATCCAATAACCATCAGTACGTAACCCTTGGTTCCTCCAACAACCATGAGTAAAACACTGCCCAAAATTTGGAGTTACATAATCTAGTCTCAATGGATGCATCGATATTCAGTCATGATACATCTCGACTAGGAATATTTAAAAAGGAGTGTTTATTATATTATGATAAATTACTCATGATTACAACATCTTATAATTACTATCATGAAACACACAATTTATGGACTTTTTATTAAATATACACTTAAATTGAATAATTAATTTGTTAAACCTAAGATTGGCACAACACCCAAATTCAAAGAAAAACGAGATAGATCTAGTAAATCGGCAAGGGAAATAGTAAATAACATAGATATTTTTATAGAAGTTCGTTAAATTTTATAGCACATGTCTACTTTAATCTTATTACAGTTTGATTGTCACGAGTACAAGAGCTTTGCAATTTGATTTTCGATCTAGAACAGCAAAAGTAATCTCTAAATTGACAATAGTGTGTAAAGGACAGGAGATGAAGAAAATAAAGGCCAAAAGTCATTTCATAGTTAATATAGGCTCGGTATTTATAGGAGAATCGCCCACTAGAGTCACCAGATCACTGGAGACCCGGTAAGAATCTAGATCCATGAGAATAGAGAGGAAGATGAAGTCTTCCCATAGCACAAAACATGTCGGTACCGACATGAATCATGTCGGTACCGAGAAGATTTGCCCTATGCAAATCATCGGTTCTTCCCCTACTTCAGTTCACATTTTCAATTCTTCAAGTTCTGATCACTTTCTTGCTTATGAAAACCTTTTGGTACCGAGATGTCTGGCTTCGTCCAATACTTCTCCTTTTCTATACATCTTTTGGAGTTGTTCACCCACTCCTTCAGATATGGGCCTTGAGATGATCACTTTATAGTTCTACCACTTGATCACAGCAAAATTGCCCAAAACAGCATAGGGAAAGCCACTTGATACTAAGTCCTTTCCTAATCGCTCAGTATCGAGTCCTTTCCTTAGTCACTTTAGGACTTCAAACTTCTGGAGTTCCCTTCTAAGGCCATTTTAAGCTTGCTCCCGAGTTCTTGAACCATTTCGCTTCCATCCCGATGTCTAGATTCACTTGAAGGTTGCTTGTTTTAAATGCTGGAAAACACTTGTCCCCCAAAGTATGATTTTGTTAAAAATGAAGCATCCTTTGGATCAAGACAAGCAATATAGAGTTGTCTGCATGAGTCCATTGGTCATCCAAAAATCATTTTGAAGAGTCATCTCTATTTCAAGAGCATCCGTTCAATCCCTTATATAGTTAATGAACCTTTTTCTGCACCAAGCTCTAGATCTATTTCACTTTGAATATCGTTCTTCACCTTGGCCCGGCGAGAGTTCTTTCTCTTCATTTTCCTTTCTTTTTTTAATCATGTAAGTACCGAAAGGTTCATGTCGGTGCAGACATGATTTTTCACTTCGGTAAAGCATTATATAGATTAGGGACTTAGGAATTTTCGAAAACACTTTATCTTTCCAGACCTGAATAGTTTTTCTTAGGTGATTTCAGACTTCAACAGCCGCCGCTACCAACATCGACGATTCCAAGCCACTGTCGCCACTTTACCTCGATAACCACTGGCGCCTTCAGACAATCTCCACCACCATTCCCAACGATCTCGATTAAAGTAGGTTTTCGAAGGATGGTAATGCCACGGTCGCAGTGGCGATGCTATTGCTATCATCTCCTTGCCCATGCTGCCATTCACCATGACCAAGAGAGGAATCGATTTTTGATTTGTGGCCGACCACTTCTTATGCTTCATCTAACTCCAAGCCCTTGCTGCCATAGGAAGATCTCAAGCTAAACTCAAAATCGACACCAAGAAAGTGTTGGGGTTCGCATTGGCTTGCTTCTAACTTGGTGTTGGCTTCGAGTAACATTCGACCATTTCTTGAATTTTCTATCGCTGGGCCTAATTATGCCTACATAATAAGTTCCTACTCATGGAAAGCATTATAAGACTCTTTATTGAGTTGTTATCTAGCATGAATTAAAGATTATGCCCTGATAGGATTGTTTTGGAGAACGGTCACGTCGAACGCACATTAGCGTCCGAAAGTTGTACCATACAACATTTTATGTCACTGCACAATCTTGCATTCCAGCAAATAAAGCTTCGCATCTCTTTGGATAGCGGTTTCATTGTAGTTCACTTTTGCGATAATGCGTAAAATCCGACACACGGTCCTATCATGCGATGGAGCTCGTTTGGCAGCACGAGAAAACTATTTACATAGAGTGTTCTGCACACCGTGATTTGGACATAGGATACACACTGCATAGATTGACACTTCACACTGCCTCGATCAACGCTCTGAATCCAATTGGTCAGCACATGTCGACATCCATTGAATTTTGTACACTGGTCATAAGGGCGTTTACTAAAGTAAAATTTCAAAATACACATACCTAACCGTATTCGCTGTCAAGCTTTCCATTCCAGAATGACCTCCACTCACCTCGTTTCAACACTATTGCAGAATCTTTAACTCCTCTTAAGGTCGGCTCATCAACCGCCCATGCCTCTATGTCTACTCTATTTGGAGTAAGGCATTCGATTACAGTTGAACTCCAAGGACAACTTGTTCCAATAGTACATAGTTGAAACCAGCCTCCACGTTGAATGAAGAACCTAACTTAATAGTACTAGATGACCCTTCAGATCAAACACCATCTTTATTAATTGCATAGCAACTCTAGACGATATGCTTCCACAATGGAATTCGAGAAAATGATGCACTTCTTCCAAAAATTATTTAACAGGCTCACAATCCTCCTTAGGGGTACACTACTTGAAATAAGCACATGTGCTTGGGTGTAGCCATTTTGCATTTCGATGAATTTCCTAGATTCATTGTACAAGAAATTGAGCTGGTTTGAACTCAAATGCACCCCCAATGGATATGCCTTCCTCAGTTCTTTGTATGTCTTACTCATGATACATATTCAACAATCTCCAACCTTTGTGGAGTTGACATGCCTTTTTAACTTCAAAAAGTGAGCCGATTCGCCTTCTTTATTAAACATTGAAGCCTAGTGTTGCAGCAAGGTCATTGAGGCACTCCATAACACATGCTCGTACTTTAAGAGCGAATATTTCTTTGTTCGTTGCCTCTTCGGCTTCAAACGACTCTAGTTGTCTGGACGTAAGGCTTTTCTTTATCATTTTTCCTGCACTTGGATACTGTTCATATAAGAATCTAACTTCATTTCCATTCTATTCACAAATCTTCCTGAACGAGATATCAGCGATGTGCATTCCAACACCTTAGACATTAGGAAAATAGTTAACGTCCAGCATTGCTCCACCACCTATCTACTTACAAACGAAAGGCTTTGTGAGTATGGACTCCTACATCCATGCCGATATGTCATGCCTCTTCCATTTCCTTATAAGAAGTCTCATGCTACTTTCAGGTCCTCCATACCCACTCATGACCTTGACAGCATTAATCAAGGACGAGATGAAGGTTAGGGCAGTGAGATGAAATTCAATGAAGGAAAGGAAAGAGTGGTGAAAGGAAATCTGGTTAATGCAGCAGAAGAGGTAAGGAAAGAGGGGAAAAGGATGAAGGAATAGAAGGAGAAGAAGAAGATGGTGAGATAGGCGAGGAGGATGATGACAAGGATGAAGACTCTGGTCTCAGAGGCAATGAATCATACGCGGAAAAGTCTCTTGAAGGTGATATCGCTCTTGTGTCATGTTGTCCAAAGTGGCTAGTAATTAAGTCCTCACAACAAGCGCCCGACCCTATTTTAGCGCTAATCATTGAAGCAACTCCTGTCATGGGCTCCTCGAAGAATATTTTTGGTTCCTTAAACGAGCTGGATATCCCAATGGAGATAATCGTCAATGAGAGTCCAGGGAAGTTTAGTTTTCCATTTGGGGATCTCTTAGCCGAGGGAGATGAAAGCCCTTCTTTACAAATCACCGAGCACGGTCCATATGATACTTAGGGCAATATCGACACTTCATATACATTTAGGATTACGAACACCAACATCCTACACTCATCTTTAATTTGGTGCGTTAGTTATGATATTCCTTTTATTCCTTTTCAAGTATAATGGTGAGAGTCTATATGAACTATCACTATCACTGCTTGAGCATCAATCATCATCGCTTCTCTACTTTGGGTCCTCACTCACAATGCTCAGGAACATACCTGGAGATAGAGGAGGAAAGGATAATAATAATGGAGGGAGAATTCTAAGAGGATGAGGAGAGAAGGAGGAGATGCAGAATATAGGAGAAGGAGCACAATATTATTGGAAAGAACCCGCTTGATTCTCGTGACAGCCTAGGGCCTATTTTCGGCTTGTCTCAGCCATGCACTCAACCTTAAATCCTTCTGCATCAACTTCTGGCATCTCAGCCTCCAGCTATGACTGTATCAAATCCCATTAAATCCAAAGAAATCTCAGGCTATACTGCTCTACCACCATCCCCACTAGGTCAATCCATTTCTATTGGCAGTAGGACGTATGCCGCTTTACCCAGCTATTGCTTAACGAGGGTGATGTTCGATCACCATGTGAAAGATATCTCCCATCAGGATGCCAATTGTTGGGTCGAAGGGATGAATAAAATGGTTGAACGGTACTTCAAAATGGAAAAAGCACATTGAAGCTCTCTTCGAGATCAATAGAATTAATCAAGCAGAAATCTAGTCATTCGAGAGTGAGAGGAGATCCCAGGATAACATTATTGTGGGTTACAAGTCTGGGCTGGAAACAAAACAAAGGGAAGACACTCTCTAATTACCCCAGCATGCCAAAGAGCTAACTGCAGAGCTGGCAACCACATATACTTAAGCTCTCAACGTCATCAACAATCAACTTAAGAAAGCTCATCAAGAGAGTAGCATCCTCAACACACAAGTTAAGGCCAAGGAAGAGGCACTTCAGGCTAAGGATAAAGAGCTTAAAATAATTCAAGCAGAAGTTGATAGGCTTAAAGGTGATCTTAAAGCTAGAACAGACTCCAAAACCAAAGATCAGATCGATCTTGATATAGTAGAGGTCGAAATAAAAAAGCATAAAGAACAGGCTAGAA
Source organism: Allium fistulosum (assembly GCA_030737815.1). Classification (NCBI taxonomy): domain Eukaryota; kingdom Viridiplantae; phylum Streptophyta; class Magnoliopsida; order Asparagales; family Amaryllidaceae; genus Allium; species Allium fistulosum. Next base: position 117,275,084 of record CM060908.1, on the reverse strand, counting down.
GGAGCAACAAGGAGATGAATGCCAACCTCCTATAATTCTTTGCAAATGTCAAAGAGGAAAAAACTAAAATGGCTAGGGGATAGCTACCCGTTACGCTTGCTGATGCATGGGAGGAGATTCTTTGATGATCAATTGATCGGAGGAGGCCTGACTGAAGACCAACTGAAAGCAAAGTTGCTGGATGAGAAAGATATATTAGCCCTTGAGGCAAGGTCATCTTTCCTGAGGAGAGCATGACTGCGGGAAAGACCGCCATTGAGGCTCCTACCGATCCTAGTGCATTGGATTGAGCAGAATCATCTACTCCAAAATCTAAAGAGCCTGCAATGGATGTTATACCTCTTGTGGTGGCTACTTCTGAGGCCACTCATATCCAAATCCCATCTCTACTATAATAATTGCCACTAAACCTTACATCCCTCCTTTCATCACTCAACCTATTCAACCATCCATTGAAGAGGCGAGACCACCAAGTCTACATTCGAAGGAGCTTCACCCGACGAAGGTATTTCTCTTATTCCCTAGTATTCAGAAAGATTCATTCTCGCCTGAAGTTGTCGTTAACTTTACTTCACTATCTATGAACTTATAGTTCATCTGTAGCTTCCTTCTTCGCCATTAGCAACTCAAGGCTGGGTCCCAGCGCTATCTCAACTATATCAACCACTATGACCATAGAGCCAATCATCCCAATACCTCCTTCCAGCTCTGGCCCTGGTCCTTATTCACATAAAATAAGGTTGACATGCTAAGCCTTATTCCTCGCCTTCCTTCTTTGAAAAGTAAGCTTTCGAAGGGCCTCGACACTTGAGGTTCTTCGATACCTTCTGACACTACCATCGACAATCTCGAGGACCTTACCAAAATGATAGTTGAAGGAGAAACTACACCTTCTAAGTGGAGCACTCCAGAAAAGGGAAGTCCAAGGATGGGAAGGATTCAAAGAAGCGCCCAATGAAGGATTATCCGAAGGGTGGTAATAAGCGAGGGAAGAAGAAATAAGGCCGACATTGTGCAGAAGCGACCCTTGCAATCCTTGTTTATAAAAGTAATTGTAAATAAAGGATTATTTTCTATATAATCTTTGTCATGTTTATATATCTGCACTTTTATTTAATTTTCTATTTACTACTACTTGCATATAATATAATTATATGTGATGCTTGATCGTCTATATTATACATGCATGTATCTGTGCAATTCTATTACTTACTGTAGCTTTGTACATATAAGTACCGTGTTTACTCAGTTATAATCCATTGCATGGTTTTATTTATCATTGCTAAAGTATTTCTATTTTGGCTAAACAAAACATGTTACTCATGTGGCCAGCCCGTGGCCAACCCTGTTCATTCTCGGTCGAGTACCATCTAGCCATAAACATGGTTATAGTTAAAGAAGTGTTCCACTTCTTGTCCTTCCCTATCTATAGGAAATAACATTTAGAGTGTCTATCTCTAAACATTATACTTCAGTCTTGCCTACCTCCAGGCATTGATCAGGTTCGTTTATCGTCCTTCATCACTTATCGTTGATCGGGCATGTCCCGTTGGGCGTATAGTGATAAATAATCCAGTCCCCAATCAATCCTTATCTCTTGGGACCAATAATTCTGGTGCTAATCTCTGATCATCGATGTTCAATCCCCATAATCTCTAGGCATTGATCAAGATAATTCCCCGACCATCGTTGTTTCATCCTCGGTTTGGCAAGTCCTGTCGAGCCACAAATGTAGTCGTGAGAGCTTCAATTATACATTGATTCCTATCGTCGGGAATCGGTGTTTTGGGTGCCTATCTCTGGGCACCCACTCTCGATCTCACATGTCTTCAGTTGTTTATCAAGAATATTCGTTGACTGTCATCGCTTATCCTCGATTGAGCAAGTCATGCTAGGGCTACAAGCGTGGACATTAAATCTTTGATTGCACACTAGTTCCTATCTCTGGGAACTGGTGCTACGGTTGCCTAACTCTAAGCATCCCTCATTGACTTTGCCTATCTCCGGGCATTAGTCAAGATCAGAGGCATAAGGCAAAATCATTTGATTGACCCACGTGTGATTATCTCCCCTGACCAGATATGGATCAAAGAAGTTAATTCATACCTATCTCCGAGTATTAGATTACACAGCTAATCGCATACCACATAATTTAGCTTACAGGAACATGGTTCAATTGGTTTTGAAAGTGAAATTTATTTACAAATTAAATAAATGAAAACTCCCGCCTTATTATATTGCCCCTAGTTCACTATGGTGGCTTATTTGCGAAAAAATAAAATACACCTAAGTGTAATAGCATCCCAAGTGATCGCTATTCCATTCCTATAGAATTAGGATCCCATCAACAGTTGCTAGCTTGAAAGTTCCATCTCCAAGCTTCTATTCAATCGCATAGGGACCATCCTAATTCGGACTAAATGTTCCCGAACTAGGGAGAACTCACTTCAAAACGAGATCCCCTACCTTAGAGGTATGCTTTCTGACCTTGGCATTGAAATTCCATGCCACTCTTTATTGATGAGCGGCTTATCTCAATTTAGCTTCTTCCCGTTTCCCGTCGACCAAGTCAAGACTCAAGCATGAGTTCCTCTTTAGATCATAGTGTTTTCTTCAGTGGAAAAGAATTTTCATTTCTATTACTATCGGCCAGAGCGAATGGAGCATGTTCGGTCATGAACTTATGGGTTGTTCAGTAAGCCCACTGTGCTAAGGGCAGTTCATCGACCAGTTGCCCTTGGCTTTTTTCAGTAATTTCTTCAGGACATATGTGATTATACACTTCACCACCTCCGCATATCTATTCTGTTATAGGTATGCTACTGCCGACAAGCTCTTTTCAATCTTTTATCAGTTACAGAAGTCCTTGAACTCATCATTCTCGAATTGAGTCCAGTTATCAGTTTTAATTTTCTATAGGACTAAATCTGCATATGATGTATCCATATCAGAGAACTTTCTTTGCTAACATCTTCCCCTCTATATGGTCACCGTAGCTTCCTTCATGTATTTCCACGAGGATTTTCTTATCCTCGATGATGCTGATAGAGTTAGGGGTATGCCTTAAGGCAATTATGTAATTTGTTACATATATCTAACTCGATAACCGATCTTGTTCGAATTAAAAGGTGTTTTCTTTCTATTATATACTTGATGTAATGTGTTATATCAATTAATTAATTTAATTAAAATATATTTAATAGAAAATCCATAAATGGTATGTTTTGTGATGGTAGTTACAAAGTGTTGTAACTGTGAGTAATTTATCATAATAAAATAAATGTACTATTTTCAATATTCCTTGTCAAGATGCATCGAGACTGTATATCGATGTATCCGTTGAGACTAGAATACGTAACGTTCTCTAAATGGTTGGTAGTGCTTTGTGCACCTAGGGGTTACATACTGATAGTTATTAGGTAAGTCTAGAATGACATACTCGATAGTTTTCTGTTGGTTAATATAACTAAGATCAAATAGAAAATATCAATGTAACTGATTTATACAGTTCTCCCGACTTGAGAATAATGTGGATCTTCAATATGATAGCTCTACTTTGATTAAAGTCAAATCATGGCACAACATCCATCGTGTGACTATAGTTCGGTATAGTGGAAGTATAGGAATGAAGCACTATTCAAGATAGAATTCATCTCCTCAATTATATGGGGTTAGTATCACGGTCAACTCAAAGTCAAAGTCTCTATCACAGTTAATAATAATTGTTATTATTGAATCAAGGATTTTGTGTTTGGACTATAGAGTTGAATATGTACGATATTGGAATTTTTGACTATTACCAAATTCTATAAGTCTAAAGTGATATAGTTTTGGTGAAGAGAATTGGTGTGAATAAATGTCACAACTGGGTAATGCTAAATAATATAAAATTGGATTTTACCAAAGCTAAGTAAACGATACATTTGGCCAAAATGTCACACCACCTACTAAGTGATGTGTGAATATTGACATTCGAATAGTTTGATGTTAATTGCTGATTGAATTTACACCTGATGAGTCACACAACCGAAATAATGAATTCTTTTTAAACCAAACGGTTTTATTAGTTTATAATTGTTATAAATTAATTAAGCTAATTAATATTAATGAAATATTAATTATAAAATTTTGAATATCTAAGGAATAAATATTATTGTATATATTTATAATAGTTAAAAATATCTCGACCAATATAGGATATCAACAAGCAATTAAATTAGATTTAATTAATAATATTTATTTGGGCTTAAACGGGCCATTAACCCATGATGTTAAGATATTATTTTGACTGCAATAAGGCTTGTAGGAGGTGCCTATAAAAAGGATAGATGGGGTTTGGAGATGGATAGTTGAGATTTGATGAGAAATGGTATGAGATGTGATCCATATCTCTCTATTTCTTCCACTATAAAAGGACCCCTAATCCTAAAGCCAAAAGTAATTTTTGGCTGCCGTTTCACCATCATTGCTGGCTGACCTCATTAATAAGGAGCTCTAACAAATTCGTCTCAAATCAATTTAAAAAGTCATTATGAAAGACTTAAAAAGGATGTTCAAAAAGTCCATTTACTCATACAGTGTAAAGCCTTCGACTCGGATGAAAACAAATAGAGCATTTCGCCACAGTCAACCTTTCAACATAGATGAGAAAGTAATGATGACTTCAAAGCTCTTTTCGAAAGCAATCAATAACGCTCCTTTCAACTACGCACCAAACCTTTCGAAGTCAAAGGTTTTGCTCCTAAGTAACCTTTTCGAAAGCCTAATAAGCCTTTCGAAACGGTTGAGACATTTCCAGGATACCTTTCGACATCGTCGAAAGCTGCTATGAAGAAAGCAACACTCAGAAGTCAATAAAGAGTGAAAAGCAACCTCTCAACAACATTCAAGAGAAGGCAAACCCTTCGACAGGGTCAAAAGGTACACAAAAGATGTAAAAAGAAAACCTTTCGATGAAGTCGAAAGGTTAATGAAAGCATAAGAGTGACAAACCTTTCGACAAAGACGGAAGGTTCATGATGGAATATGAAGGAAAAACCTTTCGACAAGGACGAAAGGTTCATAACAAGGAAAACCTTTAGATGAGGTCGGAGGGTTCATAACAGCATGAGGGATGCAGACCTTTCAACAAGGTCGAAAGGTTCACATAGTATGCAAAGAAGAGACCTTTCGACAAGGTGGAAAACAAGGAAGCAAAAGAGATTGACCAAGAAGCACAAGAGACTCCTAACCTTTCGACACAGTCGAAGGGTTCATAACATTTCGATGGAGTCGAAAGGTTTAAGACAACATATAAAAGGGGGACCTTTCGACTTAGTCGAAAGCATGAAGTCCAAAGGTGGTCCGCCTGCATCTATAAATAAGACCCAAGGGGTCCAGTTTTGGGGACCGAATTCTGGGAACTTAATTCATCTTCTTTTCTCTACTCTTATAGTGATAATTATACTTAGAAACCCTAAATTGAATTGGGGAGAGAGCTCAATTTCTTGTAACTCATCTGTTGTGAATAAAACGGCGACGACTTGTTCATGATGAATGTTGGCAATGAGGGGAATCATTAAGATCATTAGCTAGACTAATGATCAATTGCACATGATTTCAACCTTTTTACCAAAATCTCTTTTGATCTATGCTATGTATAAGATCAACTTAGTCATTCCCCATTGAAGCACATCATCTTTGAAATTCATACTTAACGTGGGTAGTTAAAGTGATGATGACGTGTTGCATATGTTAAATGTACAAATAGGGGCATAACTAAATTGATCTTATATAAGAAGAGTAAAGGGGTTAAAGATATAAATCGGGACTGCTTCGAAAGGAGGAAAACCTCTCGACTTAGTCAAAGGGTTTACTTTCTAATGGAATCCTGGGTTATATATCTTAAAATCGCTCATGGTGGATTTAATTCGAAGGGATTCCACTTCTTTAAGTATAAATAAATCCTTCGAATTGGTTCCATAGAAGGAAAATGGACATCAATGGAGCTAAAAGCAGTTAAGGTTGGCAATTAGATATGCATCTCCTTGCAACAATGTCGAGAGGTTTCATTCATTAACCATTCGACACGATCAAGAAGGAAGTGATAGACATAAACCATAACTGCTTTCGACTCCAAGAGGAGATGGAACCTAACAAGTTATTGATTTCTGGGAGTCAAATGGTTAAGAATGATATCAACCTAATCGAAAGGTTGGAAAAGCCTAGTCTCACCTTTCAACAAAGTCGAAAGGTTTGGTAATTCGCTTCTACTCCAACCTAGTCGAAAGGTTGGGGTAATCTTTTTAACAAAGGTTGAGTTATTTCCTCCTACACCAAGTTAGACGAGAGGTTGAGGTGGTTATGCTAATAACCTTTCGACAAGGTCGAAAGGTATGACAATCCAATACTTTATCAACCGGGTCGAAGGGTTGAATTAGCCTCAATAACCTTTCGACAAGGTTGAAAGGTATGACAATCCAAAAATACACCTTCAGAGGCGAGAATCATTTCTACCATATGGTTATGTCCAAAACAAAATTATATTATCAAGGCATTGGGAATGTTGACAAGTTTTCTTGTTAACATATATAAATTATAAATTTAATTAAAATAAGATATTTTATTTAAATAAAATTTAGAAATATTCTAAATAAATTAGACTTCATAGGCCCAATATTGATCCAATAGGGTAATTTTTTTTAAAATTTTATCCATAACTTTCGCTATGGGCTAACTCAGTCCCAACAATGGTATCGGTACCCAATAGCTTATGCGGTCTAAATTAGTCATGTTAGGGTTAACTATTATGCTCACAGCACAAAAGTTGTCCCTAATAGAAAAAGCCCAAATTCGAATTGGGCCTTGGCTGATTTTCGAAATTATATGAAAGTTAAAATATAAGATTTTAAATTTTAAATTTAGATTTAAAATAAGATACACGAATACTATAAAATTATAATATAATAAAAATTCTAAAAATGTTTGAAAATAAATATTAATTGCAAAATTTCAAAATTTATTAGTAAGAGTAAGAAAATAAATTAATTAAATAAGTTAATTAATTAATAAATAGATAAATGTATTATATATTATGATATATGTTATGTTATTTTAAAATGTTTAAAATAACATAAGTATACATGTATGTATATGAATTGAATTTTGAAACTAATATAATTTAATTAGAATTGTTTAATCAAATAAATTAACCAGAGATTAACTAATTAAATCAATTAATTAAAGGTTAATTAATTAAGTGAATATACATATATAAGATATATGTGCAATGTTATAAAGGTTTCAGTATGTAATAAATATTTAATATAAAGTTATATTAAAATAACATAAAATTAATTAAAATTCTATTAATTAAATAAGATTTAATTAATATAATATTATACATAAGGCTATTACATAAGTAGTATGAATTATAAAAGTTATATAATAATAAAACTTATATAATATGAATGTATAAACTAAAGGTGGAACATTAAAGAAACCTTAAATAGACTTAAGGGACAAATACATACGTATTGTACGTATATCGTGATTTTCGATGTGTCCGACACTTGAATCACGAGAGTAATTCGTAAGAATTATATTATTCCATAAGTCGATATCACTCAATATTAAATATTAAAGATTATAAATCTTCAATATAATGTTTTCCTCTACTATATATATACATATTAATAAATTACTTGCATACTCCTTAGTTGTTGAGCAGACTCAAGTTGGGGAATTTATGTGTATTATCATTAATATATTGAATATACGAGGTAACATAACTATATTTATTTGTTGACCAGACGCAAGGTACATATACTATACTTAGGTCGTCGCGATATGGTAGGTACGAGTGAATAATTTCATTTCGATTTGTTGAGCAGACTCAAGGTCGAAGCGGCATTAGGACAAGGTACCAAAAGGTTAGGAGTTGTATATGATATAACCGCTAAGGAGTTATCCATCATCCGTGGAGCTATGACTTATTGAGTAGACTCAAGGTCACAATTTCAAGATAGACAAGTCCTAACACTTATTAATGAAGGCGAAAGACTTTTATGTTTCGACTTAGGATTTGGTGAAATATAAAAGACTAGTAAGAGCCTTATTAGAAGAATGAAATGATAACATTTAACCTTTTCTAATATTGTAAGAACATATGTTATACAATTAATGTTACAATAATATACATTAAATTTGTGCATTTAATATGATTGATAAAACGTTTATCAATTAAGATACCCATAATAAAGATTAAAAAATAGTAATATAATATATATACTTACTATTAAATACTTCTTGCATGTTAATGTTTTCTATACCCATGCAAGTACCTAATTTTACAACTATTTAATACATTCGTAATTTCATCACCTAAGTGTTTATTTGGTCGAGATCGTGCATTCAATGAGTTCCAAACTCAAAAGCAATACAAGATTATGGATATTTGATCCATATACTATCAATTATAAGTGTCATGTTAGGATTGGTAATAGTTCGTAATGTATGATACTTCGAAGAGGTTAGTTCATTCGAAATAAGCCAATAAACAGTACTGTGAAATCGAGTATTCAATTTGATTGATTACAAAAAGGATTGTATTGTGTTAAATATAAGATTAGACCAAAACTACAAGAAAGATCTAAGAATTCAATCATTGAAATGTCAGCCTGATCAGTTTATGCAAAGTGCAACATATTTGATGTCCTTAAATATTAAGGCTATTCAAGTACATTTTGGTAAAGATTTCATTATGATGTTGTAGTAAGGATTTTCTTTTAAATGGTTCGACCATTTAGAAAGAAAACTAATGTATAACAGTAGATGTGAGTAAAGGTATAGTTGGGATGAAGAGAGTGAATAGTCACTTCTACTTTATAAAGAAACATCATATATGAGAATTGTAAAATAATAATTGATACTTTTTTTTGAAGCAAATGGGTACTTTTATTAGAAACAACAGGTTACAAAACATGTAGAAACAACGTCAAACAAGTGAAAAAAACCGCTTACAAATCACTCGTACTGACCACTCTACAATATCATAACCAAAAGACACGCAAGAAACTCAACCGAAGGGAAGCCCAAACAGGGAACAGCAGCTTCACATCCCACTTATCAATCTCACCCACCACATCATAATTAAACAGCAGTTCATTAACTCCCAAATTAACTATGGCTGAAGAAAAAATAATGGCAGCGTTTGAAAATCCATGGCAGTCGAACGGCAGCTTCGAGACGAAAAACCCAGAACAACCGAGTGAAGACGGAGGCAGTGACAAAGGCGGTACCCTCTTTATTTATTACTCGACTTGTAGATCATAATTTTAACATCAGTAGCTATAAGTTCAGATCTGACCTTGAAGGGAAGAGTTTGTTTATTATATAATCGATTACTTCTTTCACACCATAGATGCCACACAGTAGCCACAATACATGCATCAATTTTCTGCATATGCTGTTTGCTACTATTCTGATTATGAGAAATACTTGCTAAAATGCCTTGCAAATTAGAATGGTGTTGTAAGTTAATATGCACATGTTGATAGACCTCATTCCAAGTATTTTTTGAGTAAGCGCATTCAAAAAATAGATGGTTATGACTTTCCTCCATACTGTTACAAAGAGCACAAGTAGTAGTTACGATAGAATTATTCCAAGTATGAATTCTATCCAATGTATTCAGTTTGTTGAGAACAGCAGAATATGTACATGCGGACATTTTAGGAGAACAAATGCTATTCCATATATGATGATGCCAATCTACAGAACTTGATTTCGTTTGAATGCTATCCCAGACTGATTTAAAAGAGAATTCACCACTATTTGATGGTAGCCACCACCAATAATCCTCTTCACTATGTCTATCAATATTGATATTTTTCACCATGTTGCATATGTCGTTTGGTAATTCAACAGTTCCAAAATTCCAATCATGGTCTCTGATCATAGTAGACACTAGGTGTTTGCTATTACCAGCATAGGCCATCCTTTGCCACCCTAGTTTGTGCACCAATGACTCCCCATGTATCCACGGTTCGAACCAAAGACTAGTGGTTCGTCCATTAGCAATACCCTTACCAATCAATCCTTTGCTACTATCCCTTGCTTTGAGAATGGATTTCCAAGTAGCAGAGGTAGTGGGATCATCCATAATAGTCCAAAATTGCTTATCTTTACAATATCGATTTGTCATCCATTTCGCCCATAAGCTTTTATTCTCCAGCAATTTCCACAATAATTTAATGGAATTAGCTATTTGCATATCCTGAATATTTCTTAAGCCCAGCCCACCCTCTGCCTTAGGCATACATACTTGATTCCAATTAATTTTGTGTTGTTTACTGCCCCATAGGAAATTGGCACAAATGGAATCAATTTTCTTACTGACGCATATCGACATTTGACAAATTTGAAGCCAAAAGGAGATCATAGGGTATATGACAGTCTTAATGAGTTCCAACCTACCCGAGAAAGTTAATAACATATTATTCCAGGTAGACAGCCTTTTCTTAATTTTATCTATAAGTTTGTTAAAATCAGCTGTCTTGAGACTAGTACAGCTGAGAGGAAGACCCAGATAAATGACTGGAAGTTGAGCAGATTCGATGTTCAAAATTGAAGTAATCTGCTGTTTACCCCTGACACTTTTACTAAAAAATAATTTGGATTTTTGTTCATTAATGTTCAGTCCAACATTCACTACAACAAAAAAGACCTTTCGCAGCATTTTAAAAACGCTGTTAAACCCTTTCGCAGCGTTTTAAAGAGCGCTTTGTAACAACAAGCTGTAATAGAGTCAGGATATCTTACAGCATTTTGAAAACGCTGCAGAAAACATATCATATTGCAGCGTTTTTCCTTTTTGCAACATTTTAGAAACGCTGCAAAAAAGTTCCATATTACAGCGTTTTACTTTTATCATAGCCTTTTAAAACGCCGTGATATGTCCCGAACCAGACATTTTCAAAAATGTAGCAAAATTGTGTGATGACGTTTTTATAAGGCTGCAAAAGGTCTTTTTCACAGCATAGATGAAACGCTGCAGAAAGTTGTATATTGTTTTGTTGATTTTCTACACGTTAATTATGCTGTAATATCATAGAAATGTCTTTATAAATATGCTTTAGTTAGCCAATATATAAAACGTATTCAAATAAAACTCAAACAATAATCATATAAACACGTTTAAATAATTCAACACATTGTATATAATAAACATACATAGGTTTGCACAATATCGGTAAGTTTGCACAATATCCCTAAGTCAACTTACATAAATACTACTCCATGACAAAATGCATAAAGCCAAAAATATTATATGCTTATTATGCCCAGAGGACTTCAAACACTTCGATTGTGCAACATCATGATGATTTTTTGCTCCAAAAGTCTTTAGTTACCTATAATAAAAAAATCATCGATCAACAAATATAAGTGATAACACATTGGAAGATTCTATCTATAATTCTACCATAATGCACACTGCCATACAAATAAGAAACTATATAGTGATAAATTCTCTCGAAAGAGAAGATAATTCAAAATTCTGTAGAAAGAATTAAGTGGTAGCATTATAAGTGTTCGTTTCATCTGAGTGTAGACTCCTTAGATCAATTATTATTTACAATTCAAGGAATACTTCTAGGTATTACATGCCTAGTACAATTTGTAAAGGATGAAATTTAATGAAATTTGTAGAAAAATGTAGGAAAGCCTGTAAATTCCTAGGCATTTTTGTATTATTTACAATTTAAGGACTGCAGGTAACTGGCAGCGATGCGCGAACCCGTCCACAATTGCAAATACTGGACAAAGAAATTGTTATCAAGGGGCTACTTAGTAGCGAAACATAAATCTAAAGACAATACTTTTATCATAAATCAGAAAGTTTATGGAGCAAGGCTTGACCCAAATGTTGGTAAAACATATATTAATAATTTCTTTCACTGTTAGATTAAACTAAACATATATGGTAATTTGTACTATTTTTGAAATACTAACTTTGCAATTGAATAGATAAAGAAAAATATGTATAGAAAATGATGACATATGACAATCTTATCATTTAAGTTCAGCTACCAGATAAAAAGGAACTCCTGCTGTGTTCATATAATCAGGTAGAGACTAAAACTCCGAAGTGCTATAGTTTTCAAAACTACTAGCAGTTATTCCTAGCAACTACTCAAACGCAGCTCATTGTCATAATCGTCTTTCAAGCAGTTCTTTTGCTGAATTCAAAGAATAACATTGGTGAAAATGGATATGAGGATATAAATGTGGAGAGAAAAGTAGATTCAAGCTGAGTTGTAATCGAGAAAAGCGAAGTATGTGGTAGTGTAAAGCAAGAGAACGCATTAGAATAAGATTCATTGAAAAACAATAAAGGTACATTATCAGCATCTATTATTTTAGAAAATTGGGGCAAGTCTATTACAAAGAGAAATTTAATTGCCAAAGTTGTACATGAAATAGTCAGTAAGAGAGGGAGTGATAGCTATAGCAAGAATACTGCTAATAATGATGAGTTAACCATTAAATGGAAAATTTAGAAAAAGAAAAGTATTTGGAGTCGAAATCATTTAAGAAGAGAGTCAAAGGACTATTTGAAAATAAAGTATTCAGAGTCAGGCATAGAGAAAAAGAGAAAAGCGGATACACATGATAATGAATTCATTTTGAAGAAGCGCAAACCTGAGAAACAAAGGCAAGCTTGAAGTGTCGATGAACGGAGAAAATAAATCAGCCAAGTGTGGATCCCAATCACATATACTGAATATACGTATAGGTTCGTAAATGCTAGTAGTGATCAATTAACTGCTAGGATTGCAAGAAAATTATTCAGATGAGTATGAAATCGTCTTATCTGATCAATAATGGAGTGGTTAATGTTTGAACTTCACACGTGGACAAATTACATGCATACATGGTTGAGATTTGAAGCTGTAACTAGCCTTTGTTTTATTTAAATAGAAGAACAAAACAGTAACCAACTCTCACAAACCGAAGATCAACAACACGCTAACAGACAACAGCAACAGTAGTCAAGTAATATTGATATGTATATGCTTATTGAATTTGAACTTGTATATGTGTATGTATAGGTTCAGGTGATTTGTTAAGAAAAATAGTGAATTATTGATAAGTAAAATCATAAATATATCATTTATGGATTTTGTTCAGATGAATCATTTATGCTACAAAACAATATTTTTCAGTAAAAAAGGTCAAGAAAGACTGAAATACAAGAATTCCTCATACCTGTCAAGCTTGAAGATTTGGTTACAGTATTTGAACCACTGTCAAAAAAACGAAGTAAAATCAGTGTGTCACATACATCGGCTGTCTTTTTTGTATTAAAGTTAGAAAATCGTGAAATTACCTAAATAGAAGAAAGCCATCATTCCTAATAATTTGCATAGAAAATTTTCAATTACCTACATTGAAAAATATACAAAAATTAATAGAAAAACAATATGCATATGTTAGTGACATATATTATTGGGACATTGATACCGATTAATCTAATAATGCTAACAAGCATTTTTCCCTTTTCTTTTCATTTTCAGACAATCATCGATATCGCCTGTACAAAAGCAGCAAATGAACAAACAAGATGTACACGGAAAACAAGAACGAATGTAATGTAATATAAGTGTACAAATGCCACAAATACATCAATGTAACATGTCAAAATTTGTCTATGCAATCATATTGTGATTTATACATATATATCATGTTGTACATTCATCAGCCAATTATTGAACTCTTATCAGTAATCAAATCATTGTCAATGTGCCATGAAGTAGAAGACTACTGTACTTTTGTACACATGATCATTTATGGTTAAGGCGACATGTTTAGACAGAAGCAATGCTATAAAAAAAGTGCTAAAGTAAGCTGGAAATGTCTTTACTTCATTACATGACATTGTTGACGCATTCACGTGAATGCTGCAAGTTTCCCAGTAACCTATTAAGTGCGGGGATGTTCACAGTTCCAGAAGTCTATACGATGCTAATAATTAAACTTTAAAATTAAAATATAGTTAATTAATTAATACCTCAGTTGCAAGGGTGCTCACAGTTGTGTCTTTCATGTCTCTTAGCAAATATTCAACCCCTAAAAATAAGACAAGTAAGTTCATTAACAAATATGTCTAAGAAACCTAATATAAACATAACATAATGAGCCATAAAATCTAAATTCTAATCACTCAACTTAAATTTGATTGGTACGAAAAGCTTTTTCCACTCCTTATGGATAAATGGATTTACTGGTTACATTACTCGGTTTCTGACAAAAGGTTTATTCATAGTTAACAACAATAATCATATTTCTACTGCTAGTTACTGGACGTGGATATCATATCTGCTCGGCAGCCAGTCATTCCTTCAGCCTCTGCAACCTGTTCACCTATAACACAAAAAACGTACAGATCATACATATTTTTTTACCAATATATGTAATGAAATAAAGTGGCTTGATTTTCCTATAGGACTGTATTGCAGTAAGAAACATGTAGCTTTATGGTAAAATTCATAATAAAGTGGAAGGCTTACTCACCAGTTCGGACTCTTATAATATCTAAAACCGCTATCACTGCATCATCAGGAGATAAAAACATTGCTTTTAGGCTTAAAGGCAAACCCTTACGAGTTGTAGCAGTTGGGTTAGGATGCCATTCTCGTTTAGCTACAGGGTTTAAATTTAAAGCTAAACAAATAAAGCTGAAGATGTTACTATCAAGTAAGACAACAAATGCGTACCAAATATCTCACCCCACCTGAACTCACAGCACCAGAACAAACAACACATGACGAAACACAGACCCTAATAAACGATTCTGGAATCCCGTAAAACTTCGCTCCAACAGTCCAACTCTGCTTGATCCCGTCAATCGTCTCCTTCAACCCCAAATGCCTCAACAAATCCGGATCTGCATGCAATGAACTCACAATCTCCTGCCATTGCTCAACATATGATACACTCTGCATAGGGTTGCTCTTAAATAAAGTGAAACGCTACCGTTTAGGTCGACCTTAACCTGCAACTTATCCTGAATCCTCTTCCATGCCGTCAAATATGCTGTATCTTCATTCCTATCTTTCCAAACCGCACGCCAGGATTTAAGTACTTCCTGAGGGGAAGCTTTCTGTATCTCACTGGTAGTAGCTAAGCGGCCTTCTAGAATGCACTTAACCATCAAGGAATGCGAATCTTTATTAAATGTGTAAAACTGAGACGACATATGAGGAGTCGGGTCGACATATGGTGAAATTAAGCTAGGGTCGGGGTTAGGATTTAGTGAGGGTTTTGAATCCTGCTCGATTTCGTCGTCCTCGTCTTCTTCGTCCATGAGAAGAGATTCTAGGGTTTGGTCTCCAGCTAGAAAAGATTGATGGTACGAGTGCAGGAGATCTGCGCCGATTAGGGTTTGGTCGGAGTTCGAAATTAGGTTTTTGGGATTCATTTGTGTGATTGTTGGAGACGGGGAGGATGATTTAGGCATTTATCTTTCAACTTGTATCTCGCCTAAAATACCTTTGACAGTAGAAAGTTCTTTTGGGTAGAAGTGAGATGACTTCGATGAAAAGTGAATGTGATTGGACTAAAATTGGGACCATAGTGGAGTTTGCCCTAGGTCGTTGCCTAATAGGCCAAGACCATCAATCGACCTTATTCATTAGCAGAGATGAAGAAGAAAGGGGGAAATTAAATTAGGAATGTGAGAAGGGAAAGGGTTTCTAAAAATTGGAAATGAAATGAAATGAAAGAGGGGGCATAGTGAAAGTAGTAAAAAACGCGGCCGTGAAAAACAGAAGTAGCCCGCTCAAAATTTTGGAAAAAATCTGGTATGACGCAGCGTTTATGTTTTTATTATTTTATTGTAGAAAGTTAATAGTGCAACAAAAACAGCATTATGCTTAAAACGCTGCGATCAGAGGTTGTTAAAAGTCATTTTTCTTGTAGTGATTTGCATTTAATTTACCGAGAACGCTTTTAATAGCTTGCGCGCTTTTCTCATTAGCTTTCGAAAAAACAAGCAAGTCGTCTGCATACATCAAATGATTAATTGCCGGAGTACATTTATAAATAGGAATAATATTACCTTCATGATGCGCAATCTCCATTTGGATAGATAAGTATTCCATAGCTATAGAAAATAGGTATGGGGACAGCGGATCTCCCTGTCGAAGTCCACGGTTACTGTGTATAAATCCATAAGGGCTACCATACACAATGACCGAAAAAGTAGGAGTAGAAATGCAAGTAAATATTAGTCTCACAAGCTCAGCCGGAAAACCCATACATAACATCACATGGCAGATGAATTCTCTATTAATTTTGTCATAGGCTTTCTGCAATTCCACTTTTATACATAAATTATTTTAGCCTTTTCGATTAAATGTCCTCAACATCTCATATGCCAAAAGTGAATTCTCCGAAATATTTCTTCCCGGGATAAAAGCATTTTGATTAGAAGAGATCAGATCACCAAGATAACATTTAATTCTGTTACAAATGACATTAGCAATGATTTTATATAAAACGTTGCAACAAGCAATCGGTCGGTAATCTGATATGGTACTAGCGTTCTCCTTTTTCGGAATCAAAGTGAGAAAAGTATGGTTGATTTCCTTAACAATTAATCCAGTGTCGAACACGCCTTTTATAGCTGCTACTAAATCCTTACTAATAAAGTCCTAATGAAGTTAAAAAAATTTGGAGCCAATACCATCAGGCCCCGGGCTGCTATCTTCATTAATATGAAAAGTGGCTTCCTTAATTTCCTCTTCTGTCACCTCCGCGATGAGGGACTATCGTGCATTTTCAGTTAAGACTCTTTTACAAATAACATCATCAAAATCAGTTCTAGTATAGTTTGAATTATATAATTCGGTAAAATAAGACAAAGCCAAATTTTTAATATTTTCAACTTCGATAACTGGTTTTCCTTCCTCGTTAAGTATGCCAGTAATTATTTTACTTTTATGATTGTGTGACATTTTGGCATGAAAAAACTTTGTACATCTGTCCCCGTCAGTTAACCAACTGACTTTAGATTTTTGTTGATTCTCAATAGCATGACTATGAAGAGCACACTCAAGTTGAAAAAGATTTTCCTTGTATGCATCAATAATACCTTGATCTGTGGGACTAGTAAGTAGCAGCCCATAAAGATTGTCACACTTTTGTCTAAGGTCATTAATTAGTTTGTTAAAGGAAGTTCTACCCTTATTCCACTTTTTGAGAGCAATTTTAACTTGTTTCAATTTAAAAAGAATTTTATGAAGAGGGTTACCTTCAGTTGCATACTGCCAAGCATTATGAACAGTATCTTAATACCCCAAGCCCAGCCTCCAAGCATTATTATATTTAAAAGATTTCTTCGCCTTTTGAGTAGATTCAAAATTTAGTTGAACAGGAATGGCACAGTGATCACTCGATGAGTGTGGTAAGATAAATATATCATAGTTATGCATTAAAGTGTTCCAAATTTGATTAGTGAACACTCTATCAATTTTACTATGAATAGAGAAATTTTAACCTCCTTTCCAAGTAAATTTGTTCCCTTTCCCTTGTTGTTCACAAAGCCCACTAAACTGCATGGCCTCATAAAAATCCTCATCTGCATTGTTTCCAGTATTACGTGGACCGATTCTATCAGCATTGTACAAAACCGTATTAAAATCCCCGGCAACAAGCCAAGGTAATGAACATTGCCAAGACATGTAACAAATGTGCTCCCATAATTCTTTTCGCTGATCATAATTGTGAAGGCCACAGACTACAGTTAAAATCATAGAGAAACCACCAATATTTGTAAGCGTACCGGTTATTACTTGAGGATTACTGTTAATAGGCGAATAAGTCCAAACATTTTTATTCCACATCACCCCGATTCTGCTCTTGTTATTGGAACTGTTATTACATGTACATTCCCATCCATGTAAATTAGAATTGACATAGATAGATAAGTCTTCTTCTGACATCTTGTGTTCAAGTAAAGCAGCAACAGATATCTTGTAGGAAAGGAGATGATTAATGACATCTAATTTCCGAGAAGGGGAGTTCAATCCCCTAACGTTCCAGATGAGGAACGTCATAACGAAACATGTCCATCTGTTCCCCTGTTATTAGAGCAACTAGGGGAAGTACTCACTCTACTCTTCTTCGATCAACTGTTCTTGTTTTTAACTTGAGTAATTAGTTCACTCCATGCAGGGTTGTCGATCACATTTTCAATGGCTGCGGCTTTGAATTCGAACTTATCCTGATCGTCACGACTTCTCCGGGTAATACATAAACTTACATTATCTTTAATTGTGTTATATTTAGATTTAGACTTCTGAGAAACGTTATAATCTGTTATCTCACTTTCAGCTTTCTTCAACTCGGATCTCTGACCCTGGTCGACAGTTTCAGGAGGAGCAGTAGCTTCAGTCTCCATGCTGTCAATACATGTCTCAGCTGTAGGTATGACGGTTTCTGCTGTGTCAGTGGGCGTGGCATCAGGTTTAGCCAACAAAGAGTTCACTTCATCAGTTGTATTAATTGGCCATTTATTATTCTTAGCAGTATCATTATAAATAACTCTATTTGTCATTTTGCTGCTGATATCTGATTGAGCGAAGTTAGCTTTTCCACTGCTGTCGATAGTTGTGTTATTATTGACTGTTTCATTCGTACATGCTGTAGTCTGTTGATGGTTATTTTCATTATCCTCCATAGGATCTTCAACCATGGTAGATCCTTTATGATTTGCATCACTACTAGTTTGTTTTGGTATCCACGTCTTAACTGATATGCAGTGTTTTTCCCCATGACCATAACAGTGACAGTTAGAACATTTAGGAGGCTTCCATTCATAGACGACTTCTTGCCAACTCATATTATTATCTCCATCTATTATTGGAACCCTTTCCGGAAACATAAAATTATTATCTATTTCAACAAGGACATGAGCAAACGAAATGCGTACCATGCCTTTAGTAACTTGATCAAGCTTCATAGGGCAACCAAGAATGGAAGCAATCCATCCTATTGCCTCATCTGTCCAGTAATCTAAATCCAGGTTTGGGAAGCGAATCCAAATAGGTAGACTGTCATGAGAAAGTTTCATACCTTCCTTCCATTTTTTCATAATAATGAGACGTTTATCATAAAAATAAGGACCGTTAGCAATAACAAGATCACAGTCCTCTTGCTTGTCAAACTTAATGATATAAAACCCATTCTCTCGAGAAAAAAATCTGAAACTCACCTTTGGGTTTCCAAACCCTAGAAATATAGGCTTTAAAAAAGGAAAATAAGGCTTTGGACCCATAACATAGATCGCAATAGAGTTCTTCCATTTTTCTCTAGCTGCTGATATTAATTAGGAATCAATCTTAGCATATTTCGTATTATTGACTTCTGTGGGGGGATAGTAGCTAATTAGGGCATACACAGAGACATCTAGATCAGTGACAATATCCTTCCATGCCCGTATAGGAGTAGGTCCAGCCTTATCAAAGTTTGGAACGGACGTGTTTGAATTTCTTGAAAGGGGTGGAAATTCATCTGACGATTTATGCATGCTGAAACCTGGGTGACGTGTAGGCTGTGAATTCCCTGATTGGAAGACCCTGTTTGAAAACACCTTTCCCGTTTTAGCAGATCCATGAAATGTCATATTCCCACGTCCCATACGTTCCTTCCCCTTATTCTTCTTGTTAACCACAGGCGTAAAGCC
The DNA here is from genome assembly GCA_030737815.1 of Allium fistulosum. Taxonomy (NCBI): domain Eukaryota; kingdom Viridiplantae; phylum Streptophyta; class Magnoliopsida; order Asparagales; family Amaryllidaceae; genus Allium; species Allium fistulosum. The sequence goes on along the minus strand of CM060908.1, from coordinate 117,255,358 downwards.
ATCTGCACCTCCAGCATCTGGAGGTTCCGAAGATCTGGGGTCAGATCTGGTATCTGAAGAGGATCCCGGAGAAGGAGAAACCCTAGGAGCTGCCATTATTAACAATAAGGTGAGAGTATTATAAACTCAATGAACCTTTAATTGATACTTAATATCAGATAAGAAATATGATTTCTATTCCGAAATGTATTTTCATATAGAAAATTATTTTATATGAGATTTATTTCTATGAGTTTGAGATATTTAATCAAAGAAACTCTGCTGTAAACTAGTTACAGTGTATGAATAAATAATTTATATTAAGTGAATGATGGACCTTCGAATTAAGTATGGTGTTATAGTCATAGAGGAACATATATCACTTATTAATTGCATCAAATTACGAAAATTGTGCTTGTAAAACGTACCGCACATTATTTATGAAATAATGACTATATTTCAGTGTCAACTACAAAATAAACATAGTTATGTTTCGATGTGAAAATTATGAATATTCTTTATGAAATAAAACTATAATGTTGTATTTGATTCCATAACAAAATGATGCATTGGAAAATAATAAAGTATCTAAAATTATTTACAATTATTTTGGAATTATAGACAAAGCCGTAGTTTTAAGAAATAATTTTATTATATAATTATGAATCATATGATACTGGTTAATTATATCTCACACAATTAAGGCGATGCACCCATTTAGTGGAAGAAATCGTAGAAGTTGATAAAATCTTCGAATTAATATATATCGATGTATGCAATCTTAAGTCTATTAATACCAAAATAGTTCCACGTATTTTGTTATAATCATTGATGATCTATCGCCGACATGGACATGTGTATTTAACACACATGTAGTATGTTTATAATAAGATCATAGAGTATAAAACGAAAGTAAATAAAATAACGTGCAATAAAATAATGATTCAACTTGATCGAATAGGTGAGTATATTGGAAAGGGTTCCGAACGTACCTAAAAATGAATAAAGATTCAATCTCAAAAGTTAGTCCTCCTTGTGGTACATAACGACATATCGATAAGGAGTAATCAAACCTGGTTGGACAAAGTACGATAAATTGTGAGTGATGCTGAGTTAACTTCTTTGTTTAAGATCATGTATTAGGAGTGGTACACAAGGTTAATATTATTTCGTCTAAATAATAGTTTACAAAATCATACAAGATAAGGGTTTATAAGAAACCCCAACATATCCTAGGCTAAGGAGTTAGCAGGTTGTGCGAGTCAAAAATATGCACATAATAATTGTTCGTGAGGCATCTTGTATGAATCTCCCCAAAAAGAGTTTGAGAAAGATTGTCATTGGATGACATATGTAACGACCCGTAATTTTCGATAATTAAAAATTGTTAATTTAGTTATGTTTTGCAATTTAATGTTGAAATAAATAAAAATTTGTGAGTTATGAATGAAACAATATCTAGAATGAATGGTAACAATGTCAATTTAAGTTAATTATTAATAAATTGAATGAATGCCAATTAAGGAAAATGATTTAAATGTTATACTTGGCTATAAATTGAATATAAGGAAACAAGTGTAGATATTGAACCAATTGATGAATTAGTATATAATTAATGATAATTGGATAAATACAGTGTTATGTAAGCAATTGTAACATTTGTTTGTTAATAATAACTTATAAGTGTAATTAAAAGTTAATGGTAACAATTATTGTAGATTACCTATTTATTTAGCCTGTTAATTTAAATTGGAAATAAATTTCAATAAATGTAATTAAATATTAAGTTAATGTAAATTAAGTTAATATTTGGAAATAATGTTAATTTTATTCATAATATGACAATTGGTTGAATAAAAAGAATGGAAATCAAGAATTATCAATTTATTGAAATTTAAATTATAATAATTGGATTAATTGCAATAAAATGAAATTAAATATTTAAATATTACGTTAATGAAAATTTAGATGGGATTTGAGAATATTAATGTAATAGATCATGAACTAATGTTAATTTCACCCATTTTATAATAATGGATTGAATAATAGGATGAAAGGTCAATTAAATGGAGTTATTGAAAATTAAATTTATAATTTCTGAATTTATTGAAATTGAAAGTAAACATGATAATTTGTGAAATAATTAACATTGAATTAAAATGAAGATTTGTTTTAAATAGTTATAAATGTTTAAGTAATCAAAAGTGATAAAAATTTGTTAATTATAGAATCAGAACTGAAAAGTGATTTAATTAATTAATTATTAATTTATTTAATTAATTATTAATTTATTTAATTAATGTGAAAATAGCCATTTTGTCCACTGACTCGGATTTCGACGAAACCAGTTTCATCGGATTAGTAATGGTGAATTATTATAGGACTTCAAGTTTCGTAACGATCGGACTTGTCGTTTGATCGTACGGACTCGAAATGCCTAGAAATCAATTTAATTGAAATCAATTTGAAATAAGCTGATTTTAACGTAACTTCTTCATACGATGGAATTTGGACTTGAAACCTATTCCATTGAGTTTAAAATCATCAAAAACATCTATTTTGATATATGGGTTGACCCAATTTCGTTCCGGGGACAGAACGAGCATTTTGGGTCGTTTATCGTTCAACTTTCAAACCGATTCGATCCATTTTTCCTATTTATGATCTGCCTATATATATCCGGTTATAAACCCTAGCAGCCTTTCTATTTCTCATTCCTGTACGTACAGAAATTTCTGATGCTCCTCTTTCTTAATGGCAGATAAACCCTAATTCCCAAATTTCAAATTCAATTTCAAAACCAAATAAAAAGTTCAAACTCCTCAAACTATATCGAATTATATATCGATTTGAAGCACTCGGCGAGCGCATCTCAGGTCTGTAATTCGTTTTTCAATTTAAATCACTGTTTGTCCTGAAATTGAAGAACAAATCACGGCCGTACATTGCACGTTGATCAATTGTGACCGATCGTCAAATTGATTGGTGGGTTTGGTAGAGATCGTCGCGTGGAGTCGATCTAAGGTGGTTGCATCACCTATGGTGGCCGGAGGCGGTCGAAAATCGTCGATTAAGGATTCGAATAACTGGTGACGGCGGCTCAATTTGGGACGACGTCGATCGTCATTGATGGGCCGCGAAGCTCAGGCGAGGTGGCGTAGGAAGTGGCGTTCGTTCTGGAGTACTCGGCTAGGCCTAGGCGGCACCGATGGAGGCGCGGTTGTAGGGGGGCTTCTGTGGTTCGTGCGATGTACAGGGATGAGACGGGGTTACGTTTCACGTGTGCTGTGCTGACGTGGCCAGGTGGAGTAAACGTTTGTTTTGTTTTTATTTATTTTATTTTATTTTGAATTCAAATGTTATAACACGCATAACTTTTGCATACGAGGTCGAATTCACACGCGGTTTCTCCGCTGCGATCCTATCGAAATTCCAGACATTTTGATGCTGGTTTGGACGAATTATGAGACTGTTCAAATTTTGGGCTTAAATTGGATTTAAATTCAATGGTGAGTGTTTTAACCCACTCACAACTTTAAAATTTCTTAAGTTTGTTAAAATTAATTTATTATGCGATTAGAAATTTATTTATGACTGTTTGGTATATTTTAAATCATCATCTCAGTTAATTTGAATTTATTTGAATTAAATTGTCATTTAATTTATTATTGAATATAAATTGCCAGTTAAATACCTGTTATTGATTATCAGTTCTATATTGATATTTATTGATGATTTGGATGATGTTTGTGATGGATGTGTGATCTGTTGATATTGGATGAATGGATGTTGTATTTCATATCGTTATAAACTACAAGTTCACTATGGGTTGAAATGATAAATACCCGAATGATCAATAGATTAAGGAAAAATTGTTATGGGTTGAAATGATAGACTCGAGTGATTTTATGGATTTTATTACTAATTCGGGATTGCGGTTTGAAATGATATATAACCGTAACATTTTAAAATTGCGGATTGAAATGATAAATATCTGTACCACTTGACTCTAGGGTAGAGAATTATATACGGACACTGGATTAGTTAAATTAAATGATTTTAAAATCTTTATATTTTGAGTTGAGTTAAATGATATTTTGAAATAAGAATTTGATTATATAAATTGAATTATTTTTGAAATCAAGTTTATGTTGGAATTGGAATTGGTTTAAAGGAATTCTTTAAAGGAATAAAATTGAAATTTTAAATTTGAAGTATAATTGAAGTTATCGAAAAATGACTTATTAAAATGGTTTGAAATATAACTTTGAAATGTATTGAAATTGGAGTAATTTAAAGTGATATTTCAAACATGAATTGAATCGATATGAAATTCAATAGTTTATTGAAATGTTAAATTGAAAGGTTTGGAATTTGGTTTGTTGACTTGGAAATTGAAAATGGTCCAAATGCGTTGAAATGAAATGAATAGTTTAATTTGATATTAATTCCAAATTCATGTTTAATATAAACTGTTTTAAAAATATATTATTATTTCAAAATTTCTAATTATTAAGATTTTCAAAGTATTAGACTATTTAACCTGTATTAATTATATTAAATCATTTTAACCTATTTTAAAACATTTAATTTACTTAAACTAGTTAACCTGTTTTAACTTATTTTAAATCTAATTAATCTATTTTAAAGCCATTTAATCTATTTTAATTATATTTAATCTATTTTAAATCTATATTAACTATTTATAACTATTAAACTATTTTCTTCTAAATTCCAAACTAAGTAAAATGGATGGGTTTATATTCAAATTCTCGATTTTTAAGTGAATATGGTTAATGATGTTATAACCTAAGTTGGGATTTAAATAACATATTTGGTTTAATATGATAATTTTGAAATGAGAGTTTAGCCTATTTTGGAAATATGACTTTTGAAAGGAAATATAATTTCGAACTATGATTTCAATGTGATATAATTTCGGAAGTAAGAAATGATTTCGAAAATGATATGATTTGAATTGAATATGATATTTTGATATCAATTATGAAACGATTTTGGAAATGTAAAAGAACCATCAGGTGTGTAATAAGCGATTGGTTGTTAAAGAGACCGGGATCAAATATTATCATACTCTCTGCCAATAACCACTTTGACAACTGTGTACGCGGTGGAGATTCCAGAATGAAGTAGGATGGTGGCGACGATCCTAAAGGTATATACGTGGACCTGACTCCCATGAGTTAGCTTAAGGTGGCTAAAACATGAGCAATTGACGGGCTAAGTGAGGTCATTCCTCCGATCGGGCACATTCCATCGATACTATATTCTGACTTTGTGATTTATTTGGTGGCCACCCTCGATTTTTTTTATTCGGGAGTGTGTTCCGAGGTGGGCGGTAGTAGCTTCTATGTGTTACCACCGGTCCGGAAGTGTAATTGGTATATCTACCCTGGCATTGCCTAGTTGTGCCGTGTCACCTACCCTAGCGCGCCTTCTACGAGTTTGGTTTGTACCATACCTATGGAGTGCCCTCTGACGATGTCCAGTACAGGCGGGATTACGGTACTGTATAGACTATGGGAAATAAAAATGTGTTAAGGGGGAAAGTGTAACGCCTTAACGCTATTTTAATAGTTTATATTACTGTAGACATATTATAATAGCGTATTGGACTACATAGTAGATAGTTTAACGGATCCTTAGGAGATGTGAATCCCGAACATCTCTTAAGTTACTACACTCACGTTAGACACTGGATAGGAGATGTCAAACCCCGTAACATCTCCGACGCCATTCCACTCATATTTATTTACCGTTATTTTAACTCACATAAGATCTTTTAGTTTTGACTCGAGTGTTTTGTCTTTTCAATTCGCTCGGGTCAGCCTGAGCATTTCAGGATTTGAAGACCTTATTCTAGAGGACGAAGACGAAGATTTGTGCTACTATTATTTACTATATTTATTCCACTACATTCATACTATTCCGCTACGTTATTATTTGTTTATCTCTGATATGTGTAACTTTAATTTTGTATTGTATAAGTATAATCAAATGTTTTGTATACAGCTTCATGAACTGTTATTTGATTATTATATTTTGTCATTCTGGTGCGAGATTCTATTTCGTTTTTTTTCTTTCTCTGCTTTTTCTTATTCACCCCAATAACAATCCGCCCTTCTGTATGGTTTGAGTCGACATGTGTGTCTGCTTAAAACGTACAAAAAGGCAGGATGTTACAACATATTTATGTTTTGAACATAATGTTTATAAATTAAATCAAAATCAGTTTTACAAATCAGGAAACTTACAAAATATTTATGAATACCTATCTATTGCATCAAGAAACAATTGTTGTTTCAAGAAATACCAACTTCTTAGTGAAGGAATATTTTTGAGAAATTATTGGTAGTAAAATGGAATTTGATACGATCCAAAGATAAAACCGATTACATGAGCTGAAATGAATTTAACTAACCTAAACGAACATGTCCATTAGAGAGTATTTTCGCATATTAAAGAGAAACTATGAGTTACTTATCAATTTCAATAATATATAATCCTCGGTTGTTTAATTAAACTATTAAGAGTATCGACTCTATAATATGGTGTGACATGCAAACCCGAAAGAATTCCAAGTACATTATCAAAATATGATTTTGGTAGTCGTAACTGAAGGGATGTGATCCATTAGTTGCGACTATGTCTTTATGAGCAAGGCTAATGTTCTTGGAATTAAATGGGCAATGTTGATAAGAATAATCTTGTAAATTTCAATTGTTGAAATTAGTGTAATAGTTTCATCATTCAACGTGATCAAGTTATTTCAGATTTACTCACAAGATTATCACTTGATAAGACTTAATGTCTTGGTACATATGTGTTGAAATGGAAAATTCTAAATAATGATTTAGAATAGACTACTTGCGTATAACAACCAAAGTATCCCGAAGTCAGTGGGAGCGATATAGAGGTTGTGAGTTTTTAGATATGATCCAGGAAATGATATGAAAGTATCACTTTATAAGTATCACTTTATAAGTATCAAAATTGCATAAGTATATTGATAGGAATATCAAAATAGTTTGATTTTCAACCAAAATTCAGAGGAAACGTGTGTTCATAAGAAAAAAATGTTAAAAGGTACATTGATATTCCTAAACAATAAATAAACAATATATTGCTATTTTTAACAATGTACTTGTGTTAAAACCAGCCTCGTTGTGTTAAGGCTCAATGTTGGATTTGTAAATGATGTCTTTTATAGTAAGTATAAAAGTTATTGGGAGTGTCCCAAATCGATATGAAAGGACACCTTATTAAATGTTTAGTGCGGAACGTGTAAGATGGATACTTTATGCATTGGCAATAGGAATTATCATACATGTTATATTGTCTATGATATCATGACTTGTTTATGTATTGATACATGAAGCGAATATCAAATCCAAATTAATATCACTAAATGGTTGTTTGAGGCATTCTCGTATATTTATGAAATACTAGAGAATCGTTTACAGAAACAGTGAACTCCTTATGAAGGAATGTTCGGACTCAAATTTCATAAGTGATATTAAGTATGATATGTCAATAATAAATCAAGAATCTTTAAGTTCAAAATGTTCCAAATAGAAGAGATTGTGGCTGATTCATTGACTTAAATAACGCCACAATAAAAACAATGTATACATATAAAAAATGCACAAATATATAACTGAGCTCAAGACGATTCCAAATGTTGAAAATCCCATAACATTGTTATATGATAATGACGTTACAATATAGTTCATCATAGAACTTAGAGCTTACTGAAAGTTGAGAAATGTACTCCGAATTGTTCCACGTGATAAAGGTAGTTTATCAATGCTGGAGAGAGTTTATTAACAAAGTAGATAATTAAAACATAATAGCATGGGTTTTGCGAAAACCAATTGAAAATATTGGAATAAGATTCCATATTTGACCCAATGCAAGTGGAAGATTAATATTAGGGGTATGCCCTAGGGGCAATTATGTAATTTGTTACATATATCTAACTCGATAGCCAATCTTGTTCGAATTAAAAGGTGTTTTATTTCTATATATACTTGATATAATGTGTTATATTAATTAATTAATTAAATTAAAAGTATATTTGATAATAAAACCATAAATAGTATGTTTTGTGATAGCAGCTACAAAGTGTTGAAACCGTGAGTAATACATTAAAATAAATATACCATCTTAAATGTTCCTAGTCAAGATGCATGACTGGATATCGATGTATCTAGTGACACTAGAATACCTAACGCTCTCCAAATATGGACCGTGTATTACTCATGATTACTTGGGGCGCCTAGTGGTTATGTACTGATAGTTGTTTGATAACTATAGAATGACTCACTCGATAGTTTTCAGTTGAAGGTCAAACAGAAAATATCGATGTGACTGATTTACACAGTTCTCTCGACTTGAGAATACTATATATCTTCAATATGAAAGCTTAGCTTTGATTATCGTCAAATCATGGCACGGCATCCATCGAGTGACTATAATTGGGTTGAGTGGAAGTATTGAAAGTGAAGCACTATTCAAGAGAGGATTCATGAACTATTCAAGAGAGGATTCATCTCCTCAGTTATATTGGGTTAGTTTCACGGTCAACTCAAAGTCAAAGTCTTTGGCCAGAGCATTTCAGTTAGTAATAATTATTTCTATTGAACCAAGGACTTTGTATTTGTACTGTAGAGTTGAATCTGGACAATATTGGAATTTAGACCATTACCAAATTTCATAAGTCCAAAGTGATATAGTTTTGACGAAGAGAATGGGTGTAAATAAATATCACAACTGGGTAACGCTTAATGATATAAAACTGGATTTTACTGAAACTAAGTAAGCGATAAATTTGGCCAAAATATCACACCACCTGCTAAGTGACATGTATACATTAACATTTGAATAGTTCGATGTTAATCACTGACCGAATTTACAACTGACTAGTCACACAACCAGAATGATTGAAGTCTTATTAAACCAAATGATTTAATTAGTTTATCATTGTTATAAATTAATTAATATTTAGGAAATATTAATTATAAAATTTTAGATATGATTTGAGGAATAAATATTATTGTATTTATTTATAATGGTTATAAATATGTTGATCGATATGCGATATCAACAAGCAATTAAATTAGATTTAATTAATAATATTTATTTGGATGTAAACGGGCTTTTAGCCCATGATGTTAAGATGCTATTTTGGCAACAATAGGGCTTCTAGGAGGCAGCTAAAAAAAAGGCTAGAGGGGTTTGGAGATGGATGGTTGAGATTCGATGAGAAATGGTATAAGATGTGATTCATATTTCTCTCTATTTCTTCCACTATAAAAGGACCCCTAACCCTAATGCAAAAAAGACATTTTGGCTGCCATTTTCCTATCATTGCTGGCAAACCTCATCAATAAGGAGCTCTAACAAATTCATCTCAAATCAATTCAAAAGGCGATAACTATTGGATAGCTAAAGGTCTATGGTTTAAGGATTTGCAATCTGTCGAATCGAGAAGATTTCCAATGAGGGAGAATTCATCATTACAAGGCGTTCCCTAAGGCATTAGTATTAGGTGTGTATTTACAGTACTATATGATTTATAATTTCTAGATAATATTATATTATTCATATATATATATATATATCATTATTATATTGCTAGTTAGGTGAGATTCATATATGTATCATCAATGTTATCATATATTAGAATGATTATATGTATGTTTTAATTTGTTAAAAAAATTTGTTTTTATATATAGATTTGAAATGCATAGCTAAATAAATTTTATTTCAATTATTACCATTTTATTGATTAATATATATATATATATATATATATATAGACACATGTATATGTATATATATATTAACATACCACCTAATTTTTATTTATATGACTTGTATTTAGTTATATCATCATATTATGTTAATAGTTGAACCAATATTTTACAAATGCATATATACATAGATTATATTTTTTGATAGGTGCAAATTAATTTTTAATATTTATTTACTATTATTTAATAATATTTAAATCAATATAATTATTATATAATCACATAAAAGAAAATATATTTCGAAAATTAAATTTTAAATTTTACAAAATTTTGTTATCATCATATAAACTCTTGGCCAAAAAATAAGAATTTAAAAATCATTGTTTATATTTTTTAAAAACCAATTTAATAAATGGCCCAAATCAATTAATTATTCAAAAATAATATTTTGATTGAGAAAATTCTAGAAATTTTTTTGTAACTTTAAAATACCATGCTTGATTTTTTAAAATTTAAAATTCAAATAATATAACATGAAATATTTTTTTTATTATTTTATTTTATTTTGAATTATATATATATATATATTTATGCAATAAAATATAAATAATTTTTTGTGTTGTGCATTCAATCTGGAAAGGTTAAAAAATATATATATATATTTTAAATACATAATTAACATATTATGTATATACACACGTATACATATATAAATATTATAAATATACTTATATTTATATATTTAAAATATAGTACTAATAATATTGTTACTGCAATTCATACATATATATGCATATATGTAAAATGATTTTGTAAAAAAATTGATATTATGTATACACAATATATATATATATATATATATTTAATATTTATCGCAATAGTATATAGATATAAATCATTAATATTTCTTTACATAGATATAACTAACAAGTTATACTATTAATATATAGGTATATAGATATACTATTATTTAATATTTAACGCAAGAGTATATAGATGTAAATTATTAATATTTTTTTTGGCTAGGTCAGCGGGGTTAAATGGTCCCCAACCATTTTATTAATCACTTGAATGAATACATGTAGTTAATAGTGAAACACGGAGGTGAACAAGAAGGAAAAATAAACAAAACAAAATACAAATGAACAAACAAATTAAAATTAGCATCATTTCTCACCATCACAGTCGAGAACCGGTATAGAGTGAAGAGCGTTGCATCATGAATACCTCCATTGATAATAGGGCAAATATCCAATTTGGACATGAATCTGGCATTAAAATCTCTTTCATTTCTCTCCTTCCAAAAGATCGCAGCAAATACTTTCAAAATCAGCAAAAGTTCATATGAGTAAGAGACTTTCCATTTAGTTTTCTTGTAAGTATTTTCCCATGCCAACCGACTGTCCCGAACTGGAGGAGTGTTCTCTTGATTTTGAAGGTTGACCATATGGAAAAGGAGAAGGGAAAACTAAAATGAGATGATGTTATCCTCAGGTGCACGGTTACAAAACAAGCAATTAGTAGGAACTAGAATACCTCTATGGAACAGATTACTAAGAGTATGATTAGCATCCCTCAGGATTTTCTAGAGTGAAAAGTTTAGCTTCTTCAAAGTAGAATTATTCCACACTCTTGTATTCCATGGGAATTTCACAATATTTTGATTAGTCATTGCTTTGTAAATAATGCCAAAGGAGTGTTTCATTTTAGAAGAGGACCAGACATACTCATCCTTTTCAGCAAAGCTAATGGGAGAGTTAGCAAAAAGGTTCCATGAGGCAGTGATGTTACTACATCCAGAAGGAGGGAGACAAAAAATACCATTTCTTATATAGTCTATGGCCCTACCCTGAAAAGGAATGCTAGACAGACTAATCTCCTCAAAAGAAAGATAGTTCTGAAGTATAATAACCGAAGATATCCATGGCATTGTCCAAAATTTTGCAGCACTATTCCTGGCCAAACTGAGATTAGCATGAGGTAGAAGATGCTTCCTTATTCTGAGAATAGTTTTCCATACCCAGCCGCTGCTAGTCTTAGCTTCCATGAGCCAAAAGTTCTCATACTTAAAGGGAATGTTCCTTATCCTATCGCACCCAGATAGAGCTAGAGTTGTTTAGATGAGCATCTAAATGCTTATAATAGGCTGAAATGTTCCATGGAGTGAGATTCTTGATGTTAAACCCACCAAACATTCTAGGCCACTTAAGCTTTTTGAAAGCAATAGGAGCAAGTTTCTTGCTGTATATGGAGCCAGACAATAAGAACCTTATCATCGCAGACTTAATCATGTAGAAGATTTTTACTGGTAGAAGGAAAGTTTTGCCCCAATAGCCAAACATAGAGAAATTAATGGAATTTATTATAGTTATCCTTCCTGGTTGGCTATGAAACCAGTTTTTCCATCTATTCATGGAAGAAGTTATATTCTTAAAGAGAGGGGAGCACTGAGAGGTTGATATGGCTTTAGTGGCCAGAGAAACTCCAAAGAAGGTCATGTCATCATGGAGAGGTTGCATATAGTGACAAAGTGGCAGAGATCAGTATGAGGGCCATCAAGACCAGCAAGTAAGATGTGAGATTTTGTGGTATTAATGTGAAGACCAGAGAAAGCAGCAAAGGAAGATAGAGTGTTCACGATGCAAGAGAGTGTAGATGGTGTAGGTTTGGTGAAAATGATCAGATCATCAGCATAGGCAAGAGAAGTTATCAAAGGGTTTCTACACTTAGGGTGAAGAAAGTACTTCTTTAGATGAACTTGAAGGAGTAATGCCTAGGTTAGAGCTTCCATGATAATGAGGAAGGGGCACGCAGAGATAGATCTCCCAGCCTAAGACCTTTAGCTCCTCTAAAATATCCCACAGAATGGGAATTAATTAGGAAGGAGTAACTAATAATATATATGCATTTTTGTACCATTTCAGTGAATCTGATAGAAAAGTACATGGCATTCATAATAGAGATGAGAGTTGTCCATTTAACATAATCAAATGCCTTTTTAAGGTCTATTTTTAGCATCGCTCTAGGAGAGGCATTCACTGATATGTACCTATTGAGAAGCTCATGTGTAGTCATTACATTATCTAGGATGTTCCACTGAGGTAGAATGGTAGCCTGATTAGATGAGATAAGAGTGGAAAGAACATGCTTAAGCCTGGAAGCAAGGATCTTGGAAATGACTTAATATACAATATTGCAACAAGAAATAGGCCTGAACTGAGTTACACGAGAAGGATTACTGACTTTGGGGATAAGTGCTAGATTAGTAGAGTTCCTGAACTAGTTTATACTTGGAAAAGAAGTTATGAACAACACCGAGGAAATCATTGCTTATAATCTGCCAGCAGTGAGTGAATATGGTGGCATTGAAGCCATCCGATCTCCCATAGGCATCCTTCCTTAAACTGAAGATAGCGGACTTATTTCATCATCTATGACCAGAGAGGATAGATAGTCTTACTGAGTGGAATTTACCTTGGGAATGAAAAGAGAGGATATAAAGGAATCATCAGAGTGATCATCATCTTGACTGCCTAGAAGAGAAGTATAATATTCAAGGAAGGAAGCATCAATCAAGTCAGTAGTTGAAAGAGTGTTTCCATGTTGATTATATATTTGAGTAATGCAAGGTTTGGATTGTTTAATTTTTAGGGAAGCATGGTAGAACCTGGTATTCCTACTACCATCCACAGTCCACTGCTCCCTTAATTTTTTCCTTAGCATACTTAACTCAAAGGAGAGAGCTTTAGAAAGCTTACTGGTAAGCTCAGATTCAAGCTGACTAAGTGAAGGGCCAGAAGAATTATTCATGATCTGCTGCTGAATAAGAACAAGCACATTTCTAATGGAGATGGATAACTTAGAACCATTTCCAAATCTATCTTTAGCCCAGATCTTAAGTCTATTCTTTGTGTTTTTTAACTTTTGCTAAAGCTTGATCATAGGATTCCCATTAGCTTTGATGCTCCAAGCTTGCTGTATAACCTGCAAAAAGTCAGTCAATTTAATCCAAGAGTCAAAAAAATTTAAATTTTGATTTTGTTTTAATGTCACTGTCCCTAAAGGAGAGAATGAGAGGGCAATGGTCTGATAGGTTTGGCATTGGAATTTGAATGTGGGCATTAGGCCAGCAAGAAATGGATTTAAAGTTAGAAAAAGCATGACCAATTTTGGTTAAGGTTCTCACACTAGTCCTGCTTTTATTAAACCAAGTGAAGGGGGAGCCAGACGAGGGAATTTCAATTAAAAAGGAGTTATGTAGGCAATTGTTTAGTGGAGAGGTGTCTCTAGCAGTTAAGGGATTACCACCTGATTTATAGGAGGTGAGGAATGAGTAGTTAAAGTCACCAATAACATACCATGGTTGTGAATCTTGTCTTAAGTGTGGAAGGAGGTTAAGCATGGTGGATATGTGAGAGGAAGGATTAAAAGCATATATAAAGGTGAGATGCAAGGAAGTAGAAGTGTGAAGATGTATAGCATGGGTGTGAATGAGTTGATTAGTAGAGAGAATATTGGATAGGAGAAAGACAGAAGAATCATATAAGACCACAAGTCTACCATAAGGAGCAGCGGCTATGTTGTCAAGACTACACTAAGAAGGATTAATGTAGGAGGCAACTCTACAGGAGAGGGATGAGTCCAATTTGGTTTCTGATATTGAGATAAGGGAAAAACTGTGATCACGTATGAGAGTTTCAATTTCATCCGGCTTAACATTTGAATGAGCACCCCTGATATTCCATGCAGCTAGGTTGTGTATCATTGGGGAGAGTTTGGGGTTTTCCTAAAATAATTTATTGTACTACTATAAGGAGTGGGGTATGCAATTTTAGGGGTAATGTTAAGCGGTAGGGATTCATCATCATTTGAATTGAAGTTGGTGATAGGGATGTTAGGCGTAGAGGAAGAAGCAGATTTTTTGATAGCTGAGTATTCTCTCTTGATAATGACCTTTTTCTTTTTTCCTTTTTGGCTACTTTACTGGTTGATACTTATTTGGGGAGGAGATATGAATAGGGATAAAAGGTTCAGAGATCTATTTGGTAGATGGGATGGAGACTAGATGAGTTGAAGATGAAGAATAAATGACTATGTTTGGAGATTGATTGGGAGGATTAGAAGGAGCTGAGTCAAATAAAGAGGAGTTGCGCATTGATAATATGCCATAAAGAGGGGTATCAGTGTGCACGTGCACAAGTGTGTCAAGTGGAGTTGTTTTAAGTGAGAAAAAAATTTAATTACCAGACTTAGGAAGAGAAGCGTAAAAGGGAAGTTTCAATGTATTAAGGTCAGGAGAAGAGAATAACGTGGAAGTTTGAGATTAGCCTGAGGCCCGAACAATTGAGGATGATGGATCATTAAGATTTAAAATAGGTGTGCTATGATCTTGTTGATGCAATGAGACAAGAATATATTGAGAATTGTCATTTAGAGTTTTAAGTTGCACTATATGATCATGCCAGTGTACCAAGCCCGCAGCATTCCTTTCTGAGTTACCAAAGTCAAAAGCTTTATGCACTCACTCAAGACTACATCTACCAACATCCAAAGCATCAGTAGTGTCATTGGAGTCTTCATTCAAATCTTCATTCATTTCACATGAAGTTTCCAGAGCAGCAAACCTATTACTTTTTCCATTTCTTTCTTTTCCCATATTAGATAACTCATGCATATTGGCAGATACACTCTCCTTTGCTTTAGATCCCTCAAAGCCTAGGGTGTTGTTATTTCCTTGGTTAGATTTGGCTTTATCCATGCCTCTCCCGTGCTAACTTAATTTATCAACATTATCCTTGAGAGACTACTTCATAGAGCTCTTCTTGGTATTCACAACACTGGTCCAGACATTCGCCATTTTAGCATTACTATCATGAGGTATAGCACTCTTATTCCTCTGATGATTGTTGGTTGCTGCATTAACTTTAGATTTATCAATGTCAACCCTCATACCATTTTTATCCTCTCCTACCCCAACTTTTAAGCACTATGACCAAAGACCTTATAGTGTTGGCAAATTTCAGGTCTCCATTGATAATGGACTTGAACATGATGAATTCCTCCATCATGAAATTACATTGGAAAAGAGTCAACGAGCTGCTCATTGGGAGATATCTCTATTAAGCACTTAGCAAACCTAATCCTCTCTAGCTTCTTTATGTTGTCATCCAAACAGTTTAGCCTCCCCAACCTGTTAACAAGCCAATTTACGCCTATATAAGACCAGGCAAATAGAGGAATATTGGTGATGTGAACCCACACCAGAACTGCTTTAATAGAACCACAAACAATACTGACTAGAGGATCTCATTGCTTCAGTATAAATAACTTGTTCCTTATGATGATGGGATCACCCTTTATAATCTTCCTATAATAATCATCATCAGAAAGCAGGAATAGAATGAATTTACCATCTGACATGACTTTGATGTTGCCTTTCATTTTCCATACCTTTTTGAGGTCATAAATAACAGCAGAGTATGATAGAGGCTTGTCAAGGAAGAAGCCTACCATATAATCACCCATGCCGATGAGCCTACTTGCAACACTTCAGGAGGAGGGATAATGGCCCTGTCACAGAACTTCATTTCAAGATGAATAGGAGTGTCTTTTCATCGTTTCTAGGCTTACACTTAAAGAAAGAAGTTCATTCATGTTCAACATAAGCAAGAAAGGGAGTGGAGAGCAAGGGAGCAGAAATGGAAGAGAAAGCTTGAGAGGATGAAGGTGTAGGTAGGGTGACAAGCAGGGATGGGTCAAGAGTAGGATTGGGAGGCCGGACAAGAGGAGGACAGGCTTGAAAGAAGCGAAGGGTGGCCGAAGTGAAAGGAGAAGAAAGGAAAGGGGTGGGAGGGATGGTGTAGGTATAGGAAGAGGACATTAAAACAAGGAAAAATGTGGGTTTTTGAAATTGTTATATTTAAATCATTAATATTTTTACATATAAGTTTTATATATATGCATATACATACATACGTATACATACATACATACATATATTTACATAGTTTTTAATATTTATATAAATAACAAGTTTACATATATACATATATTTGGACAACATTATATATATATATATATATATATATATATAGGATGGGCTAACATGTCCATTGCGATGTAAATCCCAACATTTATATACAGGCATGTTATACCTTGCATTGTTATTATGTTACATATGCATATACATACATTTGTGTGTATGATACATATATGTACTTTTATATTTAATTGAATATAAATTAAATAAAATTGTATATAATTTATAAATTTAAATAAAATAAGAGATTTCATTTAAATAAAATTTAGAAATGTTCTAGATAAATTAGACTTCATGGGCCCAATATAGATCCAATAGGGTAATTTCTTTGAAATTCATCCATAACTTCCACTATGGGCAGGCCTAGTTCCAACAGTTACACTATGGCAAGGGGGTAGAGAAGCCTCTCCTGTATAACACTCCTCCTTGCATTATAAATTGTGGCATAGCACTCTATGAAGGAGTTTCGTGGTTTATTCCATCAGTGCGAGAGAATTCCCTTTAGCAAATAGTCTTTGATCGGGGTCATCCATGACTCTCTCTCCTCTTCAGTCTCCAAAATCCAATCAACATCAATTTGGTCAATGCTCAGAGCTGATAAAACTTCAACAGTAACCAATCCCATCAGCTTCACATCACCAAAACTGACTAGTTTGGCTAGTGAATTCGCCTTCGTGTTTTTCTTTCTTAGAATGTGCGTTATTACGTAGTGTTAATGTCATCCAACAGTTCCAACATCTTTGTCAGGTAAGGAGCACGTCTCACCCCCTTAGCTTAAAAATACTTTTTTTAATTGGCAGACATCAATTGAGAGTCATTGTATACATGCAATATTATGACTACTGGTTCCTTTATTATCCTAAGGCCTTTTATCAACGCTTCATTCTCGCTTCGTTGTTTATTGCCAGAAACTCTAGCTTCAGTGTGTTAACATATCGTTCATCCTTCTGAGGTTACGAGAACCACTCCTGCCCTGGAATGAGATTCGTTGGAAGCTCCATCTATGTATAACTTCAATTGAATGAGTTCGACCATATCATCTCCCTCTTCTCCAACATAGATGGTAAACTCGACGATGAAATCAGCCAATTCCTATCCTCTTATCTCCCTTCTAGGATGGTAGGTTATGTCATAGTGGCTTAGCTCAATATTCCACTTCGACAATCTCCCCAAGCCAGGTTGACGCAATACTTGTTTTAAGGGCTGATCTATAAGCAATCACTAAGCAGTATGCTAGCTTTCCAACCTAGAGTAATTCTTTTCTGCTCTGTTAAATCATTACTGATATAGTATATAGGCCTTTGGATCTTCATCTCCGCACGTATTAAGGCTGAATTCAGCACATGAGCAGATAATCCTAAATATATGAACAAACTTCCAAAGGCTTTGATAGGATCTATGTTCTCTCCATGTGTTTCAGCAATTCTTGGACAGCATCCTGACACTCCTTTGTCTAGACAAACTTTCCATTTTCCTTTTTGAGGGCATTGAAGTATGGTATACACTTAAATTTCTGTGATAACCCTGATTTTTGGTGAGCAATTTCATGATTTATATTAGTTTATGTTTGTTTAAAAATTGCGTTGAGAAAGATAGGAATGGAAACTAATTGCAAATGTATGGCTAAAACATGTACATGTGCACAAGACAGTGCACACACACATGCACACATTTTTCTGTATAATGAAATAGGCAGAAATCAATTTATAAATTAGAATAAAAAATTTAGAAATACATATGTATGAAGATATGATTATGTCTTTAATAAGTCTGGCACAAAGAAAATAAATGATTAGGCAGGAATTAATATATGCAAGAAAAATGGTTAGTACTTAAAAATTATTTAAAGAAGGAAAATAAGGACTTAGGCAAAATAGGCATACATATATTATATATGTGCACAAGCAAACACTTGCTGGAAGAAAACAGAAATTGCATGGAAATGGCATGAACCCTCAAGCAAGTACTTTATCCATTTCCAACAATTCTTTTATTCTGGAAAATAGGAATCATGCATATAACATGACCGGGGTAAGATTAAAGGGATCAGGCTTATTTCTGAAAATAAAAACAAGGACCACTTACCCTCTTTCTCTTGAATCAAATGAGAGGCAGACCATGTTTTGTATAGGGTAAAAATGACATTGGGTAATTTTGTTAAACCCTAGTAGCAGTCAGGGTTTTGTATAAGGAGGCTCAGTGTAGTGAGACCTTTCACGTTGCTCTTCATCATTTAAAGAAAAATAAAACATAAGCCAGAGAAAAATAGAAGAAGGCAGAAGACTAAAAGGGTTCATAAAGCTTAGGAAAAAGAAGGATTAAGGTGAGTAACCTCACTGGAAACTTTGGCAATAAGTCCTGAATATTGAGGAAGCCTAATTAAATTTATATTTCACTTTTGCAAGCTATGTTCATTTTATGATTTGATAACTTTGGCTTGTCAATGATCTGCTCAAGTGTAAAACCCTTTATAGTGACATTATCCAGTATAAAAGAGTCATGGATTTCATGTTTGCATATGGTTATCCGTGTTGTGGTTTAACTTTGAGATGAGGTAGATTTTATGGGTTTTCTTTATACATTTATTTACTTAAAAAAACCAGGATTAATGTTGCAGATATATGGTCTAAAAATTAAAGGAAACATGGGGCTGCAACATTGTGTTGTTGCTTATGTCTCATATAAACCAAAATAAAGATAAATGTAGAGGTGCAATGTTATACATGTGCTGAGCTTCTATGTTTTATGAACTCTCTAAATCAAAGCATATACTTATGGTTTAGCCAGATCTTAAAGAGTAATAAAGGTCTGATTGAACCAGAGGTAAAAGGAGATAACCTGAAGACTATCTATGACCATATGTTTGTAATTTGATCCATTGAAACCCATAGACAGAATAATATGCTTGGAAATCACATCTGTTTGCATGATTAAAATGTTTGCTTATGAGAACATGACTTACCTATCTCTGGATGAATACATGTTGACTGAATGTTTATTTCTCTGATTGAAATATGATATGCAGAAGGGATTAGCATAGGAATGAGAAAAGGGAAAGTAACACTTAGTAATTTAACTAAGGACTTTTGGATCTTAGGGCTACAAAATATGGCTTGGCAAGGTGAACATTGCAAGCTCACACATGGTATGCTTATACCCAGGGGCCTGAGTGTGCTGGGTTAACAGTGATATGTCCCGGGCAGTGTGTGGTTTAACAAGAGAAAGTAGCTAAAGACCATAATGTACTTGACAGTGAACAATAGAAATAGGTTCATGAGAGGGCTTGGGTAAAATCCCTGATGGCCAGTAATCTAGTAGAAAAGGCTAGGTGATTGAATTGATGAATGTGTTGATTGGTTTATGATGTTTTATGGATGGATCCTATGATTGTTATCACTGAACTAAACCATTGAAATCATGTATAAATTGTTGTGTACTACTGTATATGCACATGTATCACAGGAACATGCACAAGAGTGGTACTGAGTTCCTTTATCCATTTTGAAGTTATTTGAATATGAATGAGTGTCATATAAATCATGTTTTTAGTTAGATTACTCATACCAGACTTTAGTCTGACCCTTGTGTGTTTTATGCACCATTGGATGTCTCATGTTTATATGAGGTAGTTCATGGTGATTTTGCACGAAAGTAGGAATGATTTGATCAGGCTTTGGATGTTTAGCTGCATAAGGAATTGGATGCTATATTTAAAGATTTGCTGAGGTTAAAATAGATGTTTATGCTGAATTATGTTAAGCTATTTTTGTTTAAATTTGCTTAGAAAACTAATGTATGGTTAGAACTACTGTTTTTACAAGTGTTGAGCCTATATGTGTATCAGCTGAAACTTATGTGTTTTGTTTTGCAAAATGTTTTTCTAAGAAATGGAATATTAAGCTTTAAGAATAGTTAGTCTATAATGGTAGAAAATCTGAGATTAAAGGATTTATGGTTTGAATATACAATCAAGTGTTTGACATAGGAAAATCCATGTTTAAGTTGATATAAAATCTGGCAGAAAAGGTTTTGAGTTGCTTTGAAAAGAAAACAGATTGACATGTATTTTGCTTAAGAATAAGTGCAAGTGAATATGGCTAACATAACCACTTTATTGAGCCTGGGTTAAGCCAGCACTAAAAAGTTTTAAGCTAAATTTTCAGTAAAGCTTTACAACCCAAATATAGGGTAGACTCAGTCACTTTTGATAACAAGAAGAAGTAAAAATTTAAACACTTAAAGCTTCCTCTGACACACACATGCACAGGAGCATGCACACACATGCACAAGCAAGAGCACAGTTCATACAATAACAAAATTATGGAAATACATGAAAAATGCTAAGTCTTGAGACATGAAACCAACAGATATGCAATAATCTAAGCATACTTGGAAAATCTGGTTTTTGGGAACACTATTGCTATGTATGGATTATTTCTTTTAAATAATTCCCAAACAGATTTTACTTCCAAACTTTTATACTCTGGTTCAAGTAGAAAGTAGCTTATATATCTTCATATATGTAAGTTTAAGATGATTTAAGCAAACCAATATTTTTATTGGCATAAAGATCCTGTATAGAAGAAAATTAGAGTGTAATATTTTCTTGATTAAATGGCCACTGTATATATAAAAAAATTTAGGGATAAGAAGGTGGGTCATTTCATTTGGTATCAGAGCTATGTTGTTAAATAACATAGCAAAATTTTGTATGAACTTGTTTGCATTGGATGTATGGAAGTGTTGACTACCTTGGATGCTTTGTTTTGTTAGTGCTTATACTACTAATATCTATTATAACTGAATAGGGATAGATTGAAATGAATTAATCTATATAGTATCAGGCAAAATGGACTAACCTAATTGTTATATCCATAGAGCTATGGTAGGACCCAGACATCAAAATGGAGGAACAAGTGAACCACCCATGGTGAATGTGCAAGAATTCATTTGAGCCATAAGGGATGGAGTAGGCAATAGACAGGAAAATCCACATGAGGAGCTTTCCAAACTACTCAAGACATTTACCAACCTTGGAGGCAAAACTTGTGATGGCACAGAAGGAGTTATGGGAGTTCAAAATTGGCTCAGGATTTTGGAAAGAATCTTTGCAGACATGCAAGTTGAAGACCAAAGGAAGAGGAAAATTGCATCCAGGCAATTGAGATGAGCAGCTTTGGATTGGTGGGAGGTTATCATAGCTGGAAGACCTGAAGGAGAAGTGACATGGGATCAATTTAAAGCAATGCTGGAAGGTAGGTTTGTCCCTGCATCAGCCAAGGAGTCTTTGTTAGAGGAATTCATCAAATTCAGGCAAGGGACTATGAATGTCACTGAATACACTCAAAGGTTTGAATCATTGGCAAAGTATGGTGCAGTACTCATCACCACTGAGGAAGCTAAGAATGGCAGATATATTCGAGGGCTAAACCCTAGCCTTAGTAGAGCCATGCTACCATACAAGGACAGGACTTTTGATCAAGTTTTGGACTTGACTTTGAGCATTGAACAACATGATAAGGCTAGAGAGAATTTCAGGGCATTCAAGAATAGCCAAAACAAGAAAGGAAAGGGCAAATTTCACCCTTATGATAAGAAGAAAGTAGACACAGCTTCCACCAAGAAACCAGAAGAAGTAAGTGCTGCTGAAATTAAGAAGAAGATTACTTGTTATAACTGTGGCCAAGAGGGGCATATGAAGAACATGTGCACAAATGTTAGGCCAGCATCCTTCAAATGTCACCATTGTGGGAAGGAAGGTCACATAAAGGGGAATTGTCCAGATTTTAAGCAAGGAAAATTAGGGGCTTTGGAAGGAAAAGGCAAGGCAACCGAGGGATCAAATGTTGAGAAACATGGCCAAGTTGAAGGTACTTTGTTTATTCACTCAAGACCTTTTGCAGTAGTGTATGATACTGGGGCTACACACTCATTGATCTCCCATGATATTGCACAATAATTAAAATTGAATTGTATGATTGTTGATAAGCCACTGTTTATTAGAAGCCCTATAGGTAGCTCATGTGTTCTGGGCATGATGTGTAGGCAACTGGGTTAGATATAGGGGGACATGTGTTTAACTCAGACCTATATGTGTTGCAATATCCGGGCATAGGGGTTATTCTAGGAGTTGATTGGTTGAGTAAATATAAGGCTATCATAAATATGGAGACATCCACCATATCATTGAGAATTTCTGATGGACAAAGGGTAGTTTTTTTTATGAGGCAGACAAGAATAGAAATATAGCCAACCTTTTTGCATTGTCTGGTGAAAAACCCATGCCTGCATTAGAAGAAATCCCCATAGTGAATCAATATATTGATGTGTTTGGTGAAGTTAGGGGAGTTCCAAACCACAGACTAGTTGAGTTTTCAATCAGAATAATTCCAGGAGCTAGCCCAGTGGTTAAAAGACCAACCAGAATGGGGCCTAAGGAGTTGATAGAATTGAAAAAGCAATTGGTTGAATTAGAAGAAAGAGGCTTTATTAGACCCAGTAGCTCATCATGGGGAGCACCAGTAGTCTTTGTTAAGAAACAAGATGGATCTCTTAGGTTATGTATTGACTATAGGGAATTAAATAAAGTCATAATTAAAAATAAATATCCTTTACCAAGAATTGATGATCTATTTGATCAATTGAGTGGTGCAAAAATATTTTCTAGGCTTGATTTAGCTTCAGGCTTTCATCAGATGAAAGTAGAAGAGGAAAGCATTAAGTATACAACCTTTAACACAAGATATGGACTTTATGAATTTTTAGTAATGCCATTTGGCTTGACAAATGCTCCTTCCTATTTTGTTGATTTGATGAATATGATTTTTAGAGAATACTTGGATAAATTTGTATTGATATTTATTGATGATATACTAATTTATTCTGAGTCAATTAGAGAGCATGAAAATCATTTGCATATGGTATTTGAGAAATTGAGACAGGAAGACTTGAAAGCAAAGTTTTCAAAATGCACTTTTTGGCAAAATGAAGTGAATTTTCTAGGCCACATTATATCAAAAAAAGGAATATCTGTGGATCCCAATAAGGTCATTGCAGTGAAAGCTTGGAAAAGGCCTACCAATGTCATTGAAGTCAGATCATTCATGGGAATGGCTGGCTACTATAGAAGGTTTATAAAAGATTTTGCAAAAATTTCAATCCCATTAACCAGATTGACTAGGAAAAATCAAGGGTTTACTTGGACTGAAGAGTGTAAGAAAGCCTTTGGGAAATTAAAGGAAGCACCAGTGCAAGCTCCAATCCTCAAAGTACCTGAAGGGAATGAAAACTTGGTGGTGTATACTGATGCAAGTGGACAAGGGCTTGGGGCAGTATTGATGCAACAACATTAAGTGATAGCTTATGCTTCTAGGAAATTGAAACCAAGTTAGGTAAGATATGCTACTCATGACCTTGAATTAGCTGCTATAGTGTATGCTCTTAAGCTATGGAGACACTACTTGTTAAGGGCAAGGTTTGAAGTCTACACAGACCATAAGTCACTTAAATATTTATTTTCACAAAGATAATTGAATACGAGGCAACAAAGGTGGATTGAACTCCTAGCCTCATATGACTTTGAAATATTATATACCCCTGGTAAGGCTAATAAAGTAGCAGATGCCCTAAGTAGACAACATGATAAAGTGGCTAGATTAATGATAGAAGAGTTTAACACTTTATCATTGTTAACTGATTTAGAGATAGAAAGTGATAATGTAGAAAACATGAGCCTATGCAGTGAGCATGTAGAAATGGGAAAGTTAAGCTTTATCACTCTGGAGTCAGAATTGAAAAACAAAGTTGTAAAGTTACAAGGCCAAGATCCATTTTTATTTGAAAAGAAAACTCAAATATTAAATGGTGAAGCAGTGGAAGGTTTTCAGTTGAATGATCAAGGCCATTTGAAGAAAGGAAAAAGAATATGTGTTCCAGCAATTGATGAGTTGAAACAAGAAATCTTGGATGCTTACCACAAAAGAAAATACACTATACACCCAGGAAGCACAAGAATGTATCACAACCTCAAGAGGGATTATTGGTGGAGTGGTATGAAGAGTGCAGTGGCAACCTATGTATCTAAATGTATGGTTTGCCAACAAGTGAAGGCTGAGTATCAAAAACCCTCAGGGATGCTTCAACCTTTGCAAATACCACAGTGGAAATGGGAGGATATATCAATGGATTTCATTGATGGTTTGCCTACAACTAGGAGGGGAAATGATAGCATTTGGGTAGTGGTTGATAGGTTAACCAAGTCAGCCCACTTTATACCAGTAAAGTCAGAGAGAAATGCATATACACTAGCTCAGTTGTTTATCAAGGAAGTGGTTAGGCTACATGGTATACCAAAGACTATAGTAAGTGACAGAGATACCATCTTCACTTCAAAATTTTGGCAGAGTTTTCACAAGGCAATGGGGAATGATTTATGCTTAAGCACAACATACCATCCTCAATCTGATGGTCAAACAAAAATTGTGAACAAATTTCTTGAAGACATGTTGAGAGCTTGTGTATTGGATTGGGGAGGAAGTTGGGAGGAACATATCTTTTTAGCCGAATTTGCATACAACAATAGCCATCATAGTAGCATAGGCATGGCACCCTTTGAAGCTCTCTATGGGAGACCATGTTTATCACCCTCAAGTTGGCTTGAATCTGGGGAAAAAGTGGTTTTAGGGCCAGAGAGTGTGAAGGAAACTTCAGAGAAAATAGCTTTGATCAGAAAAAGAATTGCTTCTGCCCAGGATAGGCAAAAGAAATATGCAGATCAAAGAAGGAAGGCAGTACAATATGGTGTTGAGGATTATGTATTTATCAAAATATCACCCATGAAGAAGGTTCTAAGGTTTGGGAAACAAGTAAAGTTGATTCCTAGGTACATAGGGCCATATAAAGTTCTAGAGAGAATAGGAACTATAGCCTATAAGCTGGAGTTGCCAGAAGAAATGAGAGCAATGCATGATGTTTTTCATGTGTCTCAACTAAGAAGGTGGGTTCATGATAAGGAGGCAATCCTAGAATCCCCTAAGGATGTGCAAATTGACCCCAGGATGATTTATGAAAAGGAGCCAGTGGGCATAGTTGCTAGAGAGATCAAGAAATTGAGAAACAAAGAAATTAAACTAGTGAAAGTGCAATGGAGTCTTGACCCAAATGATTGCACATGGGAAGTGGAGGATAAAATCAGAAATGATTATCCACAACTGTTTGATTGAATGAAAGGTAAACTTATATATATATACTGATGAATGTTTTGATTGAATATGCATTGTGATTTTGTTTTAATATGCATAGAGTTTAATCAAATGATTGGCTTGAGAATGGTTTGAGATCAGAAAAGTTGATTTTCTGGATTGATGATACTTAAGTTAAGTATGAGAGAATTGCAGGACACAATTTCTAAAAGGAGGGGTATATGTGATAAACCTGATTTTTGGTGAGCAATTTCATGATTTAAATTAGTTTATGTTTGTTTAAAAATTGCATTGAGAAAGATAGGAATGGAAACTAATTGCAAATGTATGGCTAAAACATGTACATGTGCACAAGACAGTGCACACACACATGCACACATTTTTCTGTATAATGAAATAGGCAGAAATCAATTTATAAATTAGAATAAATAATTTAGAAATACATATGTATGAAGATATGATTATGTCTTTAATAAGTCTGGCATAAAGAAAATAAATGATTAGGCAGGAATTAATATATGCAAGAAAAATGGTTAGTACTTAAAAATTATTTAAAGAAGGAAAATAAGGACTTAGGAAAAATAGGCATACATATATTATATATGTGCACAAGCAAACACTTGCTGGAAGAAAACAGAAATTGCATGGAAATGGCATGAACCCTCAAGCAAGTACTTTATCCATTTCCAGCAATTCTTTTATTCAAGAAAATAGGAATCATGCATATAACATGACCGGGGTAAGATTAAAGGGATCAAGCTTATTTCTGAAAATAAAAACAAGGACCACATACACTCTTTATCTTTAACCAAATGAGAGGCAGACCATGTTTTGTATAGGGTAAAAATGACATTGGGTAATTTTGTTAAACCCTAGTAGCAGTCAGGGTTTTGTATAAGGAGGCTCAGTGTAGTGAGACCTTTCACATTGCTCTTCATCATTTAAAGAAAAATAAAACATAAGCCAGAGAAAAATAGAAGAAGGCAGAAGACTAAAAGGGTTCATAAAGCTTAGGAAAAAGAAGGATTAAGGTGAGTAACCTCACTGGAAACTTTGGCAATAAGTCCTGAATATTGAGGCAGCCTAATTAAATTTATATTTCACTTTTGCAAGCTATGTTCATTTTATGATTTGATAACTTTGGCTTGTCAATGATCTGCTCAAGTGTAAAACCCTTTATAGTGACATTATCCAGTATAAAAGAGTCATGGATTTCATGTTTTCATATGGTTATCTGTGTTGTGGTTTAACTTTGAGATGAGGTAGATTTTATGGGTTTTCTTTATACATTTATTTACTTAAAAAAAACCCAGGATTAATGTTGCAGATATATGGTCTAAAAATGAAAGGAAACGTGGGGCTGCAACATTGTGTTGTTGCTTATGTCTCATATCAACCAAAATAAAGATAAATGTAGAGGTGCAATGTTATACATGTGCTGAGCTTCTATGTTTTATGAACTCTCTAAATCAAAGCATATACTTATG
Source organism: Allium fistulosum (assembly GCA_030737815.1). Classification (NCBI taxonomy): domain Eukaryota; kingdom Viridiplantae; phylum Streptophyta; class Magnoliopsida; order Asparagales; family Amaryllidaceae; genus Allium; species Allium fistulosum. Next base: position 117,227,880 of record CM060908.1, on the reverse strand, counting down.
GTTAGCCAGATCTTAAAGAGTAATAATGGTCTGATTGAACCCGAGGTAAAAGGAGATAACCTGAAGACTATCTATGACCATATGTTTGTAATTTGATCCATTGAAACCCATAGACAGAATAATATGCTTGGAAATCACATCTGTTTGCATGATTAAAATGTTTGCTTATGAGAACATGACTTACCTATCTCTGGATGAATACATGTTGACTGAATGTTTATTTCTCTGATTGAAATATGATATGCAGAAGGGATTAACATAGGAATGAGAAAAGGGAAAGTAACACTTAGTAATTTAACTAAGGACTTTTGGATCTTAGGGCTACAAAATATGGCTTGGCAAGGTGAACATTGCAAGCTCACACATGGTATGCTTATACCCAGGGGCCTGAGTGTGCTGGGTTAACAGTGATATGTCCCAGGCAGTGTGTGGTTTAACAAGAGAAAGTAGCTAAAGACCATAATGTACTTGACAGTGAACAATAGAAATAGGTTCATGAAAGGGCTTGGGTAAAATCCCTGATGGCCAGTAATCTGGTAGAAAAGGCTAGGTGATTGAATTGATAAATGTGTTGATTGGTTTATGATGTTTTATGGATGGATCCTATGATTGTTATCACTGAACTAAACCATTGAATCATGTATAAATTGTTGTGCACTACTGTATATGCACATGTATCACAGGAACATGCGCAAGAGTGGTACTGAGTTCCTTTATCCATTTTGAAGTTATTTGAATATGAATGAGTGTCATATAAATCATGTTTTCAGTTAGATTACTCATACCGGACTTTAGTCTGACCCTTGTGTGTTTTATGCACCATTGGGTGTCTCATGTTTATATGAGGCAGTTCATGGTGATTTTGCAGGAAAGTAGGAATGATTTGATCAGGCTTTGGATGTTTAACTGCATAAGGAATTGGATGCTATATTTAAAGATTTGCTGAAGTTAAAATAGATGTTTATGCTGAATTATGTTAAGCTATTTTTGTTTAAATTTGCTTAGAAAACTAATGTATGGTTAGAACTACTGTTTTTACAAGTGTTGAGCCTATATGTGTATCAGCTGAAACTTATGTGTTTTGTTTTGAAAAATGTTTTGCTAAGAAATGGAATATTAAGCTTTAAGAACAGTTAGTCTATAATGGTAGAAAATCTGATATTAAAGGATTTATGGTTTGAATATACAATCAAGTGTTTGACATAGGAAAATCCATATTTAAGTTGATATAAAATCTGGCAGAAAAGGTTTTGAGTTGCTTTGAAAAGAAAACAGATTGACATGTATTTTGCTTAAGAATAAGTGCAAGTGAATATGGCTAACATGACCACTTTATTGAGCCTGGGTTAAGCCAGCACTAAAAAGTTTTAAGCTAAATTTTCAGTAAAGCTTTACAACCCAAATATAGGGTAGACTCAGTCACTTTTGATAACAAGAAGAAGTAAAAATTTAAATACTTAAAGCTTCCTCTGACACACACATGCATAGGAACATGCACACACATGCACAAGCAAGAGCACAGTTCATACAGTAATAAAATTATGGAAATACATGCAAAATGCTAAGTCTTGAGACATGAAACCAACATATATGCAATAATCTAAGCATACTTGGAAAATCTGGTTTTTAGGAAGACTATTGCTATGTAGGGATTATTTCTTTTAAATAATTCCCAAACAGATTTTACTTCCAAACTTTTATACTCTGGTTCAAGTAGAAAGTAGCTTATATATCTTCATATATGTAAGTTTAAGATGATTTAAGCAAACCAATATTTTTATTGGCATAAAGATCCTGTATAGAAGAAAATTAGAGTGTAATATTTTCTTGATTAAATGGCCACTGTATATATATATATATATATATATATATATTTAGGGATAAGAAGGTGGGTCATTTCAATTTCCCTCCTCAACCTTAGGCCTATTACATGTTTCAAGGCATTAACCTGCTTCAGATTAGCTTCAATACTCCTTGAATTCAAAATAAAACCTAGGAATTTCCCCAATGCTACTTTGAAGGAACATTTCAATAGATTCGGCTTCATTCTGTACCTCTACCGCACATCGAACATTTCCGAAAGATCATCTATGTGGTTCATCGATAGTTGTGACATCACAAGCATATCATCTACATACACTTCCATGTTTTGCTCGATTTGATTTTCAAACATCTTATTTACCAATCGCTGGTAGGTAGCTCCAGTGTCCTTCAAACCGAATGGCGTAACTCGATAACAGTACTGCCCCAAATCAATGACGAACCTCATATGCTCCTGATCTAGAATGTGAATTTCTATTTGGTTATAGCAAGAATATGCATCCAAAGGATAATATTTCATGTTTGGTCATCGAATCTATAAGTTGGTTTATCTTCGATGAAGGGAAGTTGTCTTTTGGGCATGGTTTATTCCAGTCCAAATAGTCGATGCATATCCTCCATTTTCCATTTGCCTTCTTAACCAACACAGGATTGATACTCGTTCAGGGTATTAGGCATCATGGATAAAGCCTTTTGCCTTCTGCTTATCCACTTTTGCTTTCAACGCAGCGGATCACTCCAGATCCAGAATGCGTCTCTTCTGCTTCACAGGAGGGCACTTTGGGTTTACATGCAATGCGTGGCATGCTATCTCTAATGATATTCCATACATGTCTGAATGTGTTTAGGAAAATACATCTATATTTGCCTGGAGAAACCAACCAACTCCGTTCTCAATTTGGCATTAAGCTGAGAAAATATCTTAAGGACTCGAGTAGGATTATTCATATCGATTGGGATGTTGATCGTCAGCTCTACCGGCACTACCCGTGCATCATTTGGCTCCTTATGGGGTTCCATAAACTTAAGAATTTGCTATGGCTCTTAAGCTAGGCTTGGCTTTGATTGCTATGCATACGTAGTCTTGATGCAGAGAGATTTCACAGCTTTCACTTTGGTCTCCTTGAATAACGCCAACTCCGTTCTCCATTGGAATCTTCATCATCAAGCACCAAGGAGCTAGTACTATTCTAAAACTGGCAAGGGCCGGGTGACCCAAAAAGGCATGTAAGTTGAAAATTCATCAACAATGACAAATGTTTGCATCTGCACAATCTTGTGGTCTTCTTTACCTAACTCTATTGATAGATGAATAGTCCATACAGGCTCCTTTGCCTCACTGATAAATCCCTAAAACTTAGATTTACTTGGCTTAATGTCCTTCTGAATAATTTTCATCTGATCAAAAGTCCTCTTGAAAAAAATGTTAGCCAACACTCGACGTATAGTAGCTGGCCCAACAATGGCCATAATCACCACAGGATCAAGCATCGGTGCTTCGATCCCATCAGACTCTCTTTCACAAATCACAATATCATCCTTCATTATCCTCAATCATTTTGTTGGAGCTTCGTCTTCAATGAACAGCTCTCCTATTACAATGATGCAATGATATTCTATATCGTTCCATCTTTTTCCAACTCTTCTATGCTAGACGAGGTCCTTCAGTTATCGTATTAATCATAATCCTACTATCCGATCGCCTAGGCCCTTCTTTGTTAGATCCAGGTCGATCCCTCTGGGCATTAACCCTTGAGCCCTAGTTTCCCTTCCACCATCCTATAGATCTCTCACATACTACTATAATTTATTCTTTTGTATCAATTCTTCAATCACGCCTCTCAGGTGTCGACACTTATTGATATTGTGTCTATGAGTGTCATGGAAGTGGAAGTAACAATACTTCCAAAAGCATCATTCAGCTTCTATTGTCTTCCATCGAGGTGGCTTTTTGTACCTTTCTGTTCATTATGCAGCAAGGTATATATACTACACAGTGTCATCTAGAGGAGTGTACTCCTTTAGTCTCAGATGCCTCAGATGCTTCTTGTCATCGCTTCTTCTACCACCTACAACATGATTTCTCTTCTTCTAACCACTATTATTATTTCCCACATTTATGGTAGCTTATTGATGCTCTAACTAATAGCCAAGTTACTTTGCACAACTTCTTTGATGGTCCACTACCAACCTTTTCGACAACCATATCCACCTCTTCCAAGCCCATATGTTGGTTGGTCTTCTAATAGAATACTTCCATGGTAGATGATTGTTTCATTTGTAACCACTTACCAAAGCCTGTGTTCGGATGTATCCCCCGGACCAACGCCATTAGCACAATATCCTCTTTTGTGTTATTCACTTATGCTCTGGTAGTATTGAATCTACTTAAAAGGCCCTTCAAAGTCTCTTTGGGACCTTGATTGATATTCGATAAGGACATTACATCCTTTGTCAAGCAGTGTGGAGCATGAATTGTTGTATAAACTTCTCATCAAACATTAATATGGATCTTCGGGTGAGCCAGGTGAACCACATCGAGCTACTTCATCCAAATAGATGGGAACACACCTACATATTATGGCATTCATTGCTCTGGCACCACCCATGTGACACTGATACTTTAATAGATGCTGCATAGAATCTGTCGTTCCATTATACGATGACATCGTAGGCATTATGAACATCTTGGGATATTCCACCCGTCAATTATTCTATGTAAATGGAGCTTTACTAGGTATAAAACCCCCTTCTTCATTCTTTTCTTCTATCAACTGCTTTATCATATCAGTAATATGTTCCTCACTAGCCTGGTGATCCAAAAAAGACTGTCAGGAGCAGCTCCGAATGTTTGACTCCGCAAACAGTCTTGGTTCGCTTGATGACGTCTAAGCTCTCCTATCTTTGGGAGAGCCACAACTCCGGGTCTCTATTACATCTAGCTAGTTTTATGGTGGTTGTTTGAGAACCTGCTTTTTGTGCCCCAACATTCTGCCCAACATCATTGCCCGTGTCCTACAAATCATCCTTAATGTTTGAAAAATTGACAACATCAGGTAATACAACCCCAAGACCACCCTCATTCATCTCAATAAAAACCTGATTCATGTCAATACCGAGTTCTCCAACATTGGCCAATAGTTGGCTATTTCTTTGAGTGGTCTTCCTTGAGGCTCTAATAGTCTTTTCCTTTATTTTTTCCTCCTATCCCTTCTATTATCATTAGATGCAGATGAACTCTCTTCTCCAGAACTAGAAGATGACATGTCACTCCTACTTTTCTTAGGCCTTTGGGATTGCTTAGTTAACAAGGTAATACTTACATCCATTTTATCAAGAAGCGCTTTCTGGTCGTCCATTATCCTCTGGTTCAATTCAGCCATCATCCTATCAAACTTCACTTTTGTCACCATCTCTTGTGGGGCGGATGGTCCTGGAAAAGCCACTGTTGGTTAGTTAGTCTCTTCATTATGGTGACAAGCTTCATTTTCTCTACCAGCTATAGCTCATAATCTTCCGGATCTTCTAGGGACCATTACTTCAGATCCGCAACAACAAGGTTCTGTTCTTACTTCTGGATGTTCTCATCCATGGTACTAAGCAAGATCTACTAGTTAGAAGCTCTTCTCTCGGTGAAAGTAACAAAAATGTTAAAACAAAGATTGGCACAAGAACCCAATTCAAAGAAAAACAAGATAGATCTAAATCGGCAAGGGAAACAATAAATAACAGAGAGATTTTTTAGTGGTTCGACAAATTATATGACATACGTCCACTTTAATCTTATTATACATTGAGTGTCACAAGTACAAGAGCTTTGCAATTTAATTTTCCATCTAGTACAGCAAAAGTAAGATCTAATATGACAATGGTGTGTAGAGGAAAGGAGATGAAGAAATTTAAGGCCAAAAGTCCTCTCATAGTTGCTCTTGGCTTGATATTTATAAGAGAATCACCCACCATAGTCACCAAATCATTGAAGACCGGGTAAGGATCCAGACCCATGATAATAGGAAGGAAGTTAAAGTCTTTCTGTAGCATAAATCATTCGGTAACGACATGAATCATGTCGGTATCGCATTGTGCAAATCATCAATTCTTCCCCTACTTTAGTTCGTATCATCAAGCCTTTGAGTTCTGAACACTTTCTTGCATATAAAAACCTTTCAGTACTGAGAGTTCTAGCTTCGTCTAATACTTATTCTTTTCTGCACAGCTTTGGAGTTGTTTACCCACTCCTTTAGATATCGTTTTCGAGATAACCATTTTATAGTCCTACCACTTGATCATAGTAAAATTGCCCAAAATAGCATAGGACAAACCACTCGGTACTGAGTACCTTTTCGACCACTCAGTACCGACTCCTTTCCTTGGTCACTTTAGGATTTCAAACTTCTGGAGTTCCTTTCCAAGGCTATTTTGTGCTTTCCACTAGTTCTCGAATCATTTCATCTTCATCCTGACATCTAAATTCACTTGAAGGCTGCTTGGTTTGAACGTTGGATAACACAATTATTTATGACACATTATAACAAGTATACAACATAAAGAAGACACCTTTTATTTTGAACGAGATTAGTTATCAAGTTGGATATATGTAACAATTACATAATTGCCCCTAGGCTATAACCTAACTCCATCAAACTCCTACTTGTACTTGGGGTCAATTATGGAATCTCAATCCAACTTCATGAATCAGTTTCTCAAAAGTTAATTAGGTCAGTCCCTTAGTGAACGGGTATGCTATTTTGTTTTAGTTACCTACTATATCAATCAACTCTCGCCAACGTTGATAAACGACCTTTATCATGTGAAACCATACAGAGCATATCTCTCTACTTCCAATGAGATTTAGGTTCTTTTACGAAATGCATCGCGACATTGTTATCATATAACAAGTTTATGGGATTCTCAACATCTGGAATCCTCCTCAACTTAATTATAAATTTGTGCATTTATATTTATACATTACTTTTATTATGGCCCTATTCAAGGAGATTATAACTACTGCCTTACAAGCTGATACCCAACATAAATAAAAAGTGCGCTACTGCCGTGCCTAGCCGATGTAAGGAGATTTTCAAGGGTTGAAAAGAAATAAAAAATCACAGAACCTGTCGTATATCTCACAACGCATAGATAAAATAAAATATACATCGTAGATATAAAACATAAGAGACGGTAATAACTAAGTGAACCAAATATCAGAGCATAGATCCACAGAGTTATACAATATAGTAATAATGTTTATACAAAGTGGATATAAACTCAAATAAATGTCTCATAACAACAAGTAAACACTGCCAAGGCTCCACAGTGTTGCATAACAGAATAAGCATGGTAATCCATATGTAATATGTGAAGCTCTATCCTGCCCGTCCTGCATTGCACTACGTATACCCAGGACTGTTATCTAGTATATTCATTTAAGAGTGGTCAAAATAATAAGAAGCAAAGAATAAAACCTCGAGTCAGACAATAGTCTGGTGTGAGTGATAAATGAATCTCAAAATACTATACAAGTCTATATAGTAAGGAACAACAGTATAAGAATACTGACATATTCCTGCATCTGAAGAGTTAGCACATAGCATCTATAATATGCTACTCTACTATTATCATCAAATGTACTACGTCCTAAGTATAGTATCGGGTGTCTAGGTATCTGCATCCTAAATACCTATATCAGGTGATACCCCTAGAGCAATAGACTACAGAAGAAAACAATCAAAGCAAACATAACATCCATCAAACAATCCTCACTATCACTTAATGTGCTTGGATATAAGATGACTCGTATGGCATGATCATAAGCCAGAGACCCTAATCAAATCATGGTTCCATGGTGCTCAATCCATGCTATTATCCACATATTTTCCAAATGGAATAAAAATGAAGGCAAGGGAATATGATGTCGAATCAATGAGTCTACAATTGGGCTTCTAAGATAATATCATAACAAGAATAAGAATGTCAAAGCTGAAGTGATATCAAATCCAAGAGTGACATGGATTATCACATTTGAGCTTATTGAAAAATAAAGATATCAAACTTGAAAGCATAAAGTATATCGCATAGGAAAAACCATTTCGCACCAATACAGGAGTAGTTGATGATGAACCTATTGTAAGCAATGTCGCACCTTAAGGGATATCGCGCATCATCAATGCGGCATGGAATGCCTCACCTCATCAGTATAAAAGTCAATGTTGACGACTAAAAAGTGGAAAGACATCAAAAGCCAATAACCATAGTGATGCTGCGCTCCATCTATAAAGGTAAAAGAGGATATTGCATATCATCCATGCCAATCTTTATCAATGTTGCATCCCATTGATGTTGCATGTCGTCAGTAACCAGCATAAGGGTTTTGGGTCTAAATAAACCATATACATGAAGTTGTCACCTAATAACAATGTACAAAAAACATGCCATATTACAGCAATGCCGCCTTCCTTCAATGTCGTATATCCTCGTTGCCGCATTTCGTCTTTATCACATATCATCAGTAAGTGATGTCGTAGGAAGCTAATGCTATACCTCATCAAGATAAGAATTGATGTCGAATTATAGGTGATGTTGTCTCCCTTTGATATTGCATGCTATTAGCCTCCAAAGAATGTTGCAAGGCGGCATTGACATCGAAGACCAACGGTATCTACAGGCGTTGTCGTATGTTACTAATGTCGCCCATCATCAAAGTGAAAGAGGGTATTATCAATCATTAACCCAACATGATACCGCATACCAATAGCATAATACGAGTTATCAGAAAATAACAATGGATCTTACAGCTTAGCAATATGACAAAGGATGTCGTATGCCTTTTCTCCTTGAAGGAATGCTAAAGGTCATCAAAAATAAAGCATAGCACTAGGCGTCATCAAGATTGTTGATGCCAAAAACCAAGCATGCCGGAGGTGACATGTGGCAACCATGCCGCTCCTCCAAGCTCATATAAATACGGACCTAGTGGCATGAAGGAGGGGGCGATAATTTCTTTTCTCTCTTCTCAAAATTAGACAATTGTAACTCTAAATCGAATTGGAGAAATTCTTGAATTGATTGTAAACCTTGAAATTTTATATGAGCAAGGACTTGAAAAAAAATCTAGTATAGCCCGCTTACCTTAATTATGTAACAGTGAAATAAACATGCATATAATAAAGCTCTTTGGCCCTAAGTCTCATCTTGATTTTACCTCGCATAAATCACATGACCTTCGGCCTTAACTAGTGTTTATATGCATAACCTCTATTTTGCTTAGCGCATATGGACAATGGATTATGAACCATGAGGATTGGTTACATAATTCATTAAGGAATGCTTAATGGACTATTTCACATACCTGCAACTTATTCTTTCTCTTCTATTGAACATATGCCATGAGCTTTCAATTAACTTTATCAATGTTCATGGGCATTATGGAGCCACCTCTAAATGGCATTATAGTGTGCCGCACAAACTGAATGGTTGGTTAACTCTTGATTTCATAGCACTATTTGACCACATCAACTAAGCTATGCTTAGTCATACGACCAAGGGGGCAAAAAATAAGTTTAAGCTCATCATACTTAGCCTCATGGGTGTTATACCAATTTTTGATAACATTTTTGCGTTAGAAGGAGGGCCCGAATCTTTGATTCCCTATAATTCTCTCCTTAAACTGATTACAAAACGATCTTTTGTTTCAGAAAACTGGTGAGACCAAAGCTAGTTAACGTTTCAAATGAGGAGATAATATAAAGAATTACATTAGAAGACAATGACATCCCCAACTTCAATAAAGATAATATGGAAGCCAGATAACCGTCGGAGCTAGCAAGGCCGACCAGTAGTGAAGCTAAAATCAAAAACCCGATACAACAAATTACATCAATGCACGAGTTGTTAGAAAAGGTTCTTGCATAGAAATATTCTAGAACAACCAGACCCACTAAAGGAGAAAAAATTGAATCTCCAAGAAGAAATTTGGATGCTTCTTTTCTTAGGAGCAGAGGCAAAGGCAAACTCACTATGACTCCACAAAAGAGGAGAGGAGACCAAGAAGCTGAAGCAATGGAATTTTCTCCTAAATCATTGGCAGACAATAAGGCCCAAGCAAATCATTAAGGAAGCTTAGTGGAAAGATCCCATGAGCGATTTGGAAGTTCAATCTCCAAAGAGTACTAGCCTGATAGGAGAAACTATCACAACGATGAATCTTATTTGAGGGACATGGCTAAAAAGATGGCAAAGGATATGCTTAACCTTAAAGGAAAGAGAACCCTCAATGATAAAGTCAACAATAACTTCTGGGAAGCCCCATTCACAGATAGGATCATGTCCAAAAGGATTCCAACTCACATTAAAATTTCATCCTTGAGATACAATGGGACTACTAATCTAGATGATCATCTAAAGGTATTCGAAAGTCCAATGGACCTCTATAATGCTTCAGGAGCTGTACACTGGTGACATTTTCCCACCACCTTCCAAGGGGCAACAACTAAGTGGTATAGACACTATCGGGAGAAGACCACATACTCTTGGAAGCAATTCTCTTATGAGTTCTCAACACAGTTTTGTATTTACAAGGATCCTATCATTGATTTCAGTGTATTGGCTAATGTTAAGCAAAGACCGGGAGAGCTGTTAGGTGACTACCTTAGGAGATTCAACGCAGAAGCACTAAAGGCAGAGGATATGACCGGCAGAGACAAATTAATGGCAGCACACTCGGGGTTGATTGAGCAGACACCTTTCCGGCGAGAACTCTATCTTCATGGATGTAGAGATCTCCAAGACTTCCATTTTCAAGCTGATAAATTTATCCGTATGGATGAAATGTTTCATGCCAAAAAGAAGTCTCAAATGAAGAAAGAAATAGGAAAGTCTGGCTTTAATCACAACAGTAAGAAACCGAAATGGGAGGAGGTCCCAAAGACCAATTATGTTGCTCTGAACAAACCGATACCCTATATCTTTGTTACATCAAAAGAAAGTGGTGACTTTCCAGTTTCTTAGAAAGCTAAGAACAACCTTGAACCAAGAAGAGGGGGGGGGTTACTATGCATATCATAAGGTGAATGGGTATAAGATGGTCGAATGTCATATATTTGTAGGGATAATTCAGAGCATGATCCGTTCTGGACACTTGAAGGAATTTATCAAAGAAAATTAGAAAATTGCACATCCTAACGAAGGCAACCAAAGGCTCCCGATCAACATAGTGAACTTTTTAAAAAGTGCTGCTCAATCAAATTTCATTCCAACCCTTAACTGAATTAATGTAATTTATGAAGGCCCGCATTTGGCTGGAAACAACAAGGGAGTTAAAAATAGATATATTAAAGAGGCAAGAGACGTGGTTTTCTCTATCCAGGAAGAACCACCACTCAAGAATCCTAGGTTTTGGATCTAGATGCATAACCTGACCACAACCCCGTAGGAGCTAAGAGGGGTCTGTCATCCATACAACGAACTGCTTATGATAACTGTACAAATCAGACTTTCTATGGTTACTAAAATTCTTGTAAATACTGGAAGTGCAGTCAATGTGATTTTCAAACATGCCTTCAACCAAATGGGAATTCCAGCAGAAAAGCTAGAGTTAAGCTTTGAGCCCATTTTTGGCTTCAATAACAAAGAATCAACTCCCACAGGGCAGATAAAGCTTCTAGAACAAATGGGAATCCCACCACATTCTAGGACCTTCTAGACTCTATTTGTAATTATGGACCACCCTTCTTACTACAATGCCTTCTTTGGGAGGTTAGCTTTGGATGAGTTCGATACTTTTGTCTCGTCAAAATATTTGATGGTGAGTTCCTAACAAGAGCGGATGAGCAACAGTGAGAGGAGAGCAATTCAGCACTCAGAAACTATACTTAACCAATCTTTATAAATAGAAATGAAATAATCTTTCTTGCTATGACTCTAAGAAAATTGAGACGATCATGATTGAACTCAAAAATCCCTCGGATGAAGGGTCCTTTAAGCCTATCATCTAAGGCAATAACAGCGACCATCGAGAAAGTTGAGCATGCATTAAGAAGATCTGACTTTTCTGAAAAGAAACGAAAAGGCAAGGAAACAAATCAGATAGAAGAAGAAGTAGATGGTGAAGAAATCATCACTAAGTTAGATTGTAAAGGTGAATGGGAGAGGATAAAGCCCACCAAGGATCTAGAAGGGATATGCTTGGATCCAGTTGACCCAACAAAGACAGCGAATATCAAGGAAGTGCTAGATGGAAAACTCAAAGGGGAGTTAGTCCGATTTCTTCAATCCAGCAAAGACGTGTTTGCCTGGACTCATTCAAATATGGTTAGAATAGATCCAACCATAATTTATCATGCTTTAAACATAAACCTGAATATGACACCTATCTGGCAAAAGAAGAGACAAATCGATAAAGTTTGAGCTAACACTTTGAAAGAGGAGGTCAAGAGGCTGCTTGAAAATGGGTTCATCAGAGAAGTGCTTTATCCGAAATGGTTGTCCAATCTAGTATTAACTAAAAATCCCAATGGAAATGGAGGACTTGAGTTGATTATATCGATTTAAACAAGGCATGCCCAAAAGATTGTTACCCTCTTCCAAGAATAGACCAATTGGTCGACGTAATAAGTGGACAAAAACTCTTATCTTTCATGGATGCATACTCCGGTTACAATCAAATTCCAATGTTCAAGCCGGATTAGGAGAATACAAGCTTCATAATAGACCGAGGAACATTTTGTTACAAAGTAGTGCCATTCAGATTAAAGAATGCAGGAGCTATTTACCAAAGGTTGGTAAATAGAATGTTCAGAGAACAGATTGGCCGTAACATAGAAGTATACATGGATAATATATGTTGGTTAAATCTAAAGAAAAAAGCAACCATTTAAGTGATCTTGAAGAAATGTTCGGGGTACTGTAGAAATATCAGATGAAGCTCAACCCAAAGAAATGTTCTTTCGGAATCCATTTTGGAAAATTCTTGGGATATATTGTTAGTGCTCAGGGAATATAAGCCAACCCTGACCAGATTCAAGCTATTAAAGGCATGGCGGAGCCTAAAACAAGTAAGGATGTAATGAGCTTAAATGGAAAAGTGGTAGCATTGAATAGATTCATTTCCAACACCACCGATAAATGCATCCCATTCTTCAATGTGATTAAGAACAACTTCGAATGTGGAGAGGACTGTCAGAAAGCCTTTAAGGAACTAAAAGATCAACTCCAAAAACCATCAATTCTATTCAGCCCTATGGAAGGGGAAACCATTATCTTTATATGGCAGTTTTAGAACATGCAGTTAGTTCTGTTCTAATAAGAAAAGAGAAGGGAACTTAGCTTCCAGTGTACTACACGAGCAAAAAGCATAAAGATGCAGAAACCAGATATCCAGTCATATAAAAACTGGAATATTTTTTAACGCCCACAACACAAAAATTGAGAGCTTACTTTCAAGCACATCTAATTGAGATTCTAACCAACTTTCTACTCAAGCAAGTCTTTTGTAAACCGAAGCTTCGAAAAGAATAGTAAAATGGGGAATAGAACTTAGTCGGTATTATATTGAATTTCCACCACGAGTGGCAATTAAAGGACAAGCTCTAGCCGATTATTTTAATGAATGTACGGGATTCATCAAAGAGCATTCAGAGAAGGAAAAAGATCTAAAGCCAAAGTGGTAACTGTTCGTGGATGGAGCTTCAAATGAATAAGAACCTGACGTGGGATACGTGATAATTACCCCTGATGGACACCGTTTGCATTATGCAATGAAATTGAGATTTTCTCCATTATTAACGTGGCAAAATATGAGTCAATGGTGGGAGGACTCACTTTGGCTCTACAATTGAAAATCCCCAGGATTGAGATTTTCAACGATTCCTAATTAATGGTAAATAGTTGAACCAAATATATCGGACAAAGGATGCAAAGTTGGTCTTAAAAGTCAAGGTGTTAAAAATGTTTATCCAATTTGAGGATATCTCAATACACCAAGTGCCAAGAGAGAAGAACTCCCAAGATGATTCTTTGGCCAAGTTAGCTAGCTCACGAGGAGCACCAAAAACCCGAATTGTGTTGGTAGGCTGTCAATTAAATCCTTGTATAAAGTAAAAAGGCCCCAAGCCAGAAAAGAGTCTTTGGTATTTACCAAATCCCAAGCCTTAAAGCATGAGGAAATGGAAAATGGAAATGAAATCCTTCATGAAAATTCCTCTTGTACATAAAATAATGATCAATATGAGGATAATAAAATACTGACCTAGAGGCATGGAGAATGGGGCGATCATTTCTTCTCTCCCTTCTCAAAATTAGACAATTGTAACCATAAATCGAATTGTGGAAAACCTTGAATTGATTGTAAACCTTGCAATTTTATATAAGTAAGGACTTGAACAAAAATCTAGCATAGCCCATCTACCTCGATTATGCAACTTTGAAATCAATGTGCATATAGTAAAGCTCTTTGGGCCTTAAGTGCCATCTTAATTTTACCTCGCATAAAATCACATGAACTTCGGTATAAGCTAGTGTTTGTATGCATATCCTCTATTTTTCTTACTACATATCGACTACGGATTATGAACCATGAGGATTGCTTACTTAGTTCATTATAATATGCTTAATGGACTATTTCACGTACTTGCAACTTATTATTTCTCATCTATTGATCATATGATATAAGCTTTCAAATAACTTTATCAAAGTTCATCTGCATTATGGAGCTACCTTTAAATGGCATTATTGTGTGTTAAGCCTTGATTGGTGGGCTAACTCTTGATTTCTTAACGCTATATGATTTCATCAACTAAGCTATGCTTAGTCACATGATCAAGGGGGAAAAACCAAGTTTAAGCTCATCATACTTGGCCTTATGGGTGTTATACAATTTTTGGTTTAACACATGCCACTTTGTAAGGCTAGAAAATTGACCCAAGGTCATAAGGTCCATGGTAATCTACGGTCATAAGATCTGGACACGATCATAATCCAAGTGGGCATCCCTACATACCCCCTCTACACGAGTATATGGAAACCTCTAACTGTCTACGATCCCTTCGCACACACCTTCATAATGGAACCCGATCATAATTCCATCCTACCCATATCCATAGCAGAACATAGTCATAATTCCACTCATGAGTTCCCTTCATTGAACCCTCTCTTTGGATCATCCTATTGGCTCCAATCATTGAGCCACTATCATCAGAACCTAACTCCATCCATTATTGAGTTACTATCATTGCAATTCTGAAGCTATCATGTCGAAACACTCCAATATCGCTTTATTTCTTAACCATCAGTCTTCACCTTGCTATTAGATTACCTTTGAATGACGAAGGAACGAATGAACACCTTCAACATGACCTATAGAGCCTACAAGAAATTTCACCACTGAATTAGTCAAAAGTACAGCTCGGTACCAACCTGAACTACTCAGTACTGAGTGGTGTATTTACCCATATTTTGGGTCCTAATTTTTCCTTGAATCTCCTCTTCTCCAAAGCTTCAACTTCCAAGCCACTAGACCCCGAACACTCCCCATAAAAGTATTCGGTACCAACCAAAGCCACTTGGTACCAAGCTCCATACTTAGCCAAAATTTGTGCTTTGGCCCTCCTTGTCTATCGTAAGCTCGACCCGAAGCTTCCCTTATGTTTCCTCCAAGCAACCCCGAGTCCTTCCAACAACAAATCTGAAGAATTCTCAAACCAGCTTCCACCGAGTTTATTTCCACCGACCAATCCCACTCGGCACCGACCACTACCCTGATCGAAAGTTGATGCGACTTGAATCTTGGGCTCCTTCCATAGTCCAGAGCCGCTCCTCCAAGTTTCATATAATTCCAACCATCTTTGCCTTCGATTTACCCAATTCGACAACCTCTTTCCTAACTACCTAAAATCACTAGCAAACTATATCAAAGCATAAGATACAAACATGAAATATCATCCATATACATCCATACACATGTACAATTTATCAAAACATGAAAGCCAAGCAAATCTTATCGTAAGACTAACTTTTACACTATCATGCAAATATGATCAAAAGGGGTTGCAAAACCTTTTAGAAACCATTTAAATCACTTTAATTTCGGCCATGAACATATATAAAAGTGCGATTATAATTTAAAAAACAATTTAGGATCAAAATCATGTTGAAAAACATCAATTTTAACTATATAAACATTTATAAGATAGTGAGAGGTCAAGAGCCACACACCAATTATGCAAATTACCACTTTGCTCCTTGAATTCCAGATGAACAACCAAGAATCTAAATTTGTAAGCACCAAAATAATAGATTTACTTCCTTTCACTAACTACCCTTCGAATGATGATTAGGCTAAGATTAGTAAGGAAAAGAGATGATTTTTGAAGAGATTAGGGTTAATGGAAGCTTAGAACTATTTTGGGGAAGATGGAAATGATTTAAATCAGTCCATGCAGCCTCCCCTTAGCACAATTCATGAAATAAATTAGTGGGTCTAAGTATGGGCTTAGTTAATTACCCACTAAGGCAGGCCAACAACAACCAAAACTTAAAACAGTCATAACTTTCAAATAGTAAGTCCATTTTATTATTATGTCCATTTATGGAATAGGAAACCATCATGCTAAAGCAATAAAAGTGGTTTTAGACCTTATATCAGCTTCTATAAAAAGTTATAGTCCATACAATATTTTTAGAGTCAAAATAGTCACATAGAAATTTGATAATAATCATATATATGGAAAATGTCATTAAGAGTCGTCTACCAAAATGTTAGAGTCTTGCGACCTCATATGAATAAAATAAAAATATTTTACGATCATCCGATACGTAAAATACGGGTCGTTGCACTCTCCCTCCTTTAGGAAATTCACCCCCGAAATCCCTAAGCAAATCTAAGAATAGTCAATCATAGTTACCTCACATGCCTAACAATCATATGTAACCATCAAACAAGCAACCATGTAATCGGCGGTATATACAAACTTATCCTAGCTTGCGAGATACTAAACTATCTTACATGATATCAAATGAAAGTAAATGCGACAAACAGTGGGCCTTACTATGTAAAAAGCTCTGGATATGCAACTCTCACACTCTCCTCAGTTTTCCATGTGAACTGCCTTCACTTTCGCTCCATTGAACCTTCACTAACTCCACCATTTTCCTCCTAAACTGTTTCGTGTCGCATCCAACAATACGAACCGGCCTATGAGGTCTTAAAGTTTGTGGTTCAATCTCGATATCATCAAGTTGATCTAATGCAATTGTCACGCCTGAGTCGTGCACAAACTTCCGCAAGTGAGATACGTGGAAGTCGTTGTGCATGCCCGCCATCTTCTAAGATAAGTTGACCCTATATGCTAGGTTCCCAATCCTCTCTATAGTCGGAAAAAGGCCTTGAATCTCGGCGCCAACTTCCCTTTGCTACCAAATCGAATAACATTTTCAATGGAGAATCTTCACAAACACCATATCGTCGACAGAGAACTCCAAATCTCTACGTCTCTTATCAGTGAAGCTCTTTTGCCTATCTTGAGCATCTTTCATCCATTGCCGAATGATCTCAATCTTCTTCAAGGTTTCTATAACCATATATGGCCGAAGTATCAGTTTCTTGCCTGCTTCCCCCAAATATGAAAGAGAGCTACACGGTCAGCCATACAATTCTTCGTACAATGCCATACTGATACTAGATTGATGGCTATTGTTGTATGCGAACTATACCAATGCTAGTGATCGTCCCAAGAGCCTTCGAAATTGAGTACGCAAGCTCGCAAGAGATCCTCCAATATATGGTTTACCCTCTCGGTTTGCCCATCAACGATAAGCTATACTGAGGTGCAACTCGGTCCTCAACGCCTCTTGTAATCTCATAGAAAACCCATTAGTGAACAAAAGGTCTTGGTCACTTACAATGCTCTTGGCACACCATGGAATCGTACAACCCATTTCACATACAACTTGGCCAATTTTGACATCGTGCTCCTAGACTTAACAGGTATGAATCGAGCGCTCTTCATCAGTCTATCAACTATGACCCGAATACTATTATACCCTGCTTTGGTCCTCGGCAATCCATCCATGAAATCCATCGACACTTGCTCTCATTTCCATTCTGGAACTTCAAGTGATATTGCAATAATCCACTTGGTTTTTTATGTTCTTCCTCTACCAAATGGTAGTTCGTATGCTTTGAGATGAAATCCCGACATCCTTCTTCATTCCTTTCCAATAATAGGTCTACTTCATATCTCGATACATCTTTTTACTGCTGGGATGTATAGCAACCTAGAATTGTGGCACTCTTGAAGCACCACATCTCGTAATCCATCAACATCGGGAACAAACAATCTCCCATCCTTACAGAGCCTACCATCTCGGTCGAGCCTGTATTGCCTCATACATTCTGCCTGCACTCCTCTTTTATCTTCACCATGATCTCTGCTAGTCTAGCATCTGACTAGTACCGATCCACTCAATCAAAGTAGGTTTGATCATCAAGCTTGCCAACATCTCTGGCTCTATCTTGCAATGAGGTCTAAAGTCATATCCAACAATATGCTCCAACTACTTACAGTCTAGAAATATCACTCCTAAATTGGCATGTATTCTACTCAATGCATCAACGACCGAATTTCGCTTACCGGGCGTATAAGAAATGTCAAAGTCATTGGAGGACAAGAATTCCAACCATCGCTGCTGGCGAAGGTTGATATCCTTTTAGGAGAAAAGGTACTTCAAGGATTTGTGGTTTGTGAACAGCTCGTACCTTCTCCTAATATATAATGCCTCCTAATCTTCAAAGTAAACACTATCGCTGCCAACTCCAAATCATGAGTCGAAAACTTCCTATCATGTGGTTTCAACTATCGACTAGCGTAGCCAACAGCTTTTCCCCTCTGCATCAACACTGCAACTAATCCAATATCATAGGAGTCTTTATATACTGTCAGCTCCTTATTCCTACTCAAAATGGTCAATACTGGTACACTACTCAACCTCTCCTTCAGATTCACAAACGCATGCCCACACTTCGCATCCCAAAAAAAAGTCTAATTCTTCTTCGTCAAATTAGTCAATGGTGCGGATACTTTAGAGAAGTCCTTGATAAAACGTCTACAATATCCTACCAATCGTAGGAAGCTTCTCGCATCAGTAGCGTTCTTCGGTTGGTTCCAATCCTAAATCGCTGCTACCTTGGAAGGATCTACTGCGATGTCCTGGTGAAATACGACATGACCCAAGAATCTCACTTCCCCTCTCTATAAGTGACACTTCGAAAATTTCGCTCTCAACTTATGCTTCCTCAACACTTCAAATACAATCTTCAATTGTGTCTTCTATTCCTCCTTTGTCCTGGAATAGACCAGAATATCATCCATGAACACAAGCGTGAATTTGTTCAATTGACCCCTGAAAACATGGTTCATAAGATCAAGCAAGTATGCCGGAGCATTAGTTAGCCCGAATGGCATAACCAACTACTTGTATAAACCAGATGGCGTACGAAACATAATGATCGACAAACTCTCCTTCGATACTCTTAACTGGTTAAAACCGATCGCCAAATCTATTTGAGAGAACACCTTCGCATCATGGAGCTGATCGAACAAGTCATCAACACGTAGGAGTGGACACTTGCTCTTCTTCGTCACCTTATTCAGCTCATGATAATCTACAAACAACCGTAGAGAGCCATCCACCTTAGTGGTGAATATTACAACTGTGCCCCACTCAGATATGCTCACATGAATGAACCCTCACCTCAATAGGTTATTCACTTGCACCTCCAACTCCTTCTGCTCTCTGGGTGTCATATGCCTCAATGGTATGACTATCCATCTAGCATCCTTTACCAAATCTATATGAAACTCATTCTCTCTATGTGGTGGTAATCCGGTCACCTCCTCAAATATGTCCGGGTGCTCCCTTACTATAGACATTGTAACGACCCACCAATCCGCACAATTCAAGTTGATAGTAAACCACACATATCTAACATAAATTGAATGGAAAGACGGATAGTTATGGGAAAGAAAGAAGAGAAGAAGAAGAAGAAGAAGAGAAAAGAAACTAAAAACAATACAGATTCTCACAATCGCAGCGGAACAATATATACTACACTATCAATGATCTTTACAAAAGAGAAACTGTTATATACATACATCCATCAGAGTACAACAACAAATCCCAATCATCAGCCTGGACAGTTATAACAACATGCCCTAACAAATTCTGATGATTTCAACAACAAAGCAGTGGTAAATAAACTTATACGCGGATATGACTTGAAGACCTCCAACTCGTCTCCTAAGCTCGGATGCATCCAAAGCAATTTGTGAATATGCTCGGTTTGACCTGAGCATTATAATAAAATAACACCCGAGTCGGTCTGGAAAACCATCGTGAGAAAACACATCCCAACTAGATTTTAAAGTTATAGAAAACTTTTGAAAATCAAAAATGTCTCGTAAGACCACGCTGCACATAAACACGGACGGTTTTTTACTTACGATAACCAAAACATTTCATATGAAATTCTCGGATATTATAATAGTGTCTAAGATACAAACACTTATTAATCATAGCCGAAATTCTTACATTAATTAAATTCCAGCAAAATAGGTATACAACTAAAACCATAAATGCACGTATTGGAAAATGGATTCCACACAATGACTGGGCTACTGAGGTACCGCCCATCACGGTGGATCTCAAGATAAAATAATACCGAGGTTGAACTTGTCGACCCTTGGATAGTACCGAACATGATCATGATGTGCACATAAATGTGCATATTTTTACCATCATATTTAATCTATTTAAATTAAATAAATGATCATATTGGGTATTTTAAATTGTTTAAACCAAAATTCAAATTATTTGAAATTGTCACATATTCATCTTCATATAGGGGCAAAATGGTCATTTTTATGCATTTATTAAATTGTGAAAATTTACTTGGAATTTTCTATGTTGTTTTGTAGGAAATTTGGTGAATTTTACAAGTGGTTACATGATGATATATGCATGCATAAGAGTGAAGAGAACAAATGAAGATGGAATCATTCAAAGGCATGATAATGGAGGACCCCACCTACCCACATACCTTCATGTACAAATTAGAGGCTAAAGCACATGCTAATAGAGTTTAAAAGCTTCATGCACATCTAAATGAGGATTATTTAAAGCTAATGATTACTTGGCCTCCACACTTCCTAAGAGGGTATTTTGGGCACTCCCCAAAAATATGAATTAGGGTTTAACACATATATAAAAACCCCTTATGTTTTATGTAACCCTCCCTTAGTCTCTCTTAGTTTAGTTTAGGATCAAAATAAAAGACAAGTTCTCTTTCTCTTTTCATGGATACTTAGCCATTTTATTTCATGTAATTTTTCCTTTCTTTTATGCAATGTTAATTAGTATTCTCTTTTACTTTCATGCTTCTTCTCTTCTTATGTTATTAGTGTAGTTTACTTTTCATGCAAGTAGATTAGCATTATTTCTTTTCACTTAGCTTTTCTTTTCATTTTGCTCTCTTTTTCCTCTTTTTTATATTTTGATTCAAGCTACAAGTGTTGATATGATAACACAAATGAGAGGCTAATCCCTTCAATTTAGGGGTAATGAAGCCTCTAATCATGTAGCTTCAACATTTTGATAATTATTGCTCTCTTTTGTGCTTCATGGAAAATGATGTTTATGTAATTTTGTGCTTACTATTGAGTTTGATAGCTTATGTTGTTCAAAACAAATAGGCTATGCTTAGTCATATGAATCACAAATTGCCTCTTCATCTATATATGATTATGGAAAAGAAGTGAATGTTTAAATCAAAATTTGATGGTCTATATTTCTAAACAATAGTTAATAGGCCATGCTTAAAATAGATTTTCATTTTCAACTTTGTTGTCATTTTCATGAGAATTAAAAGTGGTTTAAAGGTTGTGTTATAGTTTGATGGCTTATGTTGAGCTAATTAATAGCACAAATGAGTCATACTTATGATAAACACATCATTTAAATTCACTTATGACAAAAAAGAGAGATCATAATTTCATATTTGGTTGAACTATATGATCTAGAGAGTGGAATTATCTCTAAATTGCCTTCACACTCTCATATTTTTATCAATTTATTTTTATCATTTTTTCTCATTTTCTAGCTTAAACAACTCTCAACTTTGGTTAATTTAATTGAATAGAATTTTAAAATCATCAATTCCCTGCGGATCGACCCGTATTCGCCACGTGCTACATTCGTACACCGTGCGCTTGCGGTTATTTTAATTCTAAATTCGTTCGACGGTTTTCTAAACCGATAGAAATTCCGTCGACAAACAAGTTTTTGGCGCCGTTGCTGGGGAGTTGATTCGATTTTAATTTCTATTCTTCGGATTATTTTTGTTTGATTTTGTGTGTTTGCATTTTTTTTTAAAAATAATTGTGTGTATGTTTGTTGTTTGATTTTTGCTTGCATATTGATATTGTGTTTTTGGTTGTTCTATTTCCATTTTTATTTGCATATTTATATTAAAAAACACACAATTTCACAACAGAAAGATCAAAAATATTTTATTTCATAGTCAATATTGCATTTACATTTTTATTGCAATTTTTCCTTTTCCATTTACATCAAAAAAAAAATCTGCTGTGCTTTCTGTTGTCCACTGTTCTACCACAACTCCTGCCCAGACCAACTTCCACTTACTCCATCTTCTTACAACTGCTTCACACTTCATCACCATATACTTCATCACCATATACTTCATCAACAAACTTCAACACACTCCAACCTCTACTGCTTAATTCTCTCCTCCTCTACCCTCTGTCAATCCAATTACAAACCAACCTTGCATCACAGTCAAACTGCATAGAGAACTGTTTCTAGCAACAGTTTCAACCTTTCTCTGTGCCACAAACAAAATACTTCATACAAAAATTTCTCACTTCTAACTGCAACTTCTAACTTCAACTGTAACTTTCTATTCTCACTGCCTTAACAAACATTTGTTCAACTTTCTAACCTCACTGCTGCATCAAATCATACTTCATCAGATTGTTTTAATACTTCATCAAACATTCAACATAAACCATTCACCTTTGATCATCACTAATCATCACTCACTACCTAGAAACCCGCAACCTCCAATTCATCACCTCCTCTTCAACTTCCTATTGACCATCCACCAAAACAAAAATTTCTTTACCCTTCCACAAACATCACCTGAAACCAAATCATTCCCACAGTTCTTCTTACTATTCTATTACATCTACATCAGTCTACCACCTCTGCCTTATACCATCTCCTCTGGTCACGTCAAACTGCCCTGTAAATACCCCATCCATCTAGTCACCACAAACAGTCACTGTCATATTCGCATACCCCCCCGACCATCCACCCATACAACACTACATCTCTCAAACAACAGTGAACTTCATTTCACAGCATACCATCACTGCCTTGCACTGCTCAACTACCACATTCCCTCAACCAACTTAACTGCCACATCAGTGCCATTCCACTACAAACTCAGACACATCTTGCCACTTCAAACAAAATTGATGCATCTAGACTTCACTTTTACAACCCACGCTATCTTCATCCAGACCATTACAGCACTGCTCAACCATCTTTCCCAACCACTATCCACCAAAACAGCAGTTCATCATCTCCGCCACAAAAAAAACCAGTGCACTGCATACTAAAAACATCAACATACATCTCCATTGCCTTAAAGCTGCTACATTACTCCTTCCATAACCCTCCACTGCTTCTTGTACACTGCACCACACTGTTAACTTGCACACATCTTCAATACCACTACTTCAACCACAGTGACACTGCTCCAATTACCCACTCTCCAAACAATAGTGCAACTTCAATAACCACTCTATCATAAATTTTCCAATACACAAAGCAACTTAATCACTGTGCCATCCCCTCCATTTAACTGCTGTCAAAGACTCACAACCCATCGACCAGAACAATCTGTGCAACCACCCACTGTCCCCACACTACTGCCACCAAGTCAAACTACAATCAACTCCACCCTACCTGTAGCTGCAGCCTCACCTGGAACGTGTTCACCTAAGACACTGCGTCATCCCTAACTTCACACTATTCGAACCCAACAGACCACAACACGACTTCCACCCCAGAGAGCATCGAACAACACCCTAAATCAACTGAGTTCGAATCAACGATCAACCACCGAATCCAAGTCGAGCATCAAATTCACAACACCGAACCTCCAAATCAATAATCGAAAACCTGCTTGCCTCTTTCCACCTTCGCCACATCCCAAAATCAACGGTCGTGCCCACGTTCTCCCCTACCACAGCTACCCCCAGTTTCCCCTTCGAAACCACTGCCTCGTCCACACTCTAAAAATCGAACGACAGACCACACTCCAAACTTCCAGCGACCACCGCCTCTCCTCGTAAGCCATCCCTTATACTAAAAACCATCACAACAGCGAACGACGTTGATTGGAGTTTTGACTTCAACTTTGAATTTGTGAAATTGAAAATTTGTGTGTTCGTGAGTTTGTGAATTCATAAGTTCATGAATTTGTGAGTTCGTTTGTGAATTTTCTCTTACCAGATAATTTTTGTGAATTTGAAAATTTCAATATGTTTGAATTCATGTTGGACCGGGGTTGAGTAAGTTTTAATTGGGTCAGTGGACTTTATTTTGTTTGGACCGGTGGATTTTAATTTTGTTTAGTTAAGTTTCTCCCAAAAAAAAGATTTTTTTTAAGTAAAACTGCACTTTTAAGTTTCTTTTTCAAAAAAAAAACTGTATATATATTTTGTTTTTATTTCAGGTTGCCAAAGCAGAATTGCAGAAGGAGCAGAAGTGCTTGCTAAAATAAATTGCTTCCGTGCTGAGCTTGCTGAAAAAAAAACTGCTTGCTTGATATATCTATAGTTTTTATTTGCCTTGCATTGTATATATCTCTTGTTTTTATTTTAGTTGCATTGTTGATTGCTTGCATTTGCATATATATATTTCAAAAAAAAAATCATTTGTAGTTGCATTGTTAATACACGTTTATTTTCTACTTTGCATTTCATCCTAGATTTTGATTAATAATAACGATTAGACATCGATAACTTTTAATTGTATATTGACAAGTTGTCTTCTTTGAACAATATAATTTCTTGGTGTCTAGGCTACGGTAGAGTAATAACCATTTATAAATATTACGGTGATTCGTAAATATTATAGTGGTTGTTCCTCTGAAGGTACTTAAACCTTCGGCTGCATTGCTACGGTGATTCGTGGTGCATCGATAACTCTTGCCCGTTACCTGGCTGAGAACTATCTTGTTTATTTAAGACAATGTGTGATTATACAATTTTGGGTTAATTTAGGATAAATCATTTGTAATTAACTTTGCATTCATTTAGTTGCATTAGTTCATGCATATTTAAAAAAAATTGAAATTCAAAACTAAAAAAATTGTAAATATTCCCTTTCTTTTTCTTTGATTTTTTTTCCTTTTCCTTTGAAATTTCAAAAATCCAAAAAAAATTTAGAAAAACAAAAAAAATCCCAAAAAGAAAAAAATATAAAACCTTTTCAAAAACAAAGAAAAAATTTAAAAAAACCAAAAAACAAAACAAAATTCAATTTTCCATTTTGGAAAAAAAATAAATTCTATTTGTAAATATTTTTCCTTTATAAAAAAAAACAAAAACATTCTTGAAAATGTTCGAGTTTCCCCACTCATTTGAATTTTACAATAGTTGTGAAAATCAATATAATCCATATGATTTTACTCCAAATTCATATGGATATTTTAACGACAACTATTCTTTAAATAATTCGAATTTTGAACAACAAAATTTTCAAAACAATGATCAACCCTCAAATCTTGAAAAAAGCATGGAAATGATTTCGTCTTTACTCGAACTCTCTACACAACAAAACCAAATGATAAATGATCTGTGTAATTCGTATTTGTGCAATAACTCGAGTCAAAGTTTTTAAGGATTTCAAAATTTGAATTCAATTCAAAATTCAAACGATTTCAATGATAACCTATGCCAATTCAATTTCGAACTCCAAAATGAATTTCAAACTCAAAATGAAAATGGAAACAACTTTTCAAACGAATTTGGCAATGGGAATAATCTTAACCACGATACGGTTGAAAATCTTTGTTCTCGACAATTTCAAAGTGAAAATTCTCATGTTAATAACTATAAATTGGATTTTGTTGAACAAATGAACGAAATTTATGATGATCACACGGATTCGTTGTTTGAAACATATATGAAACAACGTGAGAAACAAAATCAAATCCCAATGTGTGACGAGTCAAGTGACAATCCATCTTTTACCCAAATCGACGATTTTCAAATAACAACTTTTGAAATTGAAAATAACAATCTTAATGAAGTTGTTGAAAACACGGTAATTGAGTTGGATTTAAATTCTTTCGAGGGTGTGGAACCAAATTTAAGATTCGACCATCCTTTTCTCGATTCCAAAAATTTAAATACAACAACTTTGGATTTTGAACTTAATATATACGATGAAGTTGTTGATAATTCAAATAAGGAAGACGAATTCAATGAACACAATTTCTTTGGACTTTTCAAAAACGAGTTGTTGAATTCTGAAGGGGAAGATTTACATCACCATTTTGATTTTGAAATCGATAATTTTGAAGAAGTTTTCAATGATAAGTTTGAACTTCAACTTGGTGATAATAAATTTGAATTTCAATCAATTATTCTATCAACCCCGAAAATCATCGAAAATAAAACGACTCGTAAGATTTTTAATAAAACGACATTCGTTTTCCCAAATCAACATTCAACTTTGAAATCGTTTATGGTTTGGTTTTCCAAGCTTAAGCTGTGTCTCGTATACTTGACGAGACAAATGAATTGGTCTTTGGAAGACCATTTCATTTACTTTTTGACGATATACTTTCTGATCTCGTGTAAATACCGTTAATTTTCATTTAAATAAAGGTCTTGTTTTTATTTTTATTTTTCTCCTTCCACTTGGGTTGACTGTGGGGACACAGTCAAAATCAAGTGTGGGGGGGGGAGACTCATCTTCATTTTTAATTTTATTTTTTCATGATTTATTTTTGTTTTTTCTTCTAAAAACTCAAAAAAAAAATCCTAGAAACAATTTTTTTTAAGCATTTTGATTTATTTTTAAAGAAACACTATAAGATAAATATATGGTTTTGGTTTATTAAATTGAATTTTTTGAAAATTTATTCGTCTTAACAAAAATAAAAATGAAGTTTGATTACAAATAATAATGGTTTAACTAGTATACAAGAAGATTCATGGAGATAACTATGAAATATATTCTAATTGAACATCTTTGTTTTAAAAAGTGGTTGATTTAAAGTAAGGATATAACATTTTTTTGTTCTAAGTTAAATGATGCTAAGATGATTTTGCGAAACTCTCTCTCTAAAAAGAAAAAAAAATACAAAATGCAAAAAATATATTTCTTGTGTATATGTATATATTTTTTAATAAACACCTAGAGTCATGTGTTCACACTCGTGTGTTCACTCGCCATGCTCTGTACCCTTCTCACGTAAGCCCGAAAGGCAGTGCATGATCGGTATATCTGGCCTCAGTTTATCTGAGTTAGGTGTGTGTATATAAAATTTTTATTTTACTAATAACGCATACAGTCAATAAGTGTTCACACTTGTGTGTTCACTCGCCATGCTCTGTATTCCCCTCACATCAGTCCGCCAGGCAATGCATAGATAATATATCTGGCCTCAGTTTATCTGAGTTAGGCATATGTAAATATTGTAAATATCAACAAAATTTTCAAAGAAAAAAATAATAATAGAGAGAGTAAGCCAATGAAATCCAAGCACTATTTTAACTTATTTGATTTGACTTGTTATTGAAAAGAAATAAAAATACCACTTTGATAAACTTTGATAATCGACTAAAGATCTATTTCATGGTTACACTTTGTTATCAACTGAAACAACGAGTTAAACAATCGTCTATTTGTTATGATTAACTTGATTTTTGTTGGAAATTTTGACGAGTAAATGACTTAAATTTTCAAGATAAAAACTAAAACCTATATTTAACTTATGTGTGTTAATTTAAAAGTAAATCCTTCGTTGTAAATATTTTCAAAAACTCGCATTCATCTCTTTGTAATTAAATCTTGCATTTTGTAAATATTTTCATCCAGCATTTGGATTTTGTGGGTAGTATCCGCTGAAAATCCTCACGAGACAACACTCGTCCTACTGGGGACACCCAGAGGTTTAACGGCTTGTTGCATACGCTCAATGCAATCGTGCTCCCTACGAAAATGGATTTATCTTAGTTTTTCCTTTATTCGAGGACGAATAAAAAGATAAGTGTGGGGGTATTTGATGTGCACATAAATGTGCATATTTTTACCACCATATTTAATCTATTTAAATTAAATAAATGATCATATTGGGTATTTTAACTTGTTTAAACCAAAATTCAAATTATTTGAAATTGTCACATATTCATCTTCATATAGGGGCAAAATGGTCATTTTTATGCATTTATTAAATTGTGAAAATTTACTTGGAATTTTCTATGTTGTTTTGTAGGAAATTTGGTGAATTTTACAAGTGGTTACATGATGATATATGCATGCACAAGAGTGAAGAGAACAAATGAAGATGGAAATAATTCAAAGGCATGATAATGGAGGACCCCATCTACCCACATACCTTTATGTACAAATTAGAGGCTAAAGCACATGCTAATAGAGTTTAAAAGCTTCATTCACATCTAAATAAGGATTATTTAAAGCTAATGATTACTTGGCCTCCACACCTCCTAAGAGGGTATTTTGGGCACTCCCCAAAAATATAAATTAGGGTTTAACACATTTATAAAAACCCCTTATGTTTCATGTAACCCTCCCCTCCCTTAGTCTCTCTTAGTTTAGTTTAGGATCAAAATAAAAGACAAGTTCTCTTTCTCTTTTCATGGCTACTTAGCCATTTTATTTCATGTAATTTTTCCTTTCTTTTATGCAATGTTAATTAGTATTCTCTTTTACTTTCATGCTTCTTCTCTTCTTATGTTATTAGTGTAGTTTACTTTTCATGCAAGTAGATTAGCGTTATTTCTTTTCACTTGACTTTTCTTTTCATTTTGCTCTCTTTTTCCTCTTTTTTATTTTATGATTCAAGCTACAAGTGTTGATATGATAACACAAATGAGAGGCTAATCCCTTCAATTTAGTGGTAATGAAGCCTCTAATCATGTAGCTTCAACATTTTGATAATTATTTCTCTCTTTTGTGCTTCATGGAAAATGATGTTTATGTAATTTTGTGCTTACTATTGAGTTTGATAGCTTATGTTGTTCAAAACAAATAGGCTATGCTTAGTCATATGAATCAAAAATTTCCTCTTCATCTATATATGATTATGGAAAAGAAGTGAATGTTTAAATCAAAATTTGATGGCCTATATTTCTAAACAATAGTTAATAGGCCATGCTTAAAATAGATTTTCATTTTCAACTTTGTTGTCATTTTCATGAGAATTAAAAGTGGTTTAAAGGTTGTGTTATAGTTTGATGGCTTATGTTGAGCTAATTAATAGCACAAATGAGTCATACTTATGATAAACACATCATTTAAATTCACTTATGACCAAAAAAGAGAGATCATAATGTCATATTTGGTTGAATTATATGATCTAGAGGGTGGAATTATCTCTAAATTGCCTTCACACTCTCATATTTTTATCAATTTATTTTTGTCATTTTTTCTCATTTTCTAGCTTAAGCAACTCTCAACTTTGGTTAATTTGATTGAATAGAATTTTAAAATCATCAATTCCCTGTGGATCGACCCGTATTCTCCACGTGCTACATTCGTACACCGTGCGCTTGCGGTTATTTTAATTCTAAATTCGTTCGACGATTTTCTAAACTGATAGAAATTCCGTCGACGAACAGATCACCCCTCCGTTAATGGGCCCTGAAGCATACAATTGAAATATAATATCGACTCAAGATAGGGATGATCGTACCTACTTGAGAGAGACTCACTTAGCCCTGCTGAATCTCGCATGTTTTATTTATTCCCGATTGATGAGGCTTGAGGCTACGTTTTACCTTTTATATAGCCTTCCCACTTGGAATGCTAACACTGCTCTACAGGCAACAATGCGTTGCCAGCATTCATCCATACAAGTCCGTTCTGGGACTAAATGAAATGCTTGGAGCTCCGTGTTCAATTCCATCATCTTCCAGATGTCTTAACTTTGAAATGCTTGAGTTAGATCGAGTGGTTTTCAGATAACATATCCGATCCTGGTCTGTTTGAAATAACATTCGATAGTTTTTGGTAAACTCAACCCTGGTTTTTTAGGAAATAAACTTTCAAAGATAAGAGTGGAGATCACCTCCTAACCGTTAGTGGACGGATTTCCTTATCGTTTGTCCTAGGAGAATGAAATGAGATTTATACGCACAGTATAACATTATCGGAGATGACTGTGCCATATAACTCACGTGTTTCTCCTAGATATTTCCAAAGTTACGTTTTGGGTCCAAATTTGATAGTCGGTTATTTAACTATCAAACAAAAAACATTCAATCAAGGATTTAATTCTATAGGGAAAACTAACATTAGTTAAACACATAAGCAATCACTAGTCTCTTAAATAAATCTTTTCATTAACTAAAATCACTTTTTAAATATTTGTACCAAAATACTTTTACAAAGATTCATTCACAACCCTTATATTTTCAATACTTGGAAAATATCCATATATTTATCACAACGGTACAAGTATATTCCTAAACAGAGAAAGAATTCCTTTTTACACACCTCTAGGACAAATTATTAAATTCTTTTATAAATCTCTAAAACCTGTTTATAACCCCATTAATTCATCTCTGAAATCATTTATAAACTCCCTTTTATACCTTTCTAAAATCATTTATAAACCCTTCATAAATCCATAAATCCATTTATAAACTACTTTTATAAATCCATAAACCCATTTTTAAAATTCTTTTATAAATATCTAAAACCATTTATAAAACTCTTTTTACCCTTTATCTAATCATCTTTTAAGTTTTCCAAACCATGTTATAAGATTCCTCTTATAAAACCACATCTGTTTATAAACCCTATTTATAAATCTCGAAAACAATTATAAATAAATTCTAATCATTTACTTTAAAACACTATTGATAATAATAAACATTATAAATAAATAAATATTAACTTTAAAACATCTTTAAAAATAATACTTAATAATTTCCAAACGTTTTTAATAAAACAATAATAAGTTATCATCAACATTTTTATAAATGATAATAATTAATTCCCAAAACTTTATTAATAAATAATTATAATTAATTTCAAACCATATTAATTATTTAGATAATTAACCTTTCAAAATATTAAAATATTAATAAACAACTTTAAAACAATATTAATATAAATAAACAACCTTTAAAACATAAATATACTTCCTTGATAAAAATCCATACTTAAATTTCAACATAATCATTTCCATATTTATAAAACTATATTTATAAATCTCTTTCTATTTCATAACATATCATTTAACATCATCTAATCTATCCTCACTTCTATTTTCAAAATGGAATCAACTATTGTTTTCTAGAACAAAATCCCACATCTTATTATAAATCCACAACTGTGATTTATTTTACCCAATTTATCCAATTATAAAAGTTTCCCTTATTTATAAACACCTTTTATAAATATATCCTTTAATTAATAAAATACGATTTTGCAAATTTTCACTTTATTTGTAAAATACCACATTTATACATTATCATATTTATAAATTCCCACATTTATAGATTAACCTTAATATATGTATATATACGTATCCATTACTTCATATAAAATGGTTAATAATTATTTATATACCATAATATTTCTATCTTCTTTTTAAAACCTATTCCTTTATTATGAAAGACGGACTTATTTTTAAGACTTTAAAATCTTTATTCGCAGTTCAAAATCTTTTTTTAAAATATTTTATAAAACTATAAATTTATAATCTCTAAAAATCATACTTTTTATTTACTTTGAATAATTTCCTTCGTTAAATAATTCCAGGATTATTATTAAACACAAATAATTCCCAAAATTATTTTGAAATCCTTTTTTAAATCAAAATCATTAGTTTTATAGTATTTTAGAATACCAAAAATAAGGCCCGCTGCTACTAAATCACTAAATAAGAAAAATCTTATCCATGTCATCAAATATGACATCCAACAAGTCATATATCACAATATATATGAAAAGTAAAATCAATAGTGTGAGGAATCCAGTTGGATCCCTCTAACCTGTCCCCTAGCATCACTTACATTATATAATCATAAAATATAAATTAACCGCTTCGAGATGGGATCGTATACAAAGGGCCATCCGCTCTTACATGGAAACGTAATAGGGTCTCATCCGTTCCAATGGCGGGAATATATCCAATCCAATAATATAAAATAATAAATCATCCAAACATTCAATCAGTAATTTTTTTATCAACTATGTAGCATACTAGTTAACCAAAAGGTGAGTTTAACTCACTTTGGTTCTAGTAGTCGCCAAAGCACTCTAGTTCAAATTAAAATTGAACAGACTAATTTTAACTCAAATTCTCACTAGCTCCAAATCCACCAAATCAAACTCCATAGCGTTGAATTCGCTGATACGATCGCAACTCAGCTTGTCGCGTTCAATTTGGATCTCATATGGAAAAGTTATGAATTTATAAGCGTTTGAAATAATTAAATTAAAATTAACTTTAAATTAATTAACTTTTTAAACTAATATCCTTTCCCTCTCTAACTCGCATATGCACATTCCTAGGCATCACAATTTGAACCCAACATCGCTGATCTTCTATCGATTGTCACGCCTCCATCGCCACATCGGATCACCATCCAATGCCACCCATGCCGCCGCCGCCTCACGCCACACCTCTGACCCCAACCACGGTGCGCTTGGTTTTCCCAATTGCCACCATGTCCAACACTAGGTCGCACGAACGCGGCCAGATTTCATCTCCGATTGTCGACGATTCGATGATCCATACGTTCGTTGCGTAAAGCTCATCGAGCTCTATGACTTTCCTTCACGCGCCACAGCCTTTCGTTGAGTGGTTAATGAGAATTTAAGGGAGGAAGGAGGAATGATTTCGGCCATTAAAATTAGTGGCGGCTGAAGCCAACTAGGGTTTTAGTTTGCAAAAGCAAAATATGATGGTCTTTTATAGAAAATTTCGCGGCACTATTCACATGTTTAATTTTCGAACTCCAAACGAGGCATGCCACCTGGTGTTTTATATGTTATACTCCTATTCTGAATGCAATGGAACTAGTATTAAGACCCAATTCCATCATATACAGAAGTTAACTTTCAAAACCAAATTATATTAATTTAAATTCCTTTAATTTATTTCTACGTGTTTCGAGTTATCACTACCGAACAACATGTCCAATCATCATGAAATTCGATGGTATACTATAATTCACTATTACGGATCCAATGAAACTGGTTTCGTCAAAATCGGAGACAGTGCCCCAGAAGGCTATTTTCACCCGTTATATAAAATGAATTATTATAAAAACCAAATTAATCATTTTTAAATCTAAATTTAAAAGTTTACTATCTTTATTCTTATTCAAATATAATTTAAATCAACTTCCTAAATCATTCTTATTCACATTAAATTCAAGATTTAATAATTTAAATAATTCCAATTGTTCAAATAACCCTTATATTTGGAATTCAAGTTATTTAACTTAAAAAAATTAACTTTCCAATATTTAAAAATCAATTAAATATTTCAAATTTAAATGACTAAGATTCCGGGTCATTACATTCTTCTCCCTTAAAAGAATTTCATCCTCGAAATTAGAAGGTAAGAAAAATGCCACAAAACCCATTAACTTTTCGAAACCAATAAGTTGAAAATAGATCTCCGAATTCTTTTAAGCCTTTAACTTTCGAAAATCAATTTGTTGAAACTTTTTTATCACCTTTTTTAAGTCTCTAAAATCATTCATAGATACTAACTAATACCATGCCAAGTTATAACATAACATCAAATTTTAGCTATCAAAATTTTTCCAAAATTCTCAGAAAAATTCTAACACCTTAATTTACAGAAAATTTCACCAGTGTCTCCTTTGTGCGTCTCGATCGAGAAAATTTACAATATATAAAATCACAAATATACATCTCATCTTCAAGGATGAGGCATCCCGTAGGGAAAAATACAAAAATACGATATGTAATTTGAGATGTGTACCTTTTATTAATATTAGCAAGCATATACAACCAATAAAATGCAAAAGCGAGCTCCAAATGCAAAGCATATGCCATCCAAACCTACTAATCACTCAACAACCAATGAGAATATGTATAAAGTAATATCAATATATAACATGTACTAATACAATAACTACATGCAAATGTAGCAAACGTAACAAGAGAAACTATCAAAGAAATAATATCCATCCAATTTATTTATCATCAAATCAATTTGCATTTTCAAATGTCAACATTATATTTATACACTTCCATTTCTTATTAACATTCAATTGATTCATTTTCAATTTATTTACATTCAACTAACCAACATTTAAATATTATTCTCATTCAATTGATTTACATTCAATCATTACTTAGTATATTTCTTCAATACTAATATTATTTATGAACCATTCTATACAACAATTTATAAAACTCAACTATGGGATTAAATCCCTAATTGAATGTTTGTTGTTTGATAGTTAAATAACCGAGTATCAAATTTAGACCTAAAACGTAACTTTGGAAATATTTACGAGAAACACATGAGTTATATGGCATAGTCATCTCCGATGATGATGTACTATGCGTACAAATCTCGTTTCTTCCTCCTATGACAAACGATAAGGAAATCCGTCCACTAACAATTAGGTGGTGATCTCTGCACTTATCTTTGACTGTTTATTTCCTAAAGAACCAAGGTTGAGTTTACCGAAACCATTGAATGTGGTTTCGAAGAGACATGGATCAGATATGTTATTCGAAAACCCTTTCGATCCAACTCAAGTGTTTCAAAGTGAAGACATCTTAAAGATGGCGGAATTAAAGATGGAGCTTTCAAGCATATCGTTCAGTCCCAGAACGTACCTATATGGATGAATGCTGGCATTGCATTGTTGCTTGGAGGCAGTGTTAGCATTCCAAGTGGGAAGTGCTATATAAAAGGTAAAACGTAGCCTCAAGCCTCGTCAACCGAGAATGACTAAAACATGGAAGATGCAATAGGGCTAAGTGGGATGCTCCCAAGTATGATATGATCATCCCTATCTAGAGTCGATATTATCTCTCAATTGTATGCTTCAGGGCCTATTAACGGAGGGGTGATCATATGCGGTACTATCCAGTAAAGGGTAGGCCGGTTCTGTATTGGCAGGGGTCGGTAGGTTCGACCTCGGAGTTATTTTATCTGGAGATGCACCGTAAAGGACGGTACCCCAGTAGCCCTGTCATTGTATGGAATCCATTTTCCAATACGTGCCTTTACGGTATTAGTTCTATAATTATTATGCTGGAATTTAATTAATGTAACAATTTTGGCTATTATTAATAAGTGTTTGTATCTTAGACACTATTATAATATCAGAGAATTTCATATGAAATGTTTTGGTTATCATAAGGTAAAAACCCATCCGTGTTTATGTGTGGCATGGTATTACGAGACATTATTGATTTTTAAAGATTTTCTATAATGTTAAAATCCAGTTGGGTGTATTTTCTCACGCCGCTTTTCCAGACTGATTCAGGTGTTATTTTATTATAATGCTTGGGTCAGACCGAGCTTATTCACAGATTGCTTTGGATGCATCAGAGCTCAGGAGACGAGTTGGAGGTCTTTAAGTCGTATTCACGTATATGTTTATTTTCCACTGCTTTGTTATTGAAATCATCAGCATTTGTGAGGACAGGTTGTTACAACTGTCCAAGCTGATGATTGTGATTTTTTGTTGTACTCTGATGGATGTATGTATATAACAGTTTCTCTTTTGTAAAGATCATTGATATATAATAAATATTGTTCCGCTGCATTGTGAGATTCTGTATTGTTTTTAGTTTCTTTTCTCTTCTTCTTCTCTTCTCTTCTTCTTTCTTCTTTCTTTCCCACCGTCTTTTCATTCAGTTTGGGTTGGACATGTGTGGTTTATTGTCAACTTTAATTGTGTGGATTGGCGGGTCGTTACAGACATAAATGACAACACGTATGTAACATCCCCCATTTTGAGGCCCGAAACTAAGCGCTACAAATGCTGCGATCATATATAGTTTTAATTTCTGGTGCAAAGATGTAGTGATGTTAATTGTATTAATGACATCAAAGCACAAGAATAAGAAGTGTTTTAAAAATAATTTCAAAACAAACTTTCAAATTTCATTTCAAAGACATAATTTAATCTTCAGTACATAAGCATGACTATCCGTCAAATCAGTGGACTATCTGTCCCAATATTTAGTTTTCATAGGGTAACTACCAACCTACCTGGCTATCGGGCCTACCAGAGACACCAAATTTCCTAACTGATTGTTAGAAGAAAACTGGACAGTCTATCCAAATACACGTATCCTAGTGTTTACCTGACTATCTATCAATCTCATATTTTTGCTGGGCTTACTATGAACCTAAAGGTTTTGCAGGCCAACCTATAACCTATCTTATCTTGATGTATTCCATTGGGTGTGCAAACCTACTTTTAGTCTTACCCTTGACGAATCCCTATGCATTGGAATTTTGGACTTATATCAACTAGGGGCTAACAACTAAGTATAGGGCACTACTCTACACTAGTCCCAACCGGTTTTCTAATCTGTGATTCAAATTTATCATATCACAATCTATCTAAAAGTGATAAGAGAAATAAATTTTAAAAAAGTTCGGGGCTAAATACCCTTATCTATTTCCTTGAAAACAAAAACCTTTGCAAATGATTTAACCCTTCAAATCATACTTTAGAACAAGGAAAATTTTAAAACAAGGAAAATATAGCCCTCTACTTTGTCCCAAATTATTTATGCCATGATATATGCTTTTATAAAACTTTATGGATGAAATTCAAAGTCACTTAGAGGTCATCGCCTCTCAAAAACAATAGGCTATGAAGCTAAAAATTAGTAAAGTTATCTTTTGGCGAAGCTCGATGTTATTCATGCCACTAACGGCCGTCGTCCCTCTTCAATAACAAAATATGTTAAAAATCTTGGATATTTAAAATATAAGATTATATAGTCGATGCCATCCTCATCGCAAATCATAGTATCAAGTTTCATAGGTTTGTAAAGTATTAAAAGCTTTAAACTTAAAAATAAGGGGTGGCGCATTGATAGGTCTTTGACGCCAAAGCTTTAAAGGAAATGCGGCCTTACTATGGCCATTTTATAATAATGTCGACGATGATGGAATAGCTACTTTAAAATGATTTAAAGAGGTAGGCGACAATGATTAGAGTCGGTAAAGATGAAACACAACACTTGGTTGCCCAAGTAAAATAGGTGGCAATGCCTTAAGGTGGTATCGATGTTAATCGTCTAAATTTCTATCGGTTTAGAAATAGTCAAAAAATTTCAAATTAAAATAACCGCAAGCGCACGGCGTACAATAGTTAGTACGTGGCGAGTACGGGTCGATCCGCAGGGAATTGTGAGATTTTTAAAATCTATTCAATCAAATTAGACCAAATGGAGGAGAAACTGTTAACTAGAAATAAAATGATACTAAAACTAGAATTAAAATTTGATTTAAAAACTATTGAACTAGAGAACAATTTAGAGGCAAATCCACTCTCATATTTTTGTAAATCAACAAACAAACAATTTGTGATCTCTAGCTTTGATATTAAGTGAAATATTGTTGTATTTATCATAAGTATGATTTGTTTATGTTATTAATTAGCATTACTCGAACCATCAAACTATAATACAACAAATAAACCACTTATAATTCTCATGAAAATGAAGCCAAAGAAAAAGCTATTTTAAGTATGATTTATTTGCTATTGTAACTAGTAAAATAGATCATCAAATTTCACTTTTACTTTAATTTCACAATCAAAAATGTATTAGCAAATGATGATGCAAATTGTATTTATGTTGAATAAGAATAGCTCATTTGCATAAGCAATATAAGCTATCAAACCCACTTGTATAAACTTGCATCAAAATTCACTCTCATGAAGCATAAACAAAAAGAGATCATAAATCATGGAAATGTTGAAATTACATAATATTTGAGAGCTTCATTACCCCTAAATTGTAGGGGTTTAGCCTCTCATTTGTGTTATCATTTCAACACATAGAGATTTCAACATTGAAAATGAAATAAAGTAGAGAATAAACAAGAAAGAGAAGATTAACTACTAAAAGGAAATGAATTAAACAAGTGCATAAATGTAAATCTAAACTATGAACATAAAAAGAAAGAGAGCATAAGAAGAAAAATGAGCATAAAAGTAAACAACAACAAGTAGAAAAGAGAAGAGAAAGAGGCTAGAAAGCCATTTTTATTTCATTCAACATTGCCATTACAACTAGTATTTTTTATTTCCTAACTAATATGAAAAGAGTAGTAGATGTTCCATGAACATAATGGGTTATTTATACAAGCATGAAACCCTAATCCATAATTTGGGGAATGCCCAAACTACCCTTGAGAAAGTGTGGAGGCCAAGTAATCATTAGCTTCTACTAATCATCATTTAAGTGTACATGATGCCATTAATTCCATAAGCATGTGCATTAGCCTCTAATTTGTTCATTAAGGTAGGTGGGTAGGTGTGGTCCTCCGTGTTCTTCACTTTGAATTATTTCCATCTCCATTCCTTTGTATTCATTTTGTGCATGCATTTGTCTTCATGAAACCACTCCTATTTGAGATCAAATTCCTACAAAAATATATATAAATTTCCAATTAATTTTTCTCAAAGAAATATATGCACACAAATGACCGTTTTGCCCCTATATGAAGATGGATATGTGACAATTTGGAATTAATATGGATTTTGGTTAAAACAAATTAAAATACCCAATATGATCATTTATTTAATTTCATAGAATAAATATGGTGGTAAAAATATGCACATTTACGTGCACATCAAATACCCCCACACTTATCTTTTTATTCGTCCTCGAATAAACTAAAACTAAAATAAGTCCATTTTCGTAAGGAGCACGAATACATTGAGCGTATGCAACAAGCCGTTAAACCTCTGGGTGTCCCCAGTAAGACAAGTGTTGTCTCGTGAGGGTTTTCAGCGAATACTACCCAAAAAAATCCGAATGCGATATGAAAATATTTACAAAATGCAAGATTTATTTACAAAGATGTGAATGCAAGTTTTTGAAAATATTTACAATGAAGCATTTACTTTTTAAATTGACACAAATAAGTTAAATATAAGTTTTGGTCATTATCTTGGAAATTTAAGTCATTTACTTGTCAAAATTTCCAACAAAAATCAAGTTATCATAGTAAATAAAGTATAGTTTAACCCGTTGTTTTGGTTGATAACACAGTGTAATTATGAAATGGATCCTTTGTTGATTATCAAAGTTTATCAAAGTGGTATATTCGTTTCTTTCCAGTAACAAGTCAAATCAAATAAGTCAAAAATAGTGCTAAGAGTTCAATTGCTTACTCTCTCTTGTATTTTTGAAAATTTTATTGATATTTACAATATTCATATGCCTGACTCAGGTAAACTGAGGCCAGATATATTACCCGTGCACTGCCTTGCGGACTGATGTGAGGGGAATACAGAGCATGGCGAGTGAACACACAAGTGTGAACACTTATCGACTGTAGGCGTTATTAAAAAGAATTTTTATATACATACACCTAACTCAGATAAACTGAGGCCAGATATACCGATCATGCACTGCCTTTCGGGTTTACGTGAGAAGGGTACAGAGCATGGCGAGTGAACATACGAGTGTGAACACATGACTCTAAGTGTTAAAAATATATACATATATACAAAAGTTATATATATATATATATAGAAAGAGAGAGTTTTGCAAAATCACCTTAGCACCATTTAACTTGAAAGATAAAATTGTTATATCCTTTACTTTAAATTTACCACTTTTTTAAACAAAGATTTTCAATTAGAACATACTTCATAATTAACACATATGAACCTTCCTATATACTAGTTAAACCATTGTTATTTGTAATCAAACTTCATTTTTATTTTTGTTAAGACAATTAAATTTTCAAATATTTCATTTTATTAACCAAAACTTATACTTATCCTATAGTGTTTCTACAAAAATATATCAAAATGCTAAAAAGAAAATATTTTTGGGATTTAGAAATTTTTTTGATTTTTTTAGATAAAGAAAAATGAAAATTCAAAAATGTCATGAAACTAAAAAAATTGAAAATGAGACTCCAAATGAGACTCCCCCCACACTTAATTTTGACTGTGTCCCCACAGTTGATGCATGATATAATGAGTGCAACGGGGAAAACTATGTACATATTTACAAAAGAGGGTTAACATTCTTACTAGACATAGCTTGGCTCATGAAGAATCATGAGCTCCTCCTCTTGGTTATTTGGCAATTCGAAGAAAGGTTTCAAACGATGACCGTTCACTTTGAAAATCAATCCATCCCTAGGGTTTGCTATTTCTATGGCACCATGTGGAAAAAAATTCGTCACACAAACGGTCCGGTCCATCTTGATTTAAGTTTCCCAGGGAATAAATGAAGTCTTTAGTCATATAAAAGAACTTTTTGGTTAGGCGAAAACGTTTTCCTTAGGATTGTCTTGTCATGAAAAACTTTGGTTCTTTCTTTGTAAATTTTCTCGTTTTCATACGCGTCGTTCCTATATTCTTCTAGTTCGTTGAGTTGTAGTTTTTGGTTTTCGCCAGCTTTCTCAAGATCAAAGTTTAAGTTCTTAATTGCCAACAGCGCTTTGTGTTCGATTTCAAAGGGTAAATGGCAAGCTTTACCGTAAACTAAATGAAATGGGGACATCCCAAGGTTAGTATTAAAAGCAGTACGGTAAGCCCAAAGCGCGTCGGTCAATTTCTGAGACCAATCTTTTCGATTTTTATTGACAGTTTTCTCCAAGATTTGTTTTATTTGTCGATTTGAAACTTCAACTTGGACACAAGTCTGAGGATGATACGGAGTGGATAGCTTATGGGTTATCGAGTATTTTTTCATTAAGTTTCAAAAGAACGGTTGCAAAAATGGGTTCCATTATCACTGATTATTGTGCGAGGTGTGCCGAACCTCGAAAAGATGTTTTCTTTGAGAAATTTCACAACAATTCTATGGTCGTTGTTTTGCACGGAACGGCTTTGACCCATTTTGAAACGTAATCGACAGCAAGAAGGATATACAAATTTCTAAAAGAATTGGGAAAAGGTCCCATAAAGTCCATACCCCAAACATCAAAGATTTCGATCATAAGAATGGGGTTTAGAGACATCATATCTCGTAGAGAAATTCATCCAAGCATTTGACATCGATCACAAGTTTTGCAAAATTCGAATGAGTCTTTGAAGAGAGAAGGCCAATAGAAACCATATTGAAGCACCTTTTTCGCAGTTTTTCGAGGACCGAAATGTCCACCGCACGCTTGATCGTGGCAAAATGAAAGAACACTCCTTATTTCATTATCTGGAATGCAACGTCGGATGATTTGGTCGGGACAATATTTGAACAAGTATGGATCGTCCTAAAAGAAATACTTCACTTGGGACATGAATTTGTATTTGTCCTGTTTGGACCAAGATGAGGGAGTTTCTTTAGTGACTAAGTAGTGCACTATGTCAGCGTACCATGGGTCAATAAAAATTGAAAGAAGTTGTTCATCGGGGAAGTTTTCATGGCAAAGAAGATGGTGCGTTCGGAAGACGAGACAAGTGATCGGCTATGACGTTATCGGATTCTTTTTTGTCTTTAATTGTAAGGTCAAATTCTTGAAGTAAAAGGATCCAACGAATCAAGTGGAATTTGGCATCCTTTTTAACGAAGAGATATCTAAGCGCAGAGTGCTCTGTGTACACAGTAATGTGTGACCCGATCAAGTAAAGTCGAAACTTTTCGAGCGCTAGAAGCTCTTTTTCGGTTGTTGTGTAGTTGAGTTCAGCGTCGTTCAAAGTCACTCGCATAGTAAATGACGTGAAGGATCTTGTTGATGTGTTGTCCTAGCACAGCACCAACGGCAAAGTTCGAGGCATCACACATTATTTCGAATGGAAGATCCCAATTGGGTGCGCAAATGATTGGAGAAGAAATGAGTTCGTTCTTAAGACGTTCAAAAGAAGAGATACAATCAGAGTTAAAATCGAAAGGAACGTCTTTTCCAAGAAGAGTCGTCAAAGGACGAGTGATTTTGCTAAAGTCTTTCACAAAGCGTCGGTAAAAGCCAGCGTGTCCTAGAAATGATCGAATGTCCTTAACATATTTGGGAATGGGTAGGTTTGCAATTACATCGATTATTGCTTTATCTACCTTAATGCCTTTATTTGAGATGATATGTCCAAGGACTATGCCTTGTTTGACCATAAAGTGGAATTTTTCCCAATTCAAAGTCAAATGTTTTTCTTTACATCGATTTAGAACTAATTCAAGATGATGTAAACATTGGGAAAACGAATCGCCAAAGATTGAGAAATCGTCCATAAAAACTTCTAGAAAGCGTTCAATCATGTCGGAAAAGATTCCAACCATGCACCGTTGGAAAGTAGTAGGAGCATTACAAAGTCCGAATGGCATACGTCGATAAGCAAAGGCACTGAATGGACACGTGAAAGTTGTTTTCTCTTGATCTTCGGAAGCAATTGGAATTTGGTTATAGCCGGAATAACCATCAAGGAAGCAGTAGAATTCGTAGTTGGCTAAACGTTCGAGCATTTGGTCAATGAATGGAAGAGGAAAGTGATCTTTTCGTGTTGCGACATTTAGTTTTCGATAGTCAATGCAAACACGCCAACCCGTTTGAGTATGAGTTGGAATAAGTTTGTTTGAATCGTTCTTGACAACGGTTAGCCCAGACTTTTTCGATACAACGTGAATTAGGGTAACCCATGAACTATCAGAGATTGGGTAAACGATTTCGTTGTCGAGAAGTTTAAGAATTTCATCATGCACCACATCTTTCATTTTTGCATTAAGCCTTCGTTGCGCGTTACGAACAGGCTTGGCATCGTCGATTAAATGGATGCGATGTTGAACAATAGCAGGTCTAATTCCTTTAATATCAGAGATCGACCATCCCATTGCTTCCTTGTTTTTTGAAAGAATAGAAAGTAAGGAGGTTTCTTGATCGAGAGAGAGTCGTAGAAATTATGACGGACAACATTTCATTATCACCTAAGTATGCGTACTTAAGGTGATCGGGAAGTGGTTTGAGGTCCAACTTCGGGAGTTTTTCGATCAGAGAATTGGGTTAAGATTCGGACTCAACTGGAAGCGATTCAAAAGGAATAGTGTATTCAATCTCGTTGGGAATTTCGTGAAACAATTTTTCGTACTTAGCCTCACGTTCATCGTTAAGATCAAGTGTCTCATTTTCGAAGTTTTCGTGAACCGAACTAACTTCCAACGTTTGGTCAC
Organism: Allium fistulosum; assembly: GCA_030737815.1. Lineage (NCBI taxonomy): Eukaryota > Viridiplantae > Streptophyta > Magnoliopsida > Asparagales > Amaryllidaceae > Allium > Allium fistulosum. The sequence continues at coordinate 117,184,413 of CM060908.1, read as the reverse complement.
GAGGTTCGTTCGATTGGCTTTCAAGATTGAAAATGTTGAGATCCAAAGTCATGTTTCCAAAAGAAATTTCATCGATCCGTTACGACAATTGATTAAGGCATTTGAGGTGGCTAAGAATGGTCGGCCTAAAATCAATGGAATTTGACTCGAGGGATTCGTCACAGGTTGTGTTTCGAGAACGATAAAATCAATGGGGAATATGAATTTCCCTACTCAAATGAGCATGTCCTCGATTTCTCCCACGGGCTTCTTAATCGAGCGATCGGCAAATCGAAGCGTAACTTTTATGGATTTGGGCTCACCTAAGCCTAATTGTTCGTACACGGAATATGGAATCAAGTTGACACTCGCGCCTAAGTCTATCAAACATTTGATAATCGTCTTGTCTCCAATTGTACACAAAATCGTAGGGCAGCCAGGATCTTAGTATTTTACAGGCATGGATTGGGACAAGACTTTCACTCAAACTGGCGGCTAAGAAGACTTTTTTTAGCACTTGAGTGTGTCGCTTTTAGGTGCACAAGTCCTTAATAAATTTCGCGTATGTTGGGACTTGTTGAACGTCAAGAACTGGGACGTTAACTTTGACTTGTTTAAAAATTTCCAAATCTTTTCCATTTATTTCGAGTGTTTCTTAGGTCGGAGACGATGTGGAAATGGAACATGATACTCGGTAGGCGGGTCTACTCGAGTAGAAGAAGAAGAATTTGGATTGGCATTTGATTCGACAATTGGCTTCCCATTCTGTTCAGATTCGTTCGTCGTTTTAGAAGTGTCAGGAGAGGTTTTCGGTAAATCGTTTAGGTTAACGACTTGATTATCGATTTGTTTACCGAAACGTAAAGTTGTGATAGCATTCAATTGGGTGACGTTGCTATCTTGAACAACATGGGCTTGATTTGAATTTGCGTTTTGATTTTTGGGATTTGAAATGGGTTGGCTTGGAAATGTTCCTTGTAAACGTTCGCTCACAGACGTGGCTAATTGACTCATTTTCATTTCGAGTTTTGCAATTGATTGGTTTGTGTTTTGCATATATGAAGTCAATAAATTTTGCAAATTGCTGTTTGATTGAAGGCTTTGAGTAGTTGCCTTAGCCAACGTTTCAAGAGTTTTCTCAAGTGAACTTAAACGTTTATCATCTTGGGGAGGATGAGTAGAATTTGGTTGAAAATTTGAGTGTTGCGGTTGATTATGAGACGGAACCGCAAAGTTTGGTTGAAAATTGTTGGGCTGAAAGGGAGGATTCGAAGCATTATTCAGGAATGCTTGAAAATTGGGACAAATCGTATTCGTGTTTGGATTGTTTTGGTTACCCGCAAAATTCGGATGATTTCTCCAACCAGGGTTGTACGTTGGAGAAAACAGGTCGTTTTTGGCTTTGTTGAAAGCATTGATTTGTTCGACAGAATTGGGACACTGCTCGGCTATATGATTAGGATCGTTGCATTTATAACACATCGGTTATGAAGCTTGGTTCATTTGATTCGATGAAAAAACGTTATCAAATTTTTTAATCATTGTGTCGATCTTATCTTCCAAAGCAACAGAAGATCCTATCGAGTGTGCACTCGATCATGAGTAGATTGATTTTTCGTTCGATCGTTCCCATTGGGATGATTTTTCGATGAGGTTTTCAAGAAATTGCCAAGCACCGTCGTGATGTTGGGCAAGAAAGTTGCCTTGGCACATTGATTCGAGCATTGTACGTGAGCTATTTTCGAGTCCATCGTATAAGATTTGGCAAATCGTCCATTTTTCAAAGTTATGATGTGGACATTTTATCAAAAGCTCTTTGAATCTTTCAAAATATTTTCCGAATAGTTCTCCCTAGAATTGATGAAAGTTTACAATTTTGTTTCGAATTCTACTCGTTGTTTTCCAAGGGGTAGAACTTTTTTAAGAAAGCATTTACAAATTCTTCCGACGTTTTAATCGAGTTCGATGGTAAACTGTACAACCATTTTTCAGCGTAATCCGTAAGAGTAAATGGGATTAATCGAAGTTTGATTCCATCATCGGAAAGTTGTTGGAGTTTTATGGTTGCACAAACTTGTTCGAATTTAGTCAAAAAGATGTATGGATCATCGTGTTCGAAATTGCCAAATTTCGTAAGAGTGGCAATATGGTTCGAGTGAATTTCGAAATGGTTACCCGTAGGGGCGGGTAACGTGATGCAAGATGGAACAGAAAATCTATCAGGAAAGATTCTATCCATAAGAGTTCGAGAGGCGTTCTCGTTCGCCATTTCGGGAGGATTGTCTGTTCGAGTCAAACGGTTAGTTGTCGAGTCGCGAGTCCAACGGTTTGTTGTTGTGTCACGAGTCCAAGTACTCATGCACATGTGAAAGTCGAGAAGAGAAAGAAGTAAGAATCGAGTTTAGAGAATGAAAGAGATTTGAAAAATGGGGTGAAAAATTGTTTTTTTCTTAAAGGAAGAAAAATATTTACCAAATGAAATTTATTTTCAAAAGAGAAGTTTGATTTTTGTTTTGTTTTTGGTTTTTAAAATTTTTTTTATATGTATTTTTTTGTTTTTGAATTTGCAAATATTTACCAAAGGATTTTTTCAATTTTTTTTTGTTTTTAGAAAATGGTAATTTGATTTTTGTTTTTGTTTTTGAATTTTCAAATTTTTTTTTGAAAAGATATAATTCTTTTTTTTTGGATTTTTGTTTTTGATTAAAAATTTTCAAAGGAAAGGATTTATTTTTTTGGATTAAAAATTAAGTTAAAATTTACAAATTTTTTTTTGGATTTTGGGTTTTTTTTATTTTTAAAATATGCATGAACTAATGCAACTAAATGAATGCAAAGGACTTAATTACAATTTTTTGTCCTTAGTAGCTCCTAACCCAAAATTGTATAATCACACTTTGTCTTAAATCAACAAAAATATTTCTCAGCCATGTAACGGGCAGTGGTTATCGGTGCACCACGAATCACCGTAGCAATGCAACCGAAGGTTTAAGTACATTCAGAGGAACAACCACTATAATATTTACGAATCACCATAATATTTATAAATGGTTATTACTCTACCGTAGTCTGGACACCAAGAAATAAAATTGTTCAAAGAAAACAATTGTGAAGATATAATTAAGCCCTAGATGAGCTCGCGACACCCTTAAGTCGAATGTCTAACATTTACTATTAGTCAAATTCTATGATGAAATGCGTTTGTGGGCTAAGGAAAGGGTGATGAAATCCCTCACCTTATGTGAATTGGGGTATTGCCTTAGAAAATAAAACAAGATGAGATGAATGCAAAACAGAAATTAAACGTGAATTTACAGTGCAACTAAAATGAATTTTGTTTTTGTTTTTAGATTTTGAATTTTTTTAAATAAATGCAAATGCAAGCAACCAACAATGCAATTAAAATAAAAACTAGAGATGAAAGCACAATACCAGAGCGTGTAGATTATTTAACAATTTTTTTAGCGGCAATTTTTTTAGCAAAGCAAGCAATTCTTCTTGATTTTATATGCTTTGGCAACCTAAAAATAAAAACAAGATATATACAAGTTTCTTTTTTTTAATCGATGAAGCTTAAAACAAAACAAAAGGAAAATAAATAAATAAAAAGTTAAAGAGAAGGATGGAAGTTTAAACAAAAATAAAATAAAATAAAATGAAATAGAATGAATCTCAACTCAATATTATCCAAATCAAACTAAAGCAATCATTTTATATTATTTTTTTAGAATGAAACAATATTATACAAACTAAAACACAACAAACAATACCAAACAAAACAAAGTAAGCAAAAAAAATTAAGCCGGCCCAAACCCAATAACGTTTTCACCTTTTGATTTTTTACTCTAACTCCATAGGGGCCCGGCCCAAAGCAAATAAATTTTAATACAAACAGAAGGTACCCAAACTTCTCTGTTTCAAATGAACGTAAATTCAAAGCAAAGAGAATATTGAAAAAAACAAAATAAACTGCTTGTCAACTGAATTCAAATTAAAATTTTAAAATTCCAGAACCACAATTGATGAATTTGTCATGGTTTTATGGGAAATTTGAGGGGTCGTGACTGATGATTGCAGTTGTAGGGATTTAGGCCTTTGGTTGCTCGCGAGGTGAAGGAGTTGGTCGACGCGATTTCAGGCTAGTGGTTTGTATTGGTTGTAGAAGTTATGAGTGAGGTTCAGTGAGGTTGTGATAAGGTTAATGGTTGATTGCGAGGTGATTGCGAGGTTAGTGATTTGTTTGTTTTTTTTTTATATATGCAAATGCCAATGAAACTAGACAAACAATAAGCACACACAAAAAAACTGAAAATAAAAATCACAAACAAACACACAACAATATTTTTTTTAATTCAAACAAACACAAAAACAAAAATCACACAAAAATCAAACAAAAATAATTCGAAGAATAGAAAATAAAAATCAAAACAAATTCCCTAGCAACGGCGCCAAAAACTTGTTAATCGGCTAAATTTCTATCGGTTTAGAAAATAGTCGAAAATTTTCAAATTAAAATAACCGCAAGCGCACGGCGTACAATAGTTAGTACGTGACGAGTACGGGTCGATCCGTAGGGAATTGTGAGATTTTTAAAATCTATTCAACAAATTATACCAAATGGAGGAGAAATTGTTAACTAGAAATAAAATGAAGCTAAAACTAGAATTAAAATTTGATTTAAAAACTATTGAACTAGAGAACAATTTAGAGGCAAATCCTCTCTCATATTTTTGTAAATCAACAAACAAACAATTTGAGATCTCTAGCTTTGATATTAAGTGAAATATTATTGTATTTATCATAAGTGTGATTTGTTTATGTTATTAATTAGCATAACTCAAACCATCAAACTATAATACAACAAAAAAACCACTTATAATTCTCATGAAAATGAAGCCAAAGCAAAAGCTATTTTAAGTATGATCTATTTACTATTGTAACTAGTAATATAGATCATCAAATTTCATTTTTACTTTAATTTCACAATCAAAAATGGATTAGCAAATGATGATGCAAATTGTGTTTATGTTGAATAAGAATAGCACATTTGCATAAGCTATCAAACCCACTTGTATAAACTTGCATCAAAATTCACTCTCATGAAGCATAAACAAAAAGGGATCATAAATCATGGAAATGTTGAAATTACATAATATTTGAGAGCTTCATTACCCCTAAATTGTAGGGTTTAGCCTCTCATTTGTGTTATCATTTCAACACATAGAGATTTCAACATTGAAAATGAAATAAAGTAGAGAATAAACAAGAAAGAGAAGATTAACTACTAAAAGGAAATGAATTAAACTAGTGCATAAATGTAAATCTAAACTATGAACATAAAAAGAAAGAGAGCATAAGAAGAAAAATAAGCATAAAAGTAAACAACAAGTAGAAAAGAGAAGAGAAAGAGGCTAGAAAGCCATTTTTATTTCATTCAACATTGCCATTACAACTAGTATTTTTCATTTCCTAACTAATATGAAAAGAGTAGTAGATGTTACATGAACATAATGGATTATTTATACAAGCATGAAACCCTAATCCATAATTTAGGGAATGACTAAACTACCCTTGAAAAAGTGTGGAGGCCAAGTAATCATTAGCTTCCTAATCATCATTTAAGTGTACATGAAGCCATTAGTTCCATAAGCATGCGCATTAGCCTCTAATTTGTTCATTAAGGTAGGTGGGTAGGTGGGGTCCTCCATGTTCTTCACTTTGAATTATTTCCATCTCCATTCCTTTGTATTCATTTTGTGCATGCATGTGTCTTCATGAAAGCACTCCTATTTGAGATCAAATTCCTACAAAAATATATATAAAGTTCCAATTAATTTTTCTCAAAGAAATATATGCACACAAATGACCGTTTTGCCCCTATATGAAGATGGATATGTGACAATTTGGAATTAATATGGATTTTGGTTAAAACAAATTAAAATACCAAATATGATCATTTATTTAATTTAATAGAATAAATATGGTGGTAAAAATATGCACATTTACGTGCACATCAATCGACAATGATGACTTACGACAAAGTAGTTTAAAGTTGACAGTGGTAGTACATACGACACCATCGAAGTCGAGGACAAATGTGCCGACGTTGTCGCCAATCCATGTGAATTCATTCCATAACACTTAGAAGTGATACCCCATGCATTCATCAAAGTCGGCAATGTATAGGGGCGGCACCAATGCTTTCGGTGATGATCACTTCGGTAAGTTAAAACTGTCATTTTTAGAAAAACTGTTTTCTTTCTAATAAAAGCAGCATCTTTTTACCTACTCCTTTTATTTTTAAAATCTTATTGGTCATTAATTTTTTTACTAAAACCTTACATAAACTACCATAGATTAGATTAATCATTTACAACCAATACAAACCTTTAACCTTATTTTAATATCTTACTTTAACATTTAAGCCCTTGCAACAAAATAAATTTATAATCCGTCTTAAACATTTAGAAAAAATCCTGAAAAATTATAATAAATCTGATTTATTATATTCTTTAACATATAAAAATTTTAGGAGCAAAAACAATATTTAATTATTTTTAATAATTTAAACCTACAATAATCCATTTTCTCCACTTAGAAAATTTATAATAAATACCCACTTGCTTGGAAAATTATAAAATTAAAAATCCACTTCTAAAATAATATTTCTAACACTATCTAAAAATTTCGAGTCATTTGGGAATCATATGATAGGTTTTCACACTTAAACCTATTAACTAATTTCATAAATAAATCCAAATATTCATTAGTAAGCATATAATCATTCAATCCTTTAAAACATGGCATAATAACATCAAAACATTCAGATTTGTACTTAAAATCAAAAATAAAAATTACAACATAAGATGCATAACTATTATTCACCTTGAATGATTATAGAAAGTTGAGATTTGTATTTGATTTGATTCCCAAGCTTTGGTCTTGATTCCTTAAGATTTTTTTCTCTTGAACCTCTTAGCTACGGCCAGCCTTGCTCTTTTAGTTATGTTTGTGTGAATAAAGTGAATAAGGAAGAAAGAGTGTAAGGATATGTATTAGGAATTATAACTTATTCCTACTTTTACCTTAGCGTATCCTCCTTCTTATTAATGTTCTAATCAATTCCATTAGTTTATTAATTAAGGCTCGGCTCATTGTATTTACCAAATCTCAATCTCCTTATCATTCTATATTATTTTATTTAATTTATCTAAATAAATATACTAAATTATGTTAATAAAAATTAGGGGTGTTACAACGTCATGTGGGATCTCGAGCAAATATAGAAAACTGACCATTGCCTCATCATCAAGCAGGCAGCCTATCTCCAACCTATGCCAATTATCTATCCCTATCATCGCTAAAGGCCTCTCACAATCCACCACTACTTCGTATTTCTATATCTAGTACATCCCCAATATAATTCCGAACCTAACAAAAGTCAAAATAAAGCAATCACAAACTAAAGAGAATCGATGACTCGATAAGGCCAAACCATGACAAACTATACATAGGTTAGTGGAGCCTCCAATAGGGTTCGTCACAATCAAGGTTCGGTCAACTATTTCGGGTTTCAATCCCAGTTTATCTACTATGTCACAAGATATAAAGGAATGTGAAGCCCCAGTATCGAACAAAACACGTATAAGAACATCGTAAATGGAAAGCATACCTTGACTACCTTTTCCCTATAGCCATTTTCTCTTGCCATTCCATTTCTATTTGCCTCCACCGCATTGTTGCGGTTTTGGCTCATCTTTAACCATGGAAAATGATTTGGACTTGGAGTATAAATTCTCATAGTGAAGAGCTTTCTTGACAAGTCTCTCGAATGGCTCATCGATATGACTAACCAGCTTCTCCCCCAAATAGTCATCCAAACCCATAATAATTTTTTTTCTTTCTCAAAGGAGTATCAATGAAAGACAACCCATATTTCGACAGGGCATTGAATTCTACAATATATTCATAGACGGACTTGTCTCCATGCTTTAAATGAGCAAATTTCCTGAATAGTACCGACTTTTGAGCGGCCGAAATGGACTTCTCCTTGAATCGAGTTTTGAACTGATCCTAAGAAATGGTTTTCCTTTTAAGGTGGATTAAACCTTATATAGCTTGGCAAAGTCAGCCTTCGGTGCCTGCACCTAAGCACCACCACTAACAACAACGTTCAGAGCTGCACTTGGGCATTCTGCAGCATGTTCGCTATTATAGTATTGAACATAACTTGCAAGTCGGGGTTAGCAACCCCCAAGCCTGCTCCTTCCTCCACTCCAAAAACAAAGTTCCTCACACTATTTCTAGTTTGCCATCTTATTCTTCATATATAATAAGAAAGACCGGTCTCTTATAAGAAAATTGTGTCAATGGTACTCATGTGTCCATGCGACTTATATACTATATATACTACTATATAGTTTTGAAAACCAAAATATACAACAAGTATGCACTCTCTTGTATACACACACACACGTACACTCGATCCAGTCTAGGTGTAACACCTTGGGGGTTTACAAGAAATTTAACAAGAATTTATGGAAATTTTAAAAAAATTTAATAAGAAAAGTAAATTTAATTAAAACAAAGACTAAGAAGAAAATTTTCACAAACATCCGAATTTGGCTATGAAACTTATACCATTGAGTTCGCAGTGATTTTCTAGACGATTTTCATATATAACACATTGTATTCCAAGTTAGTATGAAAAAATTACGGGCGTTAGATTAAATTAAAAATTTAAAAATTTATAAGGCCACCGGTCGACCTATAAGGGTTCGAGGTCGACTGGTAGCGGTCGACCTAAAGGTAGGGGCGATCGACTTGAGGCATGTAAAATCAATGATTTATCGCTTTACAGTGACGCGATCTAAACGGTTGCGATTATTGCTTGGGAACGAAGAGTATGATGAGTGAACCAGATGCTATGAGAATATTTCCTAAGCTAATTTAATGGCCCAAAACTAAACCTTACCCCTACAATACCGTACTAATGAAACCTTAATTCTCAACTAAAAGTTTACTGTATCTAAACTCCAAAATTTCTCAAAATCAAACCAATTCAACCTAAAAGACTAGAAGCAACTAAATCAAGGCAGATCAAGAAGGAGCTATCGATTTGGGGGGACGATTCTAAAGCACAATCAATATGAAGAATTTGGGCTTGACGCGAGTGGGTACAAATTTGATAAGTTGATTACTGTAGTTAAACTTAAACTATTTTAATTAGTTTAGGATGTTAGAAATCCTAGTTGAATATGTTAGAAACCCTAATTAAACATACTAAAACCCTAGAAATTGAATCACAGTAACTTTATAATCTAAAAATTTTCTTAGACATCTATTCTATCATCAAATTGCAAACCCTAAACTCAAAAACCCTAAATTGAATTATATATTGATTAATAATCTGGTCACTTGGTAATTAAGGTAAATTAATCCTTGCTATTAACTGGACCTAAGAAGAGAAACAATCGAAAATCGTAGAACTCTAATTTTTACATTGTGATGGCCGACTTGGAAACCCTAGCGGTCGACCGTTCAGAACAAAAATTGTACATGTTGAACCTCAGCCTAAGGCCCAAGTTAAAAATTATAAATTATATAATTTCGTAAAAAATTATATAAATGGAGAATAAATTGTTTGAGCTTATTTTTGGACTAAATACACATGCTAGAGACTATAGGGAAGTCGGTTCCCTATCAAAGGACAATAGGTCATCGCAGTTTGGACAGTGGTTAAATACCCAAATAAGAGTTAAGAGTTGATTAGGGCGATGTATTTCACAAACACTTAGGAGATGTTCCATAATGGACATGCATCACTAATGGAGACACCAAGTGGTAAGCCCTATGCTAACAGATGATTCTAAAGGATAGTCAGGCCTGACATAGCACGATAAGAGGCTATAGAGTAGAAAGGAGCCTAGTACTGAAGAGAGTCCTTGTACGCATGGTTCTAGCATGACGTGGTATATGTGGACGTTGGCGTAGTATGATAAGAGACATTTTGCCACTACGATCGAGAGGTGAACAGTGGGTGCATACGTTGAGTCACACAACGAGTTTGCATTTCAAGGTTCTTCATTTCCAGGCATAGCGATAGCTATAGGTATTCATGGGAGAGCGGTTCTATAACATCCCCCATTTTGAGGCCCGAAACTAAGCGCTGCGGATGTTGTAGTCATCCATAGTATTAATTTCCGGTGACAAAATGCGGCTATATTAATCATAGCAATGATCAAAAGCACAGGATTATGAAAACTTTTCAAATGCAATTCAGAAATAACTTTTACATTCCACTTTAATATATGATTTCATATTCATTAAACAACCCCATTCACGATTCCACTTCCAGAGAAAATATAACTATTACAGAATATTCCATGAGTAACATATGAAGATGCCCATTTGGTTGATTAGAGTCTACTACTACTACTACTTGACAGTTAGGATCTTCTATCATTACATACATACAAAACATAGCGAAAATATCTAAAGCTCTTAATAGCTAGATAGCCTCCTACACATCTTCGGAAGCTTATTCGTCTAACTGGAACCTGAAAACCCTTACTCCTGACCTACTCAAATGAGTACCCGATAATTTAAGGGGAAAACAAAAAAATTGGGTCAGATAACAGTCTGGTATGAATAATAACCTACTGTCTCAAACCAACTAGATGTCTAGTGAGACCACGCCACTGAGCAGAACAGGTTTTCCCCTCACTAATATCTTAACTAAATATCTCAACCATATACTGTGCTCCTACATCCATAATGGTTATAACATTATAATATACTGATATGTAAATATGCAATATACGCTGGATTACCCATCCCAAGTTATTAGACAACCAATCTAAATTTTTTATTGACTATCTGTCTTATACTTAAGTGGACTACCCATGTAACAACCCACTTCAGTACCCTTCGAGTCGACAATAAACCGCACATGTCTAACCCAAATTGAACGAAAAAATGGATTATTAAGGTAAGAAAGTAAAAATAGATAGAACAGAATCTCACTTGAATGGAATAACGTATATTATTGAACAATAATCTTTACAGCAAAAAATTTTGAAAATACATATATCAGAGTCTAACCTAGATTCAGCATGGTCAGTTATAATACCTGACCTTACAATTTGTTGAAAAACAACAAACAAATGCAGCGGAAATAGAATACGTTCATACGTAGATAAAGGTCTCTAGCTCTCCTTTGGAAACTCCAAACGTCTTTAGCTAATCCTAAAACTACTCGGATCTGACCCGAGTATAAAAATACCTAGATTAGTTTGGCAAACCAGCATGAGAAACTCAATTCATAAAGGACAGTGTCATAAATCAGCGATTGGTGATAAAAACCTTTTTGAAAAGAAAGAGTATCTCATAAGACCACGCCGCACATAAACATGGATGGGTTTTTACCTTATGATAACTAAAACATTTTTATCAAAACATTTGATATTATTTTCAATGATATTCTTTGAAAACATTTGCAAGTAACTTATTAATCTTAGCCGAAATTGTTACATTGATTAAATTCCAGCATACTAGCCACAAAGTGGGTTCTACAAACAAAATGGCAGGCACTTATTGGAGAATGAATTTCCATAAAAATAACCAGGTGAAGGGACTACCTTCCGGCAGTACATCTCTAGAGGAATGTACCGAGGCCCAACTGATGGTCCTCTACCAACACAAGACCGGCCTACCTCTTCCTAGATAACACCGAATATGTCATCACTTCGGTCGTTACCGACCTATCCGAGCATGCTCTGGCATACACCACATTAATTTAAAACCAAACGTCATAGTGGGTAGAAATATATCTAGAAGGGGACGATCATACCATAATGGTTGTGAACCATATAGCCTTGCCGCATCTACCCTGTTTTGGTCATTTCCGGTGTGAGGAATGAGTTAACGATTACCTTTTACATAGCACATCATCCTTCTTTTGAATTACACATTGCCATTCCATAATCACACAATTGATTTCTACAAACGTATAACTCCTGAGCTCGTACGTCTCTGGAAAGAGAGTTAAGCTAAGAGAAGTTGCCTTCTTCACCACCAAGCAGATGATACTTTCATAGAGATCAATTAATATGATTTTAAAATGCAATGTTAGACATTCGTCCATACAAGTTCATTTTGGGACTGAATGAAACCGAAGGCGCTCCTCCTACCGCATCCTGTTTTGGGAATAACCCCTAGGATCAGTATCGAAACGGAGCACTACTGTAACAACCCGCATATTTGTTGATTTTATATTTAAATATTTTATTTAAATATTTTATCGTTAGTCGGATGTTAGTCCGAAAAGCTACTTTTTGCATACGGTCAAATTAGGACTCGAGACCACTCCCATTGAGTCCAAAATGACGTTTGCGATCTTTTTGAGTGTAAACTTCGATATGTTTGGAGAAAGTGGAATTTTCGTCACTTTTCCCGCCTTTGACTTTGGTTGGACTGCACCTTCTTTAACTCAGCCCCAACCCACTTCCTCTTCCTCATTTTATCAAACACTTCAAGCTTTATCAAAAAATGGTGGTGGGAAAGGGAAATTAAAACTCCAAACTCAAATTCTATTGCAAATCCAACATTCAACTCCAAATTCAAGTAAAAGATAGTGGATTCAAGCTTTGGATTGCTTCTCCTTGCTTTCAAGCTCCATCTTCATCCATTTTAGGGAAAAGGTGAGATTTTTAATCTCGCGTCTTGCCTATATCTGTCATTGGGCTATTGGGAATGATTCCCTATCACTTTAGCACGAGCACTTGCTTTTTGGTTTGGATTGGATTGGCGAAAAACTCCAAATTTTAGAGTTTTTAGTGAATTTCCTGTAGTTAGGTCGTTCTGCCTCGGAACTGACTTGTTCGTACTTAGGTCGCTAGGACTTAGGTCGTAGGTCGTTGGGCCATAGGTCGCTCGCGTGGAAAGGCCTCTGTCTGCACTAGGTCGTTCGATACTGCTAGGTCGTAGGTCGCGCATCTACTTAGGTCGCTCGCATGGAGTTAGGTCGCTAAGTCGCTCGCATGTTAATACTTTGGTCGCCAGGCCACTAGGTCGTTGAACCTTTGACCCTTTAGGTCGTTCGACAATTAGGTCGTTCGATAGTCCTTAGGTCGCGAGTATTTAGGTCGCAAGCCTTTAGGTCGCGTACCATTAGGTCGCTCGTCCTTGACTCTTTTAGGTTGCGCCTCTTTAGGTCGCTGGCCACTAGGTCGCGAGTCTTTAGGTCGCCAGTTTTAGGTCGCTGGACCTCTTAGGTCGCTCGACCGGTCTTCCAGTTAGGTCATGTAACCCCTTAGGTCACTAGATCACTTAGGTCGCTCGCCTTTAGGTCATGTACCAGTTAGGTCGCTCGATCTTGATGAAGACATTATGTCGCTCGACACTTTTTTCACTAGGTCGCTCGACCACCTTATCACTAGGTCGCTCGGCTCGTCTTCTCGTTAGGTCGCTCTCCATATCGCTTGGTTAGGTCGTTGGCCTCTAGGTCACGTACCCATAGGTCGCACTATGTTAGGTCGCTGGACCACTCTACTAGTTAGGTCGCTCGACTTTAACCTTTAGGTCGTTAGACCTTACTATGCTTTAGGTCGCTGGACCACTCTACCAGTTAGGTCGCTCTGCAAGCCTGGCCGTTCTTCCTACTTCTACTTTGATGGTTTTGGGATTGATTCCTTTGGATTTTCCCACGTCTTCGAACGTGAAATTTAGTGATGCGATTTGTTTCAACAATCGTTTTGTGACTTGTCATTTTAAAAACTGTGAAGGCTCCAATACTAAAGGTGAATATCAAAACTCTTTCATCAAAGCGATTTCAACACTGTTTTAAATATAAAGCTCGTTTTCTCAAACTGTTTTCTAATCTACTAGTATATACGAGCCTTTACTTCACTCGGATGAGAAATTGAATTAAACGACTTAGTAAAACGAGTGGTATGAAACGCTTGCGTTCACTTCGTCGGTTAGCTCTTGGACTTGTTCGATTGAACCCTTTTTGTGACAATTTTCTAGTGAAGATTTACAGCTTGTTCGTAAATATTTAAGTTAAGCAAGTGGTTATGGGACATGAAGCTAAACTCATATATTTACTAGCTTGGTGTGATTGACACTTCCTTATGATCATAACGATCATTTTTGTGATTTAGACTAGTGTTTGAGCGATGTCTCTTTGTCTGCGAGGAAGACTAGACCCCGCTTTTGTGATGTTTCGCCATCACATATATGGGGTAGCACCCCATGGTCTTCGGGCCATTTCTGTGTGGAAATTTAATGGATAGCTTCCATGAGATAGCTTCTCGTTTATGTGTTTCATGCGTGGGTGAGTTTGCATACTCCCGTTCATGTGTTAGGCCTCCCCCTTTTATGTGTTTTTTCTGGATTTCTGGTGATGATTTCTGGAATTTGTGCTTCACCAATTTTTATGATTTTCATTGATATGATATCAGTTTTTGTGCATTGGTGAATTCATGTGTTATTGACTTGTTACGAGTACAAGTTTAGGGTATGATACCCTATTTTATCTTTGAGAAGATTTTTGTGATATTGATTGATCTTTTGTTGATTATCATTTACATACTTATAGTAGTATGCCGCTATGGTTGTTACATGTTCATGCCATATTATTTATCCTACCTTATCATCTGATATTTATAGCTAGACTGGTCCGTTTATTATTTTCTTATAAATAATACTCGGGTCAGACCGAGATGTTACAGGTGCTTCTGCTTGACTTCTCTTCAGGATTATTCTGACTTTTGGCTAACTACTTAGATTAGTAGTTTTTGGATGTACACATTTGAGATATAGACTTTATGTTGTGTACTTATTCTTTTGTATAGCACGTGATGCTATTCTTTTGTATTATCGTGGATCTTTTTGACCACTACTCTTATGTACACTTTCATGTGTTATATATTTATTCATATCTTCTTCCGCCTTTGTGATATGGATGTCTATGACTGATTTATGTTACGTTTATTTCTATGTTTGTTTCCGAAGATTATTTATAGCCACTATGTGATAGCTTAGGCTTTGTTTCGGTATGTCGGACTTCCTCCTTAAACGAAGTTCATTCTATTCCATCTGACATATCGGAGCTCGCTCAAAGAAGTTACATGGATGGTCGCTCCTCAACAGCCTTATTCTCCGTGCTAGTTGGCAGCATCACATGGTAGTTTTCTTGGCTAGCGTGGGTATAGAGGTGGGGCGTCACAGCTTAGTATCAGAGCCAAACTTCGGAACAATGTAGAATAACTTAACAAGGATCATCGTCCTAAGTCCACCTTAGGAGTTGTGTTTTAGGATTTGGTTCGAGTCTTCGAACCGATTCATCCTGTTTTCTTTACGATTCCTTGTTTCATCTATCAAGATTGCTTGATATTCAATTGGTGAATAACCTTTTTCTTCTTTTCTCTTCTTTAAGGAAGAAAATGTCTAGACCAGGTCGTCCCAGAGCTGGACCATCTACTGTCACTCCCCAGGATGGAGTTTTTATGACCGCTCAACAGCTTCTTGATTTAGTAAAGAATGCTCAAGTAGCTGGTCCTAATCCGGAACCAACTCACCCTAAGTCTGGATTTGCACGCTTGTGCAACGATTATACTAACTTGGGTGGGAAACCATTCAAGGGTTCCGAAACTATTATCGAGGTCCAGGCTTGGTTAAGAACATGCGATCGAATCTTTTCTCGCATGAATCTTGTCGATCTTCACCTTGTTCAGGTGGCTTCCAGTATGCTCCAAGAGAGAGCATTGGATTGGTACGAACTTCTTATTTCTGAAATCAATGAAGCGGATCTCACCTGGGAGCAGTTCCGGGAACGCTTTGAATTAAAATTCGTACCAGAAGCAGAGAAAGTGACATTGGCTCGACGTTTCATCGACCTTGTTCAAGGCGAATCCTCTGTGACAGATTATGTCGCATCTTTCGAGTCACTGTCTAAATATGGGGTTGAATACATCAATACCCCATTGAAGAAGAACCAGAGGTTCGTCTATGGCTTAAACAAGAATCTCAAGAAGCCATTACTTCTAAAGTTAGAGGTTCCTTTCGACCAACTTGTTGATATCGCTCTTCGTCTTGAAGAGGCTGATAAGGACAGTGATGTTGAAGTGGTGGCTTCCAAACCAAACTTCAACAACAAGAAGAGGCCAAACAAATTAAAAGGTCCTTATCCCAACAAAAAGGGTAAGCAAGCAACTCCTGCTGCAAAGGCATTTTCCCCCAGTGTAAGAAGTGTTTCAACTGTGGTGCTAAGGGCCATTTTTCGAACAAGTGTTCAAAGCCCCGCTCTTGTCGCTATTGTAAAAAGTCCAGATCATTTTATGCACCAATGCCCTAAGCTTCAAGACAAGGAGGGAAAGTTAAACGTTGCTCAAGCCCCTGGCAACACATCTCGCGGTCAAGGTATGTCTCATTCTGTCCTTGATGGCATTATTATATTTCATGATCAACCTATTAGAGTTCTCTTTGATACGGGTGCATCCCATTCTTTTATATCAAAGGAACTTGTCAATAATTTTTCTTTAAGTGTTGTTGCTTTAATGACTTCTTTAAGAATTGCGAATCCGGTTGGTGGATCTGCAACTCTTAGTTTACTTTGTAAAGACGTGGAGATTATTTTGTGTGATTTTTCTTTCCTAGCCGATTTGCATGTCATGCGTTACTTAGGCTTTGGGATGATTTTGGGTATGGATTGGCTTACTCGTTATGTAGCTCATATCCTACGCCCTGAGCGGACTATTTATCTCCGTTATCCGCAATCTGTTAATCAGATTTCTATTGTTCTTAAAGATTCGGATTCCGCTTTGGTTGCATCTTTATATTCTTTAAATCCTCGTGATGATGATAATGATGATGAGGAGGATGTCATTTCTCTTATTCGCGTCGTTCGTGAATTTTCCAACATCTTTGAGCCCGTTTTAGGACTACCACCTAAGCGAGCCATCGAGTTCAAAATTAATCTTATACCTGGAGCTCAACCTATTACCCGTCCTCCTTATCGCATGTCCAATAAGGAGAATGAAGAGATGCGCAAACAATTATCCGAGTTAGAGAAGAAGCAACTTATTCGCTCTAGTTCCTCGCCCTGGGAAGCTTCAGCTATTTTCGTAAGTAAGTCCGATGGTACACTTAGGCTTTGCGTTGACTACCGCAAGCTTAATGATCTTACTATTAAAAATAAATATCCTTTGCCTCGGATTGATGATCTGTTTGATCAGCTTAGTGGTGCTAGAGTCTTTTCACAATTGGACTTAGCTACAGGTTTCCATCAGCTTCGTATTGCAGAGGATAACATTCCTTTGACTTCGTTCCGTACACGTTATGGATCTTATGAATGGCTGGTTATGCCATTTGGTTTAACGAATGCTCCGGCTTATTTCGTTGACCTTATGAATCGAGTTTTCAAAGATTTCCTCGATCGGTTTGTCCTCATCTTTATTGATGATATTCTTGTGTATTCTAAAACCGAGGAGGAACATGAAAAGCATCTTCGGATTATATTGGAAACTCTTAGAAGCAATCAATTAAAAGAAAAATTTTCTAAATGCCACTTTTGGCAATCTAGTGTGAAGTTCCTCGGTCATATTATTTCCGAATCCGGAATATCAGTGGATCCTTCAAAGATTGAAGCGATTCAAAATTGGAAGAGACCGGAGAGCGTGACTGAAATCCGTAGCTTTCTCGGATTGGCTGGTTATTACCACCGTTTCATAAAAGACTTTTCTAAGATTGCCGTGCCTCTTACTGGCTTAACAAAGAAAGGTGTTAAATACATTTGGTCGGACAAATGTGAAACTTCTTTTCAGAAATTAAAAGAACTCCTTTCTGATGCTCCTATTCTTATTATTCCCGAAGGGAATCAAGACTTTGTCGTTTATACCGATGCCAGTCGCGTTGGTTTGGGTGTCGTTCTTATGCAAAACGTGTTATTGCTTATGCTTCTAGGCAATTGAAGTCGCCTGAGACTAGATATGCCACACATGATTTAGAACTCGCGGCTATCGTTTTCGCCCTTCGAATTTGGCGACATTATCTTTTGGGAGAAAAATTTGTACTTTATACTGATCATAAGTCTTTGAAATATTTATTCTCTCAAAAGGAACTTAATTTGCGTCAACAGCGTTGGCTCGAATTCCTTGCCTCTTATGATCTGGATATCCTTTATACTCCCGGAAAAGGAAATCGAGTTGTCGATGCACTTAGTCACAAGCAACAAGCGGTTGTTTCCATGATGATATCCGAATGGAGGGATCTCGAGGTTTTATCCACTTGCGAAATTCGAGATCGTGTCTCCGATTTATGTTCATCCGTTGTTTTATGTAGCCTTGAGGCTCATCCTTCTCTATTAGACCGCATTCTTGAAGCTCAACAACTAGATCCTGAATTGGCTTTGCTTGGCCAAAATCTTAAGGATAAAACCGATATTTAAGGTTTGAAAGACTTTGATATCGATTTTCATGGCGGCATTCGAAAATTTGGTAGACTTATCGTACCAAATACTGGAGGTCTTCGTAAAGATATTCTAGAAAATTCTCATCGTTCCAGGTATTCTATTCATCCCGGTAGCAGTAAAATGTACGTAGATATGAAGCCACTTTATTACTGGGAGGGAATGAAAGCTGATATTGCTAACTTTGTTAAGTGTTGCATGACTTGCCAACTTGTTAAGGCTGAACATCAAAGGCCTGGTGGGTTATTGCAACCATTGGAAATTCCAGTTTGAAAGTGGGATCAAATTTCCATGGATTTTATTGATGGCCTTCCCCGTTCTCGTTCGGGTCATAATAGCTTATGGGTGATTGTTGATAGACTTACTAAATCTGCCCATTTTATTCCCGTTCGGTCAAACCAAACCGTTCCTCTTCTGGCCAAACTTTTATCAAAGAAATTGTTAAACTGCATGGAGTTCCTTCTTCCATTGTTAGTGATCGGGATCCATTGTTTACTAGTGGATTCTGGAAGAGTCTTCAAAAATCTTTAGGAACGAAGCTTAATTTTAGCACCGCTTATCACCCCCAGTCCGATGGACAAACTGAGCGTGTGAATCAAACACTTGAAGATCTTCTTTGTGCTTGTGTGCTTGACTTTGGTGGAAGTTGGGAAGACCATATTTCGCTTGTTGAATTTTCCTATAATAACAGCTTCCAATCTAGTATTGGTATGGCTCCTTTCGAGGCACTCTATGGAATGCCATGCCGATCTCCTTCTTGTTGGCTTGAGGCCGGTGAGAAGCTGGTTTTTGGACCAGATTTTATTCGAGATTCCACAGAAAAGATTGAACTTATTCGACATAGGATGAAAGAAGCCCAGAGTAGACAAAAATCCTATGCCGATAATCGAAGAAGGAAATTAGAATTTTCTATTGGTGATCTTGTATTTATTCGTGTTTCACCTATGAAGGGTGTTGTACGCTTCAGTCGATCGGGAAAGTTAGCGCCTCGATATATTGGGCCATTTCCTATCACTGAACGTATTGGCTCCATGGCTTATCGCCTTTCATTACCGGCTCAGTTTTCTGCCATGCATGACGTGTTTCACGTTTCTCAATTACGGAAATGCCTTCGGGATTCCAATTCTATTCTTGAGTCCGGTGTTGTGGAAGAGATTGAAGTTTCACCTAATTTAACTTATGAGCAGCTTCCTGTTCGAATTATTGCTTCGGAGATCAAACGTCTTCGAAATAAAGATGTTTCGCTTGTTAAAGTTCAATGGTCCTCTAATCCTAAGGATTGCTCTTGGGAAACTAGAGAATTCATCGAGCGAACACATCCGGACTTACTTTCTCATGTTCTTTGAGGTAAACTTCTTATTTCAAATCTCTTTTATGTTAATATGCTTTTATGGTTGTTACTTGTTATTTCCATCTTATATTGCGAGGACGCAATTTCTTTAAGGAGGGGAGTTTGTAACAACCCGCATATTTGTTGATTTTATATTTAAATATTTTATTTAAATATTTTATCGTTAGTCGGATGTTAGTCCAAAAAGCTACTTTTTGCATACGGTCAAATTAGGACTCGAGACCACTCCCATTGAGTCCAAAATGACGTTTGCGATCTTTTTGAGTGTAAACTTCGATATGTTTGGAGAAAGTGGAATTTTCGTCACTTTTCCCGCCTTTGACTTTGGTTGGACTGCACCTTCTTTAACTCAGCCCCAACCCACTTCCTCTTCCTCATTTTATCAAACACTTCAAGCTTTATCAAAAAATGGTGGTGGGAAAGGGAAATTAAAACCCCAAACTCAAATTCTATTGCAAATCCAACATTCAACTCCAAATTCAAGTAGAAGATAGTGGATTCAAGCTTTGGATTGCTTCTCCTTGCTTTCAAGCTCCATCTTCATCCATTTTAGTGAAAAGGTGAGATTTTTAATCTCATATCTTGCCTATATCTGTCATTGGGCTGTTGGGAATGATTCCCTATCACTTTAGCACGAGTACTTGCTTTTTGGTTTGGATTGGATTGGCGAAAAACTCCAAATTTTAGAGTTTTTAGTGAATTTCCTGTAGTTAGGTCGTTCTGCCTCGGAACTGACTTGTTCGTACTTAGGTCGCTAGGACTTAGGTCGTAGGTCATTGGGCCATAGGTCGCTCGCGTGGAAAGGCCTCTATCTGCACTAGGTCGTTCGATACTGCTAGGTCGTAGGTCGCGCATCTACTTAGGTTGCTCGCCTGGAGTTAGGTCGCTAAGTCGCTCGTGTGTTAATACTTTGGTCGCCAGGCCACTAGGTCGTTGGACCTTTGACCCTTTAGGTCGTTCGAAAATTAGGTCGTTCGATAGTCCTTAGGTCGCGAGTATTTAGGTCGCAAGCCTTTAGGTCGCGTACCATTAGGTCACTCGTCCTTGACTCTTTTAGGTCGCGCCTCTTTAGGTCGCTGGCCACTAGGTCGCGAGTCTTTAGGTCACTAGTTTTAGGTCGCTGGACCTCTTAGGTTGCTCGACCGGTCTTCCAGTTAGATCATGTAACCCCTTAGGTCACTGGATCACTTAGGTCGCTCGCCTTTAGGTCGTGTACCAGTTAGGTCGCTCGATCTTGATGAAGACATTATGTCGCTCGACACTTTTTTCACTAGGTCGCTCGACCACCTTATCACTATGTCGCTCGGCTCGTCTTCTCGTTAGGTCGCTCTCCATATCGCTTGGTTAGGTCGTTGGCCTCTAGGTCGCGTACCCATAGGTCGCACTATGTTAGGTCACTGGACCACTCTACCAGTTAGGTCGCTCGACTTTAACCTTTAGGTCGTTAGACCTTACTATGCTTTAGGTCGCTGGACCACTCTACCAGTTAGGTTGTAACGACCCAAAATTTTTAATTGGTTTTAATAACGTATTTAACTGAATTTTTGTGAAATTTTAAATAATTGAATTTTGAAATAAAAATGTTATATTTGGGATACGTATTTAAAAACATAGCAATTGGTAAAATTTCATCAGAAAATACGGAAGTTTATTTTATTGTATAATTCCATTTCAATTTAAATCAGTTAAATTTGATGATAATAAATTTATTTCAAAACCTGAATATTTTTCTATAGAAAATTTCTAAATCCTCTTCTAAGTAAGTCGTCATCTTTCGTTTTTCCAAATTTGGACTTCTATTGCTCTGTTTATCTTATTTCTGTTAAAATAGCAGCATTTCTGGTACCAATTATTGACTTTCGATCGGATGATCGTACCACTAATATCTGTATACCATTTTGATCATCTCGTCACGATGATCTCTGCGGTATATTCAATTCTATGCTTTGAGGTCCGGTACGCGACAGAAACAATAAAACGGTTCGTTGTAACGGTACCAAAATCTTGACTTTATATTTTACTTTACGTTTCAAATTTGAAACATGATGCTCTAGCAATAATAATTTGTTTTTATTTTTCAGCTCAATCCCATCCCATAACCGTTCGAAAATCAAAATGTTTGTATACGTTTGATTCATTTGGCAACGGTTCACTTTAATCCTTTATAACTTCATCCGTTTTCATTGCATTCCATTTATTTTGCCTGTTCATTTCCAAAGAAATAAATGATAACGTTTGAAGTAATGCTTGCCTATATTCTCTGGTTCGTGTGCATTCTTTCCTATCTGTACGCCTAAACTTGCTCTTACAAAATAAAATATATTAGTTTTCATTCTAATTGCTTTAATAAATTTTCCAGAATCAACGCTCTTGACTGTTGCTATTTCCTTTTCTTTCCCATTGCTTTTATTTATACACTCGTTCAAAATATTTTGACCTTCTATAGCCTGTGCCCATCTTTTCTTTTCTTGTCTATTGGGAATGTATAAAGCCTAGTTGCTGTAGCATATACATTCAGATCTACCCCTTTTCATTTCGCTGCTTCATTTTGGATATGCTCCTTCATTTTTTTATGCTCTGCTCGAACTAATCTCGCTCACACACAAAATGCTCTGCCCAAACCGAAACTCTCCACCATGCTTACATGCAGATCTACAACCCATCACCAGTCGCATCACAAAAGACCACCCACCGACCCGCACCTTCACAGTCTCGTGTCCACACTTCCTCGCCTCAAACCCACCACCTTCCGACCTTGTCTCCTTGCCCAATCCACTCGCCCAGTCTTCCTCATCCTCCACTAGCTTGCGAAGCCCAGCCGAGACAAGCTCCTCCTCCACGTCTCCGGTCTGACGTCAACTGAGTTGCCGAAGCCACCTTCCCTCTTAACCGCATCTTCCCTGTTATATATAGGTAAAAATACATATTTTTGATTTATAATAAGTCAGTTATATATTTTCTATGTTATTTTATCTATATATAGATTTACGTATGAGTTTTTTTTTTCAAGTTGTATGCACTAAAATGTTTCGTTTTCTCTGTTTGTATGACTGAAGTAAAGATATTATAAGTTTATATTACTTATATATATGTTATAAGTATTGTATTTTGCAGTAAGTAGTATGGTATATTATATTGCATAAGCTGTACTAGATGATTTATATATATTAGTTTGTAAATGTAGTTTTCATATACGATCCGATTTCAAATTTTTTTTAGGATAGTACAGATATAGTACAGATACAATTTCAATAATATACATTTGTTTGTTATATTCAAAGTTACATGTGTTAGATTTTATAGAGTAGTAATGTCAGCTATGTATATTTGGTTTTGAAAGAAGTATGGGTATGCCAGTTTTGTCATAAAGGTTGTTGTTTAATCTATATATAAAGGTTAGTTGGGCACATATGTCTATATTTCCTATTTTGCATTTTTCTACATTGTTTTGATAACCTGATTTCATTTTTTTTATATATATGATATATTTTAAAAATATCCAGTTTTGTAAATATGGAAATTTATATGCCTGCATTTTTTAAGTGAATTTCATATCACGTATATGCACATATTATGGTGTAGTCTATATAAATTTTTACCTATATTAGTTTATATAAGCCATCATAAGCAATGTTTACAGTAGAATAAGTATGTATATATATATAGAATCATGCGTTATTTTAAAGTATGTATGAAGATATAAAGATTTCATATTTTTGTCCATTGATTTATATTCTACTTTACAGTTTTATATATTATATACATAAAGTTTTAAGATTTTAATATATATAGATTTTAAAGTTCAGTTATCTTTAATTTATATTACGTATGCATTGTATTGAGATTGAAAGCCTACTTGTATATTTTAGTTTTACTGAAGCTTGCATTTTGCCTACCGACGTGGATCTAGATCTTGCTCTCTACTCTGCTAGTGATCTACGTGAGTCATGTTTTCGAAACACATATTTTGTTTATACTTGACATTGTTTAATTTGGATAATGATTTGCAATACAATATATACATTGAGTTTTAGATTATAATATATATAATTAGATATTTTGATTTTTTTAGATAGGTTTTGGATTTTATATGTAGACATTTTCTTTTTGTGTTAATAACTATTGATTTTGAAATACATATTTTTTAATATTTATTTTTAAAACTTAAATATTGAGTGTACAAAATAAAATAAATACAAATATAATATAAATTTTCTGTATATATCAAGCGGATTCTGATTCATTTGATCAATGCCTTATTATTAGCTTCGTCTGTCAATCCATGCTCAGCTACTTCGCTTTGACATTTATCGTTTGGATTTGGTCGATTTTTGAATTCGTGATTTATTTCGTGCACTTGTCCTGTTCTCTCTCTAGCCTCGAAAGGTGAGCAATCACTCATGATTTAACGTTCTTTTATTTATTAAATTTGATTTCAATTGAAACGACAATTGAAATATGCTGCTGTAGTTAGTTAAATTGTTATATATGCTATTATCTGTAGCTGTTCACCTGTGGGATATGACATCATATCCTGTTGTTTATACTATACTGTTATTGATGATATATGCATGTTATATTATTATATTATCTGTTATCACTCTGCAAGTTCCCTGTAGTTTAGAATTCTCTATCGGTTGAAATGATACATACCCGAACGGACTTTAGAATAGGAGAAATCATTATGGGTTGAAATGATAGACCCAAGCGATTTTCATTTGAATTGAAATGGGGATTACGGGTTGAAATGATATCTACCTGTATATATTTAAATTTCGGATTGAAATGATAAATATCTGTATCACTTAACCATATGATAGATATATATACAGACACCGTTGGTCCATATATATATAAATATTTTGAAAATAAATTCTATGGATTTGGGAAGAAATATATGGTTTTATTTAATTCTTAAATTATTATATAAATGGTAATGATATCTATAGATTTAATAATAATTAATTTAATTAAGATTGATTTAATACATATAATATGGTTAAGCATTTAAATTTATATTTCAAAATAGATTTTGGTAATACTTTCAATAAGTTAAGGTTGGGAAGATAATTTTATTTAATTAAACCGATTTGAAACTTATTGAAATTGAGATTTAAGATATGATTTATAACTTGGGTTGAATTAAGTAATGTAATGAATATTTTTTTTAAATAAATTTATGGAAATATTTAGTAAAAATGTAATTTAAGGCTAGTTAAATGATATTGAATTTATTAAGTGAATATTCCCTGATTAAATAATAATGAAGATTAAATCAAGAGCTATATGAAACTGTTAAATTTAACTTTGAAATGTTGAATATTAAAGCTTTGAAATATATTGAAATTTTAAATGGTCTATTTAGAACTGAATTGAATTGATGAATTGAGCTTTGAATAAATTTGAATTTGGAATTTGAGTTGACTTGAATCGATTTGTGAGACTTGAGGAAATTAAATAATTTACCTTATAAATTATTTAACCTGGATATATTATTTAGGAAAATAGATATATTTGAAATGGAAATGATATTTTGGTTTTGAAGTATAAATAAAATTGAAATGACCACGGTATTATAGTGTATATTTCTACATTGTAGATAGTTCCACGGATCCTTAGAGGATGGTTATCCCAAACATCCTTTAAGTTACTTGTATTTCAGTTGATATTTCACTTGAGTTGGATTTATTAGTATAAGAATGTTAATCCTGACTCGAGTGTTTGTGTTTTGCTTTACGCTCGGGTCAGACCGAGTGATACAGCATTTGAGGCTCACCTTTGGAGTTTGGAGCTTCATTTGGAGATCCAACTATCGATTCAGCTTTCAGCTTTTCCAGTTGATTTGTTCAGAGAGGTCATCTATTTGTACTGAAGACTTCACTATATTTGAGATATTCTGTTGTATTTTATTTTAACTCTGATGTTTATATAGTAGCTTCATGAACTACTATTTTATCTATTCCGCTGCGTATTATTGTATTACTCTATGTCTGTGATTCTGTGATTGATTTATTTACTGTATATTTTGAGTTTTTCCAAATTTAAATTAACAATCTATTGTTTTGAATTATTCAAGTCCGACATGTGTGGATTTATTGTCTATTTGAATGGTCCAAAATAACGGGTCGTTACATCGGTCGCTCTGCAAGCCTGGCCGTTCTTCCTACTTCTACTTTGATGGTTTTGGGATTGATTCCTTTGGATTTTCCCACGTCTTCAAACGTGAAATTTAGTGATGCGATTTGTTTCAACAATCGTTTTGTGACTTGTCATTTTAAAAACTGTGAAGGCTCCAATACTAGAGGTGAATATCAAAACTCTTTCATCAAAGCGATTTCAACACTGTTTTAAATATAAAGCTCGTTTTCTCAAACTGTTTTCTAATCTACTAGTATATACGAGCCTTTACTTCACTCGGATGAGAAATCGAATTAAACGACTTAGTAAAACGAGTGGTATGAAATGCTTGCGTTCACTTCGTCGGTTAGCTCTTGGACTTGTTCGATTGAACCCTTTTTGTGACAATTTTCTAGTGAAGATTTACAGCTTGTTCGTAAATATTAAGTTAAGCAAGTGGTTATGGGACATGAAGCTAAACTCATATATTTACTAGCTTGGTTTGATTGACACTTCCTTATGATCATGACGATCATTTTTGTGATTTAGACTAGCGATTGAGCGATGTCTCTTTGTCTGCGAGGGAGACTAGACCCCGCTTTTGTGATGTTTCGCCATCACATATATGGGGTAGCACCCCCATGGTCTTCGGACCATTTCTGTGTGGAAATTTAATGGATAGCTTCCATGAGATAGCTTCTCGTTTATGTGTTTCACGCGTGGGTGAGTTTGCATACTCCCGTTCATGTGTTAGGCCTCCCCCTTTTATGTGTTTTTTCTGGATTTCTGGTGATGATTTCTGGAATTTGCGCTTCACCAATTTTTATGATTTTCATTGATATGATATCAGTTTTTGTGCATTGGTGAATTCATGTGTTATTGACTTGTTATGAGTACAAGTTTAGGGTATGATACCCTATTTTATCTTTGAGAAGATTTTTGTGATATTGATTGATCTTTTGTTGATTATCATTTACATACTTATAGTAGTATGCCGCTATGGTTGTTACATGTTCATGCCATATTATTTATCCTACCTTATCATCTGATATTTATAGCTAGACTAATCCGTTTATTATTTTCTTATAAATAATACTCGGGTCAGACCGAGATGTTACAAGTGCTTCTGCTTGACTTCTCTTCAGGATTATTCTGACTTTTGGCTAACTACTTAGATTAGTAGTTTTTGGATGTACACATTTGAGATATAGACTTTATGTTGTGTACTTATTCTTTTGTATAGCACGTGATGCTATTCTTTTGTACTATCGTGGATCTTTTTGACCACTACTCTGATGTACACTTTCATGTGTTATATATTTATTCATATCTTCTTCCGCCTTTGTGATATGGATGTCTGTGACTGATTTATGTTACGTTTATTTCTATGTTTGTTTCCGAAGATTATTTATAGCCACTATGTGATAGCTTTGGGTTTGTTTCGGTATGTCGGACTTTCTCCTTAAACGAAGTTCATTCTATTCCATCTGACATATCGGAGCTCGCTCAAAGAAGTTACATGGATGGTCGCTCCTCAACAGCCTTATTCTCCGTGCTAGTTGATAGCATCACATCGTAGTGTTCTTGGCTAGCGTGGGTATAGAGGTGGGGCGTCACAACTACTGCAACCATAAATATATGATATGGTAAATTTCACCTCTAGGGACTAGTGGCAAGCATCCCTACATCATGAATATCTTTGTCTTCAGAAATCTTATCTTCAACATGTTTTAATTCGAAATGTAAATTGGTTCGAAGTGGTTTGCGGATAGGGATTTCCCAAGTCTGACCCCGATCTCTTAGAAATCCAATCATCGATAAAAATAGGGATATGTGTATATCGTATTTGTTAAGCCTCTTTTCATTTTTTTACCTTTTTTATCGATAAATCAAAAATCTTTTAACTTCGGAAATCATTATGTCATTATTTTCAAATCAAATAAAATTTCATCTTTCTAAAACATATCTTACCTGGGTCAAGAACAATGTTATTTAAGACATCGTTTACTGTAAACTCAAAACCAGTTGTATTGAGTAAAAGATTAAATTAATTTTACTCAGATTAATTTCTGTATCCAACTTGCACGATTGGTGGAATAACGGTGGAAAATCACTTCTTTTAAATTTACCCAGATAGTACAAAATTTTCTTTTAACTTAAATATAGATTTTGACTAGACATTCTTTATATTACTGAAAACTTTGTTCAACCATTTTTATTTCAAATTTTTTTAAATATGATCATTTCATTTAGAGCACCCGGGCTTTCCCTTCGATCCGTTCCCCGATCGCCTAGACTGAGAAAACAGGGGCCAGGTAAGTTCAAGGAACTGGTTGCTCCATTCCTAACCTTAGTTACACACCTTATTTTATCTTCCTAGATCTCACAAGCGGGATAAATGTACTAGTCGTTTCCGCATACTCATAATATTCAAGGAATTGATTTTAATTATATTGTTTAAGCGTTATATACAATTCCTCTTAACTATTTATTTAAACTCTTATAAAAACTCCCAAATCATCATTTAACACTAAATTATTTATTTAAAAACATATATAAATGATTTAGGCAAAAATCGCTAGGTTTAAAACTTCATTTCTAAAGTTATTGAAACGGCAGCAAAAAAGTGTTGTGGAAAGTGCTTAAAAGCTGATTCGATTTAAAACAATTTTTCTAATATTTGAAAATCTATATTTTTAATTCAAATCTCCATTAAAACATTTTAACGTATTTATCAAATTTATTTCATATTTTTAAACATTTGAAAATATTCATTTTAAAGAATTTTATACTTTGGTCGCTTTACTGCAAAAGCGCGATTTCTCCGGAAACTTGATTTGGTCATAACATAAAATTTACAAGATGAAATCTTGATTTTCTTTCTTCATTTACAAACTATGGATATAATAGTCTGGAAAATTCTTATCTCGAAGAGTTTCGAGCTATATCCCATTCTCTAAACTCATTTGAAATTTTCGATGCGAAATCGCGAACTACCGTTACGCGACGCGCCTAATTTTGACTTGTTTTTCAATATTTGTAGTAACAGTTCTGAATCATCTTTACTTGCTAATAAACCATTTACAAACTATTTAAAATAATTTATTTTTTTGATTATCAAATATATATTATTCACTTATTTCAAAATATCTCATATTATATTATTATAATATTAAAATTTCTATCTTTTGAACTTTTTAAACCATATAATATTTATTTTTGTAACTTTAAACTTTTGAAATTTATTATCTTTAAAATCCCAAATATAAACTTCCATTTCCAAAATAATTTCAACTTTTTATTATTTTCTTTGATTTTCCAAATCAATTTCTATCTTTTCCAAATTTAATTTCTTTTCCAAAATTGATTTTGAAAAGAGGCTTACTATTCCAAGTATACCATATAAATGGTCTTTACTTAACAATGGAATGGTTAATCATTTCACATAAGTAAATATAACCAAATTAGCTAAGATGTCAAATTATTATCAACAATCATCCATTCAACCAAACTCATCCACATAACAAATTCATCCAAACATTCATATTAACACTAAATGGTGTTAACTATCATAATAATCGTAATGGTGTAAACATGATCATCATAGCATAACAATTATTATGATTTCAAAAGAGATAAGAGTTTATTCACTTTCATTTTCTTTTGCAATTCTTTTTCTACAAGTAGCGTGCTTCTTTTCCTTTGTCAACTCAACATAACTTATCTCGAACTACCTTTTAAAACGGTGAAACGGACGGACAAATGCTAGATAGAAGGTCGGTATGGCTTGTATAAAGAGGGTATGGAGGTGTGTGTGTGTGCTGTGCGGGCTCGGCCGTGGGTAGGTGGGAGTGTGCTTGACTTTTGGAGGTGGGTAGGGGCAAGTGTGCAGGTTTGGGAGGCAGGTGAAGGTGGGTAGGTGGGTTTGGAGGGTGGGTGCATGTGTTTGGGTACTGGGTGTAAGGTGTAGGTGCTCGGGTAGGTG
Organism: Allium fistulosum; assembly: GCA_030737815.1. Lineage (NCBI taxonomy): Eukaryota > Viridiplantae > Streptophyta > Magnoliopsida > Asparagales > Amaryllidaceae > Allium > Allium fistulosum. Next base: position 117,154,512 of record CM060908.1, on the reverse strand, counting down.
ATGGGCCATGGGTTTTAAGGGGGTTATGCTTGTTTTGGGGAGGGTAGGCTTAGGTATGTGGGAGGTATGGGTCTGTGGTGGAGTATAGGCTTGGGTGCGTAGTTGTCGTGGGTGCGTGGGTGTGTTTGAGGGTGGGTATGGCTCGGGTGGAGGTGTGTGGGGGCTCGACTGTGGGGTATGGTGGTGGGTGTGCGTGTTTTGAGGGTGGGTGTGGGGTGTAGGTGAGGGTATGGGTGCTTGGGTGAGTGATTTAGGAAGTAGGAGTGTTGGAAGTCATGGAAGAGATGGAGAAAGTGAAGAAATGATGAAGATTTTGGTTTGAGAAAATGGAAGGATGGTGGTCCTATTTATACATGAAGCTTCACATGTAAAATGACCCTTCTACCCTTACTTACTTTTGATTTTTCAACCCACTTTTTACCATTTTTTAAACCCATGATTTAACCTCTAAGTACACCATTAAATGAAGAGGAGATGGTTGGATTTGAGATTTGTACAAATGAAATGATTATGCTACTTTTATTTAATTTAACAAAATACATAAAATAGAAACGCTCCTTTTCCATGCAAGGATTTGACGTGTGCATTTATGTGGATGGATGCTTAAGTACTTTTGGGTAATGATTATGTTAAGGAAAGAATTTATTTATAAAATTATGTCAAATCAAAAACTTTTGAAATTTATGTCATAAACGTTCCAAAAATAAACTTTTGTCTTATATGCTAAATGTTTACATATTTATAAGTGTGTAAATATGTTAATGTGAAGTTATATAGGTTTTAAAAGAAATCATGTTGCAAAATGTTTAAACAACGTGTATCGAACAAAACGTTGATTTTCACAAAATGTTTTATAGTCACATTTTAACGTGTTTGTCAAACCATTTATCTATGTAAACAATATTTGAAAATAAGTTTCTTATCATTTTTAAATAATCAACACAAGTTTATTTAAGTTATAAAAGCATATCAAATAATATTAAAATTCAATTATGAAAATACGACGTTGATTTGTCAACGCGCGACAAAATTTGTCAATTTTTATAGAACAAGTTTATATGTTTATAAAAATCATTATAAATAAAATTTATATTATTATCATATCTTTATATAACCATTAAAAAGATTTATTCACCATTTATACAATTATTCGAATGTATATTAAATTTTACCGAAAACCGACTTTTGTCACTTTTTGATGAAAATCCAAACTCCTTGATTGTTTTTTATCAAATTCTAAAAATAAGTTTATCATTCTTATTTATTTCACAAAATATGATTATTAATTTTTGAAAATTCAATATTTGAATATTTATAATAAATTAAATATTCCATTTTTAAAGTAGTAAAATTACGGGTCATTACATTCTCCCCTCCTTAAAAGAATTTCGTCCCCGAAATTAACATTTTAGACTTATAAGGAAACTTATCCTATAACCGAGTCTGATAAAAAATCCTTGCTTTGATCTATTTTCAAAATTAGGTAAAAGAAAGATCTACTAAATACTGATACTATATAACAATGTCATTAGAAATATACATAAAACCACATAGGTTCATCCCCCCTAGCCTTAGCACATACTACGTACTTAAGGTAATATACATAATCAAAATATACCTCAACAACACTCCCCAAAATGAATTATCCATACTATAGAACTCCCCAAAATATATCATCCATACTAACCATCCCTACTCGTTGGACTCCTCGTCCGATGATCCTTCCAAATCCACCACATCTGGTATAACCCCCCTCATCTTCTTCTTCTTCCGGCTCATCGTCCTCTTGCATCACATCCCAACCGGGTGGCTACTAGGGCCATCCTATTGGAACTCAGGGAATATGACTCATCCCTGCTGGAATATGCTCATCTATCTCTTCCAAACCAAGTTCCTAAATCAGCCCTGGGATTGGCGATTCCATCTCCAGAATAGGAGTGCCCATCTCCCATATAATACCCTCGTCGCTATCTAATAGGCTATCGCACAACAAAAGCATCGTACATCCCTGAATCCTCTCCTGAAGGTTCCTCCTCACTAGGCTCGTCTTCTACTGGCTTCTCACTGATAGACTCATCCTCTATCGGCTCCTCCTCCTGATCCTCCTCGCTCAAAGGATCTGCAATCCAACGATCTAAGTCGTCATCCTCTGCCTCTATATCTATCTCTGCCTCAGCTTCGTCTACTACCGGAATAATCATATCCTCATTGTTTGAGATAACTATTGAATCATCAGCCGATCCTTTCACAACTCTAGATGGCTCCCCTGCCTGAACATCCTCCTCTTCCTCACTAGTAATGGGAGTATCTAATACCTCTAAATCCTCATACCTTGTTAAAGCCCTCCTAAGTCTTTCCCTCAACTTTAAATGCTATGCTTTAGTTAATCTCTATAATTATAGAAAACTTAGGATCACTTACTGATTTTGTTTTCTCTTTTTTCTTTATACTTAACAAAATTTATAAAGTCTTATGTTACTTAACATCCTCTTTTCTTTTTCTTATTTACCTAAGGTCTAAATTACTTGTGAATATAAATCCAATCATCGATAAAAATGTGAATATGTGTATATTGGATTTGTTAAGCCTCTTTTCATTTTTTTACCTTTTTTTGTCGATAAATCAAAAATCTTTTAACTTTGGAAATCTTTACGTCATTTACTTTCAAATCAAATAAAACTTCATCTTTCTAAAACATGTCTTATCTGGGTCAAAAACAATGTTATTTAAGACATTGTTTACTGTAAACCCAAACCAGTTATATTGAGTAAAAGATTAAATTAATTTTACTTGGATTAATTTCCGTATACAACTTGCACGATTGGTGGAATAACGAGGGATAATCACTTCTTTTAAATTTACGCGGATAGTACAAATTTTTCTTCTCATAAATTAAATACTGAGTTTGACTAGACATTCTTTATATTATTGGAAAACTTTGTCAACCGTTTTTATTTCAGAAAAACTTAAATATGATCATTTCATTTAGAGCATTCGGGCTTTACCTTCGATCTGTTCCACCCTTCGCCTAGAAAGAGAAAATAGAGGCTAGGTAAGTTCACAGCACTGGTTGCTCCATTCCTAACCTTATTTATACACCTTGTTTTATCTTCCCAGATCTCACAGGTGGGACAAATGTACTAGTCGTTTCCGCTTACTCATAATATTCAAGGAATTGGTTTTAGTTACATTATTTAAGTGTTATATACAATTCCTCTTAAACATTTATTTAAACTCTTATAAAAACTCCCAAATCATCATTTAACACTTAATTATTTATTAAAAGAATTTATAAATGATTTAGGAAACAATCGCTAAGTTTAAAACTTCATTTCTAAAGTTATTGAAACAACAGCAGAAAAGTGCTGTAGAAAGTGCTTAAAAGCTGATTCCATTTAAAACAACATTTGTAATATTTGAAAATCTGTATTTTTCAATTCAAATCTCTTTTATAACATTTTAACATATTTATCAAATTTATTAGATATTTTTAAACATTTAAAAATATTCATTTTAAAGAATTTTATACTTTGGTCGCTTTATTGCAAAAGCGCGATTTCTCCGGAAACTTGATTTGGTCATAACTTAAAATTTACAAGATGAAATCTTAATTTTCTTTCTTCACTTACAAACTATGGATATAATAGTCTAGAAAATTCTTATCTCGAAGAATTTCGAGCTATAACCCATTCTTTACACTCATTTGAATTTTTCGGCGCGAAATCGCGAACTAACATTACGCGACGCGCCTAATTTTGACTTGTTTTTCAATATTTTTAGTAACACTTCCAAATCATCTTTACTTGCTTATAAACCATTTACAAACTATTTAAAATAATTTATTATTTTGATTATCTAATATTTAATTTTCACTTATTTCAAAATATCTCATATTATATTATTATAATATTAAAATTTCTATCTTTTAAACTTTTTAAACCATATAATATTTATTTTTGGAACTTTGAACTTTTAAAATTTATTATCTTTAAAATCCCAAATATAAACTTCCATTTCCAAAATAATTTCAACCTTTTATTATTTTTTATTATTTTCTTTGATTTTCCAAATCAATTTCTATCTTTTCCAAATTAAATTTCTTTTCCAAAAATGATTTTGAAAAGAGGCTTACTATTTCAAGTATACCATATAAATGGTCTTTACTTAACAAAGGGAATGGTTAATCATTTCACATAAGTAAATATAACCAAATTAGCTAAGATGTCAAATTATTATCAACAATCATCCATTCAACCAAACTCATCCACATAAATAATTCATCCAAACATCCATATTAACACCAAATGGTGTTAGTTATCATAATCATCGTGAGGGTGTAAACAAGATCATCATAGCATAATAATAATTATGATTTTAAAAGAGATAAGAGTTTACTCACTTTCATTTTCCATTATAATTCTTTTTCTACAACCAACGTGCTTCTTTTTCTTTGTCAACTCAACATAACTTATCTCGAACTACGTTTTAAAACGGTGAAACAGACATACTAATGTTTGATAGAAAGTGGGTATGGCTTGTATAAGGAGGGTATGGAGGTGTGTAGGGTGTATGCTGTGGGCTCGACCGTGGGTAGGTCGGGGTGTGCGTGGCTTTGGGAGTTGGGTAGGGCGAGTGTGTGGGTTTGGGAAGCGGGTGAAGGTGGATTTGGAGGGTGGGTACGTGTGTATGGGTGGTGGGTGTGGGGTGTAGGTGTTTAGGTAGGTGATGGGTCGTGGGTTTTGAGGGGTTTATACATGTTTTAGTGAGGGTAGGCTTAGGTACGTAGGAGGTATGGGTGTGTGGTGGGGTATAGGCTCGGGTATGGCTTGGTTGGGTGGTTGATGTGGGTGCGTGGATGTGTTTGAGGGTGGGTATGGCTCAGGTGGGGTGTGTGGGGGCTTGGCCGTGGGGTAGGTTGGTGGGTGTGCGTGTTTTAAAGGTGGGTGTTAGGTGTAGGTGAGGGTATGGGTGCTTAGGTGAGTGATTTAGGAAGTAGGAGTGTTGGAAGCCATGGAAGAGATGAGAAAGTGAAGAAATGTTGAAAATTTTAGTGTGAGAAAATTAAGGGATGGTGGTCCTATTTATACTTGAAGCTTCACAAGTAAAATGACCCTTCTACCCTTACTAACTTTTGATTTTTCAACCCTCTTTTTAACATTTTTTTAAACCCGTGATTTAACCTCTAAGTACAGCATTAAATGAAGAGGAGATGGTTGGATTTGAGATTTGTACAAATGAAATGATTATGCTACTTTTATTTAATTTAAAAAAATACATAAAATAGAACTGCTACTTTTCCATGCAAGGATTGGACATGTGCATTTATGTGGATGGATGCATAAGTAGTTTTGGGTAATAATTATGTTTAGTAAAGATTTTATTTATAAAATTATGTCAAAACAAATACTGTTGCAATTTATGTTATAAACTTTCCAAATTTTTTTTTGTCTTATATGCTAAATGTTTACATATTTATAAGTGTGTAAATATGTTAATGTGAAGTTATATAGGTTTTTAAATGAAATCATGTTGCAAAACGTTTAAACAACTTGTATCGAATAAAACGTTAATTTTCGAGAAAATGTTCCACGGTCACATTTTGACGTTTTTGTCAAACTATTTATCTATGTAAAAAAAAATTGAAAATAAATTTCTTATCATTTTTAAATAATCAACACAAGTTTATTTAAGTTATAAAACCATATTAAATAATATTAAAATTCAATTATGAAAGTACGACGTTGAGTTGTCAATGCGCGACAAAATTTGTCAATTTTTATAGAACAAGTTTATATGTTTATAAAAATTATTATAAATAAAATTTATATTATTATCATATCATTATATAACCATTAAAAAGATTTATTCACCATTTATACAATTATTCGAATGTATATTAAATTTTATCGAAAACCAACTTTTGTCACTTTCGATGAATATCCAAACTCCTTGATTGTTTTTATCAAATTCTAAAAATAAGTTTATCATTCTTATTTATTTCACAAAATATGATTATTAAGTTTTGAAAATTCAATATTTGAATATTTAAAATAAATTAAATATTCCATTTTCAAAGTAGTAAAATTACGGGTCATTACAACCCGTCTCACATATATTAATTCTTTGGACTACCCATCCCCTACCATGTTGTCTAACCATCCTATATGGTTTCATTAACAAAATTATGTGGATTATCCATCTCATATGTAATTACTACTTGGATTACCTATCCCTCAACATATGGACTATCCATCACACATGTTTTAGCTATTTAAATTATGTGGACTATCTATCACACATATTCCATTCATTTAAAATGATGTGGACTATCCATCACACATTCCATAGTTTCCTAGGATAACTATGGACCCTTAGTTAACCTCGTAGAGACTATCCATCTGCGGCATGATGTGGACTATGCATCTCACAGCCAAAGTTATTCCTAGAATAACTATGAACCCATCACTCAATAATTTAACTCATGTACCCACATGTTTAGCCTATGCCTATTGGTATCCCCAATTAGGTTACCATCCCTTAAAGTTATAGCATCTCAAAATGATGTGCAATGGTATCCCCATAATCTATGCCAAACTTATCAATAATCTACATTGGTATCCCTAATGACCTATATCGAAGTCGCAAAGTTAATTACATTAGTATCCCAATGACAGTGTCGAGTTTATTAAAACACAGCATGTTAAAAATAAACTTCATTGGTATCCCTAATGATAGTGTCGAAATTTACAATTTAAAATATATTGGTATATTCAACTATGACATCAAGAAAGACAACTTAAGGCTTGCCACCCTTAATAAAGATGATAGGCGACAACCATGCATCATTATCTCGTCGAACCTCTACCCAAGGTTAGAAAATAAGGCTCGCGTTCTTTTAAGTATAAACCTCTTGTCAAAAATGATGGCGTCAACTTTCATGTACATTAGGTTATCTGCCTATTTAAAACAATGTCGACACCAATAGTCATGGCAACAATGCTGCACAACATTCTTGCCGAAGCATTATAAAGGGACCTCGCCATCCTTGATGAACAGCGGCCCCAAGACTCACGGTGACTTTAGAAACATACTTCGGCTATTATGCTGCCAAACACACACACACACACAGATATATATATATATATATATATATATAGTTGACGTTATAAATGGTTGTGAAAACATGGGGCAATAAGAAAAGTGGCATTAAGAAACCTAGCAAGGAGATTGATCCCAGGGGTATAAGCTCGCCGACACTGATGAAAAGCGACAAGATGTTTGGCGATGTTATTGATGTGTGGTGTCGTTGCCGCATGCATGACCTCAACACATCCCACACTTAGAATATAAGCATCCCATATGTTGTTCCATATTGTTGCCGCCTCTCCTTATTGATACCAAACCTCATGGTTTTGCCGCCTCTCAATGGCGTTAATGTAAATCTTGTGAAAACTGTTTTATTACTACTAAAAGTAATTGCTTTTTACCAAATACAATTGTTTGTCAAACATTGATTTACAACAAAACTTCGCAATTTATTTTTAGATTTCTTGCCGCATATCAGTTTTGAAGTTCCAAAACATTTATCAAACTCATTAATTAATATCTTAATTTATTATCCATTTTAATGCTTATATAGCATACTAAATTCTTAATAATTCGAAAACACTTGGGAAAAATCCCCAAAAATCATAAAATTTCAGAAATATTGTTTTCTTTACTATATAAAAATTTTAGGACAAAAAGCCATATTTAATTATTTTAAATAATTAAACCCGAATTAACATAATTTCTTCTTAGAAAATTCACAAAATATTTGTTTTAACTTAGAAAATTATAAAATAAAAAAGTCATCTCCAATTTAATGCTTTACACCATATATCAGAAAATCAAAGCATTTGGAGATTAAAACTTAGGTTTTACCCCTTAAACCCTTCAAATAATTTCATTAATAATTCCATTAATCATTATTCTATCCGAACAATGATTAAACTACCGTAACTTGCAAAAATCATCAAAACCATTCAGATATTATCCATAGCCGAATCTAAGAACAAAAATAGAGATGGTTCATGTATTATTCACCATAGATTTGAATGTGGTTTGAGATTTTATATCGCTTTAGTTTTCCCTAAGCTTCTTCTCTTTTATCCCTCTGATTTTGATCTCCTATCGCTTGTTAATGGTCGGCCTTGGTGTGTTTTTTTTGATTGTTTTTTATGTTATGAAAATAAGAATGAATATGAAGGGAGAGGGTTTATGGTTTAAAAGATGGATCTACCTATTTTTCCCCTCTCATATATTCTTTTATATGTTAAGCTTTTAAAACAATCTTATTACTTGATTCATTAAAGCATGACCTTTGTTAATAAACAATTCTCATTCTTCTTAACCATTTACATTATTCTATTTAACCTATCCAATTAAATATTCTGAATAATGTTAAATTAAAATTAGGGGTGTTAAAGGCTCCATTCCTTAAAGAATTTCATCCTTGAAATTCAGTGAGGACCACGTAACAAGCATAACAAACATGCAAACAATGCTAGTATATCTTACCAGCTACTAAGTCTATATACAACAAATATATAACATAACATCATAATAGCTCAGGATAAGTATCCCTAGTCCCATCCTCTATTTCACAAGTACAGTCTTTCTCGTTTTCACTCCATTGGACTTTCACTAACTTGACTGTCTTTTTCCTTAATCTCTTCTCATCTCTCGCTACAACTCTAACAGGTTATCTCATAAAAGTCGAATCTAATTCTACAACTAAGTCTTCCAGTGCTGTCGGAGTAATAATAGTCTTTGGATCATGCATATACTTCCTAAGATGAGAAATATGAATCATATTATGGACACCTACCAAACTACTTGGTAACTCTATTCGATAGGCGAATGTCCCGATCCTTTTTATTATAGGGAACAGTCCAACATATCTTGTTCCCAATTTCCCTGACTTTCCAAATCGTACCACACCCTTCATCGATGGTACCCTGATGAAAACACGATCTCCAACGGAGAACTATAAATCTTCACGCCTTTTATTTGCATAACTTTTCTGCCTAGACTAAGCTTCTTTAATCCTATCCCAGATTAACTCAATCTTCTCTATGGCTTCTCTTACCATATCTGAACCAAGAACCAATCCATCTGCAATCTCCAGCCAACATGTTGGTGATTTGCACGACCTTTCATACAAAGCTTCGAAAGGTGCCATTCCTAATCTAGTATGATAACTATTATTATAGGAAAACTCAACCAAGTGCAAATGGTCTTCCGACGACCCACCAAAGTCTAGTACACTAGCCCTTAATAAATCTTCGAATACCTTATTGACTCTCTCTGTCTATCCATCCATTTGTGGGTAGTAAGCGGTACTCATCTTAAGCTTGGTACCTAATACCTCTTGTAGACTCTTCCAGAATTCAATAGTGAACAATACATCTCTGTTACCGACTATACTACTAGGAATCCCATGCAATCTAACAATATTCTTCATAAACAACTTAGCCAATACATGTGACTTAATGGGAATAAAGTGTGCATTCTTGGTCAGTCTATCAACTATGACCCATATACTTTCATTTCCCCTATTTGACCTTGGTAACGCATCAATAAAATGGATGGATATCGAATCCCATTCACAAACTGGTATATCTAAAGGCTGAAACAATCCACTTGGCTTTTGATGTTCGACTTTTACTTGCTGGAAATTCACACACTGCCTTACCCATAAGCATACATCCCTCTTCATACCTTCATAGAAGAAACTCCTCTTCATACCTTGATACATCTTAGTTCCTACAGGATTAATCGTAAACTACGACGGATGACACTCCCTAAGAACTTCCATCCTTAGGTTTCCCACATCCGAAACACATAACCGTCCCTTTTCCCTTAACCACCCTCTTTGGTCAAGATTAAAATTTTTTAGATCATCGATCTCGGTTCCATCTTCCATTCTTTTAATCTTCTCGGGTAACAATAGGTTATTCTCTGCTCAGGAGCAATCCTCTCGATCAATAATGGTCGAACTTCCAAGTAAGATAACATGGCAGTACTTTGACTAGGACTAGCAGTCGACCTTAATAGCACTCTACAAGTAGTCAACCCCTCTAAATCCTTCCATTCAGCCAACAAAGCTAACACCACATTCTGAGGTTTCCTACTAAGTGCATCAACAACTTTATTTCCTTTTCCCAATGTATACTTCATACCAAAAACATAAGCGGCTAAAAACTCAAGCCATCTCTACTGTCTCATATTCAACTCTTTCTGAGAGAATAAATATCTCAAAGACTTGTGATCCATATACAACTCGAATCGTTCTCCTAAGAGGTAGTGTCTCACACTTTTTATGTGAAAATCACCGCTACCAGCTGCAAATCATGAGTTGGATATCTAACTTCATGTGGTCTTAGCTAACGAGAAGCATATGAAATCACTTTACCCTTCTGGATCAATACAGCTTCTAATCATGTTCCACACACATCCGTTTACACCACCAAATCCTGATTCCCATCTGGAACCACTGACACGGGCGCATTGATCAACAAATGCTTTAACTCAAGGAATGCTTCCTTACATTTATCGGACCAAATAAACTTTAGGTCCTTCCTAGTTCATTTAGTTGGGAGTGTTGCTATCCACGAGAAATCCTTGATAAATCTTCGGTAATAGCCAGCTAGTCTAAGAAAACTCCTTATATCGGGCACCATCTCGGGTCTCTTCCAATTACTAACAGGTTCAATCTTAGTTGGGTCCACCAACAACTCTTTCCCTGAAACTACATGACTAAGAAACTTCACCTTTCTTTTTCAGAAATGACACTTTGAAAACTTCACTTTCAGTGGATGCTGCCTCAACATCTCAAGCATCATTCTAAGATGAATCTCATGATCTCTTTCATCCTTAGAATATATTAGAATGTCACCAATGAATAACAATAAAAACCTATCTAAGTGCTCTTGGTAAATCCTGGTTCATCAAATCCACAAATAAAGTAGGCGCGTTTGTTAATCCGAATGGCATTATTAACCACTCATATGAGCGATATCTCATTTGAAAGGCCTTTAAAGGAATACTGTCCTCCTCCACCCTTAATTGGTGGAACCCTATCGCCAAATACAAATGGGAAAATACTTTGACTCTACTCAAATGATAAAATCATTAATTCTCAGCAAACAATATCTATTATTTATCGTCTTCTCATTCAACTTACGGTAATACATAATCTCAACTACCCATCCAGTTTCTCTATAAACACCGTGGTCACTCCCCATGGCGAACTGCTTGGTCCAACAAATCTCTTTTCTTCTAAGTCTATCGGCTGCACCTTTAACTCCTTCATCTCAATAGGTATCATCCTGCTAGGTGGTCTACTTACAGGTTCAGTTCCAAGTACAAGATCTATCCGACACTAAATAGCTCGTTTTAGTGGTAGTTTGATAACCGGCTCAAAAACATTTGCAAATACCCATGCAACCAAAACCCAATTCACTTCATATTTTACTTCCATGGCTCCTAACGAAGTACAAATATCCACACTCGAGTTATCTACTAAGTATATAATTCGATCACCACTATTAGGGTGTCTGACTGATATTTTCATATCCCGACAAAATATCCTAGCATCATATTTGCTCAACCAATCCATACCCAAAATAACCCCAAAACCCACAAAATCAAACACATACAAACTGCATGCAAAAGTACAACCTAGAAACTCAAACTCTAGATGGTCACATATCATCCCTAGAGTTGTATACCCTCCTATTGGATTAGCTACCCTTAAGGATGTAACGAGGTATGATGGTTCTAAACATAACATATCTACCAAACATTGAGATATATATGAATGCAATCACTACAAGAAAAACAGTCTTTTATAGCGGCATATAGCCGCTATTGAACACAACTATAGCAATTTGATAAACGCTGTATATCGACATGTTATAAAAAAGAATTGCACATTCATAACACAAAAAAAGCCGCTATAAAAGAGCATGATTTCATAGCTTAAAGTGGCCGCTATAAAAGAGCATGATTTATAACGCCTATTTGCTGCTATCCTTTGACGGTAACCTCATACATTGCATTATCTTTTTATAGCACTTATGTCATATAGTTATAACGCTTTTTAGGAGCTATGTTTTATTTTACTATATATTTGATGCACCCTACTATTACATTTTAATAATAACAATCAAAATGAATTTTCTTTAAATAGATAACAATTTAAACAATGTATGAACAAAAAAATATAATAATTAGCAAATGTGACGCATATCCATGATAACAAAATAAAGTATCAACTAACAAAAAATAAGTTCAATACATGAGTTACCAAATTCAATACATATTCATGATAACAAAAGACAACATAATTTAAAGTTAACATCTATAAGTACCAAATGCATCACTAAGAACTTGAATTGCTCAAAGCCTTTCTTCATGCATGTTACATCATCCATCGACCAAGTTCTTTATCTGCTTTCTACCACCTCATATTGGACAAAATTTTACAGCATAGCTGAAGGACATCACCTTTAATCATCTACTCTGGTTTGAAACGAGAGTAGGGATGCTCTGTAGGTTTAAAGCCATTAGATAGTAATTTTAATAGCTCAAAAAATAACAGTGCATCTTAACAAAGTGAAATCTATTAGAATGCACGGGTATAGCTGAAGTGCACTAATCATTGACCTAATTGCTCCAAAGTCAGTAGAGTATACCTACCCCTGGATTTGAACAGAACCAAATTATACGACCTAATTCTGTTATCACATGGAAATACTTTAATTTTTAACTTAAGGCAGGCAAAGCCGGTGGATTTCTGATTCTTAAACTATCAGTATTACAGCTACCAATAACATTTTCAATTGCTTCAGCACATATAAAACTCAAATTGCATAGTTACCGAATGTCTTTTAGACAATTAAACATCAAAGTTCTAATTTGTTTGAACACAGTTACTGAATGTCTTTTAGACAATTAAACATCAAAGTTCTAATTTGTTTGAACTCAACCAAAGTTTATTTTCTTTAGATTTGTACAAAATGATAAAAGGGCCTACCTCAAAAATTTGCATGAGCCAAGTCTTGATAGATTTGCTTTTATCGATCATCGTCTCTGTACCAACATCCAATCTACCAATCATTTTTGGATCAATCTGATATTTCTCAAGGAGTGATGTAACAACAGTCAAACTACATGAAAACAAATACAAAACTTCCAAATCGGGTATTACATAAGACAACAAATATACAAAGAAACTCCAAATTCAGAACGATATGAATAACCTCATTAAAATAACATCTTCCAATTTTGTACAAAATGCCATGCAATCTTGTCCCAAACCAATTGGGTATTTTCCTTTGCTTGCTCCATCGTGAGCTTCAAGCTCTTCCTACAATTTGCATGGTTACAACTTGTTAAGGATTTTCAATATTTTAATATCATAACTAAAATTGTTTGGTAGGGAAATTTAACAGTTAATTTGAATGCCCATTTCATATCCATTGCAAAAATTAAATACGACAAATGTGTAACCTATTATCAGTGTAAACTATTTCAATTCATAGCAAAAAACGTAAAGATGAGTTCAACAAAAAGCACAAATTATAAATATATAGCGAGTAGCACGATTATCTTAATTTAAATAGTCGATTCTTTCACCGAACTTCAACTTCACAACCTCACCAATTAGAATCAAACCAACAGCGAAAAGTTTCAAAATAATGATGGTAAAAAAGTTAGTATTTTTCTTTTTAATATAAATAAAAATTATACCCGCTGAACACGAAAAGTTAGTATTTTTCATGGATTAGCTTTTGTTTCCCTTAACACGAAAAGTTGCAGATCTGATCAGATTGCAAGTGTTTTATTTGAAGCGAATTAAAAAATATAAATGCAAGAGAAGTAGGACGTCCAAAGGCTATGAGCACTTGGTGCTTCTCTGAAGAAATAATCTGTCACAACTTACAAGAATTAATAAATATTGATGGTCATCATTCAACCAGTGCATCGTTTTACTTAATTAAGAAATATAAACTTCAAATAGTAAATATAGTTGAGAAAAGATTGAATTAGACTTTAATTAAAGAGTAAAATGGGGTTTGGTTTATTATATTTTACGCCTTTTTTAAAATGGGCTAGATCTATTCCCAGCCCTCATTTTGCCTTAAACCCCCTCTTTCATTTATGTTTTTTAGTCTGATCAAATTGCCCCAGTTATTATGAATCACATCTCAATAAGGAAGAACGTATTTAAATCAAATTACCCCAGTTATCACAATATAGAGGAACTATTGCTAGAATTGAGGTAAAGAAAATGATAGCAACTAAGTGCATGCATGTGTGCATGCATACCGCTAGATGCCAGAGAATTCCAATCAAGACCAAGTTATCTTAATCGCAATCAGACATTACAGATTTACTACAAACTTGTAGTTTTGTCACACTTCATAGTTAAAACTGATTCTGATTAATTACAGAAATAACTTTTGTACCTATAGAAAACTGTAATGAGTTTTGTACCTACAGACATAACTATATACTACCGATCCTGATTCTGGTTACAGAAATAAATTCTGATTCTGATTAATTACAGAAATAAATTTTGTACCTCCAACTATATACTACTACTAGTTACAATGGAAAAAAAACTTCAAACTATCATCTGCCTAGAACGAATAGATGGCTAATCTTTTTTTCCCTGTTCCCTATGATACTTCTCCCAAGCATCTACCCTTTTTTCCTCCAAGTACCATTATGTGGTTGGAACACAAAGATTCTTTTCCATGCAAACGCATCACAGAACTTTCTTTAGACCTTCAATTTTGGATTTACATACTTTTATATCAAAAGAAAGATATGTTAAAATAAAATCCTTGATGATTTTCCATAATGATATTGTCTTTGTACTCCCCATTCAACAATCTACTATATGTACACTTCACGATGCACTACGTTGATATTTTATATGTTTACTTATGATGCTTTTTTTACTATTTTACCCAACAAATTCTTTGGCAATACTAAGATAGGTTAAATTTTGTCTTCATATTGTGCTTCTTTGCAGGTAATCAAAATAATTACCTATTTTCGGGCCCACTAAACCCTCATAAATAACTCTGAACATGATCCTATTTCCCCATTTGGCCAAATGCATTCTTTGCATAAACAATTTAAATGAAGCATGAGATAACAAATTTGAATATTTATATCAATATAAATTAAGGAAGAACCTGAAGAGCCTTGATCCTTTCATCGCTAATAGATTATGCATTTGTATCAGTCTTGCATAGTTGAGCAAATGCCTATCAATTTCTAGAGCAATTGAGCCTCAACAATTACCTCAATTGTGGAGTTAAAAAACTGCAAAAAAATTTAATAAGGGAAAAATAAAGAGCTAAATTTTGAGGGTACATTATGTTCATACAAAACTAATATTATTATTAAATGTCAACAATAATGATTTGTAAATGGCAATTTTCAATCTCCAAAACACCTCAAAGTGGAAATACATATTCCACTAGGAGATTCAAAACACTTTTAGTTTTTAACTGCACTTAAAGATTCAAAGAGTGATGCAAATGAGAGAAAAAAAGAGTGAGGCAGATGTGAAAAATATGAGTGATGGAAACAATGACCAATAGCTATAGTAAGAAATCTTCATAACATGAAGTGATTACCCTGCAAGTACCCCCATCGAACCTTATCGTGGAGTTTGCCTGCACCAAATAATATTTAAAATTCACTCACTCTAGTGTTGAATTTAATGCCTGTGAAATGATCTTTTATTGATCTAGTTAGAAAAAAATTAATTTGAATAAGAAGCTGTTGAAGCAAATGACCGACCTTATTCAAATTTACCAATAATTTCAACCAAATGTAAAGGATGAGAATGAATCAATCACGGTTAAAAGATTTAAACTGGAAACAAATTGATTTCAGTTTCTAAGGTGTATTGGTCTGTTTGTTATTTTTCGTACTCTGTTTTCTTAGATTATTGGGGAATTTTTTTTATTTAAATACTTTTTATATTCTAGAAATAGATAGGTTAAATTTTGTCTTCATATTGTGCTTCTTTGCAAGTAATCAAAATAATTACCTATTTTCGGGCCCACTAAACCCTTATAAATAACTCTGAACATGATCCTATTTCCCCATTTGGCCAAATGCATACTTTGCATTAACAATTTAAATGAAGCATGAGATAACAAATTTGAATATTTATATCAATATAAATTAAGGAAGAACCTGAAGAGCCTTGATCCTTTCATCGCTAATAGATTATGCATTAACAGCAGCTTAACTTCCACTCTTATGCTTTGTTTTTTGGTTTCCTAAATATAAAGATGACGCTATGTTCTTAAGAATAATAAGTGACAGTTAATTAAGAGTCCAACAAAATGAGACAGCCTACATTGTTACTGAATTTGCATGGAACTACTTATTTTAAAATATGCCATAACAACAAAATTTGTCACTCCATAATATTTTAACAAGTTTTAAGTCATAAAAGCATGTTTGGCCATGAATTTTAAATAGGAAAAATATCATAACTTGAATTGTTTGAGAATAAGTCAGTAATAAATAGTTAATAAGTCTAAGTAAGAAAAAAATACTTTATCTGTATTATACAACGAACCTTTATCTGTATTTTAATACATCTATCCAAACACCTCTATCTTTTATTCATTCAAAACTACATAAAATTACAACTCAAAACTGCTTTTAAGTGGTTTTATAAATTGTTGCCAATGAATGGAATCTTTAGTTAAATATTATTTTGCTTTTCAACATTTTTTTTCACTTTATGATCAGAGCAACAAAAGATAAGTTTGACTGCCCATTTCGATATCGGATTAAGGCTAATTCGGAAACAATGGATGTGGTCAATATGGTTAAGTTAGCCATGATAACAATGAGTGTGGGTGTTAAACGAATATAATGAACTTAATAAATTCAACCGTTCCACTAAGACAATCATATTAATTAGCAACTAGGAAAATTTTGAACAAAGGTCATTTAATCTTGCATTATATCAACATGCAAGACAACATCCTTACAGCAATTCAATTAAGCTTGCATGTCATGGAAAATTCTGTTCAGCTCAAAGACACAATCTGAAAACGCAACTTGAAGTCTAACTATGAGATATTTCAGAAAATCCAAAGCCTCGTCTTTCACTACTTCAATATATATCTCGGAAAACTAAAAGTAAAAGCACAAGTAAATCAAAAAAATGTGGGGAAATTACACGACGACGAAAGGTGTTGAAGCTACAGTTGCATACGTCGCATCTCGGTGCCTCTTGAAAAACTGGAGGAATTTCCATAGTTTAATTAAATCGATCTCAAAAATTAATTAGTTTTGAGAAGTTTTTGGTCAGATATACAAAATTGGGGATCTGAAAATAAAAAAATCTATAGACCAAAATGGTTCGGTCTTTTTGGGAGGGAAACGAAATCGGTTAAGTGGTTTTTTGGAGGGGTGACGAACATTTTGGAGCCAAGAGCGTTACACGACACTGTACAAAATAAAATGAGTTAAAAAACAAATAACTAAGCGTAAACAATAGCGCTTTAGAATAACGCGTTATTAAATGGCGTTATTAATAACATATTTTGTTGTAGTGAATGTACCAGTATCAAACAGTACCCTAACTGGTATGCTATGAATAAAAAACATACCTTCCATCATAAATTTTCCCTTTTTAACCGCTGTTGGTCCTGATGCAGATAGCTCCAAAGCAAACACCTTCCGTTTATTAGCCCTGGCTGCTTTTGGATATTTGTTCTTATAATGCCCCACCTCATCGCAATTAAAGCACTTCACATTCTACTTACCACAACCATCTTGCCATCACCTGATCGACACTCATTTGCATAGTGCCCCTTCTTATAACACTTATAACGAATGATATTTGGCTTCCCTTTCTTAGCAGCTCCACCCTTCTAAGCTCCCTTTCCCTTAAGGAACTTCCTCTTCTTATTCTGAGAACTTTGGGTTCCAACTGACTTCTCCTTTCTGAATGTAGAAAGCATCTTCTCGTTCCTGATTTCTGTCTCCACTACTACGTTTGATGGATCCCGAAGATGTGGCATAGTTGCCCTAGTAATCTACGGCCTCAACCCTCGGATAAACTCCTCGTTCCTCTTGATAACAGTGTCAATAGTGGTATATCCATACCCGAACAACTCATCAAACTTAGCAGAGTACTCCAACACTGACATTTCCCCCTACTCCAACTCCATAACTTCCTGAGCAAGGCTGACTTAGCTACTTCAGACTAAAACCTTTCCTTGAATCTTCTTTGAGATTCCACCCAAGTCAATTTATCCTCTGGTACCCCTATGGTCACCCCGTTCCATCAGAACAAAGCAGCTCCTTGCAACTGTCTCAAAGCCACCTCCTTTTCTGCTCATCAGTTGGATCCAAATCAGCAAAAATCCTTTCATAATGTAACAGCCAGCTCTCCACTTATATTGCATCCTCAGTCCCCAGAAAAGGCTTCTCACCAAGACAGGTGTAATCTCGACTCAGCTTAGCATAGTTATTACCAACTGGCACTATGGGATTGACTCCTTCTACTTTAGTAGCATTTCCTCCAACTACTCCTGCAGCTGCTCCAGCTCACATCAGATTAACAAAGAACTGATACACAGTCTCCATATCTACTAGTGGGGTCAAGCACCTAAATTGGCATTTGCATTTTGATTAGAATTTGCCTGTCGACTTGAATCTCTTTTGGTGTTGGGCCAAGCATTTCCATTGGTTGTGGTGCTTCCGCCACCTAAATTTACTCTTTCGTTTCCTGCTTCCACATCTTCCTTTCTCGTAATCTACATACGAGCCTTAGTAAGATACAGAAGAACGGCCTAAGAGAGTGGGGAGAATAGAGATAGAATACATACTTATATAGCAAATATAAGTATGTTACTATAACGTTATCTCAAGCCCCAACATTATTCTCTAATTCATTGGATTATGTTTTCAAAAACTCTTTAGGTTTAAAATTCTTTTAATCATAAACCTATGCTCTGATACCAACTTATAACGCCCCCATTTTGAGGCCCGAAACTAAGTGCTACGGATGCTACAACCATCCATAGTATTAATTTCTGGCGACAAAATGCAGCTATGTTAATCATATCAATAATCAAAAGCAAATGAATATGAAAAATTGTCAAACATATTTCAGAAATAACTTTTACATTCCATTTCAAAATATGATTTCATATTCATTACATAATCCCATTCGCGATTCCACGTTCATAGAAAATATAACTATTATAGAGTACTCCAAGAGTGACATATGAAGATGCCCCTTGGTTAATCACAGTCTACTACTACTACTTGACAGTTAGAATCTTCTATCATTTCATATAGATAAACACAACAGAAATAGGTAAAACTCATAATAGTTAGATTGCCTCTAGCACATCTCCAGAAGCTTATTCGTCTAATTGGAACATGAAAACCCTTACTTCTAACCTACTCAAATGAGTACCTGACAGTTTAAGGGGAAAAACAAAAATTTTAGGTGAGAAAATAGTCTCTGTTTCGAACCAAATAAATATCTAGTGAGACTAAGCCGTTGAATGGAACGGGTTTTCCCATCACTAATATCTTAACTAAAATATCTCAACCATATATTGTGCTCATACATCCATAATGGTTATAACATAATAATATACTGATATGCAAACATGCAATATACACTGAATTACCCATCCCAAGTTATTAGACTATCCATCTAAATTTTTCATTGACTATTTGTCTTATACTTAAGTGGACTATCCACCTCACATATATTAATTCTTTGGAATACCCATCCCCTACCATGTTGACTACCCATCATACATGGTTTCATAAACAAAATTATGTAGATTATCCATCTCACATGTAATTATTACTTGGATTACCCTTTGCTTACCATATGGACTACCCATTACACATGGTTTAGCTACTTAAATTATGTGGACTATCCATCACACATAATCCATTCATTTAAAATGATGTGGACTATCCATCACACATCCCATGGTTTTCCCATGATAACTATGAACCCTTCATTAACCTCGTAGAGATTATCCATCTACGGCATGATGTGGACTATGCATCTCACATCCAAAGTTTTTCCTAGGATAACTATGAACCCATCACTTAATAATTTAATTCATGTTACCCACATGTTTAGCCTATGCCTATTGGTATCCCCAATTAGGTTAACATCCCTTAAAGTTATAGCATCTCAAAATGATGTGCAATGGTATCTCTATATTCTATGCCAAACTTATCAATAATCTACATTGGTATCCCCAATGACCTATATCGAAGTTGCAAAGTTAATTACATTAGTATCCCCAATGACAGTGTCGAGTTTATTAAAACACATAAGATGTTAAAAATAAACTTCATTGGTATCCCCAATGCTAGTGTCGAAATTTACCATTTAAAATATATTGGTATATTCAACTATGATATCGAGAAAGACAACTTAAGGCTTGCCACCCTTGATAAAGATGATAGGTGACAACCATGCATCATTATCTTGTCGACCTCAACCCAAGGTTAGAAAATAAGGCTCGCATTCTTTTAAGTATAAACCTCTTGTCGAAAATGATGGCGTCAACTTTCATATACGTTAGGTTATCCGCTATTTAATACAATGTCGACACCAGTAGTCATGGTAGCAATGTCGCACAGCATCCATGCCGAAGCAATATAAAGGGACCTTGCTGTCCATGATGAACAGTGGCCCCAAGGCTCATGGTGACTTTTGAAACATACTTCGGCTTTTATGCCGCCAATCATATATATATATATAGTCGACATTATAAACGACAGTAAAAACATGCGAAAATAAGAAAAGCGGCAAGTAGATTGAACCCAGGGGTGTAAGCTTGCCGACACTAGTGAAGATAGGTAAGATGTTTGGCGATGTTGTTGATATGCGGTGTTACCACCTCTCAGTGTTGTTAATGTAAATCTTGTGAAAATTGTTTTATTACTACTAAAAGTAATTGCTTTTCACTAAATATAATTATTTGTCAAAATATGATTGGTTTCAACAAAACTTTGCATTTTCTTTTTAGATCTTTTGCTGCATATCAGTTAAAGTTCCAAAATATTTATCAAACTCATTAATTAATATCCTTAATTAATTATCCATTTTAATGCTTATCTAGCATAATAAATTCATAATAATTCAAAATCAGTATGTAAAATTTCCTAAAAATCAAAGAAATTCGAAAATATTGTTTCTTTACTATATAAAAATTTTAGGATCAAAAACCAAATTTAATTGTTTTAAATAATTAAACTCGAATTAACCCAATTTCCTCCTTAGGAAATTCATAAAATATTTTTTTAACTTGGAAAATTTTAAAATTAAAAATCCATCTCTAATTTAACGTTTTACACCACATAATAGAAAACCAAAGCATTTGGAGATTAAAAGCTTAGGTTTTACCCTCTAAACCCTTTCAAATAATTTCATTAATAATTCCATAAACCATTATTCTATCCGAACAATGATTAAACCACCGTAACTTGTAAAAATCATCAAAACCATTCAGATATTATCCATAGCTGAATACAAGAACAAAAATAGAGACGGTTCATGTATTATTCACCATAGATCTGAATGTGGTTTGAGATTTGATATCGCTTTAGTATTCCCTAAGCTCCTTCTCTTTCAATCCCCCTGATTTTGATCTCTTATCGCTTGTTAATGGCCGACCTTAGTGTGTTTTCTTTTTGATTGTTTTTTATGTTATGAAAATAAGAATGAATATGGAGGGAGAAGGTTTATGGTTTAAAAGATGGATCTACCTATTTTTCCCCTCTTATATATTCTTTTATATGTTAAGATTTTAAAACAATCTTATTACTTGATTCATTAAGGCACGACCTTTGTTAATAAACAGTTCTCATTTTCCTTAACCATTTACACTATTCTATTTAATCCATCATATTAAATATCCTGAATAATGTTAAACTAAAATTAGGGGTGTTAGAAGTTCCTACAGTAGTATTAGGGGTAAAAGGAGTTTCCACAGTAGCCTACAGGCAGTGATTTCTTATTGGGTAGTTCTAGGAGCCATATCCGGTCGTTAGCATGATGTTCGATTCGTAGTTCGATCCATGTAGTAGTATACACAAGTAATAGTGTAGATATGTGTTAAACTAGAACCTTGGGTAAAGGACCTTAGAAATTCATAGACGCTTGTAGTCCACCCTATGTTATTTAGAATAGTTTTTAAGTTAACTTCACATGTTCATCACATTTTAAATTTATACCCAATCTGTTAGTCCATGAGTTGATGGTTTTGATGACAACAACCTTAGAATAAGATTATAAAATATAAATACTAACATTATAGTTTAGATATATATGTATATGCAGGATTTAACCATGCAGGTACCAAAAATGAAGACTGTACAGTATAGAGATTCAAGATATCAAGATTGAAGACTCATGAGTATCAAGAATATCAAGATTATCAAGATTTCAAGATAAGTATTGAGTTTAGAATTATGTTAAAACTTCATAATAGCACTGAAATCTTCACTCCAATTTTCTTTTGGGATGGAACCCATTTCTACCTTTTTAG
Organism: Allium fistulosum; assembly: GCA_030737815.1. Classification (NCBI taxonomy): domain Eukaryota; kingdom Viridiplantae; phylum Streptophyta; class Magnoliopsida; order Asparagales; family Amaryllidaceae; genus Allium; species Allium fistulosum. Next base: position 117,131,878 of record CM060908.1, on the reverse strand, counting down.
TGGCTTACAAACCCACAACAAGTAGCTTACAAACCTACGACAAGTGGCTAACAAACACATGAACATCCTAGTTTTGTACAAGTTCTCGAGTCCTGATATGATGAGATATTCTGCAGGAAGAAGCTTGCAAAACTACTTCAAATGATTTTCAAAACTACTTCAGAATGATTTTCAAAATTGCTTTTCAAAATGTTTTAGCCTTAAAAATTATCTTTTCAAATGATTTTCAAAAAGATGTTTTAGCCTTAAAATATTCCTTGTTTTTGTTTTTAATAAACTCGTGTTTTTAAACTTCGTTTGTTTTAAACTATCTTTATACTTAGATTTAAATATAAAATTATAGTAAAATTATATATATATATTATTCTCTATATTTATCTATGTATTTTATCTATAGTCAAGTATATTTATAAAGTTTAAAATAGTTTTAATATAAGATAAAGGTTATTTTCAAAGAAAATCAAAACATCAAAATTTCCTTTGGGATGTCGACATGCCCTAGTACCCCATGTCGACATAGTGTTAGTTAGGACCAAAAATTTGAATTTCAAAAGAAGTGTCTATTCATCATAACCTTTCACGAATGGACATGACTGTTGTTCTTCTATAAATAGGGGTTAGTTTCAATGAATTTTATACCAGATTTTCTAGTTTTTCACTTCTCTTCTTCTTCCACATTTTCTTATTCAAAATCCTATCACCACTCTGCCGAAATCAACATTGAATCTAACTAGATCATCTCTGGTTTGATTCTCTATCACTATCTCAACAAGATCCAAGTGCTATTCAGAGTTATAGGCTTCTTTGTAATCTATCTAGCGAGAAAAGGTGTGATTGTAGCCTTGGAAATCAATCAAGCGAGAAAAGGTGTGATTGTAGCCTTGGAAATCAATTGGGTGAACTTGTTGCCCCGGAAATCAAGTATCTCTACCCAGAGGATTGTGATTCTAGAGGGTGTACCTCGTAGCCTTGAAACCGGGGGTTGTAATTGTTGAATTGCTTTTGAAAGGAAATCTGTACTTAGTTGTGCGGGACTGGATGTAGGGTTACCCCAAACCAGTATAAAATCCGGTGTGTTCTTTCCTTTACTGCATTTACTTTATTTCCGCATCTGTGTTTGTCTCTGTGATTATATCTGTGTCTGAATATTGCATACATTTGTGTTCAAATTAACATAAACTCAAAAAGATTTAGTAATTTCTTATAAACACTATTCACCCTCCCTCTAGTGTTATTCTTAGCCTTAAGATCCATATTCCGCATTCCTCACATTTGGTATCGGAGCAAGGTTTTCAAAAGTTTCATAATCTGATTTTTGAAAAAGTTTTTTTTTTAAATGGCTATGTTTAAGAAATTTGTTAATGCATGTTTAGAAATATTCAGATCATCATTGTCTTTTGAGTCTGCATATAATCAATATTCAAATACAACTTGTCTACTAAGATTGTTTGATGTGCAGGAATCATGCTTTATGGGAGTTAAGGTGTAACAACCCACATATTTTACGATTTGAATATTTAAATGTTTTATTTAAATATAGAATCATTAATCGGATTAAAGTCCGAAAAGCTACTTTTTGTACACAGTCAAATTGGGACTCGAGACCACCTCCATTGAGTCCAAAATGGCATTTGCAACTTTTTTGAGTATAAACATCGATATGTTTGGAGTAAGTTGAATTTTGCTATTTTCTAAGTGGGCTTTTGGGTTTGGGTTTCACCCAACTCATTCTATTACCCTAACTCAGCCCCATCTTCATCCATTTACTTATTTCATTTTTTTACAAACACTCAAGGAAAACTGAAAATGGGGGAAGAGTATAGGAATTAGAAATTCCAAGCCCTAGATTCCATTTGCAAACTCAAGTCTAGCTCCAAACTCTTGGAAAAGCTTTGGTAAGCCTCCTCTTCATCTTCTCCAACTCATTCTCTCTTTAATCTCAGAAATTTCCTAAACCTAACTTAGGAAATGTTCTTCTTTTGAGCTTAGATTCAAGCTTCTAGAATTGAAGTTGAAGAGTAGTTGATCTTCCTTTGCTTTCAAGCTTCTCCTTCATCGTTTTTGGGTTTAAAAGTGAGATTTTTTTATCTCACATCTTTGTCTATAACTATCTTTGATGTTAGGTATGAATTCCTAACACTTGTTCATGATCATTTGATTTTGATTTGGATTGATTTGGTGAACATTCCAATATTTGGTGTTTTAAAGTCAAAACTTTGAAAATCCTAGCTTTGATTTGTGAACATGTTTTGGTGGTGAATCGAAAAGCCTATAGGGTTGGGTTGTCGATTGGCAAAAGCCCTTTAAGTCCATTGCTCGTCCGATCGCAAATTGGAAGAGTTTGTGCTTCATTTGAATAAACTGAAAAACAACTTCAGTTCCAGTCAGTCGACTGACCCTCTACAGTCAGTCGACTGGCTGTAGAAATCAGGCCAATTTGGGTCTATCTGCAAAGAACAGAAGTCTCTATTTTCTGCAGTCAGTTGACTGACCCCCTGCAGTCAGTCGACTGACTGTAGGAAATGAGACATTCTGGTTTCTGAATCAGTCGACTGACCACCTGCAGTCAGTCGACTGACCTGCTTCATTTTTCCTATTTTGCCTATTTAACTTGAGATTCCAACTTTTATCGATTCGTGATTATCCGAATTATTGTTATCATTTATTATTGACTTTGATGACTTCTTTTTCGGGATTTTTGAGAATGTCCATTTTAATGGAATTGGTATCGATTTTGTTGGTTTTGATTCACGTCTTTGAACGTGGATTTTGGTGATTGATCGTTCTACAATCATTTCTGTGATTTTTCACTTTAAAATATAAAGTTTTCTATACTAGTAGTAAATATTCAAACTCTTTTACAAAGTTGATTTCAACTCTATTTTAAATATAAAGCTTGTTTTCAAAACCGTTTTCCAATCTATTAGTATATACAAACCTTTACCTCATTCGAATGAGAAAATCTAATTAAACGGCTTAGCAAAACAAGTGGTATGAAACGCTTGTGTTTACTTCGTCGGTTAATTTATGGATTTGTTCGATTGAAAATCTTGTGACAATTTTCGAGTGGGAATCTACAATTTGTTCGTAAATATTTAAGTTAAGCTAGTGGTTATGGGACATGAAGCTAAACTCTTATATTTACTGGCTTAGTGTAATCGACACTTTTATTGATCGATGATGATCATTTTGTGATTTAGACTAGCGATGTGCGATGTCTATTTGTCTGCGAGGGAGACTAAACCCCATTTTGTGGAACTTCGGTTCAATTTGGCGGGGTAGCAACCCGTGGTCTTCAGACCGTTTGTGGAGCTTCGGCTAAAAATTTATGGTTAGCGACCATGGAATAGCGTTCCGTTTGTGATACACGTGTTGGTGAGTTTTCATGCTCTCGTTTGTGATAGGCCTCCCCCTTTGTGATTTCTGGATTTCTAATTGATGATTTCTAGAATTTGTGTTTCACCAACTTTTGCCATTGGCAATAATATGATTGTCAATATTTGTAGTTTGGTGAATAAAATAAAGAATATGATATTCTTTTAGGTGCTTTGAGATTCTTGAGATATTTTATGATTTTGTTGTTGTTTAAATCATACTTGTCTTGGTATGACATTATCGTTATCATACGTTCTTATTATATCTCTCCTTTTATCTCATTTCTTTAATGATAATTATAGCTAGACTGATCCGTTTATTATTTTCTTATTAAATAATACTTGGGTTAGACCGAGATATTACAGGTGCTTCTGCTTGACTCCTTATCTAGGATCATCTTTTGACTTTTGCCTAACTACATTATATTTGTAGTTTTTGTTGTTATACATTTGAGATATAGACTCCTTGATGTATACTTATTATTTTGTCTAGCACTTGTAACTATTCTTTTGTGATATTGTGGATCTTGTTTGACCACTACTCTGATGTACACTTTTATGTGTTATATTCATATCTGTTTCCGCCATTGAGATATGAACATCTGTGACTGATTTATGTTATGTTTATTTCTATATTTGTTTCCGAGGTCCACTTAGCCACTGTGTGGTAGCTTTGAGTTTGCATCGGTATGTCGGATTTCCTCTTGAAACGAAATGCATGTTATACTATTTGACATATCGGTACTCTTACAAGGCAATTGCATAGATGGTCGCTCCTCAACAGCCTTATTCTTCGCGCTAGTTGACGGCATTACTCCGTAGTGTCCTTGGCTAGCATGAGCATAGAGGTGGGGCGTCACAGCATGGTATCAGAGCCAAACTTCGGAACAATGAAGAATAATCTATCAAGGATCATTGTCTTAAGTCTCTCTTAAGAGTCGTGCCATAGGATTTAATTCGGGTCTTCGTACCATTCTATCCTATTTCTTTTTATGATACCTTGCTTTATCAATCAAGTTTGTTTGATATTCATTCTGAGATTAACCTTTTCTCTCTTTTCTTTCTTGCCTAAAGAAGAGAAATGGTTAGACCTGGCCATCCCAGCGCCGGTCAATCTAGTGCTACTCCCCAAGATGGAGTATTTATGTCTGCTCAGCAACTTCTAAACCTTGTGAGAAATGCTCAAGCTGTCGGACCTATTCTTGAGCCCACACATCCTAAATCTGTGTTTGCATGCTTGTGCAGTGATTACACCAATTTGGGTGGAAAGCCATTCAAAGGTTCCGAGAGCGTTATAGAAGTCCAGGCTTGGCTTCGAACATGCGACCGCATCTTTTCTTACATGAATCTTATTGATCTTCATCGAGTCCAAGTGGCTTCTAGTATGCTCCAAGAAAGAGCATTAGACTGGTATGAGCTTTTGATCTCTGAAATTATTGAAGCGGATCTTACTTGGGAGCAATTCCGGGAAAGATTCGAGTTGAAATTCGTGCCGGAAGCTGAAAAAGTATCTCTAGGTCGATGCTTCATTGACCTTATTCAAGGTGAATCTTCCGTGACCGACTACGTCGCATCTTTCGAATCTCTCTCAAATATGGGGTCGAGTACATTAATACCCCATTGAAGAAAAACCAGAGATTTGTGTATGGCCTGAACAAGAGCCTCAAAAATCCATTACTTCTGAAATTGGAAGTTTCTTTTGATCAACTTGTTGATATTGCTCTTCGACTCGAAGAGGCCGATAAAGATAGTGATGCTGAGGTCAAACCAAACATCAACAAGAAGAGAAATTTTAAATTCAAGCCTAATCCCAACAAGAAGGAAAAGCAAGCAACACCGGTAGCAAATACTCCTAACACTCGTCGTGGAGAATGTTACAATTGTGGTTCCAAGGACCACTATGCAAACAAGTGCCCAAAGTCTCTTTCTTGCCGCCATTGCAAGAGTTCGGGTCATACTTTATCTTCGTGTCCCAAACTTCAAGGCAAGAAGGAGGGCAAGCTAAATGTTGTACAAGCCCCAGCTAACACTTCTCGTGGTCAAGGTATTTCTCATTCTATCCTTGATGGCATTATTATATTTCGTGACTTTCCTATTCGAGTTCTTTTTGATACGGGTGCATGTCACTCTTTTATATCAAAAGAACTTGTCGATGCTTTGTCTTTGAATGTTATTGGCTTGATGACTTCATTAAGGATTGTGAATCTGGTTGGTGGATCCGCAACACTCAGTTTATTGTGCAAAGATGGCGAAATTGTTTTGTGTAATTACTCTTTCCGTGCTGATTTGCATGTTATGCGTTACCTTGGTTTCGGAATGATTTTGGGGATGGATTGGCTTAACCATTATGAAGCCCATATTCTATGTCCTGAACGGACTATATATCTTTGGCATCCTCAATCTGTTAAGCAGATTTCTCTAGTTCTGAAAGATTCAAATTCCAATTCAAAAGCATCCTTGTATTCTCTAAATCCTCGTGATGACGATAATGATGACGAGGAAGTTGTCATTTCTCTCATTCACATTGTTCGTGAATTTCCCGACATATTCGAGCCCGTTCTAGGATTACCACCTAAGCGAGCAATTGAGTTCCGAATTAATCTAATCCCTGGAGCTCTACCTATTACTCGTCATCCTTATCGTATGTCCAATAAAGAAAATGAGGAGATGCGTAAACAATTATACGAATTGGAAGCGAAGCAATTTATTCAATCTAGTTCCTCTCCATGGGGAGCTTTAGCTATTTTTGTGAAGAAATCTGATGGTACACTTAGGCTTTGCGTTGACTACCGCAAACATAATGATCTAACCATCAAGAATAAATATCCTTTACCGCGGATTAATGATTTATTCGATCAGCTTAGTGGTGCTAAAGTTTTTTCACGGTTAGACTTAGTAACTGGTTTTCATCAGCTCCGTATTGCAGAGGATAGCATTCCTTTGACATCGTTTCATACTCATTATGGATCTTATGAATGGCTTGTTATGCCATTTGGCTTGACAAATGCTCCAGCTTATTTCGTCGACCTTATGAATCAATTTTTCAAAGACTTCCTCGATTGATTTGTTCTCATCTTTATAGATGACATTCTTATTTATTGTAAAACCGAAGATGAGCATGAAAATCATCTTCGAATTGTGTTGGAAACTCTTAGGAGCAACCAATTAAAAGCAAAATTTTCTAAATGCCACTTTTGGCAATCTTGTGTGAAATTTTTGGGACATATTATTTCTGAATCTGGAATTTCCGTGGACCCTTCAAAGATCAAAGCGATTCAAAATTGGAAGAGACCGGAGAGTGTGACGGAAATTCGTAGCTTTCTCGGATTAGCGGGCTATTACCGTCGGTTCATAAAAGACTTTTCTAAGATTTCCATACCTCTTACCAATTTGACAAAGAAGGGAGTTAAATACATTTGGTCTGACAAATGTGAAGCCTCATTTCAAAAATTAAAAGAACTCCTTTCCGATGCTCCTATTCTTGTAATTTCCGATGGGAACCAAGATTTTATTGTTTATACCGATGCTAGTCGTGTTGGTTTGGGTGTCGTTCTTATGCAGCGGGAACGTGTTATCGCTTATGCTTCTAGGCAATTAAAGTCTGCCGAGACTAGATATGCCACTCATGATTTAGAGCTCGCGACTATTATTTTCACCCTTAGAATTTGGCGTCATTATCTTTTGGGAGAGAAATTTGTTCTCTACACCGATCATAAATCATTGAAGTATTTATTTTCTCAAAAGGAACTTAATTTGCGTCAACAACGTTGGCTCGAGTTTCTTGCATCTTATGATCTTGATATTCTTTATACTCCCGAAAAAGGAAATCATGTTGCCGATGCCCTTAGTCGTAAGCAACATGCGGTTGTTTCCATGATGGTATCCGAATGGAATGATCTCGAGACTTTGTCCTCTTGTGAGATTCGAGATCGTGAATCCGATTTATGTTCATCTCTTGTTTTATGTAGCCTTAAGGCTCATCCTTCTCTTTTTGCCGCATTCTTGAAGCTCAAAAGCATGATCCCGAATTGATTCTTCTTAGCCAAAGTTGTAGGGATAAAATTGATATTGAAGGTTTGAAAGACTTTGATATTGATGCTCGCGGCGGTATTCGAAAATTTGGTAGACTTATCGTGCCAAATATTTGCGATCTTCGTAAAGATATTTTAGAAGATTCTCATCGTTCTAAATTTACCATTCATCCCGGTTGTAGTAAAATGTACGCGGATATGAAGCGACTTTATTATTGGGAGGGAATGAAATCCGATATTGCTAACTTTGTTAAGCGTTGCATGACTTGCCAACTCGTAAAGGCCGAACATCAAAGGCCCGGTGGGTTATTGCAACCTTTGGAAATTCCAATATGGAAGTGGGATCAAATTTCCATGGACTTTATTGACGGCCTTCCCCGTTCTCGTTCGGGTCATGATAGCCTTTGGGTGATAGTAGATAGACTTGCAAAATCCGTCCATTTTATTCCCGTTCGGTCCAATCGGACCGTACCTATTTTGGTTAAAATTTTTGTCAAGGAAATTGTTAGATTGCATGGAGTTCCTACTTCTATTGTCAGCGATCGTGATCCATTGTTTACTAGTGGATTCTGGAAAGGTCTTCAAAAAGCTTTGGGAACGAAGCTTAATTTTAGCACCGCTTATCATCCTCAGTCTGATGGACAAACCGAGCGTGTGAATCAAACTCTTGAAGATCTTCTTCGTGCATGTGTTCTCGATTTTGGTGGAAGTTGGAAGATCATATTTCTCTTGTTGAATTTTCCTATAATAATAGCTTCCAATCTAGTATCGGTATGGCACCTTTCGATGCACTATACGGAAGGCTATGCCGATCTCCTTCATGTTGGCTTGAAGCCGGTGAGAAGCTGGTTTTAGGTCCTGATTTTATTCGTGATGCCACAGAAAAGATTGACCTTATTCGTCATAGGATGAAAGAAGCTTAGAGTAGGCAAAAATCCTATGCCGATAATCGAAGAAGGAAATTAGAATTTTCTATGGGAGATTTTGTGTTTATTCGTGTTTCACGTATGAAGGGTGTTGTGCGTTTCAGTCGATCGGGAAAATTAGTACCTCGATATATTGGCCCATTCCCCATCACCGAACGCATTGGTTCCATGGCTTATCGCCTTTTATTACCGGCTCAATTTTATTCTATTCATAACATATTCCACGTCTCTCAACTACGGAAATGACTTCGAGATTCCGACACTATTCTTAAGCCTAGTGTTATTGAAGAAATTGAAGTTTCTCCTAATTTGACTTATGAGCAACATCCTATTCGTATCATTGCTTCGGATGTTAAACGTCTTCGAAATAAAGATGTTCCTCTTGTGAAAGTTCAATGGTCCTCAAATCCTAAGGAATGCTCTTGGGAATCCAGAGAATTCATCGAGCGAACAAATCCAGACTTGCTCTCTCGTGCTCCTTAGGTGAACTTTTTATTTTCAAATTTCTTCTTTTTGTGTTGATATGCTTTTATAGTTGTTACTTCTTATATATTTCTTAAAGATTGCGAGGACGCAATTTCTTTAAGGAGGGGAGTCTGTAACAACCCGCATATTTTACGATTTGAATATTTAAATATTTTATTTAAATATAGAATCGTTAATCGGATTGAAGTTCGAAAAGCTACTTTTTGTAAATAGTCAAATTGGGGCTCGAGACCACCTCCATTGAGTCCAAAATGGCGTTTACAACTTTTTTGAGTATAAACATCGATATGTTTGGAGTAAGTTGAATTTTGCTATTTTCTAAGTGGGCTTTTGGGTTTGGATTTCACCCAACTCATTCTATTACCCTAACTCAGCCCCCTCTTCATCCATTTATTTATTTCATTTTTTTACAAACACTCAAGGAAAACTGAAAATGGGGGAAGAGTATAGGAATTAGAAAGTCCAAGCCCTAGATTCCATTTGCAAACTCAAGTCTAGCTCCAAACTCTTGGAAAAGCTTTGTTAAGCCTCCTCTTCATCTTCTCCAACTCGTTCTCTCTATTATCTCAGAAATTTCCTAAACCTAACTTAGGAAATGTTCTTCTTTTGAGCTTAGATTCAAGCTTCTAGAGTTGAAGTTGAAGAGTAGTTGATCTTCCTTTGCTTTCAAGCTTCTCCTTCATCGTTTTTGGGTTTAAAAGTGAGATTTTTTTATCTCACATCTTTGTTATAACTATCTTTGATGTTAGGTATGAATTCCTAACACTTGTTCATGATCATTTGATTTTGATTTGGATTGATTTGGTGAACATTCCAATATTTGGTGTTTTGAAGTCAAAACTTTGAAAATCCCAGCTTTGATTTGTGAACATGTTTTGGTGGTGAATCGGAAAGCCTATAGGGCTGGGTTGTCGATTGGAAAAAGCCCCTTAAGTCCATTGCTCGTCCGATCGCGAATTGGAAGAGTTTGCGCTTCATTTGAATAAGCTGAAAAACAGCTTCAGTTCCAGTCAGTCGACTGACCCTCTGCAGTCAGTCGACTTGCTGTAGAAATCAGGCCAATCTGAGTCTGTCTACAGAGAACATAAGTCTCTGTTTTCTGCGCAGTTAGTCGACTGACCCCCTGCAGTCAGTCGATTGACTGCAGGAAATGAGACATTCCGGTTTCTGGATCGGTCAACTGACCCCCTACAGTCAGTTGACTAACCTGCTTCATTTTGCCTATTTTGCCTACTTAACTTGAGATTCCAACTTTTATCAATTTGTGATTATCCGAATTATTGTTATCATTTATTATTGACTTTGATGACTTCTTTTTTGGAATTTTTGAGAATGTCCATTTTAATGGAATTGGTATCGATTTCGTTGGTTTTGATTCACGTCTTTGAACGTGGATTTTGGTGATTGATCATTCTACAATCATTTCTGTGATTTGTCACTTTAAAATATAAAGGTTTTCTATACTAGTAGTAAATATTCAAATCTTTTACAAAGATGATTTCAACTCTATTTTAAATATAAAGCTTGTTTTCAAAACCGTTTTCCAATCTATTAGTATATACAAACCTTTACCTCATTCGAATGAGAAAATCTAATTAAACGGGTTAGCAAAACAAGTGGTATGAAACGCTTGCGTTTACTTCGTCGGTTAATTTATGGACTTGGTCCATTGAAAATCTTGTGACAATTTTCGAGTGGGAATCTACAATTTGTTCGTAAATATTTAAGTTAAGCTAGTGGTTATGGGACATGAAGCTAAACTCTTATATTCGCTGGCTTAGTGTAATCGACACTTTTATTGATCGATGATGATCATTCTGTGATTTAGACTAGCGATGTGCGATGTCTATTTGTCTGCGAGGGAGACTAAACCCCGTTTTGTGGAACTTCGGTTCAATTTGGCAGGGTAGCGACCCGTGGTCTTTGGACCGTTTGTGGAGCTTCGGCTAAAAATTTATGGTTAGCGACCATGATATAACATTTCGTTTGTGATACACGTGTTGGTGAGTTTTCATGCTCCCGTTTGTGATAGGTCTCCCCCTTTGTGATTTCTGGATTTCTAATTGATGATTTCTAGAATTTGTGTTTCACCAACTTTTGCCATTGGCAATAATATGATTGTCAATATTTGTAGTTTGGTGAATAAAATAAAGAATATGATATTCTTTTTGGTGCTTTGAGATTCTTGAGATATTTTATGATTTTGTTGTTGTTTAAATCATACTTGTCTTGGTATGACATTATTGTTATCATACGTTCTTATTATATCTCTGCTTTTATCTCATTTCTTTAATGATAATTATAGCTAGACTGATCCGTTTATTATTTTCTTACTAAATAATACTCGGGTCAGACTGAGATATTACAGGTGCTTCTGCTTGACACCTTATCTGGGATCATCTTCTGACTTTTGCCTAACTACATTATATTTGTAGTTTTTGTTGTTATACATTTGAGATATAGACTCCTTGATGTATACTTATTCTTTTGTCTAGCACTTGTAACTATTCTTTTGTGATATTGTGGATCTTGTTTGACCACTACTATGATGTACACTTTTATGTGTTATATTCATATCTGTTTCCGCCTTTGAGATATGAACATCTGTGACTAATTTATGTTATGTTTATTTCTATATTTATTTCCGAGGTCCACTTAGCCACTGTGTGGTAGCTTTGATTTTGCATCGGTATGTCGGATTTCCTCTTGAAACAAAATGCATGTTATACTATCTAACATATCGGTACTCGCACAAGGCAATTGCACAGATGGTCGCTCCTCAACAGCCTTATTTTTCATGCTAGTTGACGGCATTACTCCGTAGTGTCCTTGGCTAGCATGAGCATAGAGGTGGTGCGTCACATGAGGAATCAATCCAGAACAAACAAACCGTGCAGATCAAAAAGAACAAATGGATACTCGATAGTGAATGTACTAGACACATGATTGGGAATCCAGATATGCTGAATGATATAATATACAAAGACAGAGGACTGGTTAACTTTGGAGACAATTCAAAAGGTTATGTGATCGGCATCGGCAAAGTCAGTAACTTTAAAACTCCTATTATTACTAATGTTTTGCTAGTTAAGAATCTGAAACACAATCTGCTAAGTATAAGTCAATTATGCGGTAATGGATATAAAATTAAATTTGAAAAAGATATGTCACATTGAAGATAATAATTCAACCATAATATTTGAGGGAATTAGGAAAAAGAATATTTATGTTCTTAGTATGAAAATTTCAAATGATATTTGGCAAATGCAAGTGACCCTTGGATTTGGCATAAGAGATTTGGGAATTTGAATTTCAAACTCTTATCTACACTGTCAAAACATGATCTAGTAAGAGGCCTCCCTAAAATGAATTTTAAAGTAGATAGTCTATGTGATGCATGTCAATTAGGAAAACTTAGAAAAAGTTCCTTTAAATTAAAAGATTTGATTTCAACTTCAAAACCTCTTGAATTACTTCATCTTGATTTATTTGGTCCATCTCAAACTCAGTCATTAAATCACAGTAAATATGTTTTTGTAATTGTAGATTATTATTCTAGATTTACATGGACAATATTTTTGAAAAATAAAAGTGATACTTTTGAATGTTTTAAGAATTTTTCAAAAAGGGCTCAAATCAATTTTCTCAAAAAATTATAACCATCCGTAGTGATCACGGTGGTGAATTTGAAAATGAAAAATTTGAAGAATTTTGCAATAAAAAGGGAATAATTCACAATTTTTCATTTCCAAGAACTCCACAACAAAACGGAGTAGTAGAACGTAAAAATAGGACGATTCAAGAGTGTGCGAGAACTATGCATTCTGATAGTAATTTACCAAAGTACTTTTGGGCAGAAGCAGTTGCTACCGCCTGTTATATTTTAAATAGAATTTTAATTAGACCTTTAACTGATAAGACATCTTATGAACTTATTTACTCAAAGAAACCTAAGGTATCTTATTTTAGAATTTTTGGAAGTAAATGTTTTATTTTAAATAAAAAAGATAACTTAGATAAATTTGATCCTAAATCCGACAAAGGTATCTTTATCGGATACTCTAATAGAAGTAAAGCATACAGAGTATTTAATTTAATAACTAATACCATCGAAGAAACAATGCATGTTTCATTTGATGAAAATTTCAAAACTTTTGAAGAAATAAATGATGAAGAGGATTTAATCACTCAAAATCAAGAGTCAACTGAAACTAATAATGAATTAAATCATCCTAATAAAAGGATTAAACTTTTAAAAGATCACCCTATAGAAAATATACTTGGAGATATGAAATCTGTTGTTAAAACTAGAAACCAATTAAGTCAAATGAGTAATGTAGCTTTTATATCAACTATAGAACCCAAAAATCCAAAAGAAGCATCAACTGATGATTCATGGATTTTGGCTATGCAAGAAGAATTAAATCAATTCACTAGAAATGATGTTTGGGAACTTGTTCCTAGACCTGAAAATAAAACAATAATTGGAACTAAATGGGTTTATAAAAATAAATTTATGAATGAACAAGGAGAGGTTGTTAGAAATAAAGCCCGGTTAGTCGCTTAAGGTTATTGTCAAGAAGAAGGAATAGATTTTGATGAAACCTTTGCCCCCGTAGCAAGATTAGAAGCCATTAGGATTCTACTTGCTTTCGCAAATCATAATAATTTCAAATTATTTCAAATGGATGTTAAAAGTGCTTTTTTAAATGGTTTTGTAAAAGAAGAAGTATTTGTTAAACAACCACCACTTTTTGAAAATGATAAATTTCCAAATCATGTTTACAAACTTAAGAAAGCTCTATATGGTCTAAAGCAAGCTCCTAGAGCCTGGTATGATGGACTAAGATCTTACTTGTTACAATCAAATTTTGAAATAGGTAAAGTAGATAATACACTTTTTATTAAAAGAAATAAAAATGATATTCAACTAGTACAAGTCTACATAGATGATATCATTTTTGGATCAACTAATTTTGAAATAAATAAAGAATTTTCTGAAATAATGACAAAAGAGTTTGAGATGAGTCATATGGGTGAATTGAACTTCTTTTTAGGATTACAAATAAAACAATTAGGTAATGGTATCTTTATTAGTCAAGAAAAATATGCTAAAGACCTAGTTAGTAAATTTGGTTTGACTACTACGAGTGGAAAACCCACTCCCATGGCAACCAATGAGTACCTTAGTAAAGAAGATCTCTCGAAAGATGTAGATAAAAAATTATATAGAGGAATGATTGGATCACTACTCTATATCACTGCGAGTAGACCTGATATCATGCATAGTGTTTGTCTCTGTGAAAGGTATCAATCCCAACCTAAAGAAACTCACTTAAAAGTTGTAAAACGTATTATAAGATATGTTAAACACACCTTTGATTATGGTTTATTTTATCCTAAAAATGATTTGTTTGACTTAATATCTTACTATGATGCTGATTATGCTAGTTGTAAATCAGACTGAAAAAGTACAAGTGGAACTTGTCACTTTTTAGGGCATTCACTGATTTCCAGGTTTAGTAAAAAGAAAAACACGGTTTCTTTATCAACAACTGAAGCAGAGTATATTTCTGTTGCTTTGGCTTGTTCTCAAGTAATATATATGCAACAAACTTTAAAAGATTTTGGTTTAAATATCTCAAAATCACCAATTTATTGTGATAATACTAGTGCAATAAATTTATCCAAAAATACTACTCAACATGCTCGAACTAAACATATTGATATCAGACACCATTTTCTCAGAGATAATATAAGTAGAGAAGTAATTACTCTCTACTATATCAATTCTGAAAATCAAATTGCTGATATCTTAACAAAACCCTTAAATGAATCTACATTTACTAAATTAAGAAGAGAATTAGGTATTTGTTCATTTACTGAAATATAAAATATAAATAACAAGTATAATTAAAAATTAATTCAAAATAAATTAAATAGGCAAAAAATTCAAGAACCATGTCGACATAACCCCTAGACCCATGTCGACATATAACGTTTTTAAATTTAAAATTTTTTTCCCACCAAAATTCAAATAATTGGTTATAAATTTCTCCTATTTCGAATTTTTCTTCATTCTCTCTGTCCTCTTTCTGTTCTATTTTTTTAAATCAATTCATCAATGGCCTTCTCTTCCAAATCAAACTTAAAATCAACTGTTTCGTTCCCATCGCCTACTTCTGGCCCGTTTAAACAATCAACGCTCGCTTGTGTAACGAAATTGGAGGATTCTCTGAAAGATACCCTTCAGTTAACGACTGAAATCCAAGTGATGCAACTTTGAATGGCCAAAGAACAAGAGAGGCAAGGCAAAATCCTTAGGAATTTTCAAAAATTTCTTATGGATAATCATGTTAACCCAATCTTGATTGACGAGGACTCTTCAGGAGATCATGAACAAGAGGAAAGTAAAGAAGAAGAAGAAGAAGAAGAACCAATGGAAGAAGAGCATGCGGAAGACAACGACAAAGTCATTTGCGTTGGCGAAGTATGTTTTGACAAGGACGGAAACTTGGTTGAACAACGTGGAAATTTCTGTTTCAATTAGCCAAATTGTTCGATCCATAGATCTCCAATTGTCAAAGATACTCTGTAGTTTCTTCTCTTTCGTTTTTTATCGTTTTGTGTATACTTGTTACGTTTTACGAGAATGTAAATTTAAACACAGACACACATATATATATACATAAAAGTAAATATTGTGTGTTCTTATATATGATTCCTATATATGTTATATATAAGTATTATATAGGTATTTGGTTAGGAATGTTAGTAGTTTAGGACTAAGTTTTAGGTTTACAAGTAAGTATTCATGATAACACTATCATAATATAGGATATTAGACTAAGAGTTATATAGTTTAGAGTTAGTTTGTTTTTGTTGATGACAAAGGGGAGAAATATAAAATAGAAGAGTTAGGCATAGATTAAGGGGGATTTATCAGTTTTAGGGGGAGTTATTAGGATAGAAGTAATATTTTATAAACAAAGGTTGTCATCATCAAAAAGGGGGAGATTGTTAGTCCCTGAGTTGATGGTTTTGATGAAAACAACCTTAGAATGAGATTATAAAATATAAATACTAACATTATAGTTTAGATATATATGTATATGCAGGATTTAACCATGCAAGTACCAAAAATGAAGACTGTACAGTATAGAGATTCAAGATATCAAGATTGAAGACTCATGAGTATCAAGAATATCAAGAATATCAAGATTATCAAGAGTTCAAGATTTCAAGATAAGTATTGAGTCTAGAATTATGTTAAAACTTCATAATAGCACTGAAATCTTCACTCCATTTTTCTTTTGGGATGGAACCCATTTCTACCTTTTTAGTGGCTTACAAACCCACGACAAGTAGCTTACAAACATACGACAAGTGGCTTACAAACCCACAAACATCCTAGTTTTGTACAAGTTCTCGAGTCCTGATATGATGAGATATTCTGCAGGAAGAAGCTTGCAAAACTACTTCAAAATGATTTTCAAAACTACTTCAGAATGATTTTCAAAATTGCTTTTCAAAATGTTTTAGCCTTAAAAATTATCTTTTCAAATGATTTTAAAAAAGATGTTTTAGCCTTAAAATATTCCTTGTTTTTATTTTTAATAAACTCGTGTTTTTAAACTTCGTTTGTTTTAAACTATCTTTATACTTAGATTTAAATATAAAATTATAGTAAAATTTTATATATATTATTCTCTATATTTATCTATGTATTTTATCTATAGTCAAGTATATTTATAAAGTTTAAAATAGTTTTAATATAAAATAAAGGTTATTTTCAAAGAAAATCAAAACATCAAAATTTCCTTTGGGATGTCGACATGCACTAGTACCCCATGTCGACATAGTGTCAACTAGGACCAAAAATTTGAATTTCAAAAGAAGTGTCTATTCTTCATAACCTTTCACGAATGGACATGACTGTTGTTCTTCAATAAATAGGGGTTAGTTTCAACGAATTTTATATCAGATTTTCTGGTTTTTCACTTCTCTTCTTCTTCCACATTTTCTTATTCAAAATCCTATCATCACTCTACCGAAATCAACATTGAATCTAATTAGATCATCTCTTGTTTGATTCTCTATCACTATCTCAACAAGATCCAAGTGCTATTCAGAGTTTAAGGCTTCTTTGTAATCTATCTAGCGAGAAATGGTGTGATTGTAGCCTTGGAAATCAATCAAGCGAGAAAAGGTGTGATTGTAGTCTTGGAAATCAATGGTGAACTTGTTGGCCCGGAAATCAAGTATCTCTACCCAGAGGATTGTGATTCTGGAAGGTGTACCTCGTAGCCTTGAAACCGAGGGTTGTAATTGTTGAATTGCTTTTGAATAGAAATCTGTAATTAGTTGTGCGGGACTGGATGTAGGGTTACCCCGAACCAGTATAAAATCCAGTGTGTTATTTCCTTTACTACATTTACTTTATTTCCGCATCTGTGTTTGTCTCTGTGATTATATCTGTGTCTGAATATTGCATACATTTGTGTTCAAATTAACATAAACTCAAAAAGATTTAGTAATTTCTTATAAACACTATTCACCCCCTCTCTAGTGTTATTCCTAG
Source organism: Allium fistulosum (assembly GCA_030737815.1). NCBI lineage: Eukaryota > Viridiplantae > Streptophyta > Magnoliopsida > Asparagales > Amaryllidaceae > Allium > Allium fistulosum. The sequence goes on along the minus strand of CM060908.1, from coordinate 117,114,480 downwards.
CCTTAAGATCCATATTCTGCATTCCTCACACAACCATCGGACTTTTGTCTGACCCACTCCCTCATTTCCATTTTCCCCACCACAGAATGATAGGTTAGTAGTTGATTGGAAAGGAGCTTCGTGTTGGAGTCCTTATATTATTCATTGTTCCTCTTGTGGTCACTTATTACATTAATTGTTTGTAAAGCTTATATTGTTATTTGAAAATAGTGTATATGTAAAACAAGTATTTTGGGAACTGTTTTTTAAGATGTCTATTTTTGTGTACTTTTATTTTAATTCCTTCCGCTATGAGATATGAAAGTGTAGAATGTCTTAGAACTTACCCTTATAACTATGCTTCATGATGTTTTAAAATTCCAACAACTTGTATTTCCTGTGATGACATATCCGAAAGTCACATTAGGCTTTGGATCGGTTTGTCGGGAGGTGCGGGTTGTTTGGTATCGGGGCTTAGGTTTAGGATCCCTTAGGACTTAAGCACGTATTGAGAGAACAGACTTAGAAAGTTTTTAAAAAATGGGGTTTAAAAAAGATTTTCCAATTTTTTTTCAAAAAATGAGTTTTGAAAATAAATATAAGTTTTTAAAAGGTTTCCAAAGGTATTATCTATATATCAAAATTTCTTTTGTTCGAGCCTATACTATCTATGGGAAAGTTGAAAATAATTCCCAAACATAAATAGTGAGATTGAATACAAGTTTTAAAAGAATGGCATAGAGAAGGTAGCTAGGATTCCGACCGTGAACATCTCTATGTGGTTCCCTCGGTATCCGTAAGCGAGGAGATAAGATGAGCCAAATCAACTAGGAGAGCTAATTATGATTTTCTGATATGTGTATTAGTACACAACATCATATGTAGGCACATAAGATAGTTGTTGGCATATCCCTTAGATAAGCAAACAATTATGGGTTAGAATAGCTAAGGTGGAAAATTAAACTTTTATGTTTATAGTGATTTACCCTATAAAGAAGAGCTAGTATAGATTTTCTATACCAACTATCAGTAGTAAACATATTATGGAATCAAGGGTGACCATAGAAGACCAGTACAAAGAGACCCATATAATGAAAGTAAGATGCCAACAAAGCATAAAGGGAACGCAAAAAAGAACTTTACAAACTTAGGGCAAAATTTTCCCAATTACAGTAGAAACCCTATCTTCGTATTTGTAGGAGTTGCAAGGACTCGTATTTACTTAAAAGTATGGTAGGAACATTTCCTTATTGAGTTGGACTCTATATTGGAAAATAAACTTAAGTAACCATCTTTTAGAAGAAAAACAGAATTTTGTGCACTTAAAGCATTATTGGGTATAAGTGCGCTTAGGTAATTAGGTTGCTATTGTCTACTACAACATAATGTTAAACTAATGAAATTGTTTTCTAAAAATTTAGAAACGATAAATATCTGATATTTTAAAATAGAAATTTTTTGGTTTTACATAAATAGTCAGATAAACTTTACGGGATTTATTTAAAAGCAAAATTAAAGAATTTGGTGAAAATTTGTTTTTAATAATTAATTTAAAGCTTTTGTTTTGTTTTTGGGCACATTGTTATACTTACCTCAATGTGCACTTTGCTTTTAACAATAAAATTTTTGAAAAGAAAAATAAAGATCGAATAGTACGTAAGGCCTAACTTTTGAATTCCTTTTGTAAATAAGATATGGTTATGTATCTGAAACTGTTTATTAATGTTTCTGTTATATCCCTAAAATAATAATATAATAATGAGTAAAAAACACTAAATTTTCTTTGAGAAAAAAATATAATATAAAATACAATACAATTTTGTGAAAATTTCTTATTTATAAAAGAAGATTTTAGAAATTTGTGTTTTTATACTCATTTTTGTTAAGTTAAATCATTTTTGATAATTTAAGAGAATATCATGGTCCTAGTAAAAGAAAATGCTTTTTAAAAATGAACGAAGGATTTTAAAGTTCTAGACAACTTATTAGTTCTATGGAAATGATAAAATCAAAGGTTTTAATTTAAAAAGATAAAAATGAAAAGAGGGTTTAACAATTATTAAAAACTTACTAGTTTTGTGTAAATGATGTCAAAATATAGTGGTTTTGATTTAAAAGGTAAAATAAAAGTTTCATGACTATCACTTTAAAAGATAGAAAATAGGTTGGAGTTAGATAAATAGGATTAAATAGCTCATTAGGACAAAAAAATGACTATTGAGTTTGAAAGAATTGAAATGATTGGGATAGAGATAAGTAGTAACACGAGAATTTAGTAACCTTTTTAATAAATGGTTTAATTGGAATGGCAGAATACTAGGTCAAAGTTCTTGTGGTAATGAAAGGTGAACACTACCTTGTGTTTCTCTACCCAAGTATGGTTGGAATTGTAGAATATTTTATGTAAGAAAGGTTGAAAAGTATGGTTTGAGTAAATATATTTCAGAATAAGGAAAGAGTAAGTCAAGATGTTTTAGTAGTATCAAAGAATAATGCAGATGTAAGAAGTTTTTCGGTTTAAAGTGTTAAAGGGAACATTAGGGTCTACATTAATCTGTATTAAGAGTGTTAGGTAACAAATAGGCATTTCCTTGATTTCATTAGGCAATCTTAAGTGGAACAGTAAGTATAGGCTTGGCACTATAGCAACAAGGCATTAGTTGGTGCCATATTAGATGAGAATATGATACATGTAGGCTACTGGCGGTCTAGGTATTGTGTTGTCCTCTGTTGGCTATAACCAGACTAGGTGGACAAGAATGAGAAAGTTTCTGTTTTATACATGTTATTCGATTTATATCATAATAGTTGTGTTCCATGAATGCCTAGATGTGAATCTTGGAATTGTAGGGTTGAATGTTGCATATACTTGAGTATGGAAAATAACGAATAGTAGTAGTTTCTGAAACTTATAAATTATGCAATAGCTTCAGATTGGTAGACTCAAAACACTTGAGTAAGTAAAATTGTAAAATTAGTCATCGTAGTAAATTGTTGGACAATTGACATGGATTAATAAATATAAATTGGAAGTTGTAATAAAATGGGATTAGGATTTAAGTAGTATTTTAATTCATTAGGATGAAGTGTGTAACAATGTAAATTTCTATAAATTATCCAGTTTTAGTATAAAAGTGTATTGTTTCAAATAACAAGGAATATACCTAAAAGAAAGAGATGTACAAAATAGGGATTGTTACCGTATTTTGTACTATCTATTTCAATATTAACGAAAAGGATAATTCCTTGAAATTCTAAATATGGCACAAATCCTCTTTTAGGTAATTTATAGAAAGTTATAGTGTTTATGTTTCCCTTTTGGGAAGAGAAGTAGTTTTATTACATTAAAATGCAGAAATCCCTAAATATAAACCAAAGTATTGGTCATTATGTTAATTTGATTAAAAAGGCAAGGTGTCATTCCACATTAAGTAGTCTTAACCATAAGATAAATAAAATATTAGAATGAAGTGATAAGAGATTACGTATGAAAAAATAGTCTCATTCATAGGATGACATCAAGGAATAGAAGAAGAAATTTTTGAAAGGTGTCCTAGATAAAGTAGTAGTCGAGATTTTGCAATGGATTGTTAATTCAAGGATATAGGTTTTCGTCAAGAAAAAGATAAGGTTATTTGCACGCATTGAGAATGCGAACACAATTTTCATAGAAAAGAAGATCGGAAATTTTTTGGTACACTTTGAAGGAAGGTATAAAAAGATTTTTCTCAAACGCCGCTCGGATTGAAGGAAGATTATTTTCTTAAGAAAATTCATGGAAGACTTACATAGAATACATAGCCGTGTGCATAGCAACCGCAAGCAAATGAAGTACCCCTCAAGTGGTTATTATTTTGTTTAGAATAATTTTAGATTATAACTCCGATTAATTTGAGGACTTTTATTGTTAAGGATAATTGGGAAGGTAAAAGAAACTTTCACCTGTAGAACTTAGGATAGATCCATGTAGACCATAAACATGATACCTAGGTACCATGATTTTTGAAGATTTTGAAACAGTACAAAAGTAAAAGGAAATGAATTAAGTTGGCCGAATTGAAAACGAAGTTATGTTATTTTTAATATTTGGGAAATCACCAGTTTGGATAGCCATGAGGAAAGTGGAGGTATAGCAAAGAGATAAGTAAGAAGTACTATAGAAAGAGGTACAATCCACAGTTGAGTTATCCCACTTGGTATCTAGGACTTGAGGTGATTAGGCACACTACTGGAAGAGTTAAGATGATATGTTGTGCACTGGAGATTATATGTAGCTACAATTAACGAGAGCATACTTATGCTTAAGTTATTTAGCATGGTGCAAGACGACATCATTTGAGTTAGTAGCAAGGATTGTTGAAGGTTACCGATGCACATATAATTGAATTGAAACTTTATGCCAGTATTGAAAGTTAGTTATGATAGTCGGGATTCGATTCATAGAAAGGCAAGGACTGCACCAAATAGGCAGAAAGCAAGTACTATCAGGAGACACATGGGGTAGTCCGTGGAGCTGAGTCCATTATAGAGAGCTGACAAGTAGAAAATCCCCAAGGAATGATAGGATACGGCTTAATGTTTAGGAGCCATCATTAGGTACTTATGGAAGTATCTATGTGGTGTAGCTACCACTGTTAAGCCATTTTAGTTAGGAAAGCATGGATTACCTTTGTATTTAGGTCTAGCTTAGGTGGTGACCGCTAAATGGCAAGAATGGCTGCAACATGTCAGCAGGACATGTCATGGATGATGGATGCTAATGGATGTATTGTTTGGATTGTATTCGTTTACAAATCTAAGACAATATATCCTCTAGGTAGTACACATATATTCACATTATCTCTTACTTATTGTTTAGTTTATTAAATATGTTACATATGCATGTTTGATTGTTGTTTATCTTATTGAGCATTATGCATACATATGTTGCATATGGATGTAATGGTTGTGCATACATGTAGAATTACAAGTTTACTTACTTAGGATGTTGTATACATTTGGATGCATGGCATGAGCATTTGCATGATAAGAGTCCGAAGGATCAACAGACCGCCAACTTTTCGCACTAACATAGATTCATGTCCATTTCACGTCGCATATATATATATATATATATTACAGTAGAAAGTTTCTAAGGACAATGATTTCTCATGGATGATGGTTGAGTAGATGGTTATAGTTATTGGTTGTTGTGTGTGAGTTACATTTTTCCATCCTTAGAGATTTCGGGGATGAGCATGTAACACCCCGGGGGTTTATGAGAATTTAACAAGAATTTAAAGGAAACATTAAACGAAAATTTAATAAGAAAAGAAAATTTAACTAAAACAAAGACTAAAAAATAAAATTTTCATAGACGTCTGAATTTGGCTATGAAACTTACACCCATGTGTTCGTAGCGTTTTTATGGATGATTTTCATATATAACACGTTGTAATCTGAGTTAGCATGGAAAAGTTACGGGCGTTAGATTGAATTAAAAATTTAAAACTCAAAATTTAAAAATTTATAAGGCCACTGGTCGACCTTTAAGGGTTCGAGGTCGACCGATAGCGGTCAACCTAGAGATATGATGGTCGACCTGAGGCATGTAAAATCTATGATTTATCGCTTTACAGTGACACGATCTGAATGGTTGCGATTGTTGCTTGGGGACGAAGAGTATATGAGTGAACCAGATGCTATGAGAATATTTCCTAAGCTAATCTAATGGCCCAAAGCTAAACCTTACCCTTATAAATATTATATTAATGAAACTCTAATTCTCGACTAAAAGTTTACTATAATTAAACTCTGCCAAAATTTTCCATAAACCTAAACCCTAGAATTTCTCAAAAATCAAACCAATTTATTCTAGAAGACTAGAAGTAATTAAATTAAGGCATATCAAAATGGAGCTATCGATTTGGGGGGACGATTATCAAGCATATGCAATAGGAAGAGCTTAAGCTTGAGGTAAGTGTGCACAAATTTGATAAGTTGATTATCGTAGTTAAATTTAAACTATTTTAATTGGTTTAGGATGTTGGAAATCCTAACTGAATATGTTAGAAACCATAATTGAACATGTTAGAAACCTTAATTGAACATGCTAACACCTTAGAAATTGAATTATAGTAACTTGTTAATCTAAATATTTTCTTAGACACCTATTCTATCATCAAATTGCAAACCCTAAACTCAAAAACCCTAAATTGAATTTTATGTTGATTAATAATCTGGTCACTTGGTTATTAGGGAAAATTAAACCTTGCTAACAAATGGAATTAAGCAGAGAAACAATCGGTAATCGAAAAATCATAGAACCCTAATTTTTACTTCACAACGGTCAAACCTGAAAGCCCTAACGGTTGTTCGGTAGTGGTCGACTGGAGGGTAAAGCGGCCGACCGCTGAAAACAAAAATTACACATGTTGAACCTCAGCCTAAGGCCCAAGTTAAAGTTTATAAATTATATAATTTTGTAAAAAATTATATAAATGGAGAATAGATTGTTTGAGCTTATTTTGGGCTATGTACACATGTTAGAGACTGTAGGGAAGTCAGTTCTCTATCAAAGGACAATAGATCATCACGGTTTGGGTAACGACTAAATAACCAAATAAGAGCTAAGAGTTGATTAAGGCGATGTATTTCGCAAACACTTAAGAGGTGTTCCGTAGTGGATGCGCAACACTGATGGAGACACTCGGTTAGTGAGCTCGGTGCTAACGGGGGATTCTAAAGGACACTCAAGCCCGACGTGTACGATAAGAGACTGTAGAGTAGAAAGGAGCCCAGTAGTAACAGGAGTCCTTATATGCACGGTTCTAGTGCGACGTGGTACAGGTGGATGCTGACGCGGTACGATAAGAGGCATTTTGCTACTACGATCGAGAGGTGAACAATGGATGCATACGATGAGTCATACGATGAGTTTGCATTTCAGGATTCTCCCTCTCCAGGCATAGTGATGGCTATAGGTATTCATGGGAGAGTAGTTCCCACTGTAGTATTAGTGGAAAAGGGGTTTCCATAGTAGCTTATGGGCGGTGATTTCCTATTGGGTAGTTATAGGAGCTTTATCTCATCGTTAGCATGAGGTTTGATCCGTAGTACAATCCTTGTAGTAGTCTACACAAGTAATAGTGTAGATATGTGTTAAACAAGAGCCCTTAGGTAACAGACCATAGAATACACAGACGCTTATAGTGTACCCAATGTCATTTAGAACTGCTTTTAAGTTAACTTCACATGATCATCACATTTTAAGCCTGTACTCATTCATTGGACTTTTGTCTGATCCACTCCCTCCTTTCCATTTTTTCCCACTATAGGATGATAGGTTAGCATTTGATTGGACATAGTATATGGAGAAAGGAGCTTGAGTCCTTATATTATTTATTGTTCCTCTTGTAGTCACTTATTGTATTAAATGTCTGTAAAGCTTATATTGTACTTTGAAAACAATGTATATGGAAAATAAGTATTTTGGAAACTATTTTTCTGAGCTGTCTATTTTTGTGTACTTATATTTTAATTCTTTCCGCTGTGAGATCTAAAAGTGTAGAACGTCTTAAAACTTACCCTTATATTATGCGTTATAATGTTTTAAAATCCCAACAGCTCATATTTCTCAGCATGACGTGTCTGAAGTCACATTAGGCTTTGGATCGATGTCTCAGGAGGTGCGGGTTAATACACTAGGGAGATAACTCCTTCCCTATCTCTACTTGACCATGGTATCAACTTAGGTCAATCGTGTAACCTAAGCTTTAATACCAAATGTAACGACTACCCTACACCACTGGAATCCAATATAACTAAATAGCGCATTGCTGTCGTGCCTGGCCGATGTAAGGAGATTGTCAATGGTTGAAAAGAAATAAAACATTACAGAACCTATCGTATATCTCACAGCACATGTAATAAAATATAATATACATCACAAATATAAAACATGAGATATAGTAATATCTAAGTGAACCAAATATCATAGCATGGATCCACAGAGTTATACAACATAGTAATAGATTTTTTACAAAGAGGAAATGAACTCAAATAACTGTCTCATAACAACAACTAAACACTGCCAAGACTCCATAGTGTTACACAGTGGAATAAGCACAGTAATCCATATATAATACAAGAAGCTCCATCATGCTCATCATCTACACTGCACTGCACATACCTAGACCTGCTATCTAGTCTAATCATTTAAGAGTGCCCGAGATAATAAGAAGCAAAACATAAAACCTCGAGCCAGACCATGGTCTAGTGTGAGCGATAAATGAATCTCAAAATACTATACAATCCTATATAGTAAGGAACAAGGGTATAAGGATCATACCTGGCATGTCCTTACATCCAAAGAGTTGGCCCATAACATCTATAATATTCTATTCTACTATCATCATCAAATGTACTACAGCTTAAGTACAGTATTGTGCTTGGTTATAAAGCAACTCGTATAGCATGATCATAAATCAGAGACCCTAATCAAATCTTGGTTCCACGGTACTCAATCCATGTCACTTTGTAAGGTTAGAAAATAGACCCACAATCATAAGGTCCAGGGTAATCATGGTCATAAGATCTGGACACGATCATAATCTAAGTGGGCGCCTCCACGTACCCCCTCTACACGGGCACATAGGAAACCTATAAGTGTCTACGATCCCTTCGCACAAACCTTTATAATAGAACCCGGTCATCATTCCATCTTACCCATATCATAGTGAAACACCGTCATAATTCCACCCATGAGCTCCCCTCATTGAACTCTCCCTTTGGATCATCCCCTTGGCTTCAGACGTTGATCCACTATCAGCATAACCTAAATCCATCCATTATTCAGTTACCATCATTGCAGTTCTAAGCTATCACATCGAATCACTCCAATATCGCTTCGTGTCTTAACCATCAGCCTTCACCATGCTGTCATATCACCTTCGAACGATGAAGGAACGATTGAACACCTTCACACAACCTATAGAGCCTACGCCTCCTGGAAGTTTCAATACCGAATTAGTCAAATGTATAACTCTGTACCGACCTGAACTACTCGATACCGAGTGGTGTATTTAGCCGTATTTTGGGTCCTTATTTTTCCTTTAAGGCCTACTTCTCCAAAGCTCCAACTTCCAAGCCACTAGACCCTGAACACTCTCCATAAAAGTACTCGGTATTGACTAAAACCACTTGGTACCAAACTCTACACTTAGCCAAATTCGGTGTTTTGGCTTCTCCTTGTCCATGCTAAGCACGACCAGAAGCTTCCCTTATGTTTCCTCAAAGCAAGCCCGAGTCCTTCCAACAACAAATTTGAAGCTTTCTCAAACCAGCTTCCATGGAGTTGATTTCTGCCAACCAAACTCACTCGACACCGACCATTATCCCCTGATCCAAAATTGATGCGACTTGAACCTTGGACTCCTCCTATGCCCCACAGCTCCACCTCCAAATTTTATCCAACTCCAACCATCTTTGCCTTTAGTTTGCCAAATTCGACAACCACTTTTCTAACTACCTGAAAGCACCAACAAACCATATCATAGCACAACATACAACATGAAATATCATCCATATACATCCATACATATGTACAGTCCATCAAAACATGAAAACCAAGAAAATCCTATCCTAGATCTATTTTTTATATTATCATGCAAATATGATTAAATGGGGTTGCAAAATCTTTTGAAAACCGTTTTAAATCACTTTAATTTTGGCCATAAACATATATAAAAGTGTGATATTTTAGGGTCAAATTCATGCAAAAAAAACATCAATTTTAACTATATAAACATGCTTAAGATAGTGGGAGGTCAAGAACAATGCACTAGTTACCCCTTACCAATTTGCTCCTTGAATTTGAGATGAACAACTAAGAATCCATATTTGCAAGCATAAAAATGATAGATCTACTAATCCTTTCACTAATTACCCTTCTCATGATGATTTGGTTAAGGTTAGTAAGGATAAAAGATGATTTTTGAAGAGATTAGGGTTAATGGAAGGTTAGATCTATTTTAGGGAAGATTGAAATGACTTTGATTGGTCCTCACAGCCTCCCCTTAGCACAATTACCAAAATCCATTAGTGGGCTTAAGTATGGGCTTAGTTAATTAGCTATAAAAGCATGCCAACAACAGTCAAAACTTTAAACAGTCATAACTTTCAAATGGTAAGTCTGTTTCATTATTATGACCACTTGACACAATGAGAAACCATCATCCTGAAGTAATGGAAGTGGTTTCAGACCCTATATCTGCTCATATCAAAAGCTATAGTCCATACAATACTTTTATGGTCAAAATGGTCACATACAAATTCAACAAAAAAAAATATGTGGAAAATGTCCCTAAGAGTCATTTCCCAAAAATGTTAGAGTCATACAACCTCATATAAATAAAATTAAAATATTTTACGATCCTTCGATATGTAAAACACGGATCGTTATAGAGATGTATTTAGCACTTCTTTGAATCAATCACAATCTTTCATTTGGAACATTTCCAACTCAAAGCTTCTTAATTAAGATTTAAACATGAATTTGACATTGACACATTATACTCAATATCAATTATGAAGTTGAGTTTGAATACTCCTTCATAAGGAACTCGTTGTTTCTTTACAATTCTCTGGTATTTCGTAAATACCCGAGAGCACATTAAATTACCAATTAGTGATCTTATTTGGATTTGATATTTTCTTCATGCATCAAATGCATAAGTAAATCATGATATTGTACGCAATACAATATGTATAATAATTCCAAGTGCCATTGTATAAGGAATCTATATTACGTGTTCCAAACATTTTAATAAGGCATCTTTGAATATCATTTGAGACTTTCTTAATATCCTTTATATTTATTATAAAAGATATAATTTGTAGATCCAATATAGAGTATTAAACAACAAAACTTGAACTGATTTTAACATAGATGCATCATTAACAATCAATAGTATGTTGTTTATTTATAGTTTAGAAATGTCTATGTATTTTTAATGCTTTTTTCTTATAGAAACACGCTTCCTTTGCATTTTGACTGATAATCAAACTATTTGATATTCTATCAATACACATGTTCAACTTTGATACTTGTCAAATTATAATTTTATATACATTTTTGGATCATATCCGGAAACCCACAAACTTAATATCCCTCCAACGGACGTCGAGATAGTTGGTTGTTATGTGCAAACTTTCTATTCTAAATCATTATTTAAAATTCTCCTTTACGATACATATGTACCAAAACACAAAATCATACTAAGCGATAATTTTGTGAGTAAAAATCGAATTAACTAGAGCACATTAAATGAATAACATGTTACATTATTTCAATAATTGAAATTTATGATGTTATTCTTATCAATGTGTTTGCAATATTCCAACTACATTAGTCTTTCTCTTGAAGATAAATTTGCAGCCGATGGATCATATTCCTTCGGTTACAACTATCAAAATCATATTTTTGACAATGTACTTGGAACCCTTTTCGGATTTGTGCATCATACTATACGGCAGCGTCAGCACTCTTAACGATTTTATAGACAATCGAGGACATCTATTCTGAACATTAATAAGAAACTCATAGTTTCTCTTTAATGTGCGAGAATACATATTAGACATTTAAATGTGTTGTATTTGTTTAAGTTTGGTTAATTAACTTCATCCATTGCAATTAGTTTTATCATTGAATCATATGCAAATTCATTTTACTACCAATAATTTCTTAAAGAAATTCATTCACTACGAAGTTGGTATTTCTTGAAACAACAATTGTTTCTCAATGCAATAGAATAGGTATTAGTAAACATTTTATGAATTTCCTCATATCTAAAACTGATTTGGTTTTTGTTTACAATACTTATGTTCAAAACATAAATTGGTCATCCAACGATGATCGTTCCCAAACTCCTTTTGGAGTGATTCATACAAGATCCCTGACATACAATTATTATATGTAGTCTTTCGACTAGCACAACCTTCCAACTCCTTGACTTAGAATTTGTTGGGGTTTCTTATAAACTTTATCTTGTATGATTTTGTAAACTATTATTTAGATGAAACTAGTTTTAACTTTGTGTACTACTCTTAAGTAGATGACCTTATAGAAAGAAGTTAACTCAACTTCACTCATCATTAATCATACTTTGTTTAACAAAGTTCGATTACTCCTTATCAATCCATCATTATGTACCATAGGGAGTAGTGGCTTTTAAGATTGAATCTTTATTTATTATTAGGTACATTTAGAACTCCTTCCAATATACTCACCCATTCGATCAAATCAAATTATTTCTATTGCATGTTATTTCATTTTCTTATATTTTTATGTTTTACGAACTTATTACAGACATGCTACATGTGTATGAAATACACATATTCGTGTTTATGATAATCCATCATTAAATTCAGCGAAGTATATGGAACCATTTTAATATTATTAGAATTATTTGCATACATCTATATGTATAAATCTGAAAAGTTTATCAACTCTTATGTCACTCCTACTAAATGGGTGCTTTGCCCTTAATTGTTTGAGATATATTTTGATAGAGCTAGGCGTATGCCTTAGGGCAATTATGTAATTTGTTACATATATCTAACTCGATAACCGATCTTGTTCAAAATAAATGTGTATTCTTTGTATTATATACCTGATATAATCTGTTATAATTTAAAAAAGTATATTTAATAGTAAATCCATAAATGGTATGTTTTGCGATAGTAGTTACAATGTGTTGTAATCATGAGTGATTTATCACAATAAAATAAACATATCATTTTAAATACTCCTAGTCAAGATGTATCAAGGTTGGACATTGATACATCCGTTGAGACTAGAGTATGTAATGCTATCCAAATATTAGGTAGTGTATTACTCATGACTGCTGAGGGCACCAAGAGGTTACGTACTAATAGTTATTGGATAACTATGGAATGACTCACTCAATAGTTTTCTGTTGGTTAATATAACTAAGGTCGAATAGAAAATATCAAAGTAACTAATTTACACGATTCTCTTGACTTGAGAATAATGTTGATCTTCAATATGAAAGCCCTGCTTTGATTATAGTTAAATCCTAGCATGACGTCCATCGAACGACTACAGTTGGGTTGAGTGAAAGAATTGGAAGTGAAACACTATTCGAGAAAGGATTTGTCTCCTTGGTTATATGGGGTTAGTGTCATGGTCAACTGAACTCCAATCAGAGTCAAAATCTCTAGCCAGAGTAGTTCGATTAATAATAATTGTTTTTATTGAATCCAGGACTTTGTGTTTGGAATATAAAGTTGAATGTGGACAATATTGGAATTTTGACCATAACCAAATTCCAGAAGTCCTAATGTGATATCGTTTTGACGAAGAGAATTGGTGTAAATAATGTTACTATAGGGTACCGCTTAAGAAAAAGCGAAATTAGATTTTACCAAAAGATCTGAAAGTGATGAATTCTGCTAAACTGTCACACCTCCAGCTAAGGTGACTTATGAACGTTAATATTTGAATTTTTCAATATTAATTGCTGATTGAATTCACACCATTGAGTCAGACAACCTGATTTGTGATTTCTCCAAAAAACCACACGATTTAATTAATTTATGAAAAGATATAAATTGGTTAAATTTATTAATATTTGTAAAATATTAACTATAATTGATTTATTTATTATTTTGAATGTTGTTAGTAATTATTTAAATGCATGTATAAAAGTTATATTTGTTAATATAAATTTTCGATATCGGTGTACCTATTGAACGAGGTTTTAGATAAATAGTTAGATAAAAGTTTTATTTTGTTGGAAATTAAAACTACTATGGATGCATGCTAGGACTAGCCAATATATGGTGAAAATAAAGAGATTAATTGATTGAATTAAATAAGGAAGTTAAATAAGGAAGTTAAATAAGGAAAATTGGAAAAGATTATTTTATCCCATTAACAACAAATCTCCTAATTTCACTTTCTTTTAACAGAAAATTTATCCTCCTCCTCTCCAAAATAATAGCTTCCATCTGAAAAGATAGTGCGGATCATGCTATACGGAATTATACTATACTAGTGCAGAAATAAACTAAGATACTATAGCAATGTGAATAAGTAAAATAAAACAAGCACACCAGGAATTTTTATACTGGTTCGAACTTCCCGTTCTACATCCAGTCCCAGACTCCTTCTCGAATTTCAACTAACTATAACCCTCACTTAACTCAGAGGAATAGGTTTACAACACCTGAGCAACGGAACAGGATTTTGCGCCTCAGCAGCAAAAGAGGACTTCACTTTGCCTGAGCAGTAGAACAGGTCTTTTACAAATAAAGTTTTCTTGACTTTATGTGTTCTTTAATAACACGAATTTGTCAATTATAGTACACCCTTCCTATATTCTTCTCCTTTATGATATATATATATATATATGAATACGTGAAGAATAAGGAAGTAATAGAATGAATTTGTATGAAATTGAATGCACAAGAGTATTAGAATCAAAGAATATGAGAGTAGAGTAAGAATAGATTAAAATTAAGTTATGGAAACATGATTCTAATGTGTTTATATAGATTATAAATAGGTGCATATGTTCGTGAAGAGTTATCATGAAGAGATATGGTCATATCTATTGAAATGAAGAATGCATCTCTTCACGAATGGAAGTGCCTATTTGAAAATATAGCCGTTATAGATATTCAGACTTCTGAATTGAATAATTCAGACTTCTGAATTGAATAATTCAGACTTCTGAATTGAATAATTCAGACTTCTGAATTGAATAATTCAGACTTCTGAAATTGCACGAGCTCAACCAGAAAGGAAATAGGCTAAAAATAACCATTTTCAGACGTCTGAAATTAACAAGTCAGACGTCTGAATATTGTACTAAACAATATTCATTTTTCCAGATTCAGACGTCTGATTTGGTACATTCAGACGTCTGAATGTAAACTAAAAATGAGAATATGCAAAGATTATGAGTGTATGCTAATGAAATGAAAAACGTGTCGAAATATATATCATATAGGAGAGATTTTAACATGAGTAAACTCTAGACACAGACTCGATACATACTTATATAAGATTTGAAGCTTATTTGAATCCGGTCTTGATTAATTCCTGCAAAAACAAGTTAGTATATAATAATGACTTTTATAGTTGTCATAGTCAAAATATCGTAATTACGAAATATCGTAAATACGAAGTTTCAACATTCTCCCCCTTTTTGACGATGACAACTATATAAGTATATACACAATATGAACATATATAAATAGGAAATAGAATTATATGTACTCCCCCTTACTATAAGCTCCCCCTGTTGATGGTAGTATTTAAAC
The DNA here is from genome assembly GCA_030737815.1 of Allium fistulosum. Classification (NCBI taxonomy): domain Eukaryota; kingdom Viridiplantae; phylum Streptophyta; class Magnoliopsida; order Asparagales; family Amaryllidaceae; genus Allium; species Allium fistulosum. The sequence goes on along the minus strand of CM060908.1, from coordinate 117,099,174 downwards.
TCCTTCTCCCCCTTTGACATCGACAAAAAGGAAACATAATATATATGAAATACTCACATATCATATAAACGACAGTAAGCAAGAATAGCATAGATAATGTAGAATAGTTAACATACTACACTATTCCAAAAGAGACATAGAAGATTAATTTTACAAACCAACATAGCAAGTACGAGATCACCACATAAATACATACACAACAAAAAGCATATAACTACGAATGTTTTAAGATAAGAAAACAACCATACCACTACCTTAAAACCTTTCGCTTGACTCATCATCTCTTTCTTCTTCATCGTCATCATTATCATTATCATCGGTGCCAGAGCTAAAGGACCATTGAAAAGGGGCTGGATCAAAAGCTTCGGTAGAAGTCGAGGAAGAGCAACCAATATGTTCCTATATTTTATTTAGAAAACCACGAATGGAGTTGAACCTTTTATTTGTTTGCCTCTCGAACTTATCCATTTTAATCCTAAGCTTGGCTTGATTTTGGGAAAGAGTAACCAAATCTTGTCGTGAGGTAGATTCAAAAGTTAGAACTTTTCGTCATCATCTTCCTTTTGAACTTGTGTAGCAACAGGTTGATGATGTTGAGGAGGTTGAGGTCGATTTTGATCACGGTTGGCGGTCCATTCTTGGAATGATATAAAAGCTTGACTTTGTGGACGTTTCGGTAAGTCCATAAGTCCCAAGGTTTTGGATCCAAGCTCTTTAATTGTTGAAAATTTAGATTCAGGAAAAGAAATACCATAGATTTGGAGAATTTTCATTATATAAGCAACATAGTGAAAAGGTTTATAACGACGACGGTGATTCACATCCATAAACTCTTCCATAATGACACGGCCCCAATCCATGGATTGTCCAGAGTATATAGCATAGAGAGCTTGAAAGTTGCGTTTATTAACAACTTCATCTCGTACGTCAGAAAGACCTCAATATCATCTAAATCGGTTCCGGTTGAAGGACATTGAAGGATTTCTCCAAGACGAACAAGTGGAAGGAAAATTTTAGTACCACAAACTATAGTCCAAATACAATCTTCACGATTGTGAGGATGGTGATGATCCAAATTCATGTTTTCATACAAAAGCTTGACCAATAGATGATTAATCTTTACATTATTGGCAGTAAATGAAAGAAGAGCTTCTAACCCATTAGAGCGAGCTATTTGCCGAATTTGATAAGGCTCAAATTCTTCAAATTTCATGAAGGCACCGGGAAAGAAGTTGGATCTATCCATTTGAGCAAAACGTAGTTTTGCCTCGTCATTCCAAAGCCATTGATCAATGTTAGGAGTGGATGAGGAAGTTGAAGCCCTAGATCTCTTTGGTCTTGGAGCCATTTGTGAAGATTTGATGATAAAGTTTGAGTTTTTAAGGTTGAAAAAGGTGGTTTATGGTGAAATAAAATGAAGTGGTTTATTGGAAATGGGGTATAGAGGAGGATTCGAACGGTTTTAAGATGGTAGGTGGGGAGAAAAATGTTGAAAAGCCCCTAAAAATTTGAATCGACAGAACTTTTCAGACGTTTGGATTTGGTATTTCAGACGTCTGAAATCAAAAAATTTCAAACAGAATGCAAATAGTTCATTTTTGGGCATATTCAGACGTCTGTTGTGGGTGTTTCAGACGTGTGAATCTGAAGTCAAAAAATATTTATTTGACAATATTCAAACATCTGTTTTAACCATTTCAGACGTCTGAATTTCAAGAAAAATGCATTCCTGAGAAAAATAAACATATTTATTAAAAAACACGAAATACATTAGTTGTTTAAAAAAAATACAATTATAAACACAAAAACAACATTTAAAATCAATTGACGATTTTGTGTCTACGATGAGTAAGACAATTTTCTAGGATTCTTAGGCTCTTCTGGTTCTATCTTCATCTTTCCCTTAGATGATTCCAAAGAATTCCAATTACTGCCACGTTCCCATGAATTTGGTGATATATGAGGACGTTGCGGTGTCTGATTCAATGAATTGTGATGGGAAGATGATGTAGGTTGATGAACAATAGACTTAGATGAACCGCAGATTTTCCAACCAAGGTTTTCCAGAAAGTTAAGACATTGTGAATTAACTTTTTGCTCATAGTACATTTGTAATGAACGCGATTTTTCGTCGCTCGAAAATCGACATTAATACGTCCACTGTATCAACTGCCGAGCAATCGAATGCTGGAAAACCGAATTGTTATGGAGAAAAAGAAGAGGTAGAAGAAAACAGAAGAAAAAGAAAGAAGAAACAACAGAAAACACAGAAACAGAAACAATATCAGAATCTCACATTCGCAGCGGAACAACATATAATAGATAAATGAATAATCTTTAAATCAAAGAACTATATCATTTTATACATTACATCATCATCAGAGTTTACAACAACAATACAACACTGGGCAGTTATACAAACTGGTCCTCATACAGAATACACAGCAGAATAAATAATATCATATACAAGTGGTACGTCTCGCCATCCAGCTCGCCACTAAGCTCCACAGCATCCCAAATCCAGAATGACCTGATGACCTGACTCTAGACTGCCCATGTGGAAATTGGTGGGCACCCAGAGTTTAGGAAGGAAACAATAAACTCCAGGTCAGTCATGGTGACTGGTGTGAGAACTTAAAACAGTTTTATTTATCTTTAAAACAACAACAACAAAGCAAGTAGAAAATATCCGCAATGCTTTTGGAAAATGAAACTACCATAAGGCCTCCCGCCACACACACAATGCAAACGCAGAATTTGGAGGAGATTTCTCCTTATGATAGTCAAAGATGCTTACTACGCAAAACAAATCATTTTGGGATATTATTATTAGTGCATAGTGAGGAAAAAATTTCGAAAGTACAATATAAATCTTAGCCAGCATAGGTACCATGATAGTATACCTACTATAGCTACCATGTTAAATGGCAGTTTCTACAACTAAAACCGTACAAGGCTCGTATTGTTTCTTTGGATTTCCAACAAATGGTCAAGCCAAGGAACTTCCCATTGCCACATAGGTACGCCTCTGGAAAGACGCCCCGAGAACCTAACCGGATCTCTGCCAACACAAGGCCGGGTTACCCCTAACAGGGTAACTACTGACACTAATATGTCATCCCCCGATCGTAACCGATCTATATCCGAGGATCCTCGATTTCCAACAACCACAAAGTAATAAATTTGAAGCAACCACATAGGTTAAGTATCTGGGCTCCATACCATGATACCACCTCTATCCAGAAGGAATGACATACACTAAAAGGGCGCTACCCCCTAATAACCTTGCTGCATCCTTCCTGTTTTGACCATTTCCGAGGTGTGAGGTCCGACGAAGTCTCATCCACAAAGCTACGCTTTGGTACAAAGCCATGCTTTGGGTCAAAGAAATGATCAAAGTAATGATCACAAAGATAAATGATCAAACAAATGATCATATCACAAATGATCAAACAATGATCATTACACAGCAACACTCAGCATGCCATGTTACCAAATTGGGAGTATATCACTAATAACCTTCAACTACACAACTTCTGAGCTCGTACGTCTCAGAGAAGGGTGTTAAGCAAAGAGAATAAATTCTCCGCCACCAACAGATATGTATTTGAAAGAAACCAGCTTTATATCTCAATTTGTAATGTCAGACATACAACCATACAAGTCTGTTCCGGGATCGAACAGAACCGAAGGCACTTCAAAAGAAGTCCTTGCAATCCGGATAACCTATAATCACGTCCGGACTTCCCATCACTAAGGGTGATAAAACCTCTATATCGGAGATCAGCCGATGTAGAGTAACTCGACGGTAATCCTTCCGTTTTCAAAAATATCCGGTCTTCAACACCGATCATCAAATGCAATCCATTACGACGTATCACATATTCGAAATGGGTTATACGACCCAAATGTCCTTTCCCGGCTAACCCGAATAGTGAGCGCAATACTTTGAAAATAAGTGTGGCATTCAAATTCAAGCAAATCACAACAAATACCCATTCAAGGTAATTATTGATAGTCAGTTATTTAACTATCAATAAGTCCGCACAGCATCATCAGATTCCAAATAATTTTCCAAATAATTTATTGTAATATCCCGGAAATTTTAACAATATCAATTTAATAATCTGTTAAATAATTAAATTGATATGGATAATCTTTGATAATAAGATTTGAATTTAATTTAATAATCTGATTAAATTAGTATTAATTGATGATTTTATCTTTTAAAAGTTAATAAGATATTTCTATTTGGATATATATATATTTATTTGTATATGTTGTAAATAGAAGCTTTGGTAAATTGGAAATTTATATTTAATTTAATCTGGACTTTTCAAAGATATTTAAATAAGTAATTTTATAGTTTTAAAATACTTTAGGTAAATGTTTAAATTTGTTAAGATATATTTTAACTTAAATAAATAAGATTTACAAAAAATGGTTTGTTTTATTTCTTTTTAAATATTTCTTGATAATATAATCTCTTGTTTAAATTATAAAATATGTTATTTTCAAATAACAAGTATAATGTATTATTTTTAATATGTATGAATTTTAATGCTAAAAGGAATTGTTATTTTAAATTGAATAAATAGTGTATGTAAATATATATAACTTAACTTTTAAATTGAATCTTAGGATTTAATTTCATTTAAACTTGAATCTAAAGTTTTGAAATTCAAAAGAATATATATTTAAATTGTTGGATATTATAATATTTGTATAAACTTATATTTATAAAATATAATTAGTTTTTTTGGTTTCTCTTTAAAAAGATATATATATATAGATAAGTGATTAAATAAATAAGAAAAGGGCTTTTTAATTACTTTTAAAATAAATAGAATTATGAATAAATACTTAAAAGACAAGTGTCATTTATCTAAAGCCTTTGTAAAACATGTGTAATTTAAGTAACAAATGTATAGGACAAGTGTCCTTAATTATTTTTATTTTCTTTTATTTTTATAAATCATAAATTTACTTACATATGAACATTTGCATATCTTCATTTCATTCTTTCTATTTCTACTTTTCAAAACAAGATAACTAAAAACCTCTTTTCTCTAAACAAATCTGAAACAAATCAGTAATCCATATTCCTCAAAACAATTCTCTAAACAAATCTGAGATTAAAATCAGTAATCAAATGCTTCAAACCAAATCAAAGAAACCAGTCTGCAATTTTCTAATTCAAGGGAAATCAAATCCCTGTAACCAAGTTGCAATCTAAAATCAAAACCCTGATGCATTCTTTTCAAATCTGCATCATCTTCAAAAAAGCCTGTCTTCATTTTCAATTTGGAAACAACTCAAAGCCAGCCTGCAATTCTTTTCAACATCAAAGTCTGTCTGCCTTCATTTTTCTTCAACCTGGAAACATGCATGTAGTTTAAATCAGTAAAGCTTCAACAACTAAAGTTAAAAATCAAATTCAAGAAGCATTCAAGTTAAAGTCTTCAAGAGATAAAAACTGCCTCTGTTTCATCTTTGTTTAAGGTGAGTAACTTTTAAACTTAAAGTAAAATAGGGTTGCATGTTGAATCTCTATCATATATATATGTATTGATGTATGAATATAAGTGCATTTTCCTGTTTATATATATATGGATGAATTGTGTGCATATGTGACTGTGCTCTGTTATTGCTTTTGTTTGCCAGACCCAATTCCATTTAAAAGTTTGAACCACTTGATCTAGATTTTGTTAGGACTTGATTTACAAACCAGGAGTGTTTAAAAATAGCGTAGATTAAGTTTAAAAACTTAAAATTTGTTAAATCAAATCTGGTATTGCTGTAAAGCCAGGATATCAAAATATGTTGAATAATATGAAAAACTTCAAATTGAGAAATAGATAGATTCAGTATGAGGAATTAAAAACTAAAATCAAAACATGATTTTTAGAACAAAAATTTGGATTTTTAGTTAAGAGGGTATGGTGCAGTTCTGTGTTGAACAGAAAATGGAAATAAGGAATTTTTGGGTGATCTCGGAAATTTGAAGTGTCGAGTTTCTTCTGGTAGGTGGAGGAATAGTCAGTATTGCCGAGAAAAATATTGGGTGGCGTTGCAGTTCATCATGGTGGCTGCGGTGATGAGATTTTGCCAGTAGCCCTAGTTTAAACTAGGCCTCTTGTTTGAGTCAGAACTACCTGTAGGAATGATCGAGTGATGTGAGGTTTGGGTAGAGGGAAGTATGGCCATTGACGAGATGATGGTCGGAGTCGCTGCTATCCTGGTGGACGGAGGGCCGTGAATGTGGCGTTGACAGGTTAGAGATTGAAGAGGGGAAACTGTTCCAGGTTTTGGTTTTAGGCTCGAGTTTGATTTCGACTTAGTTTCGTTGATCGAGTGATGGGATTCTGGCATAGGAAGGATCGTCGAGATGGTGACGTCGTCGTTGATGATCGGAGTTGCCGCCGGTGGATGTGCACGTACACACGATTGGATATCTGGTGAATCTGGATACAGAGGGGTATGTTCGAGTTCTTCTCGTGGTTTTCCGAGTGATGTTCAAAGAAATAGGAGAGGCGACTCGAAGTATTTGGAGCTGGAGTGTTGGACTCAAGTGGCAGAGAAGGACTCGAGATTTTTGAGTGTTTTTGCGAGGGAGACTCGGGGAATTTAGGGTTGCGACTCGAAGTGATTTAGTGAGACTCGAGTACTTTTAGTGTTGCCAGGTTTTTATACCTGTCAGTTTGAAATTTAAATCTAATTTAAATTTTGAAGTAATATTAAGTAGTAAATCAAAGTTTGATTTATAAAGACAAGTTTAGTTTTAAACTTTAATATTAGATAATTAGTTTATGAATTTAAATGTTTAAATAGGTTAAGTGTAGATATGTTTAAATGTTAAATCTAAGAAGAAATTTGATTTAAGTTCTTTTAAAAACTTCTTAGAAAATATAAGATTTTTAATAAGTAAAAGTTTTAAATTGGTTTTAAAAACTTTGTTAAAAATAAATTGATATTCATTTTAAATACAGAATTTAAAATGAAATTTAGACTTGAAATGGATGTTTCAAATATAAATTGAAAATGATAACTTGTTTATCAAATAAAAAAATAAGTTTATCTTAAAATAATTAAAGACTTGTGTTTATTTAATTTATTAGGAGATTTAATAGATAATTAATTTAATTTGATTAATTAATCATTTGGATTAATTAAATAGGTAATTAAAGGATTAAACTAATTTATTTATGATTAAGATAAATTAATTAGGGATGATTAATTTGTAGTTAGGAATTATAAATTAGAGTATTAATTAATGGTTAGGAATTAATTAATAAGTAATTAAATATTATGGTTGACACTTAATTAATTTAGTAATTAGAGATTAATAAATTGGTTATTAAGATTTATTAATTTAGAATTATTAAAAATTAGTATAAGTTAATTACTTAAGGAAAGTAATTAAATAGTAGTTAATGAAGTCATTAACTATGGATTATTAAATAATAAATTAATAAGATTAATTTTAATAGTTAATTAGATTAATTAATTTGAAGATAATCATTTATGAATTTGTTTAAATGTAATTACTTATTGGAAGTAATTAAGAATTAATTACTTATTGTAATTAATTGAAGTTAATTTGATTTAGTTAAGTTAATTAATTAAGTTTAATTAATTTAGGATAATCAAGAGATGATTTGATAATAATTACTTAATGTAATTATTAAGGTAAGATTATTTAGGGAAGTAAATAATATGATAATTACTGGAACTAATTAGTTGAATAATGATTTTATTAATAGAAGTAATTTGAGTTAATTACTTTGAATAATTAATCAAGGGATTAATTAAAAGAAATTAATTAAGGAATAATTAATTTAGTTAATAAAAGTAATTAAGGGTAATTAATTACATATTGAAGATTAATCAAGGGTGATTAATAAATGTTGTTTAATTAAAGGTTAATTACTTAATGTAATTAATTTAATTTTAGTAATTAATAATCAATTTGTAATTAAGGATCATTAATTAATATAATTAATGATGTAATTAATATTGATTAATTAAGTAATAATTAATAATTGAAGTGATTAATTAATGTAATTAATTAAGGTTTAATATAATTAATTATAGTTGATTAAGTTAATTAATTTTAGTTAATTAATTAATGAAGTAATTAAAGGTTAAGTGGTTAAGGATAATTAATTTGAGAAATTAATTAAGGATAAATTACTTGGATGTAATTAAAAGATAATTAATCAAAGATGATTAATTAAAATGAATTATTAAAGGATAATTAATTAATTAATTAATGGTTAAGTAAGCAGGATTTATAAAATAAAGTAATTAATTTAATTCACTTTAAATTAATTAGAGATGATATAAATCATTACTTATGAATGAGTGATAGTATTGAATACTTGGCATTGATTGATATCTCTGATGAGATATATGCTGTATGATATGGATGTTAGTTGAATTGTATGGATTATCTGATAATGTTGATTATCTGTTGTAAATTATCTTTCTTTGTGTATAAAGATAATGAATTTAATTGTTTTAACCTTTAAAACAACTTGGCCTTAAAAGATACGCTTTGGATTTCGATGAGACCGGGATCGGGTTTGCTACATTACAGCGTGATAGGGGGTTCTCGCTTTGCGTTAGGTGGCGAACGGGAGACTCTTACCCCTACATGTCCCCGGGGGTAGTATAAGGCCTTTTGGGGTTGGTTGCGACTCGAGAGGGTGGCCGTAAAAGCAAACCCGAGGTATCACTATGAGCCACAGCGGGGCTGGGATGGTTGAAAAGCCTACCGGTCGTGAACCGTTGCTGAAGGTTGAAAATAGATTTCTTCTTTTATATGTTTTAATTTATTTATTTTAATTCTTAAAAGAAAATGTGGACATTTGTCCTTGGGTTGATTATTTAGCTTACACCTATACATTTAGATTTACAAATGTCTCTAAATTATCTTTAAAAACTTACTAGTGTACATTCTTGTTTTAATTAATTTATTTAAGTCATTTATATGTATTTAAGAAATATCTATATGTATATAAAAATGTATTTATCTTTTTATAATTAAGCTTTTAGATTTATTAAATATACAAATGTGACGTTACAGTGGTATCAGAGCATAAGTTGAGCGAATGCCTAAGCTTTTGGTTAAGTGAATATCAGAGCACTAGGTTGAGTGAATACCTAGGTTCAGAAGGATTGTTCATTAGAGATAGGATCTGTAGCAACCTATTTGAGTCTGAGTATATATATATACGAGAGCGCGTATTTGTTAGTTATATAAAATGGTTTTATATTGTGTTAATTGATCGGTTGAGTGGTATATGGATTCTGGTCAATACGAGTAGCTAACGTTATTGATAGGGATCTGTAACAACCACGACTTTCTCTCCATAGAAAGTCGTATCGCTAATAAGAAAGAAAGGGATAGAAAAGAGAAAAGAAGAGAAAGAAAGAATAACAACACATCAGAATCTCACAGCGGAACGAAACAAAATATATTATATCACATAAATATTACATAGTATCATATACAACACTTATCAGAGTTACATAGATTACACATCATATACTAGACAGTTATAATCATCTGTCTAGTTATTACATCTCAATCCAATACAGAGATCAATACAAAATCAACACAGCGGAAACTACTATCTATCTACAACGCCGAAGCCTCCTGCTCTATTGCTCCTCCACAATTCATCAAGGCTAACCTGAATCCCTTGGCTACTCGTAAAAATTTGAGTACCCAAGAGTTTATAAAACAGAAATAAACAACTTGGGTCAGACATGGGTCTGGTGTGAGTAACAGGTTAAACTTGTTTAACTTCAAAACCTTTTGAAAGAAAAGGTATCACGTAAGACTTCCCACAAATAAACATGGGTAAGTTTTTACCTTACGCTAACCAAAACATTTGATAGGAAATTCGATTGTATTATAATAGGGTCTAGGGTTTTCAAGTAAAATACAGAAATAGCTGAAATGCTTACATCTCACATTTCAACATAGTTGGGCACAACTAATACGTACGGCACTTATTGGAGTTTGGATTCCATACAATGGCAGGGCTACCGGGGTACCGCCCGTCACAGTACGTGGCCTAGATCACCGTACCGAGGATCACTCCCAATCCCCTGCAACACAAGGCCGGAACATCCCTTACTGGATAATTCCCGCACAAGATACCTCACGGTTGGGATCAGCAACCGCACACACTAAGCCGAAATAAGAAGGGACTTCTAGACAGAGGTAATCTTGTCCTACTTGGGTGCTACCCACTAACCTTGCTGCACCTCCCCTGTTTTACCCATTCCCGGTTTGTGAGGCTTGAGGTCACGATTACCTTTTAAAAAGAACACATCACTTAGAATGCTCATCGTCCACCTGACGATGTGCTGAAAGCATTCAATCCATACAAGTTCGTTCCGGGTTCGAACGAAACCGAAGGCATTATCTCGTTACACTCGTTTTGGAATCACCCTCAGAGTTAACGACAATAACCCTTGCACTCTGAATCTTCATCTTCACTTGATTCACGACCTATCGTTAATTTGGATCGATGTGGTATTCGGGTCTCCAGACCTGGAAATCCGGTATACGGAAACCCGATCCCGGTCTCATCGAAATCCAAAACGTATCTTTTAAGGGCCAAGTTGTTTTAAGGTTAAAACAAATTCAATTCATTATCTTTATACACAAAGAAAGATAATTCACAACAGATAATCAACATTATCAGATAATCCATACAATTCAACTAACATCCATATCATACAGCATATATCTCATCAGAGATATCAATCAATGCCAAGTATTCAATACTAACACCCATTCATAAGTAATGATTTATATCATCTTAATTTAAATTGAATTAAATTAATTACTTAATTTTATAAATCCTTCTTACTTAACCATTAATTAATTACAATCAATTAATTAATTATCCTCTAATAATTCATTTCAATTAATCATCTTGATTAATTATCTTTTGATTACATTCAAGTAATTTATTCTCAATTAATTACTTCATTTTATAAATCCTTCTTACTTAACCATTAATTAATTACAATCAATTAATTAATTATCCTCTAATAATTCATTTCAATTAATCATCTTGATTAATTATCTTTTGATTACATTCAAGTAATTTATTCTCAATTAATTACTTAAATTAATTATCCTTAACCACTTATTGTAATTAACCTTTAATTACTTCATTAATTAATTTACTAAAATTAATTAACTTAATCAACTATAATTAATTACATTAATCCTTAATTAATTACATTGATTAATTACTTCATTTATTAATTATTACTTAATTAACCAATCTTAATTACATCATTAATTATATTAATTAATGATCCTTAATTACAACTTAATTATTAATTACTTAATTAAATTAATTACATTAAGTAATTAATCTTTAATTAAACAACATTTATTAATCACCCTTGATTAATCTTCAATCAGTAATTAATTACCCTTAATTACTTTCATTAACTAAATTAATTACTCCTTAATTAATTTCTTAATTAATCCCTTGATTAATTATTCAAAGTAATTAACTCAAATTACTTCTATTAATAAAATCATTTATTCAACTAATTACTTCCAGTAATTATCTTATTATTTACTTCTCTAAATAAACTTACCTTAATAATTACATTAGGTAATTATTATCAATCATCTCTTGATTATTCTAAATTAATTAAACTTAATTAATTAATTTAACTAAATCAAATTAACTTCAATTAATTACAATAAGTAATTAATTCTTAATTACTTCCAATAAGTAATTCATTTAAACAATTTCATAAATGATTATTCTTAAATTAATTCAACTAATTAATTATCAAAATTAATCCTATTAATTAATTATTTAATAATCCATAGTTAATGACTTCATTAACAATTATTTAATTACTTTCCTTAAGTAATTAATTAATTAATTATTATTAATTCTAAATTAATAAATCTTAATAACCAATTTATTAATCTCTAATTACTAAATTAATTAAGTACTTAACAATAACTTAATTAAACCTTAATTACTTTAATAATTTTATTCCTAACCATTAATTTATAATCTTAACTTATAAAATTAATGATCCTTAATTTTCAAATTAATTAACCTTTAATTAATTTAATTAAACTTTACTTAATCAATTTAAACCCTTAATTATTAAATTTATTAATCCAAATCATAATTTAATTAAATTGATTAATTAACTTTCAATTACCTTAAAAATTTATTTTATCCTAAATTATTAAATCTTGAAGCAAACCCGATCCCAGATATGACATTGCATTATAAAATTTAAAAACTGGAATACAGGTTCTGTTAAAACCTGTTATACTTAATTAACTCGAGACTCTCCCTCAAAACCATGAGATCTACTTCAAGTCCACAACCCAATATCACGACTCTTCCTTCGAGTTGCCTCCCCCTTCTTCCCAAACACACAGCAGATACCCCAGACATATACGTGCACGTGCACAGTCAAACGCGGCGACTCCGACCATCAACGTTGATCTCTCCATATCGGCGATAAAAATCACGTCCCAATACGATCAACAAAAACACCAATACGAGCTCCAAATCGAATTGAGCATTCAAACGAAACCTGGAACACGAACTCAGCCAACATCCATAACCTGTCAACAGCTCGCCTCTGCTCCTCCGACCACCAGAGTTGCTGAACTTCCGGCCTCGCCTTCGCCTACCATCCCTCTACGCATTCCCAAATCCCCGTTGAACTCGATGCTTCGTGTCATTCGAACAGACCCACAATCTCCACTTAGTCAAAACTAGGGTTACCCACTGAAATCGAAAGCCACCATCGCCACAGTGATCGCGAGTGCCTCCGACCATTTTCCATGGCCTCTCCGATCATCCATCTACCATCAGAGCGAATCTCAGCCTTCCCAATCGCTGGGATCACCAGAACTACCCAAAAGTACAAAAACAGTGCAAACCCAAATTGCTCCTTCATTCTATTTCTAAAAATCGTGATTTTAGCCTTAAAAATAAAATCTTTGATTAAAGTTTCAGATTACATACCTGACTTAATAAATTAGGATATTTGAATCTTTACTTATTCTATGTTAACTCTGTTATTTTTAAATTTCCAGAGACATTCAAGTTATTTTAACTTGATTAACATTTTAAACTTTACTTCATGATTTCACAAACAACTTTTGTTTGAAATCCTAATTCTAATAGAGATTAGTTTGGGAGAATTGGAATTTAGATCTAAATTTTAAACTGAGAACTTTAAACAGAGATGATCACTGGTACAATCAAACATACACATAGTATTTTCATTCATATATACATGTATCTAGATCTAAAACAAACATGCATACATAATTTCAAACATGCACCACAATTTTACTTCAGATATTTTACCACACAAATCAAATCTATCTATTTTTAAAATCTAAGTTACTCACATAAAACAAAAGGATGAACAGAGCACTTATAAACAGCATGCACACAAAGGAATATACACATCAGACATTCACTTATATATACATGTAATACACATTTAAATTCATCCATACTAGCATGCAACCAATTATATATTTAAATTTAAAGTTACTCACCTAATTTAAAACAGAGACAGAGCTTTTGATTTCTGAAACTTGAATTATCTTTAAAACTGGAAGGTTGCATTACTACTGCTTTTTTTTTTAGAACTTTAAAACTTGAATGCCCTTTGAAAACTTTATTGCTTGAAAAAAATACTTGATTTGCTTGCTTCCAAACAGAATTGAAGAATGCATGCAGGCTTTTATTACTGGCTTCAGGTTGCATTTTTGATCCTTACAAACTGAGATATTCAGGCTTTCATTTCAAACTGAATTACAGGTTATTGAATTATTTTCTGGTTTTAGGAGATATAGATCATCTGATTTGGTTTTGAGAGGAGTGTTTTGATTATAAATTGTTTTTGAGAAGTTTGTTTGAGGAAGTTGATTTCAGATTTTGTTTTTGAGAATAGGACTGAGTTTTCTTTTTGAATAGAAAAAGATAGAAAAGAAAATAATGAAGGGAAACATATGTATTTATAAGTTAGAATGTGATTTATTAAAAATAAAAGAAAATTCAAAAATAAATAGAAAGACACTTGTTATTTATCTTGACATTTGTCATGTAGTTTTATTTATTACTTAACATGTGTCACATTAGGCCTTAATATAATGACATTTGTCTTTTAAGTATTTAATACATAATTTTATATATTTTAAAATGTGAATAAAAGCTTTTTTTTTACACTAGTTTACTATTTATAAATACTTACCTAATATGTATATGTATATAAATTACTTTAAAGAAAATGTAAATAACCAATATATATATATATAAATAAAATCTTATATCTATATTTTAAATCCAAAATATTTTAAAATATTTCTCTTTTGAATTTCTATTATAAATCCAAATTCATATTCAATTTAAATTTACAATAACAATCCTATTTTATTTAAAGTCTATTTATTTTTATAAAAACAAAGTATTATAATTATTATTTGAAAATATCAAATTTGACAAATTTAAATAATTTATAAAAGAGATTATAAATTACTTCTATTTTTAAATCATATATCTCAAGTAATATTTAAAAAAAATAAACAAACCTTTTTTGTTAAATCTTCTTTATATAAGCTTAAGTAAAAATATATCTTAAACCATTAAAATATTTACTTAAAGTAATTTAAAACTATAAAATTACTTATTTAAATATCTTTGAAAAGTCCAGATTAAGTTAAATATAAATTTCCAATTTACCAAGGCTTCTATTTACAATATATATAAATAAATATATATATTCAAATAGAAAATATCTTATTAACTTTTAAAAGATAAAATTTACCAATTTAAATACTTATTTCATCAGATTATTAAATTAAACTCAAATTTTATTATCAAAGATTATCCATATCAATTTAATTATTCAACAGATTATTAAATTGATATTGTTAAAATTTCCGGGATATTACATTCCTCCCCCCTTAAAATAATTTCGTCCCCGAAATTTAAACAAAGGTAATTTAATAATCTTATTAAAGATTTAAATTTAAAACATAAGCATATACTATCATCCATATGCTAACAACCATAGCAGCCAAATCATCCAATCAAACAATTCAAACTATCTAGACTAAATTCTAGATAAAATTCCTCGAATTTCCCCAAGTATATATATATCCGGGATACTCGTTCTACAAACAATCTAAACTACTAAGCTATAGATCTCCTACTCATCTAGATCTACAGAACTAAACAGAATATCAGACTACAGACGAGTCTGACTCAATAACCAAACTTCCCAAAACTGCTGATTCTAAAACCAAAGATACGTACTCCCTCAAAGATACGTAAAACACAATGAATTCCAGTTATCCGAACTGACAATTCAACCAAGTAGACCAATTACTTATCCAAATCAGAACACAGACGAGATCCAAACATAACTCTACTTCACAACATCAGTAGATTCCAAACTTACTTCCCCCATCCAGAGATACACTCCAAACTGCTTTCGCTGCTCAACTCTGATCTGAGGTAGAACACAAGCACAGACTGGACAACTCATTTCTAGAAATAAGGTTCACTGATCCATAAAGAAAACTCAGATACTCCATCAAAACTTGAGCTGCTTCACCAACTCCATCTCTAGGAAACATCCTTCCACTAGACTGAACCACCGATATCACTCCTGGAATCCAGTCGATAAGAAAACTCAACCTTCAGATGCGGACAAATCTCTAACTTCTCTGAAGACATCCAGAAAAATTCTGACAACCCAAGAGAACACTCAGACAATCGCAAGTCACTTTTGCGATCAACCCATCCTAATTCCAAAGAAAACTGTTCCTCTTTTTATCAATCAGAACAGCTCAACTTAACTATCCAATCCATCTAAGAGATGGATCCACTCTGCTGCTTCTGAACTTCACTTCCAGAAAAACTGCTCATCCAGATAACTTCCTGCCATCACATAATACTCCGAGCTGCACTACTGACACTGATGCCAAGGACTTCCTACTCCAAAGATCTTTGAGAAATTCGAACTCCAAACCAAACAGAAACACCATGCTGAACTCAGCCACAATACCAAAGCATACACACTTCCTTAATCTTGTTCCAAAGAAAACATCTTCGGGAACATCCATCGTCACTGTATCTCATCATACAGCTACTATTACCTGAGGTATCAAGATATCATCACTCGCTTCTGCCTCATCGACAGATCCAACTCTACTCATCCAAACTTCAGAGATAAACTCCGAACCATTACAGTTTCCTTCGGAAATCGATGAAATCCTTCTCCACAGCAAAGCTTACTCGAGACGGTATTGGGTCTACAGTCTCGACAAATACACTTCCAACCTCAACATTTAAACTCCAACCATTGGTAGTCGTGTTCACACACCACTACCCATCTACCTTTATAACTTATATTGGAAAACCCGAACAGGTAACCCAACAAATAGGTAGAAATATATATATATTTAAAATGATACTTTTTATATAGAAATTATTTCTGGGTAAAATTATTTCATTTACCTCTTTAAAACAATATTGTGTCGAATTGTTCTATACAAGTGTTTAGAGATCCCTATCAATGTTGTGGCGTCCCACACATCGACCAGAATCCATAAACTACTCAATAAACCAATCAACACAATATAAAACAATTTTATATTCACTAACAAATACGCGCTCATATCTATTAATACTCTCAAAATTCCCACCAGAGCCAAGGTTATCGCCAACCTCGCTCTGATACCACTGTAACGACCACGACTTTCTCTCCATAGAAAGTCGTATCGCTAATAAGAAAGAAAGGGATAGAAAAGAGAAAAGAAGAGAAAGAAAGAATAACAACACATCAGAATCTCACAGCGGAACGAAACAAAATATATTATATCACATAAATATTACATAGTATCATATACAACACTTATCAGAGTTACATAGATTACACATCATATACTAGACAGTTATAATCATCTGTCTAGTTATTACATCTCAATCCAATACAGAGATCAATACAAAATCAACACAGCGGAAACTACTATCTATCTACAACGCCGAAGCCTCCTGCTCCATTGCTCCTCCACAATTCGTCAAGGCTAACCTGAATCCCTTGGCTACTCGTAAAAATTTGAGTACCCAAGAGTTTATAAAACAGAAATAAACAACTTGGGTCAGACATGGGTCTGGTGTGAGTAACAGGTTAAATTTGTTTAACTTCAAAACCTTTTGAAAGAAAAGGTATCACGTAAGACTTCCCACAGATAAACATGGGTAAGTTTTTACCTTACGCTAACCAAAACATTTGATAGGAAATTCGATTGTATTATAATAGGGTCTAGGGTTTTCAAGTAAAATACAGAAATAGCTGAAATGCTTACATCTCACATTTCAACATAGTTGGGCACAACTAATACGTACGGCACTTATTGGAGTTTGGATTCCATACAATGGTAGGGCTACCGGGGTACCGCCCGTCACAGTACATGGCCTAGATCACCGTACCGAGGATCACTCCCAATCCCCTGCAACACAAGGCCGGAACATCCCTTACTGGATAATTCCCGCACAAGATACCTCACGGTTGGGATCAGCAACCGCACACACTAAGCCGAAATAAGAAGGGACTTCTAGACAGAGGTAATCTTGTCCTACTTGGGTGCTACCCACTAACCTTGCTGCACCTCCCCTGTTTTAGCCATTCCCGGTTTGTGAGGCTTGAGGTCACGATTACCTTTTAAAAAGAACACATCACTTAGAATGCTCATCGTCCACCTGACGATGTGCTGAAAGCATTCAATCCATACAAGTTCGTTCCGGGTTCGAACGAAACCGAAGGCATTATCTCGTTACACTCGTTTTGGAATCACCCTCAGAGTTAACGACAATAACCCTTGCACTCTGAATCTTCATCTTCACTTGATTCACGACCTATCGTTAATTTGGATCGATGTGGTATTCGGGTCTCCAGACCTGGAAATCCGGTATACGGAAACCCGATCCCGGTCTCATCGAAATCCAAAACGTATCTTTTAAGGGCCAAGTTGTTTTAAGGTTAAAACAAATTCAATTCATTATCTTTATACACAAAGAAAGATAATTCACAACAGATAATCAACATTATCAGATAATCCATACAATTCAACTAACATCCATATCATACAGCATATATCTCATCAGAGATATCAATCAATGCCAAGTATTCAATACTAACACCCATTCATAAGTAATGATTTATATCATCTTAATTTAAATTGAATTAAATTAATTACTTCATTTTATAAATCCTTCTTACTTAACCATTAATTAATTACAATCAATTAATTAATTATCCTCTAATAATTCATTTCAATTAATCATCTTGATTAATTATCTTTTGATTACATTCAAGTAATTTATTCTCAATTAATTACTTCATTTTATAAATCCTTCTTACTTAACCATTAATTAATTACAATCAATTAATTAATTATCCTCTAATAATTCATTTCAATTAATCATCTTGATTAATTATCTTTTGATTACATTCAAGTAATTTATTCTCAATTAATTACTTAAATTAATTATCCTTAACCACTTATTGTAATTAACCTTTAATTACTTCATTAATTAATTTACTAAAATTAATTAACTTAATCAACTATAATTAATTACATTAATCCTTAATTAATTACATTGATTAATTACTTCATTTATTAATTATTACTTAATTAACCAATCTTAATTACATCATTAATTATATTAATTAATGATCCTTAATTACAACTTAATTATTAATTACTTAATTAAATTAATTACATTAAGTAATTAATCTTTAATTAAACAACATTTATTAATCACCCTTGATTAATCTTCAATCAGTAATTAATTACCCTTAATTACTTTCATTAACTAAATTAATTACTCCTTAATTAATTTCTTAATTAATCCCTTGATTAATTATTCAAAGTAATTAACTCAAATTACTTCTATTAATAAAATCATTTATTCAACTAATTACTTCCAGTAATTATCTTATTATTTACTTCTCTAAATAAACTTACCTTAATAATTACATTAGGTAATTATTATCAATCATCTCTTGATTATTCTAAATTAATTAAACTTAATTAATTAATTTAACTAAATCAAATTAACTTCAATTAATTACAATAAGTAATTAATTCTTAATTACTTCCAATAAGTAATTCATTTAAACAATTTCATAAATGATTATTCTTAAATTAATTCAACTAATTAATTATCAAAATTAATCCTATTAATTAATTATTTAATAATCCATAGTTAATGACTTCATTAACAATTATTTAATTACTTTCCTTAAGTAATTAATTAATTAATTATTATTAATTCTAAATTAATAAATCTTAATAACCAATTTAT
The DNA here is from genome assembly GCA_030737815.1 of Allium fistulosum. NCBI lineage: Eukaryota > Viridiplantae > Streptophyta > Magnoliopsida > Asparagales > Amaryllidaceae > Allium > Allium fistulosum. The sequence goes on along the minus strand of CM060908.1, from coordinate 117,079,762 downwards.
TAATCTCTAATTACTAAATTAATTAAGTACTTAACAATAACTTAATTAAACCTTAATTACTTTAATAATTTTATTCCTAACCATTAATTTATAATCTTAACTTATAAAATTAATGATCCTTAATTTTCAAATTAATTAACCTTTAATTAATTTAATTAAACTTTACTTAATCAATTTAAACCCTTAATTATTAAATTTATTAATCCAAATCATAATTTAATTAAATTGATTAATTAACTTTCAATTACCTTAAAAATTTATTTTATCCTAAATTATTAAATCTTGAAGCAAACCCGATCCCAGATATGACATTGCATTATAAAATTTAAAAACTGGAATACAGGTTCTGTTAAAACCTGTTATACTTAATTAACTCGAGACTCTCCCTCAAAACCATGAGATCTACTTCAAGTCCACAACCCAATATCACGACTCTTCCTTCGAGTTGCCTCCCCCTTCTTCCCAAACACACAGCAGATACCCCAGACATATACGTGCACGTGCACAGTCAAACGCGGCAACTCCGACCATCAACGTTGATCTCTCCATATCGGCGATAAAAATCACGTCCCAATACGATCAACAAAAACACCAATACGAGCTCCAAATCGAATTGAGCATTCAAACGAAACCTGGAACACGAACTCAGCCAACATCCATAACCTGTCAACAGCTCGCCTCTGCTCCTCCGACCACCAGAGTTGCTGAACTTCCGGCCTCGCCTTCGCCTACCATCCCTCTACGCATTCCCAAATCCCCGTTGAACTCGATGCTTCGTGTCATTCGAACAGACCCACAATCTCCACTTAGTCAAAACTAGGGTTACCCACTGAAATCGAAAGCCACCATCGCCACAGTGATCGCGAGTGCCTCCGACCATTTTCCATGGCCTCTCCGATCATCCATCTACCATCAGAGCGAATCTCAGCCTTCCCAATCGCTGGGATCACCAGAACTACCCAAAAGTACAAAAACAGTGCAAACCCAAATTGCTCCTTCATTCTATTTCTAAAAATCGTGATTTTAGCCTTAAAAATAAAATCTTTGATTAAAGTTTCAGATTACATACCTGACTTAATAAATTAGGATATTTGAATCTTTACTTATTCTATGTTAACTCTGTTATTTTTAAATTTCCAGAGACATTCAAGTTATTTTAACTTGATTAACATTTTAAACTTTACTTCATGATTTCACAAACAACTTTTGTTTGAAATCCTAATTCTAATAGAGATTAGTTTGGGAGAATTGGAATTTAGATCTAAATTTTAAACTGAGAACTTTAAACAGAGATGATCACTGGTACAATCAAACATACACATAGTATCTTCATTCATATATACATGTATCTAGATCTAAAACAAACATGCATACATAATTTCAAACATGCACCACAATTTTACTTCAGATATTTTACCACACAAATCAAATCTATCTATTTTTAAAATCTAAGTTACTCACATAAAACAAAAGGATGAACAGAGCACTTATAAACAGCATGCACACAAAGGAATATACACATCAGACATTCACTTATATATACATGTAATACACATTTAAATTCATCCATACTAGCATGCAACCAATTATATATTTAAATTTAAAGTTACTCACCTAATTTAAAACAGAGACAGAGCTTTTGATTTCTGAAACTTGAATTATCTTTAAAACTGGAAGGTTGCATTACTACTGCTTTTTTTTTTAGAACTTTAAAACTTGAATGCCCTTTGAAAACTTTATTGCTTGAAAAAAATACTTGATTTGCTTGCTTCCAAACAGAATTGAAGAATGCATGCAGGCTTTTATTACTGGCTTCAGGTTGCATTTTTGATCCTTACAAACTGAGATATTCAGGCTTTCATTTGAAACTGAATTACAGGTTATTGAATTATTTTCTGGTTTTAGGAGATATAGATCATCTGATTTTGTTTTGAGAGGAGTGTTTTGATTATAAATTGTTTTTGAGAAGTTTGTTTGAGGAAGTTGATTTCAGATTTTGTTTTTGAGAATAGGACTGAGTTTTCTTTTTGAATAGAAAAAGATAGAAAAGAAAATAATGATGGGAAACATATGTATTTATAAGTTAGAATGTGATTTATTAAAAATAAAAGAAAATTCAAAAATAAATAGAAAGACACTTGTTATTTATCTTGACATTTGTCATGTAGTTTTATTTATTACTTAACATGTGTCACATTAGGCCTTAATATAATGACATTTGTCTTTTAAGTATTTAATACATAATTTTATATATTTTAAAATGTGAATAAAAGCTTCTTCTTTTTTACACTAGTTTACTATTTATAAATACTTACCTAATATGTATATGTATATAAATTACTTTAAAGAAAATGTAAATAACCAATATATATATATAAATAAAATCTTATATCTATATTTTAAATCCAAAATATTTTAAAATATTTCTCTTTTGAATTTCTATTATAAATCCAAATTCATATTCAATTTAAATTTACAATAACAATCCTATTTTATTTAAAGTCTATTTATTTTTATAAAAACAAAGTATTATAATTATTATTTGAAAATATCAAATTTGACAAATTTAAATAATTTATAAAAGAGATTATAAATTACTTCTATTTTTAAATCATATATCTCAAGTAATATTTAAAAAAAATAAACAAACCTTTTTTGTTAAATCTTCTTTATATAAGCTTAAGTAAAAATATATCTTAAACCATTAAAATATTTACTTAAAGTAATTTAAAACTATAAAATTACTTATTTAAATATCTTTGAAAAGTCCAGATTAAGTTAAATATAAATTTCCAATTTACCAAGGCTTCTATTTACAATATATATAAATAAATATATATATTCAAATAGAAAATATCTTATTAACTTTTAAAAGATAAAATTTACCAATTTAAATACTTATTTCATCAGATTATTAAATTAAACTCAAATTTTATTATCAAAGATTATCCATATCAATTTAATTATTCAACAGATTATTAAATTGATATTGTTAAAATTTCCGGGATATTACAGGATCTCTAAACACTTGGACCAGGCCAACGGACACAATATTGTTTTAAAAAGGTAGATGAAATAATTTTACCCAGATATAATTTCTATATAAAAAAGTATCATTTTAAATGTATATGGTATTTGTAATAATTGGTTGAGATGATAATAATTTATCATCTAGGATTAGGAGTCTGAGTGTTGAGGTTGGAAGTGTATCTGTCGAGACTGTAGACCCAATACCGTCTCGAGTAACCTTTGCTGTGGTGAAGGATTTCATCGATCTCTGAAGGAAACCTTTTAAAGGTTCGGAGTTTATTTTTGAAGTTTGGATGAGTAGAGTTGGATCTGTCGATGAGGCAGAAGTGAGTGATGGTATCTTGATACCTCAGGTAATAGTAGCTGTATGATGAGATACAGTGACGATGGATGTTCCCGAAGATGTTTTCTTTGGAACAAGATTAAGGAAGTGTGTATGTTTCGGTAGTGTGGCTGAGTTCAGCACAGTGTTTCTGTTGGTTTGGAGTCCGAGTTTCTCGAAGAGCTTTGGTTAGGAAGTCTTTGGCATTGTGGCAGCGTTGCAGCTCGGAGTATTCTTGGATTGGCAGGAAGTTTTTCTGGCTGAGCAGTTTTTCTGAAGTGGAGTTCAGAAGCAGCAAAGTATATCCATTTCTTCGATAAATTGGATAAATAAGTGTAAGCTGTTCTGATTGGTAAAGAGAGAACAGTTTTCTTTGGAATTAGGTTGGGTTGATCGCAAAAGTGACTTGCGATTGTCTAAATGTTCTCTTGGGTTATCAGAGTTTTCTGGATGTCTTCAGGGAAGTCAGAAGTTTGTCCGCATCTGAAGGTTGAGTTTTCTTATCGACTGGATTCCATGAGTGATACCAGTGGTTCAGTCTAGTTGAAGGATGTTTTCCTAGAGATAGAGTTTGGTGAAGCAGCTCAAGTTTTGCTGGAGTATCTGAGTTTTCTTTATGGATCAGTGAACCTTATTTCTAGAAGTGAGTTGTCCAGTCTGTGCTTGTGTTCTACCTCAGATCAGAGTTGAGCAGCGAAAGTAGTTTGGAGTGTATCTCTGGATGGGAGAAGTAAGTTTGGAATCTACTGATGTTGTGAAGTAGAGTTATGTTTGGATCTCGTCTGTGTTCTGATTTGGATAAGTAATTGGTCTACTTGGTTGAATTGTCAGTTTGGATAACTGGAATTCATTGTGTTTTACGTATCTCTGAGGGAATACGTATTTGATCTATCTCTGGTTTTAGAATCAGCAGTTCTGGAAGTTTGGTAGTTGAGTCAGACTCGTCTGTAGTCTGATAGTCTGTTTAGTTCTGTAGATCTAGATGAGTAGGAGATCTATAGCTTAGTAGTTTAGATTGTTTGTAGAGCGAGTATCCCGGTATATATATATACTTGGGGAAACTCGAGGAATTTTATCTAGAATTTAGTCTAGATAGTTAGAATTGTTTGATTGGATGATTTGGTTGCTATGGTTGTTAGCATATGGATGATAGTATATGCTTGTGTTTTAAATTAAAATCTTTAATAAGATTATTAAATTACCTTTGTTTAAATTTCGGGGACGAAATTATTTTAAGGGGGAAGGAATGTAATATCCCGGAAATTTTAACAATATCAATTTAATAATCTGTTAAATAATTAAATTGATATGGATAATCTTTGATAATAAGATTTGAATTTAATTTAATAATCTGATTAAATTAGTATTAATTGATGATTTTATCTTTTAAAAGTTAATAAGATATTTCTATTTGGATATATATATTTATTTGTATATGTTGTAAATAGAAGCTTTGGTAAATTGGAAATTTATATTTAATTTAATCTGGACTTTTCAAAGATATTTAAATAAGTAATTTTATAGTTTTAAAATACTTTAGGTAAATGTTTAAATTTGTTAAGATATATTTTAACTTAAATAAATAAGATTTACAAAAAATGGTTTGTTTTATTTCTTTTTAAATATTTCTTGATAATATAATCTCTTGTTTAAATTATAAAATATGTTATTTTCAAATAACAAGTATAATGTATTATTTTTAATATGTATGAATTTTAATGCTAAAAGGAATTGTTATTTTAAATTGAATAAATAGTGTATGTAAATATATATAACTTAACTTTTAAATTGAATCTTAGGATTTAATTTCATTTAAACTTGAATCTAAAGTTTTGAAATTCAAAAGAATATATATTTAAATTGTTTGATATTATAATATTTGTATAAACTTATATTTATAAAATATAATTAGTTTTTTTGGTTTCTCTTTAAAAAGATATATATATATATAGATAAGTGATTAAATAAATAAGAAAAGGGCTTTTTAATTACTTTTAAAATAAATAGAATTATGAATAAATACTTAAAAGACAAGTGTCATTTATCTAAAGCCTTTGTAAAACATGTGTAATTTAAGTAACAAATGTATAGGACAAGTGTCCTTAATTATTTTTATTTTCTTTTATTTTTATAAATCATAAATTTACTTACATATGAACATTTGCATATCTTCATTTCATTCTTTCTATTTCTACTTTTCAAAACAAGATAACTAAAAACCTCTTTTCTCTAAACAAATCTGAAACAAATCAGTAATCCATATTCCTCAAAACAATTCTCTAAACAAATCTGAGATTAAAATCAGTAATCAAATGCTTCAAACCAAATCAAAGAAACCAGTCTGCAATTTTCTAATTCAAGGGAAATCAAATCCCTGTAACCAAGTTGCAATCTGAAATCAAAACCCTGATGCATTCTTTTCAAATCTGCATCATCTTCAAAAAAGCCTGTCTTCAATTTCAATTTGGAAACAACTCAAAGCCAGCCTGCAATTCTTTTCAACATCAAAGTCTGTCTGCCTTCATTTTTCTTCAACCTGGAAACATGCATGTAGTTTAAATCAGTAAAGCTTCAACAACTAAAGTTAAAAATCAAATTCAAGAAGCATTCAAGTTAAAGTCTTCAAGAGATAAAAACTGCCTCTGTTTCATCTTTGTTTAAGGTGAGTAACTTTTAAACTTAAAGTAAAATAGGGTTGCATGTTGAATCTCTGTCATATATATATGTATTGATGTATGAATATAAGTGCATTTTCCTGTTTATATATATATGGATGAATTGTGTGCATATGTGACTGTGCTCTGTTATTGCTTTTGTTTGCCAGACCCAATTCCATTTAAAAGTTTGAACCACTTGATCTAGATTTTGTTAGGACTTGATTTACAAACCAGGAGTGTTTAAAAATAGCGTAGATTAAGTTTAAAAACTTAAAATTTGTTAAATCAAATCTGGTATTGCTGTAAAGCCAGGATATCAAAATATGTTGAATAATATGAAAAACTTCAAATTGAGAAATAGATAGATTCAGTATGAGGAATTAAAAACTAAAATCAAAACATGATTTTTAGAACAAAAATTTGGATTTTTAGTTAAGAGGGTATGGTGCAGTTCTGTGTTGAACAGAAAATGGAAATAAGGAATTTTTGGGTGATCTCGGAAATTTGAAGTGTCGAGTTTCTTCTGGTAGGTGGAGGAATAGTCAGTATTGCCGAGAAAAATATTGGGTGGCGTTGCAGTTCATCGTGGTGGCTGCGGTGATGAGATTTTGCCAGTAGCCCTAGTTTAAACTAGGCCTCTTGTTTGAGTCAGAACTACCTGTAGGAATGATCGAGTGATGTGAGGTTTGGGTAGAGGGAAGTATGGCCATTGACGAGATGATGGTCGGAGTCGCTGCTATCCTGGTGGACGGAGGGCCGTGAATGTGGCGTTGACAGGTTAGAGATTGAAGAGGGGAAACTGTTCCAGGTTTTGGTTTTAGGCTCGAGTTTGATTTCGACTTAGTTTCGTTGATCGAGTGATGGGATTCTGGCATAGGAAGGATCGTCGAGATGGTGACGTCGTCGTTGATGATCGGAGTTGCCGCCGGTGGATGTGCACGTACACACGATTGGATATCTGGTGAATCTGGATACAGAGGGGTATGTTCGAGTTCTTCTCGTGGTTTTCCGAGTGATGTTCGAAGAAATAGGAGAGGCGACTCGAAGTATTTGGAGCTGGAGTGTTGGACTCAAGTGGCAGAGAAGGACTCGAGATTTTTGAGTGTTTTTGCGAGGGAGACTCGGGGAATTTAGGGTTGCGACTCGAAGTGATTTAGTGAGACTCGAGTACTTTTAGTGTTGCCAGGTTTTTATACCTGTCAGTTTGAAATTTAAATCTAATTTAAATTTTGAAGTAATATTAAGCAGTAAATCAAAGTTTGATTTATAAAGACAAGTTTAGTTTTAAACTTTAATATTAGATAATTAGTTTATGAATTTAAATGTTTAAATAGGTTAAGTGTAGATATGTTTAAATGTTAAATCTAAGAAGAAATTTGATTTAAGTTCTTTTAAAAACTTCTTAGAAAATATAAGATTTTTAATAAGTAAAAGTTTTAAATTGGTTTTAAAAACTTTGTTAAAAATAAATTGATATTCATTTTAAATACAGAATTTAAAATGAAATTTAGACTTGAAATGGATGTTTCAAATATAAATTGAAAATGATAACTTGTTTATCAAATAAAAAAATAAGTTTATCTTAAAATAATTAAAGACTTGTGTTTATTTAATTTATTAAAAGATTTAATAGATAATTAATTTAATTTGATTAATTAATCATTTGGATTAATTAAATAGGTAATTAAAGGATTAAACTAATTTATTTATGATTAAGATAAATTAATTAGGGATGATTAATTTGTAGTTAGGAATTATAAATTAGAGTATTAATTAATGGTTAGGAATTAATTAATAAGTAATTAAATATTATGGTTAACACTTAATTAATTTAGTAATTAGAGATTAATAAATTGGTTATTAAGATTTATTAATTTAGAATTATTAAAAATTAGTATAAGTTAATTACTTAAGGAAAGTAATTAAATAGTAGTTAATGAAGTCATTAACTATGGATTATTAAATAATAAATTAATAAGATTAATTTTAATAGTTAATTAGATTAATTAATTTGAAGATAATCATTTATGAATTTGTTTAAATGTAATTACTTATTGGAAGTAATTAAGAATTAATTACTTATTGTAATTAATTGAAGTTAATTTGATTTAGTTAAGTTAATTAATTAAGTTTAATTAATTTAGGATAATCAAGAGATGATTTGATAATAATTACTTAATGTAATTATTAAGGTAAGATTATTTAGGGAAGTAAATAATATGATAATTACTGGAAGTAATTAGTTGAATAATGATTTTATTAATAGAAGTAATTTGAGTTAATTACTTTGAATAATTAATCAAGGGATTAATTAAAAGAAATTAATTAAGGAATAATTAATTTAGTTAAAAAAAGTAATTAAGGGTAATTAATTACTGATTGAAGATTAATCAAGGGTGATTAATAAATGTTGTTTAATTAAAGGTTAATTACTTAATGTAATTAATTTAATTTTAGTAATTAATAATCAATTTGTAATTAAGGATCATTAATTAATATAATTAATGATGTAATTAATATTGATTAATTAAGTAATAATTAATAATTGAAGTGATTAATTAATGTAATTAATTAAGGTTTAATATAATTAATTATAGTTGATTAAGTTAATTAATTTTAGTTAATTAATTAATGAAGTAATTAAAGGTTAAGTGGTTAAGGATAATTAATTTGAGAAATTAATTGAGGATAAATTACTTGGATGCAATTAAAAGATAATTAATCAAAGATGATTAATTAAAATGAATTATTAAAGGATAATTAATTAATTAATTAATGGTTAAGTAAGCAGGATTTATAAAATAAAGTAATTAATTTAATTCACTTTAAATTAATTAGAGATGATATAAATCATTACTTATGAATGAGTGATAGTATTGAATACTTGGCATTGATTGATATCTCTGATGAGATATATGCTGTATGATATGGATGTTAGTTGAATTGTATGGATTATCTGATATTGTTGATTATCTATTGTAAATTATCTTTCTTTGTGTATAAAGATAATGAATTTAATTGTTTTAACCTTTAAAACAACTTGGCCTTAAAAGATACGCTTTGGATTTCGATGAGACCGGGATCGGGTTTCCGTATACCGGATTTCCAGGTCTGGAGACCCGAATACCACATCGATCCAAATTAACGATAGGTCGTGAATCAAGTGAAGATGAAGATTCAGAGTGCAAGGGTTATTGTCGTTAACTCTAAGGGTGATTCCAAAACGAGTGTAACGAGATAATGCCTTCGGTTTTGTTCGAACCCGGAACGAACTTGTATGGATTGAATGCTTTCAGCACATCGTCAGGTGGACGATGAGCATTCTAAGATAGATGTGTTCTTTTTAAAGGTAATCGTGACCTCAAGCCTCACAAACCGGAAATGGCTAAAACAGGGGAGGTGCAGCAAGGTTAGTGGGTAGCACCCAAGTAGGACAAGGTTACCTCTGTCTAGATGTCCCTTTCTATTTTCGACTTAGTGGTGCAGTTGCTGATCCCAACCGTGAGGTATCTTGTGCGGGAATTATCCAGTAAGGGATGTTCCGACCTTGTGTTGCAGGGGATTGGGAGTGATCCTCGGTACGGTGATCTAGGCCACGTACTGTGACGGGCGGTACCCCAGTAGCCCTGCCATTGTATGGAATCCAAACTCCAATAAGTGCCGTACGTATTAGTTGTGCCCAACTATGTTGGAATGTGAGATGTAAGCATTTCAGCTATTTCTATATTTTACTTGAAAACCCTAGACCCTATTATAATAAAATCAGATTTCCTATCAAATGTTTTGGTTAGCGTAAGGTAAAAACTTACCCATGTTTATTTGTGGGGAGTCTTACGTGATACCTTTTCTTTCTAAAGGTTTTAAAGTTAAGCAAGTTTAACCTGTTACTCACACCAGACCCATGTCTGACCCAAGTGTTTATTTCTGTTTTATAAACTCTTGGGTACTCAAATTTTTACGAGTAGCCAAGGGATTCAGGTTTAGCTTTGACGAATATTCTGGAGGAGCAATGGAGCAGGAGGCTTCGGCGTTCGTAGATATAGTATTCCGCTGTGTTGATATCTGTGATAGTGTCTTGTCTTGTTTTTGAGTTGTAATGTCTAGACAGATGTTTATAACTGTCTAGTAAGTGATGTATATGCTGTGTAACTCTGTAAAGTGTTGTATACTATGTAATAGTTTATGTTATTAATATAATTTATTCGTTCCGCTGTGAGATCGTTGTTGTTGTTTCTTTCTTTCTTCTCTTCTTTTCTATTTTCTACCCCTTTCTTTCTTATTAGCGATACGACTTTCTATGGAGAGAAAGTCTTGGTCGTTACATTTATCTTCCAAAAATATCTTTACAAGATATATAATTTCATACTTCAAAAATAAATCAACGTTTATTTTTTTAAACAATTTCCCTTTTCGGTTATAAATTCCATAGTGGATTTATATTTCAAAATATCTACTGATATACGATTTTCAATCGATTTCTAATATTCACTTTCAATTTATCTTTACAAAAATAAATTCTCAAAAACGTTTCATTTCATATTGGAAAAGCATTTCCATACTTATTTAATAATAAGTAATTCCCAAATCTTATTTATTTTCAACATTTGAAAATATTCAATATACTTAAATCAAAATTAAGTATATATTTCATTCTTTAAGGAAATCATTTTCTTAAACACATCTATTTGAGTCAAAACGAATGTTACGTAAAACATCGTTACGACGGCCCAAAATCACTAGTATAGGGGTTCGAAATTAAGATAGATATATAAATCCCAATACTATACAAAATATTTCCTTTCGGAAATCATTTACTATAACAACAGTGTTATAGTCCACCATTTCCTTCTATTTCTCGAAAACGTCTATTTCAACAGTAAATGTTGAAATCTATGTTTTCCATACTTAATACATTTTAAAAACATCTTTAAAACAATTAACTTCGTTTTATAATATCACTTCCCCAAAACATATCCATTTAATTTAAAAATATATTCACTGTCCAAAATCGTAAATATACTTAGTTAACAAATTTAACGTTTCTACACATTTTACTTAAAAGATTATCCACTGTCCAAAATCGTGGATAAAATTCCCAACCAAACTCTTATTATTACAACATTTAACTTAAAGGATAATTCGCTGTCCAAAATCACGAATATATCTCCTTTAATAACTTCTATGTTTAATTTATCAAATTCAATTGATTTCGAATTTACAAACAATGTTTATAAATTCCATTTCTATTAATAAAATCCCTTTTTTAAATCAATTCCATTTAATAACTTCACAAATTCATAAATCTTATTTACTTATAAGATTTACTTATACTTCATCTTAACACTTTAAAACTCTTTTATAACTCAATTATTTTGATCTATAAAATATCAATTTTAAATCTTATATATATAAACCATTTAAAATAAATCAAAAATCTCAATTTAAATAAACCAATCCTTTTTATAATTTACAAATCGTTATTTAAGCTTATATAACTCCAAAATCATACTTAAGTATTATTTTCCAAAAATCATAAGTTTTATAAAAATAAAAATTTTAACGTTTATTTATTTAAAATGAATCAATTCCATAAAACGTATACTTTCAAAAATCACTTTAAAATCCTTTGTAAATTAGAAATCGTTAATTTAATGTTTTTAAAACTTCAAAATAAGTCCAATGATGCAACAGCACCAAATAGTCAATCATGACAACAAAACATCATATATCATCATATGATAATCAAATATATCACAATATCTGTAACCAAATAAATACTAGTGAGGAATCCAGTTGGATCCCTCCAACCTGTTTCCCTGCATCCACAGATGTTAGCACAATACCAATTCCGTTCCAGTACGGAATATCGCGGTATATGGGATCTATAAAATATTATTCGCTATTATACGGCGCAATATGGGCTCATCCGCTATATAATGCGGGAAATCAACTCCAAGTACATAAATAATACCAATTTCACTTTACGATGAAATATTCGCGGTATATGTTTTTAATAAATAACCTCCGCTTAATAACGGCGTATAATGTCTATTTTAATCAACAACAGATAATAATTTATCATCCAGGCATACAATCAACAATTTTAAATATAACTATTTAAAATTTACATTGAACTATTTCGATTGAGTGAGAAGTTCTCACCTTGAATTTCCGATAACAGTTGCAGCGTTTTATTTTGAATAAAATTAAACACACGTTTAATTTTACTCAAAATTTTACTAGATCCAAACGACTCCAATCCAGCTCTATTGCGTAGAGCTCATCAAAACGAAGCCAACGCAAAAAGTTTCGTCGAATTCCGACCTCGTATGAAAGAGTTACGCTATTTTAAACATTGTACACACACATATATATATATTTAAATCAATTTAAAAATTTATTTTAAAACCCTAACTTGATCAAAGCCATTCATTCCCTAGCATCCAGATCTTAGCCGCATGATGCTACTTCTTCCCAACAGATAACGAACGTGAATTGAACCCATCGGCCTCCGAACTACCATCAATTTTCACGACCACCTCCATCATCTTGAAGACGATCAGCTAGCGCCACCACGAAGCCCATCACCAGAGCCACCTACGCCGTGAGTGCGGTCAAACCCGGTCAACCCCATCACCTCGATTTGCATGAAAAACGTAGCGAATTTGAACGCGATTTCCCGTCGATCCAAAGCTCCATTTCCGATCTCCACCGTTGGATAGTTAGATCTTGATGCCCTCTACAACTTTGTAGTTGAGAGTTTTTGCTAATTGTTGATGGATTGAGAGGAAAATGAGGAAGAAAATTCGTGCATTTCTGGCCATCAACAGTAAAGTGGCGGCTAGGGTTTTGGTTTGGGCTTTAGTGTAAAATTGTGAAATATGGGGCCTTTTATAGAAAAATTCCAAAACACTATTCATCGAAAATTTTCCGAACTCCAAATCAAACATGCCGGCTGGCGTTTCTAAGGTTTACCCCGCATTCCGAATGCAATGAAACATGTTTCGGGAGCTAATTCGGTCATCTGTACGAGTTATGGCAATAAACGATCGATTTAAAATTAAATCGGTTAATCAAATTTCTATGCGTTTTAGCTTGCCCCGGACAAACGGTAAATCCGATTGACACGAAATTTGAAACCTTACAATAATATGACATTACAGATCCGATGAAACTTGTTTCGTCAAAATCCGAGACTGTTCGAAAAATGGCTAATTTCACTAGTCGATTAAATATTAAAATATTCAATTTTCACAATTTAACTTTAAATTCAATTTTAAAAGTTTACAAACATCATTCTAACTTCAATATGATTTAATATAACTTTATAAATCATTTTAAATCATATTAAATCCAGATTTCAATTATTTCTGGAATTTCAACTATTAAATTATCGATTAAATTATCCAATTAAATCCAATATTCGAAAAATAAATTATTCGACTTATTAATTCTACTTGTTAATATTTAAAATCAATTAAATATACAAATTTCAAATGTCAGAAATTCTGGGTCATTACAAACTTCCCCCCTTAAAAGAATTTCGTCCTCGAAATTACCAAGTAAGAAAAATTCACAAAATCTATTAACTTCCCAAAACAAACCGTTCAAATTAGATTTACAAATCTCTTAAGTGTTTAACTTTTCCAAAAATCCAATAGTTAAACTTCTTACAAAAACTTTACTAAGTTTTCAAACCATACTTAGTTTTCAAATTTCTCAAAAATATTCTAATGCCTTAAATTTTCAAAAAATTTCGCCATAGCCTCCTTTGCGCGGCTCGATCCGAAAAAAAATGACAGTGTATATATATCACAAATATACATCTCAGCAAGTGATGAGGCATCCCGTAGGGAAAAAAGTGTAAAAGTATGTTATTTAATCCGAGATATGTACCTTATATATAATTAGCGAGCGTATACGGCTAATATAGCGCGAAAGCGAGCTCCAAATGCGAAGCAAACGCCATCCACACCTACTAAACACTCAATCAAAGAAATGAGAACATGTATATAGAAAATAATATCGATATACATCATATAGCAACAACAATATGTGCCAATATAGCAAATGCAACAAAACAACAAATGCCAGCATCAAACAACTATTCAACCAATAAACATCCAACAATCAATGTCTATTCAAATCAGTTCATAACCAAATCAATATAAATTCACTTCTCATTAATATTCATTGAATTGATTTTCAATTTTAATCCCAGTTGATTCATTAACATTGGATTTTATCAACATTCATTTTCATTTAATTAGTTACATTCACTAATTTACATTCAAGTTGGTTTATTTTCAAATCAAATCCAATTTTATTCAAATTTATTTCAATTACATAGCTTTTAATTTCGCTAATTCAATTTAATTATCACTTAATGAATTATACATAATCAACTAACAACCAAATAACAACCAATGTATAACCAACACATTTAATTCCAATTGGTTTAATATTAAATTGATCTTCCATTCAATTTATTTACATTCAATTGATTAACATTCAATCCATTCATTAATTCAACTGCTAATTCATTTTACATTTGAAGTTGAATATCACTTATATAACTCAAGTTCATATTCATTTAATTCACTTGATTATTTACTTCGATACCAAAATCAATTTCATTCAACATCACTTAAGTTATATTCCAATTTCAAACAGCATTTGTTTCACTTACATTTTCTCATTTTATAAGTTGTACAACTTATATTCAACCTTTCAAAACCATTTTTGAAATCAATTCAAATTATCCTTTGAATTTCCAAAACCAAATCCAAATTTTCCGAACAACTTTCATTTAAAATAATTTGGCAGCAATTCCTCTTTTGGAAACCCAAAAATGAACACCAATGATGTCGCGATCATCATCAGAATTATTTTCCAGCGACCGAAAAGAGTTTAGAGCTTTCATCTCTCCAAAACAATTTTCCAAAACATCAAATCCTTTCAAACACTTCCCTGGAATTTTATTTCAGATTATAAATCACATTTACAAATCTTTTTACTTATATATTCTCACTTCTTATATATATAAGATTATTTTACAATTGTATATCATATTAATTATAATTCCATATTTATAATTCATTGGTTTATACAATTCATTCTTTTACAACTGTTGTTTTTATTTGACTTATTCAAACAACCAACCAATCAATTTATATATATATTAATAATTTCCGGAAAATTATTTTTTTATATATAAAATATAATCGAGGTAAAATTATTTCATCTACCCAATTTAAAAACAATATCGTGCCGAATTGTTCTATACAAGTGTTTAGAGATCCCTATCGATAGAGTTGTACTGACTATACCGACCAGAATCCATATACCACTCAACAAATCAATCATCACAATATTATATTCACTAACAAATACGCGCTCGTATCTATTATTACACTTCAAACTCATTCTAGAGTACTACTGACTCTATCTCTAATGAGTAACACCCAACAGAGCCATGGTTGTCGCTTAACCATATGCTCTGATACCAAATGTAACGAACGCGATTTTTCGTCGCTCGAAAATCGACATTAATACGTCCACTGTATCAACTGCCGAGCAATCGAATGCCAGAAAACCGAATTGTTATGGAGAAAAAGAAGAGGTAGAAGAAAACAGAAGAAAAAGAAAGAAGAAACAACAGAAAACATAGAAACAGAAACAATATTTGAATCTCACATTCGCAGTGGAACAACATATAATAGATAAATGAATAATCTTTAAATCAAAGAACTATATCATTTTATACATTACATCATCATCAGAGTTTACAACAACAATACAACACTGGGCAGTTATACAAACTTGTCCTCATACAGAATACACAGCGGAATAAATAATATCATATACAAGTGGTATGTCTCGCCATCCAGCTCGCCACTAAGCTCCACAGCATCCCGAATCCAGAATGACCTGATGACCTGACTCTAGACTGCCCGTGTGGAAATTGGTGGGTACCCAGAGTTTAGGAAGGAAACAATAAACTCCAGGTCAGTCATGGTGACTGGTGTGAGAACTTAAAACAGTTTTATTTATCTTTAAAACAACAACAACAAAGCAAGTAGAAAATATCCGCAATGCTTTTGGAAAATGAAACTACCATAAGGCCTCCCGCCACACACACAATGCAAACGCAGAATTTGGAGGAGATTTCTCCTTATGATAGTCAAAGATGCTTACTACGCAAAACAAATCATTTTGGGATATTATTATTAGTCATAGTGAGGAAAACATTTCGAAAGTACAATATAAATCTTAGCCAGCATAGGTACCATGATAGTATGCCTACTATAGCTACCATGTTAAATGGCAGGTTCTACAACTAAAACCGTACAAGGCTCGTATTGTTTCTTTGGATTTCCAACAAATGGTCAGGCCAAGGAACTTCCCATTGCCACATAGGTACGCCTCTGGAAAGACGCCCCAAGAACCTAACCGGATCTCTGCCAACACAAGGCCGGGTTACCCCTAACTGGGTAACTACTGACACGAATATGTCATCCCCCGATCGTAACCGATCTATATCCGAGGATCCTCGATTTCCAACAACCACAAAGTAATAAATTTGCAGCAACAACATAGGTTAAGTATCTAGGCTCCATACCATGATACCACCTCTATCCAGAAGGAATGAAATACACTAAAGGGGCGCTACCCCCTAATAACCTTGCTGCATCCTTGATGTTTTGACCATTTCCGAGGTGTGAGGTCCGACGAAGTCTCGTCCACAAAGCTACGCTTTGGTACAAAGCCATGCTTTGGGTCAAACAAATGATCAAAGTAATGATCATAAAGATAAATGATCAAACAAATGATCATATCACAAATGATCAAACAATGATCATTACACAGCAACACTCAGCATGCCACGTTACCAACTTGGGAGTATATCACTAATAACCTTCAACCACACAACCTCTGAGCTCGTACGTCTCAAAGAAGAGTGTTAAGCTAAGAGAATAAATTCTCCGCCACCAACAGATATGTATTTGAAAGAAACCAACTTTATATCTCAATTTGTAATGTCGGACATACAACCATACAAGTCTGTTCCAGGATCGAACAGAACCGAAGGCACTTCAAAAGAAGTCCTTGCAATCCGGATAACCTATAATCACGTCCGGACTTCCCATCACTAAGGGTGATAAAACCTCTATATCGGAGATCAGCCGATGTAGAGTAACTCGACGGTAATCCTTCCGTTTTCAAAAATATCCGGTCTTCAACACCGATCATCAAATGCAATCCATTACGACGTATCACATATTCGGAATGGGTTATTCGACCCAAAGGTCCTTTCCTGGCTAACCCGAATAGTGAGCGCAATACTTTGAAAATAAGTGTGGCATTCAAATTCAAGCAAATCACAACAAATACCCATTCAAGGTAATTATTGATAGTCGGTTATTTAACTATCAATAAGTCTACACAGCATCATCAGATTCCAAATAATTTTCCAAATTATTTATCTTCCAAAAATATCTTTACAAGATATATAATTTCATACTTCAAAAATAAATCAACGTTTATTTTTTTAAACAATTTCCCTTTTCGGTTATAAATTCCATAGTGGATTTATATTTCAAAATATCTACTGATATACGATTTTCAATCGATTTCTAATATTCACTTTCAATTTATCTTTACAAAAATAAATTCTCAAAAACGTTTCATTTCATATTGGAAAAGCATTTCCATACTTATTTAATAATAAGTAATTCCCAAATCTTATTTATTTTCAAAATTTGAAAATATTCAATATACTTAAATCAAAATTAAGTATATATTTCATTCTTTAAGGAAATCATTTTCTTAAACACATCTATTTGAGTCAAAACGAATGTTACGTAAAACATCGTTACGACGACCCAAAATCACTAGTATAGGGTTTCGAAATTAAGATAGATATATAAATCCCAATACTATACAAAATATTTCCTTTCGGAAATCATTTACTATAACAACAGTGTTATAGTCCACCATTTCCTTCTATTTCTCGAAAACGTCTATTTCAACAATAAATGTTGAAATCTATGTTTTCCATACTTAATACATTTTAAAAACATCTTTAAAACAATTAACTTCGTTTTATAATATCACTTCCCCAAAACATATCCATTTAATTTAAAATTATATTCACTGTCCAAAACCGTAAATATACTTCGTTAACAAATTTAATGTTTCTACACATTTTACTTAAAAGATTATCCACTGTCCAAAATCGTGGATAAAATTCCCAACCAAACTCTTATTATTACAACATTTAACTTAAAGGATAATTCGCTGTCCAAAATCACGAATATATCTCCTTTAATAACTTCTATGTTTAATTTATCAAATTTAATTGATTTCGAATTTACAAACAATGTTTATAAATTCCATTTCTATTTATAAAATCCCTTTTTTAAATCAATTCCATTTAATAACTTCACAACTTCATAAATCTTATTTACTTATAAGATTTACTTATACTTCATCTTAACACTTTAAAACTCTTTTATAACTCAATTATTTTGATCTATAAAATATCAATTTTAAAATCTTATATATATATATAAACCATTTAAAATAAATCAAAAATCTCAATTTAAATAAACCAATCCTTTTTATAATTTGCAAATCGTTATTTAAGCTTATATAACTCCAAAATCATACTTAATTATTATTTTCCAAAAATCATAACTTTTATAAAAATTAAAATTTTAACGTTTATTTATTTAAAATGAATCAATTCCATAAAACGTATACTTTCAAAAATCACTTTAAAATCCTTTGTAAATTAGAAATCGTTAATTTAATGTTTTTAAAACTTCAAAATAAGCCCAATGATGTGTAACGACCTGTATTTTTACGGATCGAAAGATTGTAAAACAGTTGTTAAGCCGTTCAGAGTTTAGGTCGTTAGTGTTGATAAGTCAACCAAACTTAGGTCGTGTGATAGTTAGGTCGTGTTGTAGCTTAGGTCGTACAATAGCTTGGGACGACTTAAGAGATTGGAATGACCTAAGGAGTAGACGACTTAGGGGTTTAGACGACCTATAAGAAAGTTGGCGACTTAAGGAAGTAGGCGACTTAAGAAGTCGGCGACTTAAGGGTTAGCGGCATAAGAGTAGCAACCTAGGAGACTGGGCGAGCTAACGACTTAAGGAGGATAGGTCGGCAATGACCTAAGGAGTTGGTGGTAGCAGTTAGCGACCAAGGGGTTGAGTGAGTTAACGACCTAAGGAAGTTAAGTCGTGGACGAGTTAAGGTGTTAGGTCGTTGAGTTGCTATGGCGTGTTTAGTTAGGTCATTAGACGACCTAAGAGTGTTAGGTCGTGAGTTGTTAAGTCGCGTGAGGACTTATTTTGTTAAGTCGCTAAGCCGCATCTCTGGTTAAGTCGTAGGTTGGAAGATTTGTTAAGTCGTAGGATGTATTGAGTCGTTAAGTCGTAGGTTGGAAGATTTGTTAAGTCGTAGGATGTGTTGAGTCGTTAAGTCGTAGGTCGTGGGGATAGTTAAGTCGTGGACGACTTAAGGAGCAGACGACCTAAGAATTTAGCCTATAAATACACGTTTTTGCCTCACTTTTTGGGATCCGGATTTTGAAGCGACGAAGTGCTGCCATTTTGAGAGCTCGAATTCTACACTTCTTCACTTCTTTTCTCCACTTTGATTTTGTGCCTCCTTTCATCCAAATCGAAGATCCAAGGGCTTAGATTGAAGATCTACAACCATCGAAGAGAGATTTCATCGTTTGAAGCGGAGTTTTGGAGAATCGAGTTAGATCCTTCGCTGTCCATATCTGAAGTGTGTTGCTTTTGAAGTGTTTAGGTGATTCGGTGAGTGGTGGTTATCTCTCACACGGATCCAAAGGAGTATATCGGATTGGTGGCTTGATTTTGTGTTAAAATAGTGATTTCCATGCATTTTCTCAAACTTAAGTGTAGATCTATTGTTCATGATGATTTGACATCCATTTTACTACATGTTAATCTATGCAAGTTCATTCATCAAGTTGTAGAGATATTGCTCATGATTCATGCTTGTTAGATTTGGACTCTTTATTTACAAAATTGCCATTTTAGTTATAATTGCTTTTAGATCTTGTTTGCATGATTGATTACTTGGATTAATGATTGATTTGATTGATTGTTATAAATTAGTTGATTAGTTGATGGATTTAGACAAGATGGTCGAAGATGATTCAAAAGCTAAGGGAAAGGCTCTTGAATTGGAAAAGCTGCTCGTGGCATATATGGCAGTTGATGAAGCTCATATGGATAGATTTGATGATGATGTTGAGATGAGGCTTTGCTATGATGAGATGAAGCGAGGCATGATATGAGATAGCCTTGGTTTAATCCAGACGGGATCATTCCAAGCATGTTGGTAACTCGGTGAAACGGTTCGAGTTCGAGGATAATGGTTGGCTCGAGAGGCGCTTGAGCCAGTATGAGAATAGTCGTCGAGGAGGATGACTAGAAGGCTGAGATTTCATCGTTGTTGAAGGTTCTAGCAGGCTCAAAGCAAGAGTACGCTGGGCAGATTCAATAGTACCAAAAGATTAAAGTTGGTAGTCGAGTACTCTGGGCAGATTCGATAGTCCTAGGCACGGGCTGCGACGACGTGCAGAGTTCTGTCTAGAACCGGGGTTACCATTGGCCCTTGACGAACGGCTGAAAGAATGTGCCGGTCATTCAATTAACGGTGGTATCGAAGCAATGATAACAGTGATAGCCAGAGTCATGGATGTTTGGTTGTATCGTCATTCGGTCTCAAGAGCGATATTTTCTGGGTGCTTATCTGATCTTGGTTTAGGCCTTGGGGGTTTGTACTTGGAAAACATCGACCTTGACTCGAGTGATAATTGCTTTACTTTAAATGTCTGCTTTGCTATGTTTATTTCTGCTTAGTGTGTCTAGGGGCTATCACTGTAGAAAGAGGTGGAGTGGGAGGGTTGGATACCTATTCCTTTTACCTTTATGCTCTTTTGGTATGTTGTTAGTTAATTTACCGCTCACTAAGACTGTTGTCTGACTCAAGGTTTTATGTTCAACTCTTATTACCTTGGGCTGTTCATCCATTTTGGGATGGGCAGACTAGGTAGCAGGTGACAGGTGCTGTTCTTGGTTTCCAACGATGCTGATGACGAAGACGAGCTAGAGGCTTGCATATTATTTTCTTACTATATGCACTGGATGTTCCGCTGCTTGTATAATTCTCTGAGTGATATGTAGTGAGGCTTGATGTATTGACTATTCAGATGTTTGTATTCAACTATTATGAAGCTATATTGATGAGATTCTATTTTGTGAAGCTTCACTATATATATTCTCTATTGTATTTTATCCATGCGCTGTGAGTAATACGATAGATTTTGCTGCTTTAATTTAACCTTGGCAATCGTCCATGGCTGCCTGGCACACTTTACAGCGCACTATTTCCATGTTTAGTGCAGGAGTCATGGGCGGTCGTCACATTTGGTATCAAAGCATTGGTTAATCGATTTTAGCCAACGCTCGCTGACGTAACTACGTATGAGAGACGTAATTGTATTTTGATGATTACTATATATAATATAGTAGCTTAGAAGTATGTGAGTCCTTTATGCAGTTGTTTCTCAAGGTGTGCTGATCATTTCTTTTATAGATATTAAGAATGAGTCGAAGAGGGAGACCAGCTGCCGTGCTACTGAGGGGGCTGCTGATTATGCTGCTATGTTCGAGGCTATGATGACTTCGATCATGAGAAGGATACCAACTCCGGGGCCATCAGTAGATGTTGGGGTTCAAGTTCAAACTCCAAAACCGGTGGATTTTGCTAAGCTATGTAAAGATTATACTGCTCTTGGAGGAAAGGTTTTCTTGGGAACAGAGTCAACTATTGAATTCCAGAGATGGATAGATGCTTGTAGAAGGATCTTTGGTGACTTGGGAATCGAGGATGCAACCAAAAGGAAGCTTGCATCAAGACAGCTTCAAGGAAGAGCTTCTGATTGGTGGAACTCTATCACCATTGATACTCCGGAGGAAGAAATTACTTGGGTGCAATTCCAAGCTAGATTTGAAGCTAAGTTCATTTCTACAGCTCAGAAATCTGTTCTATTCAGGAAGTTTGTGGAGCTCAAGCAAGGTGGAAGACCAGTTCTTGAGTATGTTTCTGAGTTTGAAGCCTTGTCCAAGTATGCCCGGTCGTATATTGAATCTTCATATCAGAAGAACGAGAAGTTTGTGACAGGCTTGGACAGTTATCTTGGGAGGCAGTTGGTGGATCATCTGGACGATCCATTTGAGAAGCTTGTAGAGAAGGCTCTCAGGAACGAGAATCTGTTTCCTAAAGAAGGATCTGTCACTGTTGTGACCAAGAAGGAGTCTAAACCACAACAGGGTGGAAACAAGAAGAGGAAGCAGCAGCAGTAGAAGGGTAAGGATGGCCAGAAGAAGTCGAACGGCAAAGTGACCTGCTACAATTGTCAGCAGAAGGGCCATTTCTCTAGAGATTGCAAGAATCCAAAGGTGCCGGTGAAGTGCCACGACTATGACAAGCCGGGGAATATTAAGAAGAATTGTCCAGAACCGCGGAAGGACAAGCAGATTGTGTAAGCTAATGCTTTGGGGGCTATTCCATCATCTTCAAAAGCTCCTACCGCTGAAGAGAAAGGAAAGAGTGTGGTGGTTCAAGGTACTCTCTCCATATGTGGTGTTCCAGTTAGAGTGTTATTCGATACTGGGGCGTCGCATTCTTTTGTTTGTAATGAACTTGTAGGCCGGTTGGGTTTAGTACCAGATATTGTTGATAGGCCATTGGTTGTGACTAATCCAGTTGGTGGTTCGTCTTGTCTGTGTATGCTATGCCGTGGTCTGATTGTATCGATTCATGATTGCTCTTTTGTTTGTGATTGTTTTGTTCTGAACTTTGCGGGGTTCGGAATTATTTTGGGTATGGACTGGCTTAGGAAGTATGCGGCAAAGGTTGATTGTGAAAGGTTGGAGGTGACAGTCGAGAATGTGGAAGGGCGAAAGGTTGTGATACGATGTAAGCATGAGGAAGGCGTCTTCATGAGCTTCATGTATTCGCTGGTTGTTCCACAGGATGGACTGTCATCGGTGCCAATCGCTAATGGATTTGAGGATGTCTTTGATGAGGTCAAAGGGTTACCGCCGCATAGAGAGATTGAGTTTCGTATCGATCTAGTTGAAGGAGCCAGACCTGTTGTGATGCCTCTTAGGCGGATGGCGCCTAGGGAACAACAAGAGTTAAAGGTGCAAGTTGATGATCTTTTACAGAAAGGATTCATTCGGCATAGTGTGTCCGAATGGGGTGCACCAGTTGTGTTTGTAACCAAAGCGGATGGATCGTTGAGGTTGTGTGTGGATTATCGTGAGCTGAATAAAGTGACTAAGAAGAACAAGTATCCATTGCCGAGAATAGATGACTTGTTTGATCAGCTTCATGAAGCTAAGGTGTTTTCTCAGATGGATTTGGCAACGGGATTTCACCAGTTAAGAGTGGCTAAGGATAGTGTGCCGAAGACTGCTTTCAGGACACCATCCGGTTTCTTTGAGTGGCTAGTAATGCCGTTTGGATTGACCAATGCGCCAGCATATTTTGTGGATCTTATGAATAGAGTGTTCAGAGATCAGTTGAACAAGTTCGTACTAGTGGTCGTGGATGATATTTTTATTTATTCCAGAACTGAGGAAGAGCACAAGACGCACTTGCGTATTGTTTTGGAAATATTACAGAAACATCAGCTGAAGGCTATGTTTTCGAAGTGTCACTTCTGGAAGAGCGAAGTGAGGTTCTTAGGCCATATTATCTCTGGAAATGGAATAGCGGTTGATCCTGCTAAGGTGGCAGCAATCCAGGATTGGGTTAGACCTAAGAATGCATCTGATGTGAGAAGTTTTCTTGGATTAGCAGGATACTATCGTCGATTTATCAAAGACTTTTCCAAGATGGCTGCACCATTGACAGAATTGACGAAAATGAATCAAGTATTCAGATGGGATACTAAGTGTGAGCAAGCTTTCGGAATCCTAAAAGAGCGACTGACAAGTGCTCCTGTTTTGACTATTCCAAGTGTAAATGATGAGATGGTGGTTTACACCGACGCATGTGGTACTGGACTTGGAGCAGTGCTGATGCAAAAGGGTAAAGTTGTTGCGTATGCAAGTCGACAACTGAAGCCACATGAAAGGAATTATCCGACTCATGATTTGGAGTTAGCGGCGATTGTTTTTGCTCTGAAGATGTGGAGACATTATCTATTGGGAGTTCGATTCGAGTTGTTTACAGATCATAAGTCATTGAAGTATCTTTTCTCCCAAAAGGATTTGAATCTTAGGCAGCAACGATGGCTAGAGTTTTTGGCATCATATGATTTTGGTATAGCCTATACTCCGGGAAAGGGTAACGCAGTGGCAGATGCATTAAGTCGAAGACATGCAGGATTGGGAGCCATGTTTTCAGAATGGAAGAATCTCGAGTATTTAGCTGGATTTGACTTCAGGCCCAGATGTGAATTGGAACCTGAGATGTTGGCAAACTTATTGATAAGACCGACTCTTGTGGAAAGGATTGGCGAGAGCCAAAAGCGAGACGATAAGCTTGTCAAGATTATCCGTGATTTGGAATCTGGATTGGACCCAGAAAAGGATAAAGGATTCGAGGTCGATCGAGAGGGTTGGCTTCGGAAGCAAGGACGACTATTTGTTCCCGATATAGATGAATTGAGAAATGAAGTTCTGATGGAAAGTCATCACTCGAAGCTGACAATTCATCCCGGTGGAAATAAGATGTATCGGGATATGAAGAGAACCTATTACTGGGAAGGTATGAAGAAGGATGTTGGAAATTTTATTTCCAAGTGCATGAACTGCCAGTTGGTAAAAGCCGAGCAAAAGAAGCCCAGTGGATTGCTTCAGCCATTAGAAGTTCCTACATGGAAGTGGGAGCAAATATCGATGGATTTTATCGATGGACTACCTAGAACAAGAGCGGGAAATGAAGGGATTTGGGTCATCGTAGATCATTTGACTAAGAGTGCAAGATTCATTCTTGTTCGATCAACCAGAACTGCATCAAAGTTGGCTGAGCTGTATGTTAAGTGGATAGTTCGATTCCATGGTATTCCGAAAAGTATAGTGAGTGATCGAGACCCATTGTTCACTAGTAGATTTTGGAAGAGCTTCCAGGAAGTTTTGGGAACCGAGTTGTGTTTGAGTACAGCTTATCACCCCCAAACAGATGGTCATACCAAGAGAGTCAACCGAGTTTTGGAAGATCTCCTCAGGGCACGTGTTTTGGATTTCGGAGGATCATGGGAAGATCACCTTCATTTGGTAGAATTTTCGTATAATAACAGTTACCAGTCAAGCATTGGTATGGCACCGTATGAAGCATTGTATGGAAGACCGTGTAACTCTCCGACATATTGGTTGGAAATAGGGGAAAAGCTGATACTTGGGCCAGAAATGATTCGACAGACTTCGGATTGCATAGAGATCATTCGGCAACGAATGAAGGCAGCCCAAGACCGACAGAAAAGTTATGCCGTTAAGCGTTGTAAGGATTTGGAATTCGACTTAGGTGATATGGTTTTTGTGAAGATTTCTCCACTGAAGAATGTTATTCGATTCGAGAAGAAAGGAAAATTGACTCCGAGATTTGTTGGACCATTCCCGATCATCGAGCTAATTGGAAAGCTCGCCTACAAATTGGAGTTACCAGAAAAGATGGTAACTTGTTCTAATTTTAGAATTCTGCATGCTAGGATAGAATTGGATGCATGGTTTGTTGATTGCTATGGATGGTAGGCATGCAGAATAGTTTTGATTGCTCTTGTTTGTTTGGAATTTCGGGGGCGAAATTCCTAAGGGGGAGAGAATGTAACGACCCGTATTTTTACGGATCGAAAGATTGTAAAACAGTTGTTAAGCCGTTGAGAGTTTAGGTCGTTAGTGTTGATAAGTCAACCAAAGCTTAGGTCGTGTGATAGTTAGGTCGTGTAGTAGCTTAGGTCGTACAATAGCTTGGGACGACTTAAGAGATTGGAATGACCTAAGGAGTAGACGACTTAGGGGTTTAGACGACCTATAAGAAAGTTGGCGACTTGAGGAAGTAGGCGACTTAAGGAGTCGACGACTTAAGGGTTAGCGGCATAAGAGTAGCAACCTAGGAGACTGGGCGAGCTAACGACTTAAGGAGGATAGGTCGGCAACGACCTAAGGAAGTTGGTGGTAGCAGTTAGCGACCTAGGGGTTGAGTGAGTTAACGACCTAAGGAAGTTAAGTCGTGGACGAGTTAAGGTGTTAGGTCGTTGAGTTGCTATGCGTGTTTAGTTAGGTCATTAGACGACCTAAGAGTGTTAGGTCGTGAGTTGTTAAGTCGTGTGAGGACTTATTTAGTTAAGTCGCTAAGCCGCATCTCTGGTTAAGTCATAGGTTGGAAGATTTGTTAAGTCGTAGGATGTGTTGAGTCGTTAAGTCGTAGGTTGAAAGATTTGTTAAGTCGTAGGATGTGTTGAGTCGTTAAGTCGTAGGTTGGAAGATTTGTTAAGTCGTAGGATGTGTTGAGTCGTTAAGTCGTAGGTCGTGGGGATAGTTAAGTCGTGGACGACTTAAGGAGCAAACGACCTAAGAATTTAGCCTATAAATACACGTTTTTGCCTCACTTTTTGGGATCCGGATTTTGAAGCGACGAAGTGCTGCCATTTTGAGAGCTCGAGTTCTACACTTGTTCACTTCTTTTCTCCACTTTGATTTTGTGCCTCCTTTCATCCAAATCGAAGATCCAAAGGCTTAGATTGAAGATCTACAACCATCGAAGAGAGATTTCATCGTTTGAAGCGGAGTTTTGAAGAATCGAGTTAGATCCTTCGCTGTCCAGATCTGAAGTGTGTTGCTTTTGAAGTGTTTAGGTGATTCGGTGAGTGGTGGTTATCTCTCACATGGATCCAAAGGAGTATATCGGATTGGTGGCTTGATTTTGTGTTAAAATAGTGATTTCCATGCATTTTCTTAAACTTAAGTGTAGATCTATTGTTCATGATGATTTGACATCCATTTTACTACATGTTAATCTATGCAAGTTCATTCATCAAGTTGTAGAGATATTGCTCATGATTCATGCTTGTTAGATTTGGACTCTTTATTTACAAAATTGCCATTTTAGTTATAATTGCTTTTAGATCTTGTTTGCATGATTGATTACTTGGATTAATGATTGATTTGATTGATTGTTATAAATTAGTTGATTAGTTGATGGATTTAGACAAGATGGTCGAAGATGATTCAAAAGCTAAGGGAAAGGCTCTTGAATTGGAAAAGCTGCTCGTGGCATATGTGGCGGTTGATGAAGCTCATATGGATAGATTTGATGATGATGTTGAGATGAGGCTTTGCTATGATGAGATGAAGCGAGGCATGATATGAGATAGCCTTGATTTAATCCAGACGGGATCATTCCAAGCATGTTGGTAACTCGGTGAAACGGTTCGAGTTCGAGGATAATGGTTGGCTCGAGAGGCGCTTGAGCCAGTATGAGAATAGTCGTCGAGGAGGATGACTAGAAGGCTGAGATTTCATCGTTGTTGAAGGTTCTAGCAGGCTCAAAGCAAGAGTACGTTGGGCAGATTCGATAGTCCCAAAAGACTACAGTTGGTAGTCGAGTACTCTGGGCAGATTCGATAGTCCTAGGCACGGGCTGCGACGACGTGTAGAGTTCTGTCTAGAACCAGGGTTACCATTGGCCCTTGACGGACGACTGAAAGAATGTGTCGGTCATTCAATTAACGGTGATACCGAAGCAATGATAACAGTGATAGCCGGAGTCATGGATGTTTTGTTGTATCGTCATTCGGTCTCAAGAGCGATATTTTCTGGGTGCTTATCTGATCTTGGTTTAGGCCTTGGGGGTTTGTACTTGGAAAACATCGACCTTGACTCGAGTGATAATTTCTTTACTTTAAATGTCTGCTTTGCTATGTTTATTTCTGCTTAGTGTGTCTGGGGGCTATCACTGTAGAAAGAGGTGGAGTGGGAGGGTTGGATTCCTATTCCTTTTACCTTTATGCTCTTTTGGTATGTTGTTAGTTAATTTACCGCTCACTAAGACTGTTGTCTGACTCAAGGTTTTATGTTCAACTCTTATTACCTTGGGCTGTTCATCCATTTTGGGATGGGCAGACTAGGTAGCAGGTGACAGGTGCTGTTCTTGGTTTCCAACGATGCTGATGACGAAGACGAGCTGGAGGCTTGCATATTATTTTCTTACTATATGTACTGGTTGTTCCGCTGCTTGTATAAATCTCTGAGTGACATGTAGTGAGGCTTGATGTATTGACTATTCAGATGTTTGTATTCAACTATTATGATGCTATATTGATGAGATTCTATTTTGTGAAGCTTCACTATATATATTCTCTATTGTATTTTATCCATGCGCTGTGAGTAATAAGATAGATTTTGCTGCTTTAATTTAACCTTGGCAATCGTCCATGGCTGCCTGGCACACTTTACAGCGCACTATTTCCATGTTTAGTGCAGGAGTCATGGGCGGTCGTCACATGATGCAACAGCACAAAATAGTCAATCATGACAACAAAACATCATATATCATCATATGATAATCAAATATATCACAATATCTGTAACCAAATAAATACTTGTGAGGAATCCAGTTGGATCCCTCAAACCGCGTCTCATCCGCTATATAATGCGGGAAATCAACTCCAAGTACATAAATAATACCAATTTCACTTTACGGTGAAATATTCGCGGTATATGTTTTTACTTCCTTTTAAAATCCATTTTTGAAAACTGCTTCTACTCATAAATATTTTTAAATAATACTAATATTATTTTAAAAAATAAATCTTAGAAAACAATTTCAAAAGCACCGGAATTCAAGTCCCAAATTCTAACTTTAAATTTTATTATTTTAACTTAAACTAAAGTTAGATTTTTATTTCATAACTCATTACTTAAGTTTATAAACATTTTATACAACATTTCTCAAATCTATAGGTTATACAAACTTATTCACTTAAAATTTCATTTCATTATTTTATTTGATTCATTTCAAATACAATTCACTTCCATTTAAACTTCCTTCAGTTAACTTCATTTTATTTACTTCATTTCACTAACTCAATTTATTTAACATTACTTTGGTTAATTCCTTTATTTCATATCTCAAAATTCAAATTTTCCTTTGTTTGGTTAACCAAAATATTCAACCATTTTAAAATTCGGGTTTACTTTCCTGTTCAAATTCATAACTTGTAAACTTATTTCTTATTTATACTATTTTCAATTTATAAGTTCAAAAACTATTTCATATATTTATCAAATCATACTTGGAATTTTTTTCACAATCAAAACTTGGTTTAACCGAAAATAAATTTCTTTTGGTAGCAATTCTCACTCAGAAACTCAAAAATGAATACTGACGATGTTGTAGTCATCCTCATAATTATTCCTTAGCGACTAAAGTGAGTTCAATGCTTTTATTTCTTCAAAATTCTTTTTAAAATATCTTTCTAGTAAAAAACACTTCCAAATAATATTATTATTATTTCTGAAAACTTTGAAAACCATTTTTGAAAATCAACGGAATTTAAATTCTAAAATTCTCAGCTTTTAAATCCTTTCTATTTATAAGCCATATTATAAATATACTTATACAATTCCATTACCTTATTATGAAAACATTTGTTAATTTACATTTTTGTTATTGCAAACAATTATTATTGTAATTAGATTTCAATTCAATCTAATTATCGAATGCTTCGTGAAGTAGAGTTCACAAAGTATTCGTTTGTAGTTTAATTCAACCAATAATCGATGATAGCTAAATATATCATCTCCAAACAAGCAACATTCATTAATAATCATACAGGTTTATGAAAGTTATCATTTTATATATAAAATATAATTTAGGTAAAATTATTTCATTTACCCGATTTTAAAACAATGTTATGTCGACTTGCCTTTTTTAAGTGTTTAGGAATCCCTATCGATAACATGGCGCCTCATGTACCGACTAGAATCCATAAACAACTCAACAGATAAGTAAACACAATGCAAAACATTTTATAACACTAACAAGTACGCGCTCTCATATATATACACTCAAACAAACTCATTCTAGGGTATTACTACCCTATCTCTAATAAGTCCAACCCCAGCAAAGCTAAGGTTATCGCTAAACCAAAGCTCTGATACCAACTGTGACAACCCACATTTTGGAAGTTTTAAGTCGACAATAATCCACACATGTCCAACTCAAACAATCCAAAACACAAACAATCAATGTGGTTAAATAAGAAGAATAAGAAAAGAAGAAAACAAATACAGAATCTCACAGTAGAATGACAAAATATAATAATGAAATAAACATTTCATGAAGCTGATTATACTATAAAGTTTATTAAAATTTTACAACATCTATCAGAGTTATATATACAACAGAGCAATAGAATAATGCAATAGAACAACATGATGCGGAAATAATACTAGTAATATAATATACCAAATCTTTGTCTTCATCCTCCAGAAAATAATCTTCAATGCACTGAAATACTTAGGGCTGATCCGAGCATAAAGTAAAACAATACACTCGAGTCAGAACTAAAATATTCTTATATGAGTCAAATCAATATCACATACATGAGTGTAATAGCGTCAGAGATGTTTACGGGGTTTTACATCTCCTATTCAGTGTATACCGTGCGTGCAATAACTCAAGAGATGTAACGGAATTTTTCATCTCTTAAGGATCTGTCAAAATATATGTATATAGTAGAATACGCTATATATAATGTCAAATCAATAAAATAAATATTTTTTCTAGCGTTAAGGCTTTACATTAATGATGTGCACGCAAAAGTGCATATTTTTACTTCCATATTTAATCTTTTTTTAATTAAATAAATGAGCATATAGGGTATTTTACATGTTTAAACCAAAATTTCAATTGTTTTCAAATCATTATTTATTCATCTTCACATGGGGGAAAAATGATCATTTTTGTGTGCAAATTAATTTGAGAAAATGTACTTTCACATTTTATTTTTATTTATAGAAATTTGGATGGAAAATGGAAGAGACTTCATGTATTCATGTATACATAAAGAATGGAAGGCAAATGAAGATGGAAATAGATGAATTCATGCAATCATGGAGAACCCCACCTACCCACTTACCATGATCTTCAATTAGGAGATAATGCACATGTTAGTGGGGATTAAAAGCACATGAAAATTACATGCTAATGATAACTTGGTGGCCACACTTCCTCAAGGGCAATTTAGGTAGTCCCCTAAAATATGCATTAGGGTTTTATGCATGTATAAATACCCCTTATGTTTCATGTAATGAAGCTCTTAGCACCACCTTCTGGTTAGTTTAGTGGCATCCACAAATGTAAACATAAATTTTCTCTCTTCATGGCTTCTTAGCCTTTTTCTCTTATGTAATTTTCTTAATGCAATTTATTTACATGCAATTTTAATTCATGCTCTTTTAATTCATGTTCTTTTCTCTTTTGTTTTTACTTATGTTAGTAGTTTAGATCTCTTTCTTTTATGCTAGTGGATTAGTTATTAGTTTATTTCAATTAGCTCTCTTTTTGCTCTTGTTTATGTTTTTGTTGCAATCTACATTTGTTGAAATGATAACAAATACAAGAAGCTAGACCCCTTCAATTTAGAGGTAATGAAGCTCTCTTAATCATATAGAGTCAAAGTATTTTCTAATTTGTGATCTCTTTTTGTGCTTCATGGAATTTTGATGTGGTTAAATTTTGTTGTTTAACTTTGAATTTGATAGCCTATTTTGTTGACACCAAATAGGCTATGCTTAAACAAACATAAACACAAATTACCTCTTCATTTACATATGATTTTGGTAATGAAGTGGATTTTAGAATCAAAATTTGATGGTCTATATTACTAATAAATAGTAAATAAATCATGCTTAGAATATATTTTATTTTTAATTTCATTATCATTTTCATGAGAGTTAACAAGTGTTTTAGATGGTGTGTTAAAGTTTGATAGTTTACGTTGGGCTAATTAATAACACAAATAGACTATACTTATGATAAACACATCAACTAAATTCACTAATGATCAAAAAGAGAGATCATAATTTCATTGTGTTGATTTATGTGATCATGAGAAGGGATTGGCCTCTAAATTACCTTCTACTCTTATATTTTTATTCACTTTCTTTTGTTACTTTTTTACATTTTTTAGTTTAAACAAATTCAAACTCTTGGTTAATTTGATTGAGTAGGATAATAAATCAATTCAATTCCCTACGGATCGATCCGTACTCGCTACACACTAAAATTGTACGTCGTGCGCTTGCGATTATTTTTATTACAATTTTTCGGTGATTTTCTAACCCAATAGAAAATTAGCTGTTCAATAAGTTTTTGGCACCGTTGCCGAGGAATTAGATTTGATTTTTAGTTTTGCTCATCGAATTTTTTTTAGTTTGTTTTCATTTTTTGTGTTGAGTTGAATTTTAAAAAAATATTTGTGTGTTTGTGTGTGACTTTTGTTATCATTTTGTTTGTGTGCATCTCTTGTTTTCTAGTTCCATTTGCTTTTGCATTTCTATTTAAAAAAACATACACAATTTCAAAAAAAAATATTTTATTTCATTGCATTACATTATATTTTCTAACATTTCATACACTTCTATTTTTTAATTACATATTTTCTATTTCTTTGATCTGTGCACTTCCTTGTGACATATCTTCTCTGTTCACCATTCCATATCCTCTGTGCATCACATTTATTTCATACACCATGTTCATCTTTCTACTTTCATCTTCACACTGTGCACAATACCCAATCGACTGCCATTATTACATACCTTCATCTTCCAGCTGCATACACACTCATCAACACTGACCATCTCCTTCTTCACACTTACTGCCCATTCATCAAATTCCTTGTCATTTACCACTGCCCTTACATATCCTCCTACAACCACTGACTTAAAACATCCTGCCTGCCTGCCACTTCATAAAGCATCCCATATCACCATATCACATACATACTTACTTCATAAAAATATCACCACTACCTGCTTGCACATTCATCATAGAGCACATACATACAACTGCACACCTTGTTTATCATGATACATACATACAACTGCTGCTATCTGTAGTCAACCACCCTCACCATCACTCCATATATACACTACTTCAGACCACCCACCACTGCAATCACCCATCAGACCACCCCATACTGCCATTGCAACATCAACAACCCTCTGCCTTACCTCACTGCCTCATCTTCACAACAATACTGCCTTCAAACTACACCCATCCACACAACAGTTCATCTTCACATCAACTCACATGAACACTGCAACTTATCATCCACTGCTTCGTCTCCAACTAGCCTGCACATTCACATATCAACCACATTCATCATCAACTTCCTACTCCTCCACCACCCACTGTCAACAACAGTATACACCCCCTTCATCATTAACTTCCATCATAGCTTCATCATTTGCTTCACTAAACAAAACCACTTCACCACCTCTGTCACTAACCAACCTGCACAGTGCCACACAACCCTCCTCCAACCATTCCATTCACCACAACCTTGCCACTGTCAAATTACACTGCCCGGTTCCAAAACACCACAGCAATTTCCCCTCCCTGTTACATTGCATATCCAACTTCCTTTTCACATATTTCTCCCCTACAACCATTAACTACTTACTGCCATTCCAAACCTTCACAGCAAATTCAAAACAAACACCCGTTCAAAACCAACCATCATTGACCTCTAGCACTACTGCATTCCCCTTCAGCCCAATACAACATCAACACTTCATACTACTACAAATACATCAGACCAGCACATTCAACAACACAATCACCACCTGAAACTTCTGCACTACCATTCATTTCTCACCTCTTAACCATTTCAACACATACCAGTCGTCAGTGCTTTCCTTTGTCACAACCTTGCTGTCAAACTTCTGCTGCCACCACAGTCACAGCTGCAACAACCTTCAATCCAAAGTGCCTTACCACTGCTGCTCTCAAACCATTGCACATCTACCCGCTACTAGTCTCTCTGCCTTCACCTTGCACCACCACTTTGCTTCTTCCTACCACCTACTCAATCAACTACATCCAAAACCCAAAACATGAAGCCGCCAATCCCCTCGATCCCGCAACCTGAAACCGCCTTCAATCAAGACGTCTCGACCACCGCATCCATCGCCTGATCGCGAATCGCCTTTACTTCTGGAAAATTGTAATTGGAGTTGAAATTAAAGTCGAACTTGGTTGAGAAAATTTTTCTTACAGGATTCGTGAATTCGATTTTTTTACAGGATTCGTGAATTCATTTTATATTTGGTCATTAATTTGAGTTCCTCTGATTTTTATTTAGTAGCGTGCTTTTAAATTGGACCGGGCTGTGCTTTGAGTACTTATTTATTTTTCTTCTTTTTATTTATTTAATTTGTTTAAGCTTTAAGTTTTTCTTCCTTTTAAAAAAAGAAAAAAAAACAAGTTTCAATTTATTTGTTTTCATTTGTTTTGTTTTAACTTGTTTTGTTTTAGTTCTTCCTTCATAAAAAAAACTTGTTTTGTTTTCATTTGTTTAAGCTTCTTCCTTGATATAAAATCTTGTTTAAGTTTTCAGGTTGCAAAAGCAAAAATTCAACCGAAGAAGGGATTATGTAACGACTCCGGATTTTATATATATTTAAAATGATAATTAATTAATTTTTGAATAATTTTTTTTTTAAATTAAATGATAAAGTGATGCGAGTTTCTTCGATCACCAATAATTTGGTATAAATCATTTAAATTTAAAATATTGTATATATATTGATAATTGAATTTAAATCTTAAAATAATGGTTTAAAGATAAATATAAAAATATAGATAATTGATACAAGTTTAAAAATAAATAACTTTAAAATTTGTAATTGATGGGTTGTATTAGAAATGAAAGAAATAAATAATGTAAAGATCAAAATACACTTACAAAATAACAAGACAAAAGAAAGGAAAATAAAATATATATAAGTATGGAATGAAACAGGGAAAACAAAACATATACCTGAGAAAAGCTTGTAAAAGAAGCCACTATCATACCCATGCATTGTACAAAAGAGAAAAAATAAAATACATGTTTGTACAGCCGAAATGGAAATAGAATAGGGTATGGTACAAAACAATTAATACCAATATCTCTTTAGCCACCAAATCACCATCAGCCGAAGGAAATAAGAAAAAAAATTACATTGTACAAGCTAATTAATGAAGCCATCAGCAACACTACCTATCAGCCTCCATTCCTCTTATATAATTGTACAAAAGAAAATTTAAATATATAACATTACCTTGTACAACACTGCCTTCCAGTATATACACCTATTCCATCTCGTTC
This sequence comes from Allium fistulosum, assembly GCA_030737815.1. Lineage (NCBI taxonomy): Eukaryota > Viridiplantae > Streptophyta > Magnoliopsida > Asparagales > Amaryllidaceae > Allium > Allium fistulosum. The sequence goes on along the minus strand of CM060908.1, from coordinate 117,044,310 downwards.
AGTAAGAAAGATAAACATCAATATATCTTATAAACTTAAACAAGTTCAATTCGTTCAGAAAAAAAATACAAATCAATTTACAAACTGAAAGCAAGCAAAAAGATTCAAGAGAATCAGGCTTATGGCTTCTCAAAAGTGTGCTCTGTTCTTCCTTTTATAAACTGTGAGTAAACTCTTTATTTAAAAGTTTAAGCAAAACATGTTGTTGCTTGTGAAGTTTTGAAATAAATGATCTTTGCATATGTGGATAAGTATGCTATATGTTTGTTATGATTGAACTATGCATGTCAGACTACTTTGTTCACTTTCTTTATCCTGTGAGTAAACTTAACCCATGAATTAGTTTTAAATCTGATGTCTGTGTAATGTCTTGTATAAATCCTGTAATGCATGTTATAATCTATGTTTGCATGTCTGATAAAATCTGAAATCATGTCTATATGAATGTATATTGGTATGCAAGTTGGAAATCTGCTCTGTTTATTTTCTAACAGGCTCAATATTGAACAAAACTAAAGTTCTCTTCATATAATCTTTGTTAGGCTGAAGTATTCAAACAAATGTTGTTTGTTTGAACATAATTAAGTTTTTTTAAAAAATTAATTACATGAATTAAGTTAGAAATTTCTGGAAATTGGATAATAACAGTGAAAACTTAGAAATGGGTTGAATTCAAACCCAATGATTTGTAAATTCAAATACATAATCTGAATCCCCGAAGCAAAATAGGATTTTTAAAACAAAAATCGTGATTTTTAGTTTAGTATTTTAGGAGCAGTTCGAAGTTGAACAGGAAATGGATTTCGACCATTTTCTAGCGATCGACGAACACTTGGTCATCGAGGTTTTCGTCGGAGCTCGTTTGTTGTTTGGGGATGTCGGGAAAAATGGCGAAGGTGGTGATCGTTGGACGTGGCGTCGACGATGATCAGAATTAGTTTATAACCCTAGTTATTGTCGAGCCTGCAAAAGTGGATACTGCGTCGTTTCTATTGCATCGAGTCGTTTGGGACTTGGAAGGAGGCTACGTGGATGAGTGACGGAGGTGTGGCCGAAATCTTGGGGTGCTCTGGTGATCGGCGACGTGGATGTGGGTTTATTTTCAAGCAGTGGTTTAGGTTCGAGTTCTCCTGTGAAGCTCGATTTTGATTTCAACGTGATTTCATGTTTGTGGGTGATTGATTCGTCTCTAATGATCATGGGTGAGCTTCTGGTGGCCTCGGCGATGGTCGTAGGCGATCGACGTGGCTGTGCACGTATACGTGCACTCGCGTATTTATTTGGAAATGTGGAGTTTGGGGAAGAAGGCGAACGTCTCGGGGGAGATGGGTAAGTGACTCGAAGTAACACTGGAGTAGAACGAAAGGAAGACTCGGGTTTGCTTCCTTTCAGAGCTGCAGTATTTTATTTTAAAAGAAAAGTTAAGAAAAAAAAGATTTTTCATCAAATTTTAAATACTGTAAACTTAATAAGTGTTTAATAGTTTTAAATCAAAAACTTAATACAGGTTTTAATTAATTTAGTTAATGCTTAACCGTGTTTTAAAACCTTGTTAATATTTTTAAGTAATAAATTAAATTAAGTATGAAGTAATTAATGTAATAAAGAATAATTAAATGGTAATTAATTAAAGGATAATTAAATGGTAATTAATTAAAGGATAATTAAATGGTAATTAATTAAGGATAATTAATTAATATGATTTATTAATTAAGGTAATTCATTCGAGGATAATAAATTGATTAAAAGATAATTAATTAAAATGGTTTACAATTAATTTATGATTAATTAACCAAGATTTGTAGTTTATTCATAAGTAATTAAGATATTAATTGATCTTACTTATGGATATTTGGATTCTATTAGATGATTTGATTGTTTGATATCCCTGATATATGATGCTTTGTGATACATCCTGATTTATGTTGTGATCTGTAATTTACTTATCTGTGATATATATCTGTGATTTGTGAATGAACGATAAGCGTGATAGTTAATACCGCTTATCAACTATATTTCTGTATTCTGATCTGTGATGATTGTATGATGTTGCACTACTGTGTAAAACCCCTAGACTACACCATACACACACAAATATGGATTTCACGAGGAAATTGGTTAAGTCATAGATAATTTAAATTTGATGTTTTTGAAATAGAAATTTTAATTTCAATTGATTTTGAAATTGGAAATTTGGGTTTAAAGTGAAAAGCTTTTGAAATGGAATTTCAAAGATAAAAGTTATTTTGAATAACTTAATCGAGTTTTGAAAATTTAAATAATTTGATTTAAATTTGAATTCAAGTTTGTAATTTAATCCTATGATTTGAAACTAGGGATTAAAGATGATATAAATGTGTTTGTATGAATCTAAACCATTTAAAAGTAAAATTTTGAGAATTTGGATTTAACCCAAAGACTTTAACTTGTATTAATGAATCAGATTTCCAAAATGGAAACTGTTTGTTTTAAAAGAATAAAAGCTTTCAGATAAGAAATAAAATTCCAGTTTAATTAAAGGAATTTCAAGATTGAATTGAAAAAATGGTTTTTCCAAGTTATGAATGAATTCTTTTTGAAAGCTATGAATTGAATCTGTTTATTTTTAACAGATTTGAAATGGTAATTTGTTTAAACCATTCGAAATGAAATTGTTTTGAAAGCTATAAGTTGAATCTTTGTTTAAAGATTTAACGAGTCAATCCAATTGAAACGGAAATTGTTTTGAAATCTGTGAATGGATTTTTGTGAAACTGGGTGAACTTTGTGAAATAAATCTTTTTGTTTAAAGGATTTGAAATGGTAATTTGTTTAAACCATTTGAAAGAAAAGCTTGGGTAATAAGTTGTGACTTAATTGAAATCCCAATATCCATATGTTTTTAAATATTGCGCTCACTATTCGGGTTAGCCGGGAAAAGACCTTTGTGTCATCTAACCCATTCCGAATAGTGATACGTCGTATATGGATGGCATTTGAAGACCGGTGTTGAAGACCGGATATTTTCGAAAATGAAAGGACAACCTGTCGAATGTCTCTGCACCGAGTTGCTCCGGTATAAAGATTTATATCACTCTTTTTGTGATGGGAAGTCCGGACGTGATTAGAAAATTATCCGGATTTGCAAGGACTTCTTTGGAAGTGCCTTCGGTTCTGTTCGATCCCGGAACAGACTTGTATAGATTGTATGTCTGACATTACAAAGTGAGATATAAAGCCGATTCCTTTCAAATACATTTCTGTTTGGTGGCGGAGAATTTATTCTCTTAGCTTAACACCCTTCTCTGAGATGTACGAGCTCAGAGGTTATGTAGTTGAAGGTTATCAGCGATATATTCCCAATTTGGTAATGTGACATGCTGAGTGTTGCCGTGTGATGATCATTGTTTGATCATTTGTGATATGATCATTTGTTTGATCATTTATCTTTGTGATCATTTCTTTGATCATCTGTTGACCCAAAGCATGGCTTTGTGACAAAGCGTAGCTTTGTGGACGAGACTTCGTCGAACCTCACAACCCGGAAATGGTCGAAACAGGAATGATGTGGCAAGGTTTCAGGGGTAGCTTCCCTAGGGTATGGCCATTCCTTCTGGAAAAGGGTAGTATCATGGTATGGAGCCCAGATACTTACTCATGTGGACACACTTTATTTATTATGTGTGATGTTGGTTTAGAGGCGCCTCGTTTAAAGGTCCCAAAGGACCGGGGCTGGCATATCTAAGGTTTTGTATATTCCCCAGGAAGGGGGGTAGCCGGCTTTGTTTGGTAGAGAGCAGTTTGTCTCTCGGAGCGTCCAGCCAGTGGCGTTCCTTCGTGGCATAGGAAGTTCCTTAGCCCGACCATTTGTTGGAAATCCAAACAAAACAATACGAGCCTTGTACGGTTTTAGTTGTATAACCTGCTATGGAATGTGGCAGTAACCTGCTATTGAACATAGTAGCTATAGTAGGCATACGATAATGGTCGTATGTTGGCTAAGATTGATATTCTATTTTCGAAATGTTTTCTACACTATGCACTAATAATAATATCAAAAATGATTTGATTTTGCGTAGTAAGCATCTTTGACTATCATAAGAAGAAATCTTCTCCAATTCTGCGTTTGCATTGTGTGTGTGGTGGGAGGCCTTATGGTAGTTTCATTTTCTAAAAGCATTGCGAATTGACAATTAAAATCCTCTTGCTATTTGTTTTTAAAGATAAACTGTTTTGTTTCTCACACCAGTCCCATGACTGATCCAGAGTTTATTGTTTCTTTCCAAAACTCTGGATGCTCAAAATTTTTCTACACGAGCAGTCTAGAGTTGGGTTTTTCAGATATTCAGATTTAGTAGATTTTCTAGAGCTAGTTTAGTCTTTGGTTATGGACTGCACTTGCTTATCTTTGTGCCTCGTTATTGGGAGTTCGAGCTATTTCTGGATTGGTGCTTTGAAGATGGAGATTATCCGCTGCTGATGTTATCGTTTTCTTTTCCGCTGCTATTTGTTGTATCATATCTCTGATGTATAGTGATATTCATTGTATCACTCTGTTGTATCAGATATTGTATATCAATGTATTATTCTTTTTCTTCCGCTGTGTTGTTTACTTAACTGTGTTATAAGCTCCGGCGACTCAGATTTGAACGGTCGAATCTACGGCATTCGAGTACGATGTAAAGTATGGATGTCGATTTTCGAACGCGAAAATCCAAATCGTTACAGATTAGCTTGCTAAAAATTTGCCCTGCTTGCTTATAATTTTTTTTTGTTGCTTTGAAAAATAAATAATTTGATAATAATTCTGCACGCTCTGGTATCATGCCATTATCCATTGTTTTTATTTGCTTTGCATTGTTGGTTGCTTGCAAAAAAAATTCAAATTTCATTCATAGTTGCATTGTTAAAATCACGTTTAATTTCTGTTTTGCATTCATCTCATCTTATTTTCTTTCCTAAGGGCAATACCCAAATCCACATAAGGTGGGGGATTTCACCACCTCTTCTTTGGCCCACAAATTGCATTTCATCTTAGAATTTTACTTTGTCATCTTTCGACAATTTATATTCTTGGTGTCTAGGCTACGGCACAGCAATATCAGTTATAAATATTATGGTGATTCGTAAATATTATACTGATTATTTCTCTGATGGTACTTAAACCTTCGGTTGCATTGCTACGGTAATTCGTGTTGCATTGATGACTCATGTCCGTTGCCTGGCTAAGAACAATTTTGTTGGATTAAGAAAAAGTGTGATAATGCAATTTTGTGTTAGGAGCTACTAAGGGCAGAAAGCTTGTAATTAAGTCCTTGCATTCATTTAGTCGCATTAGTTCATGCATATTTAAAAAAAACAAAATCCAAAACTAAAAAAATTGTACATTTGATTTAACTTAGTTTTTAAATCATATCCTTTGAAAATTTTCAATCAAAATAAAAAAAAAATTTAAGTTAATTTTTTTAGAAAAACAAAATAATCCAAAAAAATATATAATCTTTTCAAAAAAAACATATAAAAAAGGGAATTTTTTTTTGAAAATCCATAAAACAAAACAAAAATCAAATCTCCCTTTTGAAAAATAAATTCACCTTGGTAAATACTTTTCCTTTAAAAAAACAAAGAAAGAAAAAAAACATTTTTGGAGATGTCTGAATTTCCTTACTTGCAAGAATTTTACAATACCTATGAATATCAATATAATCTATATAATTTCACACTAAATTCTTGTGGATATTTTAATAACAACTATTGTACAAACAATTCGAATTTTACACCACCAAGTTTTCAAAATGATGACAAACCCTCAACTCCTTAAAAGAGTATTGAAACTATTTCGTCTTTACTAGAACTCTCTACAAAAAAAATCAAATGATAAATAATTTGAGTAATCTGTACAATAACTCAAGTCAAGGATTTCAGAATAATCAAAATTTGAATTCACTTCAAAATTCAAATGATTTCGATTATAACCCCTGCCAATTCAATTTCAAACTCCAAAATGAATTTCAAAATCAAAATGGAAACAACTGTTTAAATGATTTTGGCAATGGGAATAGTTCCAATTATGGTGCAATGGACAATTTTTGTTCTCAATAATTTCAAATTGAAAATTCTCAAATTAATAATTATAAATTTGATTTTGTTGAGCAAATGGAAGAAATTCACAAAGATCACACGGATTTGTTGTTTGAAACATATATGAAACAACGTGAGAAACAAAATCAAATCCCAACGTGTGACGAGTCAAATAATAATCAAACTTTTACCAAAATCGACGATTTTCAAATAACAACTTTTGAAATTGAAAATGACAATCTTAATGAAGTTGTTGAAAATGCGATAATTGAGTTGGATTTCAATTCTTTTGAGAGTGTGGAACCAAATTAAAAGTTCGATCTTCCTTTTCCCAATTTTGAAAAGTTGAAAACAATAACTTTAGATTTTGAAATTGATACATGGAATAAAATTGTTGATAATCCAACAAAGGACGATGAATTTAGTGAACACAAATTATTTGGACTTTTCGAAGATTTGTTGTTCAATTCTGAAGGGTTAGATTTAAATCACCATTTTGGTTTTAAAATCAATAATTTTGAAGAATTTGTCAATGATGAGTTTGAATTTAAATTTGGTAAAAATAAACTTGAACTTTAACCAATTGTTCTATCTACCCTAAAAATCATAGAAAATAAAACAAGTCATAAGATTTTTAATAAAATGACATTCGTTTTTCCAAATCAACATTCAACTTTAAAATCTTTTATGGTTTGGGTTTTTATGCTTAAGCTATGTCTCTCATACTTGACGAGACAAATGAATTGGTCTTTGAAAGACCGTTTCATTTACTCTTTAACGGTATATTTTCTAATGTCGTGTAATAATCGTTTCATTTTCATGTAAATATAGCTCATATTTTAATTTTTATTAAATTTTTCTCCTTTCACTTGGGTTGACTGTGGGAACACAGTCAAAATCAAGTGTTGGGGGGAGGGGAGTCTCATGTTTGTTTTTTTTTCATTGTTTGTTTTTGCATTTTCCTTCCAAAACTCAAAACCCAAAAAAAAATTCCAAAACAAATTTTCATTTTAGAATTTTTATTTGTGAAGAAACACTATAGGGTAAGTATCGGTTTTTGGTTATTAAATTGAAATTTTTGAAATTTTATTTGTCTCAACAAAAATTAAAAATAAAGTTTGATTACAAGTAACGATGGTTTAACTAGTATATAGGAAGATTCATGGGTGATAATTATGAAGTATATCCTAATTGAAAATCTTTGTTTGAAAAAGTGGTGGATTTAAAGTAAAGGATATAACATTTTTGATTTTCTAAGTTAAGTGGTGCTAAGATGATTTTGCAAAACTCTCTCTCAATATATATATATATATAACATAATAAAATGATTTTTATAAAAATAAGAAACACCTTGAGTCAAGTGTTCACACGCAAGTGTGTACACTTGCCATTCTCTGTACCTTTCTCACGTAAGCCCGAAAGGCAGTGCATGATCTTATATCTGGCCTCAGTTTATCCGAGTTAGGTGTGTGGATATAAAATTCTTTCAATAATAACGGCTACAGTCGATAGGTGTACATATTTGTGTGTACACTCGCCATTCTCTATATTCCCCTCACGTAGACCCGCAAGGCAGTGCATGGGTGGTATATCTAGCCTTAGTTTTCTGAGTTAGGCATATGTAAATATTATTAATATCAATAAAATTTTAAAATAAAGAGAGAGTAAGAAATTGAAATCCAAGCACTATTTTCACTTGTTTGATTTGACTTGTTATTCTAAAAGAAATAAAAATACCACTTTGAAAAACTTTGATAATCAACTAAGGATCTATTTCATAGTTGCACTATGTTATCAACCGAAACAACTAGCCAAACTAGAGTCTAATTGTGATGATAATTTAATTTTTGTTGGAAATTTTGACAAGTAAAAGGACTTAAATTTCTTGATAATGACCAGAACTTATATTTAAGTTATTCGTGTCAATTTAAAAGTAAATTCTTCATTTTTAAATATTTTTAAAAACTTGCATTCATATCTTTGTAAATAAATCTTGCATTTAGAAAATTTTCTTGTTGCATTCATATTTCTTGGGTAGTATCTGCTTAAAACCCTCACGAGACAACACTCTTCCTATTGAGGACACTTAGAGGTTTAACGGCTTTGTAATGACCCGAAATTTTCGATCCCGAAAATTTCAGATAGTTAGGAAAAGAAGAAAGAGATAGAAGAAGAAGAAACAGAAACACAACACAGATTCTCACATTCGCAGCGAATCAAAATATAATATCAAATAATAACAGTTTACAAAAGAATACTGCAGTTGATTACATTTTTATACACCAGAGTTACACACATACTCAAACATTGGACATATACAGATCAACATGTCTCAGATAAAAAGAAATATATCACAGCGGAAACACTCCATACGTTCCTGCCATCCAGCTCGTCTCCTGAGCTCTAAAACGTCCTTACCTGAAAATCTGTAATACTCGGTCTGACTCAAGCATTACATCAAAGTAACACCTGGGTCAGGCTGGAAACCAGTGTGAGTAAACCCATCTAACATGAAATATTCAATATGAAACTTATTTAAAACACGGGGTAACATGTTCATCACTACAAGTTCATAACTTGCTATGGTCAACATTTATTTCAATTCCTAAGTACCTTTACTTAGTTTTAAATGGTCCAGTCACTTAAATTATTCCATTTCTGCCTATTGATTTCACAAATCAATCTATAAAGAATCAATGTAGGTTACAAATTGAAGTGGGTTCGGGTATTTACTGATACCCGACCCTGGTCTCTTCGAATTCAATACCTTCTTAACCCAAGTTATTCAAGTGAAATACAATCCAACATTAAATACAAGATGCCACTTTTATACACAGCAATTTATCAACGATAGATAACCATACTATCACTGTCTATCCAAACATATCATATCAGAAAACATTTCATATCAGAGATATCAACCAATTCAAGACATTTACATCATTCAATCATTCATAAGCAAGATTGATTACTTCCAAAATTAAATTGATTTATCTATAATTAAATTAATTACTAGTCTTTAATCACTTAGATTACTTACTTAACATTCATTAATTACAAACCGATTAATTAATCGTCCTTTAATTACCATCTTAATTAATCTCCCTTGATTAATTATCCTTCAATTATATTAAGTAATTAGCTTTAAATTAATTAACCTTTACCCATTCACATTAATCACATTTATCCTTGATTAATCACTCAAATTTATTATCCTATAATCACTTACCTTGATTAATCAACCCTTTAATTAATTACCCTAAGTAATTAATTCTCAATTACTTCCCTTAAGTAATTTACCTTTAATTACTTTCATCAAGTAATTATCTAATTAATTAACCTCTAATTATCAATTAGTTAATCTTATTTCTTAATTAATTAATCCAGTAATTATGCATTAATTACTCACTAAGTAATTACACTTCATTAATTACATTAAGTAATTATACTTAACCATCCTCAAGTAATTCTCTGTAATTAATTAAACTTAATTAATTAACTAAAATTAACCACATTAACTTAATTAATTACACTGAGTAATTAATTCCTTTAAATTACTTCATTAAGTAATTACCTTTAATAATTCTTTTAATTAAGTAATTAACCTCTTAATTACTTATTACTTAATTATTCCTTAATTAATTAACCTTGATTAATTTATCCTCAATTAGGTAATCAATTACACTTAATTAATTACACAAATTAATTTATCTTAATTAAATCACTTATCTTTCTTAAATTACTTAAATTACTACGCTGAATAATCATTTTAGTTTAAAACCTGAACAAATTTAAAAATGCTGGAAACAAAAATATTCTGAGCAATCAACATATTCCCGAGATAGACTCAAGACAACCTTCGCGCGGACACGAACCCATCAAAACAAGGCCTTCCCACATCGACACTCCGAGTCGAATACGTGAAAAATCACGAAATAATCCTGGTCAACATCTCCTTTCCCAAACCCATACACTCTGATGCACGCGATGGCCACCGTACACGTGCATGGCAACCCCAGCCCCCTCCGATCATCATTCAGGCCTTCAACAAGTCGACGTCGAACTCGACTTCTTCCTCAACCACCCAGAAATGAAGATCAAATCAAAAAACGAAATCGAGCTACCGGGCCAAAGCGTTGATTTCCACCATCATCGGAAATTCCAAATCGCCAACGATCCCATCATTGATGAACCCTGCCGACCCCACCAGAGAGTCGCCTCATCCTCCTACATCGATCCCCCACCATGCGATCCGACTCGATGCACCCCAGTCGCTGTAACCACCTCGTCAAACCCGACCACCAAAATCACCAGAAAATCCTACTTCTCTCTGCTCCGGCCACCACAGCCATTATTAAATCCCCACGCCATTTTTCCAGAGATCACCAGGCCACCCGCTACCTCCAGCTCAAACCCCAAGACTTATCTCCTCGCCGATCGCCAGAAATCGAAGAAAAATTGATTTCCATTCATCTAAAAATTTCTCGATCAATACTTCACTAAAAATTCTGATTTTACTATTAAAAATCGTGATTTTCGAAGACGTGATGGATGGTATAGGTGAATCAATAAATTATGAGATTCGAATAAATCATGTTTTTGAAGTTTTTCACTGTATTTTTAAATTTCCAGTTTGACTCAAATTTATTCTTCTTAAAAATATTTTTAAGACCTTGATTTTTATGATACAAACAATTTTCATGTAGATCTTGAAGCCTAACATGGGTTGGAGATGAAGAGTTTGATTTTTAAACAGGTCTGAAGCCTGTAAACTTAGAACAGAGATACATACGTCTGTTTCCAGACATGCACAGTTACATCCATATATATATACATAAATATTTGTATACATACAATCCTTTATCACTTTACTTCAAGCATGATTTTCAAACAACAAGTAAAAATCCAAATTTCAAGAAGATTTACTCACCTGAAAGATAATTTGAACAGAGAGGAGATTTTGAAAAACTACAAGCCCGATCTTCTTAAATCTCTTGCTTTGTTGAGTTGATTAATTGTTGTTTAGTTGAGTTGAAATTTAGCTTCAGTTGTAAGATATATTCTGGTATGCTAAGTTTTTAATAAACGAAAATGAAATAAGAAAGATATATAGAAAAGAGTTTACAGGAAATAGGATTTTCTGGTACAAAATTTAGTCAGAGATTTTTTCTATCTTGAGGAGGCTGAGATGAGAGCATTTAATGCTTATCTGGTTTTATATTTTCATCCTTATCCTCTTTTTATTCGATATGTACATATATGATTTTGCTTTCTTGCATTGCAAACATGTATTTTCCATAGTTTATTTATTACTAGAATGATCTTAAGTATTCACTTATGTTTTTATATAACCATAAATTTACTTTATATATTTATTTCTATTTTAAGCTTAAACCACCAAACACTTCATTTACAAATAAATATTTTATTTCATTTTATTTTTAAACATTATTACCAAGATTACATCAAATATATATAATTGAAGTGAATAAGGTAGACCTTACTTTAATTTAATGTGAATAAGATAGATTTTACTTTCAAATATTTGAAACTCTTTATTTTAAATTCCAAATCATAATTTCCTTCCAAAAATACACATATATATTCGTTTTTAAACTGATAAGTTTGTATTTCAATTTATCAGATTAAATTCTTATTAAAATAATATTGCCAAAATCCCGGTTCGTCACATATATTATTATTTTCTATAAGATTTATCATCTCCAGAGATTTTTATAATTCAATATTTATTACAGTTTTAAATCAATTTATATATATCCCGATATTTTAATTATCAGAAATTTATTCGTTTGACTAATTAATATTAATATTTCAATAATAAAATTAGTTAATTTCCCGACTAACAGACATCCAAAAATCCGGGTCGTCACACTCCTTCCCCCTTTAGAACTTTTCGTCCTCGAAAAGGAAGAAAGAATTTATTAAATTATATTGAGAATTATTAGTTAAATTATCCTTTAAACATTCTTAACTCTCTACTCTTTTTATTTCAAAATTTCAAAATTTCAAACACTTATAAATAACATAATAGAACCATAATAGCTTTTATATAAAAAATTGTTTTTATAACTCGATGTTTCGACAAGTCCATCCTTGTTCTTACAGAAATTCAGTCATATGTTGATCAGGCGTAGGACTGAAAATCTATAAGTACTTGGTAAACCCGTTTTCAACACCTAGTGAGAATACTTGAAAAATAATTTTATTGAAAATATCGAAAACATTTTTGAAAATAGGGGAAATGTCTTTGGTGAGAATGCTCTGGAAATCATCACCCCCATCCATGGTCGTAGTTAACTCGATGGTTACGTTGCCATCCTGGAAAAATCAAGTGTTGACTGTTGGCACTCATCCTCCCCACCATTTTCGCTATGGTCCACACGGTAGATCGCAGCGACATCGAGTTACACTGTCGTCACAGCATAACCCAAATGCCCCTGTAGGCATCAGCGCCCTTGTCTTTCGCTACCCAATAATCCTCAGGAACTAGTTTGTCCGGACTCCTCACAGGATCAACTTTAGAACCCCCCCTTAGGGCTCAAGGCAGTGCCACCCTGTGGCACTCCTGAGAAGTTCATTCAAGGGAGCGCCTTTTTCCCCAGACCTATTTTCAAAACACTTTATACTATACACATATAGTATTTTCCAAATCATACACCTAGTATGAATTTTATATAAATCTCCTTTCTCAAAATCGATTTCCCAAAATCGATAATTCTCACATTAGGCTTTCCAAATTCCAATATTGATTTTTTTCCAAAAATCAAAAGCCTTTTCAAATCCATAGGTTCCAAAAACCTTTTCTCAAAATCATTTTTACAAAATCCTTTATATATACATACATATATATATATATAACCTTGGGAAATTTTTGAATCACTTCATACTTGTATAAATTTCCTTTTTATACTTCAAATACTTTCAAAAACCCTTTTCTTCTGGAAAAAGATTCAACAAGGGAAGTTTTATCATATATATAACAAAGATACATAACTTTGTTTGTTCCAAATCAAATATTCAATTTTGATTACTCTATAAAGTCACTTACCAAATTACTTACTTCCATAAAGTAAATTTTTACCATAGAAATATCCAGTTTCCATTTTACCCCATCATATATTTCACAAAATATAATCTTCATTTCAAAGACCATTTTACAATTCTTATCCATAAATTTTCAATGCCAATTTCATTCAAACCTGTATGATGTACACATACCATTCATTCGCTATATCAATCTGATCGCTCACTCGATCACACAATTTCTCTTCTGAACTAGTATTGTCCACCCGACTTCCTAGTGCGGACTCAGATCTAGTTTCTTAATCAGAAACCGTTATTCTCCTTGCATAGTCACAACTATGATAAAGAATTTCCAGAACCAATCAAAAATCCATATCCAGGTTCGCCGTCGAAAATCGAGCGAAAAATCCCAACTCGGATCGATAATACTACCTTGAAATTCTGTGCTCGAATCTGGATCAAATCACTATACGAATAGAATAATATACGTACATCCTACGCATTTATCTTCATTGATTATTACTTAATCAATTCCCTTTCTATTCATATTCATTTATGATTCTATTCACTTATTCATAGTTGCTTCAATCCTTATTTGGATTATCACTTCCATTGTTATCTCAATTGGTAACAAATCATAAATAGTTTGAACTCTGTCCAGCTTAAATTTAGAAAATAGCTTGAATTTTTTTTAAAAATAGATAAATAGTTGAAAAATAATTATTAGTTTGTAAAATAGCTGTAAAATAATTAAGTAATCGTAAAATAATTGAAAAATAGTAAAATAATTGCAAAATAGTTGTAAAATAGTAACTAGTTATAAAGTGGTTGGAAAAATAGTGATTAGTTTATAAAATAGTTGTAAAATAGTTAAATAGTTCCAAAAGTAGTTGTTAAATAAATATAAGATAGTTTTAAAATTTTAAAAGAAAAGTTGTATAGTAAATAGTTAAGAAAATAGATTTAAAACAGTTTATATCAAAATGATTTATTTAAAAATAGTCCAGAGCCCACTGTTCAATTCCCCATCAATTCAATTTAAATTTCCACTTCCATTTAAATTGACCCAATTTTAATTTGAGTAACTTAAATTTCCCCTACACTTGATTTATTCCCAATTCAAGTTGAATTAACCTTGGTTTCTTTCCAAATTCAAATCAAATTCCATTTGATTTTAAACATATTCGCTTTAATTGCAATTTCAAATTATTCAAATTAATTTAGACTAATTTCAAATTGAATCCACTTCAATTTCAAATCATTTCAATTTCTATATGAATTAATCCCAATTCCATTTGAACTTGAACTCATTCTATCTTCAATTTTTTCCAAATTAATCCAATTCAAATTTTCCATTTGAATTCTATACTTATCCATCTTCAATTCTAATTAATTCAAACTAAATTCAATTTGAACCAATGAAGTCTAAATCTTAACATTAAACCATCTCGAATTATATAAATTCGAGTTAAATTTCCAAATGTTGATTTAACCACTTAAATCAAATTAACCTTTATTTTTAAATCAATAATCCAAATCTCTAAATAAATTAATTCTGAGTCTAATTCTCAAAATTCCATTTTAAATTATCTTTATTTAACATATTTCAAAACTCAAAAACAATTAAATCTTCATATTCTAATTTATTATCCATTTTTAAAACCAATTCTCAGGTTCATATATTATTTATAATAATGGAATGATATCAGGATAAATAAACATCCAAATTTATCCAAACACCCATTTTTAATTTCCAAATCTCAAATCCATTTTGAGATCACTCATAACTTCACATTTAAACCAATCATTTAACTTCCCTAAGTTAAATCTCAATTTCATCTTGAAATTTCCAATTCAGGTTGTTTGTTAACTTATTTAACTTTCCCAAACTTAAATTCAATTTATTTAATCTAGACAACCTTACCCAATTTGAATTCCCATTTCAAACTTTAAACTTCACATTAATAATCTTATAAGTTCAAAAACTTATCACCTTGGGTGTGACGACCGCCCATGACCCTTGCACTAAACATAGAAATAGTGCGCTGTAAAGTGTGCCAGGCAGCCATGGATGATCGTCAAGGGTAAATTAAAGCAGCAAAATCTATCTGTGATGCCCCACCTCTATACCCACGCTAACCAAGAACACAACGATGTAGTGCTGTCAATTAGCCCGAAGAATATGGCAATGGAGGAGCGACCATCCATGTAACTTCTTTGTGCGAGCACCGATATGTCAGACAGAATAGGATGCATATCATTTAAGGAGGAAATCGGACATACCGATACAAACTCAAAGCTATCACACAGTGGCTATATATAATCTTCTGAAACAAACATAGAAATAATCATAACATAAATCAGTCACAGACATCCATATCACGAAGGCGGAAAAAGATATGAATATATATATATATAACACATGAAAGTGTACATCAGAGTAGTGGTCAGAAAGATCCACGATAATACAAAAGAATAGCAACACGTGCTATACAAAAGAATAAGTACACAACATAGAGTCTATATCTCAAATGCGTACATCCAAAAACTACTAATCTAAGTAGTTAGCCAAAAGTCAGAATAATCCTGAAGAGAAGTCAAGCAGAAGCACCTGTAACATCTCGGTTTGACCCGAGTATTATTTATAAGAAAATAATAAACGGATCAGTCTAGCTATAAATATCAGATGATAAGGTATAGGATAAATAATATGGCATGAACATGTAACAACCATAACGGCATACTTCTATAAGTATGTAAATGATAATCAACAAAAGATCAATCAATATCACAAGAATCTTCTCAAAGATAAAATAGGGTATCACACCCTAAACTTGTATTCATAACAAGTCAATAATACATAAATTCACCAACGCACAAAAACTAATATCATATCAATGAAAATCATAAAAATTGGTGAAGCACAAATTCCAAAAATCATCACCAGAAATCCAGAAAAACACATAAAAAGGGGGGAGGCCTAACACATGAATGGGAGCATGAAAACTCACCTACGCATAAAACACATGACGAGAAGCTATCTCATGGAAGCTATCCATTTAAATTTTCACACAGGAATGGCCCGAAGACCATGGGGTGCTACCCCATATAAGTGATGGCGAAACATCACAAAAGCGGGGTCTAGTCTCCCTCGCAGACAAAGAGACATCGCTCAATCGCTAGTCTAAATCACAAAAATGATCATCATGATCATAAGGAAGTGTCAATCACACCAAGCTAGTAAATATATGAGTTTAGCTTCATGTCCCATAACCACTTGCTTAACTTAAATATTTACGAACAAGTTGTAAATCTTCACTAGGAAATTGTCACAAAAGGGTTCAATCGAACAAGTCCAAGAGCTAACCGACAAAGTGAACGCAAGCGTTTCTTGCCACTCGTTTTACTAAGTCGTTTAAGTCGATTTCTCATCCGAGTGAAGTAAAGGCTTGTATATATTAGTAGATTGGAAATCAGTTTGAGAAAACGAACTTTTGATATTTAAAATAGTGTTGAAATCGATTTGATGAAAGAGTTTTGATATTTACTACTAGTATTAAAACCTTTATATCTTTAAAGTGACAAGTCACAAAACGATTGTTTAAACAAATCGAATCACATAAATTCACATTCGATGACGTGAGAAAAATCCAAAGGAATCAATTCCCAAAACCATCAAAGTAGGAAGTTCTGTTGAATGTTTTTCAGATAAGATCTCCTACAAAGGGGGGTACGGGGTTCGACCTAAGTGAAGACAAGCGGCCTACGACCTAAAGCAAAATGAGGTCTAACGACCTAAAGAGTTCGCTACCTAAGGGATACGACCTAAGTGGCGCGACCTAGTGGGACTTAGGTCGGTTACGACTTACGAGGTAAACTAGGTCGACTTAGTAGACGAGCGACCTAAGGTGAATGGTCCAACGACCTAACTCGAACGACCTAGAGGGTCGAACGACTTAACTGGAGGATAGGTCGGAGACGACCTAGTGGAAATGGTCGAGCGACTTACGAGCTACGACCTAAAGTGACGAGGGACGTTAGGTCAGAGGCGACCTAACACTTGACTCGCGAGCGACTTATGGAAAAGAAGTGGTGAGCGACTTATGGTCCAGCGACCTAAGATGAAACGACCTAAGATCGAAAACAGGGTCACGCGACCTAACAGGAAACAAGGTCAGGCGACCTAAAGAAGTTCGCGACCTAAAGGTGCACGACCTAAGGTCTTACGACCTAAGGAAAAAGGTCTTACGACCTAACAGTACGGTGAGTGATTAAGCCAAACGACCTAAGACCTAAGCCTTAAACGACCCAAGGAGTTAACTCGTGAACGACCTAAGCCTTTAACTCGTGAACGACCTAAGAAGGCGGTGACTTTTCAACGCACGTGAGCTAGCAGCCTGGACGACTTAACCTGGGCAGAACGACCTAAGGGCTGGAACTCACCAAAAATGCTAAAAATTGGAGTTTCTCGCCAATTCAATCCAAACCAAATGCAAATGAGCATGCTAAAGTGATAGGGAACCATTCCCAACAGTCCAAGATAGTTCTAAGCAAGAGTGTGAGATAAAAATCTCACCTTTTTACTAAAATGGATGAAGATGGAGATTGAAAGCAAGGAGAAGCAATCCAAAGCTTGAATCCACTATCTTCTTCTTGAATTTGGAGTTGAATCTCTGATTTGCAATAGAATTTGAGTTGGAGTTTTAATTTCCACTTCCCACCACCATTTTTGACAAAGCTTGAAGTGTTTTGATAAAGTGAGGAAGAGGGTTGGGCTGAACTAAAGAGGTGCAGTCCAAACCAAAGTCAAAGGTGGGAAAAAGTGTCGAAAATTTCACTATCTCCAAACATATCGAAGTTTACACTCAAAAAGATCGCAAACGTCATTTTGAACTCAATGGGAGTGGTCTCGAGTCCTAATTTGACCGTATGCAAAAAGTAGCTTTTCGGACCAAAATCCGATTAACGATAAAATATTTAAATAAAATATTTAAATGATAAATTGATAAATATGCGGGTTGTTACAGACTCCTCTCCTTAAAGAAATTGCGTCCTTGCAATATATACGGTGGAAATAAGAAGTATCAACCATAAAAGCATATTAACACAAAAGAAATTGGAATTAAGAAGTTTACCTCAAAGAGCATGAGAAAGTAATTTCGGATGTGTACTTTCAATGAATTCTCTAGTTTCCCAAGAGCAATCCTTAGGATTTGAGGACCATTGAACTTTAACAAGAGGAACATCTTTATTTCGAAGACGTTTGATCTACGAAGCAATAATTCGAACAGGATGCTGCTCATAAGTTAAATTAGGTGAAACTTCAATCTCTTCCACAACACCTGGCTCAAGCATCGAATCGGAATCCCGAAGGCACTTCCGTAATTGAGAAACGTGAAACACGTCATGCATGGCAGAAAACTGAGTTGGTAATGAAAGGCGATAATCCATGGAACCAATACGTTCAGTGATAGGAAATGGCCCAATATATCGAGGCGCTAACTTTCCCGATCGACTGAAACGTACCACACCCTTCATAGGTGAAACACGAATAAATACGAGATCTCCCACAGAAAATTCTAATTTTCTTCTTCGGTTATCGACATAGGATTTTTGTCTACTCTGGGCTTCTTTCATCCTATGTCGAATAAGCTCAATCTTTTCTATGGAATCTCAAATAAAATCTGGTCCTAAAACCAGTTTCTCACCGGCCTCAAGCCAACAAGAAGGAGATCGGCATGGTCTTCCGTAGAGTGCCTCGAAAGGAGCCATACCAATGCTAGATTGGAAGCTGTTATTATAGGAAAATTCAACAAGTGAAATATGATCTTCCCAACTTCCACCGAAATCAAGCACACAAGAACGAAGAAGATCTTCAAGAGTTTGATTCACACGCTCTGTTTGTCCATCGGACTGGGGGTGATAAGCGGTGCTAAAATTAAGCTTCGTTCCCAAAGCTTTTTGAAGACTCTTCCAAAATCCACTAGTAAACAATGGATCACGATCACTAACAATGGAAGAAGGAACTCCATGTAGTTTAACAATTTCTTTAACAAAGAGTTTGGCCAGAAGAGGAACGGTTCGGTTCGACAGAACTGGAATAAAATGGGCAGATTTAGTAAGTCTATCAACAATGACCCATAAGCTATTATGACCCGAACGAGAACGGGGAAGGCCATCAATAAAATCCATGGAAATTTGATCCCACTTCCATACTGGAATTTCCAATGGTTGCAATAACCCACCGGGCTTTTGATGTTCAGCCTTGACGAGTTGGCAAGTCATGCAACACTTAACAAAGTTAGCAACATCAGATTTCATTCCCTCCCAGTAATAAAGTCACTTCATATCCATGTACATTTTACTGCTACCGGGATGAATGGAATATTTGGAACGATGTGAATCTTCAAGAATATCTTTACGAAGATCACTAATATTTGGTACGATAAGTCTACCAAAGTTTCGAATGCCGCCACGAGAATCGATATCAAAGTCTTTCAAGCCTTCAATATCGGTTTTATCCCTAATATTTTGGCTAAGCAAAGCCAATTCAGGATCTAGCTTTTGAGCTTCAAGAATGCGATCTAAAAGGGAAGGATGAGCCTCAAGGCTACACAAAACAAGAGATGAACATAAATCGGAGACACGATCTCTAATTTCACAAGTGGATAAAACCTCGAGATCCCTCCATTCGGAAATCATCATCGAAACAACCGCTTGTTTCTTGCGACTAAGTGCATCGGCAACTCGATTTCCCTTTCCGGGAGTATAAACGATATCAAGATCATAAGAGGCAAGGAACTCGAGCCAACGTTGTTGACGCAAATTAAGTTCCTTTTGAGAGAATAAATTTTTCAAAGACTTATGATCAGTATAAAGTACAAATTTTTCTCCTAAAAGATAATGTCGCCAAATTCGAAGGGCGAAAACGATAGCCGCGAGTTCTAAATCATGTGTGGCATATCTAGTCTCAGCCGGCTTCAATTGCCTAGAAGCATAAGCAATAACACGTTCTTTTTGCATAAGAACGGCTCCCAAACCAACGCGACTAGCATCGGTATAGACAACAAAATCTTGATTCCCTTCGGTAATCACAAGAACATGAGCTTCAAAAAGGAGTTCTTTTAATTTCTGAAAAGAAGTTTCACATTTGTCCGACCAAATGTATTTAACACCTTTCTTTGTTAAGCCAGTAAGAGGCACGACAATCTTAGAAAAGTCTTTTATGAAACGGCGGTAATAACCAGCCAATCCGAGAAAGCTACGGATTTCAGTCACGCTCTCCATTCTCTTCCAATTTTGAATCGCTTCAATCTTTGAAGGATCCACTGATATTCCGGATTCGGAAATAATATGACCGAGGAACTTCACACAAGATTGCCAAAAGTGGCATTTAGAAAATTTTGCTTTTAATTGATTGCTTCTAAGAGTTTCCAATACAATCCGAAGATGCTTTTCATGTTCCTCCTCGGTTTTAGAATACACAGTAATATCATCAATAAAGATGAGAACAAACTGATCGAGAAAATCTTTGAAAACTCTATTCATGAAGTCAACGAAATAAGACGGAGCATTCGTCAAACCAAATGGCATAACTAGCCATTCATAAGATCCATAACACGTACGGAACGAAGTCAAAGGAATACTATCCTCTGCAATACGAAGCTGATGGAAACCGGTAGCCAAGTCCAATTGTGAAAAGACTCTAGCACCACTAAGTTGATCAAACAGATCATCAATCCGAGGCAATGGATATTTATTCTTAATAGTTAGATCATTAAGCTTGCGGTAGTCGACGCAAAGCCTAAGTGTACCATCGGACTTACTTACGAAAATAGTTGAAGCTCCCCAAGGCGAGGAACTAGAGCGAATAAGTTGCTTCTTCTCTAACTCGGATAATTGTTTGCGCATCTCTTCATTCTCCTTATTGGACATGCGATAAGGAGGACGGGTAATAGGTTGAGCTCCAGGTATAAGATTAATTTTGAACTCGATTGCTCGCTTAGGTGGTAGTCCTAAGACGGGCTCAAAGATGTCGGAAAATTCACGAACGATGCGAATAAGAGAAATGACATCCTCCTTGTCATCATTATCATCATCACGAGGATTTAAAGAATATAAGGATGCAACCAAAGCGGAATCCGAATCTTTAAGAACAATAGAAATCTGATTAACAGATTGTGGATGACGGAGATAAATAGTCCGCTCAGGACATAGGATATGAGCTTCATAACGAGTAAGCCAATCCATACCCAAAATCATTCCAAAGCCTAAGTAACGCATGACATGCAAATCGGCTAGGAAAGAAAAATCACACAAAATAATCTCCACGTCTTTACAAAGTAAGCTAAGAGTTGCGGATCCACTAACCGGATTCGCAATTCTTAAAGAAGTCATTAAAGCAACAACACTTAAAGAAAAAGTATCAACAAGTTCCTTTGATATAAAAGAATGGGATGCACCCGTATCAAAGAGAACTCTAATAGGTTGATCATGAAATAATATAATGCCATCAAGGACAGAATGAGACATACCTTGACCGCGAGATGTGTTGCCAAGGGCTTGAGCAACATTTAACTTTCCCTCCTTCTCTTGAAGCCTAGGGCATTGGTGCATAAAATGATCTGGACTTTTACAATAGCGGCAAGAGTGGGGCTTTGAACACTTGTTCGAAAAATGGCCCTTAGCACCACAGTTGAAGCATTTCTGATCACTGGGGGAAAATGTCTTTGCAGCAGGAGTTGCTTGCTTACCCTTTTTGTTGGGATAAGGACCCTTGAACTTGTTAGGCCTTTTCTTGTTGTTGAAGTTTGGTTTAGCAGCCACCACTTCAACATCACCTTCCTTATCTGCCTCTTCAAGGCGAAGAGCAATATCAATCAGTTGATCGAAAGAAACTTCTAATTTTAGAAGTAATGGCTTCTTGAGATTCTTGTTTAAGCCATAGACGAACCTCTGGTTCTTCTTCAATGGGGTGTTGATGTATTCAACCCCGTATTTGGACAGTGACTCGAAGGATGCGACATAATCTGTCACAGAGGATGTACCTTGAACAAGGTCTATGAAACGACGAGCCAATGTCACTTTCTCTGCTTCTGGTACGAATTTCAATTCGAAGCGTTCCCGGAATTGCTCCCAGGTGAGATCAGCTTCATTAATTTCAGAAATAAGGAGTTCGTACCAATCCAATGCTCTCTCTTGGAGCATACTGGAGGCCACCTGAACACGGTGAAGATCGACAAGATTCATGCGAGAAAAGATTCTATCACATGTTCTTAACCAAGCCTGGACCTCGATAATAGTTTCGGAACCTTTGAATGGTTTCCCACCCAAGTTGGTATAATCATTGCACAAACGTGCAAATCCAGAGTTTGGATGAGTAGGTTCCTGATTAGGACCAGCTGCTTGAGCATTCTTTACTAAATCAAGAAGCTGTTGAGCGGTCATAAAAACTCCATCCTGGGGAGTGACAGTAGATGGTCCAGCTCTGGGACGACCTGGTCTAGACATTCTCTTCTTTTAAGAAAGAGAGAAGAAGAAAAAGGTTATTCACCAAATGAATATCAAGCAATCTTGATAGATGAAACAAGGAATCATAAAGAAAACAGGATGAATTGGTTCGAAGACTCGAACTAAATCTTGAAATACCACTCCTAAGGTGGACTTAGGACGATGATCCTTGTTAAGTTATTCTGCATTGTTCCGAAGTTTGGCTCTGATAATAAGCTGTGACACCCCACCTCTATACCCACGCTAACCAAGAACACTACGATGTAGTGCTGTCAATTAGCCCGGAGAATAAGGCTGTGGAGGAGCGACCATCCATGTAACTTCTTTGTGCGAGCACCGATATGTCAGACTTAATAGGATGCATATCATTTAAGGAGGAAATCCGACATACCGATACAAACTCAAAGCTATCACACGATGGCTATATATAATCTTCGGAAACAAACATAGAAATAATCATAACATAAATCAGTCACAGACATCCATATCACGAAGGCGGAAAAAGATATGAATATATATATATATATAACACATGAAAGTGTACATCAGAGTAGTGGTCAGAAAGATCCACGATAATACAAAAGAATAGCAACACGTGCTATACAAAAGAATAAGTGCACAACATAGAGTGTATATCTCAAATGCGTACATCCAAAAACTACTAATCTAAGTAGTTAGCCAAAAGTCAGAATAATCCTGAAGAGAAGTCAAGCAGAAGCACCTGTAACATCTCGGTCTGACCCGAGTATTATTTATAAGAAAATAATAAACGGATCAGTCTAGCTATAAATATCAGATGATAAGGTATAGGATAAATAATATGGCATGAACATGTAACAACCATAACGGCATACTTCTTTAAGTATGTAAATGATAATCAACAAAAGATCAATCAATATCACAAGAATCTTCTCAAAGATAAAATAGGGTATCACACTCTAAACTTGTATTCATAACAAGTCAATAACACATAAATTCACCAATGCATAAAAACTGATATCATATCAATGAAAATCATAAAAATTGGTGAAGCACAAATTCCAGAAATCATCACCAGAAATCTAGAAAAACACATAAAAAGGGGGGAGGCCTAGCACATGAATGGGAGCATGAAAACTCACCTACGCGTAAAACACATGACGAGAAGCTATCTCATGGAAGCTATCCATTTAAATTTTCACACAGGAATGGCCCGAAGACCATGGGGTGCTACCCCATATAAGTAATGGCGAAACATCACAAAAGCGGGGTCTAGTCTCCCTCGTAGACAAAGAGACATCGCTCAATCGCTAGTCTAAATCACAAAAATGATCATCATGATCATAAGGAAGTGTCAATCACACCAAGCTAGTAAATATATGAGTTTAGCTTCATGTCCCATAACCACTTGCTTAACTTAAATATTTACGAACAAGCTGTAAATCTTCACTAGGAAATTGTCACAAAAGGGTTCAATCGAACAAGTCCAAGAGCTAACCGACAAAGTGAACGCAAGAGTTTCATACCACTCGTTTTACTAAGTCGTTTAAGTCGATTTCTCATCCGAGTGAAGTAAAGGCTTGTATATATTAGTAGATTGGAAATCGGTTTGAGAAAACAAACTTTTGATATTTAAAATAGTGTTGAAATCGATTTGATGAAAGAGTTTTGATATTTACTACTAGTATTAAAACCTTTATATCTTTAAAGTGACAAGTCACAAAACGATTGTTGAAACAAATCGAATCACATAAATTCACATTTGATGACGTGAGAAAAATCCAAAGAAATCAATTCCCAAAACCATCAAAGTAGGAAGTTCTGTTGAATGTTTTTAAGATAAGATCCCCTACGAAGGGGGGTACGGGGTTCGACCTAAGTGAAGACAAGCGGCCTACGACCTAAACCAAAATGAGGTCTAACGACCTAAAGAGTTCGCGACCTAAGGGATACGACCTAAGTGGCGCGACCTAGTGGGACTTAGGTCGGAGACGACTTACGAGGTAAACTAGGTCGACTTAGTAGACGAGCGACCTAAGGTGAATGGTCCAACGACCTAACTCGAACGACCTAAAGGGTCGAACGACTTAACTTGAGGATAGGTCGGAGACGACCTAGTGGAAATGGTCGAGCGACTTACGAGCTACGACCTAAAGTGACGAGGGACGTTAGGTCAGAGGCGACCTAACACTTGACTCGCGAGCGACTTATGGAAAAGAAGTGGCGAGCGACTTATGGTCCAGCGACCTAAGATGAAACGACCTAAGATCGAAAACAGGGTCACACGACCTAACAGGAAACAAGGTCAGGCGACCTAAAGAAGTTCGCGACCTAAAGGTGCACGACCTAAGGTCTTACGACCTAAGGAAAAAGGTCTTACGGCCTAATAGTACGGTGAGTGATTAAGCCAAACGACCTAAGACCTAAGCCTTAAACGACCCAAGGAGTTAACTTGCGAACGACCTAACTCTTTAACTCACGAACGACCTAAGCCTTTAACTCGTGAACGACCTAAGACTTTAACTCGTGAACGACCTAAGCCTTTAACTCGTGAACGACCTAAGCCTTTAACTCGTGAACGACCTAAGAAGGCGGTGACTTTTCAACGCGCGTGAGCTAGCAGCCTGGACGACTTAACCTGGGCAGAACGACCTAAGGGTTGGAACTCACCAAAAATGCTAAAAATTGGAGTTTCTCGCCAATTCAATCCAAACCAAATGCAAATGAGCATGCTAAAGTGATAGGGAACCATTCCCAACAGTCCAAGATAGTTCTAAGCAAGAGTGTGAGATAAAAATCTCACCTTTTTACTAAAATGGATGAAGATGGAGATTGAAAGCAAGGAGAAGCAATCCAAAGCTTGAATCCACTATCTTCTTCTTGAATTTGGAGTTGAATCTCGGATTTGCAATAGAATTTGAGTTTGGAGTTTTAATTTCCACTTCCCACCACCATTTTGACAAAGCTTGAAATGTTTTGATAAAGTGAGGAAGAGGGTTGGGCTGAACTAAAAAGGTGCAGTCCAAACCAAAGTCAAAGGCGGGAAAAAGTGTCGAAAATTTCACTATCTCCAAACATATCAAAGTTTACACTCAAAAAGATCGCAAATGTCATTTTGAACTCAATGGGAGTGGTCTCGAGTCCTAATTTGACTGTATGCAAAAAGCAGCTTTTCGGACCAAAATCCGATTAACGATAAACTATTTAAATAAAATATTTAAATGATAAATTGATAAATATGCGGGTTGTTACACTATCATATTACTCACAGCGCATGGACAAAATACAATAGAGAATATATATAGTGAAGCTTCACAAAACAAGATCTCATCAATTAAGCTTCATAATAGTTGAATACAAACATCTGCATAGTCAATACATCAAGCCTCACTACATATCACTCAGAGAATTATACAAGCAACGGAACATCTAGTACATATAGTAAGAAATAATATGCAAGCCTCCAGCTCGTCTTCGTCATCAGCATCGTTGGAAACAAAGAACAGCACCTGTCACCTGCTACCTAGTCTGCCCATCCAAAAATGGATGAACAGCCCAAGGTAATAAGAGTTGAACATAAAACCTTGAGTCAGACAACAGTCTTAGTGAGCGGTAAATTAACTAACAACGTACCAAAAGAGCATAAAGGTAAAAGGAATAGGAATCCAACCCTCCCACTCCACCTCTTTCTACAGTGATAGCCCCCAAACACACACTAAGCAGAAGTAAACATAGCAAAGCAAACATTTAAAGTAAAGCAATTATCACTCGAGTCAAGGTCAATGTTTTCCAAGTACAAACCCCCAAGGCCTAAACCAAGATCAGATAAGCACCCAGAAAATATTGCTCTTGAGACCGAATGACGATACAACCAAACATCCATGACTCTGGCTATCACTGTTATCATTGCTTCGATACCACCGTTAATTGAATGACCGGCACATTCTTTCAGCCATCCGTCAAGGGCTAATGGTAACCCCGGTTCTAGACAGAACTCCGCACGTCGTCGCAGCCCGTGCCTAGGACTATCGAATCTACCCAGAGTACTCGACTACCAACTGTAGTCTTTTGGGACTATCGAATCTGCCCAGCGTACTCTTGCTTTGAGCCTGCTAGAACCTTCAACAACGATGAAACCTCAGCCTTCTAGTCATCCTCCTCGACGACTATTCTCATACTAACTCAAGCGCCTCTCGAGCCAACCATTATCCTCAAACTCGAACCATATCACCGAGTCAACAACATGCTTGGAATGATCCCGTCTGGATTAAACCAAAGCTATCTCACATCATGCCTCGCTTCATCTCATCATATCAAAGCCTCATCTCAACATCATCATCAAACCTATCCATATGAGCTTTATCATCCGCGTCATATGCCACGAGCAGCTTTTCTTATTCAAGAGCCTTTCCCTTAGCTTTTGAATCATCTTCGATCAACTTGTCCAAATCAAATCATCAATCAACTAATTTATAACAATCAATCAAGTCAATCATTAATCCAAGTAATCAAGCATTCAAACATGATCTAATAAACAATTATAACAATAATGGCAATCTTGTAAATAAAGAGTCTAAATCTAATAAGCATGAATCATGAGCAATTTCTCTACAACTTGATGAATGAACTTGCATAGGTTAACATGTAGTAAAATGGATGTCAAATCATCATGAACAATAGATCTATACTTAAGTCTAAGAAAATGCATGGAAATCACTATTTTAACACAAAATCAAGCCACCAATCCGATATACTCCTTTGGATCCATGTGAGAGATAACCACCACTCACCGAATCACCTAAACACTTCAAAAGCAACACACTTTAGATCTGGGCAGCGAAGGATCTAACTCGATTCTCCAAAATTCCGCTTCAAACGATGAAATTTCTCTTCGATGGTTGTAGATCTTCAATCTAAGCTCTTGGATCTTCGATTTGATCTTCGATTTGGATGGAAGGAATCACAAGATTAGAGTGGAGAAAAGAAGTGAAGAAGTGCAACACTCGAGCTCTCAAAATGGCAGGACTTCGTCGCTTCAAAATCCGGATCCCAAAAAGTGAAGAAAAACCCCGTATTTATAGGCTGGAAATCCCTTAAGTCGTTCGCCCCCTTAAGTCATCCACGACTTAACGAAACCCCACGACCTACGACCTAACAATCCTCCGACCTACGACTTAGCAGATCCTACGACTTAACCATCCCCTTCGACCTACGACCTAGCAGTTCAACGACCTAAGCCATAACACACGTGCGCGACTTACGACCTAACCTAACATACATGCGCACGACCTAGAGACTTACGACTTAGCAACAATGCCGACCTAACGAGTTGACTGGGATACGACTTAACGCGTGCGCGAAAGTGCACGACCTAACTGCACTCACGATCCAACGACTCATCATCTCAACGACTCAACGACTCATCATCTCAACGACTCATCGACTCATCATTCTTGCGACTTAACGACTCAACCAACTTATCTCCTTAACTCGTCCACGACCTAACTTTCTTAGGTCGTTAACTCGCCCAATCTCCTAAGTCGCTACTCCTATGCCGCTAATCCTTAAGTCGCCAACTCTCTTAAGTCGCCAACTCTCTTAAGTCGCTCACTTTCTTAGACCGCCAACCCCCCTTAGGTCGCCAACCTTGTTAAGTCGCTAACCCTTAGATCGTCTACCCCCCCTTAAGTCGCAAACTTCTTTAGGTCGCTCCACGACTTAATCTTCCACACGACTTAAGCTCTAGTCGACCTAAATTCTGAACGACTTAACAACATTACGACCTAATGACAACTGTTACAAACATTCGATCCGTAAAAATACGGGTCGTTACATTGGGTATCACATCTCATTTCAAATTTAAAACTCAACATTTAGAGTTTATTTCAAACCGTCTTTGATATTATGTATATCCCTCATATATACATATTATTTTCTTTACACACTAAGTTATCCTTAAATTTTAAACCACTTTTGGTTTTAGTTCAATAGTTTCCTTTAATGCTTTCAAACAACTCTTGTTTTAAATTAAGATCACATTCAAAATATTCTGAATAATACTCTTTATTATTCTATTAACATTTGAAACAATTTCAAAACTTTTCAATTTACATCCTTTCTAATTTACAAGTTATTCACATCTAATGGTTACTTCCTTAAAACATTTCATTTTGCTTACTCATTAATTCACATCTTATTATTAAACACAACAATCATTTATGATAATAACCAAGATTATCATATCTGGAAAGCAATTCATTATTATCTTATTCTGAACTTTTCCCCAATTTCAAGATTTTATTTCAGTCTGAATCCATTTCAAACTTACCTTTATTTAATTTCAATTTGGTTGTATTTCTATTACCTCTTAATTTAATTCCAATAATTTTTAACAACCAATTACCTTAACATTTATTAGTAAGAAATATTGCTTTATATATATTAAAATATATTCTTATGTAAAATCATTTAAAATCTTTATATAAGAAATTAACAAGTACGCTCTAATATATATATATATACTCAACTCATTCTAGGGTACTATTGACCCTATCCCTGATGAGTACACCCACCAGAGCCAAGGTTCTCGCTTAACCTTCCAGCTCTGATACCAAAATGTAATAACCCAAAATTTTCGATCCCAAAAATTTCAGATAGTTAGGAAAAGAAGAAAGAGATAAAAGAAGAAGAAACAGAAACACAACACAGATTCTCACATTCGCAGCGAGTCAAAATATAATATCAAATAATAACAATTTACAAAAGAATACTGTATCAGTTGATTACATTTTTATACACCAGTTTACACACATACTCAAACACTGGACATATACAAATCAACATGTCTTAGATAAACAGAAATATATCACAGCAGAAACACTCCATACGTTCCTGCCATCCAGCTCGTCTCCTGAGCTCTAGAACGTCCTTACCTGAAAATCTGTAATACTCGGTCTGACTTGAGCATTACATCAAAGTAACACCCAGGTCAGGCTGGAAACCAGCGTGAGTACACCCATCTAACATGAAATATTCAATATGAAACTTATTTAAAACCCGGGGTAACATGTTCATCACTACAAGTTCATAACTTGCTATGGTCAACATTTATTTTTAATTCCTAAGTACCTTTACTTAGTTTTAAATGGTCCAGTCACTTAAATTATTCCATTTCTGCCTATTGATTTCACAAATCAATCTATAAAGAATCAATGTAGGTTAAAAATCGAAGTGGGTTCGGGTATTTACTGATACCCGACCCTGGTCTCTTCGAATTCAATACTTTCTTAACCCAAGTTATTCAAGTGAAATACAATCCAACATTAAATACAAAATGTCACTTTTATACACAGCAATTTATCAATGATAGATAACCATACTATCACTGTCTATCCAAACATTTCATATCATAGATATCAACCAATTCAAGACATTTACATCATTCAATCATTCATAAGCAAGATTGATTACTTCCAAAATTAAATTAATTTATATATAATTAAATTAATTACTAGTCTTTAATCACTTAGATTACTTACTTAACATTCATTAATTACATACCGATTAATTAATCATCCTTTAATTATCATCTTAATTAATCTCCCTTGATTAATTATCCTTCAATTATATTAAGTAATTAGCTCTAAATTAATTAACCTTTACCCATTCACATTAATCACATTTATCCTTGATTAATTACTCAAATTTATTATCCTATAATCACTTACCTTGATTAATCAACCCTTTAATTAATTACCCTAAGTAATTAATTCTCAATTACTTCCCTTAAGTAATTTATCTTTAATTACTTTCATCAAGTAATTATCTAATTAATTAACCTCTAATTATCAATTAGTTAATCTTATTTCTTAATTAATTAATCCAGTAATTATCCATTAATTACTCACTAAGTAATCACACTTCATTAATTACATTAAGTAATTATACTTAACTATCCTCAAGTAATTCTCTGTAATTAATTAAACTTAATTAATTAACTAAAATTACCACATTAACTTAATTAATTACACTGAGTAATTAATTACTTTAAATTACTTCATTAAGTAATTACCTTTAATAATTTTTTTTAATTAAGTAATTAACCTCTTAATTACTTATTACTTAATTATTCCTTAATTAATTAACCTTGATTAATTTATCCTCAATTAAGTAATCAATTACACTTAATTAATTACACAAATTAATTTATCTTAATTAAATCACTTATCTTTCTTAAATTACTTAAATTACTACGCTGAATAATCATTTTAGTTTAAAACCTGAGCAAATTTAAAAATGCTGGAAACAAAAATATTCTGAGCAATCAACATATTCCCGAGATAGACTCGAGACAACCCTCGCGCGGACTCGAAGCCATCAAAACAAGGCCTTCCCACTTCGACACTCCGAGTCGAACACGTGAAAAATCACGAAACACTCCGGGTCAACATCTCCTTTCCCAAACCAATACACTCTAATGCACGCGATGGCCACCGTACACGTGCACGGCAACCCCAGCCCCCTTCGATCATCATTCAGGCCTTCAACAAGTCGACGTCGAACTCGACTTCTTCCTCAACCACCCAGAAATGAAGATCGAATCGAAAAACGAAATCGAGCTACCGAGCCAAAGCCTGGATTTCCACCATCATCGGAAATTCCAAATCGCCGACGATCCCATCATTGGTGAACCCTGCCGACCCCACCAGAGAGTCGCCTCATCCTCCAACATCGATCCCCCACCATGCGATCCGACTCGATGCACCCTAGTCGCCGTAACCACCTCGTCAAACCCGACCACCAAAATCACCAGAAAACCCTACTTCTCTCTGCTTCAGCCACCACGGCCATTATTAAATCCCCATGCCATTTTTCCATAGATCGCCAGGCCACCCGCTACCTCCAGCTCAAACCCCGAGACTTATCACCTCACTGATCGCCCGAAATCGAAGAAAAATCGATTTTCGTTCATCTCAAAATTCCTCGATCAATACTTCACTAAAAAATCTGATTTTACTTTTAAAAATCGTGATTTTCGAAGACGTGATGGATGGTATAGGTGAATCGATAAATTATGAGATTCGAATAAATCATGTTTTTGAAGTTTTTCACTGTATTTTTAAATTTCCAGTTAGACTCAAATTTATTCTTCTTAAAAATATTTTTAAGACCTAGATTTTTATGATACAAACAAGTTTCATGTAGATCTTGAAGCCTAACATGGATTGGAGATGAAGAGTTTGATTTTTAAATAGGTTTGAAGCCTGTAAACTTAGAACAGAGATACATATGTCTGTTTCTAGACATGCACAGTTACATCCATATATATATACATACATATTTGTATACATACAATCCTGTATCACTTTACTTCAAGCATGATTTTCAAACAACAAGTAAAAAATCCAAATTTCAGAAAGATTTACTCACCTGAAAGATAATTTGAACAGAGAGGAGATTTTGAAAAACTACAAGCCTGATCTTCTTAAATCTCTTGCTTTGTTGAGTTGATTTAGTTGTTATTTAGTTGAGTTGAAATTTAGCTTCAGTTGTAAGATATATTCTAGTATGCTAAGTTTTTAATAAATGAAAATGAAATAAGAAAGATATATAGAAAAGAGTTTATAGGAAATAGGATTTTCTGGTACAAAATTTAGTCAGAGATTTTTTCTACCTTTAGGAGGCTGAGATGAGAGCATTTAATGCTTATCTGGTTTTATATTTTCCTCCTTATCCTCTTTTTATTTGGTATGTACATATATGATTTTGCTTTCTTGCATTGCAAACATGTATTTTCCATAGTTTATTTATTACTAGAATGATCTTAAGTATTCACTTATGTTTTTATATAACCATAAATTTACTTTATATATTTATTTCTATTTTAAGCTTAAACCACCAAACACTTCATTTACAATTAAATATTTTATTTTATTTTATTTTTAAACATTATTACCAAGATTACGTCAAATATATATATATATATATAATTGAAGTGAATAAGATAGAGCTTACTTTAATTTAATGTGAATAAGATAGATTTTACTTTTAAATATTTTGAAACTCTTTATTTTAAATTCCAAATCATAATTTTCTTCCAAAAATACACATATATATATTCGTTTTTAAACTGATAAGTTTGTATTTCAATTTATCAGATTAAATTCTTATTAAAATAATATTGCCAAAATCCCGGTTCGTCACATATATTATTTCTTTTCTATAAGATTTATCATCTCTAGAGATTTTATAATTCAATATTTATTACAGTTATAAATCAATTTATATATATCCCGATATTTTAATTATCAGAAATTTATTCGTTTGACTAATTAATATTAATATTTCAATAATAAAATCAGTTAATTTCCTGACTAACAGACGTCCAAAAATCCGGGTCGTCACAGGCTTGTTGCATATGCTCAATGCAATCGTGCTCCCTATGAAAACGAATTTATCTTGGTTTTAGTTTATTCGAGGACGAATAAAAAGATAAGTCTAGGGTATTTGATGTGCACGTAAAAGTGCATATTTTTACTTTCATATTTAATCTTCTTTTAATTAAATAAATGAGCATATAGGGTATTTTACATGTTTTAACCAAATTTCAATTGCTTTCAAATCAACATTTATTCATCTTCATATGGGGGCAAAATGGTCATTTTTGTGTACGAATTAATTTGAGAAAATTCACTTGTACATTTTATTTTTATTTATAGTAATTTGGATGGAAAATGGAAGAGGCTTCATGTATTCATGCATGCACAAAAGGATGGAAGGCAAATGAAGATGGAAATAAATGAATTCATGGAGGACCTCGCCTATCCACTTACCAGGATCTTCAATTAGGAGCTAATGCACATATTAGTGGAAATTAAAAGCACATGCATATTTAATGGAAGATTAATTATATGCTAATAATAATTTGGTGGCCACACTTCCTTAAGGGCAATTTAGGCAGTCCCCTAAAATATGCATTAGGGTTTTAGGCATGTATAAATACCCCTTATGTTTCATATAATGAAGCTCTTAGCACCACCTTCTAGTTAGTTTAGTGGTAGCCACAAATGTAAACATAAACTTTCTCTCTTTCATGGCTTCTTAGCCTTTTTCTCTTATGTAAATTTTATAATGCAATTTATTTACCTGCAATTTTAATTCATGCTCTTTTAATTCATGTTCTTTTCTCTTTTGTTTCTTCTTATGTTAGTAGTTTACATCTCTTTCTTTTATGCAAGTAGATTAGTTTTTAGTTTATTTCAATTAGCTCTCTTTTTCCTCTTGTTTATGTTTATGTTGAAATCTACATTTGTTGAAATGATAACAAATATGAGAAGCTAAACCCCTTCAATTTAGGGGTAATGAAGCTCTCTTAATCATACAGAGTCAACATATTTGTTAATTTGTGATCTCTTTTTGTGCTTCATGGAATTTAGATGTGGTTAAATTTTGTTGTTTAGCTTTGAATTTGATAGCCTATGTTGTTGACACCAAATAGGCTATGCTTAAACAAACATAAACATAAATTACCACTTCATCTACATATGACTTTGGTAATGAAGTGGATTTTATAATCAAAATTTGATGGTCTATATTACTAATCAATAGTAAATAGTTCATGCTTAGAATAGATTTTGTTTTTAATTTCATTATCATTTTCATGAGAGTTAACAAGTGGTTTGGAGGATGTGTTAAAGTTTGATGGTTTATGTTGGGCTAATTAATAGCACAAATAGACCATACTTACGATAAACTCATCAACTAAATTCACTAATGACCAAAAAGAGAGATCATAATTTCATTGTGTTGATTTATGTGATCATGGGAAGGGATTTGCCTCTAAATTGCCTTCTACTCTCAAATTTTTATTCACTTTCTTTTGTTAGTTTTTTTTATAATTTTTAGCTTAAACAACTTCAAACTCTTGGTTAATTTAATTGAGTAGAATTTTAAATCAATTCAATTCCCTGCGGATCGACCCGTACTCGCCACGTACTAAAATTATATGCCATGCACTTGCGGTTATTTTTATTACAATTTTTCGATGATTTTCTAACCGATAGAAGATCCGTCGATTCAAACAATTAATCCCACTTAATGTGTTTTTAAGCATTGTCGTACAGTTTGCATATAACACCCCAGTAGAATGTTGGAGGATAGGGATGCGCCATGATATGACAACACTAAACCAAACTCGTAGTCGTCTCGTATAAGGATAAAAGTATGACAAGGCACGTGAGGCAATACCCAAGGTAGGATACAACTAGTTCGGATCGCAGGGCTGGTGGTAATGCATCGTAGCCACGACTGCCCACTGCGTTCATCCATCCCATATTGAGTCAAAGGGAGGTCATCCCAAATCAAGGTGCACCAATCGAAACCAACATCAAGGGTAATAGTATGGACCGAGTCCTAAAAGAAAATCGAAGAATAGATGTCCGCTAGAGGTCGGGGCTATCCATCATTGTCCCTATCAAGCAACATCAAGGGTAACATCAAGGGTACCCTCATTGTCCCTATCAAGTCGTCCCGTTTTAGTCATTTCAAATTGACACAAGTGTCGGGGCTATCCATCATCGTTCTCTTTCTTCAAACTCATCAACGTACACCAAATCCAATCATTTCAATATGGAATCTCCTCCGCGTACACAGTTGTTAAAGTGGTTCCAAGATTGACAGAGAGTATGCCAATAAGAGGCCCCGGTCTCTTTAACAGCCAAACGTCGTTTTACACACCGGTTGGTTCTTTTACATTTCAAAAATGATTCATATTTGATATCAAAATATCATATTCACTTCAAAATATCCTTCATTCCGAAATCATCATATTTACTTCATATGTCATTTTCACTTAAAAATATCATTTCAAATTCCAACTTAAGTTATAACCTCATTTACCCACATTCGCATTTAAATCAACGATTTAAATATAAACATTCTGACTTTGCACAGTTTGAATTTTTAGAAAATAGTTTGAATAGTTTTAAATATCTTAAAATAGTTTAAATAGTTTAGAGATTTAAAACAGTTTGATATAAATGGTTCGATTATTGAAAATGGTTTATATAGTAAAATATTTTGGAAAATCAAAATAATTTGAATATTTAAAAAGATAAATTTTAAATAGTTTTATTAAAATAATTTATTTTGAAAATAGTTTCAAATCAAACTGTTTTTTCTTTCATTTTAATAAATCTGGACCTAGGTCCAAATTTAAATCTAACCAATTCAATTCCAATTCTTTCAATTCAAATCATCTTCGATCTCAATTCAGTTCAAATCGACTCAATTCCGATTTCAATTTAAATCAATTTCTATTTCGATTTTAATTCAAATCAACTTTAATTTCGATTTCAATTCGAATTATTTTCGATTTCGATTTTCATTGATTCAATTCAAATAGTTTAAGTTTTAATTCAATTCTTAATTTTAAAACATTTCAGGTTATATAAATTTCAAGTTCAATTTCAATTTACCGATTTAAATCACTTAAATCAAATTTAAACTTCAATATTCAATTTAAGTTTCAAATCTTCAAAATAATTCAATTTCCAAAATTAAAATCATATGTCGTTTATAACTTCACATTTCAAATTTTATTCTTTAAAACAATTTCTTTTAACCAATTTCAATTTCAACGTTTCAAAGCTCGAATGAGAAATAATTCAATTCTCATAAATTCAAATTTTCTTCTTTCTCTAAAACAAAATCAAGAATTTTAAAACTATTTAATTTAACCAACCCGTTGCCTATATATAATTTTCTATCCTATGGCCAAGTGACCAGTTATTTTGTTTTTAATTTTAGGGATGGATATATATCATTTCAATCCAAATCAAAGTGTCATAGGTATATATCATTTCAACCTATTTCTTAATTTATTCGGAATAATTCCAATAACAGTTTATATGCTGTCGAATAATTTACAGGGTGATAACAGGATATATATAAAATAAATAAACATTCAATCATCCAAAATATCAACCAATAGTCATCCATCTATATCAACATCCAAAACAGTCAATATATCACAACGGTTAACTAGTTATCAATATTGGGTGATTAACTAGCAATTCAATTTCAAATTTAACTGTCAATTTAAATTGCTATTAGTTCAAACCATATGTCAATTTAAATATCAGTTAAATTACCAAACAACAGTCAATAAAAAAATAATCACTTCATGATTTTGATCTAACTAACATCAGAATATTTTAGTAATTCGTGAGTGGTTTAAAACACTCACCTTTATTTGAAACGGAAAATTTTCAGATTCAAATAATTACGAATTCAATTCAATGTCGTAGCCTTTGTTGATACGATCGCAATGCGACTCGTTTCGCTCAAAACGAACCTCGTATGAAAAAGTTATACGATAATTAGCATTCATATAATTAAATTATAATTAACTAAAATAAAAATAATTTAAACTAAATTCTTAGCCCTTTCCCTTTCTCTGCCTTCACGCTCTCCAAGCAACACGCGCACGCTCGTGTTAATATTTTTTTAAACATCGCGCGCCTCATCTCGAACCGCCAACCGCACCTGCCACCTCCACCGTCGACCGCGCTTGAACCATGCACGTGCTAATGCCTCATTTTCTTTTCGAACCGACGGTCACCTACGACCAGAACACGGCGCGTGCGCACGTGAATCGCGTATGCGCAAAACACAAAAACTACGCTTGCTTCTCGGCCAAATTCTAGTGATCTCGAACGCTCCCAGCTCGATCCAACCGTTGGATGTGTAGAGGAGATCGAGTTCTACCACTTTGCTTTGGAGTCATTTGATTTCGTTGAGTGGATTGAGAGAAAAGGATGAAGAAAGGGGGACGATTTTTGGTCATAGAAATTAAGAAGAGCGGCTGGAGTACAGGGTTAGGGTTAACGAATGAAAGGGCTATTTATAGAAAATTTCTACGGCACTATTCATCTGTGAAAATTTCGAACTCCAAACGAAGCGTGCCGCCTGGCGTTCTATATGTTATACCCATATTCCGAACACAATGGAACATATATCGGGAGCCAATTGCATCATATTCAGAAGATAGCTTTTCAAATTGAATTATTTTAACTTAAATTCCTTTAATTAAATTCTACGCGTTTCAAGCTCACACGACCAAATGAAAAGTATGATCGCTACGAAACTTGAAATCCTATAATAATTCACTATTACGGATTCGATGAGATTGGTTTCGTCGAAATCCGAGATAGTGACCAAAAGGACTATTTTTACCCATTAATTAAAACAAGAAATTTTCCAAAATAAATTTATTCACTTCAAATCCAAATTGTAAAAGTTAACAATCTTCATTCTTGTTTAAATAAAATTTAAATCAACTTTCGACATCATTTTCATTCATATTAAATTTGGAATTCAATCATTTAAATAATTTCCAATATTAAATTTAAAATTTTTAATTATTCAATAAATCACTATATTTGAAATATAAGTTATTTAACTTATAAAATTTCTT
This sequence comes from Allium fistulosum, assembly GCA_030737815.1. Lineage (NCBI taxonomy): Eukaryota > Viridiplantae > Streptophyta > Magnoliopsida > Asparagales > Amaryllidaceae > Allium > Allium fistulosum. The sequence goes on along the minus strand of CM060908.1, from coordinate 117,006,242 downwards.
TTAAAACAAATTCAAATAATAAAACAACTACTACACTCTTTATCAAATTATAATCATAGTCAAATAAGACGTACTTATATATAATATTTCAAATATCATTTTATAAATAAAAATGTTCGTTCTAATCCATTTACAATATTAGATTTCAAATGAATTTTAGTTATCAAATAATTATTTTATTTTTGTCTAAATAATTCAACATTTATTATTCAATTCCAACTATTGATTATAAATACATTCAATACATAGAATTTCATTTCAATACTTGTTATTGCCTAATCTTCGAAATTGATTATTTCAAAATTTTATTCAAGTTCATATTAAATAAATTACATAAATAAAACATTAAAGTTTTATTTATAACCATTTTTGTCCAATAATTATATTAAATTCAATAATTTAAAATAGTTAAAAATACAGTTCGTTACAATAATTCCAAAATAATTGCAAATAATGTAAGACACTTCTGTACTTTCCAATGCATCATTTTATTATCAAAACAAATGCTGCTATTATAGTTTTATTTCATAAAGAATATTCATAGCATTCATATTGAATAAAAACTATGTTTATTTTCCAGTGCACTGCAAAACAATTATTATTTCACAAACGATGTTTGGTATGTTTTACAAAAACAACTTTCGTAACTCGATTCAACCAATAAGTTCTAAATGGCATGCTCTCACTATTTCTGCCATTACTATAATAGAATATGAAATACGGAGCTCAATTCAACCATTTAATATAGGCTATTTATTCCATCAATTATAAACAGCTTACACTCTAGAGTTTTCAGATCAAATATCTAGAACTCAATGGAACAAATATTATAGAAAACAATTTCTTGTTTGATAATACATTTCGGAATAGAAAATATATTTCTCGTTCCGATGTTAAATATCAATTATTATTTTACAATTCTTGTTTTCAATATTTCTTCATGAAACAAAAGTGTTCATTCACTCTCTTTATCCCAACCGTACCTTAATTCACATCTACTCTCGTCCATTCGTTTTAATTTATAAATGCTCCGGCCATTCAAAAGGAAATCCTTAGCTAACTCTCTACAAAAGTGTATTTGATCATCCTTAACATCAAAGGATATCAAATATATTGCACTTTACATAAATTGATCAAATTGACATTTCAATGATCAACTTCTTATATCCATCTTATAGCTTTCGGTCTAGTGTTACATTTAACATGATAAGATCTTTATTGTAATCAGTCAACTTGAATACTTGATCTCACACCACAGTTTACTTGCTTATTACGAATGAATAAATTTCATCGAAGATTCATACATTATGAATAGCAATAGTGGCTAAATATTATTTATATGTGATCGTATATGGATCAAATATCGATATTGAAGTATTTCTTTTAGAATTAGAAACTCATAAAGAACAATACACGGTCTCGAGCAAATAAACACGTAAGGCCAGTTATGAATGTATTTAGTAGTTTTAAAATTAGGCATGCATGGATATTGAAATAATAATATGCAAAAAAATATTTATTGTTAAGTACATTTTGTATTTCTATTTGTTAGTCTTAATTCAATTTATTTGTATATTTAAATCGATAAACATTTTATCAATTTTATTAATTGAAATTTTTTATCAATGTAGATTATTATAACTTTATATAGAATATGTTCTTACAATACTAGAAAAGTTAAATGTTGACATTTCATTTTTCTAATAAGGCTACCACTAGATTTTTATGTTTGTCGGAACCCTAAGAAAAACATAGAAATCTTTTGATTTCTCCATTGGGTGTTAGGACTTGTATGCCTGGGATTTTAACCTTGATGAAAGATGAAAAAATCATAGCCCCATATAGATGGATAACTGTTTATCGATTGTACCATATACAACTCCAAACCTTGTGGTCTTTGTCTGAATCTCATATTTAGCTTAAGGAAAGATCAACAAATAAAGAGAAATTATTTACTCATAGCCACCATTTCGCGACGGCCTAAGTATAGTGCATATACCTTAAGAAAAGCTCAACAAATATGTGTAGTTGTCTTACCTCGTCAATTCAATATATCAATAGTGCTACACATAACATCCCTAGCTTGAGGAAAGCTCAACAATTAAGGAATATGCAAATACTATATTAATATATAAATGGTAGAGGGCAACTTTATATTAAAGATTCATAATCTTTAATATATTTAATTGAGTGATATCAACTTATGGAATAATGTATTTCTTATGAAATACTCTCATGATTTAAGTGTCAAACACATCAGATATCATAGTATATATACTATACGTATGTATTTATTCCTTAAATCTAATTTGGTTTTCTTTCCAGTTCCACCTTTAATTATACATTCATATTATATAATTTCTAATTATTATGTAACTTTTATAATTTAATTAAATTATATAATGCTCATATGTATAATATTATATTAATTAAATATTATTTAATTAATTAACATTTTAATTTATTTTATGTTATGTTATTCAATTACACATTTTAATTGAATATGTATAACATTTATAGTTATACATATATATCTTTATGTATGTGTATTTTATTATTTGTTAATTAAACTTTAATTAAATAATTAAAATTTTAAACAAGTATTAATTTCAAAAATTTCTTATAAATAAACATATGTACTTACATCATCTTAAATGATTCAAAACAATGTAGCATATATCATTATATATATTATACATATATATATACTTTAATTAATTAACTATCTAACCAAATTATTTAATTTGTTAATATTTTTAGTAAATATTAAAATTTTCAAAATATGTTTATTATATTTTCAGAACACTTTTGAAAACTGTATTACAACATTTATAATATATAGTATAACATTTAAAATGTAACTCTTATTTTAAATTTAAATTTAACTTTAAATTTAAAATCTTATTTTAATTTCAAAGAAATTTTGAAATTAGCCCAAGCCCCAAATTCAAATTGAGCCCTATCTATTAGGGACAATTTTTGGACTCACTTCACCTTTTGCACCAGGCCGGTAGCTAGGGAGAGCAGGGTACGTACTTGATTACCCAAACTCAAACCTAGACACTACATCTCTAAACACCCTATTAAATTGTTAAGCTTAGTTAGTTAGCCCTAACATTACTGATTTAGGATGTATATATTATTTGGCTTTGATACCATTGAAGGAACTAGTCCAGTCCTCAACGGATAAAGTGAGTGAATTTTATCTGGTTAAGCCTATGAAGTCTAAATTTCATTTAGATCTTATCTAAATTTATTTTAAATGAAATCATTATTTCATTTCATTTATAGTTGAACTTTTTTTTGGTGTTGTACGTGAATTATTTAATGTAAACATATACATGGTATGCACATGTGTGTGTACATGCACATGCAACAGTTACAGTGTACATGGTTCAACTTACATGTGTATAAGTACTGGGATTTACATCGTAATGGACAAGTTAGCCCCTCCGTATACATCTATATTGTCTAATATATACATATACATACATACATATATGCATGCATGCATACATGCATATATATATATGTATATGTATGTATGTATCTGAATATGAAATGGAATAATATTTATAATAGTATAAATTTACACATACATATATGCAGACACCCACACACATTTATATGTTTATAATATTACAAAACATCAAATTTTGTAATTACTAATGTAAAACTTCAATTTTAAATTCAGGCTTTAATTTCAAATTTCAAATTCCAAATTTAAAATAATTATGTAATGAGTTATAATTGGTAAATAAACACACACACACACACCTACTCTTATTGGGACCTTGCTCGGCTAATTTCAAAGACTAATTAATATGATTGAAAACTACAATATTAGTAATAGTCCTGATTGTTGGAATGTTGTTGGGACAGAAAAGAAAGCTGTACCTCCAAATCGATGTATAAATTCTTAATTTATTCTGGAACAAATTTTTTCAATCACTTTAAACCTATTTTGGAAATCAAAGCCTCCCAAGATCAAAATTCATATGTGGGTCACTCTACACAACAAACTAAACACCTTAACTAATCTATATTCGAGAATATCCACCAAAATTAATAATAATCCTTGTTATCTTTGTAACCGGATGACTGAAACCACATCTCTCGATTGCCCTTTCTCGGAATACGTTATTGGTAGGATACTTGAGATTTTTAACATGGACATTATTACATATATGCTCCTTTAAAAGGATCATTGTAATTGTTTCAGATTAAACTATGCACAAACGATTATGAAAACTTTAGATTCAATCTACTCAATTACATATTGGATGTGACGCCCCACCTCTATGCTCATAATAACAAAGAGTATTAAAAGAAATACTGTCTATTATTACGAAGAATAAGGCTGGATAGGAGCGACCATCCGTAATTGGCCTTACACTAATATTGGTTATCTCGATAGGAGTGGTATATACTTTTTATTTTTTCATCTATTATTTATTTACTCCCATCGACATATCCAATTATCAGTATAAAACAAAACACGATAGTTCATAATAGTTTAGGACATTAGATATAACAATAACACAGATAATATAAATGCGGAACACAGAATAACAATAATCTCATATATATATAACCGATGTCAGTTACAATATAGTTGACACGATACACATGATACAACTACAACTGTCGACTCTAGAAGTTATATAAACAAGTACATTATCGACTAATATACATGAATACATATCGTTCTATACAATGACGCGACTACTACAAAATGACACTGACAACTTCAGAAGATGTGAAAAGTCTTCAAATCCTGAACAGCAACTCAAAGAAGAAAATCTACAACCTTAAATAACTCGGGTCTGACCCGAGTATTACATTCAAAAGAAAATAATACCCAGGTCAGTCTAATTCAAACCAGTTTATTAGTGCATATAGGCAATAATAATCAAATAGTCCAATAGATGACAGTCATAGAAATCTCGTATACCCGACTCCTCGATAAAAGAATCGGATAACGGCAGATATAACACTATACAGTGTTAAACAACAAAACAACAATGCCAATTTAAAAACAACAATGCTGATTGGCTGCAGTACACGCTAACGTGTACTGCCTCGCCAATACAGTCTATCAAATACTCAGAAGATCAATGAATCCAAAAGCCAACAAATCCAATTCAAATCAAAATGAACCATTTCAAACTACGCTTAATAAAACGGAAACAGATGGCGTCAAATTAAATTAAATCTCGGTGTGGCTGCAGTACACGCACGCGTGCACTGCCTCGCCACTACCGTACGTCGAAACTGCAAAGGTCAAACCCAATTATTGGGTTCAACTCAAGTGAAATTCGAAAAACAAATAAAATGCAAAGGTCAAGTCACTGCAGTCATGACTCAACACAATGCAACAGCCAAAGTCAAGGCAACATGAAGCTTGCAAGTTCGAACCTAAGACAATACAACTCACTATAAATATTAGTGCAGACATACATGGCTCAAGTGATGAAACACTGGAACTCGACTAACAAAATGAACCAAAATAATGCAAATGTAGTCCAGACCCGAGAATGGCCAGAAACAAGACATCAAGATATGGCAACACAACAAACTCATGATTACAACTCGAGCAAGTTCAGCTACCATGTGAAAGCAAGCAGTCAAAGTAACAACAATGCAGACAAGTTCAAAGTGAAGCAAAAGTTGAAAATGAACAAGCATATGGTATGGCATTGAAACCAGTTCAACAATCAAACTCAGCAAGCACGAGATACAGTGACGCTAAAGCACAGGATACAAGTATGAGTACACAATGCAGACAGTGTCAAAGTCACAAAGGGAAAATCAATAACCATGGTGTATATAAATGCAGACAAGATACATGAGGACCAAACTTCGAGTCAAGCAGCAGACAGGGAAGTGCAGCCTCAACATGAAGTTTAACCGTGCCAACAGACCAAGAATGTGTACCAAACTCAAATGCACAAAATGCAAACTGCAATTACAAGGAGTGTGACAACATAAAATGAATTAAAGGCAACAATGGCACTCCACAGGACATTGGACAATGTACTCAGCAATATGTGGTGCGAACACTATTGGCCTACGTCAAACTACAAATGCAACATGAAGTGCTGCTACAAATAAATGGAGACAACAGAAAAGTCTGGGCAACAAGCAGATGACACCATAACTCAAGACCATCAAAGAGACAACATAGAAGCAACTGAAAACAGTGCAACATACAGTGATGAAGTGGGGATGAAGTAAGAGCTCAAGTGAAATCAACAGGAATGGTAACCAGAACAAATGCAACAAACAAGATCACCGATGTACCCATAACAGTGAAGCTATTACAACTGCAAGGCAACAGTGAAGATCACGGTGGCTAGAAAACATGTGTCAATATGGAGGCAAAACAACAATGCTACAGGATGGTCAGCCATCACAATAATGCAAATGTCGAGCTAAATGCAGCACAGTGAGATACAAATGCAACCTGAAGCACTGCAACTCAAGAATCAGTGCAAAGTGACTCAATGCACATCAAGTAAGAACCAGAAACAACATCAATAAAGTACAAAGGCAATGCATCAGTAATCAACTGAGCAAGTGAATATCAAAGTGAAGAAATCAAAGTTACAGTGAAGATTTCAAATGACTCAAGTGAAGATATCCAAGTAAAGCACTGCAACTCAACGAGCATCAAAATGAAAATGGAAATATACAGTTCAAAATCCGCGCAGTGGTTAAGAACAACCAGAGATGTCAACATATACAACTACAACAGATCAGGTGATGAACAAAATCAATGAATTGCAGCGCAGATGTATACATGATGATGCAACAGTCTTACCAAGTCAATAAAAATCAACACCATGTTATTCAAGTAAATGAAAAGGTCAGAAGTAAGATCTCAACATCCAAACCAAATGTACAAGAATACCAAAGCCGAGGAAAACAAAGTTAGATTCCATCAGAAATTCACGAAATCGCAAGTTCGAATCGAACGAACAGTAAGTTTAAACTAGATGTGAGTGAATGAATCACTCACCTTAGACGCCACTGCGAGCACTCCCTTCGATCGACGAGTACAAGTCTTCGATCGAGCAGCCGAAGGTCAGCATCCCTACTTTGTCGAAGAGTGGCGTGGGAGAGACGAACGAAGCTAAGCGAACATGCCCTAATTCAGTTGCAAAAGGGGAAATCGTCGCCGCCACCATTTTTATTCTTTCGTTTGTTTAGCTAGGGTTTTCCAAAAGAAACTAAGATAAAGAGGAACGGGTAATAGCCTTGTGAATTTTCACGGCGTCAATTAAAACATGGGCTACTATTTAGTTCAAAGCCCATAAATCCTTTAACAAATTTCAAAAGAATTTCTACTCGATATAGAAACTCCAATAACCATTTTATAAAAGAATTTACAACTGATAAAAACACTTAACAAATCTTTATAAACGAATTTCAACTCGAATGAAATTCCAATTGTAATTGTCTAACAAATGACGTAACAAATTAAATCGTCATTTGACGAAAATCAACTGCTATGAAAACCCGGGTTGTTACAGACTCCCCTCCTTATAAAAATTGCGTCCCCGCAATTTTCCTAATCAAGATTGTCTATAACAATTTTCTTCTAACCTAAACTAGTTATGCTAGAAAAATAAGAATTGAGAACACGATTATCAAAGGAATTGCGTCCACGCAATCATAGGGAATAAATGGATACAAGGTAACAACCAAAAGAGCATGGCAATGTCGAATGTACAAGCAAAGCAAGTGTCAGCGGGGAAGTATTAGATAAGAAATCAAAAGGTTCGACTGCTTCAAACCAAAAGAATCAACCTCGTGGGAATCGGGGATCAAAATCAGACGATTAACAAAAGCAAGAACAATCGAGTTCCAGCAACTAAAAGAGAAGGAAAAACAGAGCAGAAATCCCCTACAGAGCACGAATTGAATGTGAGTAAATCAAATTACTCACCTGAATCGCCAGAGAAAAAGACGAAGCTCAAATCTCAAGAATCGCAACTATTCAATCATCAAAACGATAATTGAATTTCTCAAATCAACAAATATTCAATTATCAAAACGATAATCAAATTTTAAATTTAACAAATATTTGATTATCCCAAGCGATAATCAAATTCCAAATCAACAATTATTTAATCATCTGAAGCGATAATTAAATCTCAGATCAGCAAATATTTAATTATCAAAAGCGATAATTAAATCTCAAATCAGCAAATATTTAATTATCAAAAGCGGTAATTAAATCTCAAATCAGCAAATATTTAATTATCAAAAGCGATAATTAAATCTCAAATCAGCAAATATTTAATTATCAAAAGCGATAATTAAATCTCAAATCAGCAAATATTTAATTATCAAAAGCGATAATTAAATCTCAAATCAGCAAATATTTAATTATCAAAAGCGATAATTAAATCTCAAATCAGCAAATATTTAATTATCAAAAGCGATAATTAAATCTAAAATCAACAAATATTTAATTATCTGAAGTGATAATTAAATCTCAAATCAACAATTATTTAATTATCTCAAGCGATAATTAAATCTAAAATCAACAAATATTTAATTATCTGAAGCGATAATTAAATCTAAAATCAACAAATATTTAATTATCTGAAGCGATAATTAAATCTCAAATCAACAATTATTTAATTATCTCAAGCGATAATTAAATCTAAAATCAACAAATATTTAATTATCTGAAGCGATAATTAAATCTAAAATCAACAAATATTTAATTATCTGAAGCGATAATTAAATCTCAAATCAACAATTATTTAATTATCTCAAGCGATAATTAAATCTAAAATCAACAAATATTTAATTATCTGAAGCGATAATTAAATGCAACAAATATCCGATTATCAAAAACGATAATCAGAACTCATATCAACAAATATCTAATTATCACAAGCGATAATTAGAAACAACAAATATCCGATTATCAAAAACGATAATCAGAACTCAGATCAACAAATATCTAATTATCACAAGCGATAATTAGAAACAACAAATATCTGATTATCAAAAACGATAATCAGAACTCAGATCAACAAATATCTAATTATCACAAGCGATAATTAGAAACAACAAATATCTGATTATCAAAACGATAATCAGAACTCAGATCAACAAATATCTAATTATCACAAGCGATAATTAGAAACAACAAATATCTGATTATCAAAACGATAATCAGAACTCAGATCAACAAATATCTAATTATCACAAGCGATAATTAGAAACAACAAATATCTGATTATCAAAACGATAATCAGAACTCAGATCAACAAATATCTAATTATCACAAGCGATAATTAGAAACAACAAATATCTGATTATCAAAACGAAAATCAGAACTCAGATCAACAAATATCCAATTACCTGCAGATAATTGGAAACAACAAATATCTAGAAATCAATTAAGAAGACTAGAAAATCAACATAAAAGCTTGGATCGATCCCATCAGATGGCGAGTTTTTAATTCGCCGCACGTGCAACAACATATGGCCGAAGCCTACCAAGTACTCAACATAATTTTTGGCGCCCAACAAATGACCCGAAGGTCCAACATATGACCCGAAGGTCTAGTACTGGTATTTGACCCGAAGGTCCAACATATGACCCGAAGGTCCAACATAGTGGCTCGAAAGCACACGAAAGCATCAAATATTTCAATTAACGAGTCCGGAATTAACCGAAATAGCAAACGCACATGTCCCATACCACGTGTTTTACTAAATCGTTTGATTCTCTTCATCGTTTCCTTGAAAGTGTAAAGTTCATCAAAATCATCAAAACAACAGATATTCAATTAACGAGTCCGGAATTAACCGAAATAGTAAAAGTGTGGTTCCATACTCCGCACTTTTGCCAAATCGTTTAAATCACTTCATCGTTTCCTTGAAAGTGCAAAATTGTGTATTTTGTAAAAATACACTTTACATTCTCAAATGGACAAGTCCGGAATTAAGCGAATCAGTAAAAGAAAGGGGTCATAGTCCTCGATTTTGCTGAAACGTTTAAATCGCTTCCTCATTCTTTTGAAATCGCAAACTGTAAAATTTTTGAAAACAATTTTGTTTATTTTGTAAAAATAACAATTCGCATCCTCAACTGAACAAGTCCGGAGTTAAGCGAAACAGTAAAAGAAAGGGGTCATAATCCTCGATTTTACTGAATCGTTTAAGTCGCTTTTTCATCCTTTTGAAAACGCAAACTGCTAAAATTTTATAAAACAATTTTCATTTTAAAACGATTTTCCAATCACGTGATTAAAACAGCAAATCAGTAACAATTTCGATAAGGAAATTGTACTTCTCAAAATACCGTAAAAACGGTTACAAATCAGCATTGCGGTATAACCGCTTGAAAATCCACTTTTAAAAGTTTGACTGTTACTGAAGTCAAAGCAACAGTAATTTTAAAACATCAAATATCTCATCAAAATAATTCACATCTAAATGTGACATCAGTGAATTTTCATTCATTAAAATTGTCAACAAAACACCATGCTTCAAAAATCTAGCATTGGTGTAAAAATCCCGTTATAAAAATAATGGCAACAAAATACGTCTCATAACCAAGCATCGGTTCAACGTAAATAAATGCAGTAACGTGCAATTCAAATTTTTTTTTGCACGTACTACAGAATGAACAAAGAAATCATTCAAATGTATCTTCAATGAAGATAATCCAAAACAGCAAAAATCTAATCAATAGATGATTAATACAAAAGAAAGCCAGCGGAAATTTCAGCAAAAATCACATAACTGCAATTTCTTCGAATCCTCAATTCGGATTCGAAATTCTCAAAGAAACAAAATAATTACAGCTATGTAAACAACAATTGAAATTCATATCGATTTCGTATTTTGATTTTTTTTTAAATCAAAAAGATTATCAGTTGTACTCAGCGAAGACGGTTTCACTGTTTCCGCTGCGCACTCTGATAAATAGAACACAAATCAATCATATCATCAGAACACAATTTCACTATTATTTTTAAATAAAGATATTTAAAAATTTCATCCAAATTTCAAAACTTTAGTTTTGACTCAAAGTACAAATAAAACATCGACCAATAGTTGTAACATATGTTCCATCCAAGTTATGTTTTATATTATGTCCATAAACCCCAAGCTCCGATACCAACTGTGACGCCCCACCTCTATGCTCATAATAACAAAGAGTATTAAAAGAAATACTGTCTATTATTACGAAGAATAAGGCTGGATAGGAGCGACCATCCGTAATTGGCCTTACACTAATATTGGTTATCTCGATAGGAGTGGTATATACTTTTTATTTTTTCATCTATTATTTATTTACTCCCATCGACATATCCAATTATCAGTATAAAACAAACCACGATAGTTCATAATAGTTTAGGACATTAGATATAACAATAACACAGATAATATAAATGCGGAACACAGAATAACAATAATCTCATATATATATAACCGATGTCAGTTACAATATAGTTGACACGATACACATGATACAACTACAACTGTCGACTCTAGAAGTTATATAAACAAGTACATTATCGACTAATATACATGAATACATATCGTTCTATACAATGACGCGACTACTACAAAATGACACTGACAACTTCAGAAGATGTGAAAAGTCTTCAAATCCTGAACAGCAACTCAAAGAAGAAAATCTACAACCTGAAATAACTCGGGTCTGACCCGAGTATTACATTCAAAAGAAAATAATACCCAGGTCAGTCTAATTCAAACCAGTTTATTAGTGCATATAGGCAATAATAATCAAATAGCCCAATAGATGACAGTCACAGAAATCTCGTATACCCGACTCCTCGATAAAAGAATCGGATAACGGCAGATATAACACTATACAGTGTTAAACAACAAAACAACAATGCCAATTTAAAAACAACAATGCTGATTGGCTGCAGTACACGCTAACGTGTACTGCCTCGCCAATACAGTCTATCAAATACTCAGAAGATCAATGAATCCAAAAGCCAACAAATCCAATTCAAATCAAAATGAACCATTTCAAACTACGCTTAATAAAACGGAAACAGATGGCGTCAAATTAAATTAAATCTCGGTGTGGCTGCAGTACACGCACGCGTGCACTGCCTCGCCACTACCGTACGTCGAAACTGCAAAGGTCAAACCCAATTATTGGGTTCAACTCAAGTGAAATTCGAAAAACAAATAAAATGCAAAGGTCAAGTCACTGCAGTCATGACTCAACACAATGCAACAGCCAAAGTCAAGGCAACATGAAGCTTGCAAGTTCGAACCCAAGACAATACAACTCACTATAAATATTAGTGCAGACATACATGGCTCAAGTGATGAAACACTGGAACTCGACTAACAAAATGAACCAAAATAATGCAAATGCAGTCCAGACCCGAGAATGGCCAGAAACAAGACATCAAGATATGGCAACACAACAAACTCATGATTACAACTCGAGCAAGTTCAGCTACCATGTGAAAGCAAGCAGTCAAAGTAACAACAATGCAGACAAGTTCAAAGTGAAGCAAAAGTTGAAAATGAACAAGCATATGGTATGGCATTGAAACCAGTTCAACAATCAAACTCAGCAAGCACGAGATACAGTGACGCTAAAGCACAGGATACAAGTATGAGTACACAATGCAGACAGTGTCAAAGTCACAGAGGGAAAATCAATAACCATGGTGTATATAAATGCAGACAAGATACATGAGGACCAAACTTCGAGTCAAGCAGCAGACAGGGAAGTGCAGCCTCAACATGAAGTTTAACCGTGCCAACAGACCAAGAATGTGTACCAAACTCAAATGCACAAAATGCAAACTGCAATTACAAGGAGTGTGACAACATAAAATGAATTAAAGGCAACAATGGCACTCCACAGGACATTGGACAATGTACTCAGCAATATGTGGTGCGAACACTATTGGCCTACGTCAAACTACAAATGCAACATGAAGTGCTGCTACAAATAAATGGAGACAACAGAAAAGTCTGGGCAACAAGCAGATGACACCATAACTCAAGACCATCAAAGAGACAACATAGAAGCAACTGAAAACAGTGCAACATACAGTGATGAAGTGGGGATGAAGTAAGAGCTCAAGTGAAATCAACAGGAATGGTAACCAGAACAAATGCAACAAACAAGATCACCGATGTACCCATAACAGTGAAGCTATTACAACTGCAAGGCAACAGTGAAGATCACGGTGGCTAGAAAACATGTGTCAATATGGAGGCAAAACAACAATTCTACAGGATGGTCAGCCATCACAATAATGCAAATGTCGAGCTAAATGCAGCACAGTGAGATACAAATGCAACCTGAAGCACTGCAACTCAAGAATCAGTGCAAAGTGACTCAATGCACATCAAGTAAGAACCAGAAACAACATCAATAAAGTACAAAGGCAATGCATCAGTAATCAACTGAGCAAGTGAATATCAAAGTGAAGAAATCAAAGTTACAGTGAAGATTTCAAATGACTCAAGTGAAGATATCCAAGTAAAGCACTGCAACTCAACGAGCATCAAAATGAAAATGGAAATATACAGTTCAAAATCCGCGCAGTGGTTAAGAACAACCAGAGATGTCAACATATACAACTACAACAGATCAGGTGATGAACAAAATCAATGAATTGCAGCGCAGATGTATACATGATGATGCAACAGTCTTACCAAGTCAATAAAAATCAACACCATGTTATTCAAGTAAATGAAAAGGTCAGAAGTAAGATCTCAACATCCAAACCAAATGTACAAGAATACCAAAGCCGAGGAAAACAAAGTTAGATTCCATCAGAAATTCACGAAATCGCAAGTTCGAATCGAACGAACAGTAAGTTTAAACTAGATGTGAGTGAATGAATCACTCACCTTAGACGCCACTGCGAGCACTCCCTTCGATCGACGAGTACAAGTCTTCGATCGAGCAGCCGAAGGTCAGCATCCCTACTTTGTCGAAGAGTGGCGTGGGAGAGACGAACGAAGCTAAGCGAACATGCCCTAATTCAGTTGCAAAAGGGGAAATCGTCGCCGCCACCATTTTTATTCTTTCGTTTGTTTAGCTAGGGTTTTCCAAAAGAAACTAAGATAAAGAGGAACGGGTAATAGCCTTGTGAATTTTCACGGCGTCAATTAAAACATGGGCTACTATTTAGTTCAAAGCCCATAAATCCTTTAACAAATTTCAAAAGAATTTCTACTCGATATAAAACTCCAATAACCATTTTATAAAAGAATTTACAACTGATAAAAACACTTAACAAATCTTTATAAACGAATTTCAACTCGAATGAAATTCCAATTGTAATTGTCTAACAAATGACGTAACAAATTAAATCGTCATTTGACGAAAATCAACTGCTATGAAAACCCGGGTTGTTACATTGGACCTTATGGTACGAACATAATCAACGTATATTCAAAAATACCTATAAAACCCCAATTTAATTATTTTTACTATTGCTTAGTTTACATCTCTTAGCATATGAACAATTTGAACTCTACATAAAGAGATCGTGAGATCTGAGCACACAACAAATGACATGCCTTGGCTTATTCTCGCCAACTAGACACCCGCTTGAGCTCGCACGTTCTCCAGGCTTCATGGCGCTTCACAACTTTGTCTCATGGTGAATTTGATTCAGCTTCGGTTTCGCTCTCTCTACCTGCCATTGGGTGTATGCTCCCATATCTACAACATTGAATAATCTACTTTAGAGTTATCATGTATATCCATTATTATAACTGTGTGCTGACCTATTTCATGCATGCCCACTGCCAACATTCGCTCTGTAGTAGCCTATGCAATCAGCAATTCATGTTACAATTCAACAGCTAGTTAAACTTTAGTTTTTCGATTCAATTGCATCAGTTGATGCCATTCTCATTCCTTGACAATAAGTCGACATTTTTGCGACTCCAACACATTTGGCATCTTTTTGTATGCACATCAGCTAGTAACTTTCATTCTTTGCTTTTGCACTTAACTTTAGAACTTGATGTTTACAACTTTAGTCTAATTAACTCCAGAACCCATGTTTTGTTAGGTTTCAGCATTTACATTCAAATCCCATGTTTCATCCCGATTCCAGGCTTCCATCATCGTATAGCTCAATATCTTCTTCAATTCAGCTCAGAGTTTGCAAACCTTTCAACCTGCTATCTAATCAATCTATATAGTCAACCATCGACAAACCCATCTGTGCATAATTTCAATTCAACCTGCATCACTCTTCGATAGTCGTAGCTTGTATGTTGATACATGGTCTAGATGCAGGCTGAACTCTATGCAACTAGCATATGTAGGCTGAACACATATTTGCGTCCATCCTTGCACCCGTTCCTGCACATATTACTGCCCACCTTGATTCATCCCTTCTTTACATTATACTGCATTATTTCTTCTATTCTTCGGTGTATTTGCACACTCTTATGCTGCCTTAATGGTGCTCAAAGACAACATAGCAACATTGCCCACTTCCTGCCAACTTCTTTCAGCAAGCTTGCATACCATTTCACTCTAGTAACAATGTTACAAGCCTTGCACTATCTACATATACTAGCTTTGAATTTATATCATCACACTGCAGTATTGCATCACATTTGTTTAACATCCTACAAGTACAGATTCGACATATATCCAGCATCCTCAACTTCTTGCATATATCAATTTCTACAATGCACCTCCTGCATTTATAGTTTGATTTCAGTTTTCTGTATATTGCACTTGCCGCATTTTGAAATTTAATTTACTTTAGCAATAAGGCATTACACCCTGTTCCAGCTCTTAGCTCATTTCAAACAATAAACAATAGTTCGACGAATTAGTATTCCTCATAGCCTTTAATACTCCTTATCCTTGTGATATTTAACATGTATATATTATTGTAGTTAAAGTAGGCTTACCCTTTTGTGGATCATCTTAGGGATGATTTCATATATAGTCAATCGCTATTACTAGACATTTGTATAGTTTTTATTATTACTTATTATACAACGAGTGCTCTCCTCATAGAAGGACCACTCTTTCATTAAATATATATAGACACACACATACACAATCGTACTTAAAAAGTTTTTATTTATTTAAAATATGCAAAAAAACATATATATGAATATGTGTATGCATCTCTATGTGTGTATACAAAAGTACAGCCATTAAGCTTATTATATTAAATTCACATAAAATCTACTGTATATATTTATAAATAAATAAATATACATATATACATGTATATATTTGGCTACAAATTTTTTTTAAACCTCATGACTTTAATACAAAATATTTCTTTAATAATTTCCATACAGAAATTATGAGAAATAATTCTTTTTTATTTTGAAAAACAGCTCATAATGTATGTAATATAAAATATTATGTTTATTAAATATACATGCATACATACATATGTGTGTGTGTAATTAATTTAACATACATATTAGAACAATTTATTATATGTGTGTGTATTTGACATATACATATTCACATAAAATTTTGATCACGTTTTATTCCAAAATAGTAACACACGCATATATACATAATTTAACAAATTAAATATATAACTACGTACTTCACACTTGTGTAAATTAAAATTAGTATGTTCAAAGTCTCTTTCAAACATTGTCAATCTGAAAATTAAAAAGGGGAGAATTTTATTTTGATTAGCGACAAAAATCATTTGTCTAAACACACACAAAAACGAAATTTTTAATCACACAAACACACACACACACACACATATATATATAATCACATATTCACATCTCATTTTGATAATACATACATAAAGGGATTCATGATAAAAGATAGTCTATTTAAACATAAAGCATATGATGATTAAGCAAACAATTATATAAATTTATAAATATGGATAGTACTTGCAATTTCCTAGAATACACCTTGAATATTGAATCGTAGTAACTTCGTTTGAACTCTATTCAGCACGTTCGAAAGGCACAACCCAATTGAGAAAGCTTTATACTATTCTTTAGATTTTAATTGACTTTGTGGTTTTTGTTACTTGAATCAATGGTGAAAGGAAGGGGGTTTTCAACCAAAAATCATGGGGAGAGATGGAGGTTAGAACCACTAAAATAGAAGAAGAGAAAGGAGTAGCTAAAAGTGATTAAATAGCATAGGGAAGAAGGGGTTTAAAGATGGAAGCATGTCATTTCTTTTCTTTAAGATTCCACATCCTTTTAGAGTCAAATTCCAAGCTTTCTTCTCCAAGTCGTGGTCGGCCACACATCAGCCCTTATATGGGTCTCACTCCACTTCAAAGCAAATTAGATGATTTACATTTAAATCAAATTTAAACATACACGAATATTGTATATCGATAAGTGTGTATACAATTTTTATATATGCTCTATTGTTTAATACCGATCAACATAAGTCAAACAAAATTTTATAATTAATATTTCATAAATATTAATTAGTTTGATTAATTATAAAAATTATAATGTAATTGAATCAGGTGGTAGATGGAGGATTCAACATTGCTATTATGTTAACTCTTTAAGTGTAAATTCGGTTAGTAAATGATATCATACAATTCGAATATCAAAGTTCACACTTCACCTTAGTTAGTGGTGTGATATTATGACCAAATTTATCGCTTATGAAGCTTCAGTAGCTTTCCTGGTAGCGATAATTATTTACATCAATTATCTTGGTCAAAGCTATATCATATTAGGACTTATGGAATTCGGTAATGGTCAAAATTTCAATATCGTCCATATTCAACTTTGTAGTCTGAAGACAAAGTCCTTGGTTCAATAATAACAATTATGATTAACCATACTGCTTCAGCTAGAGACTTTGACTTTCAGTTGATTTAAGTTGACCTATGATACACCTCATATAACTAAGGATATGAATTCTCTCTTGAATAGTGTTTCACTTCTAGCGCTTTCAATCGACCCAACTATAGTTGCTCAATGGAAACCATGCCATATTCAACTATAATTAAAGTACAATTTTCGCATTGAAGCTCAATAGTATTCTCAAGTCGTGGGAATCATGTAATATTATCACTTCCAAATTCTCTATTAGAACTTAGTTATATTAACCAACAGAAAACTATCAAAGGAGTTATTCTATAGTTATCTAATAACTATCGGTACATAACCCCTTAGTTCCCCCCAACAGCCATGAGTAATACACTGCCTAATATTTGTAGAGCGTTACGTACTCTAGTCTCAATGAATGCATCAATATCCAATCACGATACATCTTAATTAGGAATATTTAAAGTGGGGCATTCATTATATTATGATAAATTTCTCATGATTACAACACCTTGTAATTACTATCACTAAATACACCATTTATGGATTTTCTTTTAAATATACTTAAATTGAATAATAAATTATTTATAACACATTATAACAAGTATATAACATAAAAAAACACCTTTAATTTTGAACAAGATTGGTTATCGAGTTAAATATATGCTTAATTTCCCTTAGGGCATACCCCTAACTATATCAATGACGACCTCGATATCATGTTATTTTGTTAGGACATCGATCTATGACTTTATTGTTCCAATTATGAAGCTAGGATGCATGATCTTACTTGATGATTCGAGGGCATGTCAACTATGTCCGGAGAACAAGATGTTGCCTAATGCTAGAGTGTCTTATCAATGGTACTACAAAAATGGATACTCGAGTAGAACTCAATGAGGAGATACAATTATGATATCTATACATTGAGTAGTTATGTGTTGCTATTTGTAGGTTCTTGAAAATAAGCCTATGTATTAGAGACCCTAGTTTATGTGTGTGTGTGATGCTATATGTACGCTTAGTATGGCTATATCATATATAAGAGAGTTTAGGGTATGCCATAGGGAAAATTTATTTAACTTTTTATGTAATTTTAACTTGTAGTAAATTTTGTTCAAAATAAAGTATGCTTTTGGTTTTTGTTTTTGATTGTTCATGTTTGGTACTTATATGATATAAATAATGATTATAGGCATTAGACATATATAAATATAAAATCCCCAAGTTGTGTATATTGATCATAATGGAAAATCAATTGTAATCATGAGTATCAAATCGATAGAGTAATATTACTCAACTTTAAAGGAATTTTGTCAAGAATCATTAAGAAAGGGATATTGATGATCCACTGAGACTAGTGTTTGTAACACACTTCAAATATTAGGCAGTGAATTACTCATGAACATTGTGGGCACCAAGGAGTTACCTACTTATGATCAACGAATGATCATAGAACGACTTAACCGAAAGTCAACCGAGAGTCTTATGCAAGTTAAATAAATCTAAATCAAAACATAGGTTGTCAGTGTGAAGATGTGTGGTAGTCTTTCGACTTGATAATACTATGAAGCTTAAATGAGGAGACCGTGCTTTGATTTTAATTAACTCATGACATAATGACCACACAATGACTCCTTTTGGGTATATGCCAAATCGTTTAAGGTGAAACACTATTCAATAGAGGATCTGCCTCCTTCGATGTTAGGGGTTAGTATCAACATAATTAGAAGTCAACTCAAAATCAAAAAAATATAACCATGACACTTTTAGGTATACGATGGTTGTTATCGTCTAAACCAAGGACTTCGTGGTTTGTAACACCTCGAAAATTTAACAGAAATTAATAAGGAAATTAAATTAAAATAAAATTAGGACTTAAAAGCAAATTTTCGTGGATGTTCAAATCTGGTAATGAAACAGGCACCATTGCGTTCGTGGTGATTTTCTAGATGATTTTCATATATAACACTTCAAAATCAGATTTAATACGGAGAAGTTATAGGCCTTAGAAGAATTGGAACTTTAATAAGAAACTTAGAATTAAAAATATACAAAATTACATTGGAGCCGGTCGACCGGTAGTATTCGACCTTGGGTCGGGGCGGTCAACCATGGCCTTTGTAAAATTATGCATTGCCGGTTTTGTGTGATGTGTTTGAACGGGTAGGATCAATGCTTGGCTATAAAGAAAACTGATGTGTATGCGTAATTTGACGGGAGATTCTCTAACCTTGATCTAATGGCCTAAAACTAAACCATACCCCTAAAAAACTAAGCTAATGAACCCCTAAATTCTTAAATAAAAGTTTACGGTAACGAAACTATGCCAAAATTTTCTCTCTTCTCACGCTTTAAAAATTTCTTAAAAATCAAATAAAATAAACTAAAAGCAACCTAGAAGAAAGCAAGCATTGGAATCAAGTTGGAGCTATTGATTTGGAAGGAACGATTCTCAAGCACAAGCAAAAGGAAGAGCTTAGGCTTGAGGTGAGTGGGCACAGCTTTAATAAGATGATTATTGTAGTTAATGTTAAACTATTTTAATTGATTTAGAATGTTGGAAACCCAAATTGAATATGAAAAACCCTAACTTTAAATTGTCAGTAAACTGTTGATTGAAGGTTGATGTATGTTCCCCTTTTCTCACTTAAGACCCTAAATCAACAAACTCTAAATTTAATTGCAAAGTGATGCTTAAACTATAATTAGGTTTATTCAAATACTTATAACGACCTGAATTAAGTTTACAAACAATCAAAAATTAAAAATGGTGATAACCCTAAATTTTTATTCGTGCACAGTCGACCCTGGACCCCCAACAGTCGACCGTAGGGGAGTAGTGATTGACCGTACGCAATGAAAATGCAGATATTGAATCTAGGCCTAAGGCCCAAGTTTATTAATATAATATATATAACGTTAACTACTGTGAGCCTATTTAAGGGAAATTGGATGAAGTTAGGAATTGTAGTGAAGCTAATTCTCAAGTAGCGGACGCTAGGTCGTGGCGGTGTTGGGTAAATATTGTTTACCTAATTTAGGATTGGGTAATTAACTTGAGGAGATATATTTTTGCAAATGGCACTCACAGGAGGTTCCACATTGGGCGTGCATCACAGATGAGGATATCTGATGGAGTGGGTCCGGCATAATAAGAGGTCCTCATATGCACGAATTCTAATGCACGTGATAGAGTTAAAAAGGTAGACCCGAAGCGTGCAATAAGATGCCAACACTATGAATGAGAGGTGGAAGCGAATGTCGATGATGAGACATTCCTACGAGTTGGCATCTCGGGTTCTTTCTCTCTAGGTGTAGTGAGGGGGAATCTTTCCCAGTAGCCTGGTGGCGGCGATTAGCGGAAATATATTTTCACAGTAGCCTAGTAATGGTGTTTTCCATAGTTAGTAGCCAATAAGGCGATGTCTTACATATTGAGTAGCTCTAGGAGTGGTGGTCGATCGTTAGACTTAAGATTTGATCCATCATGTCAGCCTACATAGACTATAGTGTAGGAATGTATTAGACAAGAACCCATAGGTAACAGACCTTAGGAACTCACGAATACTTGTATCACACCCTATATCATTTAGAGTAGTATAAAGGTAAACTGCATATGATTATCACATATTAAACTTGTACTCATTCATCATACTTGGGCCGTAGGTGATCGGTCCATTCTTGATACTTGGAGAGTCAAGCATATCTTTAGAGACTGCTTTCTATACCATATTTGCTCTCCATGTATTTATCTATCTTATCGGTACAGTTTATCTCTTTTGTCAGACTTGGAATGATATCATCTATGTACTTTGTATTGGATCACGTATTGGTAATCTAAGGCTGACATTTGGATATTTTCTAAGATGTATATTTTTCTGTGTTATATGTTTTATTCCTTCCACTATGAGATCTGAAAGTGTAGCATATCTTAGATTATATCTACTTGTATTAGTCTCTGTGATGTGAAATGTAACGACCCGATATTTCGGACCATTCGCAACCATTATAAGTGTATAGGTAGACACTCATGCCGGAATTGAATTGCTCAAAATACCGCGTTGTTAATTTAAATTGGCAAAACTGAACATATACAATAAATAAATAATCACAGATCACAGACACAGAGTAATAAGTTGCAGCGGAAATAAAAAGATAGTAGTTCATGAAGCTACTATATGAATATATATAATACATCAGAGTTTACAACAGAAGAGTAATATGATACATCAGAGTTAAACCAGATACAACGGAAGAGTAACAGATACAAATCAGAATACATCACTGGAATCATCGAATATCTGAAAGCTGGATAAATAGCTGGATCTCCAAGCGAAGCTCCAACTCCAAAGGTGAGTCTCGAAAGCTGAACTACTCAGTCTGACCCGAGCGTAAAGCAAAAACACAAGACACTCGAGTCAGGATTAACATTCTTATATTAATAAATCCAACTCAAGTGAAATAGCAATTGAAATACAAGTAACTCAAAGGATGTTTGGAATAACCATCCTTTAAGGATCCGTTAAACTATCTACTAGGTAGTAATGTACGCTAAGTAGATAATGTCTATCGGTAATATAAAGATATCAAAGTAGGGTTAAGCAGGGCCCATACACCTCTTAACCTGTTTATTCCCAAAAGCATATACAAGACCGTAGTTTCCCCAAAACCGGAAGTCACCAGAGGGCAATCCATATACTAAAGGTACAAATCAAAATCGTAGTGGTCGCGAATAGGATAATCAGTATGACAAGGTACATGAGGCGATACCAACTAGGATACTAGTAGTTGCGTGATCCGGACTGATGTTGAGCATAGCAGCTACTACCTCAACACCGCGAAACAACACTCCCATAATCGAGGGGTGCACCCAAATCGAATCACAAAAGTAATAGATATGGTAACGAAGAAGTGTGTCCGCTAGAGGTGGCGAACCTCAATGGCCCGGCGCGGCTCCTGTTTTAGTCATGTCAGGGGTCATCCAAAATCGTTCTCTTTCTTCAATCAACGCGTTCACCAAACCATCCACTTCATTCTGGATCAACACTCCGCGTATAGTTATTAAAGTGGTTTCGGTTCAGATAGAGAGTATATCCATTACCGATCCCGGTCTCTTTAATAACTTTCGTAATTATTACACCGATTGGTCGTTTATATATTTCAAAAACCAAATCAATTTCAATTTCAAATAGAATTCGTAAATCAACATTTCATTTGTCTTTCTAAAACAATTTCCAAATTTTCGTTTCAAAACTTCCAATTTTCCGTTTCAAAATCTTATAATTCAATTTCAATTTCTATTTAAAACAATTCAAATATTGATTCAAGTTCGTATATAAGTTTCATTTCGAAATCATTTAAATAAATTCTATTTAACATTCATATCAATTTAAACTCATTTATCGATTTCATTCAATATTCGTTAAGTTACTTTATCATTCAAACAATTTCTATTAAATTTCCAATTCATTTAATCAATTCTTAAGTTCAACTTCATTAAAACAAAACTTACATTTTTGAATTAAACTAAATTCGTCAAATCAATTCTCCAATTACAAGTCTTACATTAATTCCAAAAATATCACATTTCATTTTTGTTAAAGAAATCCAATTTCACTTATTTACCCCCTTAAATAATTTTCCAAAACTTAATTAATAAAGAAATTCAATTTCAATTCTTTACGAAGTAAAATTCACTTATTCAAAGTTCAATTTTTCTTATTAAAGAATTTCAATTCAATTTAATCATTTAATAATTCATTATTTAATGGTTCAAAACTTAATTATTAAATAATTTCAAAGTTTAATAATTTCAAACTTAATTATAATTTCAAACTTAATTCAATCATTTCTCAAATTAAACAACATTCTTTCATTGATTACATTGTTAATCTTTTGTTTCAGATTATTAAATATTACCATTTTCCTTTCATCAAAAATTCAAATTTCAACTTCATTTCAAAACCATATTCTTTATTCAAATAAAATCTTCGTTTATTTTCAAATCAAATTATTGACCAATCGGGTTTTTATTTAATTTTCTATCCTAAGTCAAAGTTCAATTTGGGTATTTATCATTTCAACCCGATTCCAATTCAATTCAAAATCAAAACATATCAAAGGGAACTTGCAGTGTGATAACTGGGATGGTGTCAAAGTAAATAAACAAGCAATAACAACAACCAATATCAATCCAATAATCAATTCAAATAATCCCGAAACAACCGTATTAATTCGCATGGTTATTTGTACGAATTAATATAATTATTTCTAGAATCTACACTATCATTTCATGTAGATTAAAGATTATTACATTACGGTTTCACTTGTCATTCAATTTCAATTTCATACATCATCATTTTAACAATATACATTCAGTGGTTCAAAGTGTAATTAAACAAATACTACGGGTCAATAATTTAACAGTTTAAGGGGTCATATTTTACAAATGTCAGTTAATCAAATTTAACATTTAGCTATCCTATATCAAGTCCAATTGCATACTATTTAACATTTTAACAATAACAATTTAACGTCCACTATAAACATCAACAATCAATCAATTATCAGCCAAATTATATTATCATCGCATAAATAATTAACAGATAATGGTGTCAGATGTCACAGGTGAACTGATACAGGTAATAGCAAATAAAACAGTGTAATTAACTAACAGCAGCATATTTCAATTGTCGTTTCAATTGAAATCAAATCTAATAAATAAAAGAACGTTAATCGTGAGTGAGTGCTCACCTTTCGAGGCTATAGCGATAGACGATGAAATTGAGTTATGAACCCTAGGCACGAATCTCAAACGGGCAAGATAGAACTCGGATCGACGAACAAAGCTGATAATAAAGAATCGACGAAACCAATCAGAACTAGATCGATGAAGGTAAATGGTATTACTAACCCTATATACATAACCCTGTATAACTATTTATATAAAATCATATTTTAAAATTCAAACATACATTAAATTAAATATGTATATGTATTTCAAAAATTTTGTTGTAAACAGAACTTAAATAATAAAGTCAAACGTACATATAAAAATAAATTTTGAATCAATGCATCAAACTTTAACAGTTTAATATATAATTATATAACTAAAGCTCATATAAGACAAATATTCTAACAGTAAGGTGGATACACTCTTGTAACTTTCTAAACTAACCGTCTTTATAATGCAGTATTATGACACACTGTTATCTTATATATATAGGCTATATACAAAATATATATACAGTGTAGACATATGCATAATCTATATAAATCTGTATATAGCATAATACAAATAACCATATAAATCTATAATGTGTAGTACATACCCATATATATAATATATAAACATATATAAACTACTTTGATATTATATCCTTTTATATATAATACGAAAATAAAATGAACTGTAATAGAATATGTATACTATATATTTATACTCACGCATATAATATACTTTTTAGAAATCACAGCAAATGTAAATATTACAATATTCATATACATTATATATTTATATAAAATAAACAGCTTTATAACTAACTACATATAAAATATACAACAAATTCACAATTTCACCTATATAATATATACCTGTCTTACAAATCAGCGATGTACAAACCTATACATGAAACAACATATTCTTTAAACCTCTGTATACAAATATAGAAACTATAACCAAATATAAATTCACATGTACCCTTCATAAAAATGCAAGTACGGTTTCCAATATACAAAGGATAGACTAGCAAAGTAATATCATTCTAAATCTTATACAGTTCAAAATTCGAATATAGATATATATATATATATATATATATATATATATAAACGTATATAACATAAAAAAAAAATATAACAACTGTATAGTGTAAACTAACACAAATGAAGCAATGAGATATATGCTTTATCTATATATATACACATCATTTGATAATATATAATCTATATATTTAATACCTCTTATACTGGCAAAATATTTGAAGGAGACGACAAGGATGGCAGTTGAATGGCTTCGACCGAGATCTGTGGAGGAGCCAAGTAAAGGCGGGTCGAGGTGGATTGCGTACGGATCTGGTAGGGGTTAGGATAGGCTTCTCGGCATATGCCTTTTTGCATAGGGGTGTTCACATGGGGTTTGGGCCAGATCTGGGAAAAGGTGGTGAAGCAGCCGGTGCTTGGACGGAGAAGCTTTGGGTCGGCTGAGCTTTGTGGTGGGATGCTTGGGTGGGTAAGGCGGCTGCAAGTGGTGGCTCGGTGAAGAGGTGGATGGAGGCCACGTGATGGGGATGGGGTCGTGGGCTAGGATGCAGTGGAGTTCTTTGGTATGGCCGAACAAAATGAAGGGGAAGAGGGAAAAAGAAAGGCAAACAAAGTTGGTTATTTAGGTGGAGATGTGGGCATGCATGCGTACAGGCAGAGGGATGAGAAGGAGATATGAGGAGAAGAAAAGAAAAGTGACAGAGGGAGATGGTGTGAGCCACTAGAAATGAAATGGGAAATGTAAACTATCATTAAAAAGTAACGTATGAATTCAAGGTAATAAAAGCTGATGACCGTTGAATTCAACCAGTGGAAAATTCGAATGGTCACGGAACACAAACAGACTTGAACGTATACCGATATGACAGACGTTACGCAAAGTGCAACGTACATCGGGCTCCGAATTTGGCAATCGAATATACCGTAGAGATCGGCACGACGAGACGATCAAAACGGTATATAGAAATCAGTGGTACAATCATCCGATAAAAATCGATATCGGTACCAGAATACTGCTATTTTGCAGAAAATAAGAACGACGGAGCCAAAGATGTCCGAATTTGGAAAAACGACAAACTGAAATCTTGCTCAGAAGATGATTTAGAATTTTTCTATGTAAAAATATTTAGGTTTCGGAAACATTTTATTTTCATCGCTTTTTAACTGATTAAATTGAAGTGAATTTACGCGCGAAATAAACTTTCATATTTTCGGACGAAAATTTATCAGTTGCTATGCTTAATTAGACGCATTCCAAATATTAAATTTTTATTTCAAAATTTTATCGTTTAAAATTTCACAAAATTTTAACTAATTACGTTATTAAAACAGTTGAAATTTACGGGTCGTTACACTCTCCCCCACTCAAAACTTTTCGTCCTCGAAAAGGAACGAGGTAGGAGAATAGAAACAACCAGAAAGAAAAACAGATTTGAAATACAAAATAACAATTAATTTAAACCATATAAATTCAAATTTAAATTAATTAATATTCAATAGTTTGATTTAATCCATTTGATTTCACTTAAGTGAAATCAATCTTAATTATTTCTAAATTCATTATCTTATTATCCCATTTTTCAATTTACAATTTTTAAAACCATAAATTTGAATAGTCTTTTATTATAATCATATTTTCTTCAACAAATTTAAATTCTTCTTTATTCCAAATTATTGTTAAATTTATTCTTCTTAATATATCTAATTACATATATTTGACCCATATAAATTAATTTAAACCATAAAAATTTCGATTTAAATTAATTTATATTCATTAATTGATTTCAAATTCAAGGTATTTCCATAAGTTGATCTAAATTTAATTTATTAATTAACCTTCAAAACAAAATTTATTTTTCAATTATCTTATTATTCTATTTTATCTCTATTAACATTTTATAATTAAAATTTAAGTGTATAACATTTATTATAACCACTCAAAATTTATTTATAAATTCAATTTATCTTATATATTATCTAATTACATATTCAACTTCTGAACGATTTAGGTAAGTTGTATTAGAATGCAGTTGAACAATATACAAATAAAATTTTCCAAATTCAATTATTCAAGTTTAAATATTTATTCCAAATTTGGTTTTATTTATAATTTAAAATCATCTTTTAACAAAATTTAAGAATTAGATTTTCCGATTAACTTTAAACAGTTTAGAGATATATATAATATATTTATATCAAATCAAATTAAATTTTAAAATAAGATACCTATATATATATATATAACTCAAATTATACTGAAGAAATTCAAATCAAAATATTTTTCAAAACAAAACCGTAGCAAGGCTACATAGTAGTATCTCCACTTCGAAACTCGAAAATGAACGTCGATGATGCGGCCGCCATCACCGAAATTATTTTCCAGCGACAAAGAGAAGAGCACTGATTTCAACATTTTAAAGAATTCTTTGAAACGATTTTTATTCGAAAATACTTTCAATACTATATATTTTAAAATTCTAAGAACCAAAGTTCGAAATCACCGGAAACTCAATTCTCAAATTTCTGAATTAAATTCATTTCAAATTCCAATCAATTTATAACCAAGTTTATAAATTCATTTATTTATATTGCAATAGTCAATGGTTTACAAAACAATAAATGAAAATCAAATATTATTATTTCAGACAACAAATTCATTAACAATTTAATTTTAGAAAACTTATATTTACATATAATATAATCATTCAAAACTATTTTGTTTATCAAATTTGAAAACGATATTGTGTCAGTTTGCTCTACTCAAGTGTTTTGGAAATCCTATCGATAGCGTTGATCAGACGAATCGATCGGAAACCCAAATCAACATCAACAACTCAAACAACACAATATATAAAACATTTTAATATAAATTTACAAATACACTCTTTGCTCGACGATACAGGAATAAATTTTCAAAATAAGGATAGGGATTCAAATTTTTGTTGACTTAAATCAAAGAGAATTTTGATTCGAAAATAAGTTTGAAACAGAAGATAAGATAATTCAATTACCACAATCGGAAGATGGATGAGTTTATTTAATTCACGGGCAACCTTAACCGGGTCGTCCGTAACTTCAAGAATAAGATCGATGCTGAATTCCGAGGTAAATCAACATCCGATCTCGAGAAATAAAATTCAGGTATAGCAGGAGATAGATAGCATCGTAAACCGAGGATACAGAAATCTCCGGTAAATCGATGCCTATTATAAAGGAGTTTACTCCTTTACGAATTATTCGAAGATTGGCGAGACCGCCGATCTATTATAGATATCATTCAAAATGGAGTTGTGGGTGCTCCAGAATTGAAAGAAGACGAATTGTGAAGGACACGAATAAATTTCGGAACCGAGGGGAACGTTCCAAAATACAAAGGAATCGAGTCAAAAGGAAGAGATTGAAACTCGAATGAGAGTGATTCCGTAAATACATTTACCCTATATGTTGAGTTTTGCCTAGAGCTACCAAAGCTCTGATACCAACTGTAACGACCCGATATTTCGGACCATTCGCAACCATTATAAGTGTATAGGTAGACACTCATGCCGGAATTGAATTGCTCAAAATACCGCGTTGTTAATTTAAATTGGCAAAACTGAACATATACAATAAATAAATAATCACAGATCACAGACACAGAGTAATAAGTTGCAGCGGAAATAAAAAGATAGTAGTTCATGAAGCTACTATATGAATATATATAATACATCAGAGTTTACAACAGAAGAGTAATATGATACATCAGAGTTAAACCAGATACAACGGAAGAGTAACAGATACAAATCAGAATACATCACTGGAATCATCGAATATCTGAAAGCTGGATAAATAGCTGGATCTCCAAGCGAAGCTCCAACTCCAAAGGTGAGTCTCGAAAGCTGAACTACTCAGTCTGACCCGAGCGTAAAGCAAAAACACAAGACACTCGAGTCAGGATTAACATTCTTATATTAATAAATCCAACTCAAGTGAAATAGCAATTGAAATACAAGTAACTCAAAGGATGTTTGGAATAACCATCCTTTAAGGATCCGTTAAACTATCTACTAGGTAGTAATGTACGCTAAGTAGATAATGTCTATCGGTAATATAAAGATATCAAAGTAGGGTTAAGCAGGGCCCATACACCTCTTAACCTGTTTATTCCCAAAAGCATATACAAGACCGTAGTTTCCCCAAAACCGGAAGTCACCAGAGGGCAATCCATATACTAAAGGTACAAATCAAAATCGTAGTGGTCGTGAATAGGATAATCAGTATGACAAGGTACATGAGGCGATACCAACTAGGATACTAGTAGTTGCGTGATCCGGACTGATGTTGAGCATAGCAGCTACTACCTCAACACCGCGAAACAACACTCCCATAATCGAGGGGTGCACCCAAATCGAATCACAAAAGTAATAGATATGGTAACGAAGAAGTGTGTCCGCTAGAGGTGGCGAACCTCAATGGCCCGGCGCGGCTCCTGTTTTAGTCATGTCAGGGGTCATCCAAAATCGTTCTCTTTCTTCAATCAACGCGTTCACCAAACCATCCACTTCATTCTGGATCAACACTCCGCGTATAGTTATTAAAGTGGTTTCGGTTCAGATAGAGAGTATATCCATTACCGATCCCGGTCTCTTTAATAACTTTCGTAATTATTACACCGATTGGTCGTTTATATATTTCAAAAACCAAATCAATTTCAATTTCAAATAGAATTCGTAAATCAACATTTCATTTGTCTTTCTAAAACAATTTCCAAATTTTCGTTTCAAAACTTCCAATTTTCCGTTTCAAAATCTTATAATTCAATTTCAATTTCTATTTAAAACAATTCAAATATTGATTCAAGTTCGTATATAAGTTTCATTTCGAAATCATTTAAATAAATTCTATTTAACATTCATATCAATTTAAACTCATTTATCGATTTCATTCAATATTCGTTAAGTTACTTTATCATTCAAACAATTTCTATTAAATTTCCAATTCATTTAATCAATTCTTAAGTTCAACTTCATTAAAACAAAACTTACAATTTTGAATTAAACTAAATTCGTCAAATCAATTCTCCAATTACAAGTCTTACATTAATTCCAAAAATATCACATTTCATTTTTGTTAAAGAAATCCAATTTCACTTATTTACTCCCTTAAATAATTTTCCAAAACTTAATTAATAAAGAAATTCAATTTCAATTCTTTACGAAGTAAAATTCACTTATTCAAGTTCAATTTTTCTTATTAAAGAATTTCAATTCAATTTAATCATTTAATAATTCATTATTTAATGGTTCAAAACTTAATTATTAAATAATTTCAAAGTTTAATAATTTCAAACTTAATTATAATTTCAAACTTAATTCAATCATTTCTCAAATTAAACAACATTCTTTCATTGATTACATTGTTAATCTTTTGTTTCAGATTATTAAATATTACCATTTTCCTTTCATCAAAAATTCAAATTTCAACTTCATTTCAAAACCATATTCTTTATTCAAATAAAATCTTCGTTTATTTTCAAATCAAATTATTGACCAATCGGGTTTTTATTTAATTTTCTATCCTAAGTCAAAGTTCAATTTGGGTATTTATCATTTCAACCCGATTCCAATTCAATTCAAAATCAAAACATATCAAAGGGAACTTGCAGTGTGATAACTGGGATGGTGTCAAAGTAAATAAACAAGCAATAACAACAACCAATATCAATCCAATAATCAATTCAAATAATCCCGAAACAACCGTATTAATTCGCATGGTTATTTGTACGAATTAATATAATTATTTCTAGAATCTACACTATCATTTCATGTAGATTAAAGATTATTACATTACGGTTTCACTTGTCATTCAATTTCAATTTCATACATCATCATTTTAACAATATACATTCAGTGGTTCAAAGTGTAATTAAACAAATACTACGGGTCAATATTTTAACAGTTTAAGGGGTCATATTTTACAAATGTCAATTAATCAAATTTAACATTTAGCTATCCTATATCAAGTCCAATTGCATACTATTTAACATTTTAACAATAACAATTTAACGTCCACTATAAACATCAACAATCAATCAATTATCAGCCAAATTATATTATCATCGCATAAATAATTAACAGATAATGGTGTCAGATGTCACAGGTGAACTGATACAGGTAATAGCAAATAAAACAGTGTAATTAACTAACAGCAGCATATTTCAATTGTCATTTCAATTGAAATCAAATCTAATAAATAAAAGAACGTTAATCGTGAGTGAGTGCTCACCTTTCGAGGCTATAGCGATAGACGATGAAATTGAGTTATGAACCCTAGGCACGAATCTCAAACGGGCAAGATAGAACTCGGATCGACGAACAAAGCTGATAATAAAGAATCGACGAAACCAATCAGAACTAGATCGATGAAGGTAAATGGTATTACTAACCCTATATACATAACCCTGTATAACTATTTATATAAAATCATATTTTAAAATTCAAACATACATTAAATTAAATATGTATATGTATTTCAAAAATTTTGTTGTAAACAGAACTTAAATAATAAAGTCAAACGTACATATAAAAATAAATTTTGAATCAATGCATCAAACTTTAACAGTTTAATATATAATTATATAACTAAAGCTCATATAAGACAAATATTCTAATAGTAAGGTGGATACACTCTTGTAACTTTCTAAACTAACCGTCTTTATAATGTAGTATTATGACACACTGTTATCTTATATATATAGGCTATATACAAAATATATATACAGTGTAGACATATGCATAATCTATATAAATCTGTATATAGCATAATACAAATAACCATATAAATCTATAATGTGTAGTACAGACCCATATATATAATATATAAACATATATAAACTACTTTGATATTATATCCTTTTATATATAATACGAAAATAAAATGAACTGTAATAGAATATGTATACTATATATTTATACTCACGCATATAATATACTTTTTAGAAATCACAGCAAATGTAAATATTACAATATTCATATACATTATATATTTATATAAAATAAACAGCTTTATAACTAACTACATATAAAATATACAACAAATTCACAATTTCACCTATATAATATATACCTGTCTTACAAATCAGCGATGTACAAACCTATACATGAAACAACATATTCTTTAAACCTCTGTATACAAATATAGAAACTATAACCAAATATAAATTCACATGTACCCTTCATAAAAATGCAAGTACGGTTTCCAATATACAAAGGATAGACTAGCAAAGTAATATCATTCTAAATCTTATACAGTTCAAAATTCGAATATAGATATATATATATATATATATATATATAAACGTATATAACATTAAAAAAAAATATAACAACTGTATAGTGTAAACTAACACAAATGAAGCAGTGAGATATATGCTCTATCTATATATATACACATCATTTGATAATATATAATCTATATATTTAATACCTCTTATACTGGCAAAATATTTGAAGGAGACGACAAGGATGGCGGTTGAATGGCTTCGACCGAGATCTGTGGAGGAGCCAAGTAAAGGCGGGTCGAGGTGGATTGCATACGGATCTGGTAGGGGTTAGGATAGGCTTCTCGGCATATGCCTTTTTGCATAGGGGTGTTCACATGGGGTTTGGGCCAGATCTGGGAAAAGGTGGTGAAGCAGCCGGTGCTTGGGCGGAGAAGCTTTGGGTCGGCTGAGCTTTGTGGTGGGATGCTTGGGTGGGTAAGGCGGCTGCAAGTGGTGGCTCGGTGAAGAGGTGGATGGAGGCCACGTGATGGGGATGGGGTCGTGGGCTAGGATGCAGTGGAGTTCTTTGGTATGGCCGAACAAAATGAAGGGGAAGAGGGAAAAAGAAAGGCAAACAAAGTTGGTTATTTAGGTGGAGATGTGGGCATGCATGCGTACAGGCAGAGGGATGAGAAGGAGATATGAGGAGAAGAAAAGAAAAGTGACAGAGGGAGATGGTGTGAGCCACTAGAAATGAAATGGGAAATGTAAACTATCATTAAAAAGTAACGTATGAATTCAAGGTAATAAAAGCTGATGACCGTTGAATTCAACCAGTGGAAAATTCGAATGGTCACGGAACACAAACAGACTTGAACGTATACCGATATGACAGACGTTACGCAAAGTGCAACGTACATCGGGCTCCGAATTTGGCAATCGAATATACCATAGAGATCGGCACGACGAGACGATCAAAACGGTATATAGAAATCAGTGGTACAATCATCCGATAAAAATCGATATCGGTACCAGAATACTACTATTTTGCAGAAAATAAGAACGACGGAGTCAAAGATGTCCGAATTTGGAAAAACGACAAACTGAAATCTTGCTCAGAAGATGATTTAGAATTTTTCTATGTAAAAATATTTAGGTTTCGGAAACATTTTATTTTCATCGCTTTTTAACTGATTAAATTGAAGTGAATTTACGCGCGAAATAAACTTTCATATTTTCGGACGAAAATTTATCAGTTGCTATGCTTAATTAGACGCATTCCAAATATTAAATTTTTATTTCAAAATTTTATTGTTTAAAATTTCACAAAATTTTAACTAATTACGTTATTAAAACAGTTGAAATTTACGGGTCGTTACATGAAAGGTTATAAACCCCAACGATCCGCATTTCCCGACATGGCGCGAGTCCGAAATTCACACTAGGCTTTGGATCACCATGATGAGAGGTGCAGGTTGTCATAGTGTATATTAGAGCATAGGTTCAAGGTTCCTTAGGGATTAAGACTGTATTAAGAGAACGTATTTGAAATGTTTTGAAAAAAATGGATTTTCAAAAGGTTTTCCAAAAATGTTTTCCAAAGTTTTTCAAAATGGTCTTTTTAAATATATATGTGTAAACGTAAAGATTTTTCGAAGAGCTTTTCCGAAAGATTCTATACAAATTGTAATATCTCTTTTTCTTCCCTATGTTATCTTTGACTTGTGCTTATGTTATCGCTCTATTCGTGCCTATAGTATCTCTGAAAATTAGCTCATAGAATTCTAAAAAATAAAAAATAAAAAATAAGTGATCCTACATGTTCAGGCTTGGGTGATGCAGCCGAGATTTTTGGCATGAACATTCTGATTTGGTTCCGCCGATATCTACAGGCTAAGGGACATGCCTAGCTTAATCCCATTAGAGGACCTATGGACAGAGCGACAAGTGCAGTTCCTGCCCACCTACTACTACTACTACAGACTTTGCTAAGCCGTGCAAAAATTTCTCAAATCTTGGAGGAAAGCCTTACATGGGGACAGAGTCTTATGTGGATTCTCGGTCATGCATCCACATTTGTAGGAGGATCTTTGGTTAGATGGGTTTGACT
Source organism: Allium fistulosum (assembly GCA_030737815.1). Taxonomy (NCBI): domain Eukaryota; kingdom Viridiplantae; phylum Streptophyta; class Magnoliopsida; order Asparagales; family Amaryllidaceae; genus Allium; species Allium fistulosum. Next base: position 116,971,320 of record CM060908.1, on the reverse strand, counting down.
AATGAGGTGAGGATGCAGTTGGCTACATGACAGTTATAGGATGAGGCATTAAGCTGGTGGCAGGTAGTTGAGGCGGAGATTAACGGAGAGAAGATTGCTTGGGATGAGTTCCATAGGAGATTTGAGGTGAATTTTCCTTTTTGGGTAGAGAAAGGTGTGCAGTTAGAGAAGTTCATTCAATTGAGGCAAGGAGATCTGTCTGTTAAAGAATACGTCAATCGATTCAATGAGCTAGCCAGATTTGAGAAAGGACTGATTGATATCCCACACAAGAAGGCTTTAAATTTTGCTAAGGACTGACCCAACCTCTCCAAAATTTAGCTTTGAGTCATATTCCTATAGGTGCTACGTACGAGGGTCTAGTGGAGATGGCTTTGCTAAACACCATCTCCAAAGGGGAAGCCAAGGAAGAGGAACCCAAGAAGGCTGTAAGGAAAGTGCAGCAAAACCAGCATAAAAGTAGAGGTGGATCCAAAGGAAAGATATAGAAGAAGGAAATGTACTACAGGAAGTGTGGCAAGAAGGGGCATTTCATATAGGAGTGCAGGGAAAATCTATCAAAAGTTAAGTGTTATAACTACGATCAATATGGACATCTGATGCGATCTTGCACAGCACCAACGAGAGCTTCTACTCGGACTTATACTCAGGTGGTTCCGGTTTATGCACTAAAGGTAATCCCTAGCTCAAGTGCACAACCAGTAGCAGATAAAGGTAAGAAAGTAGTGATCGAAAGTGTGTTAACTCTTTCTAGTTTACCTATTCGCACATTATTTGACACCGGGGCTTCACATTCTTTCATTTCTAGTACTATTGTTGACGACTTATGCTTACACAATTATAGTCACGGACCCTATAGTTGTGTCAAACCCTGTACGAGGATCGTCCTATCTGTCTACGGTATGTAGGGGTTTAGAGTTGTTTATCTTAGTGGTCGAGTTTGATTGTCATGCCTTTGTATTCAGATATTTTTGGTTTGGACTAATATTAGGCATGGATTGGATGACTATGTATAGGGCTATTTTAGACTGCGATGGGAAGGTAGTTAGGTTGAGCACGTGTAGTTGACGTAGCTTGGTGGTTTATTGCGACCTCCGAGGATCTGTTATGTTAAGCTACCTATATTCATTGGACCTATCACATGACGAGCTAAGTACAGTGCTTGTAGTTAGAGATTTCCCATATGGTTTTTCTAAGGTCACCAATATCCCACCCCAGAGAGAGAACGAGTTTAGGATCTATCTTGTTGAGAATACTAGACCTGTTGCCTGCCGCTAGGGCATATGGCTCCAAAGGAGAGACGCGAGTTGAATAAGCAAGTGAATGAGTTGCTAGAGAAGGGTTTTGTTAGGTGCAACATTTCTAAGTGGGAGCACCAATCATAATTGGCACCAAAGCAAATGGTTCTCTTAGACTTTGCGTTCATTATAGGAAGTTGAGTAAGCTAACAAAGAAGAATCGGTATCCATTGCCCCGCATAGATGATCTCTTTAATCAGTAGGTTGGAGCAAGAGTATTCCCACAGCTTGACATAACTACCAAATTCCATCAATTGCATGTAGTCAAGGACAGTATTTAGAAGATGGCTTTCTAAACACCTAACAGGTTGTATGAGTGATTAGTCATGCCCTTTGGACTAACCAATGCACACGCCCAATTTGTTGATTTGATGAGTCGAGTAATAAGGGGGTTGCTAAAGAAATTCATCATGGTATTTGTAGATGATATCCTTGTATACTCGAGGAGTGAGGAGGAGCGTATACTCGAGGAGTGAGGAGGAGCACGCGTTGCATTTGGGAGAAGTTCTCAGTACACTCCGTGCGCATAATATTAAGGCGAAGTTTTTGAAATGCCACTTTTGGGGAGAGGAGGTATGCTTTTTGGGACACATCATCTCAAAAAGTGGCTTAGAAGTTGATCCCAATATAGTGGCAGCAATTCAGGATTGGCATGTTCCAAAGAATGCCACGGATGTGAGAAGTTTCCTTAGTTTGGCGAGCAATTATCAGAAGTTCATTAAGGACTTTGTAAAGATCTCTACCCCACTAATCCGTCTTACCAAGAAGAATCTAGTCTTTTCATAGGATGTGAAGTGTGAAGATGCTTTTATTAAATTAAGGGAAGCATTGACTAGTGCGCCAGTTTTGATGTTACCGGATGGGACGAAGCCATTTACAGTTTATACCAATGTTTGTGGTACAGGATTAGGTGTCGTTTTGATGCAAGAAGGAAGGATGGTGAGTTATGTTAGTAGGCAGCTGAAGACCTATGAGAAGAACTACCCTACACATGACCTTGAGTTGACAACCATTATCTTTGCACTCAAGTCATGGAGGCATTATCGTTTAGGGGAGCGGTTTGAGCTATTCACGGACCACAAGTCCTTAAAGTGCTTGTTTTCCCAAAAGGACTTGAATTTGAGGCAGCAAAGGTGGATGGAGTTCTTGGCATCATCTGACTTTTATATCTCCTATACCCCAAGCAGAATGTAGTGGCAGACGCTTTGAGTAGATAGTGTGTAGTGTTGAGTCCCTTGTTCTTGCTGTGGAGATATTCGGAGTATATTTCTACCTTTAATTTCCGACCATAGTCAGATATTACCCTAGGATTACTAGCATCTTTAGATTAGAGTACATTAATGGATCATATTGGATCTAGGCAAAAGGAGGATAAGGAGCTAATAGACATTATTAAAAGGATTGGTAGAGGAGAGTCATTTGAGGTGTTATGCCATTGAATCGAGAGGATGGTTACGGAGAGATGATAGGCTTTGTGTTCCTTCTAGTATGAATTTGATAGATGATGTACTAGCAGAGTCTCACCGTTCTAAGATGACCATTCATCCTGGTGGAGACAAGATGTATCGCAACATGAAGATAGTCTTCTATTGGCCCGATATGAAGAAGCAAGTAGCGGAGTCTGTAGCTAGATGTACAACGTGCCAAAGGATAAAAGCGGAGCAAAAGAAGCCTGGAGGACTATTGCAGCCACTGGACAATCCTTAGTGGAAGTGGGAGAGTATTTCTATGGACTTTGTAAATAGTCTACGTAGGAGTAGGAGAGGAGACGAGAGCATTTAGGTCATAGTCAGTCGGTTGACCAAGAGTGCTCATTTCATACCAGTAAGGGGTACTAGGACGGCGACAATGTTGGTAGCTCTATACATAAGAGAGGTCGTTAGGTTACTTAGAGTTCCTATTAGCATAGTTAGCAACCGAGATCCGCTTTTCACTAGTGAGTTCCAAATGAGTCTATTGGAGGTTTAAGGGACTGAGTTGAGCTTATGTATTGCATATCATCCACAACAAACGGAGAGAGTGAATCGGGTTTTGGAGGACATGCTACAGATGTGCATTATAGACTTTGGAGGTTCTTAGGAGGATCGTTTGTCATTAGTAAAGTTTACCTACAACAATAGTTATCAAGCGAGCATTGAGATGGCACCATTCGAGGCACTGCATGGTAGATCCTGCATATCAACGTCGTATTGGTGGGATACGACGGATGGGATTATTCTTAGGTCAGAGATAGCGAGGGAGACATCAAAGAAGGTGGATCTGATCCATAAGAGGATGAAGGCCACATAGGATAGGTAGAAATCTTATGTTGATATGAGACATACGAAGTTAGAATTCATAGTGGGAGACATGGTATTCATGAAAGTTTCACCCCTTATGCATGTAATGAAATTTGGTAGTTCTAGGAAGCTAGTACAATGATTTGTAGGGCGCTTCCCGATAGTTTCTAGAGTAGGGAAGTTAGCATATAGAGTAGAGCTTCCAGAGAAATTAGCTGGGGAACATAATGTTTTCCATGTGTCACACTTGCGGAAGAGCTTACATGATACATCTACCATAGTCGATCCGAGTCAATTAGAGGAGGTTGAGATAAAGCGAGAGACAGCTTTTCGCCGTGCACCCACTCGTATTCTAGAGCATGGTACAAAGCGACTCCGCAATAAGGGAATCAGACTTGTTAAAGTCCAATGGGGAGATGACCTAGCGAAGAGTACATGGGAGCCTGAGGAGAAGTTCCAAGCTACCCACCCTCAACTCTTCTCTGGTACGTCTTAAATTAGAAATTCTTATAAGTATAGGTTATATATATGTAGGACTTAGGTGGTATACCCTTTAGGTAGATACCATTGAATGGTAGAAATGGTTGTAAACATGTTGATAGGACGTATTATATGGATGATGGATGTCGATGGATTTATTGTTTGAATTGTTCTCTTTTGCACGTTTAGAACAGTATATCCTCTAGGTATACCCACACACTCACACTTGATAGCATGTTATTCTTTGATTTTTGTTGTGCTAATGGATGTTGCATATGAGTTGTATGATTGCATATACATATAAAATTGCAAGTAAATATTTACTTAGGACGTTGCATACATTTGGAAACATGGCATGAGCATTTGCATGACAGGAGGTCGACTAGATCAGCAGACCGCCTACTTTTTGTTAGTATAGATTAACGTGCATTTCACATTGCATATATATGTACATGATGCATTAGAAATTTTTTAAGGACAATGATTGGTCGTGGATGATGGATGAATAGATGATTGTAGCTATTGATTGCTGTGTGTACAAGTTACATTTTTTCATCCTTTGAAATTTTGGGGACGAAATTCATTTAAGGAGGGAGAATGTAACACCTCAAAAATTTAACATAAATTAATATGGAAATTAAATTAAAATAAAACAAGGATTTAAAGCAAATTTTTATAGACATTTGAATTAGGCTACGAAAACGGTACCATTGCATTCGTAGCGATTTACTGGACGATTTTCATATATAACAATTCGAAATCGGAGTTAATACGGGGAAGTTACAAACGTTAGAAGAACTGGAAATTTAATAAGAAACTTATAATTAAAAATATACAAAATTACATTGGAACTGGTCGACCCATAGGGGTCGATGGTCAATCGGTCGACCATAACCTAGGGTCGGGGGCGGTCGACCGTGGCCCTTGTAAAATCGTGTGTTACCAGTTTCGTGTGACGTGTTTGAATGGTAGAATCGATGCTTAGCTATGAAGAAAACTGATGTGCATGCATAATTGGACTAGAGATTCTCTAACATAGATTTAATGGCCTAAAATTAAACCCTACCCCTATAGTTACTATGCTAATGAAACCATAATTTCTTAAATAAAAGTTTACAATAATGAAACTCTGCCAAAATTTTCTCTCTTCTCCCACTTTAAAAATTTCTTAAAAATCAAATAAAATAAACTAAAAGCAACCTATAAGAAAGCAATCATTAGAATCAAGGTCGAGCTATTGGTTTGGAAGGAATGGTACTCAAGCATAAGCAAAAGGAAGAGCTTAGGCTTGAGGTGAGTGGACACAATTTTAATAAGATGATTATTGTAGTTAATTTTAAACTATTTTAATTGATTTAGGTTGTTAGAAACCCTAATTGGATATGTTAGAAACTCAAATTGAATATGCAAAACCAACTTTAAATAGTCCGTAAACTGTTAATTGGAGATTGATGTATATTCCTCTTTTTTCACTTGGAATTGAAAAACCTAATTCAACAAACCCTAAATTTAATTGCAAACTAATGATTAGACTGTAATTAGGGTTAATCAAATGCTATTAGTGACCTGAATGAAGTATACAAACAATCGACCATTAAAAAAGGTGAAAACCCTTAATTTTTGTTCGTGAACGGTCGATCCTGGACCCTCAACGATCGACTATATGCAATGAAAATGTAGATACTATACCTCGGCCTAAGGCCCAAATTTATTAATAAAAAATATATAAAACGTTAATTGATGTGAGCCTATTTAAGGGCAATTGGATGAATTCCAGTAATTGTAGTGAAGCTAGTTCTCTAGGAGCAGACCCTATGTAGTGGCGGTGTTGGTAAATATTGTTTACCTAATTTAGGATCTAGTAATTGACTCGAGGCGACGTAATTTTGTAAATGGCACTCACATGTGGTTCTATGATGGGCATGCATCACTAATGAGGATGCTTGATTGAGTGGGTCTGACATAATAAGAGGTCCTAGTATGCATGAATTATGATGCACGTGATACAGTTAAAAAGGAGGAACCATAGTGTGCAATAAGAGGCCAAAACTATGATTGAGAGGTGGAAGCGAATGCAGACGATGAGATATTCCGACAAGTCGACATCTCGGGTTCTTTCTCTACAGGCATAGTAAGGGAGAATTGTTCCCAGTAGCCTAGTGGCGGTGATAGTAGCGAAAATTTATTTCCATAGTATCCTTGTCGCGGTGTTTTTCGTAGTTAGTAGCCAAGAGGGTGGTGTCTTACATATTGAGTAGCTCTAGGAGCGGTGGCCGATCGTTAGACATGAGATTTGATCCATCATATTAGCGTACATAGACTATAGTGTAGGAATATATTAGACAAGAACCCTTAGGTAACAGACCTTAGGAACTCATGGATACTTATATCACACCTAATATCATTTATAGTAGTATTAAAGTAACTGCATATGATCATCTCATATTAAACTTATACTCATTCACTAGACTTTCGTCTGACCCATTCTCCTTCCTTCTTTTTCCCCACCACAGGTGAACAGGATAGCAGGTGATTGGCCCATTCTTGATACTTAGAGGGTCGAGCTTATCTTTGGAGACTGCTTTTTTACCATATCTTCTCTTCGTGTATTTATCTATCTTATTAGTACAGTTTATCTCTTTTTTCAGACTTGGAATGATATTGTCTATGTACTCTGTATTGGATCACGTATTGATTTTCTATGGCTATGATTTGGATATTTTCTAAGATGGATATTTTTGTGTTATATGTTTTATTCATTCCACTGTGAGATCTGAAAGTATATTATATCTTATATTATATCTACTTGTATTAGTCTTTATGATGTGAAAGGTTATAAACCCCAACGATCCGCATTTCTTGGCATGGTACGAGTTCAAAAGTCACACTAGGCTTTGGATTGGCATAACGGGAGGTGCAGATTGTTACACGGTTGGTCTTTGTTTATTTTTTTAGGCCGTTGACCAAACTCCATATATCTAATATTATGATGATAAAAAGAAAAAAGGCCCAGATATCTTCATTTAACAATGTATGCTTAATTAGATTAAAATATAATTTTTCCAGAGTAGAAAAATAACTTGTACCATAATGTTACACCAATGAAGCCAAAACTGAGGACTTTAATATCAAATTGTTTAACATTATTTATTGATCGATTTCTTAGCTGTAATCCACACAATAGAGATTGGCTGGTTGAATTTCGAAAGCGGCAAATTTATAATTGAAATAGATTAAATGGAGAAATTAATATAAATGTTATATTTATTTATTTAAGAGAATTAATATTATTAGATGGTATAGATTAATTAAATTATATATATATATATATATATATGTGTGTGTGTGTGTGTTATGTATATTTTCTAATTAATTAAAATAATTTAATAAGAAAATAGAATGGGCATTTAAATTATTTAAATTGATTTTAAATCACGGCCGAACATAATTTTTTTTATTAATATAGGCTGACTACTATTTTAAGAATACATATTGATGTATTCTTCTATTTATTGAAGGCTTGGTTTTATTTATGGAGAGATAGATTAGATCTAGGTCAATTTAGATGAGCTCTACAATATTCTATATAATAATATCTTCATAAAACCTTAACCACCACAATAATTTCTCTCTTTCTGTCCCTCTAAAAGCTAAGTTTTCTATCAGGGTTAGTAAGCCAAGAAGAAAAGTATGCACCTTTACTTTAAGGAAGGAGAAGATCTCCTAGAAGGAAACACGTCAATTTTGAGAGATGTTGACGATCGACAAGAAGCTAGGTAATTCATGTCTAGTCTAGTATTTTATTCTCTTTAATATTATTTTATGATTTTGGCATTGTAATTGATAGTAAAACAATGATGTCAAATCTATAAACTGTGTAAACTTGATTTTAAAACAATAAATTCAAATTTATAGTTTATTTATATATATATATATATATGTGTGTGTGTGTGTGTGTGTGTGTGTGTAAATATCCAAATCTAAGTGTAGTTGTGAATGTGTATATATGAACATATAATGGATAGGTAAGTTACCCCCATACATGTACACTTAACTACACATTATATTCTTACATATACGCGACATAACTACATTTAGACTTAAGGGTGTGTGTGTGTATGATTTTAGTTTAACCAGAAAACAACTTTTTTTTCAAAATTATTTTAAAACTAAACTGCAAAACATACGAGTAAAAATAGGATCCGAGACCTAATTATAAATTTAACCTATATGCTTTAAATAAATTGCAAAACATAGGAGTGAAAATAGGTTTTAAGATCCAATTGTAAATTTAATATATATGTGTATAATTTTAAGGGTAATAAGTTTTGAATTAGTTAAACTATTGTTTTAAAACTTAAATTTGAAATTTAAACACTCTAGCATTAAATATGATTACTATTTTTTAGAAAAACTAGCCGACAATTATTGTGGGATGTCCACATGTATCGATGAATTTTAAATAAGTGTTCGGTACATGCACCAGAACAGCTATAAGAAAAATAAAGTACATGAGTTTGGTGAAAATGCCAAAATACTAACCAATAACAACCAAAACTATTCTCCCTCTGAAGAGGAAGATCCACTCCCTTTATCCGAAGATTTAGGCCCAGTAACATGATAATATCCAGAGAAAAGAGATGCTAACGTAGGAACAAAATCCACCAAATCTGAACAGTAAAGGAATTTTCTATCCTAAGAGGTATCCAAAAGAACAGATCGATTCATATCACCTAATTGTCCTAGCACCAATAGCGCAAGGCCTTCACCCTCAACATGATAAAACAGCCGCATTTCTTCATTTTCACCAGTATACTTATAGAACCAACCACCCTTAGGATCAAACCTCATTCCAAAGGGCTCATGAATCCAAGCCTGCTCAAACGAGCACCAAAAATAGTCATCTAAGGAAAGAAGAGCCGGATTTGAAATAATCGAAGAACTATCCACAATAATGTCATCAGAGCAAACAGCAATGACCGGAGGCACGATCTCACGAGGAGAAAGAAAAGTAGCTAGGAAAATTCTCGGAACCCACTTCATGATAGCAGAGCGAGGGAGTAGGTGTGACGACCCGGAATTTTTGTATATTTGAAATGAGAATATTTAATTTATTTTAAATATTCGAAGGTTAAATTTTAACTTTAATTTCAAATATACAGTATTTATTGGACGATTAATTATTGAATTAAACAATTGAAAATAGGGTAAAATAGAGAATCCTGAGTTTTGAGCCTGTTAAAAATAGTTTAAAGGTTCATAAAATTTATATTGTTAATATTGAAGGTGATGAAACTTTTAAAATTGAATTTAAAAGTGTTTTGTTCGGTTTTTAAAATATATCGTTTAAAATGATATTTAAAAATAGCCTTCCAGGGCACAGTCTCGGAATTCGACGAAACCAGTTCCATTGGATCCGTAATATTTAATTATCATCGAATTTCAAATTTTGTAGCGTTTGGAGTTATCGTGTGATCGTACGGTAAGTAAACGCACTGAATGTTAAATCAAAAATTTAATTTAAATATAACCTAAATTTGAATTATCAAATCCCATCTCACATCAGCTGCTTTCCTGTCATTTCGGAATCACTATAGCTTTCCTTCTTTCCTACGCTACGCACGATCCAGAAATCACGCTTCCTGTCTCCCTCCGTTCTTTTATATCCACGCGACTTTTCACCTAAAAAATCAGATTCGCAGGAAAACAAAAGATAATGCCTGAAGCTTTCTCCTCAAAAGTAAAATATAAACCCGGGTTGTTAAAAATCACAATTTCAATAACAGAACTCGAATTCGAAATCTCGTTCCCGTTTAATTCAACAGCCCTTCTTCTTAAAAATTCAATGGCAACTTTCCTCTTTTCCAAAATAAAGCCTAGCCGATAGTTTAAAATCAATAAATGGCCGCATAAACCATTCCTCCCCAAACCGAAATTCACTACCCCTCCACCTTAACCTCTCAGTAAATCAAGGTTGAGTTCGTCGCGATCGAAGTTGGCACGCAGATCTGAGGGTACGAAATCGAGTTCGACTCGATCTCGAATTAGAGTCGAGTGCGACCCGCTCGACCGAGTTTCGAAGCTCGCGTTCGCGTGCGGAAGGAAGGGGAGTTCGTTTGTCTCGCTGTGTTGGATGTCGATGGGTGATGTAGTCGCGATGGCTCTTGGTGCTCGTGAAGCCTGGTCGGAGCTGCGATGGCAACTTTATGTTGCTGTTCTTTTTGCCTGATTGTTTGGTTAAGGTATGATTTTATCGTTAATTTAATTCTATATATATATATCTATGAAAAAAATATAATAATAAATATAAAAAGAAGGATATTCATGCATATTTTAATTTTTGTGAATACAGAAAGTAAATGTTTACAGTAGCAGATATACAGCCAATCTGTTTTAAATTTAATATACATAAGTTTTTGAAAAGAAAATGATAATAATAAAATGGAATGGGAACACATATGTACCTATTTTTATTTAAAGCTAAAATTTAAATTATGGGGAATAATTTGGTTAATTAACCTATCTATTTATTTTAGTTACTAAAAATAATTTACCTAAGGAAAATTAGTTTAAAAAATGAATAATTAGTTGTTTAAAATTAAACGGAATTAATGGTTCAATTAGTTCGAATATTAACAAGACATCTAATGATTATTCAAGGTCAAAATTTGGAAACCAAGGCAATATTGGAATGGATTGCAAAAACAAAAGCAAAGGTGAGTTAATCTCACTCAGTTGAATTTAAATTTAAATGGTTAAATTTAAATCATTGATTGGATGATTGCATTGATTGATGTGCTATATATATAGTAGTATATACCAATATATATATATTGGCATATGTATATATTGGAGTTGTTGATATTCCCACATTATATAGTGGATGAGACTCTATGCGCCGCATAATAGCGGATGATATTTTATAAAACCCATATACCGCGATATTCCATATTGAAGTGGAATTGGTATTGTGCTAACATCTGTGGATGCAGGGAAACAGGTTGGAGGGATCCAACTGGATTCCTTAAAATATTTAATTTTGTTTAAATATTATGTGATATGATTGTTGATGTCGTGATGATTTATATTGGATAATCTGGTTGGATTGAATTTCCCAGTATAATGAGTATCAAAAGAAATTGAATAGAAATTTTGAAAGAAATAAAAGAGTAAATTTTTAAGTTAAATAATTCTAGTGAATTTGAATAACTTAAATAATGAATTGTAAAAGAAATAAAGCAATTTCTAAATTCGAACAAATATGGTTAAAGGGGATTTTGAATTAACATGAGGATAATGAATTTTAAACTAAAGTGATATTATTGGAAAGAATAAAGAAATTATTTTTGAATGTAAGGATTAAATTTAATAAAGGGAAAAAAAGGAATTTTGGGAGTTTTAAATTGGTATTTTCAGTTAAAAGGGTTTTAACTCAAAATTAAGAAATAAAATCTGAGAGTAAATGTAATTTGAAATAAATGAAGTAAATAAGAAATTTATTTCGAAGTAAAGTAAATGGGAAAATCAATGGGAAATTGATTTGGTTGTTTAAAATTGGAATTTAAAAGAGAAATGAGATTTTGAAGATATAAACTGGGTTTATAAAGTGAAATGGAATATCAGTGGATATTAGAAAATATAAATTCAAGGTGGGAATTTATAAAGGGATATGAATTGGTTTAAAAATAAGTGTTGATTTATTTTTAAAGGATGTGAAGAGAAGTGTATTTCTCTGGATAGCCAAGTACGTTTTTCAAAGCAATTTTAATATAAGTTAAAAGTTCTAATTTGTTTAAAAAGGCATGTTTTAGGAAATTGATTATTTCTAAAGGTTAATTTCCAAAGTAAGTATTTTCAAAAATCTATTATTGTAATAATTATATAAAAGTGATTTGGTATTATGTTTTAAAAAGAGAAAGTTAGTTTATATTTATAAAGTGGTTTCATTTTAAATATTCCTTAAGTATATATTTTAGTAAAGTATTAAAAGTAGTTTTAAACTTCGATGTTATAAAGTATATTTATAATAAAGTGTTTCTAAATTATTTAAATCTAAAATATTTGGTACTTGGTGATTCAGTGGAAATAATTATTTGGGAAATGTATTCCGTAAGCGAAAACTGTTTTGAAATTGTTTTCAAATGAGCTTTGAAAATTTGGACATATCTCTTGTAAAGATAATTGGGCAAATAAATAATGTGGGAAATTATTTATTGTATGATGGTTGCTTGTGGATGTTAATTGATAGTTAAATAACCGACTATCAATATTGGCCAAATGCGCTGATCGTTTCGAAGAGACCGGGATCGGGTTTCCGTATACCGGGATTCTAGGTCTGGAGACTCGAATACCACTTCGATTCGGTTTGTACGTTTCGTGTAACGTGTTCGAAGTCGAAGATGGAGCAGTGAAGTGCAAGGGCTAGTCGCTACTAATCCTGAGGATATTTCCAAAATGGATGTAGTAGGAATAGTGCCTTCGGTTCCGTTCGAACCCGGGACGGACTTGTATGGACGAATGCTTTCGTGACATCGTCAGGTGGACGATGGGCATTCTAAGGGATATGTGCTATAAAGGTATCGTTTAGCCTCGAGCCTCATCAACCGGGAATGACTGAAAATCAGGGGTTATGCAGCAAGGCTTCGTGGGTAGCCCCCACTTGAGAGTAAAGTCATCCCTATCTAGATGTCCCTTTATTTCGGCTTAGTGTTGCGGTTGCTGATCCCAACCGTGGGGTGATTTTATTTGGAATTATCCAGTAAGGGATGATTCCGGCCTTGTGTTGCAGGGGAGCGGGCGTACTCCTCGGTACTGTGATCTAGGCCACGTACTGTGACAGGTGGTACCCCAGTGCCTAGTCATTCGTTGGAAATCCATTCTCCCTACGTGCCTGTACGGTTTTGATTGTGCCCAACTATTGTTGAAATGTGAGATGCAAGCATTTCAGCTAGATTCTATTTTACTTTCTATAGGCACTATTATAATATCAGAGGATTTTGATATAAAGTGTTTTAGCTATCGTAAGGTAAAAACCCGACATGTTTATTTGTGGCGTGGTCTTACAAGATGCTTTTATTTTCAAAAAGGATTTTTGAAACTTTAATAATCAATTTGAGTGTGATTTTCTCACGCTGGTTTTCCAGACTGACTCGGGTATTGTTTTATATGATGCTCGGGTCAGACCGAGTATTATAGGTTACAGGATATGATGCTGTGGAGCTCAGGAGATGAGCTGGATGGCGAGACGTATCTCCCGTACTTGTTTATATATATATATTCCGCTGTGTTGATTATTGTACTCTGTTGTATTGAGGACATGATATGGTTATTGTCCAGTTGTATGTTATGTATTCTCTGGTGTATACTCTGATGCTATATTATATAAAACTGATATAGTTTTGATTTGTGTAAAGATCTGTTAATATATATTATATTTTATTCCGCTGCGATGGTTAGATTCTGATTTTGTTTTCTATTTTTCTTCTTCTACCTCTTCTTCTTAACTAAAATGGTTCGATTTTCCGGGTCTGGAAAGTCGGGTCGTTACATTTGGTATCAGAGCGAAGGTTGGCGATAACCTTGGCTCTGGTGGGAATTTTGAGAGTACTAATAGATATGAGCGCGTATTTGTTAGTGAATATAAAATGGTTTTATATTGTGTTGGCTGATTTATTGAGTGGCATATGAACCTTCGTCGGCACAGTCTGGACAACTGTATCGAAGGGGTTTCTAAACACTTGAATAGAACAGTTCGACACAGTATTGTTTTAAATAGGGTGAATGAAATAATTTTGCCCAAATTATTTTTATATATAAAAGGATAACTTTTGTAAATTATATATTTGGTTGCTTGGTTGTTAGAAAGCGATGATATTAAATTATTATCATCATTGTGTAAAAATTGAATCAGAAACTGAAACTTATAACCTAAGTTGAAGAATAAATTTATATAACAAAATGGAATTTGAAATATAGACTATAAATGAAATTTATAAATTGAGATAAACTTTATATACAAATGTGAATTACAAATGTGATTTATAATCAAATGAGATAAATTCATAAACAAATGAAATTTGTATATGTAAATTGTAAATGTGACTTATAACTTGAAATAAAATGTGATAGAATTCCAGAGTAATGTTTGGATATAAAATTGAATGGATTTTGAAGTTTTGGGAAAGGTTTAAATTCCTTTGGATTTAAAAATAGTTTTTAAAGGTTTTGGGGAAATAATGGTTATATTATTTCATGAATATTTTTGAAATTGAATTGAAATCTGTTGGAAATTGGGATTTAAAAATGTTTGAAATGTTTTAGAGTGATAAAAGCATTAAATTCTTTTTCGGTCGTTGGAAAATAATTCCGATGATGATCGCGACATCATCGGTGTTCATTTTCGAGTTTCCAAAGAGAAATTGCTACCAAACTGTTTTAAATTGGAAATGATTGTGAACTGGGTCGGTTTTGAAATTCAAAGGGAAAATTGTTTGGTAAAAGCAGATTATTTTGGAAATTGGGATTTGATGTGATATACCAGATGTGTATGAGTTATTTATGGATTCAAAATGATTTTTGAAATAAAACCGGGCAATTGAATTCTGGGAATTCTATTTAAAATATAAATGTGGAAATTTAAATGAATCAACAATATAAAGTATAGAATGAAGTTGATTTAAAGTATAGAATGAAGTTGATTGAAATAAGAAGGGAATGAAAGTTTAATTCTGGGATTATAATTATGAGATGAAAATAACCAAATGAGTAATATAAGTTGGTAGATAAAAGAGTTAGAGAACTTGAAGGTGAATAAAATATATTTGAATTTAACTTAAGATAAGTTAAATAAAAAAATTGAGAATTGGAATTGAATTAAATGTAAATAAGTTGAAGTCGAATTGAATTGGATATAAAGGTAATGTAAAATGCTTATAATTGTGTAAAGAAATTCATATTCTTAAGTTCTTAAGTGTAATAATTTGAAATTGATTATAAAGATGGAAATGGACTTAAATGAATAGTCCTAGATCTTAAGTAAGTAAGTTAAACTTATGAATAGAAATGAAATTGTAAGTCATAAATGGGAATCCATTACTTTGAACCATTAAGAGTTATAATTTGAAATTGTAATTATCAAATGGAAACGATAAGATGAGTAATCTTAATTTTTAAATAAATCCAACTTGAATTATAAAATAAATTGAACTTAAGAAAATTAAGTGAAGTGATATTTGGGATTTAAAAAAGCAAGTATTTAATTTTAACCAGTGGAGGAACTAATTAGATAATAAATTAGTTAATGAAATTGAATTGTGAGTTAATGAAATTGGATTAAATAGTGGTGGTTTGGATTGCGAATGAAATCCAAATAAGTGTAAATAAATTGGAAATGACCTGGTTATTAATAAAATAATTCCAGATGAATTGAGTATGGAAAATAAAATTCATAATGATTGAGTGAATGAACCGCTTATATTAAATAAATAAATGGATGGAATTTGATTAAATAAGAATCAAATGAAAGATGGAAATAAAACTTTAAAGGGTTGGTTAAATGGAAAATAAACTTAAGTTATTGACTTAAGTAAATGTTGAATGGAAGCTGAACTCAAACAGAAGAGTGGTTTAAATAAGTTGAGAAATAGTTATTGCATGAATTAACTTGGATTGTTTTCGAGCTAAATAAAATTCAATTTTTGGAAGTTGGAGATGAATTGAATTTAAGGAAAAATTGGAAATGAAGTAGTAAATTGAAGTAAGTTGGAATTCATATGAAATGGGAGTTCAATTTGAATATATACACTTCAGTGGTGAAGTAGTAAATAAATATAAGAAAATTTATATGAACTTAAGAATTGAAGAATGAAATTCTTAAGAAAATTGGTATTGGAAATATACTTAGTAATTTTGGAATGGAAAAATAAAATAAATATACTAAGTGAATAGTTGAATGAAGACTAAAACTGAAGTTGTGAATAAGGGGATAACAATCAAAAAGGAATGTGAATAAAGAGAATTGATATAACTGATAATCAATTGGAATTTATACGTAAGATGTACGTATATTATTTTATTCGCATAACTATTTGGTCCAGATGTCGAACACAGAATTTCGAGATAGTTTTATCGATCCGAATCAGGATTTTTCACTCGATTTTCAACGGCGAACCTGGATATGGATTGTTGATTGATTCTGGATATTCTCTATCATAGTTGGTGACTATGCAAGGAGAATGACGGTTTCTGATCGAGAAACCAGATCTGAGTCCGCACTAGGAAGTCGGGTGGACGATACTAGTTCGGAAGTGAAATTGTGTGATCGATTGAGCGATCGAATGTGATAGTGCGTACGGATGATATATGTGCATCGTACGGGCTTAAGTAAAGCAAATATTGAAAATTTGTAAAGGAAAGTATAAAATGACTTTGGAATTGTGATTGAATATTATTGCTTAGTAGGATATACAGGTGTATAAAAGCAATGGATAAATTGGGATTTTTGATTTTAGAAGATAAAATTTAATGGCCCGACAAAAAGGTATGTATTTGAATTTCTATATGAAATTTGATTGGGTTTTTGATCCAGCCACTTGGCTTTTTGTTTTCTGTTTGAGATTGGGAGGCCGTAGAGCCATTTTGTAGCAGTACCGAGCTAGCCGCGCAAAGGAGATGCTGGCGAAATTTTTCGGAAATTTAGAGAGTTAGAAAATTTTTGAGAAAATTTTGATAGTTCAAAATTTGAATTCAAATTTAAATTTGAATTGATAAGTAGGTGATATAGGTTGAACTTATGGATAAGTTGGAAAGTTAAAAGATGATTAGTGTATCATTAATAAAAGATTGTTTGGGTATTGTTAAAACTGTTTGAATTTGGGAAATAGTTAACGGGGATTGAATCATTCTTCCTAACTGATAATTTCGGGGACGAAATTCTTTTAAGGGGGGAGGAATGTGACGACCCGGAATTTTTGTATATTTGAAATGAGAATATTTAATTTATTTTAAATATTCGAAGGTTAAATTTTAACTTTAATTTCAAATATACAGTATTTATTGGACGATTAATTATTGAATTAAACAATTGAAAATAGGGTAAAATAGAGAATCCTGAGTTTTGAGCCTGTTAAAAATAGTTTAAAGGTTCATAAAATTTATATTGTTAATATTGAAGGTGATGAAACTTTTAAAATTGAATTTAAAAGTGTTTTGTTCGGTTTTTAAAATATATCGTTTAAAATGATATTTAAAAATAGCCTTCCAGGGCACAGTCTCGGAATTCGACGAAACCAGTTCCATTGGATCCATAATATTTAATTATCATCGAATTTCAAATTTTGTAGCGTTTGGAGTTATCGTGTGATCGTACGGTAAGTAAACGCACTGAATGTTAAATCAAAAATTTAATTTAAATATAACCTAAATTTGAATTATCAAATCCCATCTCACATCAGCTGCTTTCCTATCATTTCGGAATCACTATAGCTTTCCTTCTTTCCTACGCTACGCACGATCCAGAAATCACGCTTCCTGTCTCCCTCCGTTCTTTTATATCCACGCGACTTTTCACCTAAAAAATCAGATTCGCAGGAAAACAAAAGATAATGCCTGAAGCTTTCTCCTCAAAAGTAAAATATAAACCCGGGTTGTTAAAAATCACAATTTCAATAACAGAACTCGAATTCGAAATCTCGTTCCCGTTTAATTCAACAGCCCTTCTTCTTAAAAATTCAATGGCAACTTTCCTCTTTTCCAAAATAAAGCCTAGCCGATAGTTTAAAATCAATAAATGGCCGCATAAACCATTCCTCCCCAAACCGAAATTCACTACCCCTCCACCTTAACCTCTCAGTAAATCAAGGTTGAGTTCGTCGCGATCGAAGTTGGCACGCAGATCTGAGGGTACGAAATCGAGTTCGACTCGATCTCGAATTAGAGTCGAGTGCGACTCGCTCGACCGAGTTTCGAAGCTCGCGTTCGCGTGCGGAAGGAAGGGGAGTTCGTTTGTCTCGCTGTGTTGGATGTCGATGGGTGATGTAGTCGCGATGGCTCTTGGTGCTCGTGAAGCCTGGTCGGAGCTGCGATGGCAACTTTATGTTGCTGTTCTTTTTGCCTGATTGTTTGGTTAAGGTATGATTTTATCCTTAATTTAATTCTATATATATATATCTATGAAAAAAATATAATAATAAATATAAAAAGAAGGATATTCATGCATATTTTAATTTTTGTGAATACAGAAAGTAAATGTTTACAGTAGCATATATACAGCCAATCTGTTTTAAATTTAATATACATAAGTTTTTGAAAAGAAAATGATAATAATAAAATGGAATGGGAACACATATGTACCTATTTTTATTTAAAGCTAAAATTTAAATTATGGGGAATAATTTGGTTAATTAACCTATCTATTTATTTTAGTTACTAAAAATAATTTACCTAAGGAAAATTAGTTTAAAAAATGAATAATTAGTTGTTTAAAATTAAACGGAATTAATGGTTCAATTAGTTCGAATATTAACAAGACATCTAATGATTATTCAAGGTCAAAATTTGGAAACCAAGGCAATATTGGAATGGATTGCAAAAACAAAAGCAAAGGTGAGTTAATCTCACTCAGTTGAATTTAAATTTAAATGGTTAAATTTAAATCATTGATTGGATGATTGCATTGATTGATGTGCTATATATATATAGTAGTATATACCAATATATATATATTGGCATATGTATATATTGGAGTTGTTGATATTCCCACATTATATAGTGGATGAGACTCTATGCGCCGCATAATAGCGGATGATATTTTATAAAACCCATATACCGCGATATTCCACTTTGAAGTGGAATTGGTATTGTGCTAACATCTGTGGATGCAGGGAAATAGGTTGGAGGGATCCAACTGGATTCCTCAAAATATTTAATTTTGTTTAAATATTATGTGATATGATTGTTGATGTCGTGATGATTTATATTGGATAATCTGGTTGGATTGAATTTCCCAGTATAATGAGTATCAAAAGAAATTGAATAGAAATTTTGAAAGAAATAAAAGAGTAAATTTTTAAGTTAAATAATTCTAGTGAATTTGAATAACTTAAATAATGAATTGTAAAAGAAATAAAGCAATTTCTAAATTCGAACAAATATGGTTAAAGGGGATTTTGAATTAACATGAGGATAATGAATTTTAAACTAAAGTGATATTATTGGAAAGAATAAAGAAATTATTTTTGAATGTAAGGATTAAATTTAATAAAGGGAAAAAAAGGAATTTTGGGAGTTTTAAATTGGTATTTTCAGTTAAAAGGGTTTTAACTCAAAATTAAGAAATAAAATCTGAGAGTAAATGTAATTTGAAATAAATGAAGTAAATAAGAAATTTATTTCGAAGTAAAGTAAATGGGAAAATCAATGGGAAATTGATTTGGTTGTTTAAAATTGGAATTTAAAAGAGAAATGAGATTTTGAAGATATAAACTGGGTTTATAAAGTGAAATGGAATATCAGTGGATATTAGAAAATATAAATTCAAGGTGGGAATTTATAAAGGGATATGAATTGGTTTAAAAATAAGTGTTGATTTATTTTTAAAGGATGTGAAGAGAAGTGTATTTCTCTGGATAGCCAAGTACGTTTTTCAAAGCAATTTTAATATAAGTTAAAAGTTCTAATTTGTTTAAAAAGGCATGTTTTAGGAAATTGATTATTTCTAAAGGTTAATTTCCAAAGTAAGTATTTTCAAAAATCTATTATTGTAATAATTATATAAAAGTGATTTGGTATTATGTTTTAAAAAGAGAAAGTTAGTTTATATTTATAAAGTGGTTTCATTTTAAATATTCCTTAAGTATATATTTTAGTAAAGTATTAAAAGTAGTTTTAAACTTCGATGTTATAAAGTATATTTATAATAAAGTGTTTCTAAATTATTTAAATCTAAAATATTTGGTACTTGGTGATTCAGTGGAAATAATTATTTGGGAAATGTATTCCGTAAGCGGAAACTGTTTTGAAATTGTTTTCAAATGAGCTTTGAAAATTTGGACATATCTCTTGTAAAGATAATTGGGCAAATAAATAATGTGGGAAATTATTTATTGTATGATGGTTGCTTGTGGATGTTAATTGATAGTTAAATAACCGACTATCAATATTGGCCAAATGCGCTGATCGTTTCGAAGAGACCGGGATCGGGTTTCCGTATACCGGGATTCTAGGTCTGGAGACTCGAATACCACTTCGATTCGGTTTGTACGTTTCGTGTAACGTGTTCGAAGTCGAAGATGGAGCAGTGAAGTGCAAGGGCTAGTCGCTACTAATCCTGAGGATATTTCCAAAATGGATGTAGTAGGAATAGTGCCTTCGGTTCCGTTCGAACCCGGGACGGACTTGTATGGACGAATGCTTTCGTGACATCGTCAGGTGGACGATGGGCATTCTAAGGGATATGTGCTATAAAGGTATCGTTTAGCCTCGAGCCTCATCAACCGGGAATGACTGAAAATCAGGGGTTATGCAGCAAGGCTTCGTGGGTAGCCCCCACTTGAGAGTAAAGTCATCCCTGTCTAGATGTCCCTTTATTTCGGCTTAGTGTTGCGGTTGCTGATCCCAACCGTGGGGTGATTTTATTTGGAATTATCCAGTAAGGGATGATTCCGGCCTTGTGTTGCAGGGGAGCGGGCGTACTCCTCGGTACTGTGATCTAGGCCACGTATTGTGACAGGTGGTACCCCAGTGCCTAGTCATTCGTTGGAAATCCATTCTCCCTACGTGCCTGTACGGTTTTGATTGTGCCCAACTATTGTTGAAATGTGAGATGCAAGCATTTCAGCTAGATTCTATTTTACTTTCTATAGGCACTATTATAATATCAGAGGATTTTGATATAAAGTGTTTTAGCTATCGTAAGGTAAAAACCCGACATGTTTATTTGTGGCGTGGTCTTACGAGATGCTTTTATTTTCAAAAAGGATTTTTGAAACTTTAATAATCAATTTGAGTGTGATTTTCTCACGCTGGTTTTCCAGACTGACTCGGGTATTGTTTTATATGATGCTCGGGTCAGACCGAGTATTATAGGTTACAGGATATGATGCTGTGGAGCTCAGGAGATGAGCTGGATGGCGAGGCGTATCTCCCATACTTGTTTATATATATATTCCGCTGTGTTGATTATTGTACTATGTTGTATTGAGGACATGATATGGTTATTGTCCAGTTGTATGTTATGTATTCTCTGGTGTATACTCTGATGCTATATTATATAAAACTGATATAGTTTTGATTTGTGTAAAGATCTGTTAATATATATTATATTTTATTCCGCTGCGATGGTTAGATTCTGATTTTGTTTTCTGTTTTTCTTCTTCTACCTCTTCTTCTTAACTAAAATGGTTCGATTTTCCGGGTCTGGAAAGTCGGGTCGTTACAGTAGGATCCTAAGAGAAAGCGGAATAGGAATGATGTTAGAATGCATAGTACGGGTTTCAACAAGGTGTCCAAAGGAGTGACAAGGCGAGCAAATATCTAGTTTCCAATTGTAGTAGACATCAACAACTGAAACATACCCCTTAGCAATACGAAAAAAAATCTTGGAGGGAAGAGGCTTTTCTAGAATTACTTCAATGAGTGCCTTAACATACACTAGCTTATTTTAAGCAACAGTATTAGCATCGAAACATTTGGGTTTTTCAACAACACTCGCTATCCAATTTAACCCAATTATGGGTTGCATCACAGAAGGAATATAAGTGAAATGAGCCCATACTGGAGTAGAGAGAATCTATTCCTTAGCTTTGTCCACCATCGGACTCCTAGGGTTAATAATGAAGAGTTCACCGGCTATAATGGAGGGATCTACCTCAAGCACATGGAGCCTTTCTTCCTTTCTAGAGAACTTGAAAAGGAACAGGCAATTATCAAAGTGAACATGAAGTCTGCTCCTAATATTCCAACAATGCCGGCAACGATCACAAACTGCTTGATAAGGAGGTTAGAATCTAGGAAAAAACCCACTAAATACTTTGACCAAAATGCATCCCTTGCTTCCAATACCTCCATTGGAAGAATCATAGCATCATCTACCTCCTCAATATCAAAGGAACATGGAACGTATTCACCTGCATTCCTCAACATCACACTAAAGAGTGATGATAACTTGCTATCGGTCACAAGAGTAGGACCCAAATCATTCCAGCCATAGAGGAGCAAAAACTGCATATGTATTAGACATAACAACTGGAGTAGAAGCAGAATTCGGTTGAGCATTTAAACAAACAGTTTGCGAGCGAACGACACAAATCGCATCAATCGGCTCATTTGCTTCATTAGCACACTCTACATAATGCCATTACTCAAAGCAACATCTGCCTCAGCTCACAACTAGCAACCAACAAAGGTGAAAGAGGTGAATTACCTTCCACGGCAGTAGCTACAAGTAGACCCGAAAGCGGGGAGCACCTGGGGTCGAAGCTACTCAAAGTCGATTCAAGCACGGCGAAGGCATTCACCATTGTTAAAGGAGGAGCTGGACTAATTAGTTTTATGGTCGAGCATCTGGAGTCGAAGCTACACAATTATGAATTTACATACATGTATGTATATTAAATATGTATTTTGATTAATATATATATAATTAATATGCATGTGTGTGTGTATAAACAACCTAAAATTTTAGAGAAATAGTAAGCTACATATAGTATTTTATACTATATATGCATGTAATTTTAAATGTGCTTATACAATTAATTTGTAAATATATGTGTATATGCAAGCCCACATGTGTGTGTTTGTATATATTCATATACTGCAAGTTCTAGCAATATATATAATATATATATATATATATATAATATAGTTATAAATCCTAATGACTATATTTATATATATTGATTTATATTTTATGTTGACATATATATGTATTTTCTTTTTTCACAAGTTACCCCATGCATGTACACCTACCTACACATATATGTTCACAACTACACGTACACAACTACATTTGGATTTAGGACACACACACACACACATGGATATATGATATACATACACACAAACACATATCAACATCATACATAGTAAAGTATGTCTTAAGAATTAACGAGAATTTTAGAAATAACATAACCTTAATTATAACATTTAAATGCATTAAACATGATTTAATGCCCTAATTTATTAGCATTAACACATCTAACTATATCCTATCAAATACCTTTTAATGCATTAAATATGACTTAATGCACTAATTGTCATTATTAACACACCTAAATGTAACCTTTCAAATACAATGTAATGCATTAAATATGATTTAGTGCACCGATAATTAGAATTTACACACTATAAGATCTGGTGCGTTAAATTAATTGGATAAACCTTTTGAAAATGTGCTCGATCCAACAATGGTATCAGAGCCCATATTATTCTAATGTAAATAACTAGACAACATTAGGACCCACTTAAAGAATTGATCACAAGACACAAGTGTCTATAAATGGTGTTTAACTAAGATGATATGGGGTGTCTATAAATGGTGTTTAACTAAGATGAAATGGGAAATGTCCAATCATCTTACCCTGCCTGGCCCATTGAGTGATTTGCTTACTAAGGTGTGCCCAACTTATAAGGCCTAAAATAGTTTTAGGCGTCAAGCTTAGTTCAAATTTACGTGTTTGAAAATTTAGTGAATATTTCAAATTTGAAAGGGTTTTAAATTTGAAACTTAAAATTCAAACTTTGAAAATGGTCCTAAATTTAAAAATTAATAATTAATAATTTGTGTCAAAATTTGAAATCAAAGTTAATAATTTAAGTCTATAAAGGTTTTCAAAATTTTGAATTAAATATTTATAAAGATTATAGATAATATTAATTTAAGAGTTTTTAAATAAAATTAAATGTTTATAAAAGTTATAATTATAAAAGAAATTATATTTTTTGACATTTTAATATGTTAAATCAATTAAAAAAGGTTAATTGATTATTAATTAAAATTTAATTAATAAAAGAAATACATACATATATATATGTATGATTAATAAAAACTATAAATAAAAGTAGATCTTATATCAATAATATACGTATACAAACATAGAACCCATTAAAAAATTAAAAAAATGCACATATATAATATACATATGTACATATATACATATGTGTGTGTGTTTGTGTATATATATATATAATATTGAATATCATCTAAACATTTAATATAGTATATGAGTGATATTTGATATCATTTAAATATTAATAAGTACATTTTTTAAATTAATATCGCTCTTAAATATATCATGAAATTATAATCCTAAAGTATAAACTATCTACCATTATTTACATTTAAGCAGAGTACTTGCATATGTATAGTTGTTGATACTCCCTAAGCTGTATAATATGCGTAGTATGTCTTAAATGTTCCTAGATTGGTAAGTACGTTATACGCCCTTGTTGGCACTCCCCAAGGGGTTTATAAATCATACTTAAGCTATCATGAAATAATGGGTTAGAGTGAACGATGTACTACACGGCTTGTTGGTACTCCTTAAGGTCATTTGGGGATCGAGGGCAAATATTATAGGTACGAATTATATATTATATAATTAGTAATGTGTTACTTACCATTTATGGGGGCTGTGGTTTGTTGGTATTCCCCAATGTCGTATGCACCATGATAAATGGATCCTAACACCTAGTAGAGGTATCAGAAGACTTCTTTATCCATTTTAGTTTTTGAAGAGATATATAAAATCTTGTAGGAGCCTTATTGGGTAAATGAAATTAATCACATTTAACCATTCTAATAAGTATAAGAACATATGAGATTTTGTAATAATATATTTTAATAAATTTACACCACTAAAGTATGTGATAAAATTGTTTAACGATTGAAACATACTAAACGAACATATTTAAAGACTGACACGGAAATGTAGAAATTTACTTACCAATAAATTAATCTTTTGGCATGCAGTCACTTCAAAAGGCTTATGTAAGAGCTAAATAGTATATCCATAAAAACTCTCAAGCCTTGGTAACTTAAGTATAAATTTTCTTATGGCTGTAAATTGTCTTCTATGAGTTTTGAACTCGAGAACAACAAAAGAATACAGACTTTTAATCTATATTCGGTCGTATACAAAAGTTGTATTGTGAATAGTCGTGTTTTGCAATATACCTATTTTTGGTGAGATTATTTCATTCAAAATTAGCAAATAAAGCAAAGTGCAAAGTCATGTGTTAAGTACGATTGAATACAATGAGAATCTAGGTGTGTTGGAAACAACACTAGAAAAAAGACTAGAGACGGATCTGTTTAGTTAAGTGCAGCTTATTTGATATCCTTAATTGTTAGGGATAAATGAATGAACTTTTGTAAATAAATTTGGTGCACTCTTGTAGTAAGGGGTTTCTATGTGAAGGTTTAACCATTTAAAAGAGGAAGCAAAAGTTTGAGAGTGATTTTAATGTTGGCACTATTGGGATGAAGAGAGGTCGAATGGTTACTTCTGCTTCATGAAGAATTGCATAAAATATTTGTATATGCTTAATAAGATATGAGAAATATGATTTGTAATCGAAATGTTTTTCATAATAAATTATTATTTATTTGAGTTCGAGATACTTGATGAAACACCCCACTGCTTTACTCATACTATCCAAGAGTATCACCAATCAATATTATTGGATAATATGGAGAATGAGGCTGTATGGGGTACACACATGAATATTCCCCAGGCTAACACTGGTACATTTTTAAACATCGAATAAATAACTCATCTATGCATATTCAGTATTTGTACAAAGTAATAAACACGTGCGTCTCCAAGATAGAAGAATACACAATATATATATAGAATATCATAGAACATGGACTCAGTATCGTAGCGACAAGATATAATATGAAATATATATATGTGACAATAAGGGTACAAAACATCTCAAATAATATATAATCAGTATACAACACTATGTCGAATATACAACAAGTCTACATCTCACTAATAATATACAATAATCCTATATCAAGTCTCCTCTATGCCTAGATAATACAAACTAGTCTCATCGTCCATGTACCTAAAATGTCTCAGACTGACCCGAGTTTTACATAAATAAAACATAGGTCAGACTATGTCTAAATATAGTGGTCAACACATATATAGATATAGAACACATATAATATAATAGTGATGAAATACAAACCAATAGTATAACAAAACATCAACAACCATGAAACAAAGCATAAAGATGTCATCATCCATATAAAATCACATCAAATATTTTCCAATCAAAACAATATCGAATGGATGAATCATCCATATCTAGGAACCATTATTAAAGTACATAAATCATCAATAAATGAGATATCCTTGAGTATAATCAGGCTAGTAGAAAGCAGTGCCCAAATATATCTCTCAATCTCAGTAAACATGCTATCATCAATACACACACATACACACACATGATAGGCTTCCTATTAATATAATAAAAGATATGAGAATCCACTACACTCTGGACACCTATTCAGATATAATCTCATCTTCCCATATCAATAAATCAGAATAAATCATGATGGGGAATGACTGTACGACAGACATTGTAGCGATCCAAAATTCTACCTTCAAAAATCGGCACCCGTACTTCACTTGTACTCAAAATGTCGTAGATTCAAACGCCGAATCTGGTTCACCGGAGCTTATAACACCATTAAGTATAACAACACAGCGGAATAAAGAAATAGATGATATCATATACAACTCCAATGAATACAATATCCAAAATGATATACAACAATGATATCAATATGATACAAGAATATCAGAGATATGATACAATGCTACAGCGGAAATAACAATAATGGAAGAGATCACTCCAAATGATCTACAAAGAGAATGACTCCAACAACTCCAACATCAATGTCAAGACCCAAAAGTCGACCTTCGAAAATCGGCACCCATACTTCACTTGTACTCAAAATGCCGTAGATTCAAATGCCGAATCTGGTTCTCGGGAGCTTATAACACAGTTAAGTAAATAACACAGCGGAATAAATGAATAATAAATTGATATACAATATCTGATACAACAGATTGATACAATGAATATCAATATACATCAGAGATATGATACAACAAATAGCAGCGGAAAAGAAAACGATAACATCAGCAGTGGATAATCTCCATCTTCAAAGCACTAAGCCAGATATAGCTCGAACTCCCAATAACGATACACCAAGAATAAGCAAGTGCAGTCCATATCCAAAGACTGAACTAGCTCCAGAAAATCTACTAATCTGAATATCTGAAAAACCCAACTCTAGACTGCCCGTGTGGAAAATGGTGGGCACCCAGAGTTTAGGAAGGGAACAATAAACTCCGGATCAGTCATGGGACTGGTGTGAGCAACAAAAACAGTTTATCTTTAAAACAAATAGCAGAGAATTTTAAAGTCAATTCGCAATATTTTTGGAAAATGAAACTACCATAAGACCTCCCACCACACACACAATGCAAACGCAGACTTGGAGGAGATTTCTTCTTATGTTAGTCAAAGATGCTTACTACGCAAAATCAAATCATTTTTGATATTATTTTTAGTGCATAGTGGAAAACATTTCGAAAGTAGAATATAAATCTTAGCCAGCATAGGTACCATTATATTATGCCTGCTATAGCTGCCTCCTGAGGAGACAGGTTATACAATTGAAATCGTAAAGGCTCGTATTGTTTCTTTGGATTTCCAACAAATGGTCAGGCTAAGGAACTTCCTTTTCCACGATGGGTACGTCCCTGGAATAGACGACCCGAGAACCTAACCAGATCTCTGCCAACACAAGGCCGGGTTACCTCTACAAAAATAGGTAACTACTGACACGCGTATGCCATCCCCCGATCGTCACCGATCTTCCCGAGGATCCTCGATTTCCAACAACCACATAATAATAATAATGCAGTAACCACAGAGGTTAAGTATCTGGGCTCCATACCATGATACCACCTTTATCCAGAAGGAATGACATACACTAAGGGGCGCTACTCCCTAGAACCTTGCTGCATCCTTCCTGTTTCGACCATTTCCGGGGTGTGAGGCTCGACGAAGTCTCGTCCACAAAGCTACGCTTTGTCACAAAGCCATGCTTCGGGTCAAACAAATGATCAACCTATGATCACAAAGATATAAGATCAAACAAATGATCATATCGTAAATGATCAAACACTGATCATCACACAGCAACACTCAGCATGCCACATTACCAAATTGGGATATATCGCTGATAAATTTCAACTACATAACCTCTGAGCTCGTACGTCTCAGAGAAGGGTGTTAAGCTAAGAGAATAAATTCTCCGCCACCAACAGAAATGTATTTGAAAGAAATCAGCTTTATATCTCAAAGTGTAATGTCAGACATGTAACCATACAAGTCTGTTCCGGGATCGAACAGAACCGAAGGCACTTCTTACGAAGCCCTTGCAATTCCGGGTAATTTCCAATCACGTCCGGACTTCCCATCACAAAAGAGTGATATAAATCTCTATACCGGAGCAACTCAGTGCAGAGACATTCGACAGGTTGTCCTTTCATTTTCGAAAAATATCCGGTCTTCAACACCGGTCTTCAAATGCCATCCATATACGACGTATCACTATTAGGAATGGGTTATACGACCCAAAGGTCCTTTCCCGGCTAACCCGAATAGTGAGCGCAATATTCAAAACATATGGATATTGGGATTTCAATTAAGTCACAACTTATTACCCAAAAATCTTTCTTCAAATGGTTTAAACAAGTTACCATTTTAATCTTTTTAAAAAGATTAAATTCACAAAGTTCACTTAATTTCACAAAGATTCATTCACAGATTTTCCAAATCGATTTCCATTTCAGTTTAATTAATTCGTTAAATCTTTAAATCAAAGATTTAAATAATAGCTTTCAAAACAATTCCATTTCAAATGGTTTAAACAATCATCATTCTAAATCTGTTAAAAATAGACAGATTCAATTCATAGTTTTCAAAAAGAATTCATTTATAACTTGGAAAAACCATTTCTCAATTCGATCTTGAAATTCCTTTAATTAAACTGGAATTTCATTCCTTATATATATGAAAGCTTTTATCATTTGAAAACAAACAGTTTTCATTTCGGAAAATCTGATTCATTCATACGAGTTGAAATCCTTGGGTTAAATTCAAATTCCCAACTTATACTTTTAAAATGGTTAAATTCATACAAACACATTTTATATCATCTTTAGTCCCTAGTTTCAATCATAGGATTCAATTTCAAATTTGAATTCAAATTTAAATCTAATTATTTAAATTTTCAAAAACTCGGTTAAGTTATTCAAAATAACTTTTATCTTTGAAATTCCATTTCAAAAGCCTCTACTTTAAACCCAGATTTCAAATTTCAAAATCAATTGAAATTAAAATTTTCAATTTCAAAAACATCAAATTTAAATTATCTGTGACTTAACCGATTTCCACGTGAAATCCATATTTGTGTGTGTAACAGTGTAGTCCAGGGGTTTTACACACAATAGTGCAACACAATAAATCATCACAGATCAAACTACAGGATATAGTTGATAAGCGATATAAACTATAACGCTCATCTTTATTCACAGATCACGGATATATAAATCACAGATAAGTAAATTACATCACAGATAATTTATCACAGATCACAACATAAATCAGGGTGTATAACAAAGCATCATATATCAGGGATATCAAACAACTCAAATCATCCAATATAATCTAAGCATCCATAAGTAAGGTCAAGTTTATTATCTGATAAATTTAAATCAGATAAATTTCTTATGAATAAATTACTAATCCTGGTTAAATTTATTTTAATAATTTACAAATTATTTTGATTAATTATTCTCTAATCATTTATTAATTAACCATTTATAATAAATTAATTAAACTTTTATTTTTATTTTTTTTTAAAAAACTTGTTTAACAATTTGCTTGAAAACTTGAACGTCTTCCTTTGTCAAGAAAAAAAAACTTATAAAATTTGTTAACTAACAAATTCGAGCTCACCTCAAAAACTACCCGAGCCTACCCTGAGGCACCCTTCCTTTTGAAGCTTAATTATGTTAAAAATTTAGACTTGCTACCCAGCTAACATATGCAAACGAACCCGAGTATATACTCGAGCCACGCCATCACTTCCCCTAGTCCAAACTCGAGAATCACGCGAACAACCCACCTGCTTCTTCTTCTTCTTTTATTTCTTCCCAGTACCTTCTTCTTCCTCTTCCCCTCTGTTCATCCTTCATACGCGTGCACACGTTTGATCGTGCACGTGCACACGTCGCCAACCCACCTACCCACGCCGCCGACCAGTTCCACAGTTCACCACCGATCTCCCCACCCTAAACCACCGCCTGAAACACCACCAAGCCCTCGTTTCAAAAATTTGGACCTTCCACTCATAACCTGGAACAGCTCGAACCCACAAAAATCAACGTCACGACCACGACACTCTTCTGCTTCCTACCAAACTCCACCGAAATACTCGCCACCCACTCCTCTTCAATTTCCCCCACGACCGCAGTCGCCTATCACCTCCGAGACTCTACCATTCGCCCCACAAGCGCGACCACCCAATTCCTACCTTAAACCCTAAATCTATTTCGTACGGCCACCCAAGCGAGCTAGAATTTTCCCGATCATTTTTCTGATGATCTATAACACTCGAACCACCTTCGACGTAAGGCCTGACCAACAAAAGTTCGCCGTTGATTTGATTTTGACAAAAATGTGATTTCTGTTCTCCCTGAGATTTCTCGATTATCATATACTTAAAAATCATGAAATGATTCTTAAAAATCATATCTTTCTAATACGAATCGAGTTATAGTATCAAAACAACATATCATGATTATCAAATTTTGACATTGGTATATTTTTCTCACTGTATATCTTTCTTTCTGACCAAATTGTCTTAATTTTTAACTTAACAATATTTTTAGCATTTGGATCTTAATTATATAACATATTTCATTTTAATCTTAAGACCTAACAAGAATTAGATAAGAAGATTTTGGATTTCGAATTTGATTCAAAACTTGTAATTAGAACAGGGGTTCATCTTCCTGTTCCCAAACATGCTCACAATTTTCTATATATATATATATACATAACATACTTATTCCAAACATAAGAAACATAACAGAATATACTTAAGAAAAAATTAAATTTAAGTTACTCACCTGTCTTTTGAAAGAACAGAGACAAGAAGGCCTGGAAATTTGCAAACTGGAAGTGTTTGTTCTTGCTTTGATGATCTGCTTTGTTGTATTTTTGTTTAAGTTTGAAATTTGTTTTAGTTTGTATGATGATGCTTACTTCCTTCTTCTTTAGCCAAGAATGAACGAATTTAAAAATGAGAAGTGGATGTATATAAAAGAAGATGTTACAGGTTATATTGTTTGTTTTTCTTTTCTTTTTTCTTTTCTTCTAGTTTTCCATTGATGAACGAAAAATGAGATGAGGAGGAGATATAAAGGAGTTTACAGAGTATTCATTTTTGTACAAGATTTGTTTCAGATATTTTCTTTTGCTTTTTAAAAAAAAATGGTGGCTGATGTAGAAACAAGTTGTGTACTAAGGTGAAGGCATTTAATGAAATGGTCCTTGTTTCATTTGCAATACTTCGGCTGGCAGAGAAAATATTTTGGTGGCTGGTACATATTTCTTGTGTACTAGAGAGGATTATCTTTGGCTTCCTTTGCAAGCTCATACATACTTATAGTTTTTTTTATTTGTTCTTCTTGCATTCTTTAACTCGGCTGAGTTGCAAATATGTTGTGCACTAAGATGTTGTTACTTCATACTTGAATATATATGTTTGTTTCCTTTTTTAACTTGTCCTTATAATGCCACTTTATAAATAAAGCTTTGTTGTTAGATTTCATTTATTTTTCATTCGTTTATTTTATCACTTTTATATCGTATATATATACATATATATTTTCACATATAGGTACAATATTTTAATTTTAAATGACTTATACAGAATATATTCGGAATCGGGGAAACTCGAAATCCATTTATCATTTTATTCCACAAATTTTATTCAAAAACTGAATTAATTATCAATTTAAATATTTATAAAATTCGGGGTCGTTACAATCAAGCTCGAACCACCATCACGTTACACCAAGATAAGCAACATCAGCCATGATCTCCAAAACTGAACTAGCTCCAGATAATCTACTAAACCTGACTATCTGAAAAGAAACCCAACTCTAGACTGCTTGTGTGGAAAATTATGAGCACCCAGAGTTTAGGAAGGGAACAATAAACTCTGAGTCAGTCGTGGGACTGGTGTGAGTAACAAAAACAGTTTATCTTTAAAACAACACAAAGGATTTTAAACATTGAAATCCGCAATGCTTTTGGAAAATGAAACTACCATAAGACCTCCTGCCACACACACAATGCAAACGCATAATTGGAGGAGATTTCTTCTTATGATAGTCTAATATGCTTACTACGCAAAGAAAACTCTTTTGATATTATTACTAGTGCATAGTGTACAAAATCATTTCGAAAATACAATATTAATCTTAGCCAGCATAGGTACCATTATATTATGCCTACTATAGCTGCTATGTTAAATAGCAGGTTCTATAACTAAAATCGTACAGGGTTCGTATTGGAAGATGGATTTCCAACAAATGGTCAAGCTAAGGAACTTCCTACTGCCACATGGGATCGCCTCTGGATGGACGTCCCGAGAGACAATTTCTCTCTGCCAACACAAGGCTGGGTTACCCCTGTAACTAGGTAACTCACGAATATGCCATTCCCCGGTCCTTTGGGACCTTTATTCGAGCGCTCGGTAACCAACATCACACATACTAAATAAAGTGTGTCCACATGAGTAAGTATCTGGGCTCCTTACCATGATACCACCCTTTTCCAGAAGGAAATGACATACCCTAAAGGGCGCGACCCTCATAACCTTGCCGCATCATTCCTATTTCGACCATTTCCGATCTGTGAGGTTCGATGAGGTCTCGTCCGTAAAGCTACGATTTTTCACAAAGCCGTGCTTTGATCAACAAATGATCAATAAATAATCATCACACAACAACACTCAGCATGCCACATTACCAAATTGGGAGTATATCGCTGATAACCTTCAACTACATAACCTCTGAGCTCGTACGTCCTAGAGAAGGGTGTTAAGCTAAGAGAATAAATTATCCGCCACCAACAGAAATGTGTTTGAAAGAAATCAGCTTTATATCTCAAAGTGTAATGTCAGACATGTAACCATACAAGTCTGTTCCGGGTTCGAACAGAACCGAAGGCACTTTCCAAAAAAGCCCTTGCAATCCGGGTATTCACAATCCCGATCGGATTTCCCATCACTTAGGAAATCTCTTTACCGGCGCGACTCAGTGCAGAGACAATCGATAGGTTATCCTATCGTTCTCGCAAATACCCGGACTTCAACACCGGTCTTCAAATGCCATCCATATACGACGTATCATTATTCGGAATGAGTTATATGACACAAAGGTCCT
This sequence comes from Allium fistulosum, assembly GCA_030737815.1. Lineage (NCBI taxonomy): Eukaryota > Viridiplantae > Streptophyta > Magnoliopsida > Asparagales > Amaryllidaceae > Allium > Allium fistulosum. The sequence goes on along the minus strand of CM060908.1, from coordinate 116,937,717 downwards.
CTCCCGGCTAATCCGAATAATGAGCACGATATTTAAAAACATATGGATAATGGATTTCAATTAAGTCACAACTTAAACCCAAACTTTCTTCTCAAATGGTTTAACAAATTACCATTTTCTAATCTTTTTACAAAAAGATTCATTTTAACAACCTTCAACGGTTTAAACAATTTCCACACTTTAATCTTTTAAACAAAAGATTCATTCACAGATTTTCCAAATAAATTTCCATTTCAATTGGATTAACTCATTCAATCTTTAAACAAAGATTTAACTTATAGCTTTCAAAATCATTACCAAGATTTATTCGTAATTTGGAAAACCATCTTCAATTCAAATTTGAAATTCCTTTAATTCAAATTGGAAATCCATTTCTTATATAAGAGCTTTTATCAGTTGAAAACAATTAGTTTTTCAAATCATTGAATTCAATTTCAAGTATTGAATTCAAATTTAAATCAAATTATTAAGATATCAAGTTTTATTAAGTTATTTAAAATTACTTTTACATTTGAAACTCATTTGCAAAGCTCTTAATTTCAATTTCCAAAACCATTTAGATTCAAAAATTCAATCTTTAAAATTGTCAAAAATCTACGACTTAACTGATTTCCACGTGAGATCCATATTTGTGTGTATGGTGTAGTCTAGGGGTTTCACACAGTAGTGCAACATCAATGAATCATCACAGATCAAAATACGGAAATATAGTTGATAAGTGATATAACCATAATGCTTATCTTTTGTACACAGATCACAGATAATATACAAATGTATCACATGTAATAAATTACATCACCGGGAATTAATTACATTCATCCCAGAGAAACAGATCACAACATAAATCAGAATATATCACACAGCATCACAGATCAGGGAATATCAACAATTCAATCATTCAGTTAGGTCCAAATATTCATAAGTAAATTTAATTTAATTCTCTGATTAATTTAAATCAGATTTATTCCTATGAATAAATTTACTAGTTATGGTAAATTAATAATCAATTAATTACGAACCATTTTAATGAATTATCCTTTAATTAATCATAAATTAACCCTTAATTGATAATTATTCCTTAATTAATTATTCTTAATTAAATACAATAACAAATTAAATTCTCCTTAATTAATAATTATTTATTAATCACTTTCATTAATTAATTTACCTTTAATAAATTAATCATTCTAAAATTAATTACCTTAATTAATTTATCACATTATACCTAAATTAATTATTGCTTAATCACTTGATTTATCAACTTTAATCATTAATTAATATCTAATTTATAATCCTTAATTTACAAATTAATTATTCCTTACTTAATTAATCTTTAAACCTTAAATAATTAATTTAAACCTTTAATTACTTATTTAATTAATCCAAATTATTAAATAAATAAATAAATAAATTATCCATTTTAATTAACTAAATTATTAATGAATAAAAATCATCATTATATTGCCATTAACTTAAACAAATCTCATTCTTATCAATGACTTTATTATCACTTATAAATGTGTTAAACATTTATATTCAATTCATTTTAAATTTCAAGATTTAAAATGAATACTGATTTATCTTATATAAAATTTAAATCCAATTTTAAACCTTTAAATTACATATCAAAGTAATACTTTTTATTACAAAAGAAATTTAAAAGAGTTATAATCACATTCTCTTTCAACTACACATATTTAAATAGATATTTTATTTTTAAACTCATTTAAGTATTTGAATTTATAAAACTTAATTAAATTTTAAAATCTGGAATTCAACTTCAGATTTCAGTTCAGGTTTAAATTTTTATCGTTGTTTGAATTCTCCCTTCACGTTTCAAATTCCAATTTAAATACTACTTTAAATCCACTTAAATGCTTAACACCCTTTAGTTATTAAAGCAATTTAAATTTTAAAGCTTTCATTAGTTCCAAACTATTTTTTTTCCAACCTGGGTAATCATCTACCTGAACCACAACCAACCCTACTTCGAGTCCAGCACCCCAAATCTTCGAATCATACTCGAGTAAACCCACAAACAACCCAGCTCCAACACAAAGCAAAAAAATGCTCAGATCCAAGAAGTGCACCGTGCACGTGCACGGTAACTTTAATCGCCTCCGACCATTTCCACTACGTTGAGCAAGTCGCTGAACATCCACGCACCAACCTTCGACCATCCAAACTCCTTCACTTGCGTGAAATCAAAATCGAGTTGTTCGAACTAAAACTTGGAAACGAATAGGAACACCACCCCAAACCTGGAAAAATGCGTCGAACTCACAACACCGGCCACCAGAAGCTCGAAACTCCGGTCGCTACTTCGTTGACACTCCCACTATCCTCACCAAAAATCTCATCGCACTCGATCCATTATTAGCGACGAATCAATCGAAAGAAAACACCCTTGACAAAACTAGGTTTACAAATTTTAAACGTTCGTCGCTGCCACCACCGTGGTCTGACCACCACCGCACTATTTTTCCAAGCATCTCCGTTCGTCCCTCCATCACCAACGAAGGTCCCGACTTCTACAACTCAGAGGATCATCAGGAATCATGAAAACAAAGAAATTCATTTAACCCTGAACTGCTCTTAAATCCTAGCTCTAAAAATTTTGATTTTTGCTTTAAAAATCATATCTTACTATAAGAATTCAGTTTATAATTATGAATTCGAGGATTAAGAAATTTGAAATTTCGACAAATTTGAATTTTGGCTCTGGTTTCTTGATTTCCAGAAAGTTAAACAAGTTGTTTTAGCTTAAGGAGATTTTTTTTCTAAATATATACCATAACAAACAAATCTTGTTTTGATCTTAAGTTCAAACGTCGAGTAGATCAAGTGATAATGGATTTTGAATCAAAACCTATGTTTAAAATCTTAGAACAGAGAATACTCATGAACATCAGCCTGCACAAAAACTTCATCATCCTTCACAAAGAATTCATATATAGATACACAGACATATATATGCAACAGATTTGTACTTTTCAAATTGTTTTAAAGTAGGGTTACTCACATGGTCTAAGAAGAAATATAGAGAGACAGGCTTGAGAATTACAAAACTGAAACTCCTTTTCCTTTGATCCTCTGATTTACTTTGATTTGTTTTGTTGTTTGATTTGAATTTTGTTTTAGTTTGAGATGATAATTACTTTAAATTTTTTCTCAGCTTGATTTACGAACTGAAATGAGGAAGACTTGATAAAGAAAATGAGTTTACAGGTGGTGATATATTTGTACAAGTGATAATTTGGTTAGTACTAGTTGATATAAAATTTGTACAAATCATTAGTGATATTTTCTTCTTCTCGTGGCTGATAGACTTTTGTATGGTGGCTGACATTAATTGTTTTGTACAATCTACATATACTTATCTTATTTGTTTATTCATAGATATTAGTATTATCTTCTTTTCTTGTTGCAAGTAAATTCATATACATGTTTTCTTTTTAGGCTTAGACGTATCTTTATCTGCTTGTACTCAAATGTATTTTATTTCTTGATTCCTATTAGAGTGTATTGTTTCCTTTTATTTGATTAAAAGCATATGTTTCTTGTTTCATTTTGTTCTTGCATAACTACTTACAGGCTACATTCTTTTCCTTTGTTTATTGATTGACCAGCTGGGATTTGTTTTAATTGGAGGCTGATAGCCATGTTGTGGTGTGCTATCATTAATTGCTTTGTTCAAATTCATTTTTTCTTCTTTTCTTTCGGCTGATATGATATGGCATTAGTTATCATTGTTTTGTTTAAGTGTACATAGATATATATATATATATAAATATATATATATATATTTGTTTGTTTGGTTTCATTTGCAAGTTTTATATATTTTTCTTGTTTTCCAGGTTGATGAGTTTGTTTAAGTCTTTGAGATGTTGTTACTTCAGTTCTCCTTAGTAAAAAATGATCGAAATTGAGATATAGTTGATATATAAATGAATTTACAGAAAATAGGTATTTGTATGCTAAAGATATTGCATTAATTACTTTTGTCTTGTGTTGCAACTTAATTCATACTTATGTATTTATTTAGTTCAACTTATTTTTATATGTTCACTTGTTTCATAATTGAATGTATTTGCTTTCTTTCTTAAGTTATATTGCAAATGAATTTCTAACCCCAAATAGTTATTGTCAACATATATTTTTATTTTTATTATCTTATGAGTATACTTTGTTTGTATCAATACATATTTACTTTATATATTTATTTCAATAGTTTATATTGTATATTTATTTTTGATGTATTTTGTAAGTACATTTTGTTTGTATTTTATTTTACTTTTATTATTTTGTAGTATAAATAAATTTCTATTTTTAATATATGGTTAGATTTTTAGCTATGTGTTTACTTTATACCTTTATATCTTATATATATATATATATATATATATATATTTTTAAACCATCCATTTTCGCTTTAAATTCAAATCAAATATATATATAGATATATAATTTCAAATTTACTCATATATGCCCAAATATATATATCCTCATATATACACATATATACAATATTTAAAGTTTAAATGACTTATGTGATATCCCGGGTTTTTAGCAATATAAATTTAATAATCTGTATTGATAATTTATTTGGATTGATAATTTTCTTTATAATTTTAATTTAATTTGGTAATTTAATCCTTTAAAGGCTAATAAATATATATATAATCTGGCAATATTAATTCATATCTTTTCCAATAATTTAAAATAGATAAAATTTATCTTTGAAAGCTAATAAAATTTTATTCTGTATATAATATATATATATTGGATATATAGGATATCTTTTGTTTTAACTAAAAGATGAATTTTTCAAATTGTAATTTATATGTAAGTATATGTTATAATTTGAAATTGTTTTGAAATTTAATTTAATGTATTGATAATATATATAGTAGGAATATATGTATGAATTGTAATTTTAAAAGCTTTGTTTTAAATTTAATATCTTTCAAAAGTTAAAGATTAATTCATTGTTTTCAAATATAAGATAAATGTTTGTTTTAAATATGATAGTTTAAAATAAGTTTAATCAAAGTTTTACTTTTGTTTTCTTTTAAAGTGTTTAATTTAAAATGGTTATAAAAGTATATATATGAATGTTTTAGATTTTAAATACATGTGAAAAGAGATTTATTTATATTATAACAAGTTTTATAATATTACCTTTAAGGATTAAACTATTATATTTATACATAACTATAAAGTAAATTTAATAAGTAGGTTTATATTCACATTTAAATTAAATAAAAATTTATTAAAAAAAAAATACTTAAGTAACATGTGTAACCATATTAGCCATCTTAACAACATTTGTAAGAAAATGAAACATGCATTAACATTTGTATATGCATGCAATTTAACAAGTGGCATTTTCTTTTTCTTTTATTTTTAATAAAAATTATGTAATAAAAAAGGATGGAGAAACCTGTATTCCATTCTCAGTTCAAAATATTTTCTATCCTAAACTCTTTCTTCTCTTTTCTTAACTAAAACCTACAAACAAAATCAAAACTGGAAACCAAAATCAAATCTGCAACTAAATCAAGTACAAATTCAACACTGATTCCACCTCAAACTTGATAAAGCAAATTTCCAAAGCCTGTAATAAAGAATCATCTCCAAAATGCAACCTGCAGCAAAGTAAATCAAACATACAAGGAATTCAACAGCAATATAAAAATCAGAGATCAAGCTTGCAAAGAATTCAAAATAAAATCAAACCTGGAAATTGCTCTGTCTTGTTCTCTACTTATAAAACAGGTGAGTAAATTTCTTTTTTAAAAACAGTTTTAAAATCTGAAATCAAAACTTTGATGAAAGTGATAGATTGTGTTGTGATGATGTATATTGTTGCATGAATGATGATTGTGAATGCATGTTGTAAATATGATATGTTCTGTGTATATGAGTTCTGTATATATGTATAACTTCTCTGTTTAAATATACAGGCTCCAAATATATAAATAAATTCATACCTTCTAAACCAAATAATTTTAGACCTTGATCTTAAAAGAGAAAATGATGGTAACTATGTAAGTTTATTTTAAAAAAATTGTTTCGGGTATAAATTAGTAAAAAAAAAAAAGAAAATTCTGAAAAATAAGGGAATTACAGTGGAAATTTTAATATGGGATAGAATCGAATATCTCTACATCAAGTTCAGATCATAGGGGCTTATTCGTATTTGGAAATCCTGATTTTTGATAAACATTTCATAATTTTTAGGATTAGTATTATCAGGAATTCATGAGATGAACGTTTTGGGAATTTTCGTCAATCACCAGCGATCGACGTGATCGAGTGTGATGGGGTTTGGTCTGGAGGTTACTGGTAGAGTATGGGTCTCAGGAAAAATGCTATTGATTTTTCTTAATGGGTGGAGGGTTCGAATTCGAACGAAGTAGGGTTTTGGTTCCTGTTTTTGTCGAGGAGAATGTCGAGCTTTGTTCGACGATGGTGATGGATCGGACACGATCGCATAGGGTGGGATCGAAGCATGGTGAAGTGACGCTGTTCTGGACGAAGCTGCGAGGGTTCCGGTGGTGGCGATCATCAGGGGTGAGGGGATTGGTGGATCCAGTTTCTGCATTCTTTTCGAGCTAATGTTCGAATTTCGATTCATGGGTTATTTCTTGGATCTGGGCTCGAATTCGTGCTCGCATGGGTTCTTAGTATCGTCGTCGATGGTCGCAACGACTTTGATTGGCCGGAGGCGGTTGGGTAGGTGCACGGTGCACGTTTGTGTACACTGGGAGATGGAGCTGGGGAAGATGAGTTGCCTCGGAGTGATGCTCGTGTTTTCAGGGTGACGACTCGAAGCTGGAAGCATGGGTTTTTGTCTCGTGATTGGATTGGGGAAACTGCGAGATTTACTCGAGTTTTAGGGAAGGCAGATTTAGTTGTTCAGGATTTAAAGTTTAACAGGAATGTTAAGTTTAAAAGCAAAGTTAAACAAGTCTAAAATATTGAAACACAAAAGTTTTAAAAGGATAAACAAGTAGATTTTCAAATTGCTTTTTGTATTGAAGATGATTTTGGAAATTTTAAAGATTTGAAAGTAGAAAGAGAAGTTTAAAATGTTTAAATTATAATAGACTTCTAAAATGTTTATTTTAAATAAGTTTTATCGATAAGGATTTAGTAAATCAATTATAATAAGGATTTATCTTAAGCAATTAAGAATTTTGATTTAATTAAAGATAATTAAATTTAATGAAGATAATTAAATTATTAATCATTGGAAAGTTATTGGTTAATAAATGACTTGATTTAAATAATGTTTTCTTAAATTAAGAAATTTTTAATAAGAAGTTAAGAAATCATTTAATTAAATTTAAATGGTTAAGTTAAAAAAATTAATTAGGTAATTAATGGGAAAAGTACTCATGGGGTAATTTGTAAAAAAAAAAAAGGGTAATCACTTGATGTTATTAATCTTAGGAATTGATTAATATAATTGTTGAGATTAATTAATTTTGGAGTAGTTAATTAATTAATGAATTAAGGATTATTTAGTAATGTAATTACTTATTTGTTAAGTAATTAATTAAGAAAGTAATCAAGATTTTTAATGAAGTAATTAGAAGATAATTACTTATGTAAGTAATTAAGAGTTAATTACTTAATTATTTTAGTTAATTAATAAATGTGATTAATTAAATGTGTTAAATTTAAGATTAATTACTATGTGTAATTAATTTAAAAGTAATTAATTAATAAAGTAATTAATTAAGGATTATTTGTTAATTTAAATTGATTAATAATTACTTAATTAAGTAATTAAAGATTAATTAATTAGATTAATTAATCAAGGTAAATATAATTAATTAAGAAGTAATTAATTAAGATAAGTAATTACAAATTGTTAATTACTGATTACGATTAATTAAGACTAATTAATGAATGAAGTGGTTGATAAAAAAATTAATTATTTAATTAATTAAAAGGTTAATTAATTAATAAGGATTAATGAATTAATCAAGGTTAATTAATAAAAGTAATTAATTTTAGTTTGATTAATTAATTGTAATTAATTGAGGATTAATTAATTAATTTTAGTTAATTAATTGATAAAGGTTCATTAATTATTGTAATTAATGATGTAATTAAAAGTTAATTACTGAATATGATTAAGGATAATTACTAAAAGGTAATTAAAGTATAATTAATCAAAGGAGATTAATTAAGAAAGATCATTAAGAGATGATTAATTAATTAATTAATTTGAAATTAATTAATGATAGTAAGCAGGATTAAGATAATCCAAGTGATTAAAGAATAGTAATTAATTTATTTAAAGATTGATTAAATTGATTTGGAGATAATCAAAACCTGCTTATGGATGATTGATTGATATTGGGTGATTGGTTGATATTGGATGATTTGGATATCTCTGATATATGCTGCTTTGTGAGATGAATGTTTGATATGAATTATCTATTGTGATAATGTGATTCATCTATCTGTTTATATCATTCAGAATATAAGTTTAAATGTTTAAACCTTTAAACAACTTGGCCTTAAAAGATACGTTTTGGATTTCGATGAGACCGGGATCAGGTTTCCGTATACCGGTATTCCAGGTCTGGAGACCCGAATACCACATCGATCCAAATTAACGATAGGTCGTGAATCTCAAGTGAAGATGAAGATTCAGAGTGCAAGGGTTATTGTCGTTAACTCTGAGGGTGATTCCAAAACGAGTGTAACGAGATAATGCCTTCGGTTTCGTTCGAACCCGGAACGAACTTGTATGGATTGAATGCTTTCAGCACATCGTCAGGCGGACGATGAGCATTCTAAGTGATATGTTCTGATTAAAGGTAATCGTAACCTCAAGCCTCATCAACCGGGAATGGCTAAAACAGGGGAGGTGCAGCAAGGTTTCGTGGGTAGCACCCACTGAGAGCAAGATAGATCCCTGTCTAGAGGTCCCTTTTCTTTTATTCGGCTTAGTGTGTGGTTGGTCGCGCCAACTACGGGATTATCTTGTTCGGAATTATCCAGTAAGGGATGGTTCCGGCTTTGTGTTGCAGGGGAGCGGGCGTACTCCTCGGTACGGTGATCTAGGCCACGTACTGTGACGGGCGGTACCCCAGTAGCCCTGCCATTGTATGGAATCCAAACTCCAATAAGTGCCGTACGTATTAGTTGTGTCCAACTATGTTGGAATGTGAGATGTAAGCATTTCAACTATTTCTGTATTTTACTTGAAAACCCTAGACCCTATTATAATACAATCGGATTTCCTATCAAATGTTTTAGTTAGCGTAAGGTAAAAACTTACCCATGTTTATTTGTGGGGAGTCTTACGTGATACTTTTGTTTTCAAAGGTTTTCAAAGTTAAGCAATTTAACCGTTTACTCACACCAGACCCATGTCTGACCCAAGTGTTTATTTTCTGTTTTATTAAACTCTTGGGTACTCAATATTGTATTGAGTAGTCGAGGGATTCAGGATAGTCTTGACGAATTCTGGAGGAGCTGTGGAGCAGGAGGCTTCAGCGAGTAGATATATAGAGTTTCCGCTGTGTTTGTATTAGTCTGTATTGTACTGATGTACTTGTGTTGTATAATAGACAGAAGTTTATAACTGTCTATTCTGTGATGTATAAGTTGTGTACTCTGATGTATATGATACTATGTAATATCTTATGTGATAATATATTTCTCGTTCCGCTGTGAGATTTTTGACGTGTTGTTGTTCTTTCTTCTTTTCTTTTCTTCTTCTATCCCTTTCTTTCTTCATAATGATGCGTCTTTCTGGACATAGAAAGTCGGGTCGTTACAGTTGGTATCAGAGCTGTAGGTTGAGTGAATACCTAGGCTCTGAAGTGGTGTCTATCTTGAGAGCGCGTAATTGTTAGTTATATAAAAATGGTTTTATATTGTGTTAATTGATCGGTTGAGTGGTATATGGATTCTGGTCAATACGAGTAGCTAACGTTATTGATAGGGATCTCTAAACACTTGAACCAGGCCAACGGACACAATATTGTTTTAAAGAGGTAAATGAAATAATTTTACCCAGAAATAATTTCTATATAAAAAAAAAATATCATTTTAAATATATATATTTATGTATTTCTACCTATTTATTGGTTTACCTGTTCGGGTTTTCCAATATAAGTTATAAAGGTAGATAAGGTGGTAGTGTGTGTAACACAATTACCAATAGTTGGAGTTTGAATGTATATCGAAACTGTAGACCCAATACCGTCTCGAGGAAGTTTGGCAGTATGGAGTAAGGATGTCTTGGATCTCTGAAGGAAATCTTTTTCAAGATTCAGAGTCCATTATTGGAGTGTAAGTTTGGTTGAGTTTGGGTGAGCAGATTTTCTAGAGTTGGATCTGTCGGTTGTGCAGAAGTAAGTGATGGTAGCTTGGCAACTTCAGGAAGGAGCAGCTGTGTGATAAGACGCAGTATCTATGGATGTTCCCGAAGGAGATTTTCTTTTGGAACAAGATTAAGAAGGTATTGAAGGAACAGTTGATGTCTACCGCAGGAAAGACTCGACTGTATAGGAATTCTTTGATATCGAGTAAGAGAGTTTTATTTGTTTGGAAGTATGGGACTAAGGTCGATTAGTTGTTCTTCGGACATGGTCTCATTGTTCCCTTAAGAAGAGTAAGATATTGGCGTTTGGTTGGGAGCCCGAGTTTCTTTTGGGATGTCTGCCATCTCAAAGGTTCGTTGTGAGGTTTGTTGATGGTTTTAGTTTTGAGGAGCCTTTGGATTAGAAGCTTTTGGTTAACTGTGGTAGCAGTGCAGTTCGAAGTGTTTGGTGTGTTGACGAGGAGGTCTTTGGCTTAGCAGTGTCCCAGAGATAGAGTTTGGAAGCAGCAGTGGGGTTCGTTTCTTCGATGATTCTGGAATCTTTGTGGTTCTTCTATCAACAGTCCGAGTAGATGGTGAAGTTTTTCTTGAAGGGTTAACCTTGTTTGGAAAAGCTAAAAGCTGTTCTAATTGGTAAAGAGAGAACAGTTTCTTTGAAATCTGAACTAGGTTGTAACGCAAAAGTGACTTGCGATTAGTTTGGGAATTTATCTTGGGTAATCTTTTGTTTGAGATTGAGGTTTCTCATGTGGAAATAGGAGATACTGAAGTAGTCAGAGATTTTTTCGGATGTCTTCGAGGAAGTAGAAGTTTGTCTGCATTTGGATTTGAGTTCCGTATCGACTTGATTCCAGAAGCGATACCGGTAGTTAGTCTGGTAGTAGGATGGTTCTTAGAGAAAGAAGAGTTGGTGTAGCAGCTCAGAAATTTTTGGAAACGGATAGGTCAGATCTAGTTTTCAAGTTTGGATTTCAACGAATTTTGGAATTTCATATTGTTGAATAGGATCTAGAGATCATCTTGTGCTTGGTTCAAATTTGTTTCAAAGAGCATCAGCGAAGGTTAAGTTGATCAGGAAGAGATGAGGTAGCTCGGGATCGTCTGGTGAGCTAAGCAGATATGAGTCAGAATTTGGAATTCGGAGTTGGAAATTGGAAACTGTTTAAGTTTTTCTCCGATTAAAGAACTATAAGATTTGATAAGTCTGGAAAGTTAGCTCCAAAAGTATTTTGGATTTTCCTGTGTTCTCGAGAGCAGTAGTTCTTTTTATCTACAGGATTGAATGGCCAGTTTGGATATCTGGAATCCATTCTATTTTACGTATCTCTGAGGGAGTACGTGTATGATCTATTACTGATTGTAGAATCTGCAGTTCAGATGGATTGGAAGTTGAGTTGGACTTGGGTATGATATGATATTTTGTTCAGATTGGTGAATCTAAAGAAGAGAGGAGCTCTGGATTATGGTGGTGTTGTTTGTTTAGCTTCTGTAGAGCGAGTCTCCCGGTGATTTTTACTCGGGGAAACCCGAGATAGTATTATGAAGTCTATTCTGATTTGTATCAGAATAGTTAGTTAGATTAGATTGTTTGATTGGTTGCTTTGATTGATAGGAATTGGATGATAGGTTTGTGTTTAAAATTTAAAATCTTTGCTGGATTATTAAATTAACTTTGCTTTAATTTCGGGGACGAAATTATTTTAAGGGGGGAGGAATGTGATATCCCGGGTTTTTAGCAATATAAATTTAATAATCTGTATTGATAATTTATTTGGATTGATAATTTTCTTTATAATTTTAATTTAATTTGGTAATTTAATCCTTTAAAGGCTAATAAATATATATATAATCTGGCAATATTAATTCATATCTTTTCCAATAATTTAAAATAGATAAAATTTATCTTTGAAAGCTAATAAAATTTTATTCTGTATATAATATATATATATTGGATATATAGGATATCTTTTGTTTTAACTAAAAGATGAATTTTTCAAATTGTAATTTATATGTAAGTATATGTTATAATTTGAAATTGTTTTGAAATTTAATTTAATGTATTGATAATATATATAGTAGGAATATATGTATGAATTGTAATTTTAAAAGCTTTGTTTTAAATTTAATATCTTTCAAAAGTTAAAGATTAATTCATTGTTTTCAAATATAAGATAAATGTTTGTTTTAAATATGATAGTTTAAAATAAGTTTAATCAAAGTTTTACTTTTGTTTTCTTTTAAAGTGTTTAATTTAAAATGGTTATAAAAGTATATATATGAATGTTTTAGATTTTAAATACATGTGAAAAGAGATTTATTTATATTATAACAAGTTTTATAATATTACCTTTAAGGATTAAACTATTATATTTATACATAACTATAAAGTAAATTTAATAAGTAGGTTTATATTCACATTTAAATTAAATAAAAATTTATTAAAAAAAAAATACTTAAGTAACATGTGTAACCATATTAGCCATCTTAACAACATTTGTAAGAAAATGAAACATGCATTAACATTTGTATATGCATGCAATTTAACAAGTGGCATTTTCTTTTTCTTTTATTTTTAATAAAAATTATGTAATCAAAAAGGATGGAGAAACCTGTATTCCATTCTCAGTTCAAAATATTTTCTATCCTAAACTCTTTCTTCTCTTTTCTTAACTAAAACCTACAAACAAAATCAAAACTGGAAACCAAAATCAAATCTGCAACTAAATCAAGTACAAATTCAACACTGATTCCACCTCAAACTTGATAAAGCAAATTTCCAAAGCCTGTAATAAAGAATCATCTCCAAAATGCAACCTGCAGCAAAGTAAATCAAACATACAAGGAATTCAACAGCAATATAAAAATCAGAGATCAAGCTTGCAAAGAATTCAAAATAAAATCAAACCTGGAAATTGCTCTGTCTTGTTCTCTACTTATAAAACAGGTGAGTAAATTTCTTTTTTAAAAACAGTTTTAAAATTTGAAATCAAAACTTTGATGAAAGTGATAGATTGTGTTGTGATGATGTATATTGTTGCATGAATGATGATTGTGAATGCATGTTGTAAATATGATATGTTCTGTGTATATGAGTTCTGTATATATGTATAACTTCTCTGTTTAAATATACAGGCTCCAAATATATAAATAAATTCATACCTTCTAAACCAAATAATTTTAGACCTTGATCTTAAAAGAGAAAATGATGGTAACTATGTAAGTTTATTTTAAAAAAATTGTTTCGGGTATAAATTAGTAAAAAAAAAAGAAAATTCTGAAAAATAAGGGAATTACAGTGGAAATTTTAATATGGGATAGAATCGAATATCTCTACATCAAGTTCAGATCATAGGGGCTTATTCGTATTTGGAAATCCTGATTTTTGATAAACATTTCATAATTTTTAGGATTAGTATTATCAGGAATTCATGAGATGAACGTTTTGGGAATTTTCGTCAATCACCAGCGATCGACGTGATCGAGTGTGATGGGGTTTGGTCTGGAGGTTACTGGTAGAGTAAGGGTCTCAGGAAAAATGCTATTGATTTTTCTTAATGGGTGGAGGGTTCGAATTCGAACGAAGTAGGGTTTTGGTTCCTGTTTTTGTCGAGGAGAATGTCGAGCTTTGTTCGACGATGGTGATGGATCGGACACGATCGCATAGGGTGGGATCGAAGCATGGTGAAGTGACGCTGTTCTGGACGAAGCTGCGAGGGTTCCGGTGGTGGCGATCATCAGGGGTGAGGGGATTGGTGGATCCAGTTTCTGCATTCTTTTCGAGCTAATGTTCGAATTTCGATTCATGGGTTATTTCTTGGATCTGGGCTCGAATTCGTGCTCGCATGGGTTCTTAGTATCGTCGTCGATGGTCGCAACGACTTTGATTGGCCGGAGGCGGTTGGGTAGGTGCACGGTGCACGTTTGTGTACACTGGGAGATGGAGCTGGGGAAGATGAGTTGCCTCGGAGTGATGCTCGTGTTTTCAGGGTGACGACTCGAAGCTGGAAGCATGGGTTTTTGTCTCGTGATTGGATTGGGGAAACTGCGAGATTTACTCGAGTTTTGGGGAAGGCAGATTTAGTTGTTCAGGATTTAAAGTTTAACAGGAATGTTAAGTTTAAAAGCAAAGTTAAACAAGTCTAAAATATTGAAACACAAAATTTTTAAAAGGATAAACAAGTAGATTTTCAAATTGCTTTTTGTATTGAAGATGATTTTGGAAATTTTAAAGATTTGAAAGTAGAAAGAGAAGTTTAAAATGTTTAAATTATAATAGACTTCTAAAATGTTTATTTTAAATAAGTTTTATCGATAAGGATTTAGTAAATCAATTATAATAAGGATTTATCTTAAGCAATTAAGAATTTTGATTTAATTAAAGATAATTAAATTTAATGAAGATAATTAAATTATTAATCATTGGAAAGTTATTGGTTAATAAATGACTTGATTTAAATAATGTTTTCTTAAATTAAGAAATTTTTAATAAGAAGTTAAGAAATCATTTAATTAAATTTAAATGGTTAAGTTAAAAAAATTAATTAGGTAATTAATGGGAAAAGTACTCATGGGGTAATTTGTAAAAAAAAAAGGGTAATCACTTGATGTTATTAATCTTAGGAATTGATTAATATAATTGTTGAGATTAATTAATTTTGGAGTAGTTAATTAATTAATGAATTAAGGATTATTTAGTAATGTAATTACTTATTTGTTAAGTAATTAATTAAGAAAGTAATCAAGATTTTTAATGAAGTAATTAGAAGATAATTACTTATGTAAGTAATTAAGAGTTAATTACTTAATTATTTTAGTTAATTAATAAATGTGATTAATTAAATGTGTTAAATTTAAGATTAATTACTATGTGTAATTAATTTAAAAGTAATTAATTAATAAAGTAATTAATTAAGGATTATTTGTTAATTTAAATTGATTAATAATTACTTAATTAAGTAATTAAAGATTAATTAATTAGATTAATTAATCAAGGTAAATATAATTAATTAAGAAGTAATTAATTAAGATAAGTAATTACAAATTGTTAATTACTGATTACGATTAATTAAGACTAATTAATGAATGAAGTGGTTGATAAAAAAATTAATTATTTAATTAATTAAAAGGTTAATTAATTAATAAGGATTAATGAATTAATCAAGGTTAATTAATAAAAGTAATTAATTTTAGTTTGATTAATTAATTGTAATTAATTGAGGATTAATTAATTAATTTTAGTTAATTAATTGATAAAGGTTCATTAATTATTGTAATTAATGATGTAATTAAAAGTTAATTACTGAATATGATTAAGGATAATTACTAAAAGGTAATTAAAGTATAATTAATCAAAGGAGATTAATTAAGAAAGATCATTAAGAGATGATTAATTAATTAATTAATTTGAAATTAATTAATGATAGTAAGCAGGATTAAGATAATCCAAGTGATTAAAGAATAGTAATTAATTTATTTAAAGATTGATTAAATTGATTTGGAGATAATCAAAACCTGCTTATGGATGATTGATTGATATTGGGTGATTGGTTGATATTGGATGATTTGGATATCTTTGATATATGCTGCTTTGTGAGATGAATGTTTGATATGAATTATCTATTGTGATAATGTGATTCATCTATCTGTTTATATCATTCAGAATATAAGTTTAAATGTTTAAACCTTTAAACAACTTGGCCTTAAAAGATACGTTTTGGATTTCGATGAGACCGGGATCGGGTTTCCGTATACCGGTATTCCAGGTCTGGAGACCCAAATACCACATCGATCCAAATTAACGATAGGTCGTGAATCTCAAGTGAAGATGAAGATTCAGAGTGCAAGGGTTATTGTCGTTAACTCTGAGGGTGATTCCAAAACGAGTGTAACGAGATAATGCCTTCGGTTTCGTTCGAACCCGGAACGAACTTGTATGGATTGAATGCTTTCAGCACATCGTCAGGCGGACGATGAGCATTCTAAGTGATATGTTCTGATTAAAGGTAATCGTAACCTCAAGCCTCATCAACCGGGAATGGCTAAAACAGGGGAGGTGCAGCAAGGTTTCGTGGGTAGCACCCACTGAGAGCAAGATAGATCCCTGTCTAGAGGTCCCTTTTCTTTTATTCGGCTTAGTGTGTGGTTGGTCGCGCCAACTACGGGATTATCTTGTTCGGAATTATCCAGTAAGGGATGGTTCCGGCTTTGTGTTGCAGGGGAGCGGGCGTACTCCTCGGTACGGTGATCTAGGCCACGTACTGTGACGGGCGGTACCCCAGTAGCCCTGCCATTGTATGGAATCCAAACTCCAATAAGTGCCGTACGTATTAGTTGTGTCCAACTATGTTGGAATGTGAGATGTAAGCATTTCAGCTATTTCTGTATTTTACTTGAAAACCCTAGACCCTATTATAATACAATCGGATTTCCTATCAAATGTTTTAGTTAGCGTAAGGTAAAAACTTACCCATGTTTATTTGTGGGGAGTCTTACGTGATACTTTTGTTTTCAAAGGTTTTCAAAGTTAAGCAATCTAACCGTTTACTCACACCAGACCCATGTCTGACCCAAGTGTTTATTTTCTGTTTTATTAAACTCTTGGGTACTCAATATTGTATTGAGTAGTCGAGGGATTCAGGATAGTCTTGACAAATTCTGGAGGAGCTGTGGAGCAGGAGGCTTCAGCGAGTAGATATATAGAGTTTCCGCTGTGTTTGTATTAGTCTGTATTGTACTGATGTACTTGTGTTGTATAATAGACAGAAGTTTATAACTGTCTATTCTGTGATGTATAAGTTGTGTACTCTGATGTATATGATACTATGTAATATCTTATGTGATAATATATTTCTCGTTCCGCTGTGAGATTTTTGACGTGTTGTTGTTCTTTCTTCTTTTCTTTTCTTCTTCTATCCCTTTCTTTCTTCATAATGATGCGTCTTTCTGGACATAGAAAGTCGGGTCGTTACAACTTATACAGAATTTATCTGTATTCGGGGAAACTTGCTTCAATTAATCAATTAATTTTACAATTTTTATTCAAAAACTCATTTTAATTATCAATCAAATGTAATTAAAATTCAGGGTCGTTACAGACATGAAGTCCCAAGTAGAATTATATATACATCAATATGTGGGTTGCCTAACCCATATCTATACTTAAGCGAGGTGTATTAATAGAATATGCTAAACTATCACTTCGTTAAAACCAGAAGGGAGGCTAATGGCATGGAGCTAGCTCCAGAGTCACAGTGACTCTATAATCTTCAGTTACCTTCATGGTATTGTGACACGTATCCACCGGTTTGCTCATCAATGCAAGGACTGAAAGTCACGACCCTACTTATGCCCCTATAAGTAATAGACTGCTGGCCTAGTTGATATAGGGGCAAACGCATGAAGCGAAAGCACGAAGATATGTAAATACAGGGTGTCACAGATCTAGGATGCGACCCCACGATCAGGCCGCTAGGGTGGATTATAGCCATCTTCTCCTCTCCAACACCAAAAAAGTAGTACATTGTGATAGCAGCACATGGTACCAATAAATATAAAAACAAATCCTTGTTCATTGTTAGGCACAAAGCCTTACTCACTGAATATAAGCACGGAGCCTTACTTATCACTGCGTGTATCACCTAACACTCATATCACTATTCCCATTATGTGAGTGTCATCTACTTACACTGAATAACCGAATAAATATCACAATGATGTCCCATACCACTATGTGATACTCAATCGTTGCTTATAAACTACACTCAATTCCCATAATATTCTATCTAACGAGTCATAAGAATAACCGGAGAAATATTATCGAGTGCCCTATCCCAAACGATACTATAACTTTGTTTATTCAGATTTCTCGTTATGCGAAAATGGAAATAACATGTAATCATACAGAAGAATGTCATCACCGTATCATATTTAAATCACCAATCCAATCAATATCAACGCTGAATCATTAATAACATCGAAATCAGTATAGGAAGGATGAGAAATAAAAAATGCAGAGTAAAATATAATCAGTCAAATACATACACACAAACATACATACATACATATATATATTATATTCTTATTTAAGTTTATTAATTATATATATATATATATATATTACTTTATAATATTTGAAATATCAACTTGAAAATGATTTTTTATTTTCTAGAATTCATATCATTTTGAAATAGTTATTTAAAACCAAAATAGGAATTAAGAAAGTGATTATATTTATATAAAAAATGTAATAAGCCTTCATAAATCAATTTTTATTCTAAAACAATAAGAACCTTAAAAATATAATATATATTGAACAATACATTAACTTTATTTATATAATCCTAAAATAAAGATTCAAATACAAAAAACTACTTCTAAATCTTTACTTGTAGATTTAAAACATTCAAAATTACTTTACGAACCTAATATCATTTATAAAAATCTTTCCTTAATTTTCTATATTTGGTTAATATTTTTAATTAAATATATAACCTTCAAAATAAATTGTATTTATTCAAACAATAGCACATAATTCCAAAACCTTCCTTTTATTCTCAAACTAATTGGAAATAAAACATTTTTTCTTTATATTATGCCATATTTGAAATTCTCATACTATAATAAGAGATTTTTACTTATTCCATTCATATCCAAAACTTTATAATTATTTTTGAAAATGAGTTCTATATTTTCAAAAACTTGAAAACTCATCCGTATTTAAATATCATTTATATCCAAACACTTAAAATAAGATAACTACTTCATTACTGTATTTTATAAAATAATAATATATTCTAATTTTTGCCTTTAAAACAATTTCAAATTTATAATATAATTATAATAGTGATATTTAAAGGATTTTGTAACCAAAAGATAATTATATTTGCATATATGATTAAAAATAGATTTTTAAGTATGTAAATAACTAAATTGGGTAAACTTTTTAGTAAATTGTTTATAAAATACTTTTAATATAATTTTAAAACTATTGAATAATTTTTTCATAGTTTTCAAAAATCTTTTAGGACAAGCAAATAATTAAAACATCTAAATTCATAAACTATGGAGTAAATTTCTTCATAAACATTTCAACCAATCATTTATATTTAAATTTATCTAGCTACCCAAGTCGAGTTCGATTGAGCTCCAATCATTTAAACAACACACATATCAGCATACAAATGCAAAAGGTTCAATTCGCGATCAGATAGAGTTCCATTTACACATTGACACTTCCAAACAACTTAATGAATCACATAACTATCACCTCCTAACCAAATCATAGAATGAGCAAGATAAATCATAACATCCAATCATATTTCAACCAATTCATTACCAATTATTCATTGCGATCTATAATTAAAGAAGAGCAATTAGAGAGAAATTTATATTTGTGGAACATAGATATGTAAGTGAAGTAACTCACCAACGATGTAAGGTAGAATGAATTACAGAGGAGCTTCCATCGCCTTTGCCCTACCCCAGCATGCTCACCCATGCAACGGCCATCACACACGCAACCCTAGGTCGCATCGACCTTGCCCAGCCTCGTAGCCACATGGTCTCCTCCCCTTATGTCATTGCCGATGCTTATACCAACCATCGTGGTTCGTGTTTCCATGTACAACTTTTTCCCCTCATGATTTTGAATTCATGAATTATCTGGAGAGGGATAAGGTTTAACCAATGAAAATAAGGTTTAGATTTGGAAATAGGTAGTTTGCTTGAATGAGTTGTAGTTAATATTGGGCTTTGGCTTATAATTTCAATAATTTCCTGCTTATTTCATTTTTTTCTCTAAGAATATTGATTTGTAAATCCATTCCAAATTAATTTAAATTGATTTACACTTCATTCTATAAGTTATATTTCAATAATAACCCAAGTACCTTCATTTCAATATTTATTCATTTTTATCTAATTATTCATTGTATTAACATAAACTAAATTTAGTTTCAAACCATTTTGATAATTTGAAAATTATTTAATATATAAATATTTCATATTTATTAAAATAATTTATTCAATTTCAACATATTGTCTGAAAATTATTTATTAAGTTAATTCAATTTATTAAAACAAAATCTTTTATTAAATAAAATTTAATAAAGTAAAAAATTATTTTTAGAGATAATAATTATTAAAAATCAAATTAGAACATTTTTATTTTAATTAAAATTAATTATTATTATGGCGTAGAAAGCAGGATCGTTACACTTAATCAGAAATAACTGTAAAATTAGTTGCAATGGAAAAAAAATAGCTTATATTAAGTGATTGAATGAAGGTTCATATTTCGAATGTTGATATTTTAGTAGCAGAAATAGTGGGAGTATACCACAAGATTCTTAGTAATCCCATGTTTTGAAAATTTCTTTCATATATACCAAATATGATTTAGAAATAGTAATCGACATCTATTTTGACTAAAAACAGATGCAACTTGTTTTAATATGAATATTATAAATATTTGTTATAAAACTGTTAAGCCAAAAATTCAGTCTAACTTACAACAAGTATGATAGACATTAGATGGCAAATATAAAAAAGTAACTATGTCAAAAGTGCAAATTTAGATTTTTGCTAGTCCCTGAAAACAATTTATCGATTTCGATTTGAACTAATTAGCCATTAAATTCCCAACCAAGCTTTTACAAATTTCCTGAATTACAAAAGAGATTGAAAAAGAAGAAGAGGATTCAGAAAAAAGCCCATACTTAAGTAGGGTACGTGCCTATTTATGGTAATATTGCACAGTTAGATGCTTGACGTGGGCATATTATGGCTTTTGGACGACTATGAATTTTTAGCTGGATGATGATTTGCACATTATATATGTGACTTGTGACATGTGACATTCATGAGATAGTCATTTGCATCGTTATAATTCTCCCCGTTTTTGTTGATATGGCATAAATTTTCCAATAGAACATTAACATGTGTACAGTCATAATTTCGATTGAATTTCAGCTTTAATGCTCTGATAACACTTTGCAACATTGATAGCTTCAAAATTCCAATATCTTTATAGAAACAATAGCTTTGTATACATGATAGCCTAATACATATGATAGCTCTGCAAACTTAATAGCATGTTGCCTTAAGGACTTAATAACTCCTTATCAACTCGATAGCCTTGTAGATGCCATAGCTCTTTATCTTGTAGACATGATGTCTTTCATCTTATATACATGATACCCCTTTATCTCATAGGGTTAGCTTGTTATCTCGTTATCTCAATAGCTATATATCTTGTAGATTCGATAGCTCTTTATCTTGTAGACTAGATAGCATTTTATCACACCAACCTTATAGCTCTTTATCAACTTGATAGCCTTGTGGACTTGATAATACTTCATCAATACAATAGCCTTGTAGACTCAATAGCACTTTATCAATACGATAGGCTTGTTGACTAGATTTCTCTTTATCTTGCAGACTTCTTCATAAATTACGTGCTTTGATGTTTTCATAAAATTATGGGAATAACATTTGCCCCCCCCCCCAATCAAGAAAATGGTTTTATTTAAACTTTAACCTAAATAAATTTCATTTCTCTTCTCTCGCTGTTTTTTTATATGTTTAAATTTTAACCTCTCTCTCTTTAATTATTTTCAATGCTTTAACATCTCATTTTTTTGCGAACCTTGGTATTCTTCTAAACATGTTATTTCATCTATTAGATTACTTTATATTTTAATCAATGGTTGCATTTTAACCTTAATTTTTCCTACAAATACCCATTTCTTCCCAAGTTCATTTCCTTCGACATTGTCATCCTCAAATTGAAAGATCTCTCCTCCTATGATAAGGATTTTCTATTTCCTCTAGCTTTCATTTGTTTAATGTAATCCACTATTCTTTTTTACTCAATTTATGACATCTTCATTTTTTTCATAAGTAATTTGATAGACTTTGAATCGAATCAATTTATTTGGTTCATGTGATTTTCAGACTATAGTTTAATATATTATAATTTTAGAAAAGCTTGAAGTGTGTTAGATTAAATAAGATTTTTTTGATTTTTTGAGAAAAAAATTCAATTGGATTCAAAAAATATTATTTTGTAAAGGAGTACATGTTTGTGGCCTTTATTTAAGCCTTAATTTGCAAAAAATTGAAGTATTTTATGCTTCATGGACCCGATAACTCCTGTCTCATAAACACGATAACTTTTGTTTTGTTAAAACAATAGCCATCACTCCGTAAACAAGATAGCTTTTACTTTATAAACATGATAGCTTTTATTTTATAGAGATGATAACTTCAACTTCATGGATACAATAGCTATTCTATATACCCAATAGCTTTAGCTTTATAAACATGATAGCTACAATGTCATAAACAAGACAACTATAAATACGACAGCCTTTATTTCATTAATAAGATATCTATAATTTACATAAACACGATGACATCAACTTTATAAACATGATAGCCTTTATTTTATAGACATGATAACCACAACTTCCATAAGCACGATTGCCTTAACTTTATAAATACGATAGCTACAATGCCATGAACACGATATCTATAAATATTATAACCATTATTTTACCGACACAATAGCTATAATTTCTATAACACGATTGCTTAAACTTTATAAACATGATAGCTACAATGCAATAAACACGATAGCTACAAATATGATAGCCATTATTTTACTGACACGATAGCTATAATTTCTATAACACGATTGCTTAAACTTTATAAATGTGATAGCCACAACAATCATTATTCTTTAGATTTTTTATAAAACACTTATAGAACATCATATTTGTGACAAAATACATCATATCATTTTTTATTTTAATGTTATTATGTTTACTCTTCCAAATAATAAAGAATAATTAATATACTCACCATCATTTACTTCATTTTCTTACATATATTTGTTATTTAGGAATCGTGGTTAAATCGAAGAAGCCTGCTTCTAAAGAATTTTCTACTTCTTACAAAATGGTTCACATCAATAATCAATCCTTGATACCCAATGGGTATGAATTGACACGAATTTTCAATACTTTGGTATAGTGGGAGTTGATACTAGAGTTCCTTTTCCTACTGATAGAATGAACAAAACCTTGGAAGGTTATTTTTCCTTCACTCCCATCCACATCCAACACCGATGTTATCTTCCTTTTAATCCCCTCATTACCAAGATTCATTCCTTGTTGAAGGGCTCGCATTCAACCTACTCCAAACTCTTATAATAACATCCATTCTCTTTAAATTCTATTTAAATAACTTTGGTTGGAAGATTTAAATACTTAAACCCAATGCTCCTTCACTAATATCACATAGGTTAAAATGCAACCAATAGGAACTATCTTTCACCGTGTCCTTCCAACAAAGAACCCATCACTAATCTATAAGCAAGATAAGAGATTTGGCCAACTTGTTCATTTTTGTGAAATGCTTCTCTTCGAATATAACCAGGATTGTAACGTCCCGGAATTTCACAGCTTTAATTTGAGAATATTTATCTAATTTGAAATATTTAAATAATAGGTTTTATAATTAAAATAAACACTTTTAAATAATAAATAATGATGGTGAAATAGTTTTTCCAATTAGTTTGCAAAAATATATAGTTCGAAGGAATCGAAAATGTGACCAGAATTCATTTTTCGAATTTTTTGTCGACTAAAAGTTGTCGAAAATGTTGTGAAAACATTTGTATAGATATACACATTTATAACAAGTAGAATATTTATGTATTAGTGTATATATGTATATACTTAAGTTAGTATACAAGCAAGATGTGACTTATAACCATACTTGTTTTTTTAAAACTTAAAATATAAGATTCCTTAAGTAACTTAAGGAAACACAAAGTACATATAGCATTTAAAACATGTTGGCTAAGTAAAGGGAAGGGGGACAAGCTTTTGGGCTGAGGTACATGAAGATGAATTGGAAAGAGGAGGTGGAGGGTAAAGGTTCAAGGGCATTAAGGTAATTTTGTTTATTTCTTGCTTATAAATATCATTTTCATTTCTTCAATTTTGCCTTCTCTTCCTTCTACCGTATCTTTCTAATATCCTAATCAAATGGAGGTTTTTTTCAAATCGTAGAAAATTCCAGTGGCTACAACTTTCATGTGTACCACTTCTTCAAATTTTGAGCATAACCAAGTCCAAATTTCATTTCTTTCAGACTCATTTTCGGACCCTGATTTTCAAGTCTGAAAATACCTCTTCTTATTTCGATCATGTAACGACCTGGAATTTTGGTCATTTGGTTTTGAATGTTTAATTTATTTTAAATGTTGAATTTGAAATATTAATTTATTTTTAATATGGAAATTTTGGTTGAATTAGTGAAATAGTTTAAAATTTC
The DNA here is from genome assembly GCA_030737815.1 of Allium fistulosum. Taxonomy (NCBI): domain Eukaryota; kingdom Viridiplantae; phylum Streptophyta; class Magnoliopsida; order Asparagales; family Amaryllidaceae; genus Allium; species Allium fistulosum. The sequence continues at coordinate 116,913,023 of CM060908.1, read as the reverse complement.
AAATATAGCGATTAAACGGATTTGGTGAATAGTAAATTTAATATTTTGAAATTTGGTAAATATGTGCATCTAGGATTAAATGTGAATGGAAATGATTTCTAAGTTGATTTAAAAACTTTATTTGAATTAGAGTGATGATAGTGGACATTTGAATGGAATTAAAAGTCAGTGAATTAAAAACTTGAAATTTTATATATTGATTTAATAGTGAAATTAAATATTTGGAATTGGGTAAATAATTGAATTTGGTATTTAATATGAATCGGAATGGTTTATAATATGGATAAAATTGTATTTGAATTATAATTGAGTTGGTAAGTTTTTAAAATTGGAATTTCAAGTAATTTCATCGATTTTGAAAATCGCTCGCTTTAATCGACACGTTAAAATAGCCTTCCGGGGCACAGTCTCAAAATTCAACAAAAGCAGTCCCATTAGATCCGTAATAATGTATTATTATTAGATTTCAAATTTCATAGCGTTTGGAGTTGCCTTTTGGTCGTACGGGATAGAAACGCGTTGAATTAAATATCAAAAATTTAATATTATAATTCGATTCGAAAAGCTATCTTCCATATACGATCGAATTAGGCCTCAAAACATATTCCATTGTGTTTGAAATAGAGGTAAAACATTATAAACATCAAGCAGCATGCTTCATTTGGAGTTCGTCCGGAAAAGTACGTGAACGGTAAAATTATAATATAATATTTGTAGACACGTATATACACACTCAAACACTCTTAACCCTAACCCTAGAACTAAGCAGCCACCATCTAAAAATTCCATAGCCGAAAATCATTGACTTTCTCCTCCAATTTCCCCTCAAGCTGTCCTTCTTCATGAGAAAGTTTCAACTACAAAGACGAAGAGCTCGTCGAGCTCTACCAGATCAACGGTCATGATCGTCTAAGGAGAAGTAGATTGGCGGCGATTTGTCCTTGAATGGCATGCATTTCGAAGATGATTTCTTGTCGATGGTGGCACTAGGTGAAGTTGGCCTCTGGCCGCGGCAGCGTGGGAAAAGGAGCCTTCATTTGGCAGCGTGGGTTCGTCGTCGAAGGTGACGTTGGAGGGTGCGACAGTCAAGTTAGTCGCATTCGAATGGGTTTCTCGCGCTTGTAGCCTGGAGTTCTATAACAATCTGAATCCCAGTGAGTCCGGATTTTTCGCAAAAATGCTAAAATCCAAGCCCACTGAAACCCGAGTTGGGTATCTGGTATCCTGCAAAATAGGCAAAGATAAATAAATCAGAGCTCGAATAAATATCTCACAGCGGAACTGACTAAAATATAATTGTAAGTAAATACTCACCAATAAAATAACACTTTCTAAACAAGTGTCTCAAAGCTGGAAAGTCTCTGCCATCTACCTAACCTGTAGAATGTTTTGAGGAGGAAGTCAGAACTAAAGTTCTGGTGAATGGACAAATTATACACTTCTTAGCTTAATTCTACGTATACCGTTTTATTTCCATTTACTATTATATTAGGATTATTGGGTTTATAATACTCTCGCCTCAGTGCGTGAATCGTGCCCATCTACTCCCTAGTAGATTAAAACCTAATAACTGATATATATATATATATATAGTTATATGCCCCTTGACTGCATCGGTCCTAGATACTACCCATAGTACCTTCTGTATCCTCCTCGCAAAGGACTCCATCATATTGCTACTAAGGCGTTCTGTGACTACATCTATAAAGGACTGCCTCATAAGGCCTACAATACAGGTGTTCTGTCGTCTACTATGAAAACGTAAAACTGTGTTCGCACTAGTCTATACTAATGCTCGGTCATCCACAATGTACCACCCAATGCGTACCTTGAAAACTATACATAATCGTTCTGTTTACTCCATGAATCCCGCTTAACAAGGTCTACCTTGTACGGAACTCAGTCGGGGATTTTCTATTTCTATAAAGGACAGCCCTGTTAGGCCTACAATACAGATATTCTATTTGGTCTGTCTCTTTTCTTATCGTGGCTATGGCCCCACGTAGCCACCCCTTAACTAATCGAAAGACCTATAAAGAGCTAAGTGGTTGTGCCCTACTGCAAACAATCTAAACATCCAATTGGCAGCGACCCCATCCAATGTCTCGATAGTGAAAGGTTCATTGGACTGTTGGTTTAACTCTAGTCTTTCCCGAACTTACTTCTTGGTTTTGATGCTGGCCCAATATCCGCATGCGACTATCCTTTTGGGTCCTGCCAACTAAAACTTACTTGCAAGTACTGGGACATACGAATATCCTACTCCAAACATCAACCCCTTTTGACTGCCTACAATGGTCCTACCATGCAAAAGTCAAGGCATACTCTTTTGATGGAGCACCTACAGACCTGCCTCTGGGGGACTGCTTCGTTATGCCTACCCCAGAGGGCCATCCTAGAGTACCCTCACATCCCATTTAAGTCTCGTACTTCCTCTAGCCCCAAAATATCTAAGTTGGACGTGCTCCTTCTGTGCTGAAATCTGTGATGAACTGCTTCGTTAGGCTCTTCATCCTTTGGGGTGTTTCAAACACATCTCACTCTTTTATTAAACACTAAGTCTAATCTTTTAGTTTGCGTTTAGTTTACTTTTCTTATTCTGTTGGCTACTTATTTACCCTAATTAGCATAATCTTGTCCCAACCCCACCTAACTATTGTGAGACCATCAGTTCCCGACTGAAAGGTGGTATGGGCCACTTCTTTTATCTTGCTTATTAACTTAATTTAAGTCTTAAGTTTATTAAAATAAGCCTCTTCTATTATTTCTGCTCTATTTGCTTATTAACTTAATTATAACTTATGTTATAATTTTACGTGTAATTGTCACTTTTATTTTCTTTTATAATCTGTACATTATAAATATAATTACAAGCGTCTCTTGTTTATTCTAGTCTGTCTTCTTTTATTATGATATTGAATTATCTTTAATTCTATTATATTATATGACAATTTTGGCTTGGGACTACGTCCGATTGTCACAAATTTACTTATCATAATAACTGCTTTGCCTTTATACTATTATCTGCGCAGTAATTGCATATCTAGGTATATTTCTTTTAATTGCTTCTAGTCTTGTCTAATAATTAATTTGATTTCTTCTTTACTTCCTGTAATTCTTCACTTTATGTTCTTATATTCTAGGAAGTAGTTCTATTCTATTTGGTTGGTTACAAAAACTATGCTAAAATTCCATTTCCGTGTTTTAATACTAAACAATGCTATAAACAATAATCCGTGACTACAAGATATTTCTTTTATTATTTCTTTTACTTTTTGGATAGTGCAAAATACAGTAGTTTCTCTATTTTACACTAATTCGATTTTTCTTTCTTTTATTCTTGCAATTACATTTATCGTTATCTTTTAAATATTAAACTATATAAATGTATTCTCTTTTCTAAGCCAATCAATTAATCTTTCACTTAATTCCAAATCAAGTTATTAGATTATCCCTTTTTATTTATTTTTCCCCGTTTTAGCATAATTTACTGCAAATTTCTATTTTTCTCTTTTTGTTTCAGCTTTTCTTATTTTACACCTAATTTCTGTAAATCTAGTGTTCTTTCTATTTTAGTCCATATTTGCTAATTTTGCTCTTTAACTAATTTATTCGTGTAAAAAGGAATAAAAAGAAGCTAACATTTATAGGCTAAATTTCAACTTTTAAAATAGATGTAAATAACTATAAATTTCTTACTTTTAGGCTTATGCCTTTCTCTAAATGTCAAGCCTAATACTAATTAAATATAAGCTTTCTTATACAATTTACAGTCTTAGCATAACTAGTTAATAGAATTAATTACTAAAATAAATACTGAATAAAATTCTTTAACGGGAGTATAACGATAATATATCATAAATGTAAAAGATATATAATTAAATCCAATCACATGTTGACCTTAGCTTTAAATCTCTATCTTCTAAAATTACTACGCCGTTCTACAACTCCTCTCCTTTAATTTGTTGCAATTCCTCTATTTTTTCACATATATTTTATTTGGATTTATTTGGTGAAGATTTGTGAGAAATAGGAGAAAAGAATGAAGAAAGAAGCCATTGTTTACTGTAAGAGAGGGATGAAGAAAGTGACGGGTGTAACAGCCCGCACCTCACTTAACGTAGATATTGTCCCCAACTTAGTCACCTCAGCCTCATGGGCCAAGCCAAGGTGTGGGGTTTTGTTCCTCAAAAGGCCTCGACGTTGTTATGAGGTGAAGGCTTTGGTATATAAGCACCCACTTGTTAGTGTTTTTCTGCGATGTGGGACTATTATTCCTATTTTGAAGGGGTGTTACAATCTCCACCCCTTTAGAGTCCAACATCCTCGTTGGCTCATGAACACAACACCACACTAGCGTCGTGGTTGTAACACGTACAGACCACAATTCCGGTTGGGTATGGCTTTGATACCTTTGTAACAGCCTGCACCTCACTTAACGCAGATATTGTCCCCAACTTAGTCACCTCCGCCTCATGGGCCAAGCCAAGGTGTGGGGTTTTGTTCCTCAAAAGGCCTCGATGTTGTTATGAGGTGAGGGCTGTTACATTGGTATCAGAGCTGAGTTTAGAAGAAAATATGATAAACACAGAACAGAAACACATATTACGGTACATCAAAGTGTAATACATATGTTACGAATCCCTGAATCATCATGCCTTTATACTTTTCATGCCCTTTGGGGTAGATAGAATTTTGGGAATACGTCTAGGAATGCATTTTTAATTCCGTAGTATTCCATATTTGAATTAATGATATCTACGTTAGGTGAGGTGCGGGCTGTTACAACTGATGGAACGAATTACATTACGTTCTCTCTTAAATAAATGCAGCCCACCAATTATCTAATTAATTCTCTACTTAATTGATCCTTGAATTAATTTTTATGTGCAACAATATACTACCGATATGTACACATTCAAATCTAGGTCAACTATTATTTCTTTTCCTTATTAATTGACATTTTCTACTGATTCATTACAATCCTAATTAACAGTCCCATTAATAGATTAACATGTCACCTCTATTATTTAATATCCTTAATTAATATTTTACACATTGTAATGTTTCATTAATTGGCATGTCAATTAATTCCACCATTCAATTAACATATATATTTAATATGCATATTTTTTTTATCCAGATTTGAATTTGAACATTTATTTGTTACATTTATATGTAGACCTCTTTAAATTGAGGGATCTAATATATACACACACACGCGTTATATGTTAATCTCCAATATTAATTCACATATTAATTAATTGCACTTTTTAGCTGATTCTGTTTGCAATGTTAATTATTCCCTTTATTTTTTTTCCTCTTTCATCTGATTCTCTTAATAATTTATATTCAATACAAACATAATAAATTTGTTTATACTTTTATAAATATCCTATGAATTAATTGCAAATGTTTATAATTGATAAAATTTCCATGTTTGCATATGTAATTGTTTCTGACGCTCAAACTTCAAACGACTATATCTTCTCCGTTTGAAGTCCATTCAAAAAACATTGTATATAGAAGTTGATTAGAAAATTGCCACGAACACAATGGTATAAGTTTTGTGGTCAAATTCCAACATTAGCAAAAATTCATTTTTCACTGTTTTCATAGTTATCAATTAAATTTATTTTTAATTATATAAAAATGCGGGGTGTTACAAGTTCAAAACGAAGGAAGGAAGAAAAGCATGGCCTGGATTCTCAGATGCAGATCGAAATTCAAGGGTATATTAAATAAATAAAAAATTCTAAATTAATTATATTATATATCGTAAACTTATAAAATGCATATCTTTCTCAAACAATGTAACGACCCGTATTTTACGGATCGAAACATCGTAAAACAGTTGACCTTTGGTTGCATTGTTGTTAAGTCATTTTAGATTTTTGAGCAAAATAATGCTAAGTCCAAAGTCGTTCACGACTTAGTATAGGTCGTAAGTCGTTTATGACTTAGGGGATAGGAGCGACCCAGGGATGGCGAGTTAAGGGCTCGGGGATAGGTCGTTTGAACGACTTATGGTAAGGCAACGACCTAAGTAACTAGGCGAGTTAGCGACATAAGGAGCTAAGTAGGTTTACGACCTAAGGTGTTATCGTAGTTAGGTCGTGAGCTCTGTTATAGTTAAGTCGCGTAGTGTTAAGTCGAATGGTGCTAAGTTGTTAAGTCGTCCAGGCGACTTAGGAGGGAACGCGCGTGTGTTAGGTCGTGTGTTTGCTAAGTCATAAGTCGTAACCTAGCTAAGTCGTGATGTTGATGAGTTGTAGAGCTATTAAGTCGTTAAGGCGTATCCCAGTTAAGTCGTAGACTGGTAAGTCGCGCAATGTGTTGAGTCGTAGACCTGTTAAGTCGCGCGCGTGTTAAGTCGTAGATTGCTGGGTGTGTTAAGTCGAAGACGACTTAGGAGTTGAGTCGTAACCCTGTTCTGCTAAGTTATAAGTCGTAGGCTAGTGGGATTTGATAAGTCGTAGGTTGACATAGCAGTTGAGTCGTAAGTCGTCTGGGATGTTAAGTCGAAAGGTTATAAGTCGGAGACGACTTAGGGAAGGCGGACGAGTTAAGAAGGAATTCAGCTATAAATACTCATCCATTTTCTCACTTTTTGGGATCCGGATTTCGAAGCGGCGAAGTGCTGCCATTTTGAGAGCTCGACTTCTACACTTCTTCACTTCTTCTCTCCACTCTAATCTAGTGCTTCTATCCATCCAAGTTGAAGATCAAATTGAAGATTCAAGAGCTTAGATTGAAGATCTTCATCCTTTGAAGTGAGATTTCTTCGTTTAAAGCGGATTCGTAATAGATCAAGCTTGATCCTTCGCTGTCCAGATCTGAAGCGTGTTGTTTTGAGGTTGTTTTGGTGATTTGGTGAGTGGTGATTATCTCTCACATGGATCCAAAGGAGTATATCGGATTGTTGGCTCGATTTGGTGTTTAAAATAGTGATTTCCATGCATTTTCTTCATCCTAAGTGTAGATCCATATAGATCCATTGTTCATGATGATGTTACATCCATTTTACTAAGTATTAACCTATGCAAGTTCATTCATCAAGATTGTAGAGATATTTCTCATGATTTCATGGTTCAACTCTTTAATTACAAAATTGCCATTATTGTGATAATTGTCTACTTAGATCATATTTGAATGCTTGATTGTTTGGATTAATGTTTGACTTGGTTGATTGCTATGAATTAGATGATTGATGATTTGATTTAGACCGAAGACGATTCAAAAGCTAAGGGAAAGGCTCTTGAATTGGGAAAGCTGCTCATGGCATATGTAGCGGGATGATGAAGCTCTTATGCATAGATTTTATGATGTGATGTTGAGATGAGGCTTTGCGAGGATGTAATGAAGCGAGGCATCATGTGATGAAGACTTGGTCTAATCCAGACGGGATCATTCCAAGCATGTTGATAACTCGGTGAATGGTTCGAGTTGAGGATAATGGATGGATATGAGAATGGTCGTCAAGGAGGATGACTAGGAGGCTTGGGTCTCATCGTTGTTGAAGGTTCTAGCATGCTCTAAGCAAGAGTACGTTTGGGCAGATTCGATAGTCCCAACAACCAACTGTTGATGGTCGAGTACTCTGGGCAGATTCGATAGTCCTAGGCACGGGTCACGATGACGTGCGGGAGTTATGTCTAGAACCGGGGTTACCATTAGCCCTTGACGGACGGCTGAAAGAATGTGCCGGTCATTCAATTAACGGTGATACCGAAGCAATGATAACAGTGATAGCCAGAGTCATGGATGTTTGATTGTATCGTCATTCGGTCTCAAGAGCGGTATTTTCTGGGTGCTTATCTGATCTTGGTTTAGGCCTTGGGGGTTTGTGCTTGGAAAACATCGCCCTTGACTCGAGTGATAATTGCTTTACTTTAAATTGTATACTCTGCTATGTTCGCTTCTGCTTAGTGTGTGTCTGGGGGCTATCACTGTAGAAAGAGGTTGGAGTGGGAGGGTTGTATTCCTATTCCTTTTCCTTTATGCTCTTTTGGTATGTTGATTGTTAATTTACTGCTCACTAAGACTGTTGTCTGACTCAAGGCTTTATGTTTTAATTCTTATTGCCTTGGGCTGTTCGTCCATTTTGGGACGGGCAGACTAGGTAGCAGGTGACAGGTGTTGTTCTTGCTTTCCACGGTGCTGATATCGAAGACGAGCTGGAGGGTTGCATATTATCTTCGTATTATATGTACTGGATGTTCCGCTGTTTGTATAATCTCTAAGTGCTATGTAGTGAGGCTTGATGTATTGACTATTTGGATGCTTGTATTCAACTATTATGGATTTTTATATGATGGCATATTATTCTGTAAAGCTTCACTATACATATGTTCTATTGTATTTTTGTCCATGCGCTGTGAGTAATACGATAGATTCTGTTGTTTTAATTTACCCTGACAATCATCCATGGTCGCCTGGCACACTTTACAGCGCACTATCTCTAGGTTCAGTGTAGGGGTCATGGGCGATCGTCACATTTGGTATCAGAGCATTGGTTAATCGATTTTACCCAACGCTCGTCGACGTAACTACGTATGAGAGACGTAATTGTATTTTGATGGATGAATACTATATATAATATAGTGGCTTAGTAGAGTTTGAGTCCTTTATGCAGTTGTTTCTCTAGATGTTCTGACCATTTCTTTTTATAGATATTGAGAATGAGTCGAAGAGGGAGACCAGCTGCTAGGGAAGGCCGTGCTACTGAGGGGGCTACTGACTATGCAGCTATGTTCGAAGCTATGATGACTTCGATCATGAGAAGGATACCAGTTCCGGGGACAGCAGTTGATGTTGGAGTACAAGTCCAAACTCCAAAACCAATGGATTTTGCTAAGTTGTGCAAGGATTATACTGCTCTTGGAGGGAAGGTTTTCTTGGGAACAGAATCAACTATCGAAGTCCAGAGATGGATAGATGCTTGTAGAAGGATCTTTGGTGATTTGGGAATTGATGATGCAACTAAGAGGAAGTTGGCATCAAGGCAGCTTCAAGGGAGAGCCTTTGATTGGTGGAACTCTATTACCATCAATACTCCGGAGGAAGAGATTACTTGGGAGCAATTCCAAGCCAGATTTGAAGCTAAGTTCATTTCTACATCTCAGAAGTCTGTTCTGTTCAAGAAGTTTGTGGAGCTCAAGCAAGGAGGGAGACCAGTTCTTGAGTATGTTTCTGAGTTTGAAGCTTTGTCCAAGTAAGCCCGATCGTATATTGAATCTGCTTATCAGAAGAATGAGAAGTTCGTGACAGGCTTGGATAGTTATCTTGGGAGACAGTTAGTGGATCATTTGGACAATTCATTTGAGAAGCTTGTGGAGAAAGATCTCAGGCATGAGAGTCTGTTTCCTAAGGAAGGATCTGTTGTTGCTGTGACCAAGGGAGAGTCTAAACCACGGCAGGGTGGAAACCAGAAGAGGAAGCAGCAGCAGAAGGGTAAGGATGGCCAGAAGAAGCCGAAAGGCGAGGTGACTTGCTACAATTGTCAGTAGAAGGGCCATTTCTCGAAGGATTGTAAGAATCCGAAGGCACCGATGAAGTGTCACAACTGTGACAAGCCGGGGCATTTCAGGAAGAATTGTCCAGAACCGAGGAGGGACAAGCAGATTGTGCAAGCTTATGCTTTGGGAGCTGTTCCGTCGTCTTCGAAAGCTCCTACCGCTGAAGAGAAGGGAAAGAGTGTGGTGGTTCAAGGTACTCTTTTCCTATGTGGTATTCCAGTTAGAGTTCTGTTTGATACTGAGGCGTCGCATTCGTTTGTTTGCAGCGAACTTATAGACCGGTTGGGTTTGAAACCGGATATTGTTGATAGGCCATTGGTTGTGACTAATCCAGTTGGGGGTTCGTCTTGTTTGTGTATGTTATGCCGTGGTCTAGTTGTATCGAGTCATGATTGCTCTTTTGTTTGTGATTGCTTTGTTCTGAACTTTACGGGGTTCGGAATTATTTTGGGAATGGACTGGCTTAGGAAGTATGCGGCGAAGGTTGATTGTGAGAGGTTGGAAGTGACAGTCGAGAATGTGGAGGGGCGAAAGGTTGTGATACGATGTAAGCATGAAGAAGGCGTCTTCATGAGTTTCATGTATTCGCTGGTTGTTCCACGGGATGGACTGTCATTAGTGCCAATCGCGAATGGATTCGAGGATGTCTTTGACGAAGTCAAAGGGTTGCCGCCGCATAGAGAGATCGAGTTTCGTATAGATCTAGTTGAAGGAGCCAGACCTGTTGTGATGCCTCTTAGGCGGATGGCACCTAGAGAACAGCAGGAGTTGAGGGTGCAGGTTGATGATCTTTTGCAGAAAGGATTCATTCGGCGTAGTGTGTCCAAATGGGGTGCACCAGTTGTGTTTGTAACCAAAGCGGATGGATCGCTGAGGTTGTGTGTGGATTATCGTGAGCTGAATAAGGTGACTAAGAAGAACAAGTATCCATTGCCGAGAATAGATGACTTGTTTGATCAGCTTCACGAGGCTAAGGTGTTTTCTCAGATGGATTTGGCAACGGGATTTCACCAGTTGAGAGTGGCTAAGGATAGTGTGCCGAAGACTGCTTTTGGGACACCATCCGGTTTCTTTGAGTGGCTGGTAATGCCGTTTGGATTGACTAACGCGCCAGCCTATTTTGTAGATCTTATGAATAGAGTGTTCAGAGGTCAGTTGAACAAGTTCGTACTTGTGTTCGTGGATGATATTCTGATTTATTCCAGAACAGAAGAAGAACACAAGACGCACTTGCGTATTGTTTTGGAGATCTTGCGGAAACATCAGCTGAAGGCTAAGTTTTCAAAGTGTCACTTCTGGAAGAGTGAAGTGAGGTTCTTAGGCCATGTGATTTCTGGAGGTGGAATAGCGGTTGATCCCGCTAAGGTGGCAGCAATCCAGGATTGGGTTAGACCTAAGAATGCATCTGATGTGAGAAGTTTTCTCGGATTAGCAGGATATTATCGACGGTTTATCAAAGACTTCTCCAAGATAGCTGCACCGTTAACAGGATTGACGAAGAAGAACCTAGTGTTCAGATGGGATGATAAGTGTGAGCAAGCTTTTGGAATCCTGAAAGAGCGATTGATGAGTGCTCCTGTTTTGACTATTCCTAGTGGGAATGATGGATGGTAGGTGTACAGAATAATCTTTGATTGCTTTGTTGCTTGGAATTTCGGGGACGAAATTCCTAAGGGGGAGAGAATGTAACGACCCGTATTTTACGGATCGAAACATCGTAAAACAGTTGACCTTTGGTTGCATTGTTGTTAAGTCATTTTAGATTTTTGAGCAAAATAATGCTAAGTCCTAAGTCGTTCACGACTTAGTATAGGTCGTAAGTCGTTTATGACTTAGGGGATAGGAGCGACCCAGGGATGGCGAGTTAAGGGCTCGGGGATAGGTCGTTTGAACGACTTATGGTAAGGCAACGACCTAAGTAACTAGGCGAATTAGCGACATAAGGAGCTAAGTGGGTTTACGACCTAAGGTGTTATCGTAGTTAGGTCATGAGCTCTGTTATAGTTAAGTCGCGTAGTGTTAAGTTGAATGGTGCTAAGTTGTTAAGTCGTCCAGGCGACTTAGGAGGGAACGCGCGTGTGTTAGGTCGTGTGTTTGCTAAGTCATAAGTCGTAACCTAGCTAAGTCGTGAGGTTGATGAGTTGTAGAGCTATTAAGTCGTTAAGGCGTATCCCAGTTAAGTCGTAGACTGGTAAGTCGCGCAATGTGTTGAGTCGTAGACCTGTTAAGTCGCGCGCGCGTTAAGTCGAAGATTGCTGGGTGCATTAAGTCGAAGACAACTTAGGAGTTGAGTCGTAACCTTGTTCTGCTAAGTTATAAGTCGTAGGCTAGTGGGATTTGATAAGTCGTAGGTTGGCATAGCAGTTGAGTCGTAAGTCATCTGGGATGTTAAGTCGGAAGGTTATAAGTCGAAGACGACTTAGGGAAGGCGGACGAGTTAAGAAGGAATTCAGCTATAAATACTCGTCCATTTTCTCACTTTTGGGGATCCGGATTTCGAAGCGACGAAGTGCTGCCATTTTGAGAGCTCGACTTCTACACTTCTTCACTTCTTCTCTCCACTCTAATCTAGTGCTTCTATCCATCCAAGTTGAAGATCAAATTGAAGATTCAAGAGCTTAGATTGAAGATCTTCATCCTTTGAAGTGAGATTTCTTCGTTTAAAGCGGATTCGTAATAGATCAAGCTTGATCCTTCGCTGTCCAGATCTGAAGCGTGTTGTTTTGAGGTTGTTTTGGTGATTTGGTGAGTGGTGATTATCTCTCACACGGATCCAAAGGAGTATATCGGATTGTTGGCTCGATTTGGTGTTTAAAATAGTGATTTCCATGCATTTTATTCATCCTAAGTGTAGATCCATATAGATTCGTTGTTCATGATGATGTTACATCCATTTTACTAAGTATTAACCTATGCAAGTTCATTCATCAAGATTGTAGAGATATTTCTCATGATTTCATGCTTGTTAGACTTTCAACTCTTTAATTACGAAATTTCCATTATTGTGATAATTGTCTACTTAGATCATATTTGAATGCTTGATTGTTTGGATTAATGTTTGACTTAGTTGATTGCTATGAATTAGATGATTGATGATTTGATTTAGACCGAAGACGATTCAAAAGCTAAGGGAAAGGCTCTTGAATTGGGAAAGCTGCTCGTGGCATATGTAGCGGGATGATGAAGCTCTTATGCATAGATTTGATGATGTGATGTTGAGATGAGGCTTTGCGAGGATGTAATGAAGCGAGGCATCATGTGATGAAGACTTGGTCTAATCCAGACGGGATCATTCCAAGCATGTTGATAACTCGGTGAATGGTTCGAGTTGAGGATAATGGATGGATATGAGAATGGTCGTCAAGGAGGATGACTAGGAGGCTTGGGTCTCATCGTTGTTGAAGGTTCTAGCATGCTCTAAGCAAGAGTACGTTTGGGCAGATTCGATAGTCCCAATGACCAACTGTTGATGGTCGAGTACTCTGGGCAGATTCGATAGTCCTAGGCATGGGTCACGATGACGTGCGGGAGTTATGTCTAGAACCGGGGTTACCATTAGCCCTTGACGGACGGCTGAAAGAATGTGCCGGTCATTCAATTAACGGTGATACCGAAGCAATGATAACAGTGATAGCCAGAGTCATGGATGTTTGATTGTATCGTCATTCGGTCTCAAGAGCGGTATTTTCTGGGTGCTTATCTGATCTTGGTTTAGGCCTTGGGGGTTTGTGCTTGGAAAACATCGCCCTTGACTCGAGTGATAATTGCTTTACTTTAAATTGTATGCTCTGCTATGTTCGCTTCTTCTTAGTGTGTGTTTGGGGGCTATCACTGTAGAAAGAGGTTGGAGTGGGAGGGTTGTATTCCTATTCCTTTTCCTTTATGCTCTTTTGGTATGTTGATTGTTAATTTACTGCTCACTAAGACTGTTGTCTGACTCAAGGCTTTATGTTTTAATTCTTATTGCCTTGGGCTGTTCGTCCATTTTGGGACGGGCAGACTAGGTAGCAGGTGACAGGTGATGTTCTTGCTTTCCACGGTGCTGATATCGAAGACGAGCTGGAGGGTTGCATATTATCTTCGTATTATATGTACTGGATGTTCCGTTGTTTGTATAATCTCTGAGTGCTATGTAGTGAGGCTTGATGTATTAACTATTTGGATGCTTGTATTCAACTATTATGGAGTTTTATATGATGGCATATTATTCTGTAAAGCTTCACTATACATATGTTCTATTGTATTTTTGTCCATGCGCTGTGAGTAATACGATAGATTCTGTTGTTTTAATTTACCCTGACAATCGTCCATGGTCGCCTGGCACACTTTACAGCGCACTATCTCTAGGTTCAGTGTAGGGGTCATGGGCGGTCGTCACAAACAAGGTCCGACTGAGACGAAAAAAGCGACGAAAGAATCGTGGCGATGAGTACTACGTTATGGAATCGATTTGGAGACGATTGGAGCTAGCTAAAATTTTAGGTTAAATCGAACGTTGTTCGATTTGATTTAAAATTGAAAACTCATGGTGGGTTAAACTCGCTCATTTGGCTAATCAAAAATGTTTTATAGCAAATAAATTTATTTATGCTATTTTAGATTATGGAAATTGACTAGGATGACGATATAGCATCTTCAAATGCTATTAGATTGGTTGAACCGGATCTAGGGTGACGATATAGCAACTCGAATTGCTATTAAACTATTTATGTTTATTTTAAGCTTATTCCCAATATTGAATCATATATGTGTGAAATTGGTAAATGGATTGTATTTGGAATTACGTTGTTAAATTATAACGTAAATTGAATTGGGATTGGATAATAAATGAAAGAGATTTATTTTGAATGATAGTTGGTTAGCAGAATTGATTTTTATTCTGCTACTTGATTAATTTGGGCACTATTAAAATGCTGATTGATTTATATTGAAAATTTTGACATGTTAACAACTGTTGTTAGGTGTGGAATTGGTTTATATATATAACTGTTACGTAAATGCTTGTAATTTAACTGTGATAGTTAAATTGAATTGAATGGTAATTTATGAGTACAATTGGAATTGTCGAGCCACAGTATAACTTTGGAAAGGTTATGGTTTCTGTTTAACTTCAAATTTTATAATTTGGAGTAGAAGATTTTATTTAATAATTATTATATAAACTGTTTTGTTTTAAATTTTTATTTACAAATGCTTTGTAAAAATCATTTATTTAGTAAAGTTAATTATATTTTTAAATTAATTGTTTAATTGATTTGTTTAAAGATAATAAATTATTTATTTTTATTAGTTAGTTAGAACAAGAAATTTATTTTAGTAATAATACAATTCAAAAGTTGATTAATTTTATTTAAAGGTTGATTTAGTTTATTTTATTAAATTTTAAAATGTTAAAGGTTAAATGATTATATTATTAAAAATGTTTTTAAGAAAAAAAAGTATTTTATATTATGAGATATGGTTAAGATATTTTTGTGATGTGAAAATCTTATTTATTATAATTATATAAAAGAAATTGTTTATAAAAGAAATCCTTTATGTAAAGGAATGGGTTAAAGGGGTTTATAAATAGATTTTGGAATATTTATGAAATAAAGAATTTTTTTAAAAGTAATGGTATATTTTCATAGCGTAATTCGAGGGCAGAGATTGTCGACAGTTTGGGATCTTTTCGTTGGGATAGCGACGTAACCATTGTGCAAACTGCGATCTATGATTGATTTCATGGCAGAAATCGAGAGGCAGAGATTGCCTAAGTTAAGTTTGGATTTCTCTAGGATAGAGATGTAATCCTCGAGCTGCGATCCATGGTTGATACCGAATGGTACTTCCATAACTATTTTTATAATATGAGTTTTCAAGTATTTTTGAAAGGAAGGATTTGTGAATATACTTATTTCGGTGAAATAAGTATATGACTGTTTTGATAAAGAGATTTGATTTATCGAAATCATAATTTTATTAAATGAGGCTTAGTGATTTCAGTGGGAAATATAATCTTTCGTTGAATGTTTTATTTATTTGATAGTTAAATAACCAACTATCAAATCGTAGCCAAATATGTAATCCTTCTTAATTTTGGTGGTAGGAAACGATTTCCTACTTAACACCAAGGGATTTTAACTCTAGAAATATCTAGGGGAAACACGAGAATTATATGGTAAAGTTACCGTTCGAGGTGCTATACTATACGTATAAACTCGTTGTTCTTCTAATGATAAGGAGATCCGTCCACTTAAACGGTTAGTGGGTGATCCCCACTCTTATGTATTTTCTGATTATTTCCTAAAGAACCGGTCTTGAGCATTTCGGAAGTCGGTGAATGTTTTTTTTGGAGCACCCAGGAAATGGAGAGTGTACCCGTAAGAGATGACTCAGAACCCATGACCTACTCCAAAACCATATACGGTTAAATGGAGGAAATGCGTTATATTTTAGGATGTTGAAATCCATATGTGGTTCTATGACTCGTTGGAGTGTAGGAATCTGTGTGAGATTCCAAGGTCTATTTAGATGTGGGAATCTATATGCGATTCCAAGGCCATTGTGGTGTGGAAATCCATATAGGATTCCCTGATCTATTTTTGGAGCAGTGCGTAAGCTGGAACGCCGGACGTAGCCTCTCCAGCGGAAATGACTAAAACCAGAGATATGAGGCATGGCCGGTAGGGTTGGCAAACCCATAGGGTGTACTCGACTCCTTTTCTAGCAATTCAGATACCTTCAGTTGTTTTTAACATGCCGGAGTGATGCACTCGGTTTTAGCAAGACCAGTTAATGTTTTTCCTATGATACCCCGGCTAGACGGATATGATGCTTCGGAAGGATAACTCTGATCCTTTGCAGGAGGACCGTTATCGAAGTACTAAGGGCACCTACGTGGAAATCCTACACAATTAGCGAGCGAGCCTTGTCGAGTTTCGATTTTATACTAGTATTGTTGTGATATATACAACACAAACATCACAACTACTTGGTTATTATTATTTTGACCATTAGACGTTATTATAATATCACTGGATTTTCTATAGAAATGTTTTGGTGATCGTAAGGTAAAAACCCGTCATGTTTATGTGTGGCGTGGTCTTACGATACCTTTATTCTGGAAGGTTTTATAACTTAATAAATCAAATTGAGTGTGTTTTCTCACGCTGGTTTACCCGAATGATCCTTGTGTTATTATTTTATAATAATGCTTGGGTCAAACCGAGCATATTACAGACATAGATTGGATTACTTTGGAGCCCAGGAGACGAGTTGAAGACTGAGACGTATTCTCGTACTTGTTTATTCCACCGCAATGTTTTGTTGAAATTATCAGCAATTGTGAGGACAAGTTGTTATAACTGTCCAGGCTGGTAATTATTGATTTGTGTACCTTGATTTGAGTCATGTATATTACAGTTTTTGATTTGTGTAAAGAACTGTTGATATCATATATTATTCAATCCGTTGTGAGATTCTGTATTTGTTTAGTTCTTTCTTCTACCTTCTTTTTTCCCCTAACAATCTGTCTTTCCGGCGCTCGATTATTCGGCATGCTATATAGTGAACGTATTGATGTCGATTTTTAAGGGATGAAAAGTCGGTTCGTCACACATGGTATCAAAGCTTAGGTTAGCGATACCTAGGCTTTGGTGAGGATTACTCATTAGAGATAGAGTCAGTAGTACTCTAGAATGAGTTTGAGTGTATTAATAGGTATGAGTGTGTATTTGTTAGTGAATATAAAATGTTTTATATTGTGTTGATTTATCGGTTGAGTGTTTATGAATTCTAGTCGGTACGGGAAGTACAACCGTATCGATAGGGGTTTCTAAACTCTTAAATAAGGTAAACCGACATAGTATTGTTTTGAAGTGGGTAAATGAAATAATTTTACCCAAACTATATTTTGGATATAATGGGAGTAATTTTCTGAAATTATTATATATATATTGGAGTGTTTGGTTGGTATTATTATAATCTAAATAAGACTATATAATTTGAGATGGTTATTATAACCAAATAGAAATTGTACCGGTATGATTACACATATGAGTTATAATAAGAAGTGGATCCAAACCAGAATTTGGAAATTTAAATCCCAGAATTTTGGGAAATGTTTTAAATGAATTTGAACTAAGTATTTGGGAATTTTTAAATCTTAGAGATTTTGGAAATGTTTTCCAAGTGGTTTGTGAAGAATAATGGAGTATTATTTTGAAGATATTTCTGAATAGAAATTGTTTTAAAATGGGTTTTGGAAGTAAGAAAGCACTGAACTCACTTCAGTCACTGGAAAATAATTCTGGTGATGACGGCCGCATCATCAGTGTTCATTTTCTAGTTTCTAAGTGACGAATTGCTACCGTAGTGATTGGCTATGATTATTTGCTTTGGACTTGTTTGGTAAACACGTTTTGTTTTAGAAATTCGATAAGGAAATTGTTTTGGGAAACCAAGTTGTTTTAAAAATTCTGAAAGTATGATTTGATACACAAAAGTGGATATATGTATATTTATGATTTCAAAATGATTTGAAATAAAAACCGGGTGATTGAATTCTAGGATTTCCATTTAAATGATTTGTGAATTTAAGAAAAAATCAGTTATCGAACTTATAATTTGGAGTTGATATAGATAAGAGAGGAAAGTGTGATTTTAATCTTGGAATTAAAGTTTAACTTGAGTAAGTTAAAATGAATAATATGGATTGAAATTTAACCTAAGATAAGTTAAATAAAATCGAATTGGATTTGAATTGAATTGAATATAAAGTTTGAAATGTAAAATGATTATATACCTATAAGTTATGATTATTGAATGGACTCAAGTAAGCAATATGAGATTTTAAGTAAATAAGTTCTTGAATTATAAATTGAGAAATACAATGGTAAAACCAAAAATAAAAATGGTTTGATATTAGGGTAAAGGAATGTGAATTAAAAATTTTGAATTTTTAAATAGAGGATGAATTGAGTAAATTGAATAAAAACATGAATTGTGAAGCGATTATATGACTATGTGTTATGAATATAGAATGTGAGTAAACTTAAGTGGAAATTCGGGAAATTATGAATAAATAAATTTTATAACTTATTAAACTGAGAAAGTGAAAGGAAAAAAATAATATGACCGAGTTAAAATGGTTAAGTATTTGATAACAAGAAATGAATTCAATTTAAGAGTAAATGAATTGAATATGGTCTTGAAGTATGGACTGGATAAGATTGGGTATGAACTTAAGTTGTAAAGCTTAGTATAAATTTAAGAAACCGTGTGCTATGTTTATAACAAACCTTAGAAATAATTTTATGAAATGATTCATAAATAAATTAGCATGGAATGAAATGTCGTTCACTATAAAATGAAGTGAATAACAATATGTGAATTAAATGAAAGTGAATTGAAAAGATGTAATATAAATTGGAAGTGAAAT
The DNA here is from genome assembly GCA_030737815.1 of Allium fistulosum. Taxonomy (NCBI): domain Eukaryota; kingdom Viridiplantae; phylum Streptophyta; class Magnoliopsida; order Asparagales; family Amaryllidaceae; genus Allium; species Allium fistulosum. Next base: position 116,894,084 of record CM060908.1, on the reverse strand, counting down.
TAATATGAATGCAAGTGCATGAACCTGAGCTGAATTGTTCAAAAGAACCAATTCACATGGAATGATTCTGAGATTAATAAAATGGATTTGAATATAATGAATGTGCATATGAATGGAATGCAAATGAATTTATTGTAAATCAATTAGAAATTGGATATACATTGATTTAAAATGGATAATTGAATGTTTGAACCTTGTACTTGTTTACGCAGTCGAAATATACATGTTATAATATGTTGTTTTATGAAAAACATGTGTTTGAGTTCAAAAAAAGAATGGAAGGTTATGAAAATTACATGATTTTGAAACTTATGTGCTTATTTTGAGTAAGTATAGGTACAGGGAGGTGTTTGGATAGATTTTGGGTGCATGATTGCATATAAATTTAGCAAGCTCGCTTAATAATGCTAATATAAGGTATGCTTACGCATTAAAATTAAAAATGAAATATATCTTGATATATAAATTGTGTTTCCGATCATGTGGTTTGATGTATATATATTTATCATATTTGTGATATTGTAAAAGGCTCTCCGTACAGGGGAGACTCTGTCAAAAAAATTTGGAAATTTAGGGTGTTAGAAAATTTTTGTTAGCAAAATTTGATTTGGAATTATAACTTGAAATAATGGAATTTGATGAATAAATAGGAAATAGTGGTTTTGGGTGGGACTAAAAGACCTAAGAAATGGTAATAACAGAAATTTAACCAAATGGGTTTTGAAAAGAAATGAATTTGGAGCATTTTTGCTACCTTACCAATTTTGGGGACGAAATTCTTTTAAAGGGGGAGGAATGTAACAACCCGGAATCTTGGTCATTTGGTTTTGAATGTTTAATTTATTTTAAATGTTGAAGTTGAAATATTAATTTATTTTGAGTATGGAAATTTTGGTTGAATTAGTGAAATGGTTTAAAATTTCAAATATAGCGATTAAACGGATTTGGTGAATAGTAAATTTAATATTTTGAAATTTGGTAAATATGTGAATCTAGGATTAAATTTGAATGGAAATGATTTCTAAGTTGATTTAAAAACTCTATTTGAATTATAGTGATGATAGTGGACTTTTGAATGGAATTAAAAGTCGGTGAATTAAAGACTTGAAATTTTATATATTGATTTAATGGTGAAATTAAATATTTGGAATTGGGTAAATAATTGAATTGTGTATTTAATATGAATCGGAATGGTTTATCATATGGATATAAATTCTATTTGACTTATAATTGAGTTGGTAAGTTTTTAAAATTGGAATTTCAAGTAATTTCATCGATTTTGAAAATCGCTCGCTTTAATCGACACGTTAAAATAGCCTTCCGAGGCACAGTCTCGAAATTCGAAAAAAGTAGTTCCATTGGATCTGTAATAGTGTATTATTTTCGGATTTCAAATTTCATAGCGTTTGGAGTTGCCTTTTTGTCGTACGGGATAGAAACACGTTGAATTAAATATCGAAAATTTAATATTATAATTCGATTCGAAAAGCTATCTTCCACATACGATCGAATTAGGCCTCGAAACATATTCCATTGTGTTCTGAATAGGGGTAAAACATTATAAATGCCAGGCGGCACGCTTCGTTTGGAGTTCATCCGGAAAAGTACGTGAACAGTAAAAATTATAATATAATATTTGTAGACACGTATATATATACTCAAACACTCTCAACCCTAACCCTAGAACTAAGCAGCCGCCATCTAAAAATTCTATGGTCGAAAATCATCGAATTTCTCCTCCAATTTCCCCTCAATCCGTCCATCTTCGTGAGAAAGTTTCAACTACAAAGACGAAGAGCTCGTCGAGTTCTACCGGATCAACGATCATGATCGTCTAAGGAGAAGCGGATTGGCGGCGATTTGTCCTTGAACGGCACACGTTTCGGAGATGATTTCTTATCGATGGTGGCACTAGGTGAAGTCGGCCTATGCCCGTGGCAGCGTGGGGGAAGGAGCCTTAGTTTGGCAGCGTGGGATAGTCGTCGAAGGCGACGTTGGAGGGTGCGACAGTCAAGTTAGTCGCATTCGAATGGGTTTCTCGCGCGTGCATAGCCTGGAGTTCGAAACGAAGGATGGAAGAAAAGCACGGCCTGGATTCTCAGATTTAGATCGAACGGCCCAGATAATTTGTAACGACCCGTAAATTTCAACTGTTTTAATAACGTAATTAGTTGAAATTTTGTGAAATTTTGAAACGATAAAATTTTGAAATAAAAAATTAATATTTGAAATGCGTCTAATTAAACATAGCAACCGGTAAATTTTCGTCTGATAATATTGAAGTTTATTTTATTGTGTAATTCTATTTTAATTCAAATCAGTTAATAATTGATGGTAATAAAATAATTTCCAAACCTGAATATTTTTCTATAGAAAATTTCTAAATCCTCTTCTGAGTGAGGCGTCTCCTTTCGTTTTCTAAAATTCTGACTTATGTTGCTCCGTTTATCTTATTTCTGACGAAATAGCAGCATTTCTGGTACCAATTATCGACTTTTGATTGGATGATCATACCATCAATATCCGTATACCCTTTTGATCGTGTTATCGTGCTGATCTCAGCGGTATACTTATTTCTGTATTTTGAAGTCCGTTACGTGACGGACACCATAAAATATTCGTTGAAACGGTACCTTAATTTGTGAATTTATTGCTTCTTCAGTTTCAAAATTTGAAACGTACACAATGTTAATTGCTTTATTAAATGGTGCAAAATTCAATGGTCAACGGTTACATCATTTCAATTCTTTTTATGGTGGTACATTTGCTCTTCCTCTTTGTTTCATATCTCTGTTCACACTATTCACCGTTTGAAACACATATTGAATAATGTGTTTACACATATCTCTGTTTACTCAGAGCACAACTGTTCTTTCCTCATCTTTCTTTTTGTAGTTTTATTTTTCCAAACCTCCTCAACAAATGAAACCCATTAACTTCCCCTACCCTCTTTCTTATCATTCTTCAAAATAAATAAAAAATATTAGCCTCTGCTATTTTGTTCCTCACCACACACACAAATGCTTCTTCCCTTCATTCCTGCCTACACCACCACGACGAGCCCAGCACTGCCCGCCCTCCGCCATCGGACTCGCACACAACCTAGGACACGTCACTTTCAATCCGTGCTCGTCAGACTTCCAGCCTCAGCCGATCCTCTCCTTCCTTCCCTTGCCAAGCCTCCACGTTATTTTTTTAAGGTATATATTGTTTTATTAAGTATTTAAAACTGTATATATTTAAGTTATAAAGGTTTATATAAGTCCTTATTTGATTCCAAGGTATATATATACTTGTTTTGCATAAGATTTTTTTACAGGCTGCTATATATATATATATTTGTTCATATTGTAATCCACGTACAAATGTATAGTTTGACCTATATATATATTTGGTTATAAATGAGTGTTTTTATATACATGAAGCTGTAAATATATATATTTATCATATAGTGATGGGTGTGTGTTTAAACCTATGTGTATATTTGTTTTCATTGTGTTTTATATATACGTTTATGTTATATATTAAAATTTCAAACTGTGTATGTATATAATGCTGTTGACAAATATAGATGTATAACTAAGCTATATATATATATATGGTCTGTGAGTCGTGTATATATTTAGCAAAGTAAGTATGCATAGCTCATATATATACTCGGTTGCTTTTAGATATATGTTCTGCGTATAGTTGGTTTCAATCTGACTCATATTTACATACACTGTTTTGCATATAAAATGGTTTTACAGTTGGATTTTATATAGTTGGTTATAAATTATAGTTTGCATTGTTTAACACATATATAAATATATATCATATGTTGTTGTATAGGATGGTCTTCAGAGCATGTCTGCTAAGCATTGATTTTATATATATAAGTTATTGCATATATTATGATGTATTTTTCCTCGGAGGCTGTTTTGTTTACACTAATAATTCGTCAGATAATATGTATCAGTAAAATATTTATATATTTCCTTTTTGAGCATATAGAAGTCTGCATATCTAAGGTCTATGTATATTGTATATTGGTCGATATGTAAATCGTATATATATGGGAGTACTATAAAAATATGTATGTTTGTATTGTATATACATAGGGTCGGCATGTTATATTACCTTTATTTATTGATGTAAGTGGTTTACAGAGATATTGGTTCCAATGAAATATAGGTCTAATAAATATTGATTTTATATTGTGACCATATAAGCTTATAAATATATTGATAAGCTTGTTTGACCTTTTGATAAATTATTTTGTTGTATACGTGTTACAGTAGAATATATAAGTACAACATTCTATTTTTACAAGTGTACAGGGTTTAGTTATACGTCAGATTTGTTTGTTTAAAATACGAGGGTTATATAATTATTTGGAAAATAGGTATCTTCATATATATATGTTATACTTACATTTGTGATAATAGTTGAAAGGTATATATATATATTATTTCAAAATTATATTATGTAGATATGTTGTTTTATTTATGTGTTTTATTCAAACCATTGATTTTGAAATATATATTTAATATAATATATGGTTAAATTAATATTGATTTGAAATTAAATACAAATTTTTTTTTTCGTTTTTATCAACCCGATCTGATCCGTTTTCATCGATTCTATTTACCAGCTTTGATCGTTGAACTCGTGCCAATCTAGTTTTGCTTCGGATTCGTGCTTGCATTTTGTAACTCAACTTCTTTGTCTATATATCTAGCCTCGAAAGGTGAGCACTCACTCACGATTAACGTTCTTTTATTTATTAAATTTGATTTCAATTGAAACGACAATTGAAATATGCTGCTGTTAGATATTTACACTGTTATTACCTATATCAGTTCACCTGTGACATCTGACACCAATATCTGTTATATATGCAATGATAATCCAGTTTGGTTGTTAAATGACTGATTGTTTGATGTTTACAATTGGACGTTAAAAATTGTAATGTATAAAGTGATAAATATTATGCAAATAAATTTGACGTAGGATAATTAAAATTTGAATCGACACATATGTTTAATTTGATTAGTTGAATATGATCCCTTTTAATTGTTAAATTAATTGACATGTAGAATAGTGATAATTACACTTTGAACCATTGAATGTATATTTGATTTAATTGTTGTAGTGTTAAAATTGAAATCGAATGACAATTGAAGAACCGTATAAATATTAGTGTAATAATCTTTAATCTACATGAAATGATAGTGTAGATTCTAGAAATAATTATATTAATTCGCACAAACAACAATGTGAATTAATACGATTATTTCGGGATTATTTGAATTGATGATTGGATTGTTATTGATTGTTGTTATTGCTTGTTTATTTACTTTGACACCATCCCAGTTATCACACTGCAAGTTCCATTTGCTATGCTATGATTTTTGAATTGAATTGGAATCGGGTTGAAATGATAAATACCCAAATTGAACTTTAACCTAGGATAGAGAATTAAATAAAACCCGATTGGTCAATAATTTGATTTAAAAATAAACGAAGATTTTATTTGAATAAATAATATGGTTTTGAAATGAAGTTGAAATTTGAATTTTAATGAAAGGAAAATGTTAATATTTAATAATCTAAAACAAAATATTAACAATGTAATTGATGAAAGAATGTTGTTTAATTTGAGAAATGATTGAATTAAGTTTGAAATTATAATTAAGTTTGAAATTATTAAAATTTGAAATGATTGAATTAAGTTTGAAATCATAATTAGGTTTGAAACTATTAAACTTTGAAATTATTTAATAATTAAGTTTTGAATTATTTAATAATTAAATAAGATTGAATTATTTAATGATCAAATTGAATTGAATTCTTTAATAAGTAAAATTGAACCTTTGAATAAGTGAATTTTACTTCGTAAATAATTGAAATTGAGTTTTCTTTATTAATTAAGTTTTGGAAAATTATTTAAGTAAGTAAATAAGTGAAATTGAATTTCTTTAACAAGAAATAAAATGCGATTTATTGAAATTAATGTAAGACTTGAAATTTAAAGAATTTGGTTTGATGGATTTAATTTAATTAAATTTGTAAGTTTTGATATAATGAAGTTGAATTTAAATAATGGATTTAATGAATTGGAAATTTAATAGAAATTGTTGTGAATGATAAATTTACTTAACAAATATTGAATGAAATCGATAAATGAAGTTAAATTGATTTGAATGATAAATTAAATTAATGTAAATGATTTCGGAATGAAACTGATATACGAATTTGAATCAATATTTGAATTGTTTTACATAAAAATTGAAATTGAATTATAAGATTGTGAAATGGTAATTTGGAAGTTTTGAAACGTAAATTATGGAAATTGGTTTAGAAAGACAAACTAATTGTTGATTTATAAACTCTGATTGAAATTGAAATTGATTTGGTTTTGAAATAAAGAAACGACCAATCGGTGTTATAATCACGAAGGTTATTAAAGGAACCGGAATCGGTTATGGATATACTCTCTATCTAAACCGAAAACCACTTTAATAACTATACGCGGAGTGTGATCCAGAATGAAGTGGTTGGAATGATGTACGTGATGACTGAAGAAAGAGAACGATAATGGATAGCCTTGACACTTGTGTCAAATTGGAAATGACTAAAACATGAGCCGTGCCGGGCCAATGGAGGTCAGCTACCTCAAGCGAACACACTTCTTCGAAAACTACTCATTACTTGTTGTCGATTGGTGCACCCTTGATTTTGGGAGTGTTGTTTCGTAGTGTTGCGGTCGCTGCGGCGATGCGTTCTCACCAGTCCGGATCAGGCAAACGGTAGTTTCACTACCTTGGGTATTGCCTCATGTGCCTTGTCATACTTGTATCCCTGTATACGCGACCACTACGATTTGTTTTTTGTTATACCTATGTAGTATTCCCTGATATCCCACTAGTTTACGGTGGAGTTTACAGTGCTGTATAGACTATAATGCTTTTATAAAATGTGTTAAGGGGGATAATGGTAATGCCTTAACACTATTTTGATATCTTATATTACTGATAGGCATTATCTACTTATCGTACACTACTACATAGTAGATAGTTTAACGGATCCTTAAAGGATGGTTATTCCAAACATCCTTTGAGTTACTTGTATTTCAATTGCTATTTCACTTGAGTTGGATTTATTGATATAAGAATGTTAATCCTGACTCGAGTGTTTTGTATTTTGCTTTACGCTCGGGTCAGACTGAGTGTACCAGTATTCGAGACTCACCTTTGAAGTTGGAGCTTTGCTTGAAGATCCAGCCATCTATTCTGCTTTCAGTATTCGATGATTCCAGTGATGTATTCTGATTTGTATCTGATGTATCGTATCACTCTTCCGTTGTATCTAGTTTAACTCTAATGTAATTTATATATTTATATAGTAGCTTCATGAACTACTATCTCTTTTATTTCCGCTGCATTTATTACTCTATGTCTGTGATCTGTGATTATTTATTTACTGTATATGTTTAGTTTTGCCAAATTTAAATTAACAACGCGGTATTTTGAATTATTCAAGTCCGACATGTGCAGATGCGAATGGTCCAAAATATCAGGTCGTTACATAATTCAAGGGTATATTAAATAAAAAGAAAATTCTAAATTAATTATATTATAAATCGTAAAATTATAAAATGCATATCTTTCCCATACAAGGTCCAATTGAGACGAAACAAGCGGCGACGAAGTCGTGGAAACGAGAACTAGGTTATGGAATTGATTTGGAGATGATTAGAGCTAGCTAAAATTTTAGGTTAATCGAACGTTGTTCGATTTGATTTAAAATTGAAAACTCAAGGTGAGTTAAACTCACTCATTTTGCTAATCAGAAATGTTTTATAGCAAATAAATTTATTTATGCTATTTTGGATTGTTGAAATTGACTAGGATGATGATATAGCATCTTGAAATGCTATTAGATTAGTTGAACCGGATCTAGGGTGACGATATAGCAATTTGAATTGCTATTAAACTATTTATGTTTATTTTAAGCTTATTCCCAGTATTGAATCATATATGTGCGAAATTGGTAAATGGATTATATTTGGAATTACGTTGTTAAATTATAATGTAAATTGAATTAGGATTGGATAATAAATGAAAGAGTTTGATTTGAATGATAATTGGTTAGCATAATTGATTTTTATTCTGCTGCTTGATTAATTTGGACACTATTAAAATGATGATTGATTTATATTGAAAATTTTGACACATTAACAAACTATTGTTAAGTGTGTAACTAATTTATATATATGATTGTTATGTAAATGCTTGTAATTTAACTGTGACAGTTAAATTGAATTAAATGGTAATTGATAAGTACCATTAGAATTTTCCGAGCCTCGGTATAACTTTGGAAAGGTTATGGTTTCTGTTTAACTTCAAATTTTATAATTTGCAGTATAAGATATTATTTAATAATTATTATATAAACTATTTTGTTTTAAATATTTATTAACATTTGTTTTGTAAAAATCATTTATTTAGTAAAGTTAATTATGTTTTTAAATTAATTGTTTAATTGATTTGTTTAAAGATAATAAATTATTTATTTTTATTAGTTAGTTAGAACAAGAAATTTATTTTAGTAATAATACAATTCAAAAGTTGATTAATTTTATTTAAAGGTTGATTTAGTTTATTTTATTAAATTTTAAAATGTTAAAGGTTAAATGATTATATTATTAAAAATGTTTTTAAGAAAAAAAAGTATTTTATATTATGAGATATGGCTAAGATATTCTTGTGATGTGAAAATCTTATTTATCATAATTATATAAAAGAAATTGTTTATAATAGAAATCCTTTATGTAAAGGAATGGTTTAAAGGGGTTTATAAATAGATTTTGGAGTATTTATGCAATAAAGAAATTTGTGGAAAGTAATGGTATATTTTCATAGCATAATTCGAGGGCAGAGATTGCCGACAGTTTGGGATGTTTTTGCTAGGATAGCGATGTAACCATTGTGCAAACTGCGATCTATGATTGATTTCATGGCAGAAATCGAGAGGCAGAGATTGCCTAAGTTAAGTTTGGATTTCTCTAGGATAGAGATGTAATCATCGAGCTGCGATCCTTGGTCGATACCGAATGGTACTTCCATAACTATTTTTATAATATGAGTTTTCAAGTATTTTTGAAAGGAAGGATTTGTGAATATACTTATTCCGGTGAAATAAGTATATGACTGTTTTGATAAAGAGATTTGATTTATCGAAATCATAATTTTATTAAATGAGGCTTAGTGATTTCAGTGGGAAATATAATCTTTCGTTGAATGTTTGTTTATTTGATAGTTAAATAACCGACTATCAAATCGTAGCCAAATATGTAATCCTTCTTAATTTTGGTGGTAGGAAACGATTTCCTACTTAACACCAAGGGATTTTAACTCTAGAAATATCAAGGGAAACACGAGATTTATATGGTAAAGTTACCGTTCGAGGTGCTATACTGTACGTATAAACTCGTTGTTCTTCTAATGATAAGGAGATCTGTCCACTAAAACGGTTAGTGGGTGATCCCCACTCTTATGTATTTTCTGATTATTTCCTAAAGAACCGGTCTTGAGCATCTCGGAAGTCGGTGAATGTTTTTTTTGGAGCACCCAGGAAATGGAGAGTGTACCCGTAAGAGATGACTCAGAACCCATGACCTACTCTGAAACCATATACAGTTAAATGGAGGAAATGCGTTATATTTTGGGATGTTGAAATCCATATGTGGTTCTATGACTCGTTGGAGTGTAGGAATCTGTGTGAGATTCCAAGGTCTATTTAGATGTGGGAATCTATATGTGATTCCAAGGCCATTGTGGTGTGGAAATCCATATAGGATTCCCTGATCTATTTTTGGAGCGGTGCGTAAGCTGGAATGCCGGACGTAGCCTCTCCAGCGGAAATGACTAAAACTAGAGATAGGAGGCATGGCCGGTAGGGTTGGCAAACCCATAGGGTGTACTCGGCTCCTTTTCTAGCAATTCAGATACCTTCAGTTGTTTTTAACATGCCGGAGCGATGCACTCGGTCTTAGCAAGACCAGTTATGTTTTTCCTATGATACCCCGGCTAGACGGATATGATGCTTCGGAAGGATAGCTCTGATCCTTTGCAGGAGGACCGTTATCGAAGTACTGAGGGCACCTACGTGGAAATCCTACACAATTAGCGAGCGAGCCTTGTCGAGTTTCGATTTTATACTAGTATTGTTGTGATGTATTCCTTCCCAAGCATCACGGCTACTTGGTTATTATTATTTTTACTATTACACATTATTATAATATCACTGTATTTTCTATAGAAATGTTTTGGTGATCATAAGGTAAAAACCCATCCTGTTTATGTGTGGCGTGGTCTTAAGATACCTTTATTTTGAAAGGTTTTATAACTTAATAAATCAAATTGAGTGTGATTTCTCACGCAGGTTTACCAGACTGATCCGTGTGTTATTATTTTATAATAATGCTCGGGTCAAACCGAGCATATTACAGATATAGATTGGATTGCTTTGGAGCTCAGTAGATGAGCTGAAGACTAAGACGTATTCTCGTACTTGTTTATTCCACTGCAGTCTTTCATTGAAATTATCAGCAATTTTGAGGACAGGCTGTTATAACTGTCCAGGCTAGTAATTATTGATTTGTGTACCTTGATTTGAGTTATGTATATTACAGTTTTTGATTTGTGTAAAGAACTATTGATATTATATATTATTCAGTCCGTTGTGAGATTCTGTATTTATTTGGTCTTTCTTTCTTCTACCTTCTTTTTTTCCCTAACAATCTGTCTTTCCAGTGCTCGATTGTTCGGCATGTTATACAGTGAATGTATTGATGTCGATTTTCGAGGGTCGAAAGGTCGGTTCATCACTGATCATATCTCCCACAAAACAAATCCAAATTGAGTGATTCTTTTTTTAAATTTTAGAGAAAATAATTTTCAAGAACCTTACCTTTGACAACTTTCCTAAAATCCATGAGTAACTTGTCCAAAAATTAGTTGGAAGATAATCCATTTTCGAGTTTGATTTTTGTGAATATGATGATGATCTGAAGTCCCTCCACCTTTCAAGGCCGAGCTCCACCACTCTAGGGCTGTGTGCACCATACCTTGGTCGAACCATAAGGCTACCAAATCTTCATTTTCAAAGCGTATAGCATGGAGCTAGGTCATAGATAAGTTATAGTGGAAGTTTGGAGTGGTTTGGTAGTTTTTGGGTGAGTATAGCTCTTGAATTCATTTAAAAGTTATAACTTTAAATATGATGCTTACTTTGATAATGAAATCATTATTGATGGTTTGTATATTGTTATTGATTAAAATGTTTACATGTATATTTGATTTGATGTTCTGTTCGACTTAGAGATCAAAGTTGAAATGCGTGTATGGATGGAAAGTTATGTTCTTTGCTTGGTTATGTAAATCATGACATGTTATGTATTCTGTTTATATTGTATATGCTAAAAATTAGCACTTGAGTATGTTGTTATATGTTAAAGGAAAGTTAGTAATTAGTGGTTAGTTGCGACTTCGAAACCCTGTCGAAAACTAGTTTTCTAACTTAACTTCTTGAAATGTTTTAATGAAGCTTCAAAACCTTACATTTGTTTTCAAAACTTTATTCTAAGTTATAAAAGTAAGTTAAAATAAAAAGATAGAGTTTTTGGAAGTGATTTAGAACATAAATCAAGTTATGAAATTATGGGTCATATAGTGATAGTCGCTATAAATGCAGTTCATAAGACGAACTCTTTTTGTAAATTAAAAGTGTTTTTCACTTAAGTATATTTTTGAAAAGTATATTCAAAACATATTATAAGTAATAAAAGTAATTATTATTTAATTAATTAATTACTTATTTAAAGATTATTTAATTAATTTAATACGGTAATTAGTACTTAATCATTAGTTAATAAGGTAATTTGTACTTAAGTATTAATTAAGTAAGTTAATTTTAATTAGTTAATTAATAAAAGGTCAATTATATTTTTAATTAACTATTATTTAGTTATTATTAAAGATTAATTTTGAAATTAATTACTATTATTAAGTAAAAAGTCTAATTGTTATTTATTTATTAAATTAAGGGTTTAATTAATTGCTAATTAAGTTAAGATTTAATTAAGTTTTATTAAGATTAATTTAATTATTAAAGAAGGGTTTTAATAATTATTTAATACATAATTAAAGAATAATTATGGTTTAATTATTTATTTAAAGATTAACTATTATTTAATTAGTTATGTAAAAGATAGTTATTATTTAATTATTTATTTAATAGTTAATTATTGTTTAATTATTTTAGTTAAAGTTTTAATTATTTTTAAATAAAAAGTTTAAATGTTATTTAATTATTAAATAAAGTTTTAGAAGTTTAAACCATCTTATTTTTAAAGATCGGTTTTGTTTCAAGAAGCAACTTTCATTTAAAGGAAGGCTTTAATCCAAGGGATTTCTTCGTCGACTATTCTTAAGTAAACATAATTGAATATGAAACTCAATGACATCTGTTTAGTAGAACAAATCACTGTTCTGCTAATTAACTTGTATTCAACATCTATTTGGTAGAATAAATCATCGTTCTACCATAGTTCACCAAGTAGATTATGTTGACATCTATTAGGAAAAATAAAATCCCATTCTACCATTATATTAACTTAGACATGTGTTTAGCAGAACAAATCCCTGTTAGCTATTTTGGTAACCTGGACATCTACTTATATGATTGATTGTAATTGGCTGATTCCCTTATACATATTTGCTTGTTATGTAAATAGCCATGTTATAACTTGAAAAGAAAACTCAATTAAATGAGAACCATTGTGGTCACTAAGCTTCTTTCAGATTTTTAAGGTTAATCATACTTTTAATAATGGTTTCAAGTTAAGTAATGATTTTAGTAAAGGTGTTTTAAATAATTGTTTTGTTTATTAAAAGAACTTTAATAAATGAGTTTATTAAAGAAGTTTTGTTTTAAATAAGGAATATTTATAAGAAAATCTTATAACTGATTTTTGATATTTATTAAGGAAGTGCTATAAATAAATTTGGAGATTTATAAAGAGGTATGTATATGATTTTGATATTTATAAAAGAGTTTCGTAAATTTAACTTGGTGTTTTATAAAGAGTTTTGTAAATGGGTTTAGAATTTAAGTAAAGGAGATTCATAAATAAAAGAGATTTATTAAGAGGATTTATAAAAGAATTCGAGATTGGATTTCCTTTAACCAACCTTCTTAATTCTGGTGGTATGGACATTCGTTCCACACTTAACACCGAAGGTATATTGTTTGTGGTTATCTTTAACAATAATTTAAATAGCATATTGTTTTGATCATTTGATATGATTTGGAAATGAGAAATCTTTCACAAATGTTTTGTGAATATACTTATATCAGTTAGATAAGTATATGAATGTTTTTGATAAAAACTTTTGAAACAAGTTTTAAATAAATGAAAGATTTATTTTGAGGC